>JAGIQG010000012.1:48044987-50444987 GCA_024679065.1 Sphyrna mokarran | reverse complement strand
TCCCTTATCTAATCAGATTGGGTATTGCTGACTTTGTCACTAATTGTATTTACATGTGTAGGAAATAATCCATTTAATGGTGTGGTATCACTAAGTGGAATTAAACAAATCAAATCTGTTTTTTGAACGTGTTGCATTCCATATTTTGATTTATACTTTTGTTGACTGTGCTGTTACAAAATGAGTTCAGTATCCTTACCAGCAGGAATGTGAAGATTTATGGGCATGGAATTGCTAAGGTAGCTAACGTTTCCAAAAGATTGACTATCTAGATTGTTTACAAAGCTAATTTTACAAGTTAGCTTTGTTCACGATTGGAATAAACATGCTTTAATATTGAAGTAATTAATTATGTATCTTTCTGCTCTGCTTACTGCCTCTTTCTGCACTGTAGGGATGTTATGGTTCTTCTTAATAGCTGGTCCCTTTTTCAAAAAAAAACTGAGACTGTGATTGCTTTGATCATTTATACTACTTTGAAAGTTTGAAATTGTTATAGCTTGTAAATTATGATAGAACTTTTTTTAATCTCTGATTTCTCTGCTAGATGACTATATAGACACAGGTTCTTCTCCAGGGAAAAAGAAAGTTCATTTTGCAGGAGAAAATAAAGAAAACATGCACTTTAAGGATAGTGATGCAATGAAACGACTCAAACCAAAGAATCTGGATCTGAAGAAAAGATTGCAAGCTGCAAATCTCCGTGCCAGAGCATTATGTGAAATGGAAAAAAATTACCAATTAAAAAGCCGACAACTTTTGGGCATGCGCTAGTTTGCCTGTACCAGATAAATTTTTAAAAACTAGATCCCGTGAAAAGCTGTGAGTTGTAGAAGGATGCTCTGTCTTGACTTTGATGATCTCTTACTGTGCACAGTTAGTACATCAAATCTTGATTTAATATTAACTTCTGATTCCACATTCAAATTATAATGAACATGCTAAAAATCACCCCTCTGCTTTCTTTTTGTACTATAATTTACTTTATTTTGTGGCATGTTGCTATCCAGTCCCACTGAGGCTCTGCATACATGAACTGCACATCACCTTTCCCTAGTGCACTAATGTTTACAATTAAGCTTTGCTATGAAATACCTTACAGTAAATACTAGGCTGTTCCAGCTTCTTGAAATGCACCAATTCTTCACTTTGTTGTCATACATTTATATCTATTATACTTTGCACTGTACCAATGCAAGTGCATTTTTGAGAGATCAGATAAGTTGTAAAATAACTTAAGAAAACTTTAGTTTGGATTAAACAGCTTCATTTTAAAATGTGTATTCAATTTAATTTTCCATTCTATGTGTAAACTTTAATTTCTAAAAATGTACAGTTTGTGTTCCTATACTCCTATATCATATATAATTTATGGAGGCAACTCAACTGTAGGGGCAATAAACTTGCTGTATCAAACTGGTTGCCCACTATATTCCATGCCAGTATTTTCCTTTCCAGAGAAAAGAAAATTGCACAGGATATATATCAGATGGCCAACTGGATATCACCAATTTTTTTGCCCCGCTGAAGTTTAAAGTTGTCTTAGGATATAATGAAAACTCAGTAACTAGTTTTCTATTCTTTGATGCAGCAATATAGATATAAATTTAAATTATTTGTTTATGACTACAATTTATAAAAACATTTTTACCTACACTCATTTGTCTTCAGATTTTGTTTATATAAATGAAACATTTCAATGCAGTTTCCATTTGAATATCTCAACATATTTTCAACTGACATGTTTCAACAAGCTTGATTAAAAACTTGTGCAAATTAATGGGGTATTTCTGAGACTCCCTCATATAAGTCCGTGCAACTTACATAGATAAAAGCTGGAATCTCTGACAAAACAGATATTTTGGGCCAAATCTTTCAGAGTTTGGATTAACAGAGATGGACGTATGACTGAAGATGCATATTAGAACTCTGCTGAAATCCTGATGTGCAGATCTACATGGGAATCATAGTTTACCTCCTGTCCAGGATTTTCCTTGAGTACCTCAGATTTTGTACTTGTGCTGGAACTTTCAAAGTTCCAAGGGACTTGTTTGAATAGTTACCCAGGATTAAAACCTAATGAGATCTGACATCTCCTGACACTAAGGGACACTTTAGAATAACAAATCAACTTAACTGCACATTTTTGGAGTGTGGGAAGAAACTGAAGAATGCAGAGAAAACCCATGCAGACACACAACGTGCAAACTGCACATAGTCACCTGAGGCCAGAATTGAACCTGGATCCCTGGTGCTGTGAGGCATCAATGCTAACCACTATGCCACCCATTGTAAAACGAAAATCATTTTTCCTACATCACAATTTTAGATTCTGTTTTGTATTAAGAATCATCAGCTTGGGGATAAATACACTGATGTGATAAATAATAGGTCAAATAAGATTTGATAAAGAGCAAAGATCTTACATGTATATTATACCTGCCATGTTCTCAGAATACACCAAAATGCTTTTTAGCTAATTAATGCTTCTTTTTATCCTATTATTATTGTAGAATATAAAGCAGTTGGTTTCCAACCATTAAGAATCCACAAACAATGAGATAAATCACTATTTTTTTGGATGATGTTTGGGAGGAACAATTATTAGCCAAGCCATCTCTTGCTCATTTACAAATAATAGTACACTGAGATTCAAAAGAAGCTGACTCGAACTAAGCATATAGTACTCCCTTGTTGCTGCACATGTGATGTGGAGATTCTGGCATTGGACTGGGGTGGGTACAGTAAAAAGTCTCAATACCAGGTGAAAGTCCAACAGATTTATATGGTAGCTTTCGGAGTGCTGCTTCTTCATCAGGTGAGTCGATTGTCAATTACCAGAGTAGATTATAGAACCTTACAGTTCAGAAAGAGGCCCTTTAGCCCATCGAGTCTGCACCAAACAATCCCACGTAGGCCCTACTCCCATCAAACATATCCACTAATCCCTCTAATCTACACATCACAGGAAACTTAAGGGGCAATTTCTTAGCATGGTCAATCAACCTAACGTGCACATCTTTAGACTGGGAGGAAACATGAGTACCCGGAAGAAACCCACACAAACATGAGGAATATGTGCAAACTCCACACAGACAGTGATTCAAGCTGGGAATCAAACCCAGGACTCTGGAGCTGTGAAGCAGCAGTGCTAACCACTGTGCTGCTCAAATAGGCACTCAGCTTCTGGAGTGATGCTTGTAGAATTCTCTAAGCACTGAGCCAAAGCTTAGATTCTTATACCTTGATTTTCTGTACGTAGCTAAGATAATGTTTCAGGTCCTAATTTTAGCATATGCGTTCATTGTTTATGGTGAAAGAAAAGATTAAAGAAGGATCTGAACTAAATCTCGATCCATTGACTTCTGGAAATATGCACATATACATCTGATAAGGTGAGAATCAGTTCTGTTATTGATATTCCACATAGTTCATAATCTGCTGATACTCATCCCAACATGCATCATTACCTTCAGGAGAAGAAAGGAGAAAATCTGATAAGCTCAAGAAAGGAGAAGTTGCCAAGAAAGTAAAATGTTTTTCACAAGGATGATTGGTGTAGAAAATAAAATGGCTATATTGGTGTTTTTCTGCTTTGGGATAAACAGGGAAAACCCATCATCTAAATGATGTGAAATCACTGATTCAAGCACTGAGTGATGACACATCAAAAATGTCAGCATTGACATCCTCATCTGCACAAGTTGAATAACTCGTCCAAAACAGAATAATACAACTGACATTAATTTGTTGATTTGAATGAGCTAGAGCATATTAGCATTTGTGCCCAGCATTAGAAAGGTACAACAACAATGAGAGGGTAAGATTTAAAGAAGTTGTGACTCAACAATTTAAACAGTTTTAATTTTATAGTTTTTGATGGAATCAAACTGGGTATTGTGTTAAAATCATATGATCACTGGGCACAATCAGTCAGTGCCTTAGCTGCTGGATTTTCACTTCCAAAACTAAATCATTGATATATCTTAGACTAGTACCTGGTGCAGTTTTATTAATAAAAAAAAGACATAAGAAATAGGAGCAGGAATAGGTCAACCAGCCCTTCGAGCCTGCCCCGCTATTCAATAAGATCATGGCTGATCTGAAGTGGATCAGTTCCATTTTCCCGCTTTCTCACCACAACCTTTAATTCCCTTGTCTATCAGAAATCTATCTATCCGTGACTTAAATATATTCAGCAAGGTAGCCTCCACCACTTCAATGGGCAGAGATTTCCAGAGATTCACCACCTTTGAGTGAAGAAGTTTCTCCTCAATTCTGATCTAAACTGCCCCTCCCCCCCCTCTTATTTTGAGGCTATGCCCTCCAGTTCATTTCTAAGCGGGAAGAATCTCTCTACCTCTATCCTATCTAGCCCTTTCATTATCTTATATGTCTCTATTAGATCCTCCCTCAGCCTTACTCTAATGAGTACAGACCCAGTCTATTCAACCTCTCTTCATAGGCTAACCCCCTCATCTCCAGTATTAGCCTGGTGAACCTTCTATGTATCCCCTCCAAGGCCAATATATCCTTTCACAAATGCAGGGACCAAAACTGCACACGGTACTCCAGTTGCAGCCTCACCAGTGCCCTGTACAGTTACAGACCTCCCTGCTTTTATATTCTATCCCCCTCGTTATAAAGGCCAACATTCCATTCGCCTTCTTGATCACCAGCTGCACCTGCAAGTTGGGTTTTTACAATTCGTACACAAGAACTCCCAGGTCCCTCTGCACTGTAACATGCTGCAGCTTTTCGCCCTTTAAATAATAATCCCTCCTACTATTATTTCTACCAAAGTGGATAACCTCACATTTGCTAACATTATACTCCATCTGCAAGGTCCTTGCCCACTCAACCTACCCAGATCTCTGTGCAAAAATGATTTATTATCATCAATAAGCATTTTAATGAGTGTCCAATGCACCATCAACTTGATTTTAATTCACTGAGAACAATTGTCAAAAAAAACCTGGGCTACTTACTAATCAGTTTCTCAGTAAAATAGTTTTTCAAAGAACAGTACAGCACAGGGATAGGCCCTTCAGCCCACCAAGCCTGCGCAGACACATGAAGCCTTGCTAAACTAGAGATTTTTTGTTTCTACCTGTCCCAATCCCTCTGTTGCCTGCCTATTCCTGTATCTGTCAAGATGCCTCCTAAACTTAATTATTTATATTTTAAAATGTTTAAAATTAGCCTACCAGTGCCTTTGCAGCTAAAAAACTAATTTAGTTTGAAGAATCTTTTTGAATGGTTGCAAATGAGCACAACTGGTGGTAACTTGCCATATTTAAAAGGAAGATCACAGTTGTTAAATTGTATTGTTCTTGGAGGAAGTGGTGGATATGGTGGATGGAGGAATTGCAATTGACGTGATGACTTTCAAAAAGTCTTTGGCAAAGTTAAGAGATATTGGAGAAAATTAAGGGCCATGGGGATTCGGAACAAAATTGTTTAAAATTTGTTAAAAGGGAGGAAACAAGAAAATAAAAGTTAATTGGATTAAATATAGGAACAGTTTCTCACAAGATTTTGTTCTAAGATCTCTTCTGTTTTCATGAGTGATTTGAACATAGGCTGGGGAGGTGTGTCCAGATTTACAGACTATACTAAAATAGAGACTCAGTAAATAATGTTGAAGTTCAAAGTAAACTTGCAAGATATTGGAGTGAGCAAAAGATACTAAAGGGAATTAAACGGTGGTAAATGCAAAGTTTTACATTTTGGTTATAAACAGTAACAATTGTAATTAAAACCAAGGTTGTGCAAGTCCCGAGAGATTGGGGTTTATACTCCAAAAAACATAGAAATATTCCTCACGAATTAATTGCAAAATGGTTAAGAAAATAGGGCACTGGAATTAAAGCAAGTTACTCAAAAATGCAGGAAGTAGGAAATGATGCTATGTTAGGCTATTATTCTTCACCATATGCATAAATGTTTTGGATGCAAAAATTGGAGGTATGCTGTTGAAATTTGAAGATACCAATTGCATTGTGCACACTTTGTATGTGGGCTTAGAGACCACAATATCAACATTTACTGATATT
Source organism: Sphyrna mokarran (assembly GCA_024679065.1). NCBI lineage: Eukaryota > Metazoa > Chordata > Chondrichthyes > Carcharhiniformes > Carcharhinidae > Sphyrna > Sphyrna mokarran. Next base: position 50,438,931 of record JAGIQG010000012.1, on the reverse strand, counting down.
AGAAAAGTAGGGTTTTAGTAAAGAAGAGTGTAAAAGATTTGACGAGGGCATGTATAAATGAATGGAATACTAAATATTGAAGTACAATTTTATATGAACCACAGAATCCTGCAGAAGGAGGCCATCTGTTCCATCAAGTCTTGACTGACCACTTGAAAGAGCATCCTGCCAAATCCCCACAACCCTGTGTATTTACCATGGCTAATCCATCTAACAGACACATTTTTGGACACTAAGGGATAAATGTGCAGTATATGTGGGCAGTCCACCCATACTGCACATCTTTCAATTTTGGGAGGAAACTGGAGCACCCAGAGGAAACCCATGCAGACATGGAGAGAGAGAAAGTGCCAGAATCAAACCTGGGTTTCTGGCCATTGTGCCATCATGCTGCCCATGAAGAAGTCTTAAGTACTGCATTTTTGGAGGTAGAGCATAAAGGGTACCACTACCACTACCAAAAAAAACTTGCATTATATAGCTCATTTGATGTAGCAAAATGGGTTTAAAGAGTTAATTATGAGACAGGTTTCACTTGGTTTGCACCCCCTTGAGTTAAGAAATTGAGGGGATCACCTAACCAAAATGTTTTAAATGAATAAGGGATTTAATGAGATAGATTGAGAAATTATTTCCTCTGGTAGGGGAATCCATAATACACTTCATAATCTTAAGATTAGAGCTATGTTATCTTTGGAGTGAAAAGAGAAGCATCTTAGTGTGGAAATCTGAAATTCACTTTCCCAAAGTACAATGGATCCTGGATCACTTGACATTTTCCAAGGCTGATATCAATCAATTTATGTTAGGTAATTGTATATGGATGGATATGGAAAAAGGCGGGTAAATACTATTGATGAATAAATATATCAACCATAATCTAACACAGGCTCAAGGAGTTCAATGGTATACCCCTGCTTCTATGCATCCATGAGATATGGAGAAAGGCATGGTTGAACACAAGGTTGAAAAAAATCAAACACAAAATTTGCTAACAATATGAATGCAGGTAAATAAGGCTGTGAAAGAATACCGATAATATTTTAAGTTTTATAAATAGGACAATGAGGTCTAAAGAAATGATGTTAAGTTTATATAGGGGAAAGCTTAGATTAAAAACTAGTGTACTGTGTGCAGTTTAGGCCACCTTATATATACGGCATTAGATACCTAGGACAAGTGCAGTGTAGATTCACTAGAATGATGTCAAGTAAAACAGCTATAGTTATGAGGAGAGTTGAGATACAGAGACACAGAGCAACACAGCACGGGAAACAGGCCCTTCGGCCCAACGAGCCCGCGCCACCGTCATAACTATATAGTAACAGTTCCATTATCCTATCCTAATTTTAGGTTATTCCTAATATAGAAGAGTCTAAATGTAGGGACAATTTGTTTCCCAATCAGCCTAAGAGCAAATTTTTGGGATGTGGGAGGAAACCGGAGTGCCTGGAGAAAACCCATGCAACCACGGGGAGAACGCGCAACCTCCCGCAGACACCGGCCCAATTCCAAATGTCTGCACAGCTACAGCGACAATCACTGGGCTGTCATGGTACCCTTCAGATGGTCCAGATAAAGCACTCATTTATGACATGAAGCATCAGGCAACCCATGAATCAACATCCAAGAGCTGTCCTCGCACCACCTGCCGAATGCATGCTCCTTGATGGTCAAGTATGGACCGAATTACCTGTGGAAAAAAAAGCCATAGTTAAACAGTCCTACTATATCCCTCTATCTGCATAACGCTCATGTGGCTGTCCAAGAGACCCTTAAACAGCCCTAGCGTGCCTGCTCCCACCACCTTACTCGGCAGTGCATTCCACACCCCCACTACCCTTTGTGTGAAAAACTGCCCTCTAATATTCGTCTTATACATAGCCCCCCTCACCCTAAGGCCATGACCCCTCGTCCTATCCATTTCTGAAGGTGGGAAAAGTTTACCACCATTTACTCTATCTATACCCCTTATAATCTTATACACCTCTATGAGATCCCCTCTAAGCCGACGTCTTTCAAGGGAAAACAACCCCAGTCTATTTAATCGTTCCTCATAAGACAGTCCTTCCATACCAGGCAGCATCCTGGTAAACCTCCTCTGCACTCTCTCCAAGGACTCCACATCCTTCCGATAGTATGGCGACCAGAACTGGACGCAGTATTCCAAGTGAGGCCTAACCAACGTTCTATACAATTGCAACATCAAACTCTTACTCTTGTATTCTATACCCTTTTCAATGAAAGCTAACATACTATACGCTTTCTTTATCACCTTCTCCACCTGTGAAGACACCTTCAGAGACTTGTGAACCTGCACCCCCAAGTCTCTCTGCGTCTCTATACTCCGAATAGTTTTACCTTTTATCCTATAACTCTCTTCTACATTTTTCCGGCCAAAATGCATCACCTCGCATTTATCCGGTCTTGAGATCTTGGGACCATTTCCAATAGAGAAGACTAGGCCATAATGAAATTTAAAAATTACTGAAGAAAGGATGAGTTGCATTTAAATGCTACATTTACAACCTCAGAATGTTCCAAAGTACTTAATTGATGTTTTTAAAATTAAAACGGTATTCGGCAGCTGAACAGGGAAAGCTTGGTTCCTTTAATTGGAGAAGAAATGAGCTGGGGGTCATTGATTCACTCACACAATGAGGAGAGAGATTGGAAGTGCCTTTCCACATGTTTGTTGTGTCAACGGAGTGACCAAGACAGGTTATTATTCCTCAGAAACCTAAGCAAAATATCGATAAGTATTTAAAGCAGAGAAAAGTAAAAGCTAAAAAGAGACAGAGAGTGGTAGAATTAGCTTTAGACTGTCATAGCAAAGTATAAGAAGGTTCACAACATTAGGTTACAGTTCAACAGGTTTGTTTTGAATCACAAGCTTTTGGAGTGCTGCTTCTTCATCAGTTGAGTCCTTCCTCACCTGCTGAAGGAGCAACGCTCTGAAAGCTCATAATTCCAAATAAACCTGTTGGATTTTAACCCAATGTTGTAGACTTCTGACTATGTCACCCCAGTCCAACACCAGCATCTCCGCACTGTAGCGAAGAGTGGCACAGATAAGGTGCACTCAATGATCACCTTTTATGATATAAATTACACAGTTCTATGATAATCAGTTCAATTGATTTTGAAAATGAGCATCACATTCATCTATTTCTGCCAATGGATTATGCATTTAGATTTGAGAAGTTCATTTTCAACCATTATTCCAGACTTTTTATATGTTGTATACTTAAAGTATTTGAGTATAACCATGCCACTTTACATAGATTGTTATTGTCATATGTACTGTATGCAAGAAATTATATTTACAATTGCCACTAGATGGAAACAATGTGCTAAATATTCAACACACACAAACACACACATACCTGCACGCATAAATAGTACTAAAAATGTTTAATCTGAAGAAGTTTCATTCTGAGTCACACTTCAACTGACTTGAAAATAAATTGCCATTTCTTCACTGTCACTGGGTCAAAAATCTGGAATTTCCTTCCTCGTAGAACGGAGTGCATCTACACCAGATGAGCTGCTATGATTCAAAAGGGAAATTCACCATCACCTCTCAAGATCAATCAGAAATATTGGCAAATGCTGGCTTTATCAGTAAAAGACTAAAATAAACTTACCTGAGTAACTGACGGTGCATGGAAATTATGATACTGTGGCTCCAAGATTCAGAAACCCTAAAATCACAAATGGTCAGAATGGAGGTAAATAATTCGGAAGGCAAATGGAATATTTATCACAAGGAGGTTGGAGTATAAAAGAGGAAAGCTTTGCTACAACCATACTTGGCATTGATTAAAGAACATCCAGAGTACTGTGTGGAATTTTGGTTACCGTACTTAAGGGGGGGGTCATATTTACATTGGGGACAGTTCAGAGAAAATATACTGGGTTGATTCTTGGGATGAAGGATTGTCTTATGAGGAAAGGGTGAGTATGTTGTGTCTATATTCATAGTGTTTCAGAAAAATATGAGGTGATCTTATTAAAACATATAAGATTCTGAGGGGGGTTTGATAGGGTAGATGCTGAGAGTATGTTCCCCCCTTGAGGAGAATCTAGAATAAGGAGGCACATTTCAAAATAAGAAGTCTTCCATTTAAGATAGGGTTGAGAAGAAATTTCTTCTCGCAAAAGGCCAGTAGATTTTAGAATTCACTGCCCCACCCCCCACCCGGGGAACAATTGAGGCTGGATCTTTGAATACATTCAAGACTGAGGTGACAGATATTTGATTATCAAGAGAGTCAAGGATAATAGGGGATGGGCAGGAATGTGGAATTAAGGCCACACCAGATCAACCATGATCTCACTGGCTGGTGGAATAGGCTTTAGGGGCAGAATGGCTATTCCTCTTAAATCTTATGTTCCCCTTCCTCCAAAAATGCTACAAATGCTATAATCATGAATAGACCCAATTCAGAAGAAACTTTGTTACTAGAGAGTTGTGGAATGTCAAATTTGCTACCACAGTTGAGGCAAATAACATAAATGCATCTAAGAGGAGGCTAGGTAAGTACATGATGGAAAAAGGATTGGAAGAGTATTGATTGGGTTAAATGAGGTAAAGTGAGAGGTGGTCCGTGTGGATCACCAACACTGGCACTGAGCAGTTGACCCAAATGACATATTCTCAATGCAGTAAGTTCCATAAAATCCTATGATCAAAAAGCTGAAATCACTCAATGGCACGTTTATATATATATATATATATATACTTATATATATATACATATATATATATAATTATATATAATTAATATATATTTACATATATATACTTTATACATTTTTGATAGCCCAATTCTACCCAACATTAAGTTATCAACAGTTTAAATTGTGTCTGATTCACTCTAGTAAAAGTTAGGGTTTTTCATTGGGGCAGATTATCACTCAGTATATGTGATGGTAACATGGTGCAGCTGCCCCTTTGCTATCACAGCATGACTTATGTTACTACATCAGGTACAATAGAAAAACGATGAAAGTTATCCCTTTCCTTAATATGTGAAATCTTTTCTTTATAAACTATGGTTCTTATTGTAGGCTTTTCTGGAAACACACTCCCAGTTCTGATGGTTAATGAGTCTTGCAGTGGTTCACACAACTTGTTATCAATTTTGTAATAATCCAGTTTTACTTCACCTATATTAATAATCATGGTCATAGTCATTTGTGCTGGTCTCAGGTCTTCTTTCTCATTGACCTAGCAGAAAAAGACTCTTTCACAGTGCCAGGGACCTGGGTTCGATTCCTGGCTTGGGTCACTGTCTTTGCGGAGTCTGCATTTTCTCCCTGTGTCTGCTTGAGTTTCTTCCTGTACTCTGGTTTCCTCCCATAGTCTGAAAAACATGCTGCTGAGGTGCATTGGCCATGCTAAATTCTCCATCAGTTCTCCACACTGACGCTGAACTGTGGTTTTTCACAGTAACTACATTGCAGTGTTAATGTAAGCCTACTTGTGATACTAATAAATAAAGTTTAAAACTTTAAACTTTGAACAATTAATATTTTCATTAACCCAAGATTGTTATGTGTCCAACAGTTTGAGATGATGTATTTTCCGTCTCTTTAGTAGTGTCTCAAAGTGAAGATGACATTTACCATGGAGTACAGCCCATGGCAGTATCCTGCCATTATTACTAATTATTAGCTTGCCCACCATGGAAGTCCTGGTAATCAGATACACAGTGGATGAGCTCCGCAAAATTATTTACATTCTTGCCATTGGCAAAGGTCCAGGTGACGAGTCATACCGTTTGAACTCATCAAGGAAAGGAAATTAATATTCTTGCAACATATGCTCAAACTTTACTACCTCTGCAGCAGAAGGGGGCAGCGCCTTGGGATGTGCATGTTGCGAAGACTGTGGCAAGGGCAACCACACTGATTGCAACAACTCAAGTCAATTTCCTGCTGAGCATTGTGGAAAACAATTTATTCCTTTTGTTCTTTGCAAGCTGCACATTCTGGTTAAATACATTTATTCCAAACCCCAGTGTGATTTCTCATTCTGGCATATGCAAGAAAAATGCCATAAACAAGGGAGACCCCTGTTTAGTGCCTCCATTGAACTCAGCAAAACATTTAACCATGTACGCAGAAACCGTAATTTGAGCTGCTAAAGAAAATTGGTGGCCACAGAAGTTGTTCAGTTTGATCTCGACTTTCTGTGACAATATGATGGGTAAGGTCAGCTATGAAAGGGCAACATTGGAATTATTTAAGATTGACAGTGGGTCAAAACAAGATTCCATCCTGCCATCAACAGTCTTTAGCACAATATTTTCTGCTGTCATATACTTCAGCTCCATGTACAAAAAATTCTACTTATTGAATTAACAGAAAGCTACTCACCTTGCCTCCTGAAACCCAAAGCGGAAGTGTGGCAAGTTCTCTGCAGAGAGTAGTTATTTGCTAACATATGCCACACTTGCAGTCATATGGAAGATCATCTTCAACAGAAAATGGACAGCCTCTCTCATGCATATACTGAATTAGATTTAATCATCAGCATCATGAAGACAAATGTCTTGATCCAGGATATTGCCATTCTGCCATGTATTAGCATTGACAATGTAACACAGGAAATTATTGATAGCTTCACATATCTAGGCTCCATAATCAAGAGCAATATTTCACTTGTTGCTGATTAAGACACATGCATTGCAAAAACTACAGTTGTTGTGTTCAAGCTCAGCAAGAGAATGTGGGAAAACTGAAATGAACTGAGAGTACCAAACTGAATCTATCAGCTCTGATGAAGGATCCATCCTGGCTTAAAACATTAGCTCTATTCTCTCTCCAAAGATGCTGTCAGCTCTGCTGAGGATTTTCTAAAATTTTTTGTTTTTGTTTCAGATTCCAGCATCTATAGTATTTTGCCTTTATCTTATATGAGTGTATCAATCCTACACCCTCAGTGCACTCTGCTACAATGGTGAGACCTAGATGACATGGATGAGGCAGAAGAAAAAGCTGAACTGTTTACACCTTCACTGTCTCAGACACATCTTCAGGATATATTGGCAGGACAAGTCAGGATCCTGGGGTATGCCAATTCCAGTATTTATTCACTGCAAAACCAATTATACCTGTGTTGACTTAGCCATGTTCATCAGATGGATGATAGTCATATACCCAATGACCTTTTGTATAGTAAACTGGCTAGTAGTAAATGATCTCCCAACCATCCATATCTTTGCTACAAGGATATCTGCAAGTGAGATATGAAGATGGCAGACATTGACATAAACAACTGGGAAACAGCTGTTGACATCCATGACCTCTAGAGCTGATTGGAGAGGCACTGGAGGAGTCAAGGAGAAATAGACAGCTCAACTGGCCAAGGAGAAAGTCCAAAGGTAACAAAGGTTAGCAAATCCTGCACCATATCACTCATCATCTCCTCTAAAGCAAATGCAACAGTGAGTGCCATGCTAGAGCGGGTCTGCTGAGTCACACCAGGTGATTTTTAACACAGAATACACCACCAACATGCAAATCATTACCTCACTAGACAGAAGGTTGCCAAAGGAAAATCCAAGACTAAAATGTCAATGATTAGGGTCAGTAGAAGTGGATAAGGACCACAATTTATCAGGGTGAACCTTGATCAGTATTTCTCAATAGTGAGCTTAGAATCACTCTTCAGTACATATAATACGTGATATGTGTTGATTTGATTTTTTAGCAATATTCCTGTAACTTTTGTTGGATAATTATATGTTATTAATGCTCACAAAGTTAAACAAATAATCAATAAATCTATTGAAAGACCTCCTCCAAAACAAACATGTCTGATTCTGCTGATATTGAGATAGCATCCCCTGATCGATGAGTAATAGAATGCACAACTAATTCTTCTGTGTGTGCTTCCTAAATTTGAAGTGGCTATGTGAGGATGGACTTTTCAAGTCAGAAACTATATTAATAAGCCATATAATATGATAAAGTAAATTAAAATATGGCAGACAGCAAGTCAAAAGTTTGGGGCTTCAGCGTTGTGAAGGGTAAATTTAGGATAAATACCATGGAGTAATTTTGCACACAGCCCCATTCATTACAACAGCAGGCTTTCTATTTTGTCAACAAGTGAACATGTACAAATGCTACATTAAGGATGGAAGGCATAGAGAAATAAAAGGCTATACAGCTAATGAAATATACTCATGCAATCTCCTGAGGGAAGGTGCTGCATGTTTTTCTCTGTGCCATTTTCCACTCCACCCATATAAATAGATCCAGGAAAAATTCAGATAAACAGTTAATATTACATCTTGATGCTAGTTTCCTCCAATGGTTCAAGGAACATCAGCCAAGATTCTCCATTTTTAAACATCTATTATTGGGAAAAGGAGGCTACAGAAAAATACATATAGAGTTACTTAGATGAGCAAAGATCCGGCAAATGAAGTATAATTTGGGAAGTGTGAAATTGTCCATTTTGGACGTACAATAGAGAAGCTTGTGATCCAAATGGTGAAAGTTTACAGAATTCTGAAATACAGAAGTATCGGGGTATCTTAGTGCATGATTCACAAAAGGCAGATACAGCAAGTAATTAGGAAAGCTAACAGAATGTTATAATTTTTGTAAGGGAAAGGAAAAACAAAAAGTAGGGAGATTATGCATCAATTATACAAAACACTAGTGAGACTTAATCTGGAGTACCGTGTACAGTATTGTAATTTTATATAATGAAAGATGTGAATACATTGGAAGCAGTTCAGAGAAGGTTTATCAAATTAATACCTGGAATGGACATGTTGTCTTATGAGGAAAGATTGGACAGTCTAGATTTGTATCTGCTTGAGTTTAAAAGATTAGGAAATGACTTGATTGAGACATATGATGGGTTTTTATAGGATGGATTTGGAGAGAATGTTTCCTTGTATGGGAGAATCTAGAAGTAGAGATCACTGTTTAAAAACAAGGGGATTGCTCATTTAAAACTGAGAAGAGGTGACCTTTTTTTCTCAGAGGTCTGTGAATCTTTAGAATTCCTCCCTGAAAAGGCAGTGGACACAGAGTCTTGGAATATTTTTAAGGCAGTGGTGGATAGATTCTTGATAAGCAAGGGGTGATAGGTTACTGGGGTAGAAAGATGCAATTTGAGATAGTAACAGATCAGCCATGATGTTATTAAATGGCAGAGCAGGCTGAAGCTGCTGAATAGCCTACTTCTACTCCTTGGTCAATTATTTGTATGATGATAGACAACATGGAAGGACAATATTGATTATCAATTTCCAGTTGCCTTAAGGACTTGAAGTTAACCATATAGTTTAACACTGGAATCAGTGGCCTGTCTAGCTGGGTGGCATGTTACTTTCATGAGAGAACCAACTGCTTTTTTGTAAATGAAATCCACCAGCTTCCATGGTCATTTTATCCAGGCATCATGTGGAAATGCTAGCGTTGGACTGGGGTAACCACAGTAAGAAGTCTCACAACACCAGGTTAAAGTCCAACAATTTTATTTACTCTCTATTCACCTGATGAGGAGGCAAACCCTGAAAACTTGTGGGTTTACTATCAAATAAACTTATTGGACTTTAACCTGGCATTGTGAGATTTCTTACCATTTTATCCAGTGCCAGCCAAAAACTGCTACATTGATTGAATTCAATTTTACAAGTTGCCATGATATGATTAAAACTCATATTAACATACAGTAAATAATCTGTTTAAAATTAATGTGTGATGTCAGCACTGGAGGAGCTTACACATTTTCCTGTGTCTCTTCTTCTGGGTGCTCAGATTTCCTCCCAAAGTTCAAGAATGTGTAGATTAACCATGATAAATGCACAAGGTTATGGGGACGAGGGGAGGGGATGGGATATTCTTTCAAGTTGGTAGATTCGAAGGGCCACAGGGCCCCTTTCTGCACTGTAGAGTTTCTATGGTTCTATGCAATACTGATCAGAACGTCTAGACCAACCTTGTTAGAAATTGCATATCCTAATCTGTGTTTATATTCTTAACTCTCTATCAAGTTCCTAATCAGAAATTATTCCAACCTTTTTGCTGAAGGATAGCTCGAAGAATACACCCTTCAATTTGTCCTTGCAGAATGCCAATTTTGCTTGCGCTATGCGACGTAGTTACTTTTGTCAGTCTGCCCAACTTATTCTCAGTTTTTGTTTTTAAGATAAACTTTTATTTAATCTTTAGCAAAGCCTAATTTAGTGAAGTGAATACTGCATCAGTGTTTGGTATTCTGTTATAGAAGCTTCCTTACAATCCAGGAAGAGAAACAGAAAGACTGAGAGGACTTTTTTTCTCTCTCATTCCATACTACACACTCAACAATCCTGTGATGACTTGAAAACCTCTTGTGCAATCTGCTAACAAAATGTTTCCTGGAACTTTGAAACCGCAGAAATTCTTCTGATGCTCACCCTTCTCTCGTCCACAACAGGTGGGCTTCAATGTCATTGCTTCAATGTCAGTTGTAGATTGGGCTTATCTTTTGTTCTTTTAATGGGCTTCTTATGCATGGATTCTATGGTTTTAAGAAATAAATAATTTAGAAGAAAGTATCTTCATACACAGAGGGTGACGAAAATATACAAATCATAGTCAGAAGGAGCATGTGAGGGGATTTTCACAGTAACTTCGTTGCGGTGTCAATGTAAGTCTATTTGTGACTAATAAATAAATTTTACTTTGTTGAAACTTCTGACATTGATGCATTCACTGGAGGCTTGATACCTTCAGGGGGAAAATGAGTAGCAGCCCATGCAGAATATAAACGTCAGCATAGACTGCATAGAAAAACCCGTTTCTATGCTGGAGATTTCATGTAATCCTATTCCCTCTTTTCTTAAATGAATGAAAAGGTGATTTTTAATAAGTATTCTTTCCAGAGTGGCGGGGCGGAGTTAGTGGCGGTGGTGTGAGTGGAGGGGATAGTCAGTGGTATAAAACTGGCCAGGTTTTGGAACTATCTTTAATCCTAAATGTTTTTGGGTAACTATTCAGGTGAGTTGTGCGACGTTCTGCTGCACCCTCGCCACAGTATCTCCTCCGCCAGCAATTAACATCAATGGTGATCGTTATTTTCCCACTTAGCCAGTTTTCTAGCTGTGTCTTCGACTTAAAAAAAGTAATGGTGTCTCTGACGAAAGTATTGTGTAACTCCAAAATTGGGTCTCAGGCTTTCAAATATTTATTCCAGTTTTCCACAGCTTAACTAACTTCACAGCATCCATTCAACATAGGCTATCATGCTATGACGAAACCTTTATTGATTTAAACCAGCATGTCAATGCAGTTTATCAAGCACCGGATAGTTTAGTAAAAATCACAATCTAGCAGAACCATAAGCATCATTTTGGACACAGCTCAGATGAAAATCAATGAGCCTCGCTGATGGTCCGTCACTGGACCTATGGATACGTAAACTTGGGCTGTTTTGCTCAGTACTAACGCTGGCTTTTGCACTCATTTCACTTGGAGCTGTTCCAGTAAAACCTACCCAGGAGCTCAGTACATCTAGAGTGTCAAAGCTCTCCAGTAATCCGGAGTCCCGTTCGCTGCTCATCCTCCTCACCCCTAACAAAAATTCACCATCCCAGACCCTAACAGTGCTCCAACTCTCCCCCTCCTCTTACATCCTCTTTTGTATTTATCATTTTATTCCATTGCATCACAGTGGTCGATTTAAGGAAGTCAAATTGACAACTTTTAATGTGGAAGAATTGTCAGTTTGACTTCCTTAAATCGTCGAATGTGATGCAATACTGTGATTTCATTGAATGATTAAATATAGGAGCTGGGTTTGCATAGGTCAACTAAATATCAAATGTCAAATTCAGCTGAGTACGTTACAATTGAATTAAAGAGGAAATTTGACTGTGGGAATTAAAAAAACATAATCTTTTTGCGTCTGTTTAACAACTAAACATTGCTAGAATTCGTGAATTTATTGTATAGGCATGCAGTTAATAGGTGATATTTAGTCACATTAAAACCAGTTTAGTTGGCATGTGCCCCTAGGCTATTTTAACTCAGCGAATCAGTTTGCCCAGCTGGTCCCAGACCATTAGGAAAATGTAAAAAATAACATTGCGAAAGAATAAATGGTGCAATATCTATGCACCCGAACTAAGCAATCCTGCTAAATGTTCGAACTATTGAAACATTACTTTCCTCTGGTGCTGAGTCAGATTAAACAAGACGTTCTGGATGGGAGCTGAAAGGTTCCCCCCCTAACAGGACAGCTGTCAATCATTGACTCCGGCGAGAAAGGCCCAATCAGCATGGGACTGGGATTTGATTCACATGAGCGTCAGTCAATCCGACTGAAGCAAAAGCGGTCACCCAATCGGCGCCCAGTTGAGGCTGTGGGGAGGCGGGGAAAGCGGATGAGAGCCGATGCCATTGCTGAATGTGGGGGGACAATGGGAGGCGGGCGCTTCACAATGAGCAGCGGGGCAGGCTAGAGGCGGAGCGGGCCTGCCCGCCTGTTTAAAATCCAATGGAGCTGTGCGCAGACTGGGCCGGCCCACAGTATAATTGACACTCGAGTTGGCGAATAAGGAATGACTATCACTTAGCTTGGACCAATCGGCTTGGTTAGGGGCAGGGCTTGGGTGGGAGCCCCCGGGAGGTGGAGGAGGCGGGCGAGAAATGGGTCCGTGCTGAAAGGGGGAAAATACCGTGCGCAGAGAAAAAAATCTTGCCGGGTGCAAAAGTTTTTTAAATAACCGTCCTCACAGTTACATACTGGCTGAAACAATAAGAGGGCAGTTTCCCTGTTTTCTGGAACTTTCAGCTTAGCTCATCACCTCCCGCCCCCTCTTATTTAGTTTTAAATCCCGGCCGTTATTTCAGACGTTAAACAGCCCTTTGTTCCTTGGAACGGCGCCGCTGTGTGTCTCCCTCTCCTCCAGGCTGCTCGCCCCGCTGTCACACTGAGGAAAGGAAGATGGACTGCGAACCGAACCGGGCACGCTTGGTATGCATGCTGTGGCTGACATTCGGCTTCTTTGTGGTGGAGGTGGTGGTGAGCCGGCTGACCAGCTCGCTGGCCATGCTCTCCGACTCCTTCCACATGCTGTCGGATGTTATCGCGCTGGTGGTGGCCCTCATCGCCGTGCGCTTCGCCGCCAAGACCCAGTCGACGTCCAAGAACACGTTCGGCTGGATCCGCGCCGAGGTGATGGGCGCGCTGGTGAACGCAGTCTTCCTCACGGCGCTCTGCTTCACCATCGTGCTGGAGGCCATCGAGCGCTTCAGCGAGCCGCGGGAGATCCAGAACGCGGTGGTGGTGATCGGGGTGGGGGCGGCCGGCCTGCTGATCAACCTGCTGGGTCTCTGCATGTTCCACGGCAGCGGCGGCTCCGGGTCGTCGCACGGCCATTCGCACTCCCACTCGCACGTCTCCAGCTCCAACAGCAGCGGACAGTGGCTCCGCAAGAAGAAGAGGGCCGAGGCCAACAAGCTGTCCGGCAACGGGAGCAGCGTCCGCGACCAGGAAGAGATCAACATCCTCGTCAGCGGCAGCGCCATCAACGGCGTCAACCCCGACAAGCAGGATGTTTTCGGTACATGCCGAAACGGTAAGCAAACAACTCCTTAACGGTAGATAACACTTCTTTCAAAATTGTAGTCAGGCCCCCTCTCCCGGGTGTATGTGCTCATAAACCGGGCTGCAATTTCCCAGTTTGTGAAAGAACAGTAGGTAAGGACAAAACTTGTTGTTCCCTTAGCCCCATCACTGACAATGTGGAAGCTTCACTCTTAGTTGTAGTTGCTGGTAGCAAAGTGTCAAGGCAGATGTGTTAAACTCAGTGTAACCAACCCAGTGCGACATCTTACGCACGAAAAATCCTAGTGATAAAAACACACCACTCCTAATGAGTGTTTTCATGTCCACTTTATTTCTGTAGCGTTTCCTTGTAATTTGCTTCAGGCATCTTGTTCTACAAAATCAAATATCTAGCAAACATTTGGACCATTTTAAAGTTTTAATGTCAGGAATTGGGGCCTCCGTTAAATTTTAATGACGATTTGTAAATGTACCCAATTTATAGATTAATGTCCAGTATTATGGCCGTTTGTATTTCACGAAGCACCACAGTATTCGTTACCCGATGGTGTTGATGAGGTGTGTCACACAGATCGCTTGTATTATTTATTTTTTGAATGGGATGCCTAAACCCTAGCCCATTTACTTCAATGCTTCTAATGCCAATTTGACGGTTATGTTACAGGACTTGTAATTTGTATTGTTTTGCCTTGCCCCAGTACAAGACCTACGGCATAACGGAGGTGCTGATGATTTAAAAAAAAATCAAAACATGTATGGTTGACACTTGGTTTCTTGGGTATAGTACAGGATACCAATCCTTGCTGATTTGATTTAACTCGTTCAAATTAAGTCCAATAAATTGGCTTTGATTTCCAAAGAAAATCAATTTGTACAGATTAAAATGTACGTTTGAATGTATAATTTTACCTGTAAGCTACATGCATTTATGAGAATTATTTTTGAGGATAGTGGGGAAAAGGCAGTTGTTATAGCACACAGCAAGGTCATTTGACCGATTAAAGCTATGTTCTGCCAAAGTCTTTTTCCATCTTATTTCATCTCACACTGTCAACAGATCCTTCTATTTCCATTTCTTTGTGCACTCTAGTACCACTTTAAATGCATATGTTATGTCTCAACATTCCTTGTGATTGTGAATTCCACATTGTTAGGGTGAATAGGGTCTTCTGAATTTCTTTATTAGATGTATTAGTGACATTTGTGGATTCTAGTTTGACTCACCTATCATGAAAACATCTTATCTATATCTTCCCTTTTGAACACAATAGGGTATTAGCATTGCTGCCTCAGCAGCAGGGACTCAAGTTTGATTCTGGCCTTGGATGACTTCCCATGTCTGTGTAGGTTTCTTCCTGTGTTCTAAAGATGTGCAGGTTAGGTGGATTGGCCATGCTAAATTGTCCCTTAGTGTCCAAAGATGTGTAGATTAGGTGGATTAGCCATAGTAAATGCATGGGTAAATGGAATGGAGGGGAAGGCTAAATGGGGTGTGTTTCAGAAAGATGGTGTCAACTTGATGGGCTGGATGGCTTCCTTCTGCACTGAAGAGATTCCTACGATTGTGATTTATTGGTGTTGATTAGTCTTGTACGTGAAGACTGTGATTAGCCATCGCAAATACCTGGCTCCCTTACAGTGCCATGATGAAAATATCAAAAGCAAAAGAGACAATGGTGCTTGTTCTCTGTGCACGAAAGTGGTGTTTTCTGTGAAATATTGGCTGTACTTTAAGTTGACAATATTTTTGAAAATATTCCATAATCAAAGGGGTATAAGCAGTGTGATGGAACCTTTTAGTTAGATGTCATCAATTTGTCTGAACTTGTATGGGTTGGCTCAGTTATTAGCAGTCATTGAATCATAAAATTATGATTCCAAGCTCTGCACCACTGAAGATGCATCCTTCTATCTGGGTCCATGTAAAACATTCCATAGCACTATTCATTAAAAAAGAACAAGCCACTTGTTTTGATCAATGAAGAGATCAAAATTCATCTCTTCATTGTTGTTATCAAAACAAATCTATTAACAACAGATCATTTTTTTCATTTGCCTTCTGTGGGACTTCTATGTGCAGTTGACTACAAATGGTTCTACAAAACAATAATTACTCTTAAATGATCAATTGTTTTGTTATGAGCTTTGGGATGTCATAAGGGTGTTGTGGATTTGAATAGTATTTATTCTGAATAAGGTTTCTTCAGGTCTTTTTTTTTGGATCATATCCACAATCAGCAGAGTACATGGTTTTGAATAGTGAGACAATTAGAATATGGTGATTGTCAAGATCTATGATATGGCTTTTTGTTGCTCTTCAAGTTGTAACAGTATTGACATATATCTCAAATGTTAGCCTGCTTTCCTATTCCTGCAGCTTCCCCTCCATGTCTGATCATTTCACCATTTATTACATGTTGAATGACATGACACAAAAGGTTATTTAGCCTATTGTGCCTATGCGAGTCCTTTTGAAAGAACTGTCTAGTTAGTCTGATTCCATTTTTCCAAAGCTCCTCAAATGTTTTTCTGTTCCAAGTATTTACTAATTTTCCATTTGAAAGTTATTATTGAACTCGCCTCTACTACTCTTTCACACATTGTATTCCAGATCATAATTTCTGTGTTTCATATATAATAAAAAAATGTCATTGGATTCTTTTGCAAATTACCTTTAAATGCATGTCCCATGATTACTAACCTTTCTGTCCCTGGAAATAGTCTCCTTATTCACACTCAAAATTCTTCCTGATTTTTTGAACATTATCTGGTCTTTTGAAACCTTTCCTGCCCAAAGGAGACCAAATGTGGTTTTTGTATGTAGTCTTTCCATATATCTGAAGCCCCGCACCTCTGGTACTATTCTGATTTATCTCCTCTGTACTCTCACTTAAGGCATTGACATCCTCCCTAAAGGATAATGCCCAGAACTGAGCAAAATACTGTTGAGGCCTGACTGGTGATGTATAAATGTGTTTTTAAAAAAAACTTTTTTTTTTTACTTCATGTCTCTGTTTATAAAGCCAAAGATTCCACATACTTTTTCAAAAACAGCCTTCTCAACTTATCCTGCCACTTTCACACACACACACATACACACACACACACACACACACACACTTTTCCTGTAGCCCCCTTAAAACTTGTAACATTTAGTTTGTATTGCCCATCTGCATTTTTTTTTCCTACCAGAGTATGTCACACTTCTGTTTTTAAATTACATTTGCTGTCAAAGTTCTCTTGAAGTCAGGTGCTCCAGTATTTACTGCATTTCCATTTTTTTGTGTAATGGTTTAATAGCAAGCCCTGAGGAATACCACTGTATACATCCTTGTAATCTGAAAACAACCATTCACCATTACTGTTTTCTATGTCCTTAGCTAATTTTTATTCATGCTGCTAATCTCCCCATAATCCCAGGGGCTATAATTGTGTACAAATAGTTTAAGGTACTTTGCTGAAGCCTTTTGAAAGACTTTGTAGCGTTTTTATCTACGCTGTTCCTTCATCAAAAGACTCAAATCAGGTTCTTAGTTTCATTCTTTTCCCTGCCCTAACATTTTCAGATCTTTCCATCTATTTTATTTTCAGCCTCCTCATCAGACAACTCCTCATCTTCAATAATATCACTTTCTCCTGAATCTATTCTTCCATACTTCTCTTGATGTCCTTATCCAGATTTCATCCTCGGACCTAATGTTTCATGGCTGTGTGCTTAGCTACCCATCAATCTCATTATCTTGTGTTTTTTGAGGTGTTTGAGGTTTCTATCTGTGCCAAGATGATGTGCAATCACCTTCTAATCTCAATTTTTGTGTATTCTCTGGCAATATTTTCTTGCATAAAATATTATTACATTGTATCATGGAAGATGCTGCAACTTGTAGAAGTCTTAGTTTCTTATTGTTAGAACAATTGCCTATGCCAGGAAATGCGATGTTTGATTTGAGAGAGTATTGTTTGATTTCACTGTAGAGATTGTAAATGTAGTTGAATGAACAGTGTTTTTAAACGAATGAATTATAGGATATGTCAATGGTAGTTTAAATAAAACTAATGGCACATTTTCTCAATTGGGTTTATGTCAGTAACATTAGCTGCTAAATATTATTGCCTATATCTTATTATCCAACCACTAATTTTTTATTTCTGCTAGTCTGCAGATTATAGCACATTGGCAAATAGTAGTTTTATAAATTGAATTAAAGATTGGGAAGAAAATTTGAGATATTAAATTTTATTCTAGACATCTAAAAGGTAAACATAACCGTACCAAGCTGTAATCTTACTGATTTGTACATTTTTCATTAAATTATATTACTATTTAAATACCCGAAGACACACAGTATCTCATTTAGTACATTCCACAGTGTGTGTTCTGTTTGGTTTCTCAATGACTAATCTTGTTTACAAAGTGTTCATTTGAATGTAGGCCTGGCACTGAATTGAATAACTTTTATTTTCATAAAAACAAACCTTTCCACATATTTCTATTAGCCCTCTTCCTACTTGGGTGGCGAGATTGCTGAAATGTTTATTTTGCTGAACACATGCAAACTGTTTAATATTTAAGTATAGAATGATGCACGATGTCTCAGTATCAAATGCATGTTGAATTAGAGTAAAATTTAAGGAAGTGGAGTTTCTCGAACCATAGAAATGTACAGCATAAAAGGAAGCTAGAACAATCCAAAATCTGCATTCTCCCCATTGTCCTCTGTTCAAATATCCAACTTTCTCTTAAAAAAAATGCGTATATCTGTGCAAAACATTGCATTCTCCAATTACTAGCAATGCCTTTCAACTTCCCTCCTCTCTTAGGAAAATTTTGAATTTAATGGCCTCTTGTTTCTTCTTAAATTTTGGTTGTTTTCCTTGTTAGTGACAAGCATAATGACTGAACCCTCAAAAATGTTCTGCAGAAAAGGTCTTGAAATTTCAAGAGAAAAAATATAGTGAACTCATTCTGCATTGTACATACTTCTCAGTCAGGATTCACAGAATTGGTACAATGTATGAAAGGGTTTTTGTTTCTTACTCTGGTTGTGTGATGAGTCATGGCTTAAAGATAAAAGAAACTTTCAACTTCCTTGTAGGTAATTGAAGTTGGTATGTGATCTTTTGCAATATCATTTGAAGTAACAAAACTAGCCAAATAACCTGTTTGTCTACAGCTTTCTTAACTTTATCATGTATTTTTGCAAATGTTAGTGAAGCCAACATGTGTGACGCAAGTCTTTTAGTTCTAAACAGTATATTAGACAAATCAAAATTATTAGCTGTAGCTCATTTAATCAGATTGCAGCTTTCATCTTTACAGTTGTAGTATTTTAACTGCTTTTAGCACAAATGACTCACCGCTTTTGGGAAATTGATTGCAAATAAAAAGATATTCTAACACACTCATGATGCAACATGCAGTTTTACTCATTAAATTGATACTGAAACATACAAAAGCAGTAAAAGTAAAAAAGTTTATTTATTTGTCACAAATAAGGCTTACACTATAATGAAGTTATTGGGAAATTCTTCCAGGCGCCACACTGGCGACTGTTCTGGTCAATGCACCTAACCAGCACATCTTTCAGATTGTGGGAGGAAACTGGAGCTCTTGGAGGAAATCCACACAGACACAGGGAGAATATGCAAACTCCACATAGACAGAGATCCAACTTGGGAATCAAACCTGGGTCATTAGCACAGTGAGGCAGCAATGCTGGCCACTGCGTCGCTCCCAAGCAATCACCAAACTTGGATGCTTACATTCTGACAAGCTGGAATGTTGAAAGTGGCTGAGCTGATTTTTTTTTTTGGGCCTTGGTGACATTGTATGACAAATGAACGACTGCAATTTTTTTTTTGGAATCTGTGTTTATTGCTTTGTTTTGACGACATGACCTGAATGACCTAGCCGTTATCCTTTCTCACTAAATCATCATAAAAAGCAGATGATAATGGTTGCATTTTGTGTTGGTCAGGTTAGTTTTATAGCTAAGTGACTTAATGAGATTGCAGTAATATTGTTTATGCCATTCTTTTTTCACCCCTGAGCCGCAACATGTGTTCTGCTATATTTTTTAAAAACTTTTGACTTGAGGATATTTGCATCCAATTTTTAACAGCTTCATTATTTGAAGTATAATTTTTGATTTGACAGATTGTCAGATTAAAATTTAAGAGTGAACGAATGATGCTGTGAAGCTCAGAATATAACTAGATTACAAGTTGTATAAGTGTACAAAGAACATTCTGGATGCAGTATAAAAACAGTGAACCCCTCAACAGCAATACTAATGTGTTTCATACATTCACTAGTTTGATCAAGTTGAATGAATTTAAACAGTAAATCTTAAAAATCTTGGTCAGAAAAAATTGCACTGTATGTGAATCGAAAGGTGTTGAGCAACTACAAAACTAACATGATTTGCAAATACTTTTTTGACCTAGTACATATAGTAACCTGTGCTACATCATTTGCTACTTTTTAATGCATAACAAAAGAACATAGTGAGTTGAATGTGAGGGCTAATTAATTGAATAACATTTGAGTTGCCCCAGATATGATGGGCTGAATGGTCCACTTTTGTTGTATCATTTCTATAAGAGGCTTCCAATGTATGATAACACGTCACTAGTGAGTTACACTGATATTGGATTTGATTCGCAGATGTCATCAAGTGGAATTGTTTCCCTTTCCCCAACCCCATTATCTTGATGGCATGCTTTGTGACTAGCCTATTTGGTTTCAAAAACTTAATTGTTGACTTCTGTTAAATGTTGAGTATTGATAATAGAGACCACTTTTGGTTGTGATTTGCTAGATAAAATATAGTTGTTAATTTGTAGTGTATGTATATTTATATATTTTAATATTTATTATAGATTTTAAGCCCAATGTGTAAAAGGAAAACCTAGAATATTCAACATTTGTAGTATCTTTTTGCTAGAGTAATCCAAAATTAGTGCAACTCTCCTATGTTCTCCTCCAAAATGTGCATGGCAACAAAGCTGTCACATTGCTGTTTTAAAAAATGGTTCACTAGATGGAGTGCTTTAGGGGAGAAAATCTGCTCTTCTTGCCTGACTGGGCCTATACAACTCCAGTTTTACACCAATATGACTGCCTAGTTGTATGCAATTAGAAAAAAGAATAAATTCTGACTTTGTCGAGATATCCACATCCTGCAAATTAAAAACAGCTATTAAGAGTGTAAATGGACTGCTTTATCTAATTTGAACAAATAGATTCACCAACTATATGTGCATTTTTACACACTGCTTTTCTTGATCTGTGTTAATAACAACATGGATGTGCATGGCACATGTTCAGAATTTATAAATCTTACAAGAACACGAAGTATTGTGAACTGTGATTAGTTACAAATGTCAGGAGGACAGGCTGCTTGAATGACACATGACATGCAGTTTAACAGTGAAGTAATACATTTTGGCAGAAGAATGATGAGAGGCAGTATAAATTCAAGAATACAATTCTAAATAGATGCAAAAAAAAAGAAAGCTAGACAAATTGTTGAAAGGTGGCAGGGCAGATTGAGAAAGTGGCTAAAAAAGCATGTAAGATCTGGAGTTTTATACACAAAAGAGACACAATAGCAAGGATTTTTTTTGACAAACATTTTAAAATACTGTTTTGTCCTCCACTAGTGCATTGTATCCAATTTGGGGCAGTGCACTTCAGGAAGGGTGTGAACACTTTTGTTTAGAGAGAGCGCAACAAAGACTTGAACGATTCTGGGGATGAGGAACTTCAGCTATGCAAATAGACAGGAGAATCTGGGGTTCTTCTTATGAAGGAGGAGATTTAATAGAAGTATTCAAATTTGAGGGGTCCAGAGAGAAACTGTTCTTATTGGTAGAAACCAATAGAAGAACAGGAGGAGGCCAGTTAAGTGATGTGCAAAAAAGATTTGCTTAATGTTGCTGAAAGCTGTTTTTCCAATGAATAGTTATGATCTAGAATGCAGTGTCTGAAAGGATGGTGGAGGAAGATTGAATCGTTGCTTCCAAAAGGAGATTGGAGAAGCATCTAAAAGAAAAATAGTTGCAGCACTCGAGAGGGGGTATAACTGAATTGCCCTGGTAGTATATTGCGTGAACTGAATAAATACAAAATGCCATTCTATGATTCAAAGGATGTAAATATTTTACATATTGCAAAAAGCATTCAATAAATATGTAGTATCTGACCACCTCTAAATTGACATTTAATAACATCACCATCACTGAATTTCAGCATCTTCAATCTCCTGGGTGTCGCTATTGGCTAGAAACTACTCTGGACAAACGACAAAACTGCTGTGGCTACCACAAGCACATGAGACTGAGTATTCTGCATTGAGTAGCTCACCCCTATCTGGCATTGAATGGCTGACCCTTATTCAACATTGAATAGTATCCCTACTGTGTAGAAGGAGGCCATTTGGCCCACATGGCTACTCTGATTCTTCAAAGCATCTATGCAAGCCAGAGTGTGATGGAATACTCCACACATGCCTGAATGAGTGCAGCTAAACCAGTACTCAAGAAACTCAATGGCATCCAAAGAAAAGCCAACTATCACCTCTCCTGTAAAGATACACCATTCTGATGTTGATCTATATTGTTATTCTTTCATCACTTGGAATTATGCCAAATTCATTGGAAGTTGGAAAGAATCTGCTGGCCTTGTAAATCTATGCTGTACTCATTCCCAGAATGTTACCAGGGCTTCTAAGATTAAGTTTACATAATCTGTGCTCATATTCTTTGAAATAAAGAAGGTTAATGGGTGATTTTTATTTTTGAATTTTGGGAAGAATTGCAAAAATAGATGGCGAGAAATACTTACCATTGGTGGGAGAATCTAGGTCAAGAAAACCTAGTGTAAAATGAGAGCTGAGCATTTCGGAGAGAAATTGCAAAATGATTCTGCATGGGTTGGGGGAGGTGATATGGAATCCTGTCCCACAGTAAACGCTAGCGCAATCAATACTTTTAAGTCTAAGATCATTGAAACTTGACTTAATGTGCAAAAGGATATGAAGTTAAACTGCAGATTAGTTATATATGACCTCATTGAATGATGGAGTGGGTTTGGAAGACAGATTGTTCTATGTTCCTACATAATCTCTCCTACCGAACTGCTGTGGGAGTACCCTTGCTACATAAACTGAAATGGTTTGAGCAGGTGGCCTTAAATACCATGCTGTAAAATCCATGGGAAAAATGGTAGGGAGGGAAAATAACTTTCCTCACTAAGGTCACTTCAAGAGGAAAGGAATGTAATGAGAGGTAAACAGGTAGTGGAGCCATTATGAGCAGAGTTAAGAAATGGGGAATGACTTAAGGCTCTGGTGCATGTTGAGAGAGGGAGGGGGGCTAACTTTGTTAACAGACTGGGCAAAGCAAACTAGCACATCTGAAATATAGTGAATCTCTTTTTTTTTTTGTGTTCAAGATGGCTTTCACCAGTAATGGAAAGCACGTTGTATGGGGGAGAGGGCGGGTGATGTGATAAATGGCTGCTATGCCCACACGCTAGCAGGGAACCCCTCCAGCAGTATGGCATCTAGTCTCATGTCTCCCATCACTCTTAGAGGTATTATGCTTAGATCTATTAGAGGTATATAAGATTGAGGGGTATAGGTAGAGTAAATGGTGGTAAAGCTTTTTCCACCATTAGATTCGGATAGAACGAGGGGTCACGGCCTTAGGGTGAGGGGGGCTATGTATAAGACTAATATTAGAGGGCATTTTTTCACACAAAGGGTAGTGGGGGTGTGGAATGCACTACCGAGTAAGGTGGTGGGAGCAGGCACGCTAGGGTTGTTTAAGGGCCTCTTGGACAGCCACATGAGCGGTCTGCAGATAGAGGGATATAGGAGGACTGTTTAAATACTTTAATTGTTTCCACAGGCTGTTCGGTCCACCTTGTTGACCAACAAGGTGCATGCATTCGGCAGGTCGTGCGAGGGCTGCTCCTGGATGTTACTTCAGGAGTGGCCTAGTGCTTCATGTCGTTAGTGTATGCTTAAACTGGACCACCAGATGGGCATCGTGACAGCTCAGACTATTGCTGTTGCTGTTGCTGTGCAGACACATGGATTTGGGCCTGTGTCTGCGGGAGTTTGCGTGTTCTCTCCATGGTTGCGTGGGTTTTCTCCGGGTGCTCCGGTTTCCTCCCACATCCCAAAAATGTGCTCTTAGGCTGATTGGGTAACAAATTGTCCCTATATTGGTCTCTATATGTCATTAAGACATTAGGACGGCGGCGTGGGCTCGTTGGGCCGAAGGGCCTGTTTCCCGTGCTGTGTTGTTCTTTGTTCTTTGTTCACTCACCCCACAAACGGGTCATGTGTGGGTATGCAAAATCCAGCCATATATATCTTTTGAGCAAGAAGAAGGCATGTGTATTGGATTAGTAATAAGCCAAATTTGTTAACAGTCTAACCAGTATGAACATTAATTGCAAATTTATTAGTCATAATATAGCTGAGATCAATAGTGTTTGGAAAGGAGAAATGCAAAAGAGCTAAAGAGGTTCTAGATTTAAGTAAAGCTGACTTAAGGATATGATATGGAGATGTTGGTGTTGGATTGGGGTAAACACAGTAAGAAGTCTCAACACCATGTTAAAGTCCAACAGAACTCCCCTCGCCTGACAAAGGAACAGCTGGTTCTGAAAGCTAGTGTCATTTGCTACAATTAAACCTATTGGACTTTAACCTAGTGTTGTGAGATTTCTTACTGTGTTCGCTTGGATACAACAGCGACTGCAGTAAACAGAATAAATCTGACTGGTAAGGTGACGACAGAAGTTTAGTGGGAGGTGTTTTTAAAAAAAATTTAACATGATACAGAACCAGATTATACTCATAAAAGGCGAGAGCTTTATTTGAAAGGCATGGGCAATTAGAATTTGAAAGAAAAAAAAATTCAAAAGAAGCATAGATCCTAGCAAATGGGGAAAGATCAAAGAGTGGCAAAACAGCAAGAATTACAAAAGGAAATATGAAAAGAAATTTACTGAGAGTGATGATGATCAAAATAACATTTTTACTACATGAGGATAAGGGTGGTTATAGGATCAATATGGGCCCCTTGAATACTGAAAATAGTGAAATTGTCACTGACATTTTAAAAATGGCTGGCATGCTGAATAATGTTTTTTAAAGCTATCAAGAGGAATAGATATTTGTAGGTAAAGAAGTATCTTCCACTGACTTAGTTGTCTGGGATGAGGGGTAGAGCCAACCTTTTTAGGAGTGAAATGATAAAAATGCAAAGGTTGCGGGGGGGGGGGAGAGAACTTATTGATGGTTGTTAACTAAAGGTATTAAGGGATGCGGGAGCAGGATGAGTGTGAATTTGGGTAACAAATCAGCTAATGATATTATTGAATGGTGGAACAGACTCGAGAGGTGAAATGGCCTACAAGCACATGAATGGTTGATGAGCTTGTATTTTAAGATTTATTCTATGAAGGACAATCCTGAAACTAGTCATACACTGAATAATCATTGCTTGACTCTTACTGACTGTGGAATTTATAACAGGATCCCTGTTGTCCTAGGAGTAGTATTTTATATGGGAATTCAATAACAAACAGTAAATTTAAAACATGATGTTATAAAAGGTGGAGAGAAGGAGTAAGAAATATTCTATATCTGCACTCTAAGTGTTTTTGTGTTTAATAATGTTTTTATTTCTGTAGATCTACTGAGGGACAATAGTATGGAGGGCCTGCAACTGAATGGAATTTCTGTTCTTGATGACCATCATGATGAATTTGGAGACTTTGACGACTCTGCATCGCAACTGAATATGCGCGGTGTCTTTCTCCATGTGTTAGGAGATGCCCTGGGTTCTGTCATAGTGGTGGTAAATGCACTGATATTTTACTTTGTTTGGAACCCATGTCCTGAAAGTGGCCCATGTATTAATATGTGTCTACATGATCATTGTGTTGATCGAGAACATCTAAATGGCACACAGTCAAACATATCTCAAAATAGTGGAAATATTCCAGAAGCTGGACCCTGCTGGGTGTTGTTTTTAGATCCTACATTATGCTGTATTATGGTATGTATCTTGCTCTACACTACTTATCCTCTCCTGAAGGAATCTGCTCTCATTCTATTACAAACAGTCCCGAAACAAATAGATATGCAGTTAATAAATGAGAAACTGCGCAACTTGGAAGGTGTCCTTGCTGTACATGAGCTTCATGTCTGGCAGTTAGCTGGTAGTAGGATTATTGCAACAGCCCACATTAAATGCCGTGACCCAACTGCTTACATGGATGTGGCAAAACGCATTAAAGACTTTTTCCATGATGAAGGAATCCATGCCACAACCATCCAACCAGAATTTGCTTCAGTAAATTCTGAATCACGTATTTCCCTTTGTGAATTGCCGTGCAAGACTCAGTGTGCCTTAAAACAATGCTGCGGCAATGGGGAGAAATCTTCTAGCGATTTAAAGTTGGAAACACCATCTACTCATTCTCTTGAGGTCATCAGGGAATCTCCTGAACACCCCAGTATAAGAACTGAAAGAAGTGAAGCTGGCAACAATGCAGTAAAAAACAAAGACACACAATATGAATCAGCTGTGTAAATTTAACCAACCTAACTTTAAAGTGATGTGGTACTTTAGTGACTTCAAATTTTGGGGTTGTCAACTGGAATCAAATGGCATGGAGTTAACCGTGACAGATAACGCAAATGTTATTGAACTTGTTCCACTGCTCCTTGATTTATAAATGGCACATTCCAAAGTAAACGCGGACAGCTGATCGGAAACTACTTGAATCTGTTATCACAGCTTTGTGACAAGCAATGTGGATGGTGCATCACTGACTGTGTCAGCAGAAAAATGTATTTAATTGTTATTAAAGGCTATAGCATTTTGGGAAATTACTTAGGATTTTCTATAAACAGTTTTATATAGATTGATGTGACAGTTGTACATCAACTTGCAAAATGCTTTGTCCCCACCAATGTGAGTTGCTGCTATATACAACTGGGGGAAGCAAGGAAGGATTGTGGTGTGAAAAGCAGCCCATTAAATCCAGTGTTAAATCTAATAATTGGTATCACGCATGGGTAATTTTGCTTTGTGTGGTTAAAATGTGACCTTTTATCCTTTCTAGCTTGAAGATTGCATTAATTGTATTTCTCTAAATTATTAGATAGCAAAAAATGTTTTTGATACAGAATGATCTGTATTAACCCTTGCATCAACCCTGTTAGTTATAAACTGGTAATTGTAAGTAATGCTTCAACATTCTGACATGCATTTGTACCCCAACCAATAACTTTGTTTCTGCCTTGTTGAGGAATAGCTTTCCTCTGGACCAGTTTGTTTAAAAAAAAATATACTGAAATATGCAACAACAAATGGTGTGACTTTATTTCAGAAAAAAAGTTAACTGAATTTGTAGAATGCAAATTTCTTGAAGTTGAGTGCATACTAAACAAATGAATAATGCAGCAATGTACTGCTTAGTGATTTGTTTTTAATTTCATTTTGGAATTTGTGACCAGAAATTCTGATTGCCCTATTTGGGATGATACACTGCTTTGTTCCAAACATATATATTTTTTCAGAGGCAGAGTTCAGGCATAAATAATTCAGTTACTTGGATAGATTTTTGTAACTTCTACTTTTTGAATGCTACTGCTAAGGGATGCAAAACCTGAAAGGATTTTTGTCTTTAATTTTTCTCTCTCTCAATAAAAGCACTTTACAAATAAGTGAGTTAGTATGCGGTATGTGCCACACAGCGATCAAGTACAAAAGACATTCAAAACCTCAAGGGTGGGGAAAAATACCTTTTTTTTAACCTAACCCCATCGCTTTGAAGTTTTAAGCCAGTAGTTTTGTTGGCAAAAATCCATGCGAGTTTGAAATGAGCTTAAACGGAGCCGACAGGTAGCTGTAGAAATATGAATTGATTTAACTTTCGTTAAACATGAATTCTCTGTAATGGTTACCATGACTTTCAAGGAAACTGTTGGCACACTTAACATTTTTATATGATGCACATCTCCATTGAAATTTTGATTAAAAACATACAATTTCCTCAAAATTGGATCAGGTTTCAGTTTCCATAACTTCATTGTGGTTTTTAAACCATACCTTTCTGTTCCTTTTGTAGAAGTACTATTACATTTTAATATGACATCACCTGTGAAAATTATGCAATGTTTTACTTTGATAAGTTTGTGAATTGTTGTCCAAGTAAATTTGCAGCCAGAAATCTTCTGGACTAAACCGTGAAGTATAATGCCTCCTTCCGGACTTTGAAACTATTTCTACCTTTAAAATGTTTAAATTTAAACACTGTTTTGATTCTAGATTTGAAGGATATACTTGTGTTCTCATTCTGATTTTAATAAAACTTGCATACACCCATTGGACTTTATGCTAATTCTATTAAAACAGTGAAAAATACTTGACTGCAAGTAGATTGGGGACATTTGGGGTGACAATGGGGAGACCATTTTAAACTAGCTTTGAGGTGTAGTACTGTTGGTTTACAGGTCTGTTATTGATTGTGATAATAGTGGAAATGATTTTTAGGTGATGAATGAAGTGCATTGAACATTGACACACACATGGGCTTGAAAATAATTTTCCCAATACTCTAAAGAAGCTCAGTTAATTGTAGAATCATGGGATGGGTGGTAACGAAAATGCAAGATCATCAGACTTGTTTTTGAGTTTTAAAAAGATTGGTTGCAGAATGGAAGTATTTTTCGCTCCTGAAGTTCTCATGGAATCTTTTTAATGCTTTAAATGAAGGCAGCAGTTAATTTTGGGCGGAGGGGGAAAGACAAAAATATAAATTAAATTTGGACCATTTATTAATGTGAGAAAAAGCCAGCAAATTCCATGAAGGAAATGACACAATTTCAGAAAACACATTGCCCAATGGGTTTCCAAGAAAATAAGCAAAGAAACAATTCTTTATCTTTGTATCCATTAAATGAATGAATACTTTTGTCCCTCAATTGTTTTGCTTTGTTCATAAATATTCTTGCATGTAAATTCTGTTTCTCCATTTCAAACATACATAGATCTAGTTCATGAACATCCATGACTTCTGCAGCTGATTCTGTGAATGTTTCACATTGAGCCAGCACACATCTTTTACTGTTGGACATTATGTATTTCTAATGCTGGTTAGAATGCACAATTTTGGTGTGAAAATCTTTGTTTTAATCTATCCATGCCTACAGCATTTGAGTGGATTCTACTCTGGAGGAAAGAGGTTCTCACAAAATCTTGATCTTAGGGTAAATTTTTGAAAGTGATTTAACTTTGAAGGTATCCCCAGTAGTTCGTTAAAAAAGCAGATTGATTTTGTGACATGGGATAATGTGACATTAATATTGCACAAAGCAAGTACAACACTCTTTAGGTCTAATGTTGATAATGTGAGAAGATTTATTTATACATTGATACTTAGGACTTCATTTGCATTTCCAAAAATGTTTGGTTTTGAATCATCATCTCCAAAAAACTAAAACAAAGTGTAAATGTCATTACTAAGAATTCCAGTGGTGCCTCTGAGGAGCATCGTTAGACCAATATTGAAGTGCTGAATTCCTATTTAGAGGAAAATAAAAACATTCCATTGATCCCTCATACTTTGAAACTATTTATTATATTCAGTCTCTCATTGCAATCAGTTTGATCTTGTCCATTTAAAATTATAGGATGGTTTACAGGGATGGTGAATCAAAATCTGTTGCAGCAGTCTCAGTTGGTATACTAGTAACTTTACAAACCACTGCCCCCCTGCCAAGTTACTAAGAAGAATTGATGAATTTTTGATGCCACTTGGAAATGACATTCATTGCCATTTTAAGTCTATATTTTTTTTTTGTTCAGGTCACATACAATGCAATGATTTTCATTTCATCCTTGGTAACAGACCATTACAATAATTAGGTTTACTGTTGATTATAGAACTTTTTTGTCAGAAAAAGGTATGAAACAAAAGTATTTTGGGCACTACGCTTTGGTATGGATTGGTCTGGTTTAGAATTATTAAAAGAACAAATAATGAAGTGCATGTTGTTTTGAAGAAAATATCTGCCTCCAGGTAAGGGATATGATCTTACGATCCTTTGGGACTTGTTTCCATCATGGTTTAGTTAAATTTTGAGATGGCTGATGATTCCAACATGCAGCCTGCTGACTCTGCCACATGTAGGACAGGTGATGCTTGGAGGGTTGGGTAGATGGGTTGTATGAAGTTTGCGTATTATTTCAAATTGCCTCTGCATATTCCCAACAAAATCTCTGTTTTTAGCACTTTCTCAAATTAATCTTTTTCGTTTTGGTTGAGAACAAGCCAGGGTCTCGTGAGTTGGCTGGTATATTCAACTACTTTAGGGATGCTTTGAGGATATCCCTGAAGTGTTAATGATCTTCAAGGTAGGCAGGATAAGTTATCATATTTGTTGTACTGTGACCAAATTGGTAATATGGCCCTTGTGTTAATCAAGAATTGACACTTCACTATTCGCAACAGGAATGTGTTTTATTTCATGTATTTCATAAATAAATGTAAAGGCAATGTATAATATACAACTGTGGTTGTATAGCTATGGCAGTACTGTCTTGTTCAGACTTGAGCTAAACCTTGTTGGGATGTGTTCACAAATGATTTGGGGCATGTAATTTCTACCTTTTACTGTGTATCAGAATTGCTGCTGAATGATTTTGCACAAATATTCCAGAGTATTGAAAAATGCCAGTTTTTTTTTTAGAATTAATTATTCAGTTTCTGCATTTGCATACTTGTGGAATTAATTTTGAAGCTGCACAAACCTTTGTAACAAAGACATTTTTGGGGGCGAGTATGATCCTTGGGTTGTACAAATAATCATGTATAATACAAAAGTGCTTTTATTTAAGAGTTATAACTATAAAATCAGTGGTGAATTAAATTGTTTTTTCCACTTAAGATAGTAATCTTTCAAAATTCTTGATCCAATATGTTAAGCTTGCAAACAGTGTTCCAAGTTTTCACCTTCAAATGTGCTGTGTATTCTATTAGTGACTTCAAACACACTGTTCATCAGTTGACAAGGCTGATGTGGCTCAGGTAATGAAAATTGTATGTACTAGCTGGAATACAGCAATTCAGGGGTTTTAGTCACGAGTATGTATGTTAGTGCAGTGAGGGAAAAAAACCTAAGACAAGTGTGAACGTAAATGTGTATGCTAATCATCTAGAAATAATCTTGGTGCCTGTTTTATTTAAAAGTAATATGTGCTACTTGAATAAATCTCACTAACATTTTTCTTTCCAATATTTTCTTTGTATAGATTTTTTTTTGTTTACTTTAGTGCTATTGCCAGCCTAATTCTGGCTGTGATTCTGTTGCAGTTCTATGCACCTTTTTTCCTTTGAGTGAAAAATCTGTATACTGCTACACTCCTCAACTGGAATTTAATTGCTATTGTAAATACTGCATTTTGTAATTTTCCAAAGTTTCAACTTCATATTGATGCATTATAAAGGTGGTCTTGACAAAATCTGGTTTGTGTGTCCTTTTTAGAAATTGCAGGTTCAGGTTAAATTTTTGCAATGCTTGCTTGTCTTTTGCTCCTTAATTAGATTAATAGAATGGGTGTCTCTATTTTTTTTATAACTTGAAGAATGATGCTAACTCAGTAATTGTGGAGCATGAAATACGTATGAAAAGGAAGTCATTGGTGGGGAGTTCATGGCCTGACAAATTGAAAAATACCAAGCTTTTGTTTGGATTTGTTGGCTGTTTAAGTTGTTTAGAATTTGAGGGTGACATGGAAATCATCCACAGTCCAGTAACAAAATACCGAACATTAAATAATTGGAACTATTTGACAAATGACTGGAATGATCCTAATATTTCTTACCTAAGACAGGATGCCCTTAAGTGACCAGAATGCAAACTAATAATACATTCTTTTGTTTGAAGTTTTAAATCAGTGTTCTTATTAATACTTTGAAGTTGCTGGTACTAATGAAACTTGGTGTTCTGATTTAAGCAACAATATTGCAAATGATGCATTTCGTACCTCCATGTTCTCAATGTACACAGGATAAATGTGAGACCCTAAAATTTAAATAACCGTGCTCATAAGTGCTGGAAGGCCAGTTGACAGGAATTTGGATTACATTTGATTCTAAAGCTACTGGTAAAACACTTTAAAATAAGTTCCTTCTGTTGATTGTTTTGTGTTTTTATCTTTAGACTTAATGGCATGGAAGGAACTTTTCAGATTAGGTCTTCAAGCTCTAGCTTCAGGTCAAATATAATCCAGTGCTGGTAGAATATTTTGAGGCAGTGATGAAAACGGTGATGATGGGCGAGCCGTTGATGTCGTCTATATGGATTTTAGTAAGGTGTTTGACAAAGTCCCTCGTGGGAGGTTAGTTGAGAAGGTCAAGGCTCGTGGGATACAAGGATAGGTAGCTAGATGAATAAGTAACTGGCTTAGTAATAGGAGACAGAGTAATAGTGGAAAGGTGTTTTTCTAGCTGGAGGTCAGTCACTAGTGGTGTGCCGCAGAGCTCGGTACTGGGACTTCTTCTATTTGTAATTTATATAAATGACTTGGAAGAGAGAGTAAGTGGAGTGATCAGAAAGTTTGCAGATGATACAAAGATGGCTGGACTTGCGGATAGTGAGGAGCATTGTCAGGCGATGCAGCAGGACATAGGCTGGTAGCTTGGGCAGATAGATGGCAGATGGAATTTAATCCTGATAAATGTGAGGTGATGCATTTCAGGAGAAAGAATGTAGAGGGGAGGTATATGATAAAGGTTAGACCTATTAGGAGTATAGAAACGCAGAGGGACCTAGGGGTGCAGGTGCACAAGTCTCTGGAGGTGGCAGAGCAAGTGGAGAAGGTTGTGAAGAAAACATATAGTATGCTAACCTTTATAAGAAGGGGTATAGAGCACAAGAGCTGGCCTTTAATGTTGCAGTTGTATAAAATGTTGGTTAGACCTCATTTGGAATACTGCGTCCAGTTCTGGTCGCCTTACTACCGGAAGGACGTGGAGAGTCTGGAGAGAGGGCAGAGGAGGTTTACCAGGATGCTGCCTGGTATGGAAGGTCTGAGTTACGAGGATAGGTTAGGCAAATTAGGACTGTTTTCCTTAAGACGTAGACTTAGAGGAGATCTTATAGAGGTGTACAAGATTGAGGGGTATAGATAGATAGAGTAAACAGGGTTAAGCTTTTTCCTAAGATGGACTCTAGTAGCACGAGGGGTCACTGGCTTAGGGTGAGGGGGGTAAGGTATAATTTGGATGCTTGAGGGAGTTTTTTCACAGACAGGGTGGTGGGGGTATGGAATGCACTGCCAAGTAAAGTGGTGGAGGCAGGTACTGTGGAGTTATTTAAGAAATACTGAGATGGGCACATGAACAGAATGGGAATGGAGGGGTATAGAAAACTGATTTAAAAATAGGGATCATGAGCCTTAGGAGTCCCTGGGAAGTGTGTAAATAGATGATGATATTGATGTACTTGTTTTTATTCTACAGGTGCTTTGGTCCACCTTCTTGCCTAACAAGAGGCATACGCACGATGGGTCATGAGAGAGTTGCTCTTGGATTTTGTTTTGAGTATTCTAGTGCTTCATGTCGTTAGTGTACGCTTGACCTGGACCATTTGATGGGCAACACGACAGCTTAGTGACTATCGCTGTGCTATGCAGATACATGGATTTGGGCCTGTCTGTGGGAGTTTGCGCATTCTCCCCGTGCTTGCATGGGTTTTCTCTGGGTGCTCAGGTTTCCTCCCACATCGCAAAGATGTGCTCTTAAGCTAATTGGCAAAACAAATTCTCCCTAAATTGTCTCAAATTTGGTTTTTAATCCATAGATCTATAAAAATGGACAGGGATTGCGGGTAGAAGTGGGAACGTTGGGGTGGTGGTGCGGGCTCGTTGGGCTGAAGGGCCTGTTTCTCATGCTGTTTTGTTATTTGTTCTTTGATCTGTCAAACCAGGCCATTCAACCTGAGTTTAAACGCAGTTGATCCTGCTCAATTTATTGCAGTAAAAAATTGACTTGTATATGGGGTGGAGAGAGATTTTTGCTTCAGGTTAAGCACATTAGTTTTGTCATGATAATTAATTATTTGAGTGATACCTGCATAACCTGACTTAGTTCCCCCTCCTCTGTGCTAGCAAATGAGGGAGAAGGAAATAAAGGAGCCATTCTGTCAAAAGCTTAAACATTAAGGGGATGAATCTTCCAGCCAGTTGTGCTGTTCTAAAAGTGCAATGGGCCGGGGGAAAATCAACAGAGGCTGCTTAACAGGCTCCTCATGGACGACTGGGTCTTTGCGCATCTCTGCAGCAAAGTTATTTTTGAGTAATCAGCTTCACAAAACTGGTATTTTGGACCAGAGAGGTTTACAACTACTCCCTAGTTATGTGGAACAGAAGTAAGAGGGGTTACCTCCAGGCAGTGTCAGCTTTGCATTCTGGCGCTGCCTAAGGGATACCTTGACATTTCCCACCAGGCATTGGGCAGGACCAGAAGTGATGGAACCAATGGAGGGGATGATCGGTGGGGGGGGGAGTCATTCTGCCAGAGGATCGCTGGAAGATGGAGGCAGAGCAGTAATTGGGGCTGGCAGACATAGTGATGGGACATGGGGAGGGGAATCGGGGCTTGCCCAAAGAGGTCTGGGAGGCCAGCGATTGGTGGTTGGGGGGAGTCAGAGTGGTAGTGATGTGGGTTCAGGGAAATGGCCAGAGATCAAGCTGGTCAGCAATTAGGAGACTGGTAATGTAGGGCTATTGCACATGCACCAATCTTAGTGCTGACAGACTGGCACATGCGCAGTGGCAATAGGCCCTGCCCACAGATTTTCAGGATTAATCCTGCTAGGGTTCTCTGCAGTGTTCAGAGTATCAGAGATTCATTCTGAAAATCCTGCTTAAAATCGATGAGAGTTAGTCCAGTTTTCAGGTGCATATGGCACTTAGAAGTTTTTTTGGAAGACACCCCTTAAACTTGAGCAAAAGAAACCTGTAATCTGTACAAGTAAAATTAAGTTGAGAATTCAACTGTTTATTAGTTGGATAACTAAAATTGAAATATTTACTTTAAATTCCAAGGCACATCTGAAAAAACATAATTGATTCCTTATGTTTGTCCTTATTAATGAATAAGCATAGATAACCAACAGAGCATAATTGCTTTTCAATCTATCCTTCTTTCTTCATGAAAGAAATAAGATTGGAGAGGCTATAATGATGACAGTGGGGGTACATATACAACAAACAATTAACTTAGTACTTCAGTCATGTTTTGCAATGCATGTAGAGTAATGTTGAAACATGATCTTTTAACTGAATGCACTTCATAGAATTGTGGAAGAGTTACAACCGGTCACGTCCGTGCTGGCTCTATAGAGCACCTCTTGCAAAAGGAAAATTTGTTGGGAATTATTCTCTTAATTTTTGAATGCTGTGAGTAAAATTCATTGTTAAT
The DNA here is from genome assembly GCA_024679065.1 of Sphyrna mokarran. Classification (NCBI taxonomy): domain Eukaryota; kingdom Metazoa; phylum Chordata; class Chondrichthyes; order Carcharhiniformes; family Carcharhinidae; genus Sphyrna; species Sphyrna mokarran. Next base: position 50,403,826 of record JAGIQG010000012.1, on the reverse strand, counting down.
TTTTAATTATGTTAGATGTTGGGACATTTGGTCTGTTGTAATGTGGCAGAATGTTGCATTATCTTTCAACTTGACAGTATGATTGAAAATTTTGCAAAACACAAGGCAAACTCAAAGTTTTGATGCAGTGATATTTTTTCATCTTATAAGATTATGGTTTGCCCTGTGATGGTTAATTCATTATTGAGCATTGCTAGGTATAACTTAGGAGCCCCATTCTGTCATGACAGACCCTGCCATATTTGTTGCAGAGGAAGACAGTGGGTAGGAAAAAGTATTATACATTATTTTCTCTGGGCTCCCTTTTTAACCAGCTGAGCTTTTCATTTCTGTTCATCTCTTCCAATGCCCTTCCAAGCAGCCAATCTTGAAAGATCATGGCCATCAATGGCCAACGCCCATTTGTCAGCGTTGATGTTCATGATCTTCCTAATATTTCTACAGGTGTCCTTGTAGCAGACCCTCAGGAGATTGTAACTGAGTGACCAGATCATTGTGCAGGATCCTTTGGGTATACAACAGTCATCCATCTGATAAATGTGGCCAAACCAGTTTAGACATTGTTGGCTTAGCAATTGTTAATGTATGCTGATTGAATTAATGCATCACAGGATCTGAGTCGGTGACCTTGTCTGCTGAGAATACATTGACGGAAAAGATGGAAACTGTTCAGCCTTTTCTCTTACTGGCATTTGTTGTCCAGGTTTCACCACCTGTAGAGGAAAGCACGGAGGGCGCATGATTAGTTAACTTGCATTCTGGTGTTTTCAGTCAGGTTCCATGTTCTCAGCTTTGACGTAACAGTGGCAGCTTTTGCAATGCGTATGTTGATTTCAGCATCTTGTGACAGATTGCTAGTGATTCTGAAGCCTAGAAATGTGAAGCTATCAATATCTTCCAGCATAACATTGTCAGTGCTGATAGATGATGGTATGGCAACACTCAGGACCATAATGTTTCTCTTTCTGATGCTCCTACTCAAACCAGACTCCTTACAAGAGTACCTCACTATGAAATGCCATTGTCACATCACTGCAAAAGGAAATGACTGGAGCAACAAATGAGAGAAAAGCCACTCCCAAATGTGGAAATAACAGCATCATTGAGGAACTGCTCTTCTGATCAGGCTATTTCTTTCCCACACTTGCTGCTGATTAGGCTGACCTGTGAGATGTAGCTGAGTAGTACAGAAGAATTGTGGGGGGGGAAGGTCTTGAAATTGGCAGAACAAAACAATCATAGAAAATACTAATTGCTCACTTTTTTAAAAATATGACTCATTTGCTGTAAGTCACCACCTGTGAAATAGAATAGAAATATAGTGTTGGAGATTTATTTAAAAATGTTATCTTTATAGATACTAAGGTTTAGTATATGTATACTGTCTTTGGTATTTGTGCTACCTTTACCTTCTCTATTTATGTTGATTTTTTTCTAGGCCTCACTCTTTAGATAATGTTACAATGTGACTGCATCACCGAATACAGGAGTTATTGATGATTAAAAAGAAACCCTTGAGGAAAATATCAAGAAGCTCCCTCAAAAAAAAATTGACCCATGATGTACAAAGAATTAAAATTAACCCTGCTTTCCCTGATGGCTCCTCTGGTAAAGGGAATGGTTTAATTAAGCTACTAATGATGGTCCCACATTTGCTTCTGTCTTTCGCTACGTTTGTTGGTCTCTGCCTGTGTAGACTTAGGAAGGAAACCCAGCCCAAGGTCCTTTTCCCAGCTGCTGACTAGTTTTCAGGAGAAAGGAAGGGAAAGAAAAGTTGCTACTGAGATGTTTAAAAATGATGAAATAGTATTTGATAGACCTAAAACATTTATTCAACTACCATCACCAGTCACTGCTCAGCAATATTGTTGTGACCTTCTGTATGAGGGACCCCCTAACGATGAATCTGCCTTGGGCATCAAGAACTGTGATGCAAAAGGCCCACTGAAGATGTACATCTTCAAGATGGTGCCCACAACTGACAAAGGCAGATTCTATGCCTTTGGCCATGTCTTCTCTGGTATTGTTTCTACTGGCCTAAAGGTCGGAATCATGGGACCAAACTACACTTCAGGCAAGAAGGAAGACCTTTATCTGAAGCCTATCCAAAGTACAATTCTGATGATGGATCGTTAGGTAGAGCCTATTGAAGATGTGCCTTGTGGCAATATCGTGGGGCTTGTTGGCGTTGATCAATATCTGGTGAAGACTGGTACCATTACCACATATGACCAAGCTCACAACTTGAGAGTGATGAAATTCAGTGTCAGTCCTGTTGTACATGTTGCTGTTGAAGCCAAAAACCCAGCAGATCTGCCCAAGTTGGTTGAAAGTCTGAAACGCCTTGCTAAGTCATTGAGGAATCTGGTGAACACATTGCTGGTGCTGGTGAGCTGCATTTGGAAATCTTGATACTGGTGCAAGAATTGAAGCTGTGGTATTTCAATTAAAACCTTTAACAAAGACACTGGTCAAAATTTTCACCCATTATCTATTAAATTATTTTTTTATTATGCCAATCTAAAAAATATTGCATCGCACATTCAAAACTTCACAAAAATGCTCTCAATATTAGCTGTGAATATAGAACTGTGGATGAATGTTGCAGGGGGCTCTGGAGAGTAGGTATTGCCAAAAACTTCAGCCAATTCAAAGACTCATGGAAGACAGTATCCTAGTTAGATGTATCTTTATTGACCAACAGTTGATTGGAGAATTGAGCATTGGAGAAAAGAGTCCAATATTCCTCTGAGGTTGCAATGCATTGGACAGATCAATTATAATTTCGAATTTACTTTTTCCACCTTCTGTTGGTTATGAACCAATCATTTTTCAATACACAATCATTATTAATACCTATCATATACTTTAGCCAATTTCCTCATGGATTTCATTTGATCCATAGATTCCAGATGCTTCCTTTCCCTATTGCCTAGCAATTGCTAATGCTTAGCTACAAAGGTCAAAGTTAATGTTCCCATCGACTCTTGCTTCCACCAATAGCCAAACCAGACAAATGTCGATTCTTGTGTCTGAAAAGACCTGCCTTATCTGGACAGTGTGAACAACCCTATTCACCACAAAGGAGCTCTGAGAACCTTACTTCCAGTAACTTTTTTGCGATAAGAATTTGTACATTCTGTAGTTTCATTGTTCTAAAGAATGTGGTCTCAATGTACCTCATCCCATTAGCCTTCACGGTAAACTGCTTTTAGCTAGAGTGTACAGATTTCTTTAACGTATAGCTAAATACATTTTTAAAAATCCAAAAGGTTTGTTTGAAATGATCTCAGATCAGACTTACACTTATTAGTATTTTAGTAACTTGTACGTATCCCCAACAATAAAGATAAGAAATTTGGCAGAGTGAAATGTGCAAGATTTTGTCATAAGCTGTACTGCATATGTCCCAAAGCTTCAATAGGTTATGTTCATTGAGCTGGAGATGTATAAAGTGTAAAAATCACCATGCATCAGTTGGATCAAATCAGCTACAGTAAAAACAATACTGTGGACACTGGAAATTTGAAATTAAAACAAAACACAGGAAAGACGGGTAGCACCTATGGGGAGGTGCTTTGAACCTGTATGATTCTTCAGAGCTGCTGCCATTATTATGGGCTAAATAAACTGTTTCAGTTCTGCATACTATATGTAATTCCATCACTTATTGCAACAGATGAAAGCAAGACTGGTGCTTTAGAAATTACACAAAGGAGACGTGAGTATTGAAGAAGTGAGTTAATATTTGTACATCTGATTTGACAGATTTATTGGTGATTTGAGACTAGTTATGATTTTAAATGCATATTCCCTATCCTTACTTTAACATTCTCTATTTCCAAGCTGTAGTAACCCTACAGGTAAAATCAAGTAACCAAATGCATTGGCACCAGGCTCGATTTAAATGGTAAGGATATTGAAGAAAATAAACTTAACAGCAGGTACGTCTTAGAAGATTCCTCTGAGGGGAAATCAAAATACCCTAATCTTATTTATTCTGTGTGCTCTAGTGGAATTATTTTTAAATGAGATCTTTCCAAAAACAGTTCACTTCAAGCACTTCTGGCTAAACTATGCACAACAAATATTGGAAAGACTATTCTAATCTAGCTTTTAAATCTATCTGCTTGTGATAAACTCTAGTTCTGTTCCAAATGATGTGATAATTAGCATTGAAGAGCTACTAAATGGGTTCAACACTGCTCGCTGCTTAAAGAAGTTGGTATTTGATATTTGAAGAACCGTGGAATTTCAATAGTACTTGAATACAGTAAATCCCAGCAAAATCTTGATGGGGTATATAATTTGTAAAAAGGGAAGTCTTCCAATCACTGCAGATTGCTTGATTCAACACAACCATAGCTAACAATCTACTTCAACTCTGCCCTCCAGCACTATCCCTATTTCTCTTAATTCTCTTGGAGGATAAATTGATTCTTGGGTATTGATCTGAATAGATCTAGCAACAGTAGCCTCTGCTTTCTGGGCTTGAAGTTCCAAAGATTTGCACCCTTTGAAGAAATTTCTCCTCAGCACAATCTTAAATAAACAGCCCTTTACTCTGAGTCTCTGATTTTTATATTCTAGATTCCCCAAGCTTTTATCCTATCAAGCTCTTAATAATTTTATATGTTTCAAAAAGACATTAGTCATATTAATACAGGATGCAGGATGCAGGGCAATCTCCTCACCCGAGGAAAGCAGCCTTTGCATGGCTTCAAGGACAAGTAAGACCACAAGATTGTAAACATCCCAAGTCTGGTTTCACCAATATCCTGATAGCGGTTTGACTGCTCAAATTAAGATTCAGTCAACTAAAATATCTTGATATCTATACCTGGAGGATACTTGAAAACAAAATTGTAGATATTAGAAATCTTAAATAAAAACTGAAAATGGTGGCAATACTTAGCATCAGTAAGGAAAGAAGATTTCTTGTATTTTCAAATTTGGTTGGTGGGGAAGTTCTGGAATTTTCCAACCATAACTAACAAACTGCTATCCTGAGTGCAAATCTTTTGTGGATGCTGGAACACTGCACTAGGACAATATTTTATCTTGGGGGACGAATAGGGAAGAAAGTTGACAGGAAGCTATTGTACTCATCAGAACAACACTCTCCAAATGAATAAAATCTGGATGAAGACTAAGAAGATTGCTCCAGTTTTGCTGTTGCATGTTATTTGTAAATACTGTGAATGGAATATGAAGTGCTGCATAATTGTAATATAGATCAGTGATCACATGGAGGTACAATCTTGTATTTTCAATGAGGGTTACTTGTAAGACCATTATATTCAGGCTAAAACATGCAGATTTATGTATGTTATACTACACTGCACCAATGAAGTATAACAATAAACAATGGGCAATTAGTTTACCAGGCCTTAATTTATATGGAAATGCATTTCTTGCATAGTTTGCAAAACTTTTAAGTAATCTTTTGATGCCTTCTTAAAGCAATATAAGTTGAATTTAATTAAAGATATTATGGTAGATTTTGACTACAATCATGCAAAACAGGTTTCAGTGAATGACAGACTTTTATATGCTAAAATTAAAGATCAGGAATGCACAGAATCATTATCCACCCCATTAAGAAAAATCTAATTGATATTCTAAAGCTAAAGGCAGATCCATGAAGTTCAAAACAGATGTTTGCATTTCACATGGCGTCTAGGGGGCTGATTCTTGAACCCACATTCTCCATCTGCAGGAATGGCAGGCGCTCAAAATCCAGACAGACTTCAGTGTAATTCGTGCTGGCAAGTTCTAAGTTCTGATCTTCAAGCTCTCTTGTTGGCTGAATACTGTGAAACGTGCTGCAGGACCCCAGAAAGCTCATTTTAATACATTATTTCATTAGTGAGCACTCTGTGTCTAGGACTTCCTCTTCCTGGATATGTAGTGGGTGCTAGTGTGAAGTCACGCCAATGCTATTTACATAAATGTCAACATGGTGCTTTCACTGGGAGTTTGGAGGTGAATACTCAGGCAGCCATCAATTTCCAGTGGGCTCATTGCACAGGGGAGGATGTGGGGAACAAACGTGCAACTTGGGAGAAGGGAGTCCTGAATTGACATTGGGTGGGGGGAAGGGTCTATGGGACCATTTACAGGCCTTCATTTCAGGGAAGGTAAGGTGCTGTAAGCAGCCCTTCTTTATCGGGGCTGGCTAAAAAGTGAGAGGAATTGAAAACAAGGCTCTGCACTGCGGACAACTGAGTTACCCAGGTGAATTCCCATATAAGGGCAGTAGTGGGGGGAATCAGAAATGAATGTGTCTCCCCTCAAGTGACCTGAAGGGCCCCTTTGGGCAGTATAACGGGAACCCACATTCAGGCAGTGGGATGAGGGCAACAGGAAGAAGCTGCCCACAAGGCCAAAACCAATTGTCAGGGGTATTTGCATGTAATAGTAGCTCTCAATGGATTGTGGAAAGCTGCTCAACTGGCTGCCTTACAGGAATGAGCGAGATGTACTAATTGCTGGTCTTGCATGATTCAGCTGTGCCTCAACTGCCACAAGAGACTACACTTAGCTGAGCAGGCACCCTAGCCTCCCCTGAATTGTGATTATGCCATTTAGTGGAGGCCAAATTTTAACTTTTTGCAGGCCAGTGTCCCAAGCAATGAGCTAACGTTTCCAGAAAGATTGCAACATCACACAGGTAACACTGATGTAACCCCTATGCAAGGCGTGATGGTGATATCTAATGCAGATCACGGCGGAGTGTATTGGTGAGGTCCACTATTAGGATGCAAACACAGGTCATATATAATCACTTGAGTGCTGCTGCCATGACACCGAGTTCCTTTGGAGAGGCTTGGGGGCTGGGGAAATGTGTGTGTTTGGTATCACTGAGACCCTGGTGGGTCCATGTGCTGCATCCTGCTGGAGTTGATAGGGGCCAATGTGGAGATGAGGCTGTGAGGAATTGTAAGTGTATTCCCGAAATCCACAGCTAAGATTCAGGTGCCCTGTTGGCTGAGATATCCTTGGTGGGTGCTCCCTGCTGGGGTCAAGAAGCATAGGATCCAGGCCTGCTTTTGGGCAGCATGGATGTTTGACTCGGTGTCAGGGGCTGTACATATGTTGCTCATTTAGGGGAAAGGTGTCAGATGGGCTGGAGATGCCCAGAGACCTGCTTGTAGATCTGCCAGTCCTCTTCCCTTTGGGTTCCATGGGCCCTTGTTCTCCTCAGCCAGGAGATGCAGCTAAAGAGTACATCTTCTGGCACTGACACTTGTGGATTCCATCAGTGCCTACAATGTGCAGACAAATCTCTGCACCATTGGAGCTCACAGTTGTACTGTGGTGAAGACATCTCCTGCATGGAGCGCGCATTCTTGTAGACTCGTAATGCAGAAGGAGGCCGTTCGGTCCATTGAGTCTCACCAACCACAATCCCACCCAGCCCTTATTCCTGTAACCCCACATGTTCACCTTCTTAATCTCCCTGACATTAGGGTCCATTTAGCATAGCCAATCAACCTAACCCACACATCTTTGGAGTGTGAGGGGAAACTGGAGCACCAGGAGGAAACACACTTAGACACGGGGACAATGTGCAAACTGCACACACAGTGATCTGAGGGAACCCCCGGAGGAGGGGGGGGGGGTCCATAGTGCTGCGAGGCAGCAATGCTAACCACTGTGCCACTGTGCTGTCTCTGTACCAAAGTCTCCATTGCAGATGCTACCCTTGCAGTGTTGACCACATTACTCTAAACTGACAGCACTATCTCTTCAAGGAAAAGGTGATGGAACTTCTCCAATTGGCCTTGTACTCTGAGGAGAGCTGCTGTCATACCTTGCTGGTGCACGTGACTCTGCTCTTTGAGCTCCAGCAGCTGTTGGACAACCAGACCCAAGGTCTAGACCCAAGGTCTGAGCAAAGAGCTCAGCAGAGTCTTAAGGACATAAAAAATAGGAGTAGGAGCAGGCCATCTAGCCCTTCAAGTCTGCCCCACCATTCGATAAGATCATGGCTGATCTGAAGATCCTGCTTTCTCCCCAGAACCCTTAATTCTCTTGTCTATAAGAAATCTATCTACTCATGACTTAAATATATTGAACGAGGTAGCCTCCACCACTTCAATGGACAGAGAATTCCAGAGATTCACCACCTTTTGAATGAAGAAATTCATCCTCAACTCTGTTCTAAACTGCACCCCCCCTTATTTTGAGGCTGTGCCCTCTAGTTCTTGTTTCCTTTCTAAGTGGAAAGAATCTCTACCTCTACCGTATCTAGCCCCTTCATTATCTTGTAAGTCTCTATAAGATCCCGCCTCAGCCTTCTAAACTCTGACGAGTACAGGCCCAGTTTATTTAGTCTCTCCTCATAAGCTAACCCCTCATCTCTGGTATCAGAGAGTGGTGAACCTTCTCTGTCCTCCCTCCAAGGCCAATATGTCCTTTTGCAAATAAGGGGACCAAAACTGCACACGGTACTCTAGCTGTGGCCTCACCAGTACTCTGTACAGTTGCAGCAAGATCTCCCTGCTTTTATATTCTATCTCCCTCGCTATAAAGACCAACATTCCATTCACTTTCTTGATCACCTGCTGCACCTGCAGACTGAGTTTTTGCGATTCGTGCACAAAGACTCCCAGGTCCGTCTGCACAGTAGCACATTGCAGCTTTTCACCCTTTAAATAACATTCCCTCCTACTATTATTTCTACCAAAATGGATAAGCTCACATTTGCTAATGTTATCCTCCATCTGCCAAGTCCTTGCCCACTTACTCAGCCTATCCAGATCTCTCTGCAGACTTTCTGTGCCCTCCAAGAAATTCGCTTTTCCACTCATTTTTGTGTCATCAGCTTGAGCTCTGGCACCTCTTTGAGTAACAGTTCCTTGGGATGTCACTAGCTTTGCCTGGTGTGAATCTTCTGCTGAGGTGTTCACCAATGAATTACTCAGATGCCTGCCTATGTATTGGACCCAGCAAAGTGTGAGTGCACGCACTGGTGCGAATGACAGCTGTGACACCTCTTCAATCGTGGGGTTGGAGGATTACCCCTCAGAGTTGCTGGAATCTGGTGGGTCTAGGTGGTGTGAGGATTGTCTAGCTCATTTCATTCATCAGAATGCAAGGGATGGGAGATGGCCACTTGACACTTGAAAAACAGCAGCATATAGCTTGGGGATTCTCATGTTTGTCTGTTGCCCCCAATTCACCAGAGCATAGACACAGGCTTCCTTCTCCCTGGCCAGCTTGAAGGTTCACACATCAAAAATACATGCGGATTCGGCCACTCATGCCTGTTGTGGTTGAGTTTGTCTTGCAATGACAGAGAGGAAGAGTGTGGCTGGGAGTGTTGGCATTTAAGATGGTGATTTAGGTGTGATAGACGTGGGACTTGGATGGGAGCGAGTGAGCAGCATAGCAGTTACTGGGATAACATGGTATTGAAAACCTGGTGTGGGCAAAAACCAAGGTTGCTGAGTGAGAAGAAAGGGTTGGGTGTGCAAGGAGGTGGCGGGTGTTCAGTGGGAAATGGGGGTTGTTCACTTAGCCTGGCTTAGCAAAATCATTCATCTTCCAACAAGCCTATCCTGTTCTGGAGTGCACTTGCACTGACAAGAGCTGCCACTGCATCCCAGACGGTGGTGGTGACCCTGGCTGTCTCTTGGAGATGGGGTAGAGTGTATCTCACCTCAGCTCCACTCCATCCATTATCCTCTGAGAAATCAGTGCTGCTTTCTTGACTGCCATCCTCTGCAGTCCTTGAGGAACAAATTCTGGGAATGCTGGGGAGCCTTTTATGTGGAGCTCCCCAGTGTTTGCAGCAGTTAAGCTGTTGCAGAATGGGTGAATCAGAGGGAACATTCTGCAAGTGTAGCGTGATACTTCTGTAAGAAATCTTACAACACTAGGTTAAAGTGGGAGTGAGGAGCCACTTACCTGATCAGGGAGCAGCACTCCAAAACTGATGATACCAAATAAACCTGTTGAACTTTAATCTGGTGTTGTGAGACTTCTTACTATCCCCATTCCCAGTCCAATGCCAGTATCTCCAGAATGTGATATTCTGGGCATTGAAATTATTACTAATGAGGCATAGGATTTGGTTTGAAAACGTGCCAGCCCTATCAATGGGAAACACTCGTTTTTCAAGCCGGAACCAATACCTGCAATTTTTTTGAAGTCTTGTATATCTATTAACACTTCAACATTAATTTACTTAGTATGTCAATACTATTATTAACTAATTTATGGACCAATTGGTCTGTGTGGTGTCTTGCAAATACTCGAAAACTGGCTTCCATTTTAACATTTGGTGACAAAAGATGTTTTTTAATTTAATTCATTATTTTATAGCATACGACTTTGAATTTTCCCAGCTTGACCCAGGACAGAAGCTTTGCTTTGACACATGGCTAAAAAATTTGGGGGGGGAGGGCGGTGGAATTTAGTCAATGTATATTTATTGATTCCGCACTAAGCAATAGGGGCACATATATTCCATTGAAATGCTTTGCTATGAGGACTGAGATATCCTTGTTCGTTAATAAAACAAGTTTTAAGACATTTTGATTTCTTAATGGTTCAGATAATTTTGTGCCTTGTATCCCGGAACAATTTCCATGCATGAGCCATCACGCGGAACAGTGTTTAGTGAGATAAATGTGTAGGGTTTGTGTGATCTCTGTACTGCTCTCATAGTTCAGCAGAATTAGTGCAAATAAGTAACAGAGATAAAGTCTGATTGTCTTTTGGAACAAAATAATTGGAAAACTGCCAATCTCAGCAGCATTCATAATCGGTCTGGGTGTGAAAAGTTTTATTGGGTTGTCAGGAATTGAATGATCATATTTAGATATAGCTTTAATTATTGAGAATGCTGATAGCACAGTGTGACAAACTCCAGCTCAATAAGACAATGCCAATGACTTTATTTTGCCTATTTCATAGTTTGGCAGTTTGGTTGAGTATTAGACTCTGGGTCAGATGTTTTGCATTCTGACAGCATCACTCATCCTTTCTCTTAAAGGCAAATAAAGTACCAGAAGTGAAGAGGACATGCCTCTGCTACACTGTGTTAACTCACTGTTATTACTGATATGGAGCTCTTCCCTGTCTGATTCATGTTCCAATTACAAACTGAAAAAAAAAATCATTTTATTAAGTGTTACCATCTCCGTAGCTGCTTCAAGCTAATGTAGATCCAGCAACCTGCAGAGAAAACTGTTCACATTTTGATAGCTGTGACAATCTAAAACAATCAACATTCCAAATAAAACAACCCACTTTATTCTAAAAAATTAAATTTGTCCTATTTCCTAAAATTGAATCGCTTTTTCTTTCTTGGATCATACTCTATCTGTGTGTCAAATTTTGTTGAAATCCATCTGTTAGCTTTTGAGATATGTGCCAGAACTCTACCACCTCACCCACCACAGAATTGGAGAGGGCAAAAGTCAGATGACAGAAATCTCTGTTCACCTTGGGTGAGAATTTCCAGTCTCGCTCGAGCGAGGTAAAGTCCTGCTCATGTTATTTACAGGTAAAGTTGCCATGGTTTCAAATGACCATTGGCTGCTCACTCCTTTGAGGGGGAAAGCTGATTGGTGGCTCGCCACATCTCAGATGAGGAGCAAGATTGAGAACGTGGGCCTTCATGAGTAACCTCAGCTGGTACAGCTGTTTACACGCATGAAAACATTCCACCCAATGTCAGTAGCAAAGGTAAAAACAAAAAACTACACATACTGCTCACTCCATTGCAACTGTGCTGGGGACCTGGGTTCGATTCCCAGCTTGGGTCACTGTCAATGCAGAGTCTGCACATTTTCCCCATGTCTGCATGCGTTTGCTCTCGGTGCTCCAATTTCCTCCCTTATACTAGTTAGGTGCATAGGCCAGGCTAAATTCTCCCTCGGTGTTACCCAAACGTGTGTTGGAGTTCAGCAACTCAGGGATTTTCACAATAACTTCATTGCAGTGTTAATGTAAGCCTACTTGTGATGCTAATACTTAAAGTTAATTGTTATGATGATCTGGTTTGAGAATCAGTGATGAAATGATCACGCTTGTTGCTAATGTCGAAGAAAGCCACTCATCATTGTGGCGTGGATTCCACCTTTCCTAATTTGAATTTGGCTCTCTCAAGGGTAACGCCAGGTGTTAGCCAGCAGTGACGTAATTAAACGATTAGACTGAAAAAATAGACAGCAAATTGAAAGTAAAATATAATAATCATCCTTCACGTTTCATAAATCTGATGGAAAAATACTGGGTCCTGATATGTTAAATAAAAACAAACTCTCTGCCTTCCATAAGTTACATTACCCAGATCGGCATTATTACCAACTAAGTAGAAGGTACTAACATGAGAGCAAATGATGAAATAATGTCAGACATTCCTCACAGTATTTAAAACTTACCATCTATTTCCATTTATATCACAAAGCATCAGATTCTGCAATTTGGATCGTCGTGAAATAAAGTTTTGTGAAATTAAGTAAGAACATTAAAAAGAAATGTAGTGGTTTAAATTTTCCAGGGAGTTGTATTAGTTATTCATAACCTGATACCATCAATGTTCATAGATTTTATTTTCACTCTTAATTGTTCCAAATATATTTGCCATGGTGTGAAAGATGAATGCTTTTGCTGACATGTAGTACTTTGTCACTGACATATAGAATACCCAGCTGTGTACCTTTTGCTTTCTGTTTTAGATTTTGCCCCATTTTCTCCAGAATTTCATTATTTTCCCTTATAATGACTTCTTGGATATTGGACACTCTCACATTTCAGACCCGTACTAAAACCAGCCAAAATGAGCAGAACAACGGTAATTTTGCATGCAACTTGCAGTTTAAAACATCTAATTGATAGTAATGATCAAATATTGAAGTGTGCATACATGGGATGCCCTAATTGTAAAATACCTACTTCTGAATCAATCAAGAATTGTTATTGTAGCAGAGAGAAAACTCTTTGTGTTCCAGAGTGTGTGTGTGTGTGTGTAGGCACACGCAAGTGTTGGAGTGAGTATTGCTGAATGTGTGCACCTAGGAATGAGTAAACGTGTGTGTGTGTGTGTGTGTGTGTGTGTGTGTGTGTGTGTGTGTGTGTGTGTGTGTGTGGTGTCAGGGAGTGGTAGTATGTCTGGTAGGGGAACATATCATGTCCCTTTCAGGATGGTTTGTCCACCCTGGCACTCAACCCTCACCTGTGGCTCCCTGTAGCTGTCTGCACGCGACAGCAGCCAAACCCCGGGCAATGGCTTCGACAAGCCGGCTAAATCAGGTGAGGGGAGCCAACAGGTCTCAACCTTCAGGGAGATGTCTATCCCAACATGTGAAAAAACAGAGTCCAGCAGATTGAGTGGACAAGACCGATGGAAGGTCCAACAGTCAAGAAGGCGGTTTCTGTAAACGTTATGGAACGTGAAGAGTAGGACAAAACACAGAAGGCGTTCTGATTATCCACTGCACTTAGTCCAATCTCCAGCTGTCTTGAATCTTGTTTTGGCACTGGATCCAGATGGGAATTGGAAGAGAGAGTGAGGCTGACGCTACTCAACTCCCTCACTTCAATCCAGATCAAGCATTAGTCTTGACACCATCGTCATCATTATCATTATTCTGTTCAACCTTTTGAAGCTCTATGGTGATGGACGTGCGATGAAGCAGCAGGTGCGGATACACTGGGAGCTTTGGTCATGGATCTGCATACAGGCAGCTCAGGTCTCATGGTCATTTCCGAAGCAGCAGTGAAACTCGGTGTCTGCCTTGGCGACTGAGCAGTCCTCTTTAGGAATGCGCTGCTCACCTCCGTAGAATGAGGAAGGGGCTAGAAAAGGTGCCCTAAACATTGCTTGCTTCACTACACCCTGGCCAGTTTACTGCGGCTGGTGGGGATCCCATCCTGTGGTCGAACAAACAAAATAAAACGTAAGGTAACGCCACTCACCATTGGAGCTTGGAACGTGTGCAAACTTTTGGACAGCCCTACAGCAGATAGACCAGACAGAGAGCAGCCTTAGTTGCCAGAGAGCTTGCAAGAAAGATACAGCATTGACATTGCAACCCTGAGTGAAAGTCTTCTTGCCAACATAGGTCAGTTGACTGAAACTGGATGTGGATGCACTTTTTCTGGAGCTGTCACAGCGGCAATGAGTGTCATGATGCTGGAGTTGGATTTGCCGTCAGGAGTCATCTTGTTCAGAAATTTGATAGTCTACCCAAGGATGTGAACGATCGGGTTATGACATTACGGGTTCTGCTACAGAACAGAAGTCAAGCCACCCTGATCAACACCTATGCCGCTACAATGAACAACTCGTACAAGATGAAAGACAAGTTCTACAAAGAACTAGACGCTCTATTATTAGCAGTGAGCAGTACTCAGGGGCTGATCTTGCTTGGCGATTTCAATGCAAGAGTAGGGTGTGACTTTGCAATCTAGCAGGGAGTCATTGGAAGGCATGGAGTGGGCAAGTTTAATAGTAAATGCCTATTCTTAATGAAGACCTCTGCAGCACATGATCTCCTCATCATCAACACAATCTTCCGTCTGCCTACTTGTAAAAAGACCCGTGCTCTAACCTTTGGCATCTTATCAACTATGTCATTGTCAGGGGAAAAGACAAGCAGGATGTCAGAGTGACCAAGGCCATGTGTGGTTGTTGACTGCTGAACAGATCACAGGCTCATTGTCTCCAAAATGAGGCTCTGCGTCAGACTCAAGAGTCAATCACAAGGAAGCAACATTATGAAAAGAATCAATGCAGCCAAGCTAAAGAACCCCAGCCTAGCTTCAGCATTGGCTGGAGACTTAGAAATCAAGCTTGCTGACCTACATCTCACAGGCAGCGCTGAGGATGACTGGGAATACTTCAGGGATGCTATCGACTCATCTGCACTGAAGATGCTCGGGCCCTCTACCTGTGAGCAGCCTGATTGGTTCGATGAGAATGATGAGGAGATACAGACTCTACTTGTTGAAAAGCACCATCTTCATTAGGCCTGTCAGAATGACCCATCAGGATGTGTGCTCGCAGCCACACTGTTCAGCATGATGTTTACTGCCATGCTGAATGATGCCTTCCAGGACAGTGTTACTGGAATCAGTCTCAGGTGCAGAGTGAATGGGAAGCTCTTCAACCTATTACCAAAGTGAAGGAGACTGTTCTGAGAGACTTCCTCTTTGCTGATGACTGCGCCCTGTATACTTGCTCAGATGCAAGTCAGTATAGACAAATTTTCCATGGTTTGTGACAACTTTGGATTCACCATCAACATTAAAAAGACCAGTCACGCACCAGCCTGCTCCTCATGCACTGTACACAGAATCCATAATCACAGAATCCATAATCACAGAATCCATAATCAAAGGGCAACAACTGCAGGCAGTGGACCAGTTCACTTATCTTGGCAGCACCCTCTCCCAAGCAGTGACTATTGATGCAGAAGTTAACTGCAGAATAGCAAAGGCAAGTTGTGCTTTCGGTAGACTGTATTCTACTGTATGGGAACATTGAGGAATCAGCCCAGCAACAAAACTGAACATCTATAGTGCCGTGGTACTCACTACCCTCCTGTATGCCTCTGAAACATGGACTGAGTATCGAAGGCATGCAAGATAGCTCAATCATTTCCAAATGACTTGTCTTCGCAGAATATTATGCATCAGATGGCAAGACAAAGTACCAGACACTGAAGCTCTCTCTAGCACAAGTTTACCATCAGTCCACACATTGCCGATGAGAGTGCAGACCCAGTGGGCAGGTCATGTCATCCGTATGCCAGTCGAGTGTATACCCAAGCAGCTCCTTTTTGGAGAACTCTCTGCTGAAAGACGCTCGCACGCAGGGCAAAAGAAACATTACAAAGATGCACTCAAGGCCTCCCTGAAGTTGCTTGACATAAACACAACCACCTGGGAAATGCTGGTACAAAACTACCCTACCTGGCGCTGCTTCACCCACAAGGGCTGTCAAGCTTACAAAGCAAGATGTATTGCTGAAGCATAACTTAAACGTGAACTGCGCAAGTCCAGAGCCACCAGTGCAACAACTACAGTGTCTACGCAAGTCTGTCCAATATGTGCCAGGACATCCTGAGCCTGAATTGGCCTGATCAGCCATCTTCAGACACACTGCAACAAACCTCAAAATGACTAATGATGTCGAGTTCCTCATCAATGGTGATGGACGAACAACAACAGTGTGTGTTCACTTTCACCAGCAGACATTATCACATACACATGCACCCACTCATAATCACCCTTCCACACACACACTGACCCTCTCACACTCACTGGTCATTTCTCTTATTCTTTTTTAACTTCACAATTTTTCCTATGACATAGATGAAGTTTTGCTCAGCAGTTGTTTCCTTAAAATCTCTTTTTTCTGGAAATTCTGTTTATTGTTGTGAGACCACCTGAGTGACACAATGGGCAGAGAAGATTCTCTCAGCCTGAACTGCTTTGGACCTCAGCAGCTTTGGGGTCGTCCAGCAAACATGGATTCAGGGCCCCAAACACCTGAGTGACTGTCTAACATCTGCAAAGGTGAGAGTGTCACCATTCTGGAGAAGTCTGTACATTAGAAGTTGTGTGAGAGTTATTAGAGGATTGTCTTGTGTGTTGCCCAGATGTGTGAGATAGTATGATGCCCACCTGCCAATGGAACTGAGGGTTATGAAGGTGGGGGGAGAGATAGAATAGTTGGAAATGAGAAGTGTGAATGGCTTCCTAGTTAGTTGGCACAAATCATTGTGAAAATTGTTCTGCTAATAGAACTATTCAAGTTAAGGAATGATTACACAGAAGAATCAAAAGTATTACAATGTTATACTGTAATTGCAGGAGAAGAGGTTGTACAGTGCAAGGGACAGAAGCAAGACTGGAGGCAGTATGCCAAACCTGGCCATACTACTATTGAGGAGGAGCTGCAGCTGGCTATGAGTGAGTGGAGCCACTCCTTGGTCAGGGTGAGATGGGGAAAAGTCCCAAGGTGGTGAGAAGCGGAAATTCCCAAGGTGGTGAGATTGCATGGAGAATCTTTTATAATTGGAAAAAAGGATGTGTTACGAGAGCTGGGAAGAGGGCATGATGCTTGTTGTGCTGTTAGCAATGAGACATTGATGGTGTGTGAGCTTGAAGGCTCTCATGCATTAGGGTGGAAAGTGTGGCTTCCTGTTGAAAGTTGCAACTTAGTGCTAGCAATGAAGAGGCTTGTGCCCATGCACTCATCTTGAGGGCCACTGTCATACTGAACAGAATGGATCACTGCAAAGAGGTGTACTGACAACTGAATAACCAGGAACACTGCAGACAGTTATCCACAGATCCAAAGAATACACCCATTAACTCAACAGACTGATCAAGACCTTTGATCCGGATCTTCAGAGCACTCTCCTCGCTCTCATCTCACGTACTCTCCACATCGGAGATCTCTACTGCCTCCCAAAAATACACAAGGCCAACACATCTGGCTGTCCCATTGTATCAGGCAACGGGACCATGTGAGAACCTCTCCGACTATGCCGAGGGCATCCTGAAACCCATTGTACAAAGAATCCACAGTTTCTGTCATGACACTATGGACTTCCTACAGAAACTGAGCACACATGGAGCAGTTGAACCAGGAGCAGTCCTTGTTACACTGGATGTCTCGGCACTTTACACCAGCATCCCCCAACAATGATGGCATTACTGCAACTGCCTCAGCACTCAACACCAACAACTGCCAACCTCCAGATGCAATTCTACAACTCATCGGCTTATCCTGGAACACAATGTCTTCAACAAGCCTTCAACAACCAGTTCTTCATCCAGACACATGGAACAGCCATGGGGACCAAATTCTCATCTCAATATGCCAACATCTTTATGCACAGGTTTGAACAAGACCTCTCACTGCACAGGAACTTCAACCGATGCTATACACTAGATATATTGATGATATTTTTTTCCTTTGGGCTCATGGCAAACAATCATTGAAACAACTATATGATGACATCAACAAGTTTCATCCGACCATCAGGCTCACCATGGACTACTCTCAGAAATTGGTTGCATTCTTGGACACATGCATCTATGAAGGATGGTCACCTCAGATTTCACTATACTGTAAACCCATGGATAACCTCACAATGCTCTACTTCTCCAGCTTCTGCCCGAAATACATTTAGAAAAGCCATTCCCTACAGACAAGCCCTCTGTATACATAGGATCTGCTCAGACGAGGAGGATTGCAACAGACATCTGCAGATGCTGAAAAATGCCCTCAAAAGAACAGGATATGGCACTTGACTCATCGATCGACAGTTCCAACATGCCACAGCAAAATACCGCACTGACCTCCTCAGAAGGCAAACACAGAACATGGCTGACAGACTACCCTTCGTTATCCAATACTTCCCTGGAGCAGAGAAGTTATGACATTTTCTATGGAGCCTTCCATGTGTCATTGATAAAGAAAACATCTTGCCAAGGCCGCCACCACCACTTCTTGCCTTCAAACAACTGCAGAACCTCAAGCAGACCATTTTCCACAGCCTTCAGGAGAACTATGACCACAACATCACACAATCCTGCCAGAGCAACCTCTGCAAGATGTGCTGGATCATCGATACGGATGCCATCATCTCATGTGAGAATACCATCTACCATATATGCAGTACATAGTCTTGCGAATCAGCCATCGTTGTCTACCTGATACGCTGCAGGAAAGGATGTCTGAGGCATGGTACACTGGGGAGACCGTACAAATGCTATGACAATGAATGAATGAACACTGCTTGACAATCACCAGGCAAGAGTGTTCCCTTCCAGTTGTGGAACACTTCAGTAGTCATGGGCATTCAACCTCTGATTTTCAGGTAAGCAGTTCTCTAAGGGAGCTTTCACGACAACGCAGAATCACTCAGCAGAAACTGCTAGCCAAGTTCCACACACATGAGGGTAGCCTTAACCAGGATCTTGGGTTCATGTCTCACTATCTATAACTCCCATGACTTACCTGGGTTTGCAAAATCTCACTTACTGTCCTAGCTGGACACATCTCTTTGAACTGTGCTTGGCCCTCTTTCCACTCACACTCTGTACCTTTAAGACTTGATTACTTGTAAAGACTTGCATTCCAACCATTATCTTGTAAATTGAGTTTGTGTCTTTATATGCCCTGTTTGTGAACACAAGTCCTCACTCTCCCGATGAAAGAGCTTGAGGCTCTGAAAGCTAGTGCTGCCAAATAAGCCTAATAGACTTTAACCTGGTGTTGTGAGACTTCTTACTATTCTGCTCCAGCCCAGTTTTCAGAGAGTAAAATCCAGATCCAGGAAGTTAAACTGCATTTAGTAATTATGGAAGAATCCTAGTTCCACATGTCAATCTGTGCCCTTAGCATCTTGTATTTAGTCCACCCATACTGGATTCTATCTATTTCCAAACCTTTGTTTGCTCAGATTTCCAAACTCTCACTACTTCTCTGCTATCTGTTTCCTTTATGTCTTCTGCCATTTCTGCTTTCTGGATCGATGCTTAGCTTCCCATCCCCTGCCCAGCCTAGTTTTAACCTTCCCCCAAAGCACTAGCAAACTGCTGGAGAGGCTGTTGATCCTGATCATGCAAAGGCACAATCTGTTTGATCTATACAGATCCCACCTTCCCCAGAACAGGTCCGAATGTCCCAAGGATATAAAACCCTCCCTTCCAATGCCCTGTACTCTTCTGCTGTAATCTTCTATTTCTCCACTCATTAGCATGTGGCATTGCAAATAATCTGGCAATTTTGACCTTTAAAGTTATGCTTCTTACTTCTTTCCCAACTCCTTAAAATTTTTCTATATGTCAATGTTACCAATATGGATCATGACTTCTGGCCATTCACCCTCAACCTCTAGAGCGTTCTGCAGTTGCTCAGTGTAATCCTTGCCCCTGGAATCAGGGAGGCAACATATCATCCTGGAATCCTGATGTAATTTGGAGTTCTGATCCAGTATCTAACAATATAGATTAGTTAAGTGCTATAAATTCTTGTACGTGGATCAGCCGACCGTGTCGCACGCGGATCAGCCGACCGTGTCGCACGCGGATCAGCCGACCGTGTCGCACGCGGATCAGCCGACTGTGTTGCTTAAGTGTCTGCAATTTTACTGATTCAGGGCCTGTAATAAACTGACATGACAACAGTAGGATGCCAATGGAAAGGTAACATCCATTAAGTGGCATTTTTAGTCTTGCAGCAGCATATAGGAGACTAATGGAGCTGTTTATAGTTTTCCTGTGGAATGGAAGTTGAAAGATGATAAATGATGATTTGATAATCAGATACGGGACACATGTCTTCCGATAGTTCCTGATGGCTGGGCAGAAATAGCTGAAAGAGTGAATGTTGTCTCCTGAAGCTGTAACACTGGAAAGATGTGAGAAAGAATATGTGGGGTCTGAAGATACTTTATGCAGAACAAACATCTGCCTCTAGAGCCAAGGAGAGAAATCATGATTCCTGGTACCTCTCCTATTTCCGAGACCTCATGCGATAGTAATTTTAAGAGGCCAGAGAACAAAGACTGAATGGGTCACAATTGTGTTTAATGATGGACAAGTCTAAAGTCTCCGCTGCTTCTCACTACAATACATTTTTAGTATTTAATACATAGCATAATTTAGTCACAGTATTTCAATACCTAAAAAACAGATTAAAAACACTTAGCGTGGGATAAGAGGTAAATAGACAGAAGGACAAGATTGAAGTTAATGCAAATAGCTTGTGAGAATCATGTGCAGTATAAAACAGGTTATTGATTCATTGAGTCCATTGTGCATTCCTGGCAATGTCACCCTTCAAAGCCTGAGAAAAATTTCATTAGCAACGAGATAAACAGACCTATTTCCAGCAATGATTCCATCCTCTATATGGATGACAGAGGCCATTTAGCCCAGCTCATCTCATTCATCCAGATTAATGTATGAACATACATATCAGGAACAGGAATAAGCCATTCAACCTCTCGAGCCTGCTCTGCCATTTGATAACATTGCTACATTGTACTAGTGACTTTAACTCAAAGGTACTTAATTGGTTGTGAAGCGGTTTGGGATGTTGTGAAAGGTAAATGTAGTTTTTGTTTTTCTCTCATAAGTAATCACAGAGAAATCAAGTGATTTAGGAAAGTAGTTACAAATAAATCACTACATTTACAACAATTTAAATCTATAGCCAACACATCCCTCTTATTTCCCCCAACAATTGCTCCAACCCCACCTCCAATCATGCCCAGAATTCCACCTGGAAACTACAAAATATCCCAAAGGTAGGAAGCGATAGCAGCAGCAGAGGATGTTCCTGCTTGAAAAATGGTCAGTCAAATTCCTCGCAATTTAGAACCAATCGAGGAAAAGGACGTGATGATGGGTTGGGGTAGAATTGGTGGTGGGATTGGAGGAGGGTTGAGTGTTTAAGTTGAATGTTTAGATTCGAGGAAGGTGGGGAAAGGTTAGGGATTGGGTGGGATTTTCCGGCCCTGTTGCTGCTAGGATTGTCCAGTTTCACCCCCATTCTCCCAAAAGTCAATGGACTTTTGACTGTGCTGCCAAATCTCCAGTGGCAATTCCTGCCATGATAGGGCCAGAAAATCCGAGCCTCTCTTACAGTCAGCATCTACAACAAGACCCAGCGTAGCTACAAGAATGATTAGCAATGCAAGTAGAGGTTGCATTGGCAACACAGGATGAGTGATAGAGTAGCTGAATGAGAAGGAATAGGTGGTTAGCTCTGTTTAAAGATAAGCAATTGCTATGCCACACATTTACTGGACATTAAAATAGCCATGGCGAGTCTAGTTGTCCTTTTGAAGTTAGTTCTGTTGACAGCTAGAAAGCCCACAGAATTAACCTGCTGAGCCAGGAGTAAAGCAAAGAAAATGTTACACTAGGCAGTAAAGAGTGCACCATTTCCTGGAGCTACAATCAGCATCTTCAAAATAACCTTTTCCACCTCCTTATGATTAACTTAGGGAAGTTTTCATCACATTTGTGAGTTGGATTCAAATCGTATTACTTTGGTTAAGCAGCTTAATCAGGGACCTTAAGAACACAAAGTGCAGCCCACAAAGGCATAGATTCGCATCATTCCAGCCTGGACATTGATCATTGATTGAACCAGCGTGTAGCACATGACCTGCCTGATTCTCCTTGCATTGGAAAGAATGAAAAGAAATTTCAGTGGGATTTGTATTGGCTGTGAGAAACTCCTCAGCAGAGTTTCCTCAGGCTAAGCAATATTTCACGTCCAGTGGGTCAAAGGGCAGGATTCTTTGATTTCTTTTCTCTCAGGTGGAAGGATCGGAAGGCAGCTGGCCACCTGCTTTGCCAAGTAACAAGCCATGTTTTTAACATGGAAAATGGAAGAGGTGGGTCCCATGAGGTCATGCTGCCTGAACGGAATCTGCCAGCGATCTTAGCTCCTGACAGATTGAGGCCCATTTTGTAAAGAGCATTGCAATCTGAAAAGAAAAGTGTAAGCAGAAACACTGCATGGGACTCCCCCACCACCCCTATTGGACAGGGGTTACCCTACCAGGGGATCTATCACCATGGACATGGAACTGCTTCCCCAGGGAGTCCCACCCCAACCACAAACCTCACCAATAGCAGCCCCCACAGTGCCCCCTGGCACTGCCAAGGGGCATTGCTAGGGTGCTGCCCAGACATGACCCTCTTTCCCCTCCATCAGGGGTTCCACTTAATTGTGCACCCTCTTCGAGCTCTCTTTGCCAGATTGTCAGAAGGGTGGGTTGGTGGCACAATAGTTAGTACTGTTGGCTCACAGTGTCAGGAACTTGGCTTCAATCCCACCCTTGGATGACTGTGTGGAGTTTGCACATTCTTTTCGTGTCTGCATGGGTTTCCTCCAGGTGCTCTGGTTTCCTCCCGCAGTCTAAAGTTAGGTGGATTGGCCGTGCTAAATTGCCCTTTAGTGTCCCAAGATGTGTTGGTTAGATGGATTAGCCATGGTAAATGCGTCGGATTATGGGGATAGGATGGGGGGAGAGGGCCTGGGTAAGATACTCTGTCAGAGAGTTGGTGCAGACTTGATGGGCTGAATGGTCTCTTCGGTTATGTGGAGATCTTATGATTCTAGATCCCCATTTGTCAAGATCTGTTGTAAACTCCACCTATATGGCACTACCATGACAGAGAGGAGGGGAGGTATCTATATGTGGGGGTTGATACAATGGGAAGGGCTGTTATGTAAAAGCTAATAAAATTCCTGATCTTTCATGGTGGGAACCCCATTATGTCATCAGCAGGGGTGCCAAGGACAGTCTCAGAAGGGAATTTTGCCAATGTAAAAACTGTTTTGGGAGTCCCGTTGGATATTCAGCACCCTCTAGCCTTCCTGCTCACTGAAAAAGAGCAAAAATGCTCCTAAAATCTTCACTCCCATGTTATATCAGTCCTAGGATTTGCTCACACAAGCACATGTATATTAAACTGTAAATTCACTGAGAGATTATGAGCCGTCCTCTTTCACTCCTGCTTTTTAAAATTCTATCAGCAGTTGTTTTCTTCTCTCTGTGGTCTAATTATGCAGGGATTAGTTTGTGTGTGAAATTTGAAACCACACAAATTTCACATGAAATCAGTGCTAACGTTCCCTGCTCTGGAATGTCACTGCTGATCAGAGCATTAAAATCTCTGGAGCATGATATAAACCTCTTTAACCTAAAGCACTGCCTGTGCGGTAATAAATTGTTTGCCACCTTCATTTTTTTTTATTGTCTTTGTAATAGTTTTTCCTATCTCCATGGTAACATATTGCACACAATGAAGATTTTTTGTGACTTAAATTATTCAAAGGACGGGTGATGGCCTAGTGGTATTATTGCTAGTCTATTAATCCTGAAACTCAACTAATGTTCTGGGGACCCAGGTTCAAATCCTGCCACGGAAGAGTGGTGGAATTTGAATCCAATAAAACATATCTGGAATTAAGATGACGGTGAAATCATTGTCGATTGTTGGAAAAATCCATCTGGTTCATTAATGTTCCTTAAGGGAAGGAAATCTGCTGTCCTTACTTGGTCTGGCCTACATGTGACTCTAGAGCCACAACAATGTGGTTGACTCTCAATTGCCCTCTGAAATGGCCTACCAAGCCACTCAATTCAAGGGGCAACTAGGGATGGGCAATAAATGCTGTTTGAAGTCTTACAACACCAAGTTGAAGTCCAACAGATTTATTTGGTAGCAAAAGCCACTAGATTTCGGAGCACTGTTCTTTTGTCAGATAAGTAGAATTCTGTTCATGAACAGGGCATGAAAATACATAAACTCAATTTACAAAGTAATGGTTGGAATGTGAGTCTTTACAGATAATCAAATCTTAAAGGTACAGACAATGTAAGAGTGTTAAGTACAGGTTAAAGAGATGTGTAATGTCTCCAGACAAGACAGTTCGTGAGATTTTCAAGCCCAGGCAAGTCATGGGGGTCACACATAGTGTGACATGAACCCAAGATTCCGGTTGAGGCCATCCTCACGTGCGCAGAACTTAGCTTTCAGTCATGCTCACCAACTCTGCACTGTCGTGTGTTATGTGAATGCTTATCTGAAGGTCAAAGGTCGAACGTCTGTGACTGCTGAAATGTTCCCCAACAGCAAGAGAACACTCTTGCCTGATGATTTTCAAGAGATGTTCATTCATCCACTGTCGTAGCATCTGCATAGTCTCGCCAATGTACCATGCATCGGGACATCCTTTCCTATGGCATATCAGGTAGACAACATTGGCCGACTTGCAAGATATGTACCGTGTACCTGGTGGGTGGTGTTCTCATGTGAGATAATGGCATCTGTATCAATGATCTAATACTTCTTGCAAAGATTGCTGTGGTAGCGTTGCATGGTGTCAAGATTACTGTTCTCCTGAAAGCTGTGTAGTTTGCCGTGGACAATTGTCTGAGGTCGTGTGGTTTTTTGAAGGAAGAAGTAGGGGTGTGGAGATGGCATTGGCGAGATGTTTGTCTTCATCAATGACATGTTAAAGGCTCCGGAGAAGATGTTGTAGCTTCTCTGCTCCAGGGAAGTACTGGACGATGAAGGGTACTCTGTCTTCTGAAGAGGTTGGTGCAGTTATTTTGCTGTGGCACGTCAGAACTGTCAATCGATGAGTCAAGCACCATATCCTGTTCTTCTGAGGACATTTTTCAGTGTCTGGAGGTGTCTGTTGCAATCCTCCTCATCTGAGCATACGGAGGGCTTGTCTGTAGGGAACAGCTTCTTTTACATGTTTAGGGTGGAAGCTAGAGAAGTGGAGCATTATGAGGTTATCCATGGGCTTGTGGTACAGTGAATTACTGCAAGCCATGATCTTCAAGTAAGTGTTCTCCAAGGTAGCCTTCACGATACATGACAACACAGAATCGCTGAGCAGAGATTGATAGCCAAGTTCTGTATACATGAGGATGGCCTCAACCGGGATCTTGAGTTTACGTCTTAACATCTGTAACCCCCATGACTTGCCTGGGCTTGCAAAATCTCACTAACTATCTTGTCTGGAGACAACACACATCCCTTTAACCTGTGCTTAAAACTCTGTCCACTCACATTGTCTATACCTTTAAGACTTGATTGCCTGTAAAGACTTGCATTCCAACCGTTATTTTGTAAATTGAGTTTGTATCTTTATGTGCCCTGTTTGTGAACAGAACTCCCACTTATCTGATGAAGGAGCAGTGCTCCGAAAGCTAGTGGCTTTTACTATCAAATAAACTTGTTGGATTTTAACCTGGTGTTGTGAGACTTGTTACTGTGTTTACCCGAGTCCATATCAATAAATGCTGGCCAGCCAGCCCATGTCCCATGAATGAATAAAAAAACAAAGCATTTGTCAGTGTAAGTGATATTTTAGCACAGTTTATGCCTGTTCTTTCTGAAAAGCAAATTTTAGTTTACAATCAGGCCATGAGTGCTGAAAACTTTAAATGAAAACAGAATCTGCTGGAAATACACAGGTCATTAACCTTTTGAAAGAGAAGGGCAGGTCAACACTATAGTGTAGCTCTTCATCAAATCATTCCTCATCAGACTAGAGAAGGCATTTTAAAATCTATATCAATTACACCCATCAGCTGTTTCTTTGTGAAAGTGCTCAGCAGATCTGCACTCCTGATTGCTATCCTGTCCTCATCCCTGTTTATTTCAACCAATTTTAGAATGGGATTTCTTCAGCTTTCTGGACCCCAAGCTTTGAGTTCACTCCTCTAAACTTGTCCACTTCTCCTCCTTCTGATCTGCCTCTTTCACCACGCTTTCATACATTTCTCGAATGTTTCTTCTTTGGTTATATTTTCCTTTGTCTGATTAAGCTTCTGAGATGCTTGATTGTATTTGAACTGCAAGTGTTTGTTGCTGATTGTGGCAGTTCTGGTTAAGAGACACACCTGGATCTGTTGTGCATACATATCCCCCATTACATATTGTTAATATAATCTTCTGATAGTTATTGTGCTATCATCAAACTGAGCTTTAGGAATTCTTGTTTCTCCAGACACCCAGCTTGATCCAGTCTGATATGTGAAGCATTTAAAAAATTAATGGATTACTATGTGACTTTCTACATGGAGAAGCATTCCAAATATTTCACACCTTTGAAAGAAAAATATTTTTTTCAAGGACTATCTGATTTAATTGAAGGATTTATTTCAGAGATTTTCTAGTTCAGAGCAGTTGTTTAGCCCAGTAGGCATAGCAATTGGGATTGGCATATTATTCTTTCCTGCCTGATATCTTCTTCTATAAATAGTGTCTGTCATACATTCCAGTTAAACTAAGTCCATCGACACCCTCATCACCACAATGCCTGCCACTCTGAAGAAGTTAACAGGTTTCTTAGTGCTGGTCTTATTGAGGGGCATTGATTTGCAGTAAAGTGTTCTCTAACACAGTGCGGTTAGTTAACAAAAGGGATGATGGCACAGGGACTATTGGAAGTGGGGGTTGCAATCAGTGTTTCTACTTCTCACCCACAGCATCTGTCAGTCAGTAGCTCATTTGTTGGCGTATCTCCCAGTGGCCAAATCTGCTTCTTCACACCTGGAAGCTGACCTGACCAGACTGCTTCAACTGTACCTGTGAAGAGACTGGGGAGCCGGACATGCTAAGGAAAAAGGCATCACATCTGCTACTTGGGAATCTTGCGTTCCCTGCAGAAACAGTTTTGTGTGTTTGCAGACCAGCTGCACATTGATTGCGTAGATGCCATTGCTGTTGGTGAGCATTCCCGGTTGTCCTCGCAGTGCTCAGATTGCCACACATGTGCAGTTGATAGTAACCTGTATCTGTGGAAAACAGCCAGAAACAAATTGACTGCTCATTCTGACTGACCTTCTCAGTGGCAAGGGACAATTGCCTGTCATGACAAACAACTCAAGTATTTAACATCTGTGATGATCAAATGGGAGGTCTGACATATGTCTGCACTGGAAGGATTTGGAGGCAAGAATGTTGAGGGCACTGGTGACTTTGACCATTACCGATAATGTGTGATCACCAGATCCAGAAAGCAGCAAATTTTCCTCTAAGAGGATTTCTGCAACCACCTGACATGACACTCTGAGCTTCCTTTAGTGTCAGATATATCAAGAAAAGTGACACTTTTACCACAGACTCTGTTTTGTTATTAATGCCCCCAGTGAGTCTCTGCAGGTCACCCCTGGGTTGCTGCCCGCTCAGCTATGGAGCTGCAAGTTTCTGAGCAGTGGGCTGCTGTAGCTGCTGTTGTTTGTCATTTTGGTCTAAATTGGAGGCCAGTCTAAGGCAGCATAATCATGTAATTAAAGTGAAAAAACTTCCTGATAGCTTGTGCAGTGTAACTTCTCCATAAAAGTACTGTGAACAAACGCTTTCCCACTAGCTAGCAAGAAAGTAGCTGAGTACTGAATACTTTGCTTGTTACTAGTTACTTTGCCTGAGATTGTGTTCCTTGACCCTGCTGCTGTGTACTTGCCACGGTTTCACTGGTGAATTTTGGGAAGCTAGGAAATCCGTGAGTCCAAAGTTAAAGTGAAAATAACGTGTTAATATTGTCCAAATTGAGCCATTATGGAAATTGACTGTCTGCCTCTCCTATGAGGGTTGTACACATTCAGCCAGACGCACTAGAAGCAAATGTGGATGGCGACAGTTTGGAGTCAGCTTCCTGCTACAATGTCAATTTCACCAATTTTAAACCTCCCCGCCCCCCACCCTCCATTCCATCTGTACCCAAACCTATGTGGTTTTCAACATTCAAATTCCATGCTTAATCTCTGTCTGGTTTTGCTGTACTTGTTGTGGTAAAGTTCAGTTTTGTACTAAGTTTCTAAAGACAAAAAAGTAAAGGAAAAAGGATGCATTTCTATTGAGTAATTTGAAGCCACACTGAGGTTTAAGTAATATTCTCTTGCTGTCTCCAAGGCTCATAAACAATTGATTTGGATACACTTTGTTAAAGTTGCATCTGAAAGCATGTATTTAAGTATTTGCATTCCATCCCCCTGACACTGCAGTTTCTGGCATCTTATTATCTACATTAGCTAAAATTAAACTGACATCTCTGCACATATATCCTGTTGATATTCAGCCCATTCCAGTCGCACCTGTTCCACCTAATATTATGAGCTATTTTAGAATCTGTTTGAGACTGTGTTAGTTCCTCTGGAACATGACAGACTGAAGAACGTGGGATTTTTCTTCACTTTATCACAGCTTTACCTTAATTTGGCTCAACTGACCTGTACCTTACAATTCTGGTTCCTTGCCTGTCACAAGCACCAGGTTTGTTGGGACAGGCTATTGGCCAGACTAGGTATCAATACCCTCTAGGCTTCCCACTTTACAGTGATGATTACACTTCAAGATATTACATTGCTGTAAAACAGATTGAGACAGCCTGAAGCCATGAAGGATGCTATACAAATGCAAATCTTCCTTGCTGTGTAATTCCCCTCAGGACATTTCAGTTTGACGTTTTGTTTGTATCATATTCTGAGTTAATTTTGGCTCAAACCAGACATAAAGATGCATTTTCACATAATTTGTCTGATGCCTTTGATTCACTGACATAACACAGTGAGATCTGAAATCGGATTATAGAATGTTGTAGAAACAGGTCACTCAATCCATTTCTTTATAGTTTCCTTATATTTTTATATTTTTTCTGGTTGTGTTCTTTGAATTTTCTAATTTTTAATTATCCTGTAAGTGTTAACAGTTTTAAAAATTTCATATTTGATCCAGTATTCCTGTTCAGAATTAAAGCCCAATCTTCAATATTGAAACATTATCTGGGGTCCATTTAAATTTAACTTGCTAAATCAGCTGTCTTAATATTTTCGATGGCTGATCTGCAATACAAAGGACCTATTTTTCCTTCCATTTTGTTAAAGCAAGATTTTCTTTTAGATCAGTAGACTTTGCTTTTTCTGAGTGGTTGCCTATACAAGGTGTGATGGTGACGTCTATCATCACGCAACCCAATCAAGGTCATGATGGGGTACATCGGCAAGGTCCCTCTTCAGGATGCAAGCTCTGGTCACATGCAGCCACTTGACTGCCCTCTATGATGCCAAGTTTCTTTGGTGGAACACGGTGATTGTGGGGGTGAGAAGTGACCTAGTTAGTGCCTGCTTTTGGCAAAGGCCAAGGGGCTAAGTTCAAACAGGGGTTGCGTGTGGGAGGGAGTCCAGTGGAAACTGGTATTGGTTCACTTACCCTGGCTAAGATAATTCAACTCTTTCTGGCTCTGCTGCCCCGTCCTTTTCTGCAGTGCAGTTGCACTGACCAGGGCTACCACTGCATCTCAGGCAGGGGTGGTGACCATGCTGGAAGGCCCTCCTGGAGTGGGATGGCTTGTATCCTGGCTCTGCTCCACTACATCCAGCATTCACTCTCTCCATAAAGCATGGTGCTGCCTTCTACCCTGCCATCCCCTGCAGGGGCTCTTCAGCTTTGAAAGTGCTAGAGAACTGTTTATGTGGATCTCTTCTGTGATTGCAGCAGTTAAGTTCTTGCGGGATGGGTGAATCGGGGGAACTTGCTGTAGGAGTGACGTGAAAGTCTTGAGCATGAAAATTATTACTAATGAGGCATAATGTAATGATTCAGGAAGCCCAACTGGAAAGGAACTTTGTTTATTACAGGACTTTGTTCAAATTGCCAATACCCATTTTAAAGGTCTGTTGCTAATCCAGGTGGATTTATTGTAACTAGTCCCTTCCAAAAAGGCTGAGCCCTGGTCCTTATACCACTATCAGGGAGAGACTGAATGTCTGTCTGTTCACCTTGTGTAACTGGGATTACAGTGATCTCAGCAGTGTGTATAGGCTCCCCAGTAAATGTGGCCAATCTAGCTTTGATGTCCCACAGGCTTAAAGGCAAGATGCTCAATTGATTTTGCCTAAAGGTTTGCTCCCCAGTAATAGACATAACATTTCCTGGGTCTATCTCCGTGTCTGAGGTGTGGCCACTTACTGAAGTTTAGTCTCGATTGGAGCCACTTTGAATGCGGTGATGTAATTTAGCCTCATCACTTCCTCATCCATGATGCTGATTTATTTGTAAAGCTCTATCTTAAGGTGGCTTTGTCCTTCAGCCTGGACATTTTGACTGTTTCAGTATACTTGTCTGGGGCAGACCCGATGACCACAAATGCAAAATGTATGTGCTCACTCCTCACTGTTTGTGGAGAGGCTTCCTGTCTAGTGCTGGGATCTCGCGGCCTCTGACTCCAATTGCCTCTTCTTGGCAGCAAATGGGATA
Source organism: Sphyrna mokarran (assembly GCA_024679065.1). Lineage (NCBI taxonomy): Eukaryota > Metazoa > Chordata > Chondrichthyes > Carcharhiniformes > Carcharhinidae > Sphyrna > Sphyrna mokarran. Next base: position 50,373,046 of record JAGIQG010000012.1, on the reverse strand, counting down.
TGCGGGCATTATCTTCTGAGGGCTTAGTTCTGCGGTTTGGGGAGGGGGGGGTTTGCCTAAAGCTGAGGACAGTATGGACCCCTGAAACTCCTGGGCCTCCTTTTCCATGTTTTTACAAGAAAGAGGCAGTTCTATGACTTTCTTGAGGTCCAAAGTTGGTTCAGCCAGTAACTTCCTTTGGGTCGCAATAGTATTCATTCCTGAAGTGCTGGTGTGTACTCAGTGTTCTACCAATTTCCACTGTCTCATCAAGTATTCAGTGATTAGTTCTTCAGGGAGTCTAATTGCTATGTTAAACCTGTAGTATTGCAATATAATTGATGATTTTGGATTGTAATTGTCCAATACAATATCTATCAATTTGTGCAGGGCTGCCAACAGGTTAAACCTTTTATGATGCTGAAAGTTGGGGCACTGCAAATGGTCAGGACGATGACTTTGCCGGTTGCCTTTTTTCATTCTGTTTGCCAGAAGTATCTTATTCTATTGGTGTACCGGGGCCAATCCTCCACACCTGATCAGCTTCTAGTTTTCCCGAACAGCATTTGCAATATCTCCCCATCACTGTCTTACCTTTGTTAAAGGATAAGACTATTCAAAACTTTTCTCGTTCCTCATTGCCAATGTAATGACTCAGGAAGTCCAACTTGAAATAAACACAGTTTATTACAGAATGCAAAGTAAGACCACTATCTTGGTGTACACACACTAGTCCATATCAGGGACTATGATTCAGCATGCCTAGTCCTGGACTTGTCTTCTCAGAGGCTCAGTAATGCCAGTTACCAGGAGAACTCAACTAGGCCCATGGGGAGATCAATCAGTGATTCCATGGTCCTTGTGGCAGTTATCACACGTAAGATTTGGTCTGAAAACATGCTGGCACTCGATTTTTGGTAAGATTTTTCCCATTCTCTTTCCAAAGCCTATCTAATGGTATGTGTAGCCAACCTATATGACTTCCTTCAGTAATTGTTCTGCTGATTATGTCATTATATTGACTCTTTACTGGGAACCCTATTCAACCTATTGCATTTGTGCTACCACCAGTCTAATTTTATTCCAGAGAGGAGAAATTAAATTCTATAGAATAGAATGAATCATAGACTAGAATGCCAACAGTGCAGAAGGAGGCCATTCGGCCCATCAAGTCTGCACTGACAACAATCCCATCATGCCCTGTCCTCTTAGTCCCTTAAAGTTACCCTAGCCAGTCCCCCTGACACTAAGGGATAATTTAGCAAGGCCAATCCACCTAACCTGCGCATCTTTTCTATGAAAAGATCTCAGCACTCAATTATACATGAAAATGAAGCCAAGGACAAGTTCTCTTGCTAATAGGAGACCAGAGAAACTGAGGGTCTTTTCATGAAGCCAATAAAGATTAAGATAGAATTTCATATGGTTATGCAAATTATGAAGGCCTTTGATTAGCTTCAATCACAGCAAGTTGGAAACTAGAAATAAATTTAAGGTCATCATCAAAAGAATAAAGGGAGAGGTTAGGACAACTATTTGGCACTGGCTTTTATGATAGGACACATTATCAAAATGGAAAAGCAGTGGAGCTTGTACAGAACAATGACAGGACACTGAATAGAACAATAGAATTGATCAACACAGCTCAAATAAGGACAAGATGCATTAAGTGGGCAATAGCAGAATAAATTTAATGCAGACAATTTTAAAGTGAGTCTCAAAGGAAGGAAATATAGATAGCAGGTGTAGGTAATGTATCAGGGCAGGTTAAATAACCTGGCATAAATATACAGCATAATTGGTGCATTAATAAATGGAATCAATCAGCTGAACTCAAATATGAGCACATGACCACTATTTTGTCACCCAGTGCTGATACAAAGCATAATGTTGAGCAAACCAGTTAGAAAAGGAAGTTGAGGCTGAAAAAGCAGAAGTGGAAGCAGACATGACCATCTACGTTTAAACACAAGGAATGAATTCGCTGCTCTGCTGTGTTACAATCTGCCAATGGGAATGGCTGGAAAATCCCATCCATTCATGTAAACTGAATTTAAAATGAACAATTCAGCAAGAAGATACGGTTATAATAAATTAATATTACACCAATCGACACTTGTGTAAGAACTTTTAAATAGTAAAACATCCGAAGGCGCTTCATTGGAGCAATTACTGACTTAAGAAGAACGGAAAATTACTAAAATTGAAGGGATGAACTCAGTTTAACAATTTCAGGGTATCAGTCTTAGATCACATGGTCTTGCTCTGAAACCAATCAGGTGTCAAATGTTAGGTTCCGGGCCAGCAGTGGAGCTGAAAACAAAGAGGGGATAACTGTAAGGATAGCTGTAGATAGGGAAATTATACAACTAAGTCCATTTCAATTAAGATGTCAATATGTAATGATACTTCGCTGTCAGGTGAATTCAGCTTCAAGAACAACTTGACTGCCAATGCTCTTAGTCCTCAATGAGTTTCAACACAGCTTATATTGATCATTCACACTGCTCCAAATATCTCTGCCAAGTTGATTTGACTTTTGGGTTTTGAGTTTTATTCACCGAGTGCAGGTTACTCTAGATTAACTTAAAGATTGGTTTTAAAATAGCTAAGAATGATGCTAATAGGGACCTGAATTGATCGCTAAACACATCAAACTAAAGGAGAGCAATGACACCAAAGCCAATGTGATCTTGAACTAAAACAAAAAATGCTATCAGACCTGCTGAGATTTTCCAGCATTTTCTGTTTTTGTTTCAGATTCCAGCATCTGCAATTTTTTGATTTTATCTTTGTGATGTTGAATTACGTTACCAATATACAGCAGTGCTGGTTACAGTCAAACTTAATGCTCGAACTGGAATGCTGTTTGAAGATTGTATCTAATTCTGATCACAAAGAAACATGAGACGTTCCAGGAGAACGTTCCAGGGCCTGTGTCTGCGGGAGTTTGCGCGTTCTCCCCGTGGTTGTGTGGGTTTTCTCCGGGTGCTCCGGTTTCCTCCCACATCCCAAAAATGTGCCCTTAGGCTGATTGGGTAACAAATTGTCCCTATATTGGTCCCTATATGGAATCTTCCACAATAGGCATAGCCTAAAGTCATGAATATGTCATTAAGACGTTAGGACGGCGGCGCGGGCTTGTTGGGCCGAAGGGCCTGTTTCCCGTGCTGTGTTGCTCTTTGTTCTTTGTTCTGTTGTAGAAGAGGCAATGCAGAGAAAAATCATGAGGTTAATCCTAATTGTACTTATCTGAGTTATGAGGGAAGATTTGTGATACTTTTCAGCCTAAAATAGATATATCTAAGAGGAGACCTGATTAACATATATAAGGTTTTAAACGATGCAGAAAAAATTTCACTCCTAATTTTTTTAAGATGTAAATACAATGAGGGGAGCATTGATTCAAATTAATAAAAGGTAATTTTAGGACTGATTATAGGGAAATTCTTCTCATAAAGATCAACCTGTGGATTGAGCCTCAAAGAGGAGACAAATATCTTGGATTTATTGAAGGAATAATTGAAAGATGTTCAGATATCTCTGGATGTGGGCCAACTGGCTCTCCTCATGATAATTACCTTAAACTTTCCCTATCAGAAAAAATGGTGGAAGCAAAATTCATTATAACTTTTAAAAAGGAAGTAGATAAATATTTAAAATTTCAAAAGGCTGTGGATGAAGGACAGAGACTTGGAGTCAGTGAGTTTGGCCTTTAAAAAGTTGAAACAGTTACAATGGGCTTGATGTCTTCTTTCTCTTCTGCACTATTCTATAATTAATGAGCTCAAACAGATAATTCTGGGTTTGAAAATTATTAGATGGAATTGTATCTGTCACAGTCTTAAAACAGAGCACAGAAAAGTTACCAGCAAGTATAAATGTATTCAATAATGCTATGAGTTTAAATGGGACTTTTAGCAATTTTATGCAATTTGGAAATACTGTATTGATTATCCAGCTGAACATTTGACCCCAGGTAAAGCATAATTCCAAAATTAATCAGTCTTTCGTGTTGGGTCAAATAGTCCTCTTTAAGAATCAATAATGTTATGTTGCAATTATTAATTATGTTCTTTGACCAAAAGGCAAGTTTACACTTTGTTACACCTTTATATGTAAGATACATTCTCTTCTCTTTTGAAAAGCTATAAAAGTGATAGCAATTTCTACTGGCAAGTATACCTTGAACTGCTAGGTAAATGATTTATTAATCTTTACGAGCTACATTCGGTGATTAGGATTCAAATCTATATGATAAAGTGACCTAGCAGGGTTGACTGACCTAGTGTTAAATAATCCAGTCAAGAAATAAACAAGAATGCAAAGTACAAAATGAAAACTTGGATGGATTTTTTTATTTGAAGAAAATCAAGATGGATATTCTGCTTTTTACAAAGCTATGATTCAAATGTTCAAAATAGTTATGACTATCCAATGGACAATGATTAATCCATAGTGACTAAACATATCTCTCTTACACCTCACCATTACAAGATGTTAGGAGCATAATCAAGAAATCCTGTGTGTCTGGAAGTTCATATTTTACATGCATTTTCAATATAGAATCATAGAATCCTACTGTACAGAAGGAGGCCATTTGACCCATTGAGGCTGCACCGATCACAATCCCACCCAGGGACCATTTAGCACGGCCAAACCACCTAACCCCCATGCGCATCATTGGACTGCAGGAGGAAACTGGAGCACCGTGACTCTATGACACTCGAAGGAAACTTATGCAGATACGGGGGAATGTGCAAACGCAACACAGACGGTCACCTGAACCGGGAATCGAACCCGGGTCCCTGGTGCTGCTAACCACAATGCCACCGTGCCGTCCTATACTGTGTTGAATATCCAGCTGAGCATTTGAACCCTGGAAAGGCATAATCCCAAAGTTATAGTAAATCACATCACTGGACATGGTAAAACCATAAACTAAACGATAAAATGAATAACTAAGCCTTTAGTTATTAAAATTTCTGGCCTATGCCATAAGGCAGGCAAATTCAGATTGAATTTGAGATTTGAAGTAAGGTAGGAAATCAGCTGTTGGATATTCACAATTGTGTTATGGGTTGTTCTCACCAGCAACATAGTGGAATAGCTAATATAGAAAATCACAGGAAATTGAACAGGCCTTTATGCAAAAACATATAAAGAAACTAGAAGCGGGAAAAAGCCATTCAGCCCTTCGAGCCTGCTCGCCATGCATTATGGTCATGGATGGTCATCAAATTCAATATCCCTTTAGCCCCAAGATCCATATCTAATTCTTTCTTGAAATCACACAATGTTTTGATCTCAACTAATTCTGTAGCAGCGAGTTCCACAAATTCACCACTCTCTGGGTGAAGAAATTTCTTCCTCCATCAGCCCTAAAAGATTTACTCCCACCCTCAAACTATGACCCCTAATCTGCACTCCTTGAAAACACCCTTTGTGAATCTACCCTGTTTAATCCTGTTAGAGTTTATAGGGTTTAATACTTTCCTTTAACAATGGTCCGATCATTATCTTGCAAGCCCACTCTTTGCAGAGTAGAGAATTGCATATTTCTGAGGAAATACTGAATCTAATATTTTAGTGTGATTGGGTTCAATGATAACATTTTATAACAGCAAAAATTACATATAATTTGAATAATTAATATCATCATCCAGAATAATACAACTTTTATTCAACTCTCTCTGTTAAACAGCCATATGAACATTTGATTATTCTGTGCATACTATTATTCTATGCACAGAATAATCGTATGTTCATATAGCTGTTTAACAAAGAAAGTTGAATAAAAGTTGTTTGCTCTGTGGCTTCTTTTCTAAAATGCTTCCAGGATCTGACATATTCCTAAGATTCTGAGAAAGATATAATCATAAAAATAACAGCATCAATTGCTAATGTGTGGAATTACTCACCATGGAGTGCTGGCCTGTTCTCTTAATTCCTCCTATGTCATGTGGGATCTCGGCCAACCTACTGATAGAAAAGAACAGTTCCTAGGAGAGGGAATCATAGAAGGAGTCTAACTTTTGCTGCTCACACATGCCTCTAATGTTCACTCTGTCATACAGCAATGCTTTTGATAGCAGTATTACTGTTAAAAGCAACCTAAAGGTGTGAATTATTTTGAACCAATGCCCTCAGAGGTATTTCAATCCTCTTTTGAAGAATCTTGAGATGTTTTCTATGTGCATTATATTACCTGAATGTTCTTGACTTTCTTTAACTATTTCACAGTGTAACATCATTGTGAGAGAAAGGTATATCAGGTGATTATCAACCAGTTAAGCCTAATACCCGATGAACATTTTGCGACAAAACTAGAATGTACTTGAAAATGTGTCGCTAATCAAGGGCATTCAGCACAGATTTGTTAAAGGCAAATCATAATTGTCAAACATAAATTTTTGAAGAGATTGATTAACTGAATGAAGTGAATATAACTTTTCAGAAGGTTTTTGGTGTGCTACGAGATACTTGTTTGAAATCTTTAAGGTGCATGGAATCACAGGAATGCAATATAAAGTTGGCCAATGACTATAAAGCAAAGACTTAAGGTGAATAAATATGGCTTAGACTGGAAAAGAGATGAAAATACCATACTCTAGAAGTCATTGGTGGTCTTCTACTTTATTCTTTGTAAGTGCAGACTTGTGAAGTTGCTGTTAGTGTCAGATGAGTAATAATGGCAAACAGTGACAGTTTTGCTATTATTACCACTATAAAATCTAGACACAATGTTTAGACAGGTGCATTCCAGCATGGGTGTATTTTTAATTCTAAGTATTAATTACTGTCAAACAACCTCCCTGGCTTTGAAATTTTAATTTTACAAGTGTGGATTCTCATTCTTCAGTGATAAAATTGTAGTCGTTTGATAGTACAAAACTTGAGTATTGTTGAAAAAGATTGTTTTGTTGAAGCTTTTCATCTTGCACACATCAGGACAATTCATAAGAATTCCTGTGCAAGAGAAAAGACCAAATTGCACATTCTGTACAGTATCAGCTGCTAGTGCAGAAGCACAATGCATACATTTTAAACTATTTTTATGGGGCCAGAAGTTTCCCACTCCACCCCTAAAGAGTGGATGCTCTCATAAAATACCTTCTTATTCCAGACCAAAGATGAGATAAGCTGCCCAATAACATGGTGGCCCAGGACTGGTGAGTCTTTCTGGGAATGCTAGGTTTTTGCTCACAACCCAGAGGCAGATTTAGCATATGGCAAGTAATTACTTCCAAAATCAAAAATGAGTCCTGCAAGACAGGTAGAATCTTAACTTACAGACACTACTAAAATATTCTCAACCTGCTTCTGCTGCCAGCATTTCCACCATTTCTAATATGACACATGCTGCACTTCTGAGCAGGATTATGTCCACGCATCCTGTCCATCAAAAGGAGTTAGGAGGCATTTTAGAGCCCAGCGTACATTTCCTACCTAATGGAATTCCTATGCCCTACTTTTGAGAGATGCCTCACGTTTGAAAATGTTAAAGAAAGCTGCCAGAGGTAGAGGTAGGGGCGAATATAATTTGTCTTTTAAAAAGTGTTTGGACAGTTACATGGGTAAGATAGGTATAGAGGGATATGGGCCAAATGCTTAGAGGTTAAGAAAAAGGGAGGCATGGAGAAGTTGGGTCAAAGAGCCTGTTTCCATGCTGTATACCTCTATGGCTCTATGGCTCTAATTGTAAAGTATCCAGGCAGATGTAATGATTACAAATTGGTAAAGACTAATTTCTCCCGTGGCAGTTGATCTATCTCCACTAACTATTCAAGGTCTATTCAAGGCCTCTTTTGTCAGCTGTTTACCAGACAAACCCGTTGTATTTTTGAAAGTCATGCTTCACTATGTCGTGAAAATGCTACCCCATTATGTTAATGATGCGTAGGTTAGGTGACTGGCGATGCTAAATTGCCTCTTAGTGTCCCAGGTTAGTAGGTTAGGGGATTAGTGGGGTAAATGGATGGGGGCTATAGGGGCAGGGTAGGGGGTGGGCTTGGGTAAGATAGTCTGTTGGAAAATTGGTGCAGACTTAATAGGCTAAAAGGTCTCTTTCTGCACAGTAGGGATTATGAGCGCACATTTGGCCTTTAACTTCAATTCTTAGATCTCTAATTCTTTAAAGTAATTAAGTTACTTGTGGGCAAACAATTCCACAAGAAATACTGTACTGGAACTTTTCCAGATTTCCTTTTAAAGTGGCAGTTTTTTTCTTCGCACATCTTTGTTGCATCTTGAAAATAACTTGCTTAGTGCATCACACAAACATAAAATTACAGGGAAACTGAGCTTTCATTATCAGAAAGAAAGAAGTAATAAGTTCTACGAGTGTGTGTCAGCAAACTCCCGACACTAAAACAATGATCTTGTGACCACAACATCTGAAACAAAAATATGAAAGCAGCTGATTATGTGTCAAGAGATCAAGTCAAAAAACAGTTTTCATGACAAAACAAAACAGCTTGTTTTTACTTCAGAAATTCCATAATATGTAGGTCTTGTGAAAATGTAACTATTCTTCAGGTTAACGCTACTGAAGTCATAAACATAACACACAGAAGAAAGCAATCGTAATGGCAGAAAGGGATCCCATCAGCTTTGCAGTTCTGCAGATCTACCAAAATATTCATGGAACATTGTTGGAACCGCTCGAAAATTGGCCATCGCTTGTTCTTGGATCAGTTCTGATGAATGATCATTGACTTGAAATGTTAATTCCGGATCATATGCCCTGGTCTCTGGACTGTAGACTGGGTTGGTGGAGGGAGGGGCGTCATTCTCCCGGAAAAATTCTAAGTGTCTAATTTGGAAAAACCGGAGTAAATCACATTGGTTTTTTCAAAATGCATCTCCTACACTCAGTACTGCAAAGTGCACTGCAAATCGGTGAGTGGGGCTGATTCCTACTGGAGAGACCGACAGCATAACGCTGAGTGAGCCACTGCGCACACGCCAATCTGTCAGCACCAAGACTGGTGCATGCACAGTGACCTCTGACTGTCAACCATGTGATTGCTTCCCAACCCTGCAACCCCTAGCATTGCTGACCCTCTTCCCTTCACCATGGCCCCCTGAACTTGTCTGGGCCCAGCCTCAATGCCCCCCCCCCCCTCCTTCCTGGCTTGCCTTGATCTCCCCCATCACCCTGATACCCCTGCCACCTCTCTGGCAGTCCTGATGCCCCCTCTCCTGTAGCTATGACCCCTCCCCAGCAGACTGGCACCACCCCAGCACCAATCTGCCAATTCCCCCACCCCACAACCCCGAAGCCCCAACTCCCTTGCCATATGCCTAGTGAGCAGTGCCAAGATGTTCCCTCGGCAGTACTGGGGGCCGAGGCTGGCACTGCCAAGGTGGCAATGCTCAAGGGATACCCTCCACTGCCTGGTGCCTGACCCTTTGGGAGGCCTCAATTGCCCCCACCTCACTCCAGTGGAGTCAGACCACTAGTTCCCTGTAAATGGGGAGCTATACTAAATCCCGCTTGAGCGAACCACTCCTGACTGTAGGGGTCGAAGAGGCTAGTGGGCTCAGAGATTTCAGTCCCGAGCCCATTAATGATATTGAAATTAAATTGAAATTACACTATGAATATATTATGCAGCTTCTTGCCGATAGCTGATAGTGCCGGAAATCTGGCGCAGGGAGACACGTGGAACCCAGTGGAGAGCCCGCAAAACAGCCTCCATTAGAGTACAAAAACAGTGCAATGGAATGGGGGAATTGCCCCCTGGACTCTGTGTGGAAGTGCTGACATGCTGGCTTCCAGGGAATTTGTCTGAGCTGGAATCAGGGATCTCAGACAGTTCTGATATGCTTAGCTGGATAGTTACCCAGGAAATGTTAGGCAGATTAAACCTAGTCCCATTCCTGGGAAACTCCAGAACTGACCCCTCAGCTACCTCCATCCCAACTAACTCCCCGCAAAACACAGATCACACTCGTTGACCCCGAACCCCTCCCAATCACCTGACTGCTCCCCCTGACCTGACTGACTTATCCCCAAGCTTCTGACTATCCCTCTCAACCATCACCTGATCCGATTTGACTCGAGTACACCTGACCACCCAAACCACTCCTGATTATCCCCAACACTCCAGACCTGACCCAACCACCCCCACTCACCAGACCTGACTAGCCCCTTATCTGACTAACTCTCCAAATCCATCAAACCACTCACTAACTGACTCACCCATTTACCCACCCGCGTCACCCACCTGCCGATCCACCCTCTAACTATTCACTCAGTCATCCATTCACTAATACTCAACCTGTACCTTTAACTTTACCATATGCTATCTGCTTTACACAAACTCACTACACCAGGGCTAGTAAACTATACATTGGTTCAATTGATTTCAATGATTCTGCTGACTGATCTACTTTAGAGATTCAGCAACCATTACTCACTAACACAGCTGCAGTGCCCACACACACATGATTAGCTGTTGGTCACATGTTACTCTACAGTCTGGTGACAGGTATATTTGCATATTCCCTCTGGTGATATCACAGCAATCTTTTCTAACATTGCATATATTAAGAGTAAAAATACCTGCACAGTAAGGTAGCTGTGAAAACTTTTGAAATAAAAGACAGATTCTATTTAAGAGTCTGCATAACATACGGGTGACTTGCTAATCCGTCTAGAACTTGTGACTTATCACCTAGGTGTTCTTGTGTTGTAGGGGTACTGACATTCAGTGTATTTAGGAGTGTTGATTGTATTTGTTGTAGTCTTACACAATTTCACTTCCTCAGTTTGGATGTGTTTTAGATGCTGTTGGAGTGCTGGGTGTTATACAGTTGTACAATTCCTCAGCACTTCCACAGAGTCCAGGAGGCAATTCTGCCATCCCACTGCGCTACTTTTGTACTCTAATGGAGGCCGTTTTTCAGGCTCCATGTGTCTTCCTGTGCCAGATTTCCGGCGCCATCAGCTAACGGCATGGAATTGCATAATATACTCATAATGTAATTTCAATCTAATTTCAATATCATTAGTGGGCTTGGGACTGAACTCTCAAGCCCACTAACATCTTCGATACCTGCAGTCAGGAGTGGTTCACTCAAGCGGAATTGAGTATAACTCCCCATTTGTAGGGAGCTAGTGGCCTTGCCCCACTGGAGGGAGGTGAGGACAGTCGAAACCTCCCAGGCAGGATATACCCCCGGAGCATGTATCTGGATATGATGTATGACCCAACTTTTCATCCTATGCAGAGATGAGGCAGTTCTGCACCTACATGTTGGTTGTATGCGGTCTTCATTTTCCTTTGGTTTTTGGGAAGTTGCTTCTACACTTCTGAGAACTAGGATAGATGATGGGTTGGCAAGGTTGTTCTAACCTGCCTTCCTAACCCAATTTCTGCTGGTGATGCTAAGCCAATATCTCAAGTGTAACATGGCTAATCTTGCTTTGTTTCCCTGCACTTCAAGATTAATGCCTTAACTGTACAAACCATTCACTATTGGATCTGAGATAGCGTGACAGGCTGTCACATGGTTTATGTCCTACTAATACACATGTTCTTAAAATGTCTTGATGTAGAGATGCTGGTGTTGGACTGGGGTAAACACAGTAAGAAGTTTGACAACAGCAGGTTTAAGTCCAACTGATTTATTTGATAGTAAACTCACAAGCTTTTGAAGTTCTCCTCTTCGTCAGGTGAATGAGGTGTTCTGGTCTCAGATAATACATATAACAGCACAGATAGTTTACAGATTACTGATTAGAATGCGAATCTTTACACCTAACCTGCTATTCAAGTCTTAAAGTGGCTAACAATGTGAGTGGAAGGAGCACTGAGCATAGATTAAATAGATGTGTATTGTCTCCAGACAGCACAGTAAATGAGGTTTTGCAAATCCAGGCAAACCCCAGTTAATAGCCAAGTTCCGCACACATGAGGACGGTCTTAACAGGGATCTTGGCTTCATGTCACACTATCTGTAACCCCCATGACTTGCCTGGGGTTTGCAAAACCTCACTTATTGAACTATCTGGAGACAACACACATCTCTCTAACCTGTGCTCAGTGCTCCGTCCACTCACATTGTCGACTACTTTAAGACTTGAATAGCAGGTTAGGTGTAAAGATTCGCATTCTAATCAGTAATCTGTAAACTGTCTGTGCTGTTATATGTGCTGTCTGAGACCAGAACACCTCATTTACCTGACGAAGAGGAAAACCTCGAAAGCTTGTGAGTTTACTTTCAAATAAATCGGTTGGACTTAAACCTGGTATTGTCAGACTTCTTACTTAAAAGGTCTACTAGTATATTGTGGTCTATTGTTCAATATGATTTCATCGGGTGTACTGAACAAGCTGAAAGTCTCATGGGTGAGATTTTCCCCAATATCGGCAAAGGCCAATGTTGGGTGGGAAAAGTGTTGAGAACTGTTGGCAATAATGGTTGCTTTTTCATAGAATCTCTATGGTGCAGAAAACAGCCGTTTGGTGCCGACAACAATCCCTATCCCTATCCCGCAACCTCATGTATTTATGCATCTGGCCTCCGTGACACTAAGAGGCAATTTAGCACAGCCAATCAACCTAATCTGCACATCTTTGGACTGTGGGAGGAAACTGGAGTACCCGGAGCAAAGCCAGGCAGACACAGAGCGAACATGAAACTCCACACAGTCACCCTGATACTGTGAGGTAGCAGTGCTCACCACTGCCACTGTGCTGCCCTTACCACTGTGCCACCATGCCACTCTAGACTAAAGTGGAAAGTATTCCATCACAATCCTGATTTGTGCCTTGCAAAGGTGGACAAGCTTTGGGGAGTCAGGAGGTGAGTTGTATGTCGCAACATTCCTAATCTCTGACCTCCTGTTCTTGCCACAGGCTTTATATAGCTGGTCTGGTTAGATTTCACGCCAGTGGTAACCCACCAGAATGTTAAAAGTAGGGGATTCAATGATCGAATGTCAAGGTGAGACAGTTTTGTTGGAGATGGCCATTGCCTGGCACTTATGTGGCACAGATGTTATTTGTCATGTGTTAGTCCAAGCTTGAATGTTTCCAGGTTTTGTTGTATGTGGACGCTGACTGCTTCAAGTAGAGTTTAATTATGAGTGTAAATTCCCTAACAGAATACAAGCTGGTTAAGATGGGGAGATAAATATTTCAACTTATAGGGTAGAAAAGACAAGGAAATTGGGGAAGGAGATATGGGACATTATCTGTAACACCATGAGCTCTTATTTTGTGCAGTAATCTTTTATATGACACTTTGCTGAATGTCTTTTGAAAATTCAAACACACTATCTAATTGTTAAATCCTCAAAGAACTCAACTTTCTCAAACGTGATTTCCCTCTCACAAAACCGTGTTCAATCTGCCATGTTGTATTACAGTGACTGAGATCTGGCCAGACACTGACAATGTGTACTTGCATGGTCCACTGGGAAGGAGATCCTGAGTTATGAGGATGGAGCCTGCCACGAGAGCAAGAACCTCCTGAGGCATCAGTGTTCGGTTATGTCTGGGAAATCAAAACTTTGCCGTAGGCTCCCTTTTGAGACTTTTTCTCCTTCTACTTGCATCTCGGTGGTTATCCCCTCTACCTTGTGGAGGGGAGGGTTGCGGGGGATGCTGTGGAAGAGGAATTGCTGTTGGTGAAAACTCCCTGGGCGGAACCTTTAGTAGATGGGCACAGTGTAGCTCTGAAGACTGGTCACAGGGAAGAACAACTGAGGGTGGGTGAACTGCTGGTTGGGCGAAAAGCCTTCCAGGCATTTGGCATTTGCCTGTAAAGTTGCTCTAGCATTCACTGATAGAAGGAGAGCTTTGCAAGGCAACCTCGCATCCTGTCCATTTCTGCAACTCTTCTAATCAAAGCCTTCTCAGCTTGTCAGTTTCATTAAAGCCTCCCTTTTGTGCTGTCCTCTCATTCTCTCCAATGTCATGGACCAGTGACACAACATGAGGCAATTCCCTTTTGGGAAAGAAAGATTGCAAATGAGAAAATGTGAACCATCAATGACAGTTACCATGTAAGAACAAAAGAAAAGCACACAAAGAGAAAAGAAAATGGAGACAAAGGTTATGATCTGAAATGGTTGAATTCAACATTGAAACCAGAAGACTGTAAAATGTTTAATTGAAAGATGTGGCTCTGTTTCTGGAGTTTACATTGAGCTTCATTAGAAGTGTGGGAGACCGAGAACAGAGAGATCAGTGTGGAAGTGAAATGGAGAATTAAAAAAAACTGATGAGGAAATGTTCCTGGTCAGACATCGATCAGAAACTCAACTGGGCTCACTATATGAACACAATGCCTACAAGAGCATGTCAGAGGCTATGAATATCGTGGTGATTAACTCACCTCCTGACTCGCTGAAGTTTGATCACCATCTACGAGGCACAAATCAGGAGTGTGAAGGAATACTCCTCACTTGCCTGGATTGGTGCAGTTCCAACTACACTCCAGAAGCTTGTCACTATCCAGGATGAAACAGCCCACTTGATTGGCTTCATGTCCAGAAACATCCACTCCCCCCATCACTGACACTCAGTAGCAGCAGTGTGTACCATCTACAACATGCACTGCAGAAATCTACCAATGATCCTAAGGCGGCACCTTCCATACAGAAGGATAACAGCAGCAGATAAATGGGAATACCACCACCTGCAAGTTCCCCTCCAAGTCACTGACCATCCTGATTTGGAAATATATTTCCATTCCTTCGCAGTCACTGGGTCAAAATCCTGGAATTCCCTCCTTAGCGGCATTGTGGCTCAATCCACAACATGTGGACTGCAGCAGTTCAGGGTGGCAGTTCATCACCACCTTCTCAAAGGTAACTAGGGATGGCCAATAAATACTGGCCAGCGACACCCAGGATGGCCCAGGATGGCCAATAAATGCTGGCTAGCCAGTGACTCCCATGTCCCAAAAATGAATTTAAAAAATGCTTGTGCGCTGAATTGGAGCACCTGTGACCCTTTTAAAAAGCCCTGCTCCACACCATTTTTCAACAGAATGCCTGACCTTCAATGAGCCATGTCTGATTTAGGTGCCTAGACCTGTTTGATCCAAATGAGGTGAATAGGCATTAGATCAGAACAGGTTAGTGCTGATTTAGAAACTTTAAATTTGGGGCCACCTGAACAAACGCAATTTACATGATGAAGCACTGTGTGTGTATTGTGTCATTGGGGCTGTTTGCACAGTGTGCTTTAGCAGAAAGATGCCAGGTCTTTGTAATGCTGTCTTTAACTGTATTAAGGAGAGCAAATTCGCAACTATAGATTTTAACTTGACATTTATAAATTATAAGATAATTGTCCATTGAAGAGATATCTATCCCTATCAATGTATATTTTGACACAAGTTTATTTCACACATATAGGTTACCTTGTGCATTGCTCATGCTGCAGTTTTGTGACAAGTATGGACTTGTCTGTAGAAGTAATTGTGTTGGAATGGAACAGTGTATTTATTCTTGCATTGATTATAATAGCTAACTAATTAGTACTATTTCATAGCTCCTAAATTGTAAATACATTAAAATTCACAAACATTACTCTTTAATTTTTAAATCTTCAAATTCTGTATAGAACCATAAAACCTATGGCATAGAGACAGGCCCTTCAGTCCAAATTGGTCCATGCCGACTTAAATGCTCATCTAAACTAATCCGGTTTGCCTGCATTTGGTCCATAATCCTCTAAACCTTTCCAATCCATGTGAATCCATCAACTGATCTAGAAAGGGGAACTTACAATCAATAAATTGGGGAATGAGCCAGGCCAGGTGGTTGACGTCGAGGTAGGAGAGCAGGTGTCAAATAGTGATCACAACTCTGTCTGCTTTAGGATATTAATGGAAAAGGACGAGACTGGCCCAAAAGGGAGGGTATTTAACTGGGGGAAGGCTAGATACGGCCAGATTAGGCAAGATCTTAAAGATACGGATTGGGATAAGCTTTTTGAGGGCAGGTCGACGAGGTACATGTGGGAGTCTTTCAAGGGGAAACTAAACTCTCTGCAGGAAAGATATGTGCCGGCAAGGAGGAAGGATGGGAAAGGTAGGATTAGAGAACCTTGGCTTACCAGGGAGATTGAGGACTTGATCAAGAAAAAGAGAGAGGCTTACATTAGATATAGGCAACTAGGGACTGAGATAGCGCTGGAAGCTTATAGAGAGTGTAGACGGGATCTTAAAAGGGGTATTAGAAAGGCAAAAAGGGGCCACGAGGTGGCTCTGGCAGGTAGGATAAAGGAAAATCCAAAGGCATTTTACACCTATGTAAGGAGCAAAAGGATGGTTAGAGGCAAGATTGGACCTCTTAGGGACAGTGGAGGGGATCTAGGCTTAGAGCCTGAGGGAATGGGGGAGATCCTGAATGAATACTTTGCGTCGGTATTCACGCAGGAGACTGGACAGATGTCTGTGCTGATGTTGACAAAGTTGAGGATCGGTTGAGGGAAATAAGGATTACGAGGAAAGAGGTGTTGGGGCTGTTAGGCAGCTTAAAGACATATAAAGCTCCGGGGCCTGATGACATCTACCCCAGGCTGCTAAGGGAGTTGAGGGAAGACTTGGCTGGGCCTCTGACGCAAATCTTTGTCTCTTCCTTGGACACAGGTGAGGTCCCAGAGGACTGGAGGATAGCAAACGTAGTACCGTTGTTAAAAAAAGGTCAGAGGGATCACCCAGGTAACTATAGGCCGGTGAGCTTGACTTCAGTTATAGGTAAGCTAATGGAGAGGATCCTTAGGGACAGGATGTATGAGCATCTGGAGCGCTGCGATCTGATCAGGGATACGCAGCATGGCTTCGTCAAGGGAAAGTCTTGTCTTACAAATCTAGTGGAATTTTTTGAAGAAGTGACAAAAACAGTTGATGAAGGACATGCTGTTGATGTCGTCTACATGGATTTCAGTAAGGCGTTTGACAAGGTGCCTCATGGTAGACTGATAGAGAAGGTGAAGGCGCATGGGATACAGGGTCGGGTATGTAGATGGGTCGAGAACTGGCTCGGGAGGAGGAGACAGAGGGTAGTAGTGGAAGGCTCTTTTTCCGGCTGGAAGCCTGTCACTAGTGGAGTGCACAAGGCTCAGTACTAGGCCCTCTTCTATTTGTGGTCTACATAAACGACTTGGAAGTAGGGGTAGGTGGTGAGATCAGCAAATTTGCTGATGACACCAAGATGCTTGGATTGGCGGGTACAGAAGAGCAGTGTCAGCCAATACAACAGGACATAGACAGGTTGGTAGATTGGGCAGATAGATGGCAAATGGAATTTAATCCGGAAAAATGCGAGGTGATGCATTTTGGCCGGAAAAATGTAGAAGAGAATTATAGGATAAAAGGTAAAAACTATACGGAGCATAGAGACGCAGAGAGACTTGGGGGTGCAGGTTCACAAGTCTCTGAAGGTGTCCTCACAGGTGGAGAAGGTGACAAAGAAGGCGTATAGTATGTTAGCTTTCATAGAAAAGGGTATAGAATATAAGAGTAGGAGTTGGATGTTGCAGTTGTATACAACTTTGGTTAGGCCTCACTTGGAATACTGCGCCCAGTTCTGGTCTCCGTACTATCGGAAGGATGTGGAGTCCTTGGAGAGAGTGCAGAGGAGGTCTACCAGGATGCTGCCTGGTATGGAAGGACTGTCCTATGAGGAACGATTAGATAGACTGGGGTTGTTTTCCCTTGAAAGACGTCGGCTTAGAGGGGATCTCATAGAGGTGTATAAGATTATAAGGGGTATAGATAGAGTAAATGGAGGTAAACTTTTCCACCTTTAGAAATGGATAGGACGAGAGGTCATGGCCATAGGGTGAGGGGGGCTATGTATAGGACGAATATTAGAGGGCAGTTTTTCACACAAAGGGTAGTGGGGTGTGGAATGCACTGCCGAGTAAGGTGGTGGGAGCAGGCACGCTGGGGCTGTTTAAGGGTCTCTTGGACAGCCACATGAGCGGTATGCAGATAGAGGGATATATTAGGACTGTTTAACTACGGCTTTTTTCCACAGGTAATTCGGCCCATACTTTGAGCATGCATTTGGCAGGTGGTGCGGGTACAGCTCTTGGATGTTGATTCATGGGTTGCCTGGTACCTCATGTCGTAAATGAGTGCTTTATGTGGACCATCTGAAGGGCACCATGACAGCTCAGAGACTATCGATGTGGCTGTGCAGACACTTGGAATGGGGCCGGTGTCTGCGGGAGTTTGCGCGTTCTCCCTGTGGTTGCGTGGGTTTTCTCCGGGCACTCCGGTTTCCTCCCACAACCCAAAAATTCGCGCTTAGGCTGATTGGGTAACAAATTGTCCCTATGGTGAAAATTTTCCATATTAGGAATAATATATATATTATTATATAGGAATATTAAAATAGGATAATGTATTTGGTATGACGGCGGCGCGGGCTCGTTGGGCCGAAGGGCCTGTTTCCCGTGCTGTGTTGCTTAATAATTAATAATTAATAATAATTAATTAATAATTAATAATTAAAATCCAACACACCGAATATTCAACTGAAAACAAATTCAAACTTTAATGTTTATAGTTGGTAACAATTCATTCTATTGGTGGTTACGAGGTGAGTATTGGACAGGTTGATAGAGACCGAAGAAGTTCCTAGGATATCTACCTTTTTTTGTTTACAGTTGAAGGCAATATCCTCCTGTAATGATAGTAAGTAACTTCCAACGCAGATAATGGGCCACATTGAAGTATGCATCTCTTAACAGAAATACGTTTATGAATGTCTAGCAAATTAGACTATGAGATTAGTTCTCATTTTGAAAGATATTTTTCCCAGGATTTTCAGAGGGTTAGAACCATGGAACCATAGAGAACAATATCACAGAAACATTTTTCTGCCTAGTCCCACTGACCTGTACCTAGACCATATCCCTCAACACCCCTCTCATCTATGTACCTGTCCAAGTTTTTCTTAAATGTTAAAAGTGAGCCTACATTTACCACTTCATCTGGCAGCTCATTCCACACTCC
This sequence comes from Sphyrna mokarran, assembly GCA_024679065.1. Lineage (NCBI taxonomy): Eukaryota > Metazoa > Chordata > Chondrichthyes > Carcharhiniformes > Carcharhinidae > Sphyrna > Sphyrna mokarran. The sequence continues at coordinate 50,354,074 of JAGIQG010000012.1, read as the reverse complement.
CACCACTCTCCGTGTGAAGATGACCCCTCTAATATTAAGCCTTAACCTATGTCCTCTAGATTTTTTCTCCTCTAACATCAGTGCAAAAAGCCTGAAACAAATCAAATCAAATTGATTGTGTGCTTGCATGCTAAAGTTAAACCATAGAATACTACAGCACTGAAACAGGCCCTACAGCACCGAAACAGGCCCTTTCTAATCTTATTTCCAAAAATTTTTCAATTCTCTTGTTAGCACATACAGGGGGACATTTGGAAGACATTAAGTGGCTGACACATATTGAGCCGGTATGGGAGATGGAGATATTTGAGAGAATGGTAATGAGATTTCACAATGAAGTCTGGTTGGAATTAAGCTGGCTCTGTAGCAAAAATTGCAGACATGTTGATTGAGGCTCAAATACAATTTTTGATGTGTTGAATTTGCTGATTCCAAATAGGAAAGCAATAAGGATTCTATATTAGGCCTCAAGATTTGATTTGATTTGATTTATTGTTATTATTAAGTATAGTTAAGGACTCCACACACCCTGGACATACTCTCTTCCACCTTCTTCTATTGGGAAAGAGATACAAAAGTTGGATGTCATACACCAACTGATTCAAGAACAGCTTCTTCCCTGCTGCCATTGGACTTTTGAATGGATTAACCTTGCATTAAGTTGATCTCTTCCTACACATTAGCTATGACTAACACTACATTGTGCACTGTCTCCTTTCCTTCTCTATGTATGGTATGCTTTGTATAGCACACAAGAAATAATACTTTTCACTGTATACTAATACATGTGACAATAACAAATCAAATTGAAGGTTGATTGTGTGCTTAGGTGCTAAGGTTAAAATGCATGAAAGCTATTACTGCAGTGCCAGCAGAATGGTTTATTTCTTTTACTTGATGATCTATACCACTGTTAACATTTGCAAAGAAGCATGGACCAATCAGACAAATCTTTGCCATATTATTCTGAGTCATTTGGACATAATTCCATTCGGAACTGATTTAAATGGAAGTACCAAGGATTGTACTTGGGTGCTTCTTCAAGAATACAAGACATGTCGAATTTCAATCATATAATTGAGCCTTTCTGGCTGATTAATCTGGATATTTTTGACAGGGGCCTATCAGTTTCAGGACTTAGGTAACGGATTTCTCATTGACTTTACAACATTATGTTTAAATTCAGCTCAGACTCAGATGGAAGACTCAAATGCTTCCATCAACATTTTCAATCAGAATGTTACTAAAAAATATTCTGCTCTAGAATATTTTGTAAGTGATGAACTTTCGAGTTTTCTTTAGGTGGTATGTTTCTTGTGGTATCTAGACAACGCCTGCTGAGCAATGTTGGCTAACCAGATGGTAGATGTTGTAATTCAGTCTAGACTGTTATCTATTCCAATGAGCTAAGTGACATTTCAGTTCGTGTTCAGTGATCTTGACAGATATGAGTGCCAGGGTGAGCTGCCTGAACACAACAGTAGCAAGCTCTTCTTCAGATAGTCTCCCTGCCCCTTCCTCGACTGATTTCAGTATGTGTCCCCCTTCGAAAACTCACAAAGAAACTTCAGAGCTTTTCTGGGTTCAGCTGATCCGTAATACTGGTGACATAGTCAGCTAAAATCATTGTCACAGTTCTGCAGGGCAGAGAAACTCATTCTGCAGTGTGGTTCTGTGGACCAGGTTATTGGCAAGGTCTGGTCATCTTCCCAGTGCAGACTGTTTCCCATGCTGCAGGAAATGGGACAGAAACAGAGGCTGCACATAGGAGTGGCAACAACTGCTCATACTTTTGGAATCATCATAGAATCATAGATTATTATAGAATCTTACAGTGCAGAAGGAGGCCATTTGGCCTCAAGTCTACACCAACCACAATCTGACCCAGGCCCTACACCCAAAACCCCATGCATTTATCCTAGCTAGTTGAGAAAGGAAGGTTTTGAATGTGCAGGACCACATCCTTCTGCCCTTGTCAGCATTTTCTCATGGAGTCCTTATCATAGATCAATAAGGAAATAACAAAGATGCAATGGATCACCCAGTATTAGAAGAGGTCATTGGGAAGAATGACTGTATATTTTCATTGACTGTGGGAGTCTATTTCAATGTTGTGTGTGACAAATGCTGACGGGATCAACAGCCCAATGAAAAATCTACACTTTGAAGCAGAGTGATGCAGATTGATAAATGTAACCTTCCAGCAGCTTATGATTCAACATTGATGTGGGCTGCTCAAAGAGAACCAAGTTTTAAACAGCAAATGCCAATACGCTCTTTCATAATATACTTTGTCAGCTAGTCAAGAAACAAATTTAGGAACAAAAGGCAAAGAGAAGAGGATGTGATATTGCTAAAATCAGCACAAGAGATTCATCCAATACATCAACATCAAATCTAGTAGAAGGGCTGGCTGTTAAGTATTCTGAGATTTCACAATCTGCTCACTTTGTATCCAATTGTTGCTGAAATCAGTTTTCTCCATGAACTAAACTTTTTAAGATCCAAATTAAGGATAAAGTAAAAATAGGAAAATGCATGTTTTGTAGCAATATGATTCAGCTTATTATTTGAGTTGTATTTTGTGTACAATATTTTGATAAAGTTACCAGAGTTCCAGATGACTATAGGCTGCTCTTCTGTTTGAGGGGGAGAGGTGACTGGTGAAGATTTAACCTCAGGATCGCCATACCTTAGGCGAGGGGCAAGGTTGCAAAGGCAGGGCCTTCATGAATAATCTCAGCTGGTTCAGGAATTGAACCCATATTGCCATCGCTAGGATCAGGCTGGAGGCTTTACAGAGCTGCTCCTGCGATATGCCCACAAGAGAAGGAAGATTCCATTAGTGCATGGCCCGAGTCCTCAGATATAGGAGACATGACTCACACCAGTTTTGTAAGATGGATGATACTGTGCTGGATCCTCACTTGGTTTATCACCACCCATCTCACCATCAACTCAGGAATAGTCAACTTTCTCCCTGACCAATTAGATAGTTCTTTCCCCAAAATCCACAAATATTTCCATCTCTGGCATCTGTTTCTATTATTGTGAGCCAACATATTCTGCATGAAACAGATGGAGGGAGTATAGGCAGGCTGCATGCCAAGGTAGTTGCTAAGGATGCTTGCCATGTGTGGATGATGAGTGGGAGCAGTGAGGCGATGGGTACACGACCTGCAGAGGAGGTGAAGCTGCGTGTAGTAGGGTGAGTGATGGTGTCTTTTGAGTTAGCAGTGAGTTTTCTCCCTGTGGAATGCGTAATGTGGTTGTATGAGCTGAGAGTGAGGAACAGAATGACTTACCTTGGCAGAATGAGGGAGATCATTCATCCTTTTCCAGCACTGGATACCTGTCTTCCGCTGTGGGGCATTGGCATTGACCACAGCTGCCTCCTGTGCTGGTTGGTGACCTGGCTGGATGGTCTCCTCCTGTGAGTGGATAGAGAATGTCACGTCGAACCTACACACTGTGTCAAAGCAATACTTTGAGGGAGGTGCTGGGGAACTTGGGGGCTGCCTTCCTTGCGCCATCAGTTGCTATTGAACAAGAAGTAGCTGGTGAGCTTCGGGAGGGTCTTTAAAAGCAGTGGCCCTATTGTTAATACATTGAGGTGGGTAATCAGAACTGGTGAGAATCCTAGGGCCTAAATTCTTCTTGCCTGAGTGCCGTAGACTGCGGTATGAAAACCCGGCATCGGGCGAATTCATTTTGAAATTCATTATTGAGATGAGAACAGGAAGTGTAGAAATAACTAGTGTGTGAGTCGACAAGCTCTGGTGAAGAAAGTCCAGAACAATAGGGAATTATTCTGTTTGATGTGTTATCCAAAATTGCCATAAGATTCCTTCACAAGAGGATACAAAGTTCAGCAAAGCTGCAAGTGCTGATCAATGACGGTGCAGAAAACAGTGAGTCATATGAAATCTTAACCCTCTCTTAGTTGCCAACACAGCAGATTTCTACTGAACACATGACAGCAGCAATGGTTCTGTTCTCCACCTTGCTGAATAGTAATGGAATGGGAATCAAAATGAGAAAATACCTGATTTTTAAATTTAAAAAAAAATCTACTTTTCTCCCAGGTGTGGCATGGCAACTCTCATGTACGTACCTTATGTTTGAACAGCAAGATCATTAATACCAAAGTCCTGTAAAGTTTGCATTATCTTTTTAATATGAATAAAGATCAAAGAATAAAACAGCACTGGAAACAGGCCTTTCGACCCAACAAGCCCGCGCCGCCACTTTAACGTTCCCACTTCCACCCATGAACCCTGTCTATGTTTATGAAAATCTGCATTGGAGCCAATTTGGGGAGACAATTTAGGGACAATTTGTTTTGCCAATCAACCTAAGAGCACATCTTTGGGGTGTGGGAGGAAACCGGAGCACCTGGAGAAAACCCACACAAACACGGGGAGAATGTGCAAACTCCCACAGATACCGGCCCAAATCCCTTATCTGCACAGCAACAGTGATAGCCACTGAGCGGTTGTGTTGCCCATCAACTGGTTCAGTTTAAGCATATACTAACGACATGAAGCAATAGGCTATTCTCGAAAAAATCCAAGAGCAGCCCTCTCATGACCCATCACATGTATGCCCCTTGTTGGACAACAAGACGGACCGAAATACCTGTAGGATAAAAGAGAAATACATCAATAACATGCACAACTTATGCAATTCTCAGGAATGTCCCAAGGCTCATGATCCCTATTTATATCAGTCTATTATATCCCTCCATCGCTATTCCACTCATATGCCTATCCAAATATCTCTTAAATAACTCCAGTGTGCCTGCCTCCACCACCTTATTTGGCAGCGCATTCCATATCCCCACAATCCTCTGTGTGAAAAACCTCCCTCTAACATCCAAATTATACCTTGCCTCCCTCACCCTAAGCCCATGGCCCCTCGTGATATTTGATTCCAAACCAGGAAAAAGCTTACCACTGTTTACTCTATCTATACCCTTCATAATCTTGTACACCTCTATTAAATCTCCTCTCAGTCTCCGTCTTTCAAAAAAAAACAGCCCAATTTACCTAATCTTTCCTTGTAACCCAGTCCTTCTATACCAGGCAGCATCCCAGTAAAACGTCTTCTGCGCTCTTTCCAGAGTCTCCACGTCCTTCTAGTAGTGAGGCAACCAGAACTGGATGCAGTATTCCAAATGAGGTCTAACCAACGTTTTATACAACTGCAACATTAAAGGCCAGCTCTTGTACTTCCTCGTGATTTATGTTACTTTTCATTAACATTTCCAAATTTAATTGGGTGGCAATTAAATGTTCCTCCCAGCATAATTTTGGATCTATTCAGGCAAAGGAACAAATGGGATGGAATTAGTGATGGCATTTCTGCCGTCTATTCAATTATTATGCCTGGAAATGCCCCTGTGTTATCCTCAGAGTCCTGTCAGCAGCACACCTTCAGCAGCATCTGTTAAGGAATCAATTTCAATTTAGTTTGTGGTCTACACTACTAGAGAATCATTGAAAATGTTTCCATCAGTTTAGAGTCTTCAGCCCAATAGAGACATGAAAACTTGAAACAGGGATAGGCCATTCGGCCCTTCAAGCCTGCTCCGCCATTCATCTTGGTCATGGCTGGTCATTAAATTTAATACTCTGCTCCCCCCTTCCCCCATATCCCTTGATTTCTTTAGCCCCAAGAGCTACATGTAATTTCTTCTTGAAACCAGACAATGTTTTCGCCTCAACTACATTCATTGATAGTGAATTCCACATAGTCATCACCTTCTGGGTGAAGAAATTTGTTCTCGCCTCATTCTAAACTATGACCCCGAGTTCTTGAGTTCTTGTGAACATTCTTTCTGAATCTATCTTGTCTAATCCTATTAGAATTTTATAAGGTTCTATGAGATCCCCTTCACTCTTCTAAACTCCAATGAATATAATCCTAATCAATTTAGGCTCTTCTCACATGACAGACCTACTATCCCAGGAATCAGCCTGGTAAACCTTTGCTGCACTTTCTTTATAGCAAGGACATCCTTCTGCAGATAAGGACATCAAAACTGCACACAATATCCAGGTATGGCCTCACCAATGCCTTTTACGATTGCAACAAAACATCCCTATCCCTATACTCTAATCCTCTTGCTACGAAGGCCAGCATACCATTTGTTGGCAGGTCGAACCTACTTACTTTCAGAGTGACTAGGTGCTGCTCCAATATTACGGGGTACTCTTTCTATGTTGCCAGCACTGTTGCAGACGTAGATATCCACCAATTATAATTGACTATTACAAACAGATTATAAGATGGGATTTGATATTACTTTCCTGTGGATATTCTGACCAGTGCATGTAGTTGGAGAGGGCAGGAAAATCATAAGTCAATGTCCAAAGAAGAACAGCTCTCTGCTATGTTGAAAAAACCTTTACACTTTCAATTATTTACTGAAGACTGGCAACTGTCATTATGCGGACACATTTTTCAGTCAACATAAAGTTAGAATCATTCCATTGAGTGCAGGCTGGTTGTCTGCAAGAGTAATTTACCTAGGCCTACTTCCCAACACTTCCTCCACAGCCTTTCATTTTTATTCTCTTCAGATGCCTTTTTATGCCCCTTTGAAAGCCACGATTGCATTGGCAGGCACTGCATTCCAGATTATAACACAGATAAACATTTCTGCAATTCTAATGGAGAAGGAGTTAAACCTGTTATCAGTGGGTACGCTCTCTATAAAGTTTACCGTACTGCTCATTCCCAACCACATTAATAGTGCAGCATGATCAGCATTTATTGATCTGTGCAGTATGCTACCATAGACAATGATCCATTAATTATCAATTATTTTTGCCTGTTAACATTATTTAGCAGTTATTTAGAATTGCATAAGATTATTTTGTGGATGTATCAACCTTCATGTTCATATTATAATGTTAGCTGATGGCCTTGTAAACATATTCAATTCTGTCATAGCTGTTTACTTGTAAATCCATTTTTAAAATGTTTTTGGGGTGCAGATATCACTAGCAAGGTCAACATTTGTTACCTATCCTTAGTAGTTTTTTGAACTCAATGGATGGCTAGGCCATTTCAGAGGACCACATTACTGTTAAGTGTGGAGTCACATGTGGGTCAGACCTGATAAGGATGTCAGATTTCCTTCCTGAAGAGACATTAGTGAATTGGCAGTGTCTTATAATCGTTGATAATAACTCAATAGCCATCATTACTCAGGTTAGCTTTTAATTCCAGATTCTTTTTTATTAATTAATTGAAATTCATGGTTAATGGCTGAGGCGGGAATAGAGGTGAAATTTGTCTTGGGTGGTGCCACGAAGTATTTAGTATGGCACCTATCACTTTTTACACATCTGACCCAATAATTAATTCCATCCAACTCTTTTCTGTTTCCTACTTTCTCCCCTACTGTTGTGAATACATTGACTCTTGCTGGTGTCCTGATCCACAGTTAGCAGCCATCCTCTAGTGCTTCAGACAAATTACCATTCTTTATTTGTGAGTCTTGACAGGTAATATAGGCAAATATTCAACACTACATGCATCAGAGCTGACCTTTGCATGGGCTGAACATACATAAGCAATTTCCAACTCAGATTACTGAACATTTGAACTCAGTCATTTGAACTCTGTCAGACTCTGGAACATTGTTGCCAATTGCAATGACCTCATTTGCATCAGCAAATTTAATTGAAGGTGGGAATTTTCTGGTTTCCATTGATCAATGCCACATTGAGTGGTATATCTATCCATTACCATCATTCGATATTTCCTTTGATAAATTCAATTTTAAATGTGTTCATGGGATATGGGCATTGCTGACTGGGCCGGCATTTACTGCCCATTCCTGAGGGTTATGGGTCATCCACATTGCTCTGTGTCTGGAGTCAGATGCAGACCAGACCAAGTAAGGATAGCAGATTTCCTTTCCTAAAGAACATTAGTGAACCAGATGGGTTTTTATAACAATGGTTTCATGGTCATTGTTGGACTATTAATTCTAGATTTTTTTTCAATTCAGATTTTATCATCTGCCATGGTAGGATTTGAACCCAGGTCCCCAGAGTATTACCCTAGACTCCTAGCCATTATTAAAACAATATCTATAAAACAGATTACTTGATCATCATTGAAAGTTAAAGTTTGTTTATTAGTCACAAGTAATGCTTACATTAACACTGCAATGAAATTATTGTGAAAATCCTCTAGTTGCCACAGTCCGGTACCTATTCATGTCAATGCACCCAACCAGTACTTCTTTCAAAATGTGGATAGAAACTGAAGCACCTGGAGGAAACCCATGCATACACAGCGAGAATGTGCAGATTCCACACAGAAGTGATCTAAACTGGGAATCAAACCCAGGTCCCTGGCGCTGTGAAACAACAATGCTAACTACTGTGCTATTGTGCTACCCCTTTTGTTATTATATTGTTGTTTCTGGGATCTTGTTGGGCACAAATTGCCACAGTTCCCCAGTTGCATTTAATAAAATACTGAATTAACAATATAAAATTTTATGATGTTCTATGGTTGTGAAAGGCATGATATATAAATGCAAATCTTTTATCTTTCAGATGTTGGCTGACTCAAAGCAAACTAGCATAATTATTTTTGATGGATGCCCTTCAAAAATCTAAGATGGTTTTAATGTCATAAAAATGTGACGGTCTTTATTGAGCTGAACCTATGTTGTCTGATTGCTATCTACCAAACATGACGTAAATGAGATGTTATTCATAGAGTAGAAACAAAAACGCTGCTCTGAAATTTTTGTGGGTGTGCATTTATCCCACATGCTCCTTTCTGTGGATGTGCAAAATTTTCCAAGATTGCCTATAATCACCCGACTCAGAAGTTTATGATTCATAATGAGATCACTGAACAGCAATTTCAGCTCCTGAAAAAGCAAATTAATTTCTAATATTTCTCACCAGCATATCTTCCCTGTCTCTGCCAAATGACTAAGGTGCACCATCTGCTGGAGTCTACTGCAGAAAACCTCTATCATGAGGATGATAGCACTAACGGTGATCAAGCCGATTACAGCTCTGAGCTTCGATACTTCATTCAATAGGCGTCAGCAATGATATCAGTCACTCTGGTTATATATTTGTATTTATTCCTATTGGGTCACTGGAGCTCTGCTGTATCAACATATGCATTGGAAATGATATAATAGACCTAGTATGGGAAAGAGGGAGACAAGAAACAAAGACCACACACCATTAATAAAGCTCTCACATAACAACAACAGTAGCAGAGAATGCTAGAAAATCTCAGCACGTCTGCCAGCATCTATGCAGAGAGAATAGAGCCAACATTTCAAGTCTGCATGATCCTTCTGTTCGTTTTTAACCAAACTTTGTCCTACATATCAGGTCTTCAATACACAATAAAAACTGATGATAAAGACTATAAATGTGCACTTTCTAGCCATTGGATGGAATAAATTAACTGAGGAAAAGTCAGAATAAAAAATACTTTCATGCATGCTACAGAGACTAAAGTTAAAGATAAAGTTTATTTATTGGTCACAAGTAGGCTTACATTAATGCTGCAATGAAGTTACTGTGAAAATCTCCTAATTGCCCCCCTCTGGTGCCTGTTCAAGTACACAGAAGGAGAATTTAGCATAGCCAATTCACTAACCCGCACATTTTTGGACTGTGGGAGGAAAACTGAGCACGCAGAGGAAACCCATGGGGATAATGTGCGAATTCCACACAGATAGTGATCCAAGCCAGGAATTGAACTGGGTCTCTGGCGCTGTGACACAGCAGTGCTAACCACTGTGCCAGACTAACAGGCTGGATGGAGCTGAGTAAACTATGCACTTCAAGCTGATTATAGAACTGGTCACGATAAATAAGAGGCTGAAGCTTGATTAGGTACTTTGTGTGTAAGAAACACACTGTTTCTGGAATGCAGTTGTGAGGTGTGTATGCAGGAACCCTGCTTAAGTGAAAGAATAGTGAGAGTTCTTGGCATTGTGGGACCTTTTGATGAAAATGGGGAGCAATGCAGTTCTTGTATCGAATGTTTTGACTATTTTGTGCAGGCAAATAAAATAGCTGAAGACATTGTGGTGCCCACTTTCCTGAGCATGATGGAGGAAAAACTTCTAACATTCTCTGTAGTTTTTTGCAACCATTTTGTGGCAGTGTTTAAAGAACTTGCAGAATATTGTGAGTTTGGAAATGTGCTGAATGACACTATTTAGGACAGATTTATTTGTGGTCAATGTAGCTTATTGAAATTGCTGGTTCTGCAAAGGAAGCCCAAACAATTGAGTTTATGTAATCATACAAAAAACGTCCATTGAATTGACATCCAAAGCAGTCTAGTCTCATATGTGTTATTGGTATGCAAAGCTAAGATATTCTGCTACTGAATGCTCGCGTAAGGACATGGAATGCAGTGAAACAAAAGGACACACAGACCACCATACCTGCATGAAGTTATAAATAAAAATATGAAGTAAGAATAAACCAAGATAGCATTTAAACAAAATGAAAGGAGAAATGTCCATGTTGTAAAAAGAGGATTGAAAAGAGTGAAGAGACAGTAAGTTGACATTTAGGCAGCATAACCATCTCTGGATATGTCCTGTCCCACTGGCAGGACAGACACAGCAGAGGTGGCGGCATAGGAGTATACAGTGCGGAGGGAGTTGCCCTGGGACTCCTTAACATTGATCTGGACCCCAGGAAGTCTCATGGCTTCAGGTTAAACATGGGCAAGGAAACCGCTTACTGGTTACCATTTACTGTCTTCCTTTGGCTAATGAATCAGTACTTCTCCATGTTGAACAACACTTGGAGGAAATGCTGAGGATGGCAAAGAACCAAAATGTGCTCTGGGTGTGGGATTTCAATGTCCACCACCAAGAATGGCTTGGCAGCAGCACTGCTGATCAAACTGGTCGGGTCCTAAAGAATATAACTGCTAGACTGGTCTGCAGCAAGAAGGAACCACCAAGAAGAAATAACATCCTTGACCTCATCCTTACCCATCTGCCAGCTGCAGATGCATCTATTCATGATAGTATCAATAGGAATGACCAACGCACATTCCTTGTGGAGGCAAAGTCCCACCTTCACATTGAGAATGATTTCCATTATGTTGTGTGGCACTATCACTGTGCTAAATGGGGCAGACTTTGAACTGACCTTGCAACTCAAGGCTGGACATCCATGAGGCTGGACATCTATGAGGCGCTGTGGGCCATCAGCAACAGTGGTATTGTACTTCAGCACAATCGGCAATCTTGTGGTCTGGCATATCTCCCACTCCACCATTACTATCAAGCCTGGTTCAATGGACAATACAGGAGGATGGACAAGGAACAGTCATCTCAGTTCCAGGAATCTCTACAGGAGGCCCTCAATGTAGTGTCCTGGGTTCAACAATCTTCAGCTGCTTCATCAGTGACTTTCCTTCCATTATAAGGTCCTTCCATTATAAGGTCAACATTATACAATGTTTAGACACACCTAAAAATGAGATGTCAACCAGGTGAAGCTAGAAAACAGGACTACTTGCATGTCAAGTTGCAAAAACAGTAAATGATAGACAGAGCTGAGTGATCCCACAACCAACAGATCAGATTGAAGCTCTGCAGTTCTTCCACGTCTTGTGGTGAATGGCAGTTGAGAATCGAACAACTCACTGGAGAAGGAGGCTTCACAAATATTCCCACCCTCAATGATGGAGAAGCCCAGCACATCAGTGCAAAAGATGAGGCTGAAGTATTCGCAACAATCTTCAACCAGAAGTGCTGCGTGAATGATCCATTTTGGCTTCCTCCAGTGGTCCCCAGCTTCTCAGATGCCAGTTTTCAGCCAATTCAATTCACTCCATGTGACATTAAGAAACAGTTGGAGGCACTGGATACTGCAAAGGCAATGGGCCCTGATAACATTCCAGCAATAGTACTTGTGCTCCAGAACTTGCCGTAGCCAAGCTCTTCCAGTACCCTTATAATGCTGGCATCTACCCAAAAATGTGGAAAATTGCCCACGTATGTCCTGCGCACAAAAAGTAGGACAAATCCATCCCAACCAATTACCACTTAAATCAGTCCACTCTCGCTCATCGGTAAAGTGATGGAAGGGTCATCAACAGTCCTATCAAACACAATCTGCTCAGCAATAACCTGCCCAGTGATGCCCAGTTAGGGTTTTGCCAGAGTCACTCTGCTCCTGATTTCATTACAGCCTTGGTTCAAACATGGATTAAAATGCTGAATTCCAGAGGTGAGGTGAGAGTGACAGCCCTTGACATCAAGGCCACATTAGACCAGGTATGGCATCAAGGAGCCCTAGCAAAACTGGAATCAATAGGAATCAGGAGCAAACTCTCCACTGGTTAGAGTCATACCTGAAACATAGAAAGATGGTTGTGGTTGTGAAGGGTCAGTTATCTCAGCTCCAGTATACCTCTGCAGGAGTCCCTCAATGTAGTGTCCTCAGCTCAACAATCTTCAGTTGCTTCATCAATGACCTTCCTTCCATCATAAGGTCAGCAGTGGGGATATTCGCCAATGATTGCACAATGTTCAGCACCATTCGTGATTCCTCAGAGATTGAAGCACTCCATGTTCAAATGCAACAAGATCTGGACAATATCTAGGCTTGGACTGACAAGTGGCAAGTATCATTCGTGTCATACAAATGCCAGGTAATGACCATCATCAATAAAAGAACTGTAATCACCGTCCCTTGACATTCAATGATATAACCATCACTGAATCTCCCACTGTCAACATCCTAGGAGTTACTATTGAGCAGAAACTCAACTGGACTCATCACATAAACACAGTGGTTACAAGAGAGCAGGACAGAGGCTAGGAATACTATGGCGTGTAACTCATCTCCTGACTCCCCCAAAATCTTTTCACCATTGACAAGGCATAGTCAGGAGTGAGATGGAATACTTCCTACTTGTCTAGATGGGTGCAGCTCTAACAACAATCAAAAAGCTTAACACCATCCAGGACAAAGCAACCCATTTGATTGGCACCATATCTACAATCATTCAATCCTTCCACCACCGATGCTCAGTAGCAGCAGTGTGTACTATGTACAAGATGTACTGCAGCAATTCATGAAAGATCCTTAGACAGCATCTTCCAAATCCATGGCCGCTTCCATCTAGAAGGATAAGGGCAGCAAATAAATGAGAACACCATCATCTGCATGTTCCCTTCCAAGCCACTCGCCATCCTGCCTTGGAAATACATTGCTGTTCCTTCACAGTTGCTGGATCAAAATCTTAGAATTCCCTCCCTAACAGCAATGTGGATCAACCCACAGGACATGGATTGCAGTGATTCAAGAAGCACCTTCTCAAGGGCAACAAATGTTGGCCAGCTAGCAACACCCGTGTCCCATCAATGAATAAAAAATTTAAAAAAAGTGTCATTTCTGCCTGAGACTATCTACAATGAGAAACTCCAATATATTTCCTTGTGGTAATCAAGGATTATGCTGAAGATGTACACAGGAGAAATGATTCCCCTCAAGGACTGCACTGAAGTAGCTGTGCAAATCAATGGGTAAACAGCAGATTTGTTGCTACATGTAGTGAAGGGAAACTATCCAGCATTGATGGGTTGTACAAAGTTGGAGAAGATTCGACTGAACTGAGCTGAAATCAACATGATGGCCAATGGAGAATCAGGCCTCATAAACATTTTAAAGTATCCTGTGGTTTTTAATAGAGAATTAGGGAGCACGAAAGACACTACAGTCAAACAGAACATAAAAGACTGAAGCCAAGCTAAAAGGTTGAAGTCAACTTCTATACCACATGCTATTAGGCTAAAGGTGAGGCTGACTTGGAATGACTTGTGAAGACTGGAGTTTTGGAATCTATCAGCATCCATGAATGGGCTGTGCCTATTGTTCCAATCACTGAGAAAGATGGATCTGTAAGGATTCGCAGAGACTGCAATGTCACCATTAATGTAGTGTTATGTTCTGAACAGTATCCATTAACTCACATTGAAGACCTGTTTGCAGGATTGGCAGGAGGCCAAAATTTCAGCAAAACTGAACTGAGCCAGGCCTATTGGCAGATGAAGGTGAACAAGAATCACAGGAATTTCTGACAACTGTCAGGCTTACTCTAGTGCCGAAGATTGCCACTGGGATCACATCTGCTCCTGTATTGTTTCATAGGGCAATAGGAAAGATCCTGAGCAGAGTAAGCAGAACCTAATGTTATCTGGATGACATCCTAGTCACTGAAGAGAAGCACCCCTGAAACTTGGATGCTGCCCTCCAGACATCAGAAGACCATAGTCTGAGAGTTTGCAAGGTATTTCCAAACCTCCACTGAGTATTTGGGACATATGACTGATGCCACTGGCCTTCCCAGATCCTCTTCCAAGGTTAAGGCTAATACAGAGGTGTCAGCATCTCAGAATATTAAGTCCCATTCCTTCCTGGGATTGTTGAATTATTATGGAGAATTTGCCCAAAACTTCACAACAATTTTGAAACCATTTGATAACCTTTTGTGCCAGAACAAGACATGGAAGTGATCAGATCAATGCAATAACCATCAGCGGGATAATGGATCACCACCTTCTTAACATTGAGAGGATGTCAAACAGGGAGACCCGCTCTCACCAATACTATTCAACATTGCAATGGATCCGCTGTTATGTAGTCTCGAGGAGGCAAGATCTGGTATCAACATGACAGTAGACGGAGCAAGAGTCAACCGCTCAGCTCTTGTTTTTGCGGCTGACATCGCCCTTCTCAGGGATTCATACACTGGGATGATCTGAAACCTGAAGATTCTCCAGTCTTTTTGCGACTCGACAGGTCTGACTGTCAACACCAGCAAGATCAAAAGCTTCCACTTTACCTGTAAGAGGGAAACATTCCTGTATAATCAATGCAAGAACTTGCAGATTTGGAAGGAAGGTATTGCATACATCCCCCCAGGAGAGACTGAGAAATACCTGGGATCCCGGATAGATCCTTGGGCAGGCATAGAAGAAGGTGCATGGGAGGAGAGACTGAAGACCTGGATTTCCAGCTTTAAGGCAGTAGCTCTTCGCCCAACTCAATGCGCTAAGGTTGCTTACAGTCCAATGTCATCCCGAGACTATATTTTCACCTGATCCTGTCGGAATCCCTCTCAGAACATGCTTATCAAACTGGACCAAATCATCCGTAATGCTGTCAAGCAGTTCCTGCATCTTCTACCCCACACAACTAATGGCGTCCTCTATTCACAGATTCGGAATGGAGGTCTGGGAATTCCCAGGCTCGAGATCCAAATTCCATCTGCGGTAATCTGAAAATGGGAATCACCATCTGCTTCCAGTGACCAAGTCATTCGTGCCTCTTTCCAGTTCTGTGAGCAGAACATTGGCGAAAACATCGAAGAACTGAGATCTCTCAAAGCATTGAGGGAAATCGAGGAATTCATGCCAACAACTGAAGAGGGCAGCAATGATGAGATGGACTCATTGACCATGATCAGAGCCACATTACCAATGCTGGCTGCGGAAGAGGCAGGTCCCAAGAAGCCAGTAAACAAATACACAGGGTGGATGGAATGGAAATTCTGCACATGGAGGCAGCTAACCTCTCAAAGAGTTGGATTTCACTATTACCATACCGACAAAATTTCAAACAGTTGGATGAAGACTGCATACCAGCTGAGATCCCATTGCCTCATCAACTACCTGTTACTCAGATGCAATCTGTACCCCACGAGGGGAACCCAGTCAAGAAAGAATTCCTTTGCCATAAAAACCTGCCAAAAGTGTGGAGCAGGTATAGAAACACTGAGTCATATTTCTGGCTTTTGCCAATTTGTCAATCAAAATCAAGTGGGCTCTTGAATGGGGTTCCGCTAGAGGTAATCAAAACCATCGACGAGTGACAAAGACTCAAACAAGGCACTCAGTAAGTGCGTTAAAATAGTGAGAAAACTCACTCAGAGTGATCCTGTACTATCAAAAGTGATAGATATGGTTTTACAGTGAAAGACCTCGGAACTAACACCTAACCTGAAACCCCACTATTCCAGGAGAATGGAACTGTCAATACAGTCAGGATGTGTTCTGTGGGGGCTTAGAGAATCATTCTACCACCATTGAGGCAGCAAGTGTTAGAGAAGATACATGAGGGCCATTGTGGAATCGTACATATGAAGGAAATAGCGAGGAATTATTTCTGGTGGATTGGACTGGATGTGAAAATTGAGGAAAAAGCTGCAACGTGTTATCTTACTATGGAAGGAGTGCAAAAAAGGTTTAACAGACTGATTCCTGGGATGGTGGGACTGACATATGAGGAGAGGTTGAGTCAAATGGGGTTATATTTACTGGAGCTGAGAAGAATAAAGGGGAAAATCATAGAATTTTATAAAATTCTAACAAGACTAGACAGGGTAGCTGCAGGAAGGATGTTCCTGATGGGGGGAGTGTCTAGAACCAAGGGTCGTAGTCTAAGGATACAGGGTAAAACTTTTAGGATGGCAATGAGGAGAAATGTCTACATGCAGAGAGTAGTTTACTTCTGAAATTTGCCAAAATAGAAAGCAGTTGAGGCCAAAACATTGTATGTTTTCAAGAAAGAGTTAGATGTAGCACTCGCGCAAAAAAGATTAAAGGGATGGGGGGGGGAGGGAGACAGGATCAAGCTATTGAGTTGGATGATCAGCCATGATCATAATGAATGGTGGAGAAGGCTTGAAAGGCCGAATGGCCTCGTCCTGTTTCTCTTGTTTATGTTTCTATGTTCCTGTATAAAGGTAAGAAACCTACTGCCCTCAGAACCACTGCATCCAAAATCACTATTGTGCCAGTGATATTTGCAACTTCTGGGGTTTTGCCAAATATTGAACCAATGTTGCCAATCCCACGGAGTGTTTCTGTAACTCCCTTTTTAAAACTACAGATTCTGGCCAACGCAAGCTCCTACTCTTCCCCTCCCCAAGTCACATCCCTTTCAATATTCTTTGTCCTGAAGGAAGATGGTTTGGATACGAGAGCTTTCCTCTGCTTCTGGTAGCCCATCATCCTCTGCAGAAAAGGACAATGTGTCATCAATATTGCTGGGAAGCAGGGTGCAGACTGCTTAAACTGCAAAGACAACAAATACTGTTCAACAATCGACTGATCCAGAAGAGAAGATTGAAGAGGATTGACCTTTGAACTCTTTGGGACTAGAAATGAAAAACTCAAGAAACTCCGAGGAATTTGTTGTTACCTCAAAGGACTCTGGGAAGAAACTTCTGAAAGATGTAGATCATCAACTCTGGTATCTGCTTAACCCTTCTTTACTAATATTACAATAGAACAGGTTACAGATTAGGCATGTCACTCCTAGGCATAATTCTAAGTTCTCTCTTTTTCAATGGTTATCATCAATCATTTACAGCAGCACAGTGGCACAGTGGTTAGCACTGTTGTGTCACAGCACTGGGGATCCAGGTTTGATTCCTGGCTTGGATCACTGTCTGTGAAGAGTCTGCACACTTTCCCCTCTGGATTTTCTCTCGGTGCTCTGGTTTCTTCCCACAATCTGAAAGGCATGCTGGATAGGTGCATTGGCCATGCTAAATTCTCCCTCAGTTTATCCAAATAGATGCCAGAGTATGGCATTTAGGGGACTTTCACAGTAACTTCATTGCAGTGTTAATGTAAGCCTACTTGTGGCACTAAAAATAGTAAATAAAATCTATTTTACATATATTAGCATATCCCATCTGCTGTCCATCAGAGCTAATGCTTTGTTCTTTCAACCTTTGTTTTTCCTCAATAGGTTGGTTATATCTCACCATTGGTTGAATCATTGGACTGAATTTTACTGTGAAAGAGTATGTGGATTTAAGAATTAAAACTGGTGAATTTGACAGCATGCCAGGAAACTATCTCCAACCCACTAACTTACCCATTTATGGAAAGCATTAAGTTACGTGTGAGCAAGCTTCCTCAGGAGTTGTAAGTTGTCAGCTTTCCAGATTAGGGCCCAAAAGGTTCCCAGGCCTGTGAAACTTGCAGTGAGAACAGAATGTCAATTTAAGTCCATGAAATAATCTTAGGGAAATATGTCAATAAATACTCAGTATTCACAGCCACTTCCTTACCTGCTGTTGGAAAAGAGTTTGTTTAGTGGATTTTTGTTCTGAGATTACTTTGAACAATTTGGAGGTTACTTTCTACATTTCAGAGCTTTGCTTTGTTACATGAGGCTGGTTGATGCTTATATTCTATAACTACTGGGGGCAGTAGTTATAGCTGGGGGAAGGGTAATTATGAGGCCATCAGGAGAGAATTAGGGTGCATAGATTGGACTAGGAAACTACAGGGACTGGGAACATCTGGAATGTGGAGCTTATTCAAGGAGCAGCTGCTGCGAGTCCTTGATAAGTATGTCCCTGTCAGGCGAGGAGGAAATGGTCGAGTAAGAGAACCTTGGTGTACGAAAAAAGTTGATTTGCTGGTTAAAAGGAAAAAGGAGGCTTATGTCAGGATGAGGCTTGATGGCTCGGTTAGTGCAATGGATAGCTATAGATTAGCCAGGAGGGAGCTAAAGAGTGAATTGAGGAGAGCTAAGAGAGGACACGAGAAGACTTTGGCTGATAGGATTAAGGAGAATCCTAAAGCTTTCTTTAGATATGTTAAGAATAGAAGATTGGTTAGGACAAGATTAGGGCCAGTCATAGACAGCAGTGGGAAGTTGTGCGTGGAGCCTGAAGAGATTGGAGAGGCACTGAATAAATATTTCTCTTCGGTATTCACGCAGGGTGATGTAAATGTAGTTATGGAGAACACTGAGGTACAGGGTAGCAAACTGGAAGGTATTGAAGTAGATAGGGAGGATGTGCTAGATATTCTCGAGGGT
The DNA here is from genome assembly GCA_024679065.1 of Sphyrna mokarran. Taxonomy (NCBI): domain Eukaryota; kingdom Metazoa; phylum Chordata; class Chondrichthyes; order Carcharhiniformes; family Carcharhinidae; genus Sphyrna; species Sphyrna mokarran. The sequence continues at coordinate 50,335,196 of JAGIQG010000012.1, read as the reverse complement.
TTGAAGTTGGATAAGTCCCCTGGGCCGGACGGGATTTACCCTAGGATTCTCTGGGAGGCAAGAGAGGAGATTGCAGAGCCTCTGGCTCTGATCTTCAGGTCGTCGTTGGTTACGGGTGTGGTTCCGGAGGACTGGAGGATAGCGAATGTGGTCCCGTTGTTCAAGAAGGGGAAGAGAGACCTTCCAGGGAATTATAGGCCAGTGAGTCTTACTTCTGTTGTGGGCAAAGTATTGGAGAGAATTATTAGGGATAGGATTTATAGTTATTTAGAGAGAAATGAATTGATTGGGGATAGTCAGCATGGTTTTGTGAAGGGTAGGTCGTGCCTTACTAACCTCATTGAGTTTTTTGAAAAAGTGACTAAGGAGGTGGATGGGGGTAAGGCGGTTGATGTGGTATATATGGACTTTAGTAAGGCGTTTGATAAGGTGGCCCATGGAAGACTTCTGCAGAAAATGCAGATGTATGGGATAGAGGGTGATTTAGCTAATTGGGTTAGGAATTGGCTAGCAGATAGAAGACAGAGGGTGGTGGTTGATGGGAGATATTCATCGTGGAGTTCGGTGACAAGTGGTGTACCTCAGGGGTCTGTTTTGGGGCCCCTGCTGTTTGTAATTTTTATAAATGATCTGGATGAGGGTATTGAAGGATGGATTAGTAAATTTGCAGATGACACTAAAGTCGGTGGAGTGGTAGATAGTGAAGAGGGGTGTTATAGTTTGCAGAGGGACTTGGACAAGTTGCAGAGCTGGGCCGAGAGGTGGCAAATGGAGTTTAATGTGGAAAAGTGTGAGGTAATGCACTATGGCAGAAATAATAAATGTGTAGAGTATAGGGCAAACGGTAGGATTCTTAGTAGTCTAGATGAACAGAGGGATCTTGGTGTGTATGTGCATAGATCCCTGAAAGTAGGCAGTCAGGTCGAGAAGGTTGTTAAGAAGGCATATGGAGTCTTGGCTTTTATTGGTAGAGGGATTGAATTTCGGAGCCGCAACGTCATGTTGCAACTGTACAAAACTCTAGTGCGGCCGCACTTGGAGTATTGTGTGCAGTTCTGGTCCCTACATTATAAGAAAGATGTGGAGGCATTGGAGAGGGTACAGAGGAGGTTTACCAGGATGTTGCCTGGTATGGAGGGCAGGTCTTATGAAGAGAGGCTGAGGGATTTGAGGTTGTTTTCGTTAGAAAGGAGGCGGCTAAGAGGGGACCTAATCGAAACATATAAGATGATTAGAGGTTTAGATAGGGTGGACAGTGATAGCCTTTTTCCTAGGATGGAAAAAGCTAGCACGAGGGGACACAGCTTTAAATTAAGGGGTGATAGTTATAGGACGGATATCAGAGGTAGGTTCTTTACCCAAAGGGTGGTTCGGGAGTGGAATGCCCTGCCTGCAGCAGTTGTAGATGCGCCAAGTTTGGTGGCGTTTAAGAGGTTAGTTGATAAGTATATGGAAGAGAAGGGAATGGTTTAGTTTGGAGGGGCATTGCTTTTTATATTGGTCGGCGCAACATCGAAGGCCGAAGGGCCTGTTCTGTGCTGTAATGTTCTATGTTCTATGTTCTATATTCTATATTGGCCTAGACCTGACCTCAGATAAGCACCAAGATTATGAGCAACAGCACCCACAGTAATCTGCTGATTAGAAACTACAGGCTACACAACCAGAGGAAAACAACCAGAGAATGAAGGATGACAGAGAGACAGAGAGAGAGACATTGCAGAGAGAAAGGGATGGCAGAGAGAGAGAGAGATTGCAAAGACAGAAGGATGGCAGACAGCAGGATGGCAGGATGAAGGTGGGCCAGCAGAGAGAATAAGGGATATCAGAGGGAGTGAGGGCCAGCAGAGGGAGCAAGAGGGTCAGCAGAGAGAGAGAGAAAGAGTGGGACAGAATAGAGAAGGAGGAACAGCAGAAAAAGGGTGGGATGGCAAATGGAGTGAGGGATGGCAGAGAGAGAGAGAGAGAGAGAAAACAGTGAGAATAGGGATGGCAGAGGGACAGAAGCAGAGAGAGGGAGGGATGGCAGAGGAGGACGGATGGCAAAGAGAAGGAGAGATGGCAGAGAGAGGGAGGTACGGTAGAGGGAGGGAAGGCCACAGAGGGAGTGAGCAATGGTGGAGAGAGGGAGGGGTGGCAAAGTGAATAAGCAATGGCAGAGAGGATAGAATGGCAGAGAGGATGGATGGCAGAGAGAGAGGATGGAATGGCAGAGAGAAGGATGGCAGAGGGAGGGATGGCAGAGAAAGGGAGGGATGATAGAGGGAGGGATGGCAGAGAGAGTGAGCAATGGCAGAGGGAGTGAGGGTCCGCAGAAGGAGTATTTATCAACTGCAATGCTACCTGCTTTATCAATGTGCTGTTGATGTGCAACTATTGAAAGATGTTTATGTAAGTGAGCATGAGATCGCTAGGCATCTCCATTTTGTTTTCAACCAGCAGCAGGCCAGGTCCCCTGATCACTTAAGATCTGGAAGCCAATTTAAGGAATGGCTACTAGGCCACAGAAGATAGGCAATGTGAACTAACGTTACCTTTCAAAACCTCAGCTGCTGAAGCCCAACGATGAATCACATTACCACCAGATGTATGAGAGAACAGGTCATTGGTATGTTGAAGATATGCTTTGGATGCCTGGACAAATCTGGAGGTATCCTTCAATAGGCACTAGCCAATGTTTCGAGAATAGTTGTATAAAGGCAAATTACTGTGGATGCTGGAATCTGAAACAAAAACAGAAAATCTCAGCAGATCTGACATCTATAGAGGGAGAATAGAGACAATGTTTTGAGTCACAGTGACCCTTCATTAGAGCTGAAGATAAAGAAAATGAGTCAAGATTTATACTATGTGCATGGGGGGAGGATGAAGGCATCTGTAATTGATAGCAATGGCACAGACAAAAAGACAAAGGTAATGTAAATGTGATGATAATGACTGAGAATGATGCTAAGAATGTCCATTAAGAGACTGAAATGTATAAATGGCAGAAAAAAGGGACAGAGAGTAAGATTGTGGCATCGAGCCTTAGTGCAGAGGAATGGGGGGGGGGGGAGACAAACAAGATGGAAAGCAACACAATAGAAATAGAAAATGGAAAATAAGAATACAAAGTATTAAAAATGGATTAATAAGATGAAAAGAAATAAAAATAATATAACTGAAGATGGAGTGGAGGTGGAGAACAGAGCTCATGCTCTGAAGTTGTTGAACTCAACATTCAGTCAGGAAGGCTGTTTTCCAAGATAGCGCTGGATCATGGTGACTATTTGCAACTATGTCCAACATATCTTCTAATTCTATCTTTTATTCTCATTCGATGCTCTAAAGCTTCATTCTATGATTGTAGAACTACATTCTGCACTCTGTCATTTCCTTCTCTATGTACGATATGTTTTGTCTGCATAGTGCAAGAAACGAAACTTTCCACTGTATACTAATAGATGTGACAACAATAAATAAAACAAATCAAATCAAGGCTGTAAAGTGCCTATTCCAAAGATGAGCTGCTGTTCTTCCAGTTTATGGTGAGTTTCACAAGAAAATTCCTGGAGTGGAGAATTCTTGTGGAGAATGAAGGGAAGATATGTTGAGTGGAGACATCATGCTGGAGTTGGCAAGAATGGTGGAGGATGAACCTTCGAAGACAGAGGCTGTTGGGGTGAAAAATGAGGACAAGGGGGACCCTATCCTGGTTCTCGGAGAGAGGGGAGGGGATGAGAACAGAGGCTCAGGAGATGGGAAGGGCACAGTTAAGAGTTCTGTCAATCACAGTGGGAGGGAAACCATGGTTGAGGAAGAAGAAAGACATATCAGCATCACCATTTTAGAAGGTGTCTTCATTGGAACCAATGCGGCAGAGGTGAAGGCAGTGAGAGAATGAGGTGGAGTGTCAAGGCAGAGCTCATGTGGACTGGGAAATAAAACATCTAGAAACTGGTGTTAAAGCCAGTGACACTTAATGTAATATTAAATAAAGAGCTCAATATGCCTTTCATTATTTATTGAATAACATTTAAATCCAAAAAGGCATTTCCCTTTTTTAATGGTCTCAGTAGCAACTATCATGCCATTTATTGAGCTATTATTGTGCCAGGTTGCTTTTGCTAAGACCAATCTCAATTTGTATCCATGGAAGAATGTAATTTCATTTTCAAACAAAACAGGGGTCGCATCTGTATAAATAAAGCAGCAGTGGCATTGAATTAATTCAAATCTGTGTAAGGTCAAAAGAGCATGCATTTGAAAACATGTATCATATCTTGTTTTTCAGTTATTTATGTCAAAGTGACATCTATGAGAAGCTTCATTTTATGCTGTCTAATTCAGTTGAGTCACCTCCACAAAGTCTTTAATTCCCTCTGTCGCATTGGAGCTGACTTTGGTATTAATATGCTTTTCAATGCTATCACACACACACGCGCACACACACACACACTCATATACACAAACTGATGCAGGTCATGTTTAAATTTATTGTGTAGTGTAAGTGTATGATGTAATTGCAAAACAAAATAGGAGATTTGCAGATACTGCACTCTTGATATGTCTTACATTGGGACTAAGAACTTTATTAAGGGAAGATTGCAACAGAAAGATGAATTACAGTATCATGGATCTTATACTCGGGGTCATAGCTTGAGGGTAAAGGGTAAACCTTATAGAACTGAGATGAGGAGAAATTTCTTGCCTGGATTGGGAGGCATGCCTTATGAGCTGCCTGGATTGGGAAGCATGCCTTATGAAGATAGGTTGAGGGAGCTGTTTATAGATATAAACAGAAATAAATTTTAAATAATCAATAGGTTGGGAAGCGACCTGATAGAGGTTTATAAAATGTTGAGAGGAATAGATAGAGTGGATTCTCAGAGGCTATTTCCCCGAGCTGAAATGGTCACTACGAGAGGACACAGATTTAAGGTGCAGGAAGCAAATACAGAGGGGATAGAACATAGAACAATACAGCACAGAACAGGCCCTTCGGCCTTCGATGTTGTGCCGACCAAAATAAAAAGCAATGCCCCTCCTAACTAAACCCTTCCCTTCTCATCCATATACTTATCAATTAACCTCTTAAACGCCACCAAACTTGGCGCATCTACAACAGCTGCAGGCAGGGCATTCCACTCCCTAATCACTCTTTTAGTAAAGACCCTACCTCTGATATCCGTCCTATAACTCATACCCCTTAATTTAAAGTTGTGTCCCCTCGTGCTAGCTTTCTCCATCCTAGGGAAAAGGCTATCACTGTCCACCCTATCCAAACCTCTAATTATCTTATATGCTTCAATAAGATCCCCCTTAGCCGCCTCCTTTCTAACGAAAACAACCTCAAATCCTTCAACCTCTCTTCATAGGACCTGCCCTCCATACCAGGCAACATCCTAGTAAACCTCCTCTGTACCCTCTCCAATGCCTCCACATCTTGCTTATAATGTGGCGACCAGAACTGCACACAATACTCCAAGTGCGGCCGCACTAGATTTTTGTACAGTTGCAACATGATGCTGCGGCTCCTAAATTCAATCCCCCTACCAATAAAAGCTAAGACTCCATATGCCTTCTTAACAACTTTATCCACTTGACTGCCTACTTTCAGGGATCTATTGACACATACACCAGATCCTTCTGTTCCTCAACACTATTAAGAGCCCTACCATTAGCCCTATACTCTACACATTTATTGTTCCTGCCAAAGTGCATTACCTCACACTTTTCCACATTAAACTCCATTTGCCACCGCTCGGCCCAGCTCTGCAACTTGTCCAAGTCTCTCTGCAAACTATAACACCCCTCTTCACTATCTACCACTCCACCGACTTTAGTGTCATCTGCAAATTTACTAATCCATCCTTCAATACCCTCATCCAGATCATTTATAAAAATTACAACAGCAGGGGCCCCAAAACAGACCCCTGAGGCACACCACTTGTCACCGAACTCCACGATGAATATCTCCCATCAACCACCACCCTCTGTCTTCTATCTGCCAGCCAATTTCTAATCCAATTAGCTAATCACCCTCTATTCCACACATCTGCATTTTCTGTAGAAGTCTTCCATGGGCCACCTTATCAAAAGCCTTACTAAAGTCCATATCTACTACATCAACCGCCTTACCCCCATCCACCTCTCTGGTCACTTTCTCAAAAAACTCAATGAGGTTAGTAAGGCATGACCTACTAACATGCCTTGGGGATGTTAGGGGTAAGTTTTTCACTCAGAGGGTGGTGAGTGAATGGAATCAGCTGCCGTCAGAGGTGGTAGAGGCAAACTCGCTGGGGTCTTTTAAAAGACTTCTGGATGAGTATATGGGAATGAATGGGATAGGGGGTTATAGATAGGTTTGTGGCTTGATAGGTATAGATCTGATCGGTGCAACTCGTGGGCGAAGGGCCTGTTTGTGCTGTAGTGTTCTATGTTCTATGTTCACCCAGAGAGTGGTGAATGTCTGGAATTCACTACCACAGAATGTAGTTGAGGCCACAACGTTGTCTGATTTCAAGAAGAAATTAGCTATAGCTCTTATGGCTAATGGGATCAAGGAATATGGGAGAAAGAGATGATCAGGCTATTGAAATGGATGATCAGCCATGAACAAGTTGAATGGCAGAGCAGGCTCAAAAGGCTGAATGGCCTTCTCCTACTTCTAGTTTCTATATTTCTGACTTAATACAAATATGTTTTATATATCAGACCAGGGATGCCTCATCTGAAGAGTAGAATTCGAACTATGTCAATATTATTTCAATTAAATTTGTTGTATTAAAAACAGAAAATTGTGGAAAAGCTCAACAAATCTGGCAGCATCTGTGGAGAGAGAAAAACAGAATTATGTTTCCAATCTGTATGACTCTTCTGCAGAGTTAAAGAGATTGCAAAAAAAGTGTAGGGCATGAGACAAAGGAAACATTAATGGCAGTGTGAAGGACTATAGAAGACACTATTGTTGGAATAAAGATAAAATAATGGAATGTGTTAATAGGAGAACAAAAGTCAGTGCTGGGTGAAAGCAAAACTGTAACATTTCCTTTGTCTTGTGTGCCCTATACATTTTTTTGTGCAATCGCTCCTTGCTCTCACCTATCACTGACCTACTATTTTGTTCCACCCACTCCACATCCTCTTATACAGTAAATAATCCATCACTTTCTCCCTCTCTTTAACCCTGAAGAACAGTCAGTCATATGAGTTGAAATGCTGGGTCGAATTTTCCAGTCCCCCCCAGCGAGTTTTCCAGTGGTGGAGACAGGTTGTCATCAGCTGATGGATTGCCTGGAAGCATGCTCAGCAGAACCACGGAAAACAACATTTCCTTTGGCAGGTCCCATCTCCGGCCAATGGAAAACTGCCTCTGCTTCGGAAAGCACTCCAGACGTGGGAACAGAGAAGCCCAACTGTTTCACTCTCCAGGGATGCTGCCAGGGATACTGGGTTTTTCCAGCGTTTTCTGTTTTTATTTCAGATCTCTGCCACCTGCAGTATTTTGCTTTTATTATAGATTTGTTGTTAGCATGGAGGAAATAGAATAAAAAAAAGGAAATTTTGTTCTATTTTAATATCATCTTTAGAAAGTGATAGTGTAAGCTGGACTGAAGACTTCATTTCCTTTTAGTTTTTGTTACAGTGATTCCTTAAGGGACATTAGCTAGTTACTTTATTTATCAGAACACTCAAAAAAAAGGAAGAGTGTAAGTTCACTGCAGCTTTCAATTTCTGGGATAATAATTTTTGATGGAGTTTGGTGGAAATCTGATTTATCTGTATAAATCTGGTTTTTCCTAAAGTTCCACTGAAGTTAAAAAGAAAATTTACTTATTAGTCACAAGTAAAGTTTACATCAACACTAATGAAGTTACCGCAAAATTCCCCTAGTCACCACACTCTGGCGCCTGTTCAAGTCAATGCACCTAACCAGCACATCTTTCAGACTGTGGGAGGAAACCAGAGCACCCAGAGGAAACCCACAGGGAGAGCATGCAAACTCCACAAAGACCGTGACCCAAGCTGGGATTCGAACTGGGGTCATGCGATGTGAGGCATATGAGGCAGCATTGCTAACCACTTTGCCACAGTGCAATGCATGTTATTATGACAGAGTGGAATAAACTTTTCAGTAATCCATCCCCACAGATTCATGTTGTTAATGTTATAAATGCAGGGAGGACACAGATGAAACAGACTTGTTACATGGTAAACAATCTGACAGTTTTCTTATTTTTGAGCACTATTTTGGCAATTGCTGGTCTCTGAAACTGTTTGTTTGATGATGTAAGTTTGTGAATGACAAACAATTTACAGGCTGCTATTTGGGGACTCAAATCAGCAGCTGATCTGACAGTACTGGACAGGTTAATTCATGGACTGTCATGCTGACTGCTGATGATGAAGTGTAATAGTAAACAGGGTGGAAGAGATTTCAAGGACACTTAATCACAGTTGTGGACCGGAGAAAAGAGTAAGGGTTCGATATGGATACACAGAGGCTTTTATCCAGGGTAGAAGAGTCAGTTACAGGTTTAAGGTATGAGGGACGAAGTTTAAAGGAGATGTACGAGGCAGGTTTTTTGCACAGAGGGTGGTGGTGCCTGGAAGTTGTTGCTGGGTGAGGTAATGGAAGCGGATACGGTGGTGACTTTTGAGGGACATCTTGACAAATACATGAATCGGATGGGAATAGAGGGATGTGGTTCCTGGAAAGATAGGGGGTTTTAATTCAGACAAGCAGCATGTTCAGTGCACTCCCATCAATGGGCCTGTTCCTGTGCTGTAATTTTCGTTGTTATTTGTTCTTTGTTTTATATTCCAAAGTGCTGAGTCCTGGCATCATAACTGTGCCAGAAGCAGTGCCAATGGGGTGGACCCTCAGCGAAAGCAGAGCCAGAGTGGTGTAGGAGGTACGACAGGAGGTGAGGAGAGAAGGGGAGCTCTACAGGGGTGAGGATCCAGGTGGGAGAGAAGGAAATCTGCAGACAGGGGCTATTTGCTGGGGATTGGAGGAACTCTGCAGACAGGAGCAATCAGTGGGGGATGGTTCAATGTCCAGGGGCAGCAGGAGATGATGGAAATGGGAGAGAATCACACTGGTTTTTTGGGTGAGCTGCAAGTCACAATTTTATGTCAATTAGTGCAAAAAAAGTGCTAGAATGTGATTCTCTCCACGGTGGGGGCTGGGAGGATGGGGGGGGGGGCAGTGAGCATATGGGAAAGCCAGCTGCTGAGCTCTGGGAGTGCTACTGAGCAGGCACCCCGATCTTTCACTGTACTGGGGGAATCTCCTGCTGCCCCCTCTCCACTCGCTCCATGGACATTGAACCATCCCCTGCCACACAGTTCCTCCATCACCCTGCAGATCGCTGTTATCTGCAGAGTTCCCTCCCTCCCACCTTGATCCCTACACCTGTCGAGCTCCCCTTCCTGCCCCAGAACAACTCAGGGGCTTCAATGGTCTCTGGTCCCAACAGCAAGGCTATCACATCCAATCTCATGCTGGTGGAGACCCACTTGTAATTCTCGCCAGTGAGAAGCTTGATCAGCGAGAAGGCAAGTTCAAATGAGCCTGGACAATAGCATCAGGGACTCACTAATAACATGCAAATCATGTTATTAATATTTGTCCAGAAAGGGTACAAAGCAGACTTTGCTGGCAAGACAAGGTCGATATGATTGGGAAAGGTGAGAAATCAGGTGTGTTGCTCCTTTTTTACCTCTTACCTGATTGTACCACCTTGCCTCACTCAAGAACAGGCGGGCGAAATCCTCTTCTGAATACAAAAGGAATAAGAGCAAGAGTGGGTTGTTCAACCTTTCTAATCTGCTCTGCCATTCAGTGGGATCATAGCTGATTTACTTCAACATCATTTTCCCACAGAAACCCTATATCCCTTGTGTTTTTAATATGTAGCAATTCATTGCTCTGAGCTGGAACATATTCAATGGCTGAGCCTCCATAGCCCTCTGGAGCAGAGACTGAGCAGCTTTTGAGTGAAGAAGAACTTCCTCATCTCAGTCCTAAATGGCTTACTCTTTATTCTGGGGTTTTGTCTCCTGGTTCTAGGTACAGCGGTTAGCACTGCTGCCTCACAGCACCAAGGACCTAAGTTTGATTCCCAGCTTGGGTGACTATCTGTGTGGCGTTTGCACGTTCTCTCTGTGTCTGCGTGGGTTTCCTCTACAGTCCAAAGATGTGCAGGTTAGGTGGATTGGCCATGAAAAATTGCCTCTTAGTGTTGAGGGGTCTAGCAAGGGTAATTGCATATGGTTATGGAGATTGAACCTGGATGGGATTGTGGTCGGTGCAGACTTGATGGGCCAAATGACCTCCTTCTGCACTGTAGGATTCTATGATTCTATGACCCCACCAGCCAGGGAAACATCCTTCTGATATTTACTCTGTTGAGCCCTGTAAGAATTGCATATGTTTGAATGAGATCACCACTGATTCCACTAACCTCTGCAGGATGAAGGTAAGATACTTTTAAATCTGCCTATTGTCTCACAGCTATTGTTGATGCCAAGAAATACATTTGTAACATTTGGGGATTAAAGAGAACTGTTTGGCCAAAGTAATCTCCTGCGGTGAACAGCTATTATGGCTCAGCAGGATGCCAGATTGTTACTGAGTTGAGTTCACTGCTTTCAGCCATGCTGATTGTCAGGATTACCTCAATAATCGTGATCTACTTAAAAGAGAAGTCAGCGGAATTCTTACTTTTAATGTTTTTTGTTTTGGATTACATTCTTGCGAAACACTTCTGACATTTTTCTACACGAAACTGATCTCCATCACCTCAATACTATTGCCCCTGATGTGGAGTGAGGATGGGAAAGTGTTACTATGATACTCCTACAATTAAATAGTATGGCAATACTCACTGGCTGGGCTGATCCATGAGGAATCAATACTACAATTGGCAGTGGAATCAAACCACATCTGCCATTAACTGCAGGAGACGACTGAAAAAAATTGGAAGAAGACAAGCATTTGCTGGCATCTGCAGTGACCTGGTAAATACAGACAGAGAGGCACTTTTGGTGATCAGAAGATCTCTGCCATTGCCCGCAATGAAATAGTGGCAATAATAGTTATCAGCTTTAGTCAGTTTGGTAACGACGTCCATAGTTATTCGTGTACTTGTACTGGGCTATACATTTACATGTAGAGGCTGACATTTTGGGCCATCTTTGTAAAGCAATATGTGTGAAACATAGTTCCACATTCGTACATTCAGAATTTCACCTGGAGGTACTGATTTGCATGGAGGGATTTAGGGACTGGCCTCATCCTTATTTGATTCTGGCATATTTTCCTCTATTCCCTTGGTTTTCCTCTTTTGCTTCCTCTAACAACATTACATCCAGAGGAATTTCCATTGGCATGATGGCCAGTAATATCCTTTACTGTGAGCATTGTGGATTGGGGGAGTGGGTGGTGGTTGATGGATGTTGATGTTGGTAAGTGTTTAGGTGAACAGACATCCTCATACTCCTTGTTTAAAGTTCATCTTAATAAGTGCACAACAAAAACATTGCTGTGAAATGGCACACATCTAGCAGCTGTGTCTTAGCAACAAGACATAACTGGTGAAATTTAATGGTTGCAATGTGGGCCAGTCCATCCTTTTCCAGGAAACCTGATGGGATTCAATTCAAATTAGGCATATACCTAGTTAGTGTCAGGCTTCTTGGCTCCCGTGAGGAGAATTTCTCCATTGAAATCCTAGTGCAAGGTGGATGTTCCACTTCTCCAATATTGGCTGTGCCATCAGAAGCAAGAGCCATTGCTGATACTGCAGTGTGGTCTATACCATAAACCATTGCTAGAGCCTCAGGAGAAAGCCAATTTTCTGCGACCAGACATGGAGATCCTATTAAGAAGGATGTGCCAACAGGTTATAAGCCTAACTGCCAGAGTACTCCTGGTAAGTTGCAGCCTACTTGCTAGTCTATTCTTGGTAGGCCGCAACCTATCTATCAGAGTATACCTGGCAGTAGGCCTGTGAGGCATGATCCTGCCTGCCTCTGGTTAATTACCAGTCATGGTGGGATAAGACCCTTAAGTAGCTCTTAAGTGCCTGTACTGACATCTGGGTGCGAAGGAAATTCCCAAGCCTTTTCATCCTGGACTAAATCAGAGGCAGGTATGAAGGCAGTAGGACCTCCACCCACACCTTCGTTCCCATCACACGGGTACCCTTCCTCTAAATCCACCTCTGGATTTAGAGGAAGGGTAGCTGTGTGATTGGAACCCAATGTTTCATTCATCTGATTGTAAGTCACACTGAATATAAAGGAGGCACTAACTGGAAGCAAACATTTATAACATGATCCATTATTGCCATCCAATTTAAATATCAGCAGAGGTGGGAGGAGGAGTTGGCCCACGTGAAGCAGAAATTTCATTGGCTCAAAAAATGGAATGGAAAATTGTCGGAAACAGGTTCAACCCACGACCATACAGAATCCCCCACTGCCGCTAGACCACAGTATAAATATACAATATGAGGAAATTCTGGATGATAGTTCTGTGAGGAATATATGAAAGGTGTAATTGGGTTATACAGTGCTGCTGCACTGAGAGAGGAGAAACAAAAGAATATTGCTCTGACTTTGGACAGCGTCACCGATCTGGAACTAATGGATGTAATCCCCCAGAAGCAAAGTTGTAAAAAAACAGCTTCATTAAAAGGCACACAGAAATGAAGTCCTCTGTATACGGAACAAAGAAAACTAGTGTTGAATGTACTATACTCATCTACATATTATAATGCTGTATGCAGACAAATTAAACTGCACAGTGGCACATAGACTTCAATTTGCAGGTATGGTTAATGTATAGGTGATTATAGACTGATATTTACTGGCACGGGCACTGATAAAATATCGCTAACAATCATTCGCAGAGAATTCCTGTGAAGAATGGTCCATCCAATTTAAACTCTTTGGTTGCTAGGAATTAGTACTTTGAACTTCAGCTACTTCACTCCTCCATAAAACAAAAACATAATGACCCTTAATTGTTTAATGCTATGTTATACAATAAAGTAGTATCATGTAACGCACAATCTATTTTAAAGGAAATAGTTTCCTTAGCAGCGTTTGGTACCTTTGATTTACATGTTTTGTCCTTCCATTCTGACTTACTCCGGTTTTGTTTTGGATTTTCAAATGTGAGGGTCTATTTAAGTCATTTACCTTAAGGTTTACACAATGAGTTAATTTAACAAAGTGTGGCATTTGAAATATGACAGCTGAAGGAAATAAGTGCAATGCATGCTGTGCACAAGGCTTTTAAAGTATAATTGGCTGATTGTCTGTGTTTCTTGTAAACTGGAGGTTTTATAAAAGGCCGAGTGCCATTGCCAGGGGCACTGATCTATCAGCATTCAGGAGGGGACAATCAGAAGGGGGTACAATGAATGGGCAGGACAGGGGACGGGATTTTACAGCCTCGTTCTTCCGAAACCATAGAATTCCAATCAATTAACCTTTCCATGGTTGAACCTCATCTGCTCCAATTACCATGGCGGACAGGGTAATAAAATTCGAACCAGACTCTGGAAAGATTGGATGAAATCTTTTGCCTCTAGCAGTGGGAATCGTGATAGGATGGCTTAATTTAGCGTAAATCAAAAAATTGTTTCCTGAGTGCAGGAAAAATGTTTAGGATTTTATTCCCCCAACTTTGATGCCAAATTAAAGGCAAGTCAAGCTTCCTGGTGAGCAATGTTGGGAACCTCATTAGCATGTCATGAATGTTCATTAAAAGGCCTGTTCTTCAGAACCAAGCTTACGCTCCTTCTCAGTGGGTAATTAGAAGACTATTTTACGCACTTGGAGAGCTTAATTTCATCCATGACTTTGGGGCCAGTAGATGCTGCTTTCATCTTCCCTTTACATCTTCACTGTCTGTTGGTAACACAAACTGTATCAAGGCTGAGAAGGAAAGGTGCATCCAGAGAGAGTGGGGAGCTGGAAATAGTCCTGGGGGACTGGGGGAAGGACTGAATGGAAAGGGTGAGACAAAGGCAGAACCAATGGTAGGATGGGGCAAGACCAGCCAGGTGGGGTGACACAGCAACAGGCTTGCAGGGCTGAGGGAGCCCAGAGGACAAGAGTGAAAGACTCTCCAGTAGTATGTTGAAGAGACTGTCTGGGGAATGAGGCCAGGCTATAAAGGGTGTTACAGAGCTCTGTATAGCATGCATGTTTTGGTCCAAGTCTTGTCCAGGAGTACGCCTCTCTGGTAATGATGGTCATACAGAGAATTGTGTGCTCAGTCAATGGGTACATAGGGATTTGATGCATGGCACTGGGATGCAAAGGGCACAATCACATTCGGAGGAGTCAACTCTGGTGGTTCCAGTGTCATCCAGGATGGTCTTATAGAGGGCTCTAAAAATAAGGATGCAGCTGACCTGAAGAATTGGGAGGGATCAGATTAATCAGGGGCATGGAGGTGTCAGTGGGGAAGAACAAGAATGATAACATAAATTATAACGTCTTGACTGACATGGCATAATGCTTAAACTCTTCCAATTATGCCTCTCTATAGAGAGTGTCCTGGCTCATGGAGAAAGCTGACAGATGACTGACAAAAGGGTTCATGCAAGTGGCAGCAATTACCCTGATCAAGGTGCAGTGTCTACATACACCATCCTGTAAGAAGAGGAGCAGCAATCACCTGTGGTCTTCCAGGATGTCCTCTAACCTAAAGGAGTGGGCTGGAGATGTCATGTTCAGACAGAGACCAGGTCAAGGACTTGTGCATTCCTGTTGTCCTGCCACCTGTTCAATAAGGGTCCAATCAGACAGATCACTCTTTCAGGATCACTTTTTATCGATGGCTGACAGGGAGAGTCACATGACACACCATACATCCTCTTGCAGCACTCCTCAATTTCAACTGATGAGGCATCTCCTTGCTAATGCTCCTGAGTGCCATTCACACTGCATAAAACCAGAAGCCTTGACATCTTGATCATGTTGTGATGTTTTGAGATTTCTTTATCATGTCCTCAATGAGAGTGCCCCATCAGGTCTGCTGTTTGCTGATGTGCGACTGTTCAGACCCTGCAATTGTCAGAAGCCTTCAAAGTGTCTATGCTGAAGGGCAAATGTTCTGGTGAGGCACTCCCAGCATCAGAGAGGGAAGAAAATCTAGTTTAAAACTGATTCACCTTGAGGCTGCCATCTGCAGCTTCTGGGCCTCTGCCCTCTTGAAGGGCCTTAGGAAGGGGAACAAGTGCTCATGCATAGGACGGGTGTCCAACAAGCATGATCTGAAGGATCCACTAAGATATGGGGGGAGAGGGGGCTGCCTGTGAGTTCATGACTCATTGCGGCAATTCTATCGGAGAGGCATGACCACAATAAGCATTCCTTTGCAGATGAGATCATTCAGCCGCAAATCTATTAACATTCCTTCAGTCTGACAACTAAATTATTGTGCTCATTAACTCAGCCCTAATGTGTGCGAGTGACACTGATTATTGATCAGCAGTTAATCCTTTGCATGCTGAGTCTTCCCATTCTGTGAATGCCATGGTTTCCCTGTACCATTCTCTAAGAGGCCACACATGTACACCCAACTTGACAGAAGGTGAGGGCAAACAGACCAAGCAGTGCACATTTACCCATCAACTGTGTGTGCTGTGGCACACTTAAAGGCCCCCTTCCCTCTGAAAAGTAGTGCACAAGTCCTCTGAGTAAACCAAGGGACAAATGCTTGTGCCTTATATGGGAACTTCAGAGACTAGAGGATTGCCAAAGCTATGACCACTTGATCAAACTGAGTAGGCTCTTGTCCATTCTGGGAGATGGTGAGGAAAAGATTTTCAATGTGACAGTCAGTTCAGTAGTTAGTATTTGCCACTGGAGGTAAATGGGTAAAGGAATCCTATGTTAATTATCTCTATCACTTTTCCTTTACAGTGATTAGTATGTGAGAGAGATGGAGTTTCTGGAACTAGCTTCATTCTTCTAAGGCATTAGTAGGAGAGAAGATGTCAATGAATGCCCTCCTGGGGCAGGAACTGAACCCTGAGGATGCTTTGCTGATGAGTGTGTGAGTGTGAGAGTCAGGAGCCATAAGAAGAGTGACTAGCCGTGGCAGAATGGAAGAGCTCATTCATTCTTTTATGACACAGGAAGCCCATCCTTCTTTGCAGAGAGCTGGTGCTGCTTAGTGCTATCCAGAGCCTCCTACCCCGGGTTGGTGACCTGGCTGAATGCCTTCCTCCTGTGAGTGGGTACAGGATGTGCCAGCACCCCTCCATAGCATTTAACAGTCTGCCAAGGATGTGCCCTGTGAATCGAGGGACAGACTTCTTTGCCTTGGACCTTGAACAAGTGGCTGGGGAGCCCTGAGGTCTGGAGAGCCCCTATTGGTGCTCAGCTGATGGCGGGCCTGGCAAATCAGAAGCATTAAACCTGCACAGAAAAATTCTCTCATCTCTAAGTTGCTAGAAATATGGGGTGCAATTCTCCCATTGTGACCCCCAAATTTTCTGGTTGATCGAGGTGGGAGATGCGGATCGCTGGCCTTGTCTCGGGATTTGAGCATGCACTGGAAACACAAGCATATCTCCCACAGCCGGCAAACAGTTGCTGATCAGACCACACTGGAAATTGGCGGGAAGGCAGTTAAGTAATTTAAATCTTTTTAAAATGTATTTTAAATATGCTTCGCAAGTCATTATTGGGAACTTTCAGGTTCAGATTGAATCTCCCATCCCCGTCAGGAGTACATCATTCTGGCAGGATTCAGACAACTCCCCATGCTCGGGGAACTTGTGGGAGAACCTGCCGGAATGAAGGGGGAATGCGGGGCCCCCCCAGGGGCTCGGGCAGTGGGGGGACTTGTGCCCAATAGCCATAGGCTGTACCATCCTGTGCCCTCTGGCACTGCCCAAGAGGCAAAGTGCCATGCTCAGGGCCACCCTGGCACTGCCCATCAGACGTCAAGCAGTGCCAAGGAAACCTAGTGTGGGTGGGTTCTGGGGAAATCAGTGGGGGTGGGAGACTCCAGTGCCACTCTGAGGACACTCTGGGATGGAGAGGGGCCAGCGATTGGGACAGGCTGGAAGAGTAGGTGGTCTGCAGGGGGAGGTCTGACCCTGCGGGGGGATGGGGGGTGCAGCAGGCGTGGGGTCTGCTGAAGGGGTGGGGATCATCACTGCTGTGGGGGTGGTGGTGAGCTGTGCATCAGGACTCTCTGGATGAAGATGCGGATCAGGGCTGGCCTGGAAATTGCACTGCCAGGGTCCTGGGCTGGCTAGCGATTGAGCTGGCCATTAAATGGGGAGTCTGATAGATCGGAGCTGCTGCGTATGTGCAGAATTCTGGGACTGTAGACTTCGGCGCAAATGGGTCTCACCACTCTGGATTTTTTAATGAGATTCACTATTGGGACCTCTGCAGTGCACAGAGCACGGAGATTCAACTGTGAAGCTGAACTAATAAAACAATCAGGATTTAGAACCATTTTCCTCTCAATTCAGCAGTTCTGTGACAATCGCAGCCATGGTGTGAAAACCTGTTGCTGGCAGGCTAAATGCCAATTTTCCTATCTGCTACCACACTCTGCCAAAATATGGGAAATTCTGCCCAGTGTATTGGAATAGGTTTGGTGGCTTCACGGTTGTGGTAATTGACTAGAAAGCCATACATTGCAAGCTTAAGTTCCACCACAGCAAAGTATGAAGGTAAATTGAACAAATGTTATAATAAAAATAACCATGCCAGCTTTGGGATTGTCTCCATTCACTCACTAAAACCTTTCAGAAAGGGAGCCTGGACTGACCATTATCTGGACTGACCCAAATGTGCCTCCAACCCCACACGATATGGCCAACTTTTATTCCCTCTGAAGTAGATTATTAAAGCACTGAGAGGTAAACAAACACTACGAACCTTAGTATTAAGAACAAAGTTAGACAGGCTTATCACCAATAATCCAGACATTATACTCAGATTAAGACTAAGGCAGTGTCATTTTAGACAATGATTCTGCAGTCTAGGTAACAAGAAGAACCATTTAAAAGAACAATGAAATATCTTTTGATTTGATTTATTATTATCACATGTATTAGTATACCGTGAAAAGTATTGTTTCTTGCGCGCTATACAGACAAAGCTTACTGTACAAAGGAAAGGAAAAGAGATGATGCAGGATATAATGCTACAGTCATACCAAGCTGTAGAGAAAGATCAACTTAACGTGAGGTAGGTCAACTCAAAAGTCTGGTGGAAGCAGGGAAGGAGCTGTTTTTGAGTTGGTTGGTATATATCCTTAGGGTCTTTTGTCTTATTCCCGATGGAAGAAGGTGGAAGAGTGTATGTTCGGGGTATATGGAGTCCTTGGTTATGCTGGCTTCTTTTCCAAGACAACAGGAAGTGTAGACAATGTCAACGGTTAGAAGATGGTTTGAGTGACGGATTAGGCTTCATTCATGACCCTCTGTTGTTTGTTGTGGTCTGGGACAGAACAGAAGCCATACTAACCTGTGATACAACCAGAAAAATGCTTTCTATACTGCATCTGTAGAAGTTAGTGGAAGTTATAGTGGGGCGTACCAAATTTCCCTAAAGTCTTAGAGCTGCAGTGATATTAGTCAATGAAAATGAAAAACATGATGGACACATTTCTGGATTTTTATGCAGCAACATTTATTTATACTCATAAATGTACATGTATTACTATCAATGATTGAAGAAATTTGAGTAACAACAACATTTCAAAAACTTAAAGTTACTGATGGAAACATGCCATCTCAAGTGCAATATTAATTAAAGTTTAAAACAACAAAACAAGCTTAATACGGCACGGTGGCACAGTGGTTAGTACTGTTACCTCACAGCACCAGAGACCCAGGTTCAATTCTGGCCTCGGGTCACTGTCTGGGCGGAGTACATTCTCCCTGCATCTGCATGTGTTTCCTCTGGGTGCTCCAGTTTCCTTCCACAGTTCAAAGATGCGCACGTTAGGTTGACTGGCCATGCTAAATTGCCCTTTAGTGTCAGGGGCACTAACAGGGTAAGTATGTGGAGTTATGGGACTAGGGCCTGGGTGGGATTGTTGTTGGTGCAAGCTTGATGGGCTGAATGGCCTGCTTCTGACTGTAGGAATTCAATGATTCTATTTTATGATTCTAAGCTATTTAACTCCTTCTTTCAATGAATAGAATCTCTTTAATGCGGCTGGATTTCTCGGGAAAGTTTTTTGATATTTGTCAGTGTGCTTCCATTTCTATTCTAAAGCAGGCTGTAAACTTGAAGCGTTCAACTAGTTTCTCAATTTGTTTATGAAATTGATTTTGAAAACCGTTGCTCACACCAGAGCTGAATTTATATCCTCAGGAGGAGACTGAAGATATCTGTGGCTATTTTCTCAGAGCGTTTGCAGAAAAAGCTTACCTTGAATTATTGAATGATTTCATTTTAGTTTTTAAAATCAGTGTAGTGTTTTGAGATGTTGATAAAGCACACTTTTATATAGTCACTATCTGTGAACACTTTTCCTCATTTTGCCATCTCTTGACCTGCCTCATACCTAGCAGCAACTTAGCTGAGGATTTGATCTACGTAGTCAGTGTATTCCTTGTTCTTGCACATTTAGGGTTTCTGCAACTGGATGATTCCCAATTAAAGTGCTGTTCTTCTTAGTGAAATGCCTCCCAAGATCTGATCATTTGTTTGGGTGGATTTTTCATTGCCAATGAGATGCACATGGAGACCACCGCAAATGTGTGGGATGAATGTGAATGAATTTGTCCATTCATCGAGAAATTTTTGTTTTTCCCTCCTTAATTCTTCTCCTTTCTGCCGCCATTTCCAAGAGACAGCTTCAAAATGAGGACCAGGGTATGTTTGCCCCTTCAAAAATTGATCTGCCAACTTGCACGTGTATCCTGTGCTCACCCACATCAACACCATGTTGGAATGAGTGCTCTCTTTTATTAATACATGAGGCTGCTTGCAAATAGATAGTTAGAAAGATCCAGAAGCTTTAGTTGCACAGCGTGGACACAGTGTTAGGCACTTGAAGATAATGTCTACCTATTCAAATAAGAACCCATCTCTGTAAATAAACTAAATTTGTTCAATCTCTTTCTGGCTCCTAGTTCTGATGACGTGTCTTCCTGTAGTGTCACTCAGACAACTGCACTCCCGTTCCACAGAAAGTTTGGATGCTCAGTCCAGAGCCTCCATCCTCTGCTCTCTGCAAGGTTGTCAGCACACTGGTGGTGTCCCCTCAGTGACGTCAGTTGTGTATATGTCTTGCTGGTGATTAGGACATCCTCCCTAATGTTCAGGATGAAATTCACACAACCACGTCATTGTCAATGTTTTATCTCTGCACTTGTGGCCCAGCAGCTGGACCCTAATGAAAAGTGAGCCTCAGCCTCCGATGACACTGACCCTCAATGGCACAGATCACTAGGAGGAGCTTTTGTTTCCGAGATTATAAATGTTTGTTTCTATGCAGGCACATGCTTCCCACGGCAAGCTCTTTAGCAAAGAATTCCTGCTTTATACTCCTATTAGGCAAATTTCCATGCCCAGGATGTGAATTAGTAAAATTATCCCTTTGCTCTTCAGGATCCTGTCTGAGGATATTTTAGCGAGCAGCAGTGTAACCATAGTTGTGAGTCAGTCAGGGAGAGATGAGAAAAATAAAGAGTAGAAAAGTTTGCGAGGGAAATAGCTAAATCAATTTTTTTTCTCCTGGCTAATTGGTATGCAACAATTTAAAGTTTATTTCATAGTCACAAGTAAGGCTTATATTAACACTGCAGTGAAGTTAGTATGAAACTTCCCTCGTTGCCACATTTGCCTGTTCGGGTCAATGTCTTCCTGTAGTGTTGCTCAGACAACTGCATTCCCATTCCACAGAAAGTCTGGGTACTCAGTCCAGAGCCTCCTTTTTCTGCTCTCTGCAAGGTTACCAGCATGTGTTTCAGACTACAGGAGGAAACTGGAGCAATAGGGGAAACCCACGCAGACACAGGAGAATGTGCAGACTCCGCATAGACAGTAACCCAAGCTGGGATTCGAACCCAGGTCCCTGACACTGTGAGGCAGCAGTGCTAAGCACTGTGCCACCATGCAGCCCCAATTTAAACCTTTATATACATTCATTAGACATTACCTCCTAGACCTGCCTTTCAGAAATCGAAAGGTAACTCCTGGGAGACTGTAAAATCAGAAAATAAAGTAATAGCATCTGATCTAAAAATGTAAAAACTAATTAAGCTGATAGCAGTCTTATTAAAACATGTTCAGACAAGTACAAGTGAAACTCCATACCCATCATTATATCCAACATCTTAGTAATTCACTTCCATTTTGATTATATATATCTATCAATTATTGCCGAGAAAATAATGCTTAGCTACATATTTTCACTCAACAATTGTGCTGCAAAATTGTAAAACTGAGGATACGTTATGAAATAGGATGGTGTTAAAGTTAATGGAAGGGGATAAAGTTGATCGATGGCAGCATCAAGAGAGCAAATAGGGAGCACAGTTTCAGGCAGAGTCGAACAGGCAGCCCATTCACTGCTGCCATGGTACCACCCAAGACCAATCTTATTTGTGATGAATGCAATTAATTTTATCTTCTGTGTACATTACCTTCTTTTTCCTAATTATTGTCTGTTTGTCTCTCGGTTTTCATAGTTGGCAGGAGTTTTATGTAATGTGCAGAAAATGTTATGAATTTTTTGCTCTATCAGCAAATATCATGTCTGTACAGACCGAAGGAATAGCTAGAGTTGTTGATGATAGCTAATAGTTACCTATTACACAATTTGATGAATTAGGCAACACATTGTTTTGAAGTTGAAGTGAACTTTATGATGCTGTCTCCAAAAAAGAAAATGCTGGAAAATCTCAGCCGGTCTGGCAGAATCTATAAGGAGGGAAAAGACCTGACGTTTATCAAAGAGTCCAAATGACCCAGGTTCATCTGGCTTTGAAACATCAGCTCTTTTCTCTCCTTACAGATGCTACCAGACCTGCTAAGATTTTCCAGCATTTTCCCTTTTGGCTTTATTTATGATGCTGCTTTCCTCATGTAAAACAGAAGTTTTAGTTTGCAGAATGAGGCAGAGACAGTGACATAGCTAATTTGTGGGGCTATTGATTTTCTTGTGATTCATATTGACATTTAAATAATATTGCAGACTGGAGCCTCAGCCTAATCTTTATAGTTTTTGTTATTTTTACAAAACATGTTAAGAATAAGTAGGAAGTCTATTTATTTGTAAAGCTGACGTCTATAGCAAGTGGCTGTTCTGATAATGAAATCACTCAAAGTGGACATTCACTGAGGTACCAATTCAATCCCAATTCACTCTAATTAGGATGCTGGTAGTTTATAAGGAAAATTTATTATATTACAGTTGTTATTAAGATCTTCAAACTGAGTTGTTGAGGGGGAGCTGAAATGCACTTGACAATGATTTTGTTCTAAATTATTGCCTGCATTGATAAAGTGTTCATTATTTCATGCTTTGTCAAAATAAATAGACACTCAGAAGGAATTTGATGAGTTTTTAATGTGATTTTTGATTCTGGTTTCGGGTAGGTAATAGCACAATCAGGCTGGAAGGAGCACAGAGGTCTAGTGAGCGAGAGCCAGTGTGACAGCAACACATAGTAATGGCAGTTAATGTGAATTGGCTACAAGCCAGGTCAATTAAGAATATAGAGTGTGACGGAAGATTTTGAGATAGCAGAAGTCTTGTTTATCAATGTACATGTGCTATATTGCTTACATGCTGTTTTATAAATCAGCAAAAACAGACCAAGACAGATTTATGGGATTGATTCCAAAAATGAAGAGTTTGTCATATGAAGAGAGATTAAACAGGTTAGGCCTATGCTCGCTGGAATTTAGAAGAGTGAGTGGAGATCAAATTGAGGTTTACAAGATAGAACATAGAACATTACAGCACAGTACAGACCCTTTGGCCCTCAATGTTGTGCCGAGCTATGTTCAAACCCAAGATCAAGCTATCCTCTCCCTATCATTCCGGCATGCTCCATGTGCCTGTCTAATAACAGCTTGAAAGTTCCTAAAGTGTCCGACTGCACTATCACAGCAGGCAGTCTATTCCACACCTCAACTACTCTTTAAGTAAAGCACCTTCCTCGGACATATATATCTCCCACCATAAGCCTTACAGTTATGCCTCCTAGTAACAGCTACATCCACCGAGGAAATAGTCTCTGCACGTCCACTCTATCAATCCCTCTCATGATCTTATAAACCTCTATTAAGTCGGCTCTCATCCTCTACCACTCCAAAGAGAAAAGCCTTATGGATAAAGTAAACATGGAGCGGATGCTTCCTGTTGTGGGGCATTCTAGGACTAGAGATCATTGTCTTAGGATAAGGGGTAGCAAGTTTAAAACAGAGTTGAGGGGAAACTGCTTCTCCTAAAAGGTTATGAATCTGTGGAATTCACTAGTCCAAAGTGCAGTGGATGCTGGGGCAGTGAGTAAATTTAAAGAGGACTTACACAGATTTTTAATTGGTAATGGGTTGAAGGGTAATAGAAGAAGACAGGAAAATGGGGATGAGGAACATATCAGCCATGATCAAATGGCAGAGTGAACTCAATGGGCTGAATGGCCTAATTTTGCTCCTATGTCTTATGAACTTATGAAATTATAAAAGCTGACATGGCCCGCCAGAGGCTGTCAACTCAAAAATAACCCCCGCAGATAGGGTATTTTATCCTCACGGAGTACCTGAAATTGATGTGGCTGGAAGTAGATGCAAAACCTGTTCTCATTGTTGACTGTGCAATGAATTGAAAATCATATTGGCAGCATAAAATTGCTGTTCAGTGGTTTGTTAATGGCCTTAATTGGCCCTTTAATTGTGTGTGCATCAGATTCACACACGTCTCCCACCAACCTCAAATTTACATGTATGCACGGTGGTGTTGAGAAGCAGTCAAATATCATTCGATGATTGGTCAGGTTGATTGTAAGCTCAACCCAAACATAAAATTTTGACCTTGGGAATGATCCTCTAAGTACATCAAGCTTTTTAATTAACCTGTAGATACAAACAAGCAGCAGCCATTCTGGTGTTAGCTGGAAGGCAGTGATGTGTTTGTGGCCAACACTTGAGGCGGGAGGCTTGTGTTGCGAATACCTGCCCTATCTCTACAAGCAACCTTTCCCAGGCTGGGAATGGACAGGCAAGTTCTGTACTCTGATCCAGAGTTCAATCCCACCCCAGTCCCAGCTAAGTGTGTGGATGAACACTTTAGGCACTTTCCTCTGTGTGAAGATATTGAATTAGGTTAACATCTATATAAAGATAGCACAAACAGAACTTACTGATCCAAATATTTAAACTTGTACTCATCACAATGCATTACCAAAGGTACGTAGATCTCTTCTGCTCAGTTAAGTTGTTCCACCAGAAGATATCATGTGTTTAATAGATCCAGAACTTGATTAGCTGACCTTCAGTGTTAATCAGCAAAACAGACATTTAGGTGCTGGGTTGGGTCATTTGAATGTCATAAAATTCAAGGTTATGTGTTTATAGTTTGAAATCATTGAACATATTTTAATCTTGATGTTGGTTAAGATCTCAATTCAAGTCATTTACATGAGTAATTTAAGACAAGTGATTTACTTTAATTGCTTTGAGGTAAAATGTCAACTGAGGTCAATGCAAGACAATTGCAATCATGCTAACTCAAACAAGAAAAAGCTGAGGAACACCTTCAAACAAACTGGCAAAACCCCGAAAGGAGCTGACAACTCAAAAACACTCTTGAATATTGACCTATGGCGTGTTAAAACCAGTAATTATGCTCAAAGTGCAGTGGGTAATGACTTTGTCATAGTGTAAACCTTGTCATAGTTTGCACTCCAGCAACACCCAATGTTTCATTATTTGTACTGCAGGGGGAAAAGTTGAAAATTAGTGCTGGTTTTGCAACAGTAGCTGACGTAGAAGTTTTGTGAAGCAGCTTATGATAGCAGAATTTGAAGGATTTATTTCTTTGTGGGGGAGGGGATAGAGATCTTAAGGGTGCTGTGATTTAAGAAATTATTCCTCCTACTTAGAACATTTCAATTTTTAAACCCTATTCAAATTCAGATTGGAGGTCAGTGGACCTCTTACAAAGAGAATCATAAAATCCCTACAGTACAGAAGGAAGCCATTCAGCCCATCGAATCAGCATCGACATCAATCCCAGCCTATCCCCAAAACCCCATATATTTACCCTGCTAATCCCCCAGAAAATGGAGACAATTTAACATGGCCAATTAACCTAACCCACACATCTTTGGACTAATGTTTGAGCTAAAAGCTCTGATTATAACCCAATCCTTTGCAGAGGATGAGTTCAGGTCAGGTGCACAAATGTTATTTCACCATGTGAATTGGGTAAGATCTGGGCTAAGTTGCTGACACTTGAGCTCAGTTTTCACATTTGGGCCAGGGAATAGATTTGGGACTGTCCCCAGGTGTTAAACATGCACCCCCCCCACCCTCAGGGGACGATTTTAAGGTGGACAACGGCTTTTTTTGGTTTGGTTTGGAGTCAGGTTTGGCAGTCTGTTAGCAGCCTCAGCGCTGAGAATGCATGTAGACCAGATGAAATGTGAGCCTGATTTTTAAACTCTTCACAGCAGCCATGACTGTGGCTGCCACATGAGGTTAGAAGAGCATACAGAAGGTTGACACTGAGCCTTGAGCTGAATTTCAAAGTCTAATGATGTCTGTGGGAAACCGAAGGCCTGCGACCCAGAGCAGGGCAGCCCCTCACCTCTTAGTCAATGGCCTTGAAGTGATGCTGAGGGCTGTGAGGAGAGGAGGGATGTTCTTTTTCCAGAGAGTGATGTGTAGAAGCCACCATAAAGAGAAAGCTGGCCTGCGTTGAAATAACTGTCCCTCTTAGCTGAAGACGATTTTTGATTTAGTGGCAGAGATGCAATAACTTTCACATGCTCTGGAATAGTCAGCGCCAGGCTCACTGAACATTTGGAAATTGAAATTTATACATATTTATATAAATTATTTTGCTTCTCGCCCATTTTTGGCGAGAGACTGGCCTCGGTAAAAATTTGGCTCTTGTAAAATCGCGATTTTGATTTCTTGGCTCTTGGGCGATTTTAGTGGCTCGCTCTTCCCATCGATGGGCAGACTGAACCGGTAAAATTTTGCCCATTATGTCTGGAATTGCTTTCTGCTAGAGCAATCCAAGATGAACTCACCTTTCAACTCTTTCATAATGACCCCTAGCCTCCATGACATCTCCACAACTCCTAAAGATGGACCAGAAGACAACAGTGACCAGCAGACACAGAATCCAAAACCTCACTTAGTTCTGTACGCTGTGATGTCAGCTGCAAGTTATGAATGTGTCCACTTTGCTTTTGAACATTTGCAGTGCATTCACATTTACTACAGAAGCTATTAAATCTGAAGCACAGGAGACTTTTGTACCCTGTTCCACCATACTTCTGTTGATGCTAGTTCTTTAACTGGAATATCTCCTGTAATCCCATTCCTTGTCTTTGCCCAGTGTCCTTTTTAAAATTTTTCCTTCCAAATACTTATTCAATTCCCTTTTAAATTTTAAATTAAAATGCATTAAATGCATTTTAAATATGGACTCAGTCATTGTGATCTAGTATGTAAAAGACAAGTACAAGTTATTAGTTAATTGATTTAAATGGATGGGCTGTGATCCAGTGTCTCAATTAATTACATTGCATTTCTTAATCCAGCCTGAAGCCTTGCTCTGCGTAGTATATTGTGTTAAGTAGCTACCTACTCAGGAATAGTTAGAATGCTACATCGATTCATTTAGTAATTGATTTTTCAGAGTGTCACAAGAATCAATGTAAGCAGCTAATGTTACTTGTCGCATCCAGTATATCTGGTCTTTGTAAATTATTAAACTAATCTGATCCACGGATATCAGCTGTACCTAATAACTTTAATAATAATTCCAAAAGCAGTGATTTCATAGCAAACAAATATAAGCTGAATGAAAACCATGTTCCTAGTTTTTATTAGTATTAATATTTCATGCATTTTCAACAATGAAACACTTGTTTTTTTTAAAAAATGCTCAATTTAAAAAAACTTAGTTCTCCTACTTTTAAAAGGACATGAAGTATATGATGATATCTTCACTTGAACAGGGTGTTTGTGAATGACAACATTTCACCAAATAAAGAATAAACTTTCATTTAAAGAGCAGTTTAACACATTCTCAGAATGACTCAAGGCACTTCATGAACAGTGACTTCTGATCAGCTTAATGTAAAATATAACAATAAAGCCACTACTACCTAGAAGATAAGAGCAGCAGATACATGGGAATACCACGACCTGCAATTTCCCCTTCAAGTCATTCAGCATCTTGACTTGGAAACATATTGCCGTTCCTTCACAGGAACAAAATCTTGGAATTCCTTCCCTAACAGCACTAGTGGGTGTGCCTACACTTCAGGGATTGTAGTGATAGCTCACTTGAGAAGGCAACTCATTGCTGCTTTGTCAAGGGCAATGTTTTGAAAAAGCAGCTCACCGCTACCTTCTCAGGATGGGCAATAAATGCTGGCCAACCAGTGAATTTCATATTCCATTTTCTGTGTAACTATTGATATAACACATCTGAAGTTTTAGATTTGAGTAGTATTTTTGCATGGTTCCCAGTGCAGAGCAATTGCCCAACAGAAGTTTCCACTTCCTGGGAAACTGTGGTATAACTCTTATCTGGGAATGTCTATGGAAGAGGAGGGTTCTTCCCCTGCACATCTCTTTAGGATAACTCCCTCCCCCTGTGTCCAAGTTATACTGTTCTGGAGCTCACAAGGTGCAACCCATTGTCTTCAGTCCTCCATTCTCTTGCTTGGAGATGTACTTGTGACTAAGCACAAACCATCCTGGGTACAGATGAGTTGAAACAAGGGCAAATGGATTTATTTAGATAGCTCACATCATCACAGTAAGGATAAAATGTGTTCCTGAAGAAAAGTAGTGGTGTATAATCAGTTCACTTGAACATCGGTCCATGGGCACCTATCAACCACAAACTCTATATCTAGTTGGCTGTGGCTTTCTCAGTGCTGGGACTCCAGCTAATCACAATATATATTAATGGTTTGGATGAAGGAATTGAATGCAATATCTCCAAATTTGCAGATGACAACAAGCTGAATGGCAGTGTGTGCTAAGGAGGATGCGAAGAGACTGCAGGGTGACTTGGACAGGCTGGCTGAATGGGCAAGTATCTGACAAATGCAATATAATATGGATAAATGTGAAATTATCCACTTTGGTGGCAAAATCAGGAAGGATGATTATTATCTGAATTATGGCAATTTAGGGAAAAAGGAAGTGCAACATGACCTGGGTGCCAAGGTGGAACAGTCGCTGAAGATTAGCATGCAAGTACAGTAGGCAATGAGGAAAGCTAACGGCACGCTAGCCTTCATAGCAAGAGGATTTGAGTATAGAAATAAGGATGTTTTGCTGCAGTTATACAGGACCTCGGTGAGGCCGTACCTTGAATACTGTGTACAGTTTTAGCCTCCTCGTCTGAGGAAGGACATTCTTGCTATTGAGGGAATCCAGCGAAGGTTCACCAGACTGATTCCTGGAGTGCAAAGACTGATGTATGAATAGCGATTAGGTTGATTGAGCTTGTACTCACTGGGATTTAGAAGAATGAGAAGGGATCACAGAAATATGTGATATATACATAGAAATATGTGATATGTGATATGTGTCCTGTTGGGACTGGACAGATTAGATGAAAAATGTTCCTGATGTTGGGGAAGTGCAGAACTAATGGTCACAGTCTAAGAATAAGGGGAAAGCCATTCAGGACTGAAGAACTTCTTCACCCAGAGAGTTGTGAACCTGTGGAATTCTTTATCACAGATAGCTGTTGGGGCTAATTCATTAGATATGTTCAAGAGAGAGCTGGATGTAGCCCTTATACTAAAGAGATCAAGGGATATGGAGAGAAAGTGAGAGTGCGATACTGAAAGTGCATGATCAGCCGTGATCATATTGAATGATACTGCAGGCTCAAAGGGCCAAATGGCATACTTCTCCACCTATTTTCTATGTTTTTATGAATCTTGAACTCGGCTGCATATCTTGGCATCCACAAGTTTTGTTTTTATACTCTTTTAGGCTCTGGTTGTGTCAAATTAGGTAAAACCCATCTTAAATCCACTTGATTAACTAATCATTTTTTTATCATTCACCTATATTTATTCACCCATAAACATACAACAATGTATACTCATCACAACCCTCAAAAGGGTATTTCCTTTCTTTGCAAGAGACTCAGAATTCACACTTTAGCTGATGTAACCAACTTTGCTTCACTTCTGCCATTGTTCTTCATACAAAGTCAATCTAAGAAAAGTCATGTTTTTTTTCCAAGTCTGAACGTACTTAGGCACAGCTAACTGTCATGCCTTGCTTACCAAATTAACAATCATGTATTACTTCTTGGTATTTTGTAAACGTATAAAAATTCATCTAAATCCACACAATTCCTTGCAAATTGATTTTGCCTCTACCATACCCCCTGGCAGCGCATTCCAGATTCTAACCATTCCCTGCATCACCAAGCTTTTCTCTTGTATCACCATTTCTTTTGCCAATTACCTTACATCTGTGCCCTCTGAACCTTGATCCTACCACCAATAGGAATCATTTTGATTCTTCCAACAATAGGAATCATTTTTCCCCACCTACTCTGTCCAGATCGTCTATGATTTTAAAAAGATCGCTCAAATCCCCTTTCAACTTTCACTTCTCCAAAAAGAACAGCCGCAGCTTCTCCAATCTATGTAATTAAAATTCCTTACCCCTGGAACCATTCTCATGAATCTCTGCTACACCCTCTCTAATGTCTTCACATCCATCTAAAATGTGATGTCCAAAATTGGACACAATACTCGAAGTGAGGCCAAACCATTGTGTTATAAGATTTATCATAATTCCCTTGCTTTTGTACTGTTATATTCCTATTTATAAAGCCTAAAGATCCTATATATTTTCTTAATCACTTCCTCAACCCATTCTGACTCCTTCAATGGTTTGTGTACATATATCTCCAGGTCCCTCTGTTCCTGTACTGTAATGATGCACTTTTAGAGACTCCATTAGTGAACGCAAAAAGTTATTTATTAATAAGAATTATACAACAACTTCATGGCTTGCAAACAGTCTCTTTGCCTAAGAGGACTCCACTCCCTGGGGTGATTCTCTACTCTGAATCCCCATTGGTCACCCAGTCAAGTGACTCTTATTCTGCTGTGTTGCCCTTAAAGGGATAATCACCACATACGGTCTCTTTGGAGCTGTATCCTCTATTTTGTATTGCTAATGGTATAAAAAGATTTTTCTAGGACACAGTATTTGTCAGGGAAGGAAACAGACAAATGTAATGTTGCATTCTCTAAATTATGTAAAAAGATTGGAGTCTGGTTTTCAACTTCATCATTTGGATCAGAATGAATTAACAACATTGCCACTTCCCATTCTGTCTATGAAAATGAGTCATTTCACACTTCTCTGCACTAAATTTCATTTGCCAAATGTGTGTTCATGCCACCCACTTATCCATAGCCTTTCAGAAGCTTAGAACTATCCTCCTCACAGTTCACAATATTTCTACGTTTCACATTATTAGCAAATTTTGAAATTTTTCCCTGCACACCAAAGTCATTACTATATATTAAAATGAGCAGAGGTCCTAACAGCAACCCCTGGATTTGCTTATCTCTCCCTCACTGTGCCAAAATTACACTGCATTTACAATACAATATCTGATGCTGTTCTTCCGTTTCACATCCAGGCAAGCACTGGATCCCGGAGGACAAAATATGCCCATTGTTGCCTTGTCCCATCACTCCATCCACAGAAAGCAAGCACAGATGAAGCCACCCATGGACCATCAATAAGAATACATTTAGAGTGCAGTACATCTTGTGCCAGGTGAAGTTAGGGGATGTTGCACAATAGCCAGCCAAAGTATCCTGGATCATTGTGTTTGTTGCATTTTATGTATTTAGAAAGAGGCATATATCTGGAGGAGCAACAGGGAGAAACCATAGAAGAGGAACTGCAGGAGGAGGCTCAGGAGCAGAAGTAGAGGACACCATCCAGCAGAAACCATTTCCCAGCTTTTATGTTTTTGATTCCATTGGCTAAGAGTCATGCATTTTTAAAGCCTTAAAGAAAGTGATTCCAAAGATGTAGCAAGGTGGGATTGAGGTGGAAGCAGCAATGATGGGTGGGAAGACTCAGGATAGGAAGAACATTGATGCCAATGACACTTGCTCTTTGCATTGAGGTCATTGAACCTGTTTGAATATCTTACAGAGGTGGCCATTTCTTCCTAATACCATTGACAATGGTTGCAGGTGGTTTGGCAGTTGTAAGCAGCACACTGTAGTTTTCCAGCATTACCACCTCATTACTGTCCCAAACCAAGGATGAAAATCAGTCTTCAACTCCCCTGACAATAAATGAGAAACCCTGACCCTCTTTCCCATCCTCAGTCACACTTTTAACAACAAAATACTTTCCCCAGAGCTGGAATCAATGGAATGAAATTGGGCAGGCGAGCTATCTTTTCCAGAAAATTCTATACAGCTGAATATGATTAAAATCAATCTCAATTTATTGCTGCGCATTTCAGATTTCAGTCTCTGCAATGAAACTCTGCAAGTGCTATTCCCAAAGTATTTATTAAGGAAATAATTAAGCGTTTGAAAATCTAGTGCCTGTTACCATGGCACTTTCCTTTCTGAGTTGGTGTGTGCTGTTTATGACTAACTATCTGGTACTTATTTGTATTTGAATCTCTGTAGTTAGAGCCTTGAAATGTCACCATGAAGCCTATGTTTGAGGAAAGCATCCCGGGGACTGATCTTGCCCTCTCAGCATTTCCTCATAATGGGCCTGCTTTGGTCTGTGACAATCTGCTATTGTGGGAGCAGCCTGGCACTGCCTGCCTTCTGGCTTGTCCATAGTCATAGGGGGGTTTGTGTGGATGTGTTGGCAAACAACCTACTGACAGTTCTGTCCTGCCAATGCCAGAAGATTCTAGGAAATAAATTATTTTCTTCTGGTTGTAATCCCACATCTACTACCCCTGACCTATTTACCAAAACTTAAGAAAAGCATGTGGCTGGATTTTCCCACTGGGTCAGGAAATGAGAGACTGGGCAATAGTTCAGTGGAAAAAATAGATGCAATCCTTGTGAGTAGTCATATGTTTTGAATATAGAACTACAAAAAGAGATAGTCATGCTAAAACCTAATACAGCTGTCAATTATACAAAGCTCTCAGTCCTCTGGGCAGCTGTGTAATCAATCACACACTGTTTTCAGATCATTATTAGTCCTTGAAGCTCAGCCAAGCATTCATAATGGCTCAAATTGTGGAGCAGCATGGTGGTACAGTGGTTAGCACTGGGACTTGGGTTTGATTCCAACCTTAGCTGGCCGTTTGTGTGGAGGTTGGACATTTTCCCTATGCCTGCATGGATTTCCTCTAGGTGAATCATAAAAACCCAACAGTGCAGAAAGAGACCATCTGGCCCATTGAGTCTGCACTAATCACAATCCCACCCAGGTCCTATCTCAAATCCCTACATATTTACCCACTAATCCCTCTAACCTACACATTTCAAGACACTAAGGAGCAATTTTATCATGGCCAATCAATCTAACTTGCACATCATTGGATGTGGGAGGAAACCGGAGCACTCAGAGGAAACCTACGCAGACACAAGGAGAATGTGCAAACTCCACACAGATAGTGACCCAAGCTGGGAATCGAACCCAGGTCCCTGAAGCTGTGAAGCAGCAGTGCTAACCACTGTGCTACCGTGCCGCCCACAGTCCAAAAATGTGCAGGTGGAACGGTGGAATGGCCATGATCAATGTATTACATTATGGGGGATTAGGTAAAGTGGGCTCGGATAGAGTGCTCTTTCACACGGTCAGTGCAGACTCGATAGGTTGAATGGCCTCCTTCTACTCTAGGGATTTTATGGATTAAAGCATTTCAACTCAATACAATAAGCCCTTTTTGAAGTTAAAGTTGGCCATGTTTTTCTAAGCTACAGTATAGGGCCTCTCATTCAAAGGATTCTAGCAACAGATAGTTTTTTTTTCTCAGTTAAAGAAGTTTAAACATTAAAAGTTGCTCAAATCGATGGCTCCCTGTCGCTCTTTTCCACATTTTGAATGCAGAACAGCATTTGTTTAACTGGTTTCTCATTATTCCAGGAGTGATTTAATGAACTGAATTTCAGTTCCTCACCGCAGTGATGGGATTTAAACTTGTGTCTCTAGATCACTAGTCTAGGCTTGCAGAATACTTATCCAGTAGAATACCATCATGCTATCAGACATGCCATTAAGTTATATAGTAATCTATGTTAAAGTAGCTCACTACCACCTTCTCAAGAGCAATTAGGGATGGGCAATAAATACTGGTGTAGTCAACATTGCCCACGTCCTATGAATGAATTCTTAAAAATGATAACGAAACAAAAATCGGACAACTTCCACAGTGAATGGGCAATCCTTTCAGCCAGATACATGCCTTGGGCTGCAGATAAAGATTTAAGTTTCTTATCAGCTATTAGCTTCTTTAATGGGGAAATGAAAATCACAGAGAAATGAAAGCATAAATGTGTTTTTGATTGACTTTTGCTAATTCTAGTTAGTATTTTTTTTATCGGAAGTGAAATGGCCAAAAGGAATGTTCTGGTTTTGCAACCTACCTCTTCCTGGTTTCATCCCAAAAAAACAGCAAAAGATAAATGAGGCTTAATTTGGGCAATAATTGGGCTGATGTGCAGAGTTGACTGACATTCCTCTCGAGCTGGCTGATTGTCTTGACACCGAGTGTTTCATATAGCTCTTCATTCAACTTAATTTAATCCATCAAGTCAGTTAGCATTAAATTGCTGATGGTGCACTTACTCTGATTAATGATTACCAACAGCATTGTGCTTTCTTCATGGATAGCATGGAAAATGCTATCACAGTTTTAATTGGAAAACAGCCCCGATTCAGCCAAAACGGAACTTATTTTTCATTTGCCATTGTCTTTTTATTAGTTTCTTTAGAGAAAACATAATTGCTGCAACTTCAGTAACTACAGGGTAAAACAAAGTTGCACCGAAGAAAGGGAGAAAAAAGACGCAAAATAATCAACTAGAACATAGGTCATTGTGCATGGAATTTACTTAATATAAGGTCAGTGGATATTATAAAAGTGCTTAGTGGAAAATCATTCAAATTTTCCTGTAGAAATTTTGTACCTCAGTCCAAGCAAATTAAGTGAAGAATCTCATGATGTCTGAACAAAGTAATTTTATGTTTATAGGAAATTTGGCATGCCCACTACAACTCTCACCAAATTTTACAGATGCACCATAGGAAGCATTCTTTCTGGTTTATCACAACTGGGTACGGCTCCTACTCTGCCCTAGACTGCAAGAAACTACAAAGGGTCGTGAACAAAGTTCAGGCCATCAGACAAACCAGCGTCCCATCCATTGATTCTGTCTATGTGTCCCGCTGCCTCAGCAAATTAAGGACCCCACGCACCCTGGACTTTCTCTCTTCCACCTTCTTTCGTCAGGAAAAATACAAAAATCTGAGTCACATAACAACCAACACAAGAACAGTGTCTTCTCTGCTGCATCAGATTTTTGAATGGACCTTTCTTATATTAAGTAGATCTTTGTCTACACCCTAGTTATGACTATAATACTACATTCTGCACCTTCTTTCCTTCTGTATGTACAATATGCTTTGCCTACATAGCGCGCAAGAAACAATACTTTTCACTGACAAAAATAAATCAAATAAAAAGAAAAGAATATCATGTGTTTAAGAACCATTGTTGTGTATCAGACTGTATGGAACTGAGGAATTTCACAGATTTTAATATGATGAACCATTATGTATTTAGAATATGACACATTAGCTGGAAATGATAATCCATGGATGAATAAAGAAATGAGGGCAGATTATAACAATTGTAAGGCTCAGACACAACTAAATACCTGGACATCAAAGGGAATGACAAAATATAGTATGAGAAGGCTGAGAAAGAAATCAACAAAATTATTTGTACAGCACAGAGAAACTACAAAAGTAAAATATCAAGAAATATGAATAGCAGTAGCAAAGCATACTACAGAAATATTTCAAGATTCTATGATTCTATGAAAATCAAACTGTGGCGTCACTGGAAAGTGAGTATAGAAAAAAGGAACTCGGGATTTTATGGAGCTGCTGGCTAACTCAATGGCACCAATTTCACATTGAAGTTACCCTGAGAGCATCTCCTCAGCTGTGTGAACAGAACTGGATTTCACATTATTAATGTCCTGATGCCTTCTTCTTCTGGCATTTAGCCCTTTCTGCTGTCCCTCCCTGTTGTCTTCAAGAGAGAAAACCAGACCAATGGCTGGTTGCCATCGCTGGCAACTCCAATCCAATGACTCCAAACTGAAGCAAAGAAATGATCCAATCAATACACACAAGTAGCTGCCAGGCTGGTGATTGAAATCACAGGTAGGTTGGGTAGGATTCTGCAATATTTTGGCAGGTAGAATCTCCAGAATTATCAATGACTTTTATACCATTCATTGCTTTTTCATTCAGAAAGTGTTGAAGGATCCTGAAGTTGGCACAAACAAAAACGATGATTTCATTCACCGGCCTGGCAGCTGAACTCCCAGAAGCAGAGTATTATGACAACACCCATTTGAAGGAGTCTTCATTGGCAATTTCATAAACTCCACAGTCTTATCTATTAATTCATTTCACCCGGATGCCATGACCTGACTTCCTTCTCCATCGTTTTTAAATCAAGAAACAATGACCCAGATATTCAGCAAAATGCTCATGTCCAACTAAGCTGGCGTATAGGAAGAGAACATATATTTATATCTGAAAGTGGGCTGCCTACCATAACAGATAAGCCAAATGTTGGCAAGAGTGAACACTGGGAATATTTGAAGGATAGGATCATTTTTTTCAAACTAAAGTTCTGCGAATTATGCAGCACCCACTTTAAGCACTATATGTTCTTTCCTCAGCAAGCATTTAACTTGGCAGTAACCATGGAAGGCTTCCCACGCTTGTCTAAATGTGAAGCCAGAAGCTCTAGGAATACTCCAATGTTATAGGAACAGTTCAATCCTTCCACCACTGATCACACCCACATGCCCCTGCCCTCCCCATCACCCAGAAACACTGTGATCACTACTCTGGTCACCACACCTTCCCCAGGCAGGACTACATCCCAACTCAATCACCTACCTTTAAGACCCAAGGCCCAATTTCTCATCTTCCCTCAATTACCTAAGGGTCATCACACTGCCAGCAGTAGCTCAATCTTTTCACTGGCTTCTCTGTGCAGCTTTTGCGTGCTGCCAGAATGAGATTCGATGTCCATTATTGGGATTGCAACCTTCTGTCTCATGCCCAAAATTAAGGCATGCCTGAATTTTTAAGTCACTCCTTCAAGATGTACCAACCCGGCCACATAAAAACACATCAGCTCTCTCTGCTCTGACATAACCTTGCTAGGAATCATCACCTGAGGCCATGATCTTGATGTAAGCAAGCATGGGAAAGAGTAAGGTTATGGTTCAGATCTTCTTTTGCTAGGCTTCTGTACTAGATTTCAATGTAAATGATATTTTCTGCATTGATGCTTACACGAAGTCAAAAGTTCCAAGATGTTGTAACAAAGGAGAGCTGTAAACTGATAGCTGCCAACTGCAGCATATTCTGACAGCTCTGGGTGCCACAGCTCTAAAGCCCATAGATAGTCTTTTCCTCTGTCCCCATTGGGAAGGAAACACATTTTCCTCATTTCCCACTGTTCCAGTTCTCTCACACTTTGTGATTCATCAGGTGTTAATTTCTCAAAAATGCGTTTAATTCCGCAGGTGAATATCTCTGAATTTTGCTTGGGAAACTAAGTGCAAGGGCTTAGTGGTGGATGGAATTCTCCCATTTTGAGATTAAGGGTCCTATTTTACTATTTTGATTCTAAGTGCTGGACAGACTTGAAACTGGGGGTGTTTCAGGTCAGGCTTTTAGACCTGTTCTGAGGCACTTCCATACGCACTCTGCCTGCAAAAATATCAATGATTCTAAATCATGCTGCAGAGGTCTGTGGGTGGGGCTTAACAGCCCAAAATCCTGCAGCTCTGATTGGCACTTCCAACAGCACGCGTGCAGAGAAAACCATGATGGAATGCCATTCCTCTGCCACATTCCCCCTAGGCCAGATAATGCTTCCCCCAGCCCCCACAGACATTGCTCTACCCTCACAACATTATGGACCCCCTTCCCCTCCCCCCACCCCGCACTCTCCTCTGCCCCCCATACTGATCGTTGCCCTCCTCCCCACTTCCCCTCCACTGATCTCAGCAAAATGGAACCCCCCTCTCCCCCCAGTGGATGGGCAAATGTAGTGATAAAGGGGGAAGTGCCGGTAAAGTTGACCATGCAGTCCATTAAGTCAATTTAAATGCATGTGCCTGTCCTGATTTTGTCTATTTTCTGGCCTTGGTAAAGGGGGAACCGGTGCGGAGGTGGGCATGGATTGCGCTACTTGCCTCATGCTCAATTTTACCAAGTCTTCGTGCCTCAAAGTGGGTGCAACGCGATGATAAAATTGGGCCCTCAATGTTGTGGTGGAGCCTGTTCTGCTAACCCCATTTATTAAACCTTGTTTATTAAGCACAGTGAATTCCCCTCCGAATCTCCCAATGGGATGGCAGCTGATCTGTTTTCCCATCTGAGGCTGACAGGTTTGAAGGTCCCAGAGCCATATTTAAACATCATTCCAGCTCACTCATATCATTCCCTCCAGTCCAGCTGTGTTCACAGTGCAGCATGTCAGCAACCCAGAGGAAAAAGGCTAGCAGCCTGAAGAAAAAGTTTGCTCTTTCATTCAACCAGCCTTCCCTTGAAACCATTACCTTCAAGCCACCCATGTCCCACTTGGACCTCTGCCCACTGCTTCTGTCGTCTTCATCCATTCCCTTCCCGTAAACGATGCATGATTTCTTTGAAACCCTTGTTCATGAATTCATGCAGCCATGTCGGGGCCTACCTTTCCTCCTTCGGTCTTCCCTTTGTCTTCTATCCACCTACTTGCCCCTCTGAGTGCCATTCTGAGCCCTCACACCCATTCCCCTTCCCTGCACACCCCTCCTTCCACATACTCTCTTCATCAAGCCAAGCCCCTCACCATTGGCACTCCTCCCCTGATCAAACCTCAGACCTTAGTGGCTGCCTGAGTTCTGCCACTCATTGCTGTCCAGATAGACACTGGTGTGTGACACCATTGGTAAGAAGACCCCTGTTCCCTCCAACATCCATTGTCCTCGGTGACACATGAGGCCAGTAGCATGATGCTGTCCCTGAAGTCCATTTCAGCACGGGGATGGAAGGTGGGAACTAGTCTGCCCCAGCCAAATGGTGTGCAGCGTATCAGGACGGTGCAGCATTGTGGCAGAAAGGCTTTGTTGTACTCACCTCCAAGTCTCTGGCTAACTGAGACTGTTTGGTGCATGCCATTCATTAGCAATTGTGCTTTTAGACCAACAAGATTTCCCACTGGCAAGATGCAAAATTGGAAGGGCTGATGGGAAAAGGGGTCAGCTTTTTAATGAGCATTCAAGAGATGCAAATAGCATTCATGCCACCAGCCAGTGGAAAATCGACTTTCCATTAACATCTCCGCTGGGAGAATTGCAGTGTGATTTTTTGCTGGGTTTCTGAGATGTTGGCTCCTGCAAATTTCTCTGCTCTAGCCCTGCACCACCATGGGTGAGGATGGGAGAATTCCAGCCAGTAAGTGGGAGGACAGTGAAAGATTGGCCTGAGGACGAAGCAGCTCAAAATGGGGAGTGAACTACTCCTACCCCTCCTCATCATCGTTATCTCCATGGTCAATGCAGGAAAAAATATGGTCAATTCCTTCCTACTCTATTGTCAATATTTTCATCACTATTTATATCTCCCATCGCGCTACTGCAGAAAGGATGGTGAAAAGTAAGAATGGGTGAGTGTTACTGTCTTGGGATTAGTAAGACACAGGGAAGGGTTTGAATGTTTTGTTTGTGTGCTGCCTGGAGAACAGAGTAGGTGGCGCCCAAGATGCCAAGAGATTGTCAGGAATTGCCGGAGTTGTTCTCAAAGGAGAAACTGGGTGCCCCCTCTGGTGGCCTGATTTTGCAGTGCAACATATACTGTCAATAGGTAAATCAATTATAGTCAGGATTCCACTGACACGCCCACCCTGAGGCTCACATTCTCTGTTGGTCTTAGGTATGCTGGAAAAATTCCAACTGAGGAGTATGTGCCAAGTGACATGTGAGGAGTGAAGTTACAAATGTGGAAGCAAGGGCGTGTTAAAGTGGAAAAAGAGGTTTCTGGATTCTACAAGATACTTGCCTTGAATTAAGAGAGTTTTAAAGACATGGTGGAGGATGGGGTGTTCAAAGCCTGTAGTGGAAAGGTACATTGTGAGCGTTGTTTTAAATGGGTAAAGAATGTACTTATGCTCAGAAGAGGCATCATTTTGTCAACATTGATCAAGTCATGAATTGCTTGTTGCGCCGTTTTGCAGCCCAGGGGTGAATCATAGAATCCCTGTAGTGCAGAAGGAGGCCATTCAGCCCATTGACTTCACACTGACTCTCTAACAGAGCATCTTACTTAGGTCCATTTCCTGTGTTATCCCTGTAATCTCATATATTTAAACTGCTAATTCCCCCAATTTATACAAAGGGGCAATTTAGCATGATCAATCCACCTAACCTGCACATCTTCGGACTGTGGGAGGAAACAGGAGCACTTGGAGGAAACTCATGCAGACACTGGGAGAATGTGCAATTTCCATGCAAACAGTCACTCAAGAACAAAATTGAACCTGGGTCCCTGGAGTTACGAGGCAGCAATCTTAACCACTGTGACATCGTGCCATCCCAAAGATTAATCTTCTGTGCCAAAGAACAAATGAAAACAACAGATAGAAATTAAACCATAGGTCTATTAAAATTGTCTCATCCAGTTATGTTACAAATGATCGTCATGACCCATCCAATGACAACCATGTAATTGTTTAGGAAAACAGTGGTACAGTGGATTAGCACTGCTGCCTCACAGTGCTAGGGATCTGGGTTCAATTCCCGGCTTGGATCCTTGTCTGTGCAGAGCGTGCACACGTTTGTGTGGGTTTCCTCTGGATTCTGTGTTTCCCTCCCACAGTCCGAAAGATGTGTTGGTTAGGTGCATTGGCCATGCTGAATTCTCCCTCAGAGTACCTGAACAAGTGAGAGAGAGTGGTAACTAAGGGATTTTCACAGTAACTTCATTGCACTGTTAATGTAAGCCTACCAATGACAATAATAAAATTTAAAAAGAATTAATAAAGAAGCCCACTTAAAAACCCAAAACCAATTTGGGGGAAACAAAATAATCCTGGAAAATTGCCTCTGACTTTTGAATGCAGCAAATTGGGTTCTATAAGGCCACAGTCACCTTGAGGCAAATTAGATATGTTTCTCCAGGCTCCACAATGAAACCTTGAATCATCCCTTGAATCATTCCTTTGGAAAATTTTCAGAAATGAATGTTTCTATTTTTTAACCAGAACCTTCGCTACATTGCTCATGATAGGAAGTTATTGAAATATTTATCCATAGCTAATGATTTCTCTGTCATAGTACCTGTAATGTTGGGATCTCAGCAATATTACTGGTGACCAGGTCCTTGTCTTAGTAGCTGAGAAGGCAGATTTGCGCTCCAAAATCTTCGTAAGTTTTTTATTAAACTGTTGCGGTTCAAATCCTATTAAAAACAGAAGACATGGCATACCATTAAGACGAATATTACAAGCTACCACCAGTCCATATGAAGAAAACAGCTACTTGTATGACTGAAACAACCAATTATAATTCATGTACTTTGGAGATAATTAGAAGCTTTGAATTGAATTAATCGATGGAATTTTTTCCACTAATAATTGTGTAAGGGTGAGAGGGCTGTATTAGATTGTTAGAAGCTTTATTTTCCTCTCCAAATCCACATGGCTCCTGAGATTAGCCAATAGTTGATAGTGGATGAGTGGCAATGGAGAGTAGGTGATGTACCTGAGTTTTCATTGAGGGTGGGGTGGGAAACATGAGGTGGGGGCTGGGGGGGTAGGGGTTGGCAGTAGTGGGAGCTAGATGACCTAAAACAACTTCTAAAACAACTATAATTAATAGTTATCCCACTCCTGTGGCCATCTACACTCTGGGCTGGGTGACCTAACTCTATCCTGTACTCATCCTGGGCTGAAAATCACACATTTTGGAGTACTGTTTACTGAGATTGACTTACCAAGTTGGATCCATGCAACTGCAGGCTTGGGGACCCCATTTAGTCCTGACATCAGGGTGACAAATTTGCATGAAAATTTGCCCCATTAATCAGAATCAATTGGCACAGACTGACCTGAACCAAAGTTAGAGATCATACAAGGACTGTGGGTTCATATTTCTACAGAGTGCACTGTCCTAAAGTCAATTCATCACTAACAATTCTAAACTATTCCTGAACCCCAGAGTGTGTACACAAAATGATAAAACAACCACACAAAATGGGAGCAGAAGTTGGCCATTCAGTCCCTCAAACCTGCTCAACTATTTAGTAAGATCATGGCTAATCTGTTTGCTTTTTGAGTTCCACATTCTTATCTATCCCTGATAACCTTTGATTCCTTTGCCTAACAAGAACCCATTTATCTCTGCCTTAAAAGTATTTTGTGATCCCACTTCCGCCTCCTTCAGAGGCAGTACATTCCAAAGTACACAACCTTCTGAGAAATAAATTCTCCTCATCATTGTCCTAAAATATTAAAATGGCTGCCTCTAGTTCTGCACTCACCCACATGAGGAAACTTCATGTCCACCTTGTCAAGGCCATTCAGGACCTTCTCTGCTTCAATCAAGTCACCCCTCAACCTTCCAAACTCCAGTGGAAACAAACCTAACCTGTCCAACCTATCTTCATACGAAAACCTGCCTATTCCAGATATTTAATAAATCTTCTCGGACCTGCCTCCAATGCACTTACATCCTTTCTTAATAAGGAGACCAAAACTGCACACTATATTCAAAACCTTTATAACAAAAGCCCAACACTCTTACTTTAAAGTTCAATTCTATAATAACAAAGAACAGCATTCAATTAGCCTACTTGATTCTGTGTTGTACCTGCATTGTAGTTTTTGTGATTGGTGAACCAGAACACCTAGATCCCTCTGCACATCAGAATTCTGCAGCTGTTTTCCAATTAAGTGATGTTCTTATTTTTTAATAAGCCAAAGTAAGCAATTTCACATTTTCCCACACTATATTCCGTTTGGCAGATTTTTGCCCACTCAATCTATCTATATCTGTCTTCAAACTCCTCATATCTTTTTCACAACATACTTTCCTAAATACCTGAGTGATTTTGCACATTTTGCCACCATATCTTTGTTCCTCTCATCTAAATCATTGGTGTAAATTGTAAAATGCTGAGGCCCCAGCACAGGCCCCAATGGTATTCCACTTATCGCATCCTGCCAACCTGACAAGCACCAATTTATGCATACTCTGTTTTCTGCCAGTATTCTATCGAAACAAAGAACAAAGAAATTTACAGCTCAAGAACAGGCCCTTTCGCCCTCCAAGCCTGCACTGACCATGCTACCTGACTTAACTAAAACTGCCTATTTTCCCATGGACCATATCCCTCTATTCCCATCCTATTCCTGTATTTGTCAACATGCCCCTTAAAAGTCACTATTGTATCTGCTTCCACTACCTCCCCCAGCAACGAGATCCAGGCTTCAGCTGGATCTTTCATCTTAAAACTTTCAGCTTGATAGTGTCTTCTACATAAATGACTTCAAAACAAATAAAACAATTACAGTTAAGACTTTTTTACTTGTAATTTTTTTAGGTAGCTCTTTAGACAAGGCATACCAGATTTGGATTTGTTCTTATTTTTCAGATTACTCCAGTTAGTTCAACTGCATGAACAGGCTATTAAAGCTAAGCATTTCCATGACATTCACACATTGAATGGAAGAACTAAAGGATATGGAGAAAACAAATGTTAGAGGAGAAGAAGATTAAACAAGAACATAAGACAGAAGGAGATCACCGTAAAAGTGGATGTCAGGCCAATGGAGGGATTTGAACATTTTGAAGTCAACCTGTTGGGACTTATAGATTCAGTGAAGGTTGTAAAGGACTGTTTAGATGACAGAGCTGGACCTTATGTGGGTGAGGTTGGTGACTTATTGCATTTTGGATGCATTCAAGTAAATAGATTGGCTAGAATTCCATTAGAGAAATGAAGTCTCAAGGTGATGAAGGCAAGGACAAGAGCAAAGTGAAGTAGTTCATACTGGGGGAAGATAATGTTGAACAATACAATAATCTTTCTACTCAGACTGACAGTGAGGATAAACTATTACCAGGAGCTGACCGCTGTGTATAGACTCACCTACCTAACCACATAAACTCTTTCATGCTGTGTTCATAATGATGACGAGACTGATGTCAGAATTGCCAAGGTCAGTGTATTCTTCAGAAGTCTTGGCTATTCAGTATAGGAACGTAGAGGGGTGAGCGTAGAAACCAATCTCAAGGTGTAGTGAGTGCCGTGCTCTCCACTCTATCAGCAACATGTAAAGGGAATCACTTTTTCCTTTGCTGTCTCTGCAAGCTCCTCAATATCAGGTGACTAGACAGAGGTCTTCAGGAGTCAGTATGGTCAATACCTTTACAGTGTTATGACAAAAACTGCTCCGATGGCCTGCGCATGTTACTAGAATGTTTGACACTCCCTGAGTGAATCCCCTACACT
Source organism: Sphyrna mokarran (assembly GCA_024679065.1). Lineage (NCBI taxonomy): Eukaryota > Metazoa > Chordata > Chondrichthyes > Carcharhiniformes > Carcharhinidae > Sphyrna > Sphyrna mokarran. The sequence goes on along the minus strand of JAGIQG010000012.1, from coordinate 50,291,210 downwards.
GAACTGCAGAATGGAGCACACTCACATAGCTGCTGGAAGAAATCCTGAAAGCCTCCTTCAAGGACTTTAAAATTGACATTGCATCATGGGAGACCCTTGCCTGGGATCCCTCAGCCTGGAGGATTGCAGTTGCCAAAGCAGCATCAGAAAATAAGGAGCAATGGATAGTGTCAGCTCAAAACAAGCGCAATGCACATAAAATCCACAAGAACACTGTCCCCAACTACCTACCAGCCTCACTGTCCTGTCATAGAAACATAGAAGATAGGAGCAGGAACAGGCCATTTGGCCCTTTGAGCCTACTCTGCCATTCATCAAGATCATGGCTGATGGTCCAACTCAATAGCCTGATCCTGCTCTTTTTTCATAACATTAGATCCCATTCACCCCAAGTGCTATATCTAGCTGCCTCTTGAATACACTTAAAAGTTTTGGCATCAACTACTTCCTGTGGTAATGAATTCCACAGGCTCATCACTCTTTGGGTAAAAAAAACATTTTCCTCATCTCTGTCCTAAATGGTCTACTCTGAATCCTCAGACTGCAACTTCTGGTTCTGGATTCCCCCACCATCGGGAACATCCTCCTTGCGTCTACTCTGTCTAGTCCTGTTAGAATTTTAAAAGTCTCTATGAGACTCCCCCCCCATCCCCTCAGTTGTCTGAACTCCTAATTTTATTAGAAAGGATTATTCCAAGCTCTCTGACTTGACTAACCTAGTCAATCTCTCTTCATATATCAACCTAGTAAACCTTTGAGTCCAAGAATAGCTTTCCTCAGGAAAGGAGACCAAACCCACACTAAACATTCTAGGTGTGGCCTCACCAAGGCCCTATATAATTGCAATAACACATCCCTGCTCCTGTACTTGAAACCTCTTGCAATAAGGACCTGAGTACAATTTACCTTCTTTACCTCATTGCACCAGAACGTTTTATATTAAAATAGAACTTAAAGGCCACCTTCACGCCTACACAGCCCAATGTCTGGATGACAAATGAAGATGGTCTTCTTCAGTAATGAAGGATGAATGATGATGACTCAGACTGAGCTGGCAGCTAGGAAACTAATGGTGTATAGATATTAGTAGCTGTCAAAAAATTATTCCTTTTTTTGACAATAACAAACAGTAGAGCATTTTGGTTTATTCAGGTTTGCATGTGCATGAGAAATGTAAGAGGTAGCGCCATCTTTTCAATCAATGGAGGAAGCTATCTGTTTATACTTCCAAATTGCCAAGGCATAACTTATTGTGGGTGGGGTGGGGAATTGGGGGAAAGGGCATGGTGGGCAGGTGGTCGCTAGCAGTGGGCCACAAATTGGCCTTCAGGGCAGGCAAGGCAAAGCTTTGGAAGTTAATGTAATGCCTCCTTGAGACTGACATGAACAGAACCAGGAGAAAGTACTAACAAGAAGAGGATTGAATGGTCATTTTACGGTCTTTTCTACATTTATTTTAGATTTCCAGTGCTAATGGTGAGTTAACTCATATCTTACACATTTTCTCCAGTATTTGCTCTGGTCTATGTTTAGTATGTGCAATACATATAACTAAATTTTTAATTAGCACTCAACATTTAGCAGTGCTTTGTACATAATATAGCTGAAAAATCTCTCCTCTTTGTCCTAATTAGAAAACTAAAGACAAGTAAATAAATTAAATAAGGAAACTGAGGTGAGAAAAGGAAATTAGGTCTAGAAAACTAAATGATCAAATATTAGAACAGACAAGATTACAGAAATCCTCTTGTACTTATGAGAGAGGATTATTCCAAGCTCTCTGATTTCATCACCCTATTTTTTAATGCTTTACGTAACAATTTACATTAAGCCGGTTAAAAACTGAAGGAAAGCTCAATATATTGAAACAAGAATCAACTTTTTTATCAACTCGATTCTAGAAAATCACAAACTCTTCACCTGGGATCTGGGAAGCAACTGGTGACTTCTGCTTAATGAATCATGTCCCAAATGCATTCTGATCCAATCAGATAAAGATGATCAATTCCGTTTGTATCAATGTGTATTAATCCTTGTGTTGTTACCTACCACACCACATCATGCCTGCAACTCCAGTCAGCCTCCTTCCACCCAAGGTTGCGCAACATTGTTCGCTACAGACAAAGCTTATTTGTGGAAATCGGCTTATTAGACAGTCTCTATGGCAACCGCAACTCATAATAGGAAGAGTGAGGGCTTCACCAGTGAATCATCTTCGTGATGGTAAAACGGAGGCAACAGGTCCTGAGCAAGAGGTTTGTTACCCTACACCCTCCGCCCCAAAGCTGGTCCTTCCATCACACTCACACCGAACACTAAAACTCCGGGGTCAGCTACACAGGCTCAGGTTGGATGTCGCTGCGTCTCAGCACTTCCAGGCGTGAAGGACTGCACCTGTTCTAACTAGAGTAAGTGATGCACTTCGTTATTGCCTGCAATGTTAGTGCTTGTGGATTCATCTGATCTGTCTGCTGAAGTAACTGTCAGTTGTCAATGATTTAACCTTCTGTTTTGTTTGGTTCCATTTCAAATTGAGGTCCATCTTTTGGTGTTAATACCGAAGGGGGAAGATGAAAAATAAGTAAAAAAAATACATTAAATGATGATTCTTATAAAGTAATATTTATTATCCATATTGAATATTTTTTGTCTAATAATGAGTGTACATTAGCTAATGTTTTCATAACGACAGTGAATTTATTGTGTCTTCAGGCTAGCTTTCTGCAACAATACCCCCAACCAGGGGCAGGTTTCATTTCGTTAGTCGCCTGGTAGTATAATTTTATTCCATTTTTAAAGTTGCAAAACCAGTGCTTAGAATGGACTCGGCAAAATCAAATCCATTCCTTGCTTGCTCCAAACACCCTATTCAATAGCAAATGGCCAAGTTCCACATAGTTCTTGAGAGAAAGTGAAAAGCTATTGAGATTCTAGATTTAAATAAGAGAATGGGAAGAGGCAGAGACAGTTCACAGGTTTTTTTTAAGAAAAAAAGAAATACAGCGGGGAAAGCAAAATATAATTTATTTTCAAAAATATTGTTTCCTTGAATACATGGTCCTTCATTTTTTTTAAGATGCTCCATCAATAGTTGAAAGTTCAGAAATAAATCTAAAATTCAGAATCATGCCAAAGCTCTGCCATAGACAGTTCACAGTGAACTGTGCAAATCTGTTAATGGGCAAAATAACAGAGGAAAGGTGGCAGCTACAAAAAGAATTTAACCTGATGCAGATCAATTTTAACGCTGTTATCAGTAAGAATTCTGCAAAACAGCCATGGATGATTAAAGAAGTAACATCAAATTGAAAAGAAAAAATGTGCAAGTGCATAATGTTGGGAAAACAATAAAAGATAAAGCTGATAAGAGCTACAAAAAAGGGATATGAAAAGAAAATTGCAAGCGGTAATCCAAATCAACGCAACATTTTTCACAATTGAATTAAGAAAAAGAGGGTATTCTGGAACTCTGTGGGTCCCTTGAAAAATGCTGTGATATTGACAATGGAAATAAAGAAATGGTGGGTGTGCTCAATAATTATTTTGCATTGCTATTTACAGTAGAGGAAAAGGATAGTGTGCTGGCCATTCCAAAGATACAGAGATTGAATCAGGGTCAGGGATTCACTAAAATTAATATAAGCAAAGTAACAGCACTGAACAAAATAATGACACAAAGGAATAACAAATCCACTAGAGCAAATGGTTTCTATCGCATAGTTTTAAAGGAAGTAGGTAGGAACATTGTAGATGCCCTCACTATTATTTTCGAAAGTTCTTGCTTTTGGGAAGTTTCCTTTAGATTGTAATATTCTACTTTACTATTGATGGAAGCTCAGAAAGAACTGGCATGGTGGTTAGCACTGCTGCCTAACAGCACCAGGGGCCTAGGTTTGACTCCCAGCTTGGGTCACTGTCTGTGTAGAGTTTGCATGTTCTCCCTGTGTCTGCATGGATTTCCTCTGGGTGCGCTGGTTTATTCTCACCGTCTGAAAGATGTGCTGATTTGGTGCATTGAACCTAGCAAGCATTGGAGTGTGGTGACTAACGAATTTTCACAGTAACTTCATTGCAGTGTTAATGTAAGCCTTAATTGTGACCAATAAATAAACTTTAATAAATAAACTTTTAACTGTAGCTAGTTATAGATAATTTAGTCTCTCATCTGCTTTTGGGAAATTACTAGAATTAAAAATAAAATGACCTTAGTTGATAGCATTATGTTAGCCTCTGATTTACTGGTTCGAGATTCACTCCAGGGCTTGAGTACGAAAATTAATACACTTTCTCCAGTGCAATAGTGAGTGAATGCTGCTCTGTTGGAGATTCCAGCTTTTGGGTGAAATGTTAAATTCAACTGCCGGTTTGGGTGGATGTAGAAAGTCCCATGGCACTATTACCAAGAAGAGTGGGGGAATAATTCCAATATCCTGGCCAATATTTATCCCTCAATTGATATCACAGAAACAGATTATCTGGTTATTATCATATTGCTGTTTGTGTGACAAATTGGCTGCCATGTTTCTGACATTATAATATTGATGATTCTATAAAATTAATTCATTGCTGTAAAGCTCTTTGAAACATCTAATGGTCAATGCTATATAAATGCAAGTTCTTTTGTTCCTGATCAGAGAGAACCAGCATAAACTTGACAAGGATAAAACATGCCTGATTGATCTGCTTGAATTTTTGAAGGCAAAATTGAAATAGTGCAACAGCTAATGTCTATGGATTTTGTTTACATGGACTTCCAAAAGACATTTGATAAAATCCCCCATAACATAGAACATAAAACACTACAGCACAAACAGGCCCTTTGGCCCACAAGTTGTGCCGATCATATCTATACTTACTAGGCCATAGAACTATCTGTAACTCCCAATCCCATTAAATCCCATGTACTCATCCAGAAGTCTCTTAAAAGACCCCAGCGAGTTCGCCTCCACCACCACTAACGGCAACCAATTCTATTCACTCACCACCCTCTGAGTGAAAAACTTACCTCTAACACCTCCTCTATACTTACCCCCCAGCACCTTAAACCTGTGTCCTCTCGTTGCGACCCTGGGAAATAGCCTCCGAGAATCCACCCTATCTATTCCTCTCAACATCTTATAAACCTCTATTAGTCGCTTCCCAGGGAGAAGAGACCTAGCTCTCTCAACCTATTTTCATAAGGCATGCCCTCCAATTCAGGCAACATAAGACACTGAGAGTTGAAGATGAAGCACATGCAACTGAACGCAAATTATTGATCTGGTGAGGAAATTAACTGAACAACATGAGATTAGATTAGAGATAGTCTAATTAATTTTAATTAACAGGATGAATTGTGTCTGCAACTGTTCATCATATTTATTAATGACTAAGATAATGGAGTAGAAAACCACACATCTCCAAGTTTTCTGGTGACTCAAAGATAGTTAGGATTGTGTGCAATGCAGATGGGAGCATAAATTTACAAAGAAGTGTTAATAGATTAAATGAATGGGAAATCCTGTGACAAATGAATTTCAATGTAGGCAAGTATGAGATTGTCAACTTTGGACCGAGAAATGATAGAACAGAGTGCTTTTTAAATCGTGAAAAGCTAAATACAGTGTAGGTCCAAAGAAAGTTGGGGGTCAATGCATATAAATGATTCCAATGCCGTGAACAGCTACTGAAAAAATTAATGGAATACTGGTCTTCACATGAGAATCAGGGCAAATTCTCCGCAGGTTGGCAGCATAGCAAGCACAAAGGAAATGGCTGTTGGAGGCCAATCATCTCAGTCTCAGGAGTTCACTGCAGGCGTTCATCAAGGTAATGTCTTAGGCCCAACCATCTTCACCTGCTTCCCTCCATCATGGGGTCAGAAGTAAGGATGCTTGCTGAATATCATTGAAACCATCCTTCTACATCCTAGTCTTTGTTCTCACTTAGTGCTCTGTTCACTGAAAGCGCTTCTAAGTCAGGAGCTCCTTTTCCCCAAGTTGTTGCCTTTGTGCTGGTGCTTGAACAATTAAGTGCATTGATGCCACTGGCGAGGAAATGCTAATTGTGCTTCAGATAGTTAATTCTTCAGAAAAAGTAGTTAGAGATGGTCAGTAGCTTAGTCCTGGGCATCTACTCCTCAATCATGAGTTAAGAAATATGTTTTTTTAAATTCATTTTTGGGATGCAGCTGAAGATGGTTGCTAGATGCTATTGCCCATTCCTAATTGGTCTTGAGAAGATGATGGTGAACTACCTCCTTGAAGCACTACAATCATGTGGCACAGATACACCCAAAATGCTTTTAGGGAATGTGTTCCAGAATTTTGTTATTTGTGTGGATATTAGCCAACATGCACTGCTATTCACTGTCGAGATTTACATGAGAGGAGTAAGCATTTGAAAGAATAATTATTAGATCATTGGTATAATCCTGTTACTGAGTTAATTACTGCCTACAGGAAAAGGAAAGCTGAAAGAATAAAAATTAAATTAATTTAAAAACTTAATCTTCTTTTAAATTGTGATGTAATTTAATTAAGGGTAAAATCTTCACCCAATATAATGATACCTACATATTTTATAATTGTGAAGTTAACAAAATCATACATTAACCAACCAATTATTAGAGAGGCAAATAAGCAACTAGTTTGTTTCTTTTCAAGTCTTCATGAACTTCTCAAGAGATGTCTTTGAAATACAATAAATCCATTAACCAGATTCGATTAATATCAGTCAATGATGTTTTCTAAGAGGTGAAAGATTTGAGTCTATAGTGCGATTAAAATAATATCAAAACAACTTTTTATTCTGGCCATCACTAATGTTTTTACTCAATGAAATTTTATCTTCTGCACTCTTACATGTATCCGTGTTTACCATATTTACACTTCAAACACTAAAGGGAAAATTCTTGATCTTATTAATAGCTAATATTACTAAAACTCTTTTATCTGGAAGAATGGTCAAGTTCTTCAAAGCATAATTTCAGAATCAGCTTTGCTTGACCTATAGAGTGATAGAATTTTAGAAGAATACAGAACAGAAGAAATCCCTCTAATCTATCATGGTGCATTAAGTCTTTGCGAAATCTATCCAGCTGCTCTCATCTCCCAGTTTTTTTCTCCGTCGCTCTGTGTTTTTCCTTTCCAATATCATCCCACTCCCGTTTGAAAGTTCTGAATGAACTGGCTTTCACACACTGAATTCCAGATCATCACAATCATTGCATAATTTCTTTATTCTTGTGTTGCGTCTGATTAATTTTCTGATGAACTTAAATCAGTCTCCTCTGGTTGCCGATCATTGTCTCTGACAGGAAATAACTTCCCCTTATTAACTCTTCTCCAAGTAATGGAAGCCTTTCACTGCTGGTACCATTCAAGTTTACCCTGCACCCTAGCCAAGTCATCGAAACAAAATCATTATAAAAGCACAGTGCTTAGTATTGACTACAATACTCCAGCTGGTGCTTGCCTGTTATTCCATAAACGTTTAGCAGGAATTTTGTGCTTAAGTACTTTCTGATTATAAAGTCAAAGATCCCATATGTTTGTTAACAGTCTTATCAAATTGTATTGCCACTTCAAAGACTACATTTCCAGGTCTCTTTGTTTTTGCACTCCCTTATATTACCTTGACTCATTCAACTTATCAAAATGAATCAGTTCATATTATTCTATGTGAAATTTCGTCCACCATTTGTTTGGCCGTTAATTTCACCAATGGTATCACAAAGTCTGTTTTTTTATCCTCCTCATTGCTTACTATATTTTCCAGTTTTGTGTTATCTGTAAACTTTGGAAATATGTTCTGTAGACCCAAATCCAGATTAAGATCAATAGTCTGAGCATCAAAACATGGAGAGTACCAGGATACTAATTCATCAGTTGATGAAGGGCAGAAGATGATAATCAGCAGGATATTTCTTAGCCCAGGTTTGACCCAATGCCATGAGATTCCATGAGATCTGATGTCACTCTCAAGGACTTTCAGGGCTTCCAACTGTACACCGGTCTTTCTGCCAGTTCTTATAGTGTGGCAATTAAGGAATCTGAGATCTTTGTTGTTGGTAGAATTCTGTTATCATGACCATTTCAGGCTGTTGCCTAGTTTGTGAGACACTTATCCCAATATTGGCACAGGTCCCCAGATATCAGTGAAGACAACTTTGTAGGGATGGCTGGGCAGGGTGTGGCTTTGTCATTTCCAGTCCCTAAGTTGATGCTGGGTGATCTGTCTAATTTGAACTCTTGTTCAACTTTTGTGCAGTGGTTTGATACAACTGAGTGGCTAGCTGCCATGGTGAGTTTCAAACTCATATTTCTACAGCATTAGTCTGGGTATCTGGATTATCCATGCAGTAATGTTACTGTTTTGCTACCTTCCTATGTATACACATAAAAGAGTACTTCATCCAATTTCTAAACAAGGAGTTCAAATTCGATCAAGGATGGTTACTGAATGTTTATTATCACAGTTGACTTCAGTGGTTATGTTAGAAAAGGTAAAGAATTCTAATATGTCTTAAAGCAAAATTGTTTAGATCACTACATTTCCTTTATATATTTTCAGAAAACAGCATTATCAGTGAACAATGTCAATAGCTTCCTGGTTTAAATGGAATGAATCTTATCAAAGATACTCCCAGAGGAACCCCACAGATGTGATCATCGAGACCCTCATGATGGAGCTTAACTGGCAGATTAAACAAACGGAGAAGATGCAGAGAGAGCGTGAAGATGAGTACAGGAGGATAAAAACAGGTGTAGACTACAACTGGCTCATCAGTCATCCCAAACATAGCTATGAGCTATCCCCAGTGGAAAGGTTAGAACTTGAAAAAGCTTGTTCCAAAATCCACCCTTCTTACTGTGGACCTGTGATACTCAGGTAATGTCACTGCAATCTGATATTTAGTTTGTATATGAATAACATGAATCTTTCTAATAATCAACAAATTTGCACAAACTAAACAGATAAAATGTCTTAAAAATAACTAATATTGGGACAATTGGGTTTAATGGGGAAAAGAAACTGTCAAACAGTCAATATTTCAGTATATGAAGCTACACTGAATACTATTGCCTCATAAATACATGGTTCACTGTAATGTTTTATAGCTTGGAGTTCCAATAACATGTTTCTGCTCAATACAGAGCTGAAGTTATCTTTACTTTGATGTCTTATGGATTCTCTCTCCTAAGTTTCAAGGGCCTTTGTGGCAGTGAACAAAGAACAAAGAACAAAGAGCAACACAGCATGGGAAACAGGCCCTTCAGCCCAACGAGCCCACGCTGCCGTCCTAACGTCCTAATGACATATCCTTGTCTTTAGGCTATGCCTATTGTTGAAGATTCCCATATAGGGACCAATATAGGGACAAGTTGTTACCCAATCAGCCTAAGAGCACATTTTTGGGATGTGGGAGGAAACCGGAGCACCCGGAGAAAACCCACGCAACCACGGGGAGAACGCGCAAACTCCCGCAGACACAGGCCCCAAATCCATGTGTCTGCACAGCAACAGCGATAGTCTCTGAGCTGTCATGTTGCCCATCAGATGGTCCAGTTTAAGCACACACTGACGACGTGAAGCACTAGGCAACTCCTGAAGCAACCTCCAAGAGCAGCTCTCGCACGACATGCCGCATGCATGCCCCTTGTTGGTCAACAAGGTGGACCGAATTGCCTGTGGAAACAAATAAGACTTAATTAAACATGCTAAAAAAAAACTAAGACATTCCCTAGACGAAACTAAAAGATAGTCTACTACTATTTGGTCCTCCCGATATTCAAACAGTCCTCCTATATCCCTCTATCTGCAGACCGCTCATGTGGCTGCCCAAGAGACCCTTAAACAACCCTAGCGTGCCTGCTCCCACCACCTTACTCGGCAGTGCATTCCACACCCCCACTACCCTTTCTGTGAAAAACTGGCCTCTAATATTCATCTTATACATAGCCCCCCTCACCCTGAGCCCGTGAACCTTGCCTACTTCCAGCTTTTCACTTGCAAGCTCTGAATATAGTGTCTAGCATTCAGAATGAAGCGTAACAGCTCGGCTGAGAAGCCGTTATGTCCAATCACTTTTAGCAATATGCAGCATTGGTCGAAAGAGGCAGCATCTTGGAGTATGTGCAAATGCAACCAGATGGACCTAAACAGACCAAGCTGCAAGGCAGCCCACCACAGTGGGTATGATTCTTCTTTACATATTGTGAAGATCTGCCAGCCTTTGACCCATTGTAAATGTTGAAATCTATTCATCAAGAATTGGATTCCCTAGGGTATTTATCATGTGTTATGTACACATCTTCATAAGCCACTTAATTACTTCACTCACCACCACTTCCAAGTATGGGTTGCTTGAGCTTAAAACCACAGATCCTCAAGCTTACTTTCTCATGTCCACCCCAATGCATGGACTTTGGATACCTGGCTATCCATCTATCTTTGACAATGTTTTGCCATCCTTGAGATATTATCCCTGTATACAACTGTTAGTTCAGTAAAGTTTCACAACACCAATTTTAAATCCAACCAATTTATTTGATAGTAAATTCGCGAGTTTTCGACACTATGGCCTTTGCCTGACGAAGGCCATAGTGTCGAAAGCTCGCAAATTTACTATCAGATAAATTGGTTGGATTTAAAATTGGTGTTGTGAAACTTTACTGAGTTTACCGCAGTCCAACGCCGGCATCTCTACATCATACAACTGTTAATTCCATGTGATTGCGATCTCCTAATTTGTAACCTCATGTTAATTCTTTAATGATTTCACAACAATACTTCTGGATCTGGCAATTTGTTTCTCAATACATTTACGATGTTATAGACTGCTTAGTGTGCTTATGGGTTCCCCAGCTTGTGATGGAAAATGACTGCTACCAGTTTGATGGAGAAGAACAGAGGCTGTAAAGAGGTAGAGGGAATGTATTAGAATAATTCTTTTACCCTTTTTCAGATTTGAAAAGATGGAGTTAGTATTATGTCTGACAACTAACTTAATTCATTGTTTTAAATATTTATCTGAAGATTACACACATTTCTAGATCAAGATAAGCATGTGACACTCTGGATGTAAAGACCTTCCTGAAAGTTGTGAATGGTGTTTCTCCAAAGCTGTTCATTGCTGACTGGTGGCATAGTGATTAGCACTGCTGTCTCATAGTACAGAGACATTGGTTCAATTTTGGTTTTAGGTGACTGTCTGTGTGAAGTTTGCATGTTCTCCCCATACCTGTGTAAGTTTCCTCCAGTTGCTCTGGTTTCTTCCTACAAAGTTGTGCAGGTTAGGTGGATTGGCCACACTAAATTGCCCCCTAATGTCCCAAGACATGTAGATTAGGTGGATAAACCATGATAAATGTGCAGGGTTATGGTGATATGGTGGGTAAGATGTTCTTTCGGAGAATTTGGTGCAGATGCAATGGACTGAAATGGCCTCCTTCTGCACTGAAAGGATTACAGCTCCATGGAGCCAAAATCCTAATTGAGCTTTGTATCTCTTATGCCACTTAAAGAACAGAAGCATTTATTGTTTAATTCTTGCTAAGATGAACTTTGTTTGGAGTTTTTATTCCCCATCAGTCATTGGATGTATTATGATAGAATCCATAAAGAACATATCAGTTACACCAGATACTAACATCATCCCCTTAACACGGACATTTTCCACATCAAAACCTGAGGCCATTTCAGAGCTCAACAAAATTAAGGAATTAAGTACAGTTTCTTTCCAGAAAGTATTCCGTGCAGCCCTCACCAAAAGAGTCAAGAGATTTAACAAATTGATAAGGTTTAACAAGGTTCAACATGATTTAAGGAAATAACAACTATCTACAAAGACAACAAACTCTTCTAATAGGATTGTTGTCAAACTTAGTCAATGGTAACTTACATTGATTGAAAAATAGGTTCCAGTCCTAGGCTTAAACTTTACAGTGGCTCCTAAATAAAAATTTCTACAAAGGAGATTATCCTACAGACTGAAACAAACCTTAGGATACTTAACTGAGCAGCAGCAGATAACATACAATTCTGAATTACTGAGCTCTTTCCACAGCAAAACCACTCAAATTCAACATCAACAAGACATAGAAAGTAGCATCTAATGACCTTTCTTCAAATGCTTCAGTTCATTTACTTAATGCCAACAAGAGTCAGTTAGTCATCGTGGATCAAGGAGAGTATATAAACAAGAGTCAATACCTTGTATTGACAAAGAAACTCCCCAGAGATCCTACTGCAGCTATGGAGGGAAAAATCAATAGCAAGTTGCTCCCCGTATACAGGGATAATTTTCTATCCAAATCTTCATACAGTAAACTTTATACTACATCTTCTTGTCTGATTACATTCAGACAACCTAAGACACACAAACCAAATGCTCCATTAAAACCTATGGGGCCTGATGTCCATCTCCCAATAAAGTGCAAATCAGATCATGAAATGTTGAACTTAGTCTTTTTTTCCACAAATGTTCATGTGGCCCTTTTGTAGGTAGGAAGGCCTTGATTGCAAAATGCACATGCATCACTGGGTCCGCAGTGTAAGGACCACAAGAAAATTGTATTTCCTCCTGCAAGCAATTTTGATGTGTTGATATAAATCTTAGAAAATCTAGCAAAGTGAATCTTGTTGAAGAGTTTATGACCATTAAGGAAAGCTTGTTGAGAAATCAGGAACACCCTGAAAGGTAAGTGTCCAATGTCATTAGTAGATACAATATTGTAAAGTGGAAGTATTTTTAATGTTGTAATTCACTATAGTGAAACATCCTGCGAAGGTGAGTTGACTCTTATTTTAACCGTCAATGTATAAGTGTTGGCATGCATTACAATACTTCTTCCAATGGAGAAGTGTAATAATGCATTAAATTAATGTAAGAAGTTCTGTCAGTTTTCACTGCCATGAGTGCATGAAGATAGCATGGGAGATCTGAGGGGGCATGCGTGACCTGCAGGGCTTTGATAAATGAGGGGTGAGGTTTATGGCGCCTTTTAAATGATGTTTCTAATTAGGCCATTGTGTGGAAGAACTGAGGCGGGCCTTTTAAATGGCCTGCCCCTGTACCCAAACTCCTCAGAAAACTCCATCATGGTTAACAAAATTGACTGCAACCTGACCCTTGTGCGAAAAGACAAAAGTCCCAGCCAAAATCATACACGTCACAGGTTTGCGTTTTGGAAGATGTAACATTGTGCAGGTAAGGATTTCCCAAGCCCGCAGGAAAATCCAGCCCATCATCTCCAATAAATGTGCTCCAACATGTAGGGCGGCTTAATATATAATCAGAATTCTCCCGCACTAATAATGGAAACCACACACTGGATAAATTAACTCTAAACATTTCATTAAGAGGATACAGCAAACAATCAAATCCAATGGTCAGTTTCAATGTTGAGACACTGTTCAGCAATGTACCCATTTCAAGGGTTTGTTGTATTATCAAACAATGTTTTGAAGAAGACTTCTTCTTATTCAATAGAATTGTTATATTCACCAGATTAAAATTATGGATGGGTGATGATTCTCTCAGGTCAGGCTGGGAGATATCAGTGGAGGCCATTTTGCAGACTCCCTGCTGGGCACCACAGCCTCCACATATCTCAAGACAAAGATTTTTCATGTAACTGGAGTGGAATTCATTACCATATTTAAATTCCAATTTACATTTGATTAGCAGGTCTTCGACTAAAGTCTCTGAGCTCACTAGAGTCTCTCCGCAGCCCCCACCCCCCGCTAGGAATGGTTCACTCCAGTGGGGTTTACAACAGCTGCCCACGAATAGGGAACTGGTGGCTAAGTCTGCTGGAGGGAACAGAGGCCATTGAGGTCCCAAAGATGTCAGGCACGGGGAGGGGGTGCTCCCTGGGCAGTGTCAACCTTACATCCTGGTATTGCCCAACAGGCAAAATGGCAATGCCCAATAGGCACCTTAGCACTACCCACTAGGCATCAGGCAGTGGCAAGAGGGTGGGGCCAGAGAGGGTGGGGCCTAGTGGGGCCCTATAGGGGGCGATCAGTGGGTGGTTGGGTCCCCACTGCCACTCTGCAAATGGATCGTCGTCAGAGAGAAGGAAGAGGGTGATCATGGCTGGCCATCCAGTTTGTGGAGGGGAGGTGGGGAGATCGGGGCTGGTGAGGGAAAACATTGGCTGCGATTGGGGGATTGGGGGTGTCAGAGGGACTTGCCAGTGGTAAGGCTAGCCAACAACTGGGGAGTCAGCAGTGCGGAGCTACTTGGAATGCATCAATTTTGGCACTGACAGATAGGCGAATGCGCAGTGGCCTGTTCAGCACTATGCCAATAGCCTCTCCAGTGGGAATAGATTTTCAATGTGAATCTCACTAGGGCATTCTGCAGTGCCCAGACTGTGTGAGATTCATTTTGAAAATCCCACTAAAGGAATCTGTGAGAGTTACATTTTCACACAAATTCAGCATTTCAATTTTTTTGGGAGAATCACCCCCATGATGTTCTACTGATTTGCCTAAATTCAACATCATTCCAATGGTAGAGTTTGTATTTCAAACAAATAGTTGGTGCTTAATGGGATCTCCATTGTCACCAATTGTCACTAAACCTAATTATGGTTTAGTTTGAACAAGTAGCACTTTGATCAGGTAGACTTCAACCTGAACCTTGGCTTTGACATTCCTGGGACAGATGTGTTGAATGGCAACATGATAGGAGGGAAGTTCATCATATGCTGTAATCAAAATCTGACTATTAAGTTTTCCATGGAGTTGGACATCAAATTTCCATACCATTTTCTTATGTTCTCATCAAGTCTCACAACAGCATACCAATACACGAAGTCCTCTCTAAACTCACTCACTCTGACCGAGACTTGAGCTATTGATTTTTCATCATCCCTCCACCTTTCAATCAGTTTCAAACATCCTCATTAGAAGGGTTTGCTCCATAAGTGACAGGAAACATTTACAACAAGAAGTTGTATCCGGTCTCCACTCCAATTCAATGTATTCTTTTGATATAAGATTAACACTCCTTTATCTCTTATTTGTTCCATGACAACTACTTCCATTAAGACCAGAGTCAGCCTCCCGTACATTAGTTCCACTTCACACAGACTACAATTTATACTCAAGTCAATATTTGTAGAAGCCTGACTAAACTCATTTAAGAAGCTCCACTCCATCTTTATAAACCAAAAAATTATACCATGCTATTGCCCACAATCTTGTCTCCAATGGGAGCAAAGGTGCCCAGCTGTGCCAGCCTGCACATTAGACTCATGGAACATTAAGCATGCTTCAAACATAGTGAATGGGGCAAGTCAGCTCTTTACATTCGATGGTCCAATTCTTGACTTATCTCACCCATTATTCACTGGTATACATGATGTGTCTGGGAGGTCATAAAGGTCTATCAACACCATACTATACCCCAACACAGTTGCCTTCTCACCAGCGACAGCTGGCTATCTTTACTCAAGAGGCACATTGCTATCCATTCATTCATTCTGCTCAGCTTCCCTATAAGCAGCAAGAATGCAGACATGTACCGGCATATTACAAACATAATACCTTGACCAATCAGCAGCAATATGGCAACTTCTTTACATTCTCCAACATATAAGACCATATCTTTCACCTGGTCCAGTCATTTCTGCAGAAATGGGCCGAGTACTCTGCCCGAAATGCAAAGCCTTCCAGTTTTTCAAAGGATCTTGTCCTTTTTGGAGAAAATGTTTGCATGGTGTAATTATAAAATTCTCTTACCAAAAATGAAGTATATTATAAATCTCTCACTGAGTAGTATGCTTATTTACTCCTCTGAATAGGGGGCATTTTCAGAAATGTGGCACATGGTGTATAGTAAAATAAAGTGTTACGATACAATCACAGCACAGTTTTCCATTCTTCTCCAAAACACAATCCTTATCTTGAGTAGTATCACCCTCCCTGATAACTCAAAGCATTTGAAAGACTAACATGAGAAGTAACAAATGCAAAATCTTTAATTTACATAATTGGTGTAACTGGCTTACCTGATGGTTCTGTATTATCAGAACAATTGACTCACAATTTTAAAGGTCAGAACCATTGAATCACAATTTAAAAGAATCATAATGCATTGAAAGTTCAGGAACAATTCTGTTGTGGCTTTATTATACATCCAACCATGCTTCATTGTGTATTTGACTGAGTGAAACAGAATGTATGTTGTCAAGGAGCAATATCAGTGACAACAGATTAATTGTTCTATGTACAAATATAGACATATGCCTTCAAAAGCTCTATCTTTGAAAGCACAAGCAATTTGTTTTCCCAAAGCTTTTATGATTAAGTGTAACTTTTTAAAAACACTGACAGATCTTTCATGATGTTATCCACAGAGAATACAGTGTCCTGTAAGGAAGGTTAAACCATATAAAGACACAATGGCACACCGTCCCTTTTTCAGGCGCAAACCAGGCACCTAAATATTCAATATGGTAGCTACGTTATGTGCACTCACTACGTGCCTGAAGTGTGTTGACTATCACATTAAACCAGATTGTTCTGCAAGTACTCAGGATGCATGGCAGAAATAGATAACCTGCTAAGTAAAATGATTAATAAAGCATTACACATCTTGGACTTTTTTTGTGATGTTGTGTTGACTTGTCAGATTTGTCATGTGTTAAACTTACCCAACGATCATAGACCATCAAACATGAAGAGCCATTTAGCTGTATTATGCCCAGGGCAGAACCCATAAGGTCAGATTAGTTGGTTTGACAATGAAGGAGACTGTTCACAGACTTTTGGATGCTGGTTGGACTGTTTTTTGACTGTGGAAACATAATTCTGGTTACTGACAGGAAAATTTTGTGTGCCTTTAATGAAGTTTCACTGGAGTCCTGGGTACTCTGGCAGGACTGACTTTGGGGTTGGAAGATGAAGGGAAGCAATGAGGACAGAAAATTAACAGTTGGGGAAAGAAGTGCATTGAATGGAAGGCAGGTATTCAGGGAGCACTTCTCCCACCTCAACTTCTTAGGCAAAAAGATCTTGGCCTTCTTAGGCCTTAGATCTCTAAATTTCAGGCTCTCGTTGACCTACATTACTTACTGCAGCCATTTGAGTCTCAAATCAAGGTATGAATATCACTAACCGTGGCTGTCAAGTTTACTGTAGTGCTTAGTTTTTATGCAACAGGTTCCTTCAAGTGTGCAGTAAGAAAAATCAGTAATATTTCATAGTTTACAGCAGACCCTTGTAACAGAGAGAATATCAAGGCAAGAGAAAAGATAAATGCTTATAACCGCCACTTCAGATCACATTGGACTATTAAGGGATAGGGTATGATCATGTAATTTAAATAGAAGTAGCAACAAGGGTGGATGAACACTCCTAATAGGAAGACTAGTCTGAGAAGGCTTTGAAGTACTTCTGGGGTCGAGCAAGAAAATAAATTGCTCAGTAGCCATATTGGACTCTTCCATTTATTAATAATCTAGCTGTTAACTGATAGTGAAACTGAGACCGAGGAAGGCTTTGGTCCTGCATCATATTAGGTAATGGTTTCTGTTTGGGTGCTCCTCTGCCCTAGGTTCAGTTGAAAATTTACAAGTTGAGCTGGGACAAGATGTACCTGTGTCCTGACCAATTCCCTTGAGGGTGTGCTCCACTCCCAACTAGGAATGTATCTCTGACCCTATGGAAAATTGGATCATTGTTTCTCAACAAACTTTGCTGATATTCATATCATTATGAAACAGTGATCCTTTGACTTGGTTGATCAATACCATGAAATATTCCATTAAATGTAATGGAAGTGCTACTTCAGTTGTTAACAAACGTCACAAGGGGCAACAAAATAGTGACAAATAGCAAACGCACTCGTAGGAAATTTAAGAACTTTAACATTGTTAGACGATCATTCATGGTATTGATATTTGACTGTTTGTCATTAGAGCTGGATGGGGAACATCAGGTAGTCTGAATTCAACACTATACAGGTTGCTATAATGTCCCCTGACTTATATGTAATTGTTTTTGCTACGTGGTTCAATATTACAACTGGCTTTGTTTATGCTTTGTACTGGTTTAGTGTCAAGACTACAAAGATGTTTTTTTCTGATATTTCCTAATGTTTCAACATCATTTGTTGCATATGCTTCCTTTTCTATCTTGTGTGCAGTACTTAATATTTGCTGGCTTCAAGTTTCAATGATTTGACCACATACTTTTATCCAATACATTCTGGAACATCTGGTTGATTTTTCCAATTCCAACAGGATTGGGAAACAGGGCACAAACTTTCTTTAATGATCTTTAGTTAGAAATACCAGCAGCTATAGCATTTCACAAAACAATTTAGCTCATTTTCATTTTTTTCTTTTCCACTATGTTCTTCCGTATTCTCTGATTTTTTTGGTTTCTAATTCAATGTTGGAGTGTCCAGTTTACTTCTATTTGTCAATTGCAAATATATTAAATCAAGGTTGATTCTAATGTCTTTAGTAGGGTAGCCTTGGTTTAAGGTATTTGCAATTGACAAATAGATGTAAACTTGGCACTCCCAGAGGGGAACTATGGGTGAACGTACAAATTTTAACTCTCCAACCTGCACTGCACAAGTTCTACATTGATTACTTAATTCCACATTTTAATTCAGATTTCCAATTGTTCTCCAGGTTTCGCCAGGTGATCACTGAATATGAGCCAGAGGTGCAGGAAGTGTCTCAACTTTTCCGATCTGTTCTTCAGGATGCTTTTGAGCAAATGAAGGAAGATCAAGATACGAAGAAGCTGACCAGGCAATGGAACAAGAAACGGACTTTGAGTCTCTCCATGATGATATTTAAATCCCGAGTGAGGATCTTTCCTTTCAGCAGTAACATCAAGACAGTTTCAGAGAATGTGGAACAAGGCTTTGTGTCAGCCCGAAGAATATGGAGTATGCCAGAGTTCAAAACTGCAAAAGAGTTCTGATGGAAAGCAGAGTTGATCATTTTCTAAGCAAAATGATTGTATAGAGGTGATTAGATAATACCTAATTACTAAATTTTAGATTGATATTTACTTTACAGAAATGTGACTGCTGTGAATGTGTATGGCTTGCCCATGAATGTCATTAACATTTGCAATTGCAAGCTATCAAGTGAGAATTTGAGTGATTTATTCTTGACACCATGTTGGCGAAATGTGTTACTTGCTGAAGTGTGAAATGGACAATAGTGACATAGCTGCCTGTTTTATACTGCAATAGAATATCATTGAACGCCAGCTGCACTCCCATTGAACCCCACTGTGACTAATTGTAATTTATTAGAATACGTTACTGGATACTACGGGAGATTTGTTTTGAGCATTATTAAAAATCCATTAGCATTGTAAGCATTCTCAGCAATCCTTTTCACAGCCTGTATATTCAAGTAAAAAACCCAGAATCAAATGCTATTCATTTCAAATGTGTTTTGCATTCGATCACATACTGCAGCTTAAGTAATTTGGACAGTTAGGAATCGGTTTTATTTTCACTGCTGTCAGATATCATGAAATGGTAATATTCCAGAGTCACCAATGACGTGATTTCTACATAGAAAGTTCCTCCAACCTTCCTCAATCATTATAAATGTTTGAAAGCATTAAAGCTAGCACTTCTCCTTGTGTTAATATGTTTATTAATGTCCCTAACTACTGAGTAAATAGAACTTATAAAAACTCATTCACCCACCATTTATGTTCTTGAAATGTCATCACCAGAAAACTCTTCAAATGAGTGAGGAGGTAGGAATAAGGAAGATAAACTGGTTCAACTTGCGACAGACTCAATGGTTATGGTTTGGATGACCAATCTGGCATATGCAAGATGTAAAGAGGCTTTTGGTTCATGTCTTTAATTTTCCCAATCTTGGATGCAATGTACAGAAATCAGGTGCCAAGTGTATGTCAAACATCCCTGCACAAAAGAGGAAAATTATCCAGGAAATTTATGCTAGACTGCACCTGTGCATCTTGTGGCCTGTTATTGAGTGGTATTAATTGTGAAGTGATACACCACATCACAAAGAATCGAACGCAGCAAGAAAAATAAAGAATCTATGAGGGATTGCAAGGCTACACAAATATGATATACATTGCTAATCATGTTGTTTTTGAGTTTATTACATTATATAGAACCATAATACCAGCACGGTAGCACAGTGGTTAGCACCGCTGCTTCACAGCTCCAGGGACCTGGATTCGATTCCTGGCTTGGGTCATTATCCGTGTGGAGTTTGCACATTCTCCTTGTGTCTGCATGGGTTTCCTCCAGGTGCTCTGGTTTCATCCCACAGTCCAAAGATGTGCGGTTTAGGTTGATTAGCCATGCTAAAATTGCCCCTTCGTATCAGAGGGATTAGGAAGTAAATATGTGGGGTTATGGACATAGGGCCTGGGTGGGATTGCTGATGGTGCTGGCTTGGTAGGCTGAATGGCCTTCTTCTGCACTGTAGGGATTCTATGATTCTAAAACATTTCACACAAATCACATTCCAAGAGATGCAGTTCGTGTGACAGCTGTTCTGTCACTTTCTACTCCCACAAAATATTGCAAAAAATAGCAAACTTACTTACCCATATATTTGGATTCGACAACCATTTCCTGTTTGCTTAAAAAAAATTTTAAAAACTGTTTTAACCACTAAACCCCATGCCAATTATGTGCAAGGGCTCAGCTGTTAGAAGATTTTTTTTGTATGCTTATTGCACTGAAATCCAGATCAATAAAATTCCTAGCTATGTTCTTCAGAAACTACCAGGAGTTGCTCCAAATTGTTTTATTTGCTTTTCCTATTGACTGCTGCCCCCTACAAAAGTTGCAGGAAATGACAAAGAAAATGCTGCAAAAATAAATATGAGTTAAGACAGAGAGAATAAAGGAATATTAAAATGAGTAAGATCAGGGGTAAATGGACAGAGGGCAAGACAGCTACAAAAACTGATCTGTACATGCTAGGGAGCTACCAAACTTCAATGAACTAAGATCAAGAAAAGAAAAGATAAAAGAATAAAGGTTGTTGTCTAAGTCAGGAGAATGAGATCTATCTTATAGCTGGGAGGAAGGAAAAGCACACAGACACTACAGCCGCAACCTTGTACCCTCACTGGTCATGAGATGGAGGCCAGAAGAGCATTGACTTAAGCACAAAAACAGAAAATGTTGGAAAATCTCAGCAGGTCTGACAGCATCTGTGGAGAGAGAAAAGAGCCAACATTCGAGTTTGAATGACTCTTCATCAGAGTTGACAAGTTAAAGGAGAAATTGTTGAGTAAAAGAAACAGTTCAGCCAGACGGATGAGATTGGTGGTGGATGGGGATTATTCAGACCTCTGTTTGAGGAAGAAGTGAAAAGATTCAAGGCTATCCTGTGGAGAATGGAGGTGTAGAGGGATTAGACATCCATGGTGACGAAGAGACAGTTTGGGCCGGGGAACTGGAAGTTGGTGACATGGCGTAGGACATCGAAGAAATCACAGATGTAGGTGGGAAGGGACTGGACAAGAGAAGGGAGAATGGAGTCAGGCAAAAACACTGCATTTGTCTGACGAAGACACGACAGAGTGTTGAAAGCTCGCAATTTTACTATCAAATAAATCGGTTGGATTTAAAATTGGTGTTGCTAAATTCTTACTGAGGGAAATGGAAAGCAGTGACGGTGCACAAGGTGAAAGAGACAAACGGAAATTTTGTCACAAAGAGCGCTACTTTTTCAGGGAAGGTATTCCTAGAAGAGAAGTGGCAGTCAATTAAACACTAAGATAAAAGCAAAATACTGCAGATGCTGAAATCTGAAACAAAAACAGAAAATGCTGGAAAACCTTAGAGAGGTCTGACAGCCTCTGTGGGGAGAAAATAGAGCCAACGTTTTGAGTCTAGATAACCCTTCATCTTTGCCTTGGGCATGTTAGTAACATAGCAGAACACTACTGCTTTCTCACCTTACCCAGAATGAAATTCTGGGCAGGAAAGTCTATGGTTGACCACCATCAATTGAGACTATTAACTGGTCAATTAATGACAATTTAAGGGCCTCATCCTGCCTCCACTGGCATTAAGCTGGTCACTATGTGATGTGCATGGCAGGTAAAACTGTATGGCCAGCTGGTCATCCTGGGTCTGCAGGCCAGAAGAGGTGGAGGTTGGGAGGGTTGGGTGGGGGGAAGGGTAAGGGTGGGAGTGGTGTCGATCCAAGGCACACAGTACCAAGATATTAAGGAATAGGAGGGCCCATTGAGAGCCTCTTCCCTTTGCTGCCACTTCCTGCACCCTTCTTCCTGCAGCCCCATCCCACAAAACCCTCCCTACTCACATTACTTACCTATGGTTTGTTTCATTCCACAATCTTGGAATTCTGGTGCCTGTCCTCCTGGCAGCAGTCATGATCTGTCCAGTGATGCTGCCAAACACAAGAGCTGCCTGCCCTCTGATTTGCTGGCACTTCTTGGTAAATGAGGATGACTTTCTACTGCCATGGTTGATTACTGGGGAAGGCCTGCTCCAGGCATTGGCACTGCTTGATTAGTGTGAGACCATGTGCAGTCTATTCTTGGCTCTCCAGCCAGCAGGCAAGACTCCTGACTCCTTACTCCTCCCCAGATTTGGGATCAGCAGTTGATGCAATACAAGAGGTCAGACATTGCAAAAGTTTGTGGGGATCACTGGAATATTTCATGACTCCCTATTTCAGGGATAGATTTGGAAAAGTGGGACCTGGAGTCTCATAATCATTTTAAGCAAGTGTGGTAATGTCCAGAAGCAGAGGGACAGACAACATATTTTTTCCAAATGTATAACACTAAACATAACATTAATATAAAAGAGGATTCCAGAAAGCTACAACAGTGATTCAGTTAAGCTGATAAACTTTAAAGTTTATTTATTAGAGTCACAGATAGGCTTACATTAACACTGCAATGAATTTATTGTGAAAATCCCTGCGTAGCCATACTCTGGCGCCTCTTTGGGTACACTGAGGGAAAATTTAGTGCAGCCAATGCATCTAACCTACACCTCTTTCAGACTGTGGGAGGAAACTGGAGCACCCAGAAAAACCCATACTGACACAGGGAGAATGTGCAGACTCCATACAAATGGGAATCAAACCTGGGTCCCTGGCACTGTGAGGCAGCAGCGCTAATTACTGTGCTGTTGTGCCACCCCTGCCTTAACTATGAAGTTGGCTGATATGAGGAGATGTAATTTCTTTAAACATACATTTTGAGACAACAGGAAATAACTCACATAAAAAAGTTGTATTGTATCGAAGTTGAATGAAATTCTGGAATTTGATTCCATTGTAAAATAGCAACCTTTTCAATTTCCTTCTGGTGAAGACAATGAATTTTTTTCTATAATTTGTGTTAGTTCAGCCAATAGAAACTTCCTTCATGTTCTCAGGAAGTT
Organism: Sphyrna mokarran; assembly: GCA_024679065.1. NCBI lineage: Eukaryota > Metazoa > Chordata > Chondrichthyes > Carcharhiniformes > Carcharhinidae > Sphyrna > Sphyrna mokarran. The sequence goes on along the minus strand of JAGIQG010000012.1, from coordinate 50,267,815 downwards.
CCTGTTTTTGGAAATTAAGCAGGATAAGATTATATTTGCCTTTGATAAGTGAAATTACAGCTAAAGCCCAAAACAGGTAATTATAAACTCATCCAGTCTATAAAAGTCCTCACGAATCTAAGCAAAGTCTAACTTTTTGTATCAAACAATATGTGTTGTCAGTTGCAATTTTATAGTTGATTGTAATAGAGGCTGGAAAGGCTTCCAAAGATATATAGAGCACAAAGGTCATTCTCCACATTCCATAAAGTTTTATTTGCAAATATACAGCACAGCTGTCCAACATCAGGCATAAATAAGTAACTCTTCCACAATTACAACAATGATTCATTGGCTTGCAAATGCAATTTATTTTTCACAAATGGTACTGTTGTCATATGTGAGGGGGGTAAGGGGAAGCGATGGGGAAAATAAAGGGATGTATACTACTCACAGTATAACATGCAATCCAATACTCAAGCATAACAAAGTCATTAAGATGGGAAGCCTTCTAAGCACTGCTGAACTGATTAAGTAGCTCAATACGGGCAGGAAACATAAGGGACTCCTTTCATAGCTGCCCCATAAATTCACTCTTTGCAATCCCACGCTTTGGACATGGAACCTTTTTGAGGATTTAGGCTGTAAAAGCAAAGAACTTGCATTTATATGGCATCTTATGTGCCTTGGAATTTTCCAAAGCATTGCTTATGAAATGCTTTTGAAGTGTTGAAGCTATTCTTAATGTAGGCAAATACAGCAGCCAATTTATGCAAAGCAAAATCTCACGAATTGCGCCAATATAAATAACGTGCTTCAGTTCTGATAGTTGAGGACTAAATATTAACCAGGGCACTGGCATAAATCATTTGCACTTACATGGATTGTGCAGGTGTGATCTTGGTTTGATGTCTCATTTGAAATGCTCCTCCAACGATTCAGCACTCCTTCAGTGCTGCACTGAACAGTCAGTCAGTCTAGATCACAAATGCTGAAGTCTCTGCATTGGGGTGTGAAACTACAGCCTTCTAATTCAGAGCTCACAGTGCTATCATTGAACATAGGCTGATAATCATCATGTATTTGACATTATACAAACTTGCTTTAACCATCTGTACAAGTACATCTTGTTTTCAAACCATGTTTTCAAGTTAAAACGTGTATTCAATTTCACTGGGCAATAAGCCAAGTAGGTTGACTTTTTTCTATGCAGCTGTGAATATTATCAGTTAGATCTCTTTGTGCATCCGCAGTATTTTGGTTTTATTTCAAAAAACACCCTGTGAGAGAAACTAAGTTGAATTCTCATACTTCCTGTAGCTTATTATATCATCCAAATTGTTCAAATTATACCACAAGATCTATTATTGTCCTACTGATTAGTAAATTTTGTGCTCATTATATTTTTCAGAGGATATATAGATTATTTTACTCATTATTTACATAAAAAGTTGAATGCATGATCTAATTAACATTGCAAAGGTCATATTATTTGAAATTATTGGAGAGGATTTTTCGAGACTGGGTTTATTCCCACTTGGAAATAAGTGGATGTATTAGTGAGAGGCAAAATGGTTTTGTGAAGGGAAGGTCGTGTCTCACTAACTTGATCGAGTTTTTCAAGAAAATGATGGAGATGATTGATGAGGGGATATTGTTTACATGGACTTCAATAAGGTCTTTGACAAGGTCCCTCATGGCAGACTGGTGCAAAAGGTGAAGTCGCATGGGATCAGAGGTGAGCTGGAAAGGTGGATACAAAACTGACTCAGCCAAAGAAGACAGAGAGTAGAAAGGAAGGGAGTATTTCTGAATGGAGGGCTGTGACAAGTAGCGTTCCTCAGGGATCAATGCTGGGACCTTGGTGTTTGTAATATATATAAATGATTTGGAGGAAAATATAACTGATTTCATTAGTAAGTTTGAGGATGACATAAAGGTTGGTAGATTAGCGGATAGCAATGAGGACCATCAGATACAGCAGAATGTAGATCAGTTGGAGACTTGAGTGGAGAGATGGCAGATGAAGTTTAATCTGGACAAATGAGAGGTAATGCATTTTGAAAGCCGAATACAAATAGGAAATATACAGTAAATGACAGAATCCTTAGGCAAAAGAATCTGGGTGTACATGTACACAGGTCATTGAAAGTGGCAATGCAGATGGAGAAGGTAGTTAAGAAGGTATATGGCATACTTTCCTTCATCAGCCAGGACATAGAGTTTAAAAATTGGCAAGTCATATTGCAGCATTTTAGAATCTTAGTTAGGCCACACTTGGAATATAATGTTCAATTCTGGTCGCCATACTACCAGAAGGATGTGGAGACTTTGGAGAGGATACAGAAGAGATTTACCAGGATGTTGCCTGGTTTGGAGGGCATTATCAATGAGGAGAGGTTGGAGAAACTTGCTTTGTTCTCACTGGAATGACAGAGGTTGAGGGGTGACCCGAGAGAAGTCTGCAAGATTATGAGAGCGTGGAGAGTGGATAATCGTAAGCTTTTTCCCAGGGTGGAAGAATCAATTACCAGGGCACAGGTTTAAGGTACAAGGGTCAAGGTTTAAAGGAGATGTATGAGGCAAATCTTTTCTTCTGGTGGGTGCCTGGAACTTGTTGCTAGGGGAAGTAGTGAAAGCGGATATGGTAGTGACTTTTAAGGGGCATCTTGGCAAATACATGAATAGGATGGGAATGGAAGGATATGGTCCTCGAAAGGGGAGGGGGTTTTAGTTAAGTTGGGCAGCATGGTCGGTGCAGGCTTGGAGGGCTGAAGGGCTTGTTCCTGTGCAGTAATTTTCTTTGTTCTTTTGTTCTGTTCCAGTCTGAGATCCTTCTATTACTTTGATTCAATACAATTTATTGGGTCAAATGGAAAAAGCTGAAAATTTCCCTACATGATACTTATTATATTGAAAAAAAGTAATGCCAATCAGAAAGCACCTTGAGCTTGGGTATACAAAGAGTATTGATTGCAAGAAGATGAAAAGGCTGAGGGAGATAATGAGTTTCAGTGTTAGTGTACAGGAAAAGAATTAGAGTAGGAGACTGAGTATTCATCATAGCATAGAGGAAATGTAGGGAGTGACATGTGCATGTAAGGTTGGCATATGTGTTTATAGAACATAGAACATAGAACATAGAACAATACAGCACAGAACAGGCCCTTCGGCCTTCGATGTTGTGCCGACCAAAATAAAAAGCAATGCCCCTCCTAACTAAACCATTCCCTTCTCATCCATATACTTATCAACTAACCTCTTAAACGCCACCAAACTTGGCGCATCTACAACAGCTGCAGGCAGGGCATTCCACTCCCTAATCACTCTTTGAGTAAAGAACCTACCTCTGATATCCGTCCTATAACTCATACCCCTTAATTTAAAGCTGTGTCCCCTCGTGCTAGCTTTCTCCATCCTAGGAAAAAGGCTATCACTGTCCACCCTATCTAAACCTCTAATCATCTTATATGCTTCAATAAGATCCCCCTTAGCCGCCTCCTTTCTAACGAAAACAACCTCAAATCCTTCAACCTCTCTTCATAGGACCTGCCCTCCATACCAGGCAACATCCTGGTAAACCTCCTCTGTACCCTCTCCAATGCCTCCACATCTTTCTTATAATGTGGGGACCAGAACTGCACACAATACTCCAAGTGCGGCCGCACTAGAGTTTTGTACAGTTGCAACATGATGCTGCGGCTCCTAAATTCAATCCCCCTACCAATAAAAGCTAAGACTCCATAAGCCTTCTTAACAACTTTATCCACTTGACTGCCTACTTTCAGGGATCTATTGACACATACACCAAGATCCTTCTGTTCCTCAACACTATTAAGAGCCCTACCATTAGCCCTATACTCTACACATTTATTGTTCCTGCCAAAGTGCATTACCTCACACTTTTCCACATTAAACTCCATTTGCCACCTCTCGGCCCAGCTCTGCAACTTGTCCAAGTCACTCTGTAAACTAAAACACCCCTCTTCACTATCTACCACACCATCAACTTTAGTATCATCTGCAAATTTACTGATCCATCCCTCAATACCCTCATCCAGATCATTTATAAAAATTACAAACAGCAGGGGCCCCAAAACAGACCCCTGAGGCACACCACTCGTCACCGAACTCCACGATGAAAGGGCAGCAGTTTCTGCTGCCCTAGATAAACCTTCAGCCTGGCGCAACCACCCTCCCAACAAGAATACTTTAAAATGGTTCCACTCACAACTGCTAAAACAATAAGTTGCTCAAACTTGTGCAGTTCTGCAACCTGACCTACCCTCAATTCTTGTTCCAGTCTCAATATCTCCAGTCCCATTGCTAATTGCTGAGACTGCTTCTCTCAGATTCATACTTGCTTCAATCCACTCCCACACCTAATGCCCCTTAGTGTCCTAAGATGCATAGGTTAGAGAGATTAGCAAGTAAAATATATAGGAATATGGGGGTAAAGCCTGGGTGGGATTGGCGTCTTTCTGTACTGTAAATTTCTATGATTCTATGATTCACTCACCAAGAGACCATTACCATGAGCTTATCCAGTCTCTGAGATTAACTTGCACTTCAGAATAACTCTCAGGTTCCATAACCAGTGATGCTTTTTTAACCTGCAGTACCATTCCTGGAACATGACCTTATAAAAATTCATTCATGGGACATGGGCACCACTGGCTGGCCAGCATTTATTGCCCATTCCCATTGGCTTGTAGGTTATTTCAGAGGGCAGTTGAGAGCAACTATATTGCTGTGGGTCTGGAGTCACATGTAGGCCAGATTAAGTGAGGATGGTAGATTTCCTTCCCGAAAGCACATTCATGAACCAGATGGGTTTTTCTGACAATTGGCAATGGTTTCATGGTCATCAGTAGATTCTTAATTCCAGATTTTTTTATTGAATCCAAATTCTATCATCTGCCGTAGCAGGATTCAAATCTGGGTTCCCAGAACATTAACTGAGTTTCTGGATTAAAAGTCTAATGATAATACCATTACATCATTGCCTAGATGTGGGATGACTGGGAGGAAAAGAACTGAGTATCTGTAATATTGTGCATATAAGTCCCACAACCACTATTAATTGTTTGAAAAGAATTGTCAGTTAACTCATGGTGGATAGTTGAGCTTTTTGGAAACTGCTCTCATAGTAATCCAAAGGTGTATCGCCATCCAGCATGATGTTTCCTCAGCTTAGTGCTGCTTAGATTTGCCCGCTTCCCTCCCAACCCTGCATCTCTTGTGAGACTTCAACCTGTAACACAAGCTTACGAAATCCAACTAGGAGACTAGAGCTGGGTGTCACCCAGTCCCTTCCCTACACATGCTGGATAGAAATTAACTATTAATTTTTTCAATCTGAATTAGTCTACATTTGAGAATGAAGAATAAATTTTCTGCATTTATAAATAAATTACAGGTTTATTTGACAAGAAAAATGATATTGCCGGAACTGATCAGTACGTAACAATTTCAATGTTCCACTTGACTTTAATGTTTCAAGTGGGTTAGGGATGATTAGATTGGGTTGGGGAGGAGGGAATAAAATGGGAAAGGAGGGATTGGGATGAATCAGGTGGAGGAGATAGGATGGGTCAGGAGATTCAGATGGTCAGCAGGATGGATCGGATGGTGGTCAAGTTAGAGTGGGGAGCAGTTGAAGTGTTGTTGGTTGTTAGTCGGGGTTGATGGGGTCAGAAGGGTGGTTGGGGGGGTCGTGGAGATATTAATGAAGAGTGGTCAGGAGGTCCACTGAGGAGTCAAGAGGTCAGTACTATAGTTACTAAAGAGTTAGAACTTGTTTACATTTTCAAACCTTTCCTGGGTAACAATTCTGCCAAGAGACAGAACCATTTAAGTCAGATGTGGGGATTTCATGGAGCTTGGGTGGAGTGCGGGGATGGGGAGTTGGGCTAGTTGGTGGTCCTCCGGTGCATTTCCTGGAATACTTCAGGCTATGATGTCCTGGAAATCCGAGGTTCAATGCCAATGTTTTCCAGTGTACCAGAAAAGCCCAGCTTTATATTCATTTTGGGAAGACTGAGACTTTCTGCACAAAGGCAGCTCTCTTTCAAAAGCTAGAAATGAGGCATCTTTGAGGACAATGTTTGGTCTTTTACAAAAATAACATTACAAGGCATATTTTGTGTATTTGATTTCATATATCGTTAAAAGAATTAAAGAAATGCACAAACCCCCTGAAGCAGAAATAAATGTATTGATATAGTTGCTGCAAAATTGAACAGAGAAATAAAAGACCACGTGTGCTGAATAAATTAAGTATTTACCCATACATTACAAGGGAAAATTAGCATTTATGTCACAAAACACTGCAACCTTCAGTGCAAGCACATACACACTATAACACAAAGGTGAAATGTCATCATTTGAGATAAAAGAGGGATTCATTCCCCAGTCACCCACTAAAACTCAGTTAAGATCTTTATGACTATTTTGTGTCAACATAAGAGAACCTAGAATCATCATCAACTCTCCCTTGCTCCCAGACATAACTCGCATCCTATCCAGGATAGATTTCATAACCAGGAAAAAGTGCTGTGGAAAATTACAATTCTCAATAGTCGAGCTTCCAGTTACAAAATGCTCAAATCTCAATCTAATAAAACGGAAAGAATTTGGACAGCATGCAACTGTGCTATAACAAAAGTTAGACACTAACAAATTGTAAAAATACTTCTGATTGGAGGAGTTAATCATGATACCATTTGCCCATTCTCTCATCATGGCACAGTATAATACCCTAATATATCATATGCACTCGCGTTGTCCTGCATTTCAAAATGCTGCACTCAGTCTAGTGATAATCAAGCATAAGAAATGTGGAGGTTTGCTTTTGCTTAAAAGAATAATAATTTCTCCTGACCTAAAAGTATTTGGATGTCTCATCTACATTTTCAAATAATGAGTTTTTTTTAATACTAATTTTCATTTCTTTCCTGATGGTGTATGGTTACTTTGGCACTAACTGCCCTCTAACATTTCACCCAAGTGGCTGTTCTTGAGTTGTGAACGTGGACATAAATGTTGGCAGGTAGCTTACCCTTCGATGGCACAATAGGTGAGTCCAATTCTCATCTCACTCAACATCCAGACATACATATGATATAAAAGCAAAATACTGTGGCTGCTGTAATCTGAAACAAAAACAGAAAATACTGGAAAATTTCAGAAGGTCTGACAACATCCATGAGGAGAGAATAAACATGATATGGAGATGCTGACGTTGGACTGAGGTAAATAGAGTAAGAAGTTTCACAACACCAAGTTAAAGTCTAACAGGTTTATTTAGTAGCCACTAACTTCCAGAGTGCTGCTCCTTTGTTGAGTGGGAGTTCTGAACTCCCACTCAACTGACAAAGGAGCAATGCTCCAAAAGCCAGTGGCGTTTGCTACCAAATAAATCTGTTGGATTTTAACCTGGTGTTGTGAAACTTCTTACTGGGGAAGAATAGAGCCAATGTTTCGAGTCTAGATGACCCTTTGTCAGCATTGAGCTCTGATGAAGGGTCATGCAGACTCGAACCGATGACTCTATTCTCTCCAGACACAGATGCCTGTAAAGATCACTAAATTGTGGTCATCATCCCCACCACCAGCAGTTTCACTATCATGCTGTGGAACTGAAAGTGTCATACAACTTGTCATGATGACGCCTTCATTTAATTTTTTTCTGATTGTAAGACTAAATTACTGGAGATAGTGAGAGAACAGGTTAACAAAGATATCAGGTTAACTGCAGCGCTATTTTCATGCTCGTGTTATTGGTGGTCAAGGGACAGTTGCTAAGTTTTGCTCGTAGTGCACTTTCATAGCTAGATCGAAATAAGCCTGTGTTCCTTTGTGCAATGTAAGTAGTCTCATAACATTAGGTTAAAGTCCAACAGATTTATTTGGTAGATAGACACAAACACAATTACAAGATAATGATTGGAATGCAAGTATTAACAGGTAATCAAGTCTTTACAGGTGCAGACAATGTGAGTGAAGAGAGGGGTAAGCACAGGTTAAAGAGATGTGAATTGTCTCCAGCCAGGATAGTTAGTGAGATTTTGCAAGCCCCAGGCAAGTCGTGGGGATTATAGATAGTGTGACACGATCCCAAGATCCTGACTGAGGCTGTCCTCATGTGTGTGAAACTTGGCAATCAATTTCTGCTCAGCGATGCTGTGTTGTCGTGTGTCGTGAAGGCCACCTTGGAGAACGCTTACCCAAAGGTCAGAGACTGAATGCCTTTGATTGTTGAAGTTGCCCCGACAGGAAGGAAACACTCCTGCCTGGTGATTGTCTAGTAGTGTCCATTCATCTGTTGTCATAGTGTCTGCATGGTCTTGCCAAAGGAGGATGCCTGGGACGTCCTTTCATGCAGCATATCAGGTAGACAATGTTAGCCAAGTCATAAAAATATGCAGTGTGCCTGGTGAATGGTGTTCTTATGTGAGATGATGGCATCCATGTTGATGATCCAGCATATCTTGCAGAGGTTGCTGTGGCAATGTTGTGTAGTGTTGTGGTCACTGTTCTCCTGAAGACTGGGTAGTTTGCTGTGTACAAAGACCTGTTTGTAGTTGCACAGTTCTTTGAAGGCAGGTAGTGAAGGTGTGGGGATGGTCTTGGCGAGACGTTCATCTTTATGAGTGATATGTTGAAGGCTCTGGAGAAGATGTTGTAACTTCTCTGCACCAGGAAATACTGGACGATGATCTGTGTAGAGTTCATGCTGGTGTGAAGTGGGAGAATTGGAGAAGACAATGTCTCATTGATTTGATTTATTGTCATATATATTAATATACAGTGAAAAGTGTATTGCACATTATACAGGCAACGCATATCATTCATAGAGAAGGAAATAATGCAGAATGTAGTGTTATAGGCAAAGCTAGAATGTAGAGGAAGATTAATTTAGTATGAGGTAAGTTCATTCAAAAGTCTGACAGCAGCAGGGAAGAAGCTGTTTTTGAGTCACTTGGTACACGTCCTCAGACTTTTGTATCTTTTTCCCTGTAGAAGGTGGAAGAGAGTATGTCTAGGGTGCATGGGGTCCTTAATTATGCTGGCTACTTTTCCAAGGCAACAGGAAGTATAGACAGAGTCAATGGATGGCAAGCTGGTTTAAGTGATGGACTGGGCTTCATTGATTACCTTTTGTAGTTTCTTCTGGTCTTGGATAGTGCAGGAGCCATACTAAGCTGTGATACAATCAGAAAGAATGCTTTCTGTGGTGCATCTGTAAAAGTTAGTGCAAAGTGTAGTGGACATGCTAAATTTCCTTAGCTTTCTGAGAAAGTAGAGGCGGTGTATTGAGACTGTGGATAGTGATTGAGATACAAGGATAAAGTCTGGAATGGTTAAGACCGTTGTCATGGGCAAGAAGTGATAGAAAAAATATATTTTTTTCATTAACCAGAATATTTTATAAAGTCGGTTTTTCTTCTGTGCTGTTAAAAATAGAGAATTGCTGAAGAGTGGTTCATTCAGCCAGTCATCTGATGCCTTGCAGCAATTTTAATGTAACAATGGCCACAGATATGAGGAGCCTGAACTAGCTACCTCCTCACAAAGGAAAAGCTTTGCAGGATGTAATCTCCCATAATGTTGCTAATGGCTTAAGTGTTATCAGATCCAATACCAGAGTTCAACAAAGTTTTAAAATGTAAAGTTTATTTATTAGTGTCACAAGTAGGTTTACATTAACATTGCAATGAAGTTACTGTGAAAATCCTCCAATTGCCACACTCCAGGGCCTGTTTGGGTTCACTGAGGGAGAATTTAGAAAGGCTGATGCACCTAACCAGCACATCTTTCAGACTGTGGAAGGAAACCAGAGCATTTGGAGGAAACCCATAAAGACACAAGGAGAACATGCAAACTCTGCACAGACAGTGACCCAAGCTGGGAATCAAACTCAGATCTCTTGCGTTGTGAGGCAGCATTGCTAACCACTGTACCACCATGCCATCCCATGAAGTATTAGCTTGTTGAGCTGACACCAGTGAGTCTGTAAAGACAATAGAAATCCCAACTCCAATTAAACATCTATATTTCATTATGGGTGCAATATTGAAGAAGTATCACATAACCTCCCTCCACCACATAGTTGCGCTGTGACAATATCTATTAGAACTTAACTCCGGCACTTCCTGTTTGACCACAGCAAAATGAATGGGATTCCAGGCAGGAGAGTGCATTGTCAATCATTCAGCTCATGACAGCAGAAAGAACTCGGACACTCATCAAATCTTTCAACTGCTGCAACTTCAGAACTTGGGCCTCCAAACTAATTCATTCTACGTGTCTTCTCTCGTTGCACCAGTCTCACTTGGAAAGACTCATGATTAAAACTAAAACTTGTTATTATTATTGTGGTCATGCCCTGAACCTTCTTCCTTATTTTAGTTGATAAGTATATGGAAGAGAAGGGAATGGTTTAGTATGGAGGGGCATTGCTTTTTATATTGGTCGGTGCAACATCGAAGGCCGAAGGGCCTGTTCTGTGCTGTAATGTTCTATGTTCTATGTCCTTATTCCCCACTGTGTGAGTGTAGAAAGGGGTCTGTGTTGTGAACCCCTCTCTTGTGTGCGTGCGTGTGTGTAAAAATAAGCTAACCCTTGTATTTTAATCTTACCGAGTTTGCTCTGCAAATTATTAAGAGGATTGGAATGTTTCCAAATTTAAGGGTGGTGCAAATATGCCACCATTTATAAAGAGGGAAGTCAGAATAAAACAAAATCTTTCAATTTAAGACAGTTGAAAGCTGTTTATCAGAGCTGCTTAAATTGACCTTCCTCCTGTCTGTGATACTGTCTTTGTGAATGATGATGATTATGTTGAACGTGTAAGGTGTGTCATAAATAAAATTTATTTGATCTTCTCATACCACTATTTAATTATATTGTTTTCCCCTCTTAATTTAAAGCACGCAGAAGATCTTATATTTGTACACCATAACAACACTATTTTGTTTCAGTATCTTTTGCACAAGAACACAATAGGAGCAGGAGTAGACCCTATGGCCAGCCTTGCATACTCCACCATTCAATACAATCATGACTGATCTTGGGCTTCAATTCAATTTTCCCATCGGCTTCCAGATTGCTTAATCCCCTAAGCAACCAAAATTCTATTCCAGCCTTAAATGCATTTAATGATGGAGCTTTCACAACCCTCTGAGGTACAGAATTCCAAAGATTTACACACTTTAAGTGAAGTAATTTCTCCTCAGCTCAGTCCTAAATATTTGGCCCCTTATCTTGAGACTGCACACAATATTTTGCCTTTCCAACCAGCAGAAAGAATGCCAGAATTTACTTGATCGAGCTGTCTCAACTGGTTAAAATAAGCTGTTTTCGATTTGATTTATTATTGTCACAGGTATTAACCTACAATGAAAAGTATTGCTTCTTCCGCACTATACAGACAAAACATACTGTTCATAGAGAAGGAAATGAGAGAGTGCAGAATGTAGTGTTACAGGCACAGCTAAGGTGTAGAGAAAGATCAACTTAAGCAAGACAAGTCCATTCAAAAGTCTGATAGCAGCAGGGGAGAAGCTATTCTTGAGTCGGTTGGTATGTGACCTCAGACTTTTGTATTTTTTCCTGAAGGAAGATGTAAGATTCAATTATTACCTCTTTCATAATTTTTTGGAAAATTTAAATAAAGCCACATAATTAATATACATTAAGTTTGCTAGGCATGTCACACAGTCATTATTTGGATATCCTCACTATGACATAGTCATTTACACAACTGCACACGTCTACCACTAGATAGGGCTCCAGGAGCATAGATCCCATACTTAAAACCTCACGATTGAGGATGACTTCTTTGAACTCTAGTTTGCTATGTTCTGAGCTGGCAGACTGCCACACATAGGACAGGTAGCGTTTGGAGGTTTGGATAGATGGGTTGTTTGAAGGTTTTCATTCTCTCCAATGCCTCAAATTCACCTGTATGTGTTCCTGACAATGTCCCTTGACATGTTATGTGCCTTCTTGAAGGAACCTTCTCCATTTTGATTTGTCACATACGAAGGATTCCCATGAGTCAGAGGCAATCTTTGACCTCTTAGGGATTCTTTGAGGACACCCCTAAAGAGCTTGCACTGTTCTCCCAGGAGTGTCATGCCACAATCAAGTTCCACAGAGTACTTGCTTTGAAATTTGGTATCAAGCATAAGAATGGCATGTTCTGCCTAGTGTTAATGAATGATTACTGGGCATAATGGCTGGGGAGGACAATGCTACTGGACAACCTTTCTTGCCACTGGATTTGGAAAACATTGCCAAGGTACTGCTGATGGTCCTTCTCCATTATTTTGGTATTATCTACCGTTATTCGGCCCTTCTCCATCCATTGGGAACATTCTTTCTGAATCTACTCTGTCTAATCCTGCTAGAATTTTACAAGTTTCTATGAGATCCCGTATCACTCTTCTAAATTCCAGTGAATATAATCTTAACCAATTTAGTCTCTCCTCATATGATAGACCTGCCATCCCAGAAATCAGTCTGGTAAACCTTCATTGCACTCTCTGTATAGCAAGGACATCCTTCCTCAGATAAGGACACCAAAACTGCACATAATATTCCAGGTGTAGCCTCACTAATGCCCAGTGCAATTTCAGTCAAACATTTCTATCGCCATACTCAAATCCTCTTGCTATGAAGGCCACCATACTATTTGCCTTCTTTACTGCCTGCTGTCCTTGCGTGCTTACTTTTAGTGACTGATGCATAAGCATAAGAATGGCATGTTCTGCCTAGTGTTAATGAATGATTACTGGGCATAATGGCTGGGGAGGACAATGCTACTGGACAACCTTTCTTGCCACTGGATTTGGAAAACATTGCCAAGGTACTGCTGATGGTCCTTCTCCATTATTTTGGTATTATCTACCGTTATTCGGCCCTTCTCCATCCATTGGGAACATTCTTTCTGAATCTACTCTGTCTAATCCTGCTAGAATTTTACAAGTTTCTATGAGATCCCGTATCACTCTTCTAAATTCCAGTGAATATAATCTTAACCAATTTAGTCTCTCCTCATATGATAGACCTGCCATCCCAGAAATCAGTCTGGTAAACCTTCATTGCACTCTCTGTATAGCAAGGACATCCTTCCTCAGATAAGGACACCAAAACTGCACATAATATTCCAGGTGTAGCCTCACTAATGCCCAGTGCAATTTCAGTCAAACATTTCTATCGCCATACTCAAATCCTCTTGCTATGAAGGCCACCATACTATTTGCCTTCTTTACTGCCTGCTGTCCTTGCGTGCTTACTTTTAGTGACTGATGCATGAGAACTGCAAGATCTCGTTGAGTATCTGTCTCCCTCAATTTACACCCATTCATGTAATAATGTCTTCCTATTATTGCTACCAAAGTGGATAACCTCACATTTATCCACATTATACTACATTTACCATGCAGATGTCCACACATACAGCCTGTCCAAATCACGCTGAAGCACCTCTAGATTCTCGTCACAGTTCACCTTCCCATCCAACTTTGTGTCACCTACAAATGTGATGATAATAGATTCAGTTCCCTCTTTCAAATCATTAATATGTAATGTGAACAGTCATGGTTGTAGTGCAGATCTCTGCGAAACCCTATTATAGTCACCAGCATATGATAGACTTGCAGCAGATCTATTGAGGATAGAATGCTTACAATATATAACAAAGCCATTTGGCCTATCAAGGCTGCACCAACAGCAATTCTACCCTGGCCCTATCCCCTTAACTCCATAATATTTGCCCCGCTAGTCCTTCTGGCCTATGCATCTCAGGATACTAAAGGGCAACTTAGCATGGCCAATCAATCTATCCCTCACATCTTTGAAGTATGGGAGGAAACCAGAGCATCCAGAGGAAATCCACGCTGACACAGGGAGAATGCGCAAACTTCACACAGACAGTGAACCAACCCAGGAACTGAACCCAGGCCCCTGGTGCTGTAATATATTTCATGTCAAATACAAATTTAATTTATTCAAACACTATGAAGCAGGAGCCCTTGGTCATAGGCTTTTTTTCTGGATTCATTTTCAGTTGTGCAGATGAGTTCTTAGCTTTTTTGGAAGTTTGCTTTGTTATCAAGTGTTATAACATGAGTATGGGATTGTGACACTCAAGATGTCCTTTCATCATCCTTTCAGAACATAAAAAACACAAAGTGAAATAACTAAGCTTGATTCATTTAATGGACGAAGAAAAGAAGTACAGATTCAAAGTATAAAACAAGCGCAATTCTGATGAGCATGTACATAAAAACACTGGGCATGACAGCTGCACATGTCTAAAAGGATGAATTAATTGCATTGCTCACACTGGTTTGTAGATGTTATTTTCAAATACATGATCTGCCACATTGTTTAGTTACATACAATTTGCCTCATTCCATTCTTCCTTCAGCACACAGTATTCAAACTATCAAGAAACAAATGCATCAATTTAAGTTAGGCTCCAGCTCCATCTTTTTCCAAAAGACTTTAATATAGATTGAATGCTATAGGTTTATATACTGTTCGAAAGTAGTTTTGTTTGCGAACAGGAAAAGTTAATGCATTTACCATCATAATCTTTACAACTTTTGTGCTGACAATTCTTAATTTATAACATGGAGGATTTCTCAGGGACATTTCTACATAGCAGTTTGAACACTACAGCCATGTAGCATATTTGCAAAAGAAGCAATATCCTATACCTCTTTACAGTGAAATCTCGAAGGGTCAAACTCAATGAAAATAAATTCTGCTTGTGTTCAAGTTGATGTGGAGATGCCAGCATTGGACTGGAGTAAACATATAAGAAGTCTCACAAGATCAGGTTAAAGTCCAACAAATTTATTTGGTAGCAAAAGCCATTAGCTTTCGGGCCTCTGACCCTTCAGCACGTGAGTAGAGTTCTGATCATGGAATGTAAAGACACACACTTAATTTACAGAATACTGATTAAAATGCAAGTTTTTACAGCTAATCAAGTCTTAAAGGTGCAGAACAATGTGAGTGGAGATAGGATTAAGCATAGGTTAAAGCGATGTGTATTGTTTTCAGACAGGACAGTAAGTGAAATTTTGCAAGCCCAGGCAAGTTGTGGGAGAGGGGGTTACAAATAGTGTGACATGAACCCAAGATCCCGGTTGAGGCCGTCCTCATGTGTATGGAACTTGGCTATCAGTTTCTACTCAGTGACTCTGTGCTGTCGTGTGTCACGAAGACCATCTTGGAGAATGCCCACTCAAAGTTCAGAGGCCGTTGAAGTGTTCGCCAACAGGAACAGAACAGTCTTGCCTGGTAATTGTCAAGCAGTGTTCATTTATCCATTGTCATAGCGTCTACATGGTCTCCCCAATGTACTATGTACATTGTACTTTGCCTCAGGACATCCTTTCCTGCAGTGTATCAGGTAGATAATGTTGGTTGAGTTGCAAGAATATGTACCATGTACCTAGTGGTGTTCTCACGTGAGATGAGAACACATTCTCTGCACCTTTAAGACTTAATTTTGTGATCAGAGCTCTCCATTCACCTGATGAAGGATCAGAGACCCGAAAACTAGTGGCTTTTCTATCAACTAAACCTGTTGGACTTTAACCTGATGTTGTGAGACTTCTCTCACTGTGTTGAACCTGCCAGCAATTCCTCTGGCAGAATAGCAAAAGCAACAAAACAGCACCTGTGATTATTCTAAATTCCATAGCTGTTGATCCGGGTTAGTCAAAGAGGGATAATGCTGAAATTAAGGCTCATGTGACCGTGCCAACCAGAACAGTTAATCAAAGTGTACTCAAATTTCTCCATGAAGTAACTTGCAAAGAATGCGAGTATGGCAAACCTATGAGAAAGTTAAATGTTGTCAACTGGAGAGAAGGTGAAGCTGATGGAGCAAGTGCAAAATTGTGACCAGAAGGGGAAAGCAGGCACTGCAAAAGAATTTTGGATTTGACCATCAAGTTTGTCCACCATTCTGAAAACCAAGCGGAACATCTTGGAACAGTACAACAAACAAGTCATCTCTCCAGCACTGAAAAGCATGCTAACTATTCCTATTTCACAGAATCTCTGCTAACATGATTCAAGAAAGCCCAAGAAGGGAACATGCCCGTTTGAGGCCCAATCCTACAGGAAAGGTAAGTTGCCATTTTGAAAAAGCTGGAATATATGGAGGTCACCTATCGTGATGGATGGCTGGGCTGATTCAAAACAAGGCATTACATTATCTTGAATTCAGTAAGTGATGAGAATGCAGCAGTGATAGCAGCAATGACGGCTGATTAGCTCCAAAACAATCTCATCAAAGTCTTGAACAAGTATGCATAAATTAAACGTGGATGAAACCGGACTGTTTTATCATCTTTTGCCAGATGCTGTTTGTTGTTTAAAGAGGGATGTGTAATTGTAGAAAGCAGAGCACCAAGGGTGTCACTGTTTTGGTCTTTTCCAACATGGATGTGCATGAAAAATCTGTTGCTTTCCATGGTATAGTCCAAGAAACCACAGTGCTTTTCCAAAGTTAAGATATTACCTGCACAGTACAAGACAAATAAAATTGCTTGGACGACCATCAGCAATTTTGTGACATTGGTCAGGAAAGCGCACAAAATACATCAATGAAAGAAAAGGAAGGCCGGCGTCAATGTGGACAACTTCCCTACACACTCCAACATTGCTGGTTTGAAGAGTGTCAAAGCGATGTTCTTGCCTCCCAACACCATGGCCAAGCTCCAGCTAATGGATCAGAGTGTTTAGGAACTTGAAAACCCACTACTGATCTCTTGGCTTATCAAGTACATTGATAAGCAGAACTACAAACCCACCATAATAAAAACCATGCTAATTCTGAAAAATGGTGTGGAAAGCGATGAAGGAAGCTACAATTGCAAACTGCTTCAACCTTGCTAGGATCAAACAGATTACAGTTGTACAAGACAATGAGAATGAGGAGGAACAGTGTGATGACAGCCAACCCAATGACAACATACTTTTTGCTCACCTGCAGACACCGATATGGAATTTCTAGCCAAGGTAACAATGGAAATTTATGCGGAGATGGATGGTGCCATTCTATACAAAAGAATTAAAAGATGATGCCATCACAGATGTAGTACCTTCTTCAGCTGAGAAGGCTGAGGAGACTGACGATCCTGAAGATTCCAATGAAACTGGCCGACTGGTTTCCCTACTCAATGGCACAGAGGCCTTAAAGATGTTCTGGGATCTTGCAGCACAAAAACATGTTTTGACTGTACTGATGACATGGCAGATTGTATCATGCACATCTGAAAATAGCATGCTAAGCAGAGAAAGAGTATGGAGTGTTTCCTGGTGCCAATACCTGGCTTTTCTCAACGCCAAGACAATATAAACTATGAACAAATTGAATAAAGATTTAATTTATTTTACCATATATTTTTTATTTGACATTTGAATCTGAAAAACAAAATAATAAGTGTTAGGTGCATTTGTAAGCATATTGGGTTAGACAAGGGATGTATTTGTGTGACAAATTGGGTCTCCTCAACCGTCACAAAGTTCTGCTTTAACCGAGGTTGAAGGTGGTTCTGCTAGGATTTGACTCATCGAGAGTTAACTGTATCACCATTGTAATTAAAAGTAATGTGCCTAGCATTTCCTTAGAATCTTGTAAAGTATAAATCTTTGTAAATATTGCCTGAACAAAATATTCTGTCCAATATGATGGTTTTTGGGTGCGATGAAACAATCTAAGCTATTATAAACACATTTTCCAAAGGTTGTTTTGGTAAAACATTGAGAAATATACTAGAGGATGCCTGTCTCGTTTGTTATTTAATGCAAATTTCTCAAAATCATAGTATCATATTGCAACACAATCCTTACATTGGCAGCAGAAAAGTCTCCAGCATCCACTCTGAACGGGTGTTCCCTGAGCTATAAACCAAACACATTGGTCTTCAGTGACAAAATTCATGCTGTTAATAGACTCCTGTATTTCATGGTTTAGAAATCCCATTGACACGCCTCTTCCCTACATTGCGGAGTTGAGGAACTGAAGAAGCTCAGCTCGATTTCGGTCTCGCTGTGGGATTGAAAGAGAGGTTATGGGTTCAACAGAATGAAGGTATATCATAACAAAAAAAGACAG
This sequence comes from Sphyrna mokarran, assembly GCA_024679065.1. NCBI lineage: Eukaryota > Metazoa > Chordata > Chondrichthyes > Carcharhiniformes > Carcharhinidae > Sphyrna > Sphyrna mokarran. The sequence continues at coordinate 50,249,685 of JAGIQG010000012.1, read as the reverse complement.
TCTTCATTATTAATTTAACTGATTGGAGAACCTTCTGTATTGAGTGTCTGACTTTTTGATGCACTTTCCTCGTGTACAGGTTCCCAATCTGGAGTTGCACAATGGTTAGCACTGCTGCCTCACAGCTCCAAGGACCTAGGTTCAATTTCTGACTCGGGTCACCGTCTGTGTGGAATCTGCCTGTTCCCCTTGTGTCTGCGTGGGTCTCCCTCAGATGCTTTGGTTTCCTCCCACAGTCTGAAAGATATGCTGGTTAGGTGCATTGGCCATGCTAAATTTTCCCTCAGTGTACCCAAACAGGTGCTGAAGTGTGTTGACATGGGGATTTTCACAGCAACTGCACTGCAGTGTTAATGTAAGCCTACTTGTGATACTAATAAATAAACTAAATGATTAAAAGGTGAAGTTTCATTCTCACACTGTATCTAAAGATGCAATAGACAATTAAAAAACTCCACATGTTAGAAATCCAGAAAGAAATGACTAAAGAATGTTAGAACGGAACAGTTGATCAGTATCAAGAAGGAATATTTGAACCAGACATCTGAAATGTTAACGTAACTTTCTCTTCCAAATGCAGATCACCCTGCTGTGTATGTCCTATTTTTACTTGACCTTTTCTCAAAAATGCAATGTGCTCATAGTACATTTTTCTTCCCTGATTCAAAAAACAAATTGTCTTCCTTCAGTCGATTCCCAAATTTTAAAAAAAATGTGATCAGAAATTGAACCGTCTCAAACATAACATACAGGTAAAAAAGATTACACAAAACTTCAGTGAGTAAAACTGAATGCTTAACAAACCAAGTTTTTTCTGGCAATACAAGAATGTAATGGTAGAACCAACCATTACATTATTGGATAGTAGACCAATAATTTAAAGGAAATGTTTTCCATTATTTTCAATCATACACCTTCATTCCTCATTACATCTTGGGTGGCAGAGAAAGGAAAAAAAAGTAGTGAAATTTATTAGGCATTCAGGGGTAGATGGCAATGTAGTGGTAATTTCACTAGGCTAGGCTAATGTTCTGGGGATATGGGTTCAAATCCTACCATGACAGTTGGTGAAATTAAACTTCAATTAATAATTCTGGAACTGAAAGCTAGTCACAGTAATGGTGACCATGAAACTACCATCAATTGTCAAATAAACCAATTTGATTCACTAATGCCATTTAGTAAAGGAAATCAGTCATCCTTGCCTGGTCTGGCTGACATATAGCTCCAGACTCTCAGAAATGTGGCTGATTCTTAACTGTCCTCTACAATGGCTTTGAAAGCTATTCAATTCAAGAGCAATTAGGGATGGGCAATAAATGCTAGCCTTGCCAGCAACACCCACATCCCATGAAAGAATCTTAAAAAATCCAAGTTGTCCAGTTTAACTGCAACATGGTTAAGGATGGGTGGGGGGGGGGGCATAAAAGCAGACAGTATTCTCCTGTTTTTATCATGCTGGGAAATGTAGAAGAGAGTATCAGATGAGAACAATGTTGAACTTAGCTATGATGACCTTCTTGATAGAACAGTCTTCAGTTACAACATAGGTTTACACAAAGGATGTTACTTATTCTGGTGTAAGAGAGCTATAGGCACTTTTGAACCTAACTCCAGCTAAAACCTCACCAGATGATATGCTGAAAAACTGTATATCAAAAAAAGTGAAACAAATTACTGACCTTGTGGTCGGTCTCTCCAGCAAAGAGTTGGAGTCAATCCATTTCTACACATCTATTTGAATGACCATTCACAATATTGAAAAGCTTCCATAAATTTCATGTTTTTCAATTTCTTATGTGCCCTCTATGTGTTTAGCATTGCCAGTTTACCAACCTTTTACTGCTGCTTTTGGACAGACAAGTAGCCTAGATGTTCTTAAGAATATAAGAAATAGGAGTAGGAGTAGGTCATCTAGCATCTAGCAGGAGTAGGGGCAGCATGGTAATACAGTGGTTAGCACTGCTGCTTCACAGCTCTAGGGTCCTGAGTTCGATTCCTGGCTTGGGTCTCTATTTGTGTGGAGTTTGCATGTTCTCCTCGTGTCTGCGTAGGTTTCCTCTGGGTACTCCGGTTTCCTCCCACGGTCCAAAGACGTGCAGGTTAGGTTGACTGGCTGTGCTAAGAAATTGCCCCTTAGTGTCCAGCGATGTGTAGGTTAGAGGGATTAGTGGATATAATATGTAGGGATATTGGGGTAGAGCCTGGGTGGGATTGTGTTCGGTGCAGACTTGATGGGCTGAAGGGCCTTTTTCTGCACAGTAGGGTTCTATGATTCTATGAAAAGGAACAGCAGTCTGTTAGAGAGCTGGCAGTTCAAAACCTCCCGTCAACCACTAAGGGGAACACAAACTACTTCAAGATAGGGGATAGTAAAATTTTCAAAAATGGGTCCAACTGTGCAATTTTTAAAGCTATGCTAGATGGTTGTAGAGTATGATATAGCATCTAACATGTAAGTTCTCTTCAGGGTTGAAGTGTAAATCATGATTTCTCAGATAGTCAGTGCTTCTTATTTTTCTTTTGTTTTAGATGTTATACTTATCAGGAAACATAACAGTACACTTACATTGTGGTTCTTCAAGTTAATTTGCTCTCAAGAGTAAAACAATTTTACATACCTCTTTATCATCTTTGGTCTTTTTAACTTTCATTTTTATTTTCTTTCCTGTAATCATGCTGTATTTATCACTTTTGTCCCTGTCTTTCAGAAACTGCAATGAAAATTACTATTTTGTAAAAACAAATCAATTGACATTAAAAACCAATGCACTTATCACAGCCTTGTGCTCAAAGGTGGAACTGCTACATGCTGGAATTCTTTCTTTTGAATGAGATGCTGGATAACTTTTGGACAGAGATTTAAACATCTAATTTTACCAGCTGGAAAGAAAAAGATTTCCTCAACTTTAGAAACACCTAAAAGGACATGCAGGGATGAGAAAAATCTCCATTTTTGTAACAACAGTGAAACATTTGTACCAGCCCACAATGTCACATGAATTTATTATAAAGTTGTGGATGAACAAAACCTATTTAGCATTCTAGCCACTGAAGTTCTGTTGGAACATCTGCTTCATTGTGTGTAAGTGCTGCTGGACTTTCATGGTACCACCCAAAATCTTCTGAAAAGATTTAAATTTGTCAGAACATGCATTTTGAGAGAGATGCACAAAATGGAGAGTCATAACAGGAATGTGTATTTTATTTTAAATACTACACTAAATCCTGTAAGTTTTGAACAGGAAGCATCAATTAGTTAAACCACAGACAAATTGCATTAACTGTTCCTGTGCAACTTTAATCGGATTAAAGTAACGAAAGAATTACCTACTAACAAGTCCAAATTAACTGATAGTCGAGTGCTTCTTGCTTCTCATTAATTTCAATTTGAGCTACTAACCTCAATATTTCAGATATTGCAAGAATAATACTTTACCTCCTACTAATTTATCTTTCTAGAGAACAAAGTATCTGATCAAATGACTTGCCTGTAAAAAGGACGGTTCCCTGATAGCTCTGCTTCCTTTGCTCTTTTAGAACAAGAAAACCCCATGAAGCCAATCCTTGAGGCACCATCCTCTTTCTGTTACAATAAAGGTACTTCCTACATACTCTCAGCAGATCAGGAACACTTCTACAAAAGACAAGAGCAAAGTGGCCTCACCTCTGATGTATCAAGTATTGACACACTACGTGCCTATTAGATTTAGACAAAAATATAATTGCCTGTGACATGTGGCTCACGTTGATCATAAGAATGTAAGAAATAAGTAGGCTACGTAGCCTCTCCAGCCTGCACGTCATTCAATAAGATTATGTTTGATTTCCTATATTAACCTCTACATCCCCACATTCACGCATCCCTCAATTTTCTTAGCATCCAAAGAAATTTCACAAACTCGGTCTTGAATATCTTTAACAGCTGAGAATTCATAGGCCTCTGGAATACAGAAATCCAAAGATTCATAACACTTTGAAGAAAGTTACCTTTATCTCAGTAATACGTATCTAACTCCTTGTCATAAGATCTCAGGACTCTTTGCTCAGGGATGGGAGAGCCTGGGGTGCAGAGGGGACGGACTTTTATTTCTCCTAGTCACAAGCAGTGCTACTACCATTCTTCACAAAGCTGTTCTCACCTTCCTTCAGCTACTGGGTTTCCGACGTCCGGGGAAACACTTTAAAACTATAAAGTTGGTTAATTAAGAGATTACCTGCCTCATGGAGATATTTAATTTGTCAACTCTCTCTTGGAAGTGAGTCAGTTGTCCAGCTCCCATGTTCCTCTTGATTAAACTTGGAGATAAGTGGACTGGCATTGGAATTTGGATTTTTTATGTTTTAATATCTAATCTGGTCCTAACCCACCTGTTTGTGGGTGTTAATGTTTATCATAAAGTTCTTTCTTTCTGACATTACTTATAAGAGCCTGAGTGTTACCAGTATAAGTTACTGCTAAGTTATTAGTAACTAGCAAATGTTCTACACCTCTACTGTTCCCACCTTAAATCCTCCTGCTCTTCCTGGTTATTCCCAATATGGAGCTCCTTACCATCTGTTTTATTTGGCCTCATACTTCTTTTAATTTCTAGTACAACAATTTCTAAGTGAAATCATGAGCAAAAATACTCAACTAATGAGGAATCAACATTTATAAAGTAAATATATTGATGTTTGTATATGTAAAGTATGTAAAACATGAAGAATGCCTATATTTTTGCTGTGTTGTGCGACAGGCAGATTAGAGAAACATGGTTATTAATGCAGCACCAGTGTATCCCAGCAATTAGGCAGCAAGGTTAAGGATACTACCTGATCTCCATAAGAAATATAGGGTGGAATCCCCCTCCCTCCCCCAAAATTCTAAGTGTTGAACGGTAAGAAAACAGTAGGTTCTTTTCAACCAGATAAATAACATGAATTTACAGCACTGTGCATAACAGGAGCCAGCACATGAATCTCGCCAGTGGGGTGTAGGGAAGAGGTGGGGTGTGGAGTTGCAGCTCATCTGTGAAGACAGCTGCTGAAGTCTAGACTGCAGATGCAGTCTAGTACCTTCCAGTGTACTGTGTACACAGTATACAGAGAGATCTGCCCCTTCCCCCATCACCATCCTGACCGTTCAACACCCCGAGCAGTCAAGCCTCCCCAGTGCAGAATCCACAGCAGCAGCACCCCCCCCACCCCACAGAGCTCACCCCCTTCCTCCCTACTGTCAGACACCACTGTATCAGGCCCCCCCCCCCCCATCCCCAGACTCTGCACCCTTGACACTGCCAGGATGGCATTGTGCATTGAGTCAAAAGTGGAGGAAAAGGATATTTTGGATTGTAAGACAATGCAAACTGAGAAAGGGAGATCAGTGCAAAAACCAGAATAAAGTCTTGCATTGGTGGAAGGAAATAAGATAATCTTATACACAATGGAGGGAGTAACCAAGCACAGTCCAAAACAGAAAAAGGGAAAAGATAGCTATGTAGTAAGTTCACAAGCTCTAGCCTGAAGAAATGTGAGATATGTTCTGTCATTTGTATTGTTAAGATGCATACACAACATCTTAATCTCATTTTTAAATTAAAACTTAAACGAGTTTTTGACAACTTAGCCCTGATTTTACCTCCCCCATTTAATTAAACAAAGTATGAAATCAGACAGAGTGAATAATGGGCGTCAAACCTAAATTTATCTCACTGCCTGTGAATTAACATGAGGACTTCTGAGTCAAAAAATGTAAAGGATGGGTGACTTCCTATCTGAAAATGCTCAATGGTGCAGAGTACTAAAAATGGAAATTGGGCTACAGGGAGAAACAAATTCCTATGATTTTTACCCTCACTGGTCCCTCCAGAAATTTATAAATCTGCCCAAGTTCCAAAGACAAATTTTGTAAAAAATGACAGGGTCATTTGCCTCTGTACTTTGGATATTACTACTTGCTTGAACACATTGCGAACTGATATTTAGGGTTATTTTGAGGCATCACTTTTTGAGGCTGTGCCAGTTTGATGCTGTTCATCAGCTTTTGAATTGACTTGACTTGTACCTAACTCTCTGGAAATATTACCTAAGACCATTAAAGTAACTTATCAGTTCTTAAGTTGCTTAAAATACACATAATGGCTCGAATTGAGACTTTTGACCAAAATCATATTAAAATTATATTTAAAGAGTTTAAAATTTTAAACATATAGGGTGGAATGGCAAAGTGTAAGGGTCTGACTGAAAACCATGTTTCCTTCCACAGCAACTGACAGATTCTCTTTTGACAAATAAATCTGGGGGTGGGAGAGAAGTTTCACACTGTCATTTTGAGGGGATGGGGTCTAATCACACTGGTAAATCTGGCTCCACTGACATCAGGTGACGTGTTTAAAGGGCACCTGATCAGACCGAAGAATAACCTCATCCCCCCCACATCCACATCCCACCATGGAGGTCTCAGGGATTCCCTCTCCAATTAATCCAGGCATTACCCCCACCCTTTCCTAATCATTGCTGGCATCTCTGCCCCTCAATCAACACCAACATCTCTTCCTTCCCCCGTGATCAATGGCAGCATATATTCCCCCTCCCCCATGAACACTGGCATCTACTTCCCCCCACTCTATGATCAATGCTGGCACCCACTCCCCATCAACACCGGCATTTCAGTCCATGATGACCAGCATGAGCATCTCTCTTCTCCATCCCCTATAATCAATGCTGGAATCACTCCCCACCTCTACAAACCAACATGGCAATCCCCCTCCCCCTCCATGTCCACCCATCCACCAAACAGTAATCGCTGGCATTTATCCTTTCTGTGTAAATTCTGAGTCTGGAATCACCTTCCATATCCTTGAGTGACCTTCTATGTCACTATTGTGATAAAAGGTTGGGGATATTAGAATACAATAGAGAGAAGGTTTAATGGCTGTTCCTAAAAATTCTGAAAGATCTTGAAAGAATGAATTGGAAAAGACTTATTTTCTGTGGATGGGGCAAAAAATCATTAGTGAGTGGTTCTGCCTCTTCACTCATTCCTGGAACTTTCCACGCAGTGTTTGTAAATTTACTTTGAATTCAATATATTTTTTTAAATTTTCATTAATGAATAAAGGAGTGTCTGCTGTCTGTCAAATTTAGTGCAACTTTATGACTCTCTCACTGATTCCTCATGTATCCAGTAGCCATTAAGTCGAGCCAGCTCCTCACTGGTTGATGTGCACCAATACATCAATTCTGCTAACTACAATGGTAGGAATATGAACAAGTTTATTTATAAACACAGAATGTGACAAGTTTATTACAGGCATAGCTTCCAATATCAATTTATACTTCAGAATTTAAAGTTTATTTATTAGTGTCATGAGTAGGCTTACTTCACTAACACTGCAATGAAGTCACTGAAAATTCCCTAATTTGCAATAGTATAAAAATAAGGACAGAATGCATGGTTTTAAAAAGAGGACTGTACTTCCTGGTCTAATGAACTCCTTGCTTCTTAAGATTTCTGCAATTTCTTAGGAGACAAGATTATTACATCATTAAAAATAAAGTCCATTTGTTTACAGTTTGTACAGAATAGAAGGTAGGGTATGAAATTTGATCCCCAAGACATTAGCAAACAGCTCAATATAGCAGTTAATGCAAACTGAAATTAATTTATACAGTCACTGTGAATCAGTAGCACAGATGTTATGCCCTGCATAGTACTATGGCTGCCAAGCAATGTATCCTCTGACACAATGTGTCCTCTGATACACTGGTAACATTACAGGAGAAACGGTAAAATGTTTTTGGTTTATAACCATTTTAATGATAGATGCAATGTAATTAGTTAGTGGAAGTTAATTAACATCACTAGTAACATCACTTTAAAAAAAGTGAACTGGTTATCTGTTTTGGTTTCAACATTTTTAAACGCAACTGAATGTTATATTACCTTAGAAATTCGCACAGGCTCAGAACACGCAGACTTTTTCTTCTTTTGCTTTCTCTTTTTCTCCTTTTTCTCGCGCTAAAAGATTGCAAATTGTATAAAGATGTTCAGTCACACTAGAAGAAATGTTTTCACTGGACTGAATCGCAAACTGTCAACAGTTATGTTTCAAAATAATTATTTTGCATTTACAACATATTAAAAATGAGAAGAAATTTCAAATATCTCAAGAACACAAGATAAATCCTCACCTTTTTGTGTTGTTTGTCTTTCTTCCTTTTCTTTATTTTTGAACGTTTCTGTGAATCTGTCAAACAACTATAGGATCAACTTGCACATTTGATTGGGATTCCCTTCATTTTTTAATGTGCCATACTCAGGGAAAATTAAACCAAATAACATCAACTCTCCATGTACTGCTAAAGTCAACTTTTAAAAAGTGTTTTCCCAAATTTCTTCATTTTATCTCCCAATATAAAAGTTACAAGAAAAACTGACCCATACAAACTGACCCAAGTTTGCAATGATACAAAGGTATGTAGAGGGACAGGTACTATGGAAGTGGGGGGCTGCGGAAGGACTTGGACAGGTTAGGAGAGTGGGCAAAGAAATGGTAGATGGAATACAATGTGAAAAAGTATGAGGTTATGCACTTTGGAAGGAACAATGGAGGCATAGACTATTTTTTTAAATGGGGAAATGCTTAGGAAATCAGAAGCACAAAGAAACTTGGGAATCCTTGTTCAAGGTTCTCTTAAGGTTAACGTGCAGGTTCAGTCAGCAGTTAGGAAGGCAAATGCAATATTAGCATTTGCTGAAGGGCAAGAATACAAGAGCAGGGATGTACTTCGGAGGCTGTATAACGCTCTGGTCATTTGCAGTATTAAAAGCAGTTTTGGGTCCCGTATCTAAGAAGGATTACTGGCCTGGAAAAGGATCCAGAGGAGGTTCACAAGAATGATCCCTGGAATGAAGAGCTTGTCATATGAGGAATGGTTGAGGACTTTGTGTCTATACTCATGGATGAGAGGGGATGTTATTGAAACTTACAGAAACTGCAAGGCCTGGATAGAGTGGACATAGAGAAGATGTTTCCACTAGAAAGAAAAACTAGAACCAGAGGGGACAACCTCAGACTAAAAAGACAATCCTTTAAAACAGAGATGACAGGGGGTTTATTTAGCTTGAGAGTGGTAAATGTGTGGAATTCTGCTGCAGAAGACTACAGAGGCCAGGTCATTAAGTATCTTTAAGACAGAGAGAGAGAGGTTCTTGATTAATAAGGGGATCAGAAAAATATCAGGCATGATTAAATGGTGGAGCAGACTCAACAAGCCAAAAGCCTAACTCTACTCCTATGTCTTATGGTCTTTTACTCAATGGGCTGAATGGCTTACTTCTGCACTGAAGGGATTTTATGATAAAATATCTTCAATAAAACATTATTGATACAAAAATTGACTGAGGTAACAATATTCTGCAAGAACCCCTCTCTCTCGCAACAATGAAGCGAAGTAAGCATTCAATCCATAGAGTATAAGACCATAAGACATAAGAGTAGAATTAGGCCACTTGGCCCGTTGAGTCTGCCCCACATTCAATCATGGCTGATATTTTTCTCATCCCCATAAACCCTGATCCCCTTATTAATCAATGCAGTAATGAAGCACTTCCAACAGGTTCTGATGTATTATATCATGTAAGAAAGTGATTCCTTCAATGTTCTGGAGAAAGGCGTGCACATCTAACACCATATCAGAATCATCGTGATTCAGTTCTAATCAGGTCTCTGCATTTAACATTAGTATAAGGAGCCCATCTAATTGAACAAACCAAAAAACGTTAAATGCAAAGGAAACACCATGGAAGTGTAACAAAGATTGAAAATTATATCTTAAAACCTGGGTGTAAATGTAATTTAACATTTCTCTTTCCATAAAATATACAGAATACTTATGTTCAGTAAAATGAAGGACTTTAACTCCACTGAGTGTTAAGTGGTACCATATCTCCCCCACTTTAAGAGTAAAAGTTTTGTAAATCAATAAGCAAATAACTTACAGTTAACATGATACATTTAGGAAGTTCATTCTCCTAATCCAGAGTAAATTTCAGCTACTCGCAGTGCTTTACGCTCTTACCTCGACTACTTGATCTGCTTCTACTTCTTGAGGATGATGACAAACTTGAAGACAATGAACTTGATGATGATGATGTTCTGGAGGAGGACCTACTTCTACTTCGCTTCCTTTCTCTTTTTGTTTTTCCTTCAGAAAAGAATATTTGCTTATTTGCAACAGTGGGTAATAGCTTATCGGCAAGATAACCAATCTTCTGCTCCAAATCATCATGCTGCTGAAAGTTAGAAACTGAACCACTGAAATTCTTGAAGTGATTATGTGTGGCATGGTGGCATAGTGGTTAGCATTGCTTGGGTCATTCTTGGCTTGGATCATTGTGTGTGTGGAGTCTGCATGTTCTCCCTGTGTCTACATGAGTTTCCTCCAGGTGCTCCGGTTTCTTCCCACAGTCAAACAGACATGCTAGTTAGATGCATTGGTCATGCTAAATTTTCCCTCAGGGTACCCGAACATCGGCCGGAATGGGGCGACTAGGGAATTTTCACAATAGCTTCATTGAAGTGTTATCGTAAGTCTACTTATGACACTAATAAATGAACTTTCAATAAAAATTTTAAATCTTTTTAGTGCTGACGTGGAAATGTCATTGTTGGACTGGGGTGGGCACAGTAAGAAGTTTCACAACACTAGAGTTAAAGTCCACAGGTTTATTCGGAATTATGAGTTTTTGGAGCGCTGCTCCTTCATCAGGTGAGTCTCATGAGCCGTCTCAAGAGGTATTTTTGCCAGTGTTCAAAAGCTTGGTCAGAACAATCCTGAGCTTTAGGATGGAGATGAAGCGGAACATTAAAAATCAGTGATGTACAAGAGGCCAGAATTGGGTGAGTGCAGAGATCTTTGAGGGCTGAAGAAGGACACAGATTTTCAGTGGGGAGAGACCATGGATAGATTGTAAGTAAGGCAATGAATTTTAAAATAATATTGTTGGTTGATCAGAGGCTAATCTAGGTCAACAAGAGGGGTGATGGATGAATAGGAATTGGTGTGAGTTAAGATACAGGTAACTGAGTCTTGGATAAATTCAAGTTTACAAAAGGTGCAAGGTAAAACTGATCAAGAGAGCATTGAAATAGCCAAGGCTATACTTGCAGAGTAGAACTTTAAAAGTTTATACAATGCTTTGTGCCAAGAATTGCAGAACTATATGCAATTCTCTTCTAAAAAAATGGTTTAAGTAGTTTTAATTATTTTTCTTTTTATATTTTCAAACTTTGGTATTCTACTCTGACATACATTGCCAGCTAGGTGTTGGCCTACAGTAATGGAGAAAGAATAATATTAGTTCGGTCTTTTTTTAAAAGAGTATTGAAATGAAAATGAAACTCTACAACTGCAGAGTTCTGGTTTTATCTGGCCTCCTGTATTCAGTTATGGGCAGTACGCTACAAAGAGGCATAAACTTATTTTGGTGGGGGTACAGCACAGATTACCACACAGGTGGCACGGGGTTGCACAGTAGTTAGCACTGCTGCCTCACAGTGCTGTATCTTAAACCTGGGTACAATTCCCAGCTTTGGTGACTGTCTATGTGAGTTTGCACATTCTCCCCGTGTCTGCATGGGTTTCCTCCAAGTGCTCAGGTTTCCTCCCAAACTCTAAAGATAGGAGGGACTAGCAAAGTAAATATGTGCAGTTACAGGGATAGAGCCTGAGTGGGATTGTTGGTGGTGCAGGCCTGATGGACTGAATGGCCTCCTTTTGCACGGTAGGGATTCAATGAATAATAGGGTGACAGGTTGCATAAGCTAGACTTCAATTTCCTTGAATACAGAGGTAAATGGGTGTCCTAATCACCTTTGATGAGAGAGTCCAAAACAAAGAGATGGGGGGACGGTGGGGGGATAACTTTGACTATTGTGGGCTGATTTTGGAAAACATTCTTTCACTCAAAATCTATATATCCTACTTTAAAAGACTAGCTCACTAAAAAGTTCAAAGCTGAAATAGACAAAAGCTTCTTAGCAGTGTATTAAGGGTTACAGAACAAATAATGATTCAAATCAGCCATTAATTTAATCTCGTATGCTGCATGTGTGTGCAATTCCTGCTATTGGGTCCTTTCTCAATGATTCTTTCACTGCACTATGGTCATTCTATTCCCCCTTCATCATGATGTGACCTGATCCCAAATAGACCTACAACCTACTATAATCAATTTTCCACCTACCCTTGAATCCACTGCTGTGTTGACATGCTTCGAGATGAAGTTACTCCCACTCCAGTTTAAAATGGGAATGTCTAAACATGCCCTAACTTTGTAACACACTATATGTCCTTTTTGGAAGTCCAGAGTATGCCCCTTCATCATTACTGTCATTTCTCAGCCTTTGTTCAATTATTACTCATTTGATCATGATACTTCCCTTAAACATTCTGCTTGATCTTGACTCCTGTCCTCCACAACAGGCTGACAAATCTAACTTTATATTTTCCAAACATTTCCCAATTATTGTACTCCATTTCTAAGATTTTTAAAAAAAATCATATTGGGCAGCCACATTATAAAGTAATGCCTAAAGCTGATTTAAATTAAGAACCAGCTTAAAATTGGAAGGCATATATACGCTTCCATACTTGCCTGTACCACACACCTACTAATATTTGGTGGTATTAAGGCTATTCCAAGTTTCTCCTCCCAGTTATATTTCTCCAGTTTGTGCCCCAAATAGCTTTTCCAGCAGGTAAAGAACTTTATTTACACTTATAATTTTAACCCACATTTTGCAATGAGTGATGAAGCTGCCTTAAAGATTTACCAATTTCTGTAGCATTTACGATATTCATTTGAACTTGGTGCCAAGTCATGGGAGTCTCCCACTGTCAAGCAGTTAATCACATTTAATTAAATTTTACAAGAAAGTGAATGAGTGATTGGGACATAAACAGGGATTAAAGTAGAAAATTGAACATTAATTGGGATGGCCATCACGTTAAAAACTAAGATGGAATAGAATTTTTAAAATGCATACAGGAAAACTTCTTTGGTCAATATATACAGGATCCAACAAAGGAGGGAGCTGCGCTGGATCTAATTTATTCTCCAGAATTCTTTATTCTGGAGAATAAAGCCGGACAAGTGGTTGAGATATTCAAATTTGTTATGGACCAAGAAATTGACAAGTTGCAGAAAAAGGTTTTGGATTGGGGAAAGAGTAAATTTTAACAAAATTAGGTAGAATTTAACAAAATTAACAAAACAAGGTAGACTGGAACTAGTTACTTGTAGGAAATCTACAGAAGAGCGGTGGACAGGGGTGTTATAGATGAAATGGAGAGGGTACAGGCCCAACATGTTCCTTCTAGGGCAATAGGAAGATGTAATAAACCCAAAGAACCATGGTTGACCAGAGACATACAATGAAAAGAAAAAGAACAGCTTTTAACAAGTATAAGAGAAGTCTGCAGAATCATTAGTGGAGTACAGAAAATGCAGGAAATCAATTAGGAAAGCAAAGATGGGATATGAGAAAACTTTGGCTGGTAAAAGGAAATTCTTAAGGATAACCAGGGAAAGATTAGGACTCATTAGCGATCAAAGAGGAAATCTGTGGGTAGAAGCAGAGAACATTGGTAGGGTGGTTAACAAATATTTCACATCTGTCTTTACTCATGAGAATGAGAAGGTAGTTATGGAATTTGGGGAGAGAGACTGTGAGGATTTAGAGAAAATAATCATAGGAAGTAACAAGATATTGGAGGTATTGTGAGCTTAAAAGTGGACAAATCTCTACGTCCGAATGAATTGTGTTCCAGGCTGTCGTGGGACGTGAGGGAGGAAATTGCAGGGCTGGTATCCAAATTTTTAATTCCGTTCTGGCCACCAGAGAGGTGCAGAGGACTGGAGAACAGCTAATTTGGTCCCACTATTTAAGAAAGGTTGTCGAGAAAAGCCAGGAAGCTACAGGCCTGAGAGTGTCACATCTGTGGTTGCGAACCTACTGGAGAAGACTCTGAAGGAGAGAATCTATCTCCATTTGGACAGGCAAAGTTTGATCATGGATAGTCAGTATAGTTTTGTCAATGGGAGTTCATGCCTAACAAATTTAATCAATTTTTTTGAGCATGTAATCAAGTGTCTGGATGAGGGTGATGCAATTGATGTAGTTTACATGGATTTCAACAAAGCCTTTGACAAAATCCCACGTGGGCCAAAGGGCCTCTTCTGCACTGTTGTATACTGTGATTCTGTAAATATTAAAAAATCTTTAAAAATTTTAAGAATGTGAGAATTGAATTACAAACAGAGAAATCTGATATTCCATAAACATAAAGCAATTTTTCAGGGCTAGGAAGGCTTTTCAGCAGCAATTATGACGTTAGTATGCTGGTAAAGCCGAGTTAAAGCTTATTCAACAAAATGCACCATTTTCTAGATGTTATAAAGATACGCTTTACATCAAATTTGACTATGTATTTATTGGCTGCAAACTACTAATTCTAAAAAAGACAAACATTTTTTCCAATGTCTTGAAACAGCAGTCTCTAAAATTGCTGAACATCTGAATCACTGTACTGTACAAATTCCAAAGTTATTAAAATGGGAATCAACCTATCTATAAGAACCCATCAAAGATAATCACCATTCAGGAATGTGAATGAACCACCTTTCCCAACCCATTCACATCCAGATAGCACCTGGGTGACAAATCACTTCAGACAATAGAATCCATAACCTAATCAGGTTGACTTCAAAACTGGACTTGCAATTTATTAGCCATGATCACATTTGGGAAATAGATTAGCTGGCAAGAGAAAATATTGGGCAAAATCTTCTGTGGAGTAGCAATTGCTGCCTGATTGCTATCCCACTTTTATTTATTTATCTTGCACTGAGCTCTACATTGCTGGCCCAGACTTCCAAATTGGGCCTCCTCAGAAATGTAGAGCCCTTCTTCATAATGCAAGAGCGTCGGCGGAAGAGCCAAACAACACTCCTTTTTTACAAAACTAGCTGCTGTATTCTGGCAAATTTAAATGTCTCAAAGCCACTGTGACAAGCAATAGAGAGTAGGTAATTGTGTAAGATGAGTGGGTGCGGCTTGAAGACATGGCTGAAGAATTTGCAACCATCTTTAGCTAGTAATAGAGTGGATGACCTATCTTAGCTCCCTCCTTGAGGTCGCCATCAGCACAGCTGCCAATCTTCAACCAATTATATTCATTTGATTTGATATTAAAGAAAAGGCTGAAGGCAATGGATACTGCAAAGGCTATGACAATTATACTGAAAACTTGTGCTCCAGAAACAGCCACATCGCTAGGCAAGCTGTTCTGGTATAGCAATGTGGAAAATTATCTAGGTATGTCCTGTCCACAAAAACCAGAACAAATCCAATTAGGCCAACATCTGTCTCATTAGTCAAATCAGTTTATTATCAGCAAAATAATCAAAGGGGTAGTTGAAAGTGCTATCAAGTGGCATTTATTCAGCAATAACCTGCTTAATGACCCTCAGTTTGGGCTTTCCAGGGCCACTCAACCCTTGACCTCATTACAGCCTTGGTCCAAACATGGCCAAAAGAGCTGAACTCTGGACGTGAAGCGAGAGTGAATGTCCTTGATATCCATGCAGATTTTATTGAGTGTGGCATCAAGGAGTACTAACAACAATAATTGTATATGTTCAGAACTATTCGCGTTTCCTCAGATACTGAAACAATCTGTGTTCACATGCAGCAAGACCGGGACAGCATTCAGGTTTTGGCTGATACATAGCAAGAAAATAGAAGCAGGAATAGGCCATCCAGGCTTATGAGCCTGCTCCAACATTCATTATGATTGCAACTGATCATCCAGCTCTGTAACTTGTTTTTGTTTTCCCCATATTGTTTGATCCCCTTAGTCTCAAGAGCTATACTAACTGCTTGAAAAATACAATGTTTTGACTTCAATTGCTTTTTGTGGTGGAGAATTCCACTGGCTTACAATTCTCTGGGTGAAGAAATATTCGTCATCTCAAGCTAAATGGTTTTTCCTGTATCCTTAGACTTTGATCCCTAGCCCTGGATTCCCTGCCATTAGGAACTTCCTTTCTGCATCTACTATGTCTAGTTCTTTTTTGGTAAACCTTTGCTATGCTGTCTCCATAGCAAGAACCTCAAAGGAGACCAAAACTGCACACAATATTCCATGTGTGGTCTCAACAAAGCCATGTAATTTCAACGAGAAGTCTCACAACACCAAGTTAAAGTCCAACAGGTTTATTTGGTAGCAAAAGCCACTAGCTTTTGGAGGACTGCTCCTTCATCAGGTAAGTGGGATTTCAGTTGACAAACAGGGCACGTAAAGACAAGCTCAATTTACAAAATAATGGTTGGAATACAAGTCTTTACAGGTAATCAAGTCTTAAATGCACAGGCAATGTGAGTGGAGAGACAGCATTAAGCACAGATTAAAGAGATGTGTATTGTCTCCAGTCAGGAGAGATTTTGCAAGCCCTGGCAAGTCGTGGAGGTTACTGACAGTGTGATATGAACTCAGTTGAGGCCGTCCTCACTTGGCTAACAGTCTCTGCTCAGTGAATCTGTGTTGTTGTGTGTCATGAAGGCTGCCTTGGAGAACGTTTACCCAAAGATCAGAGGCCAAATGCCTGTGACTGCTGAAGTGTTCCCCAACAAGAAGAGAATATTCTTGCCTGGTGATTATTGAACAATGTTCATTCACCCATTGTTGCAGTGTCTGCATGTTCTCCCCCGTGTACCATGCCTCAGGACACCTTTTCCTGCAGCATATCAGGTAGGCAAAGTTGACCAAATTGCAAGTGTATGTACTGTATGCCTGATGGATGGTGTCCTCACGTGAGATGATGATCCTGCATGTCTTGCAGAGATTGCTGTGGCAGGGCTGGGTGATGTCGTGGTGCTGAGATGAGAAGGATAGCAACAGACATCTACAGACGCTGAAAGATGCCCTCATAATAACAGGATATGGTATGCAACTCATCGATTGACAGTTCTGATGCGTCACAGTGAAAAACCGCACCGACTTCTTCAGAAGACAAACATGGGACATGGCGGACAGACTACCCTTCATCATCCAGTACTTCCCTGGAGCAGACAAGCTACGACATCTTCTCTGCAGCCTTCAACGTCATTGATGAAGACGAACATCTTGCCAAGGCCATCCTCACACCTCGCCTTCAAATAACCGTACAACCGTACAGACCATTTGCAGCAAACTACCCAGCCTTCAGGAGAAGAGTGACCATGACACCACATAACCCTGTCATAGCATTCTCTGCAAGGCGTACCGGATCATTGAAATGGATACCAACATCTCACGTGAGAACACCATCCACCAGGTACATGGTGCATAAACTTGCAAGTTGGCCAACGTTGTCTACCTGATACGCTGCAGGAAAGTATGTCTCGAGGCATGGTATATTTGAGAGACCATGCAGACGCTATGACAACAGATGAATAAACACCACTCGACAATCACCAGGCAACAGCGTTCTCTTCCTGTTGGGGAACATTTCAGCAGTCATGGGCATTCGGGCTCTGACCTTCGGGTAAGCGTTCTCCAAAGCAGTCTTCACGATACACAACAACACAGGGTCGCTGAGCAGAGACTAATAGTTCCATATATGAGGACGGTCTTAATTGGGATCTTAGGTTAATGTCACACTATTTGTAACCCCCACAACTTGCCTGGGCTTTGCAAAACTGTTCTGGCTGTAGACAATACATATCCCTTTAATCTGTGCTTAATTCTCTCTCCACTCACATTGTCTGTACCTTTAAGATTTGATTATCTGTAAAGACTCAAATTCCAACCATTATTTTGTAAATTGAGTTTGTGTCTTTGCGTGCTCTGTTTGTGAACTGAAATCTCACTCATCTGAGGAAGGAACAGTGCTCCGAAAGCTAGTGGCTTTTGCTATCAAATAAATCTGTTGGACTTTAATCTGGTGTTGTCAGGCTTCTTATTGTATTTGTCCCAGTCCAACACTGGCATTTCCACATCATAATTTCAACAAGACATCCTTGCTCCTTTACTCAAATCCTTTTGCACTAAAGGCCAACATACCATTTGCTTTCTTCACCATCTGTTGCACCTGCATGCTTTCTTTCAGCAACTAGCGCACAAGGACACCCAGGTCTCATTGCACACTTGCCTCTCTCAATCTATAGCCAGTCACACAATAATCTGCTTTTACTACCAAAACAGATAACCTCACATTTATCCACATTATACAGCATCTGCTTATTCAACTTGTCCAAATCATACAGAGTCATCTCTGCATCCTCCTCACAGCTTATCTTCCTACCCAGCTTTGTGTAATCTGCAAATCTGATAATATTATGTTTAGTTCCCTCATCTAAATCATTAATATAAACTGTGAATAGGTGGGAAGCTAGCACTAATCCCTGAGGTATCCCACAAGTCACTGCCTGCCATTCGGAAAAAGATCCTATTCTGTTTCCTGTCTGTTTCTTGCCTGCCAACCAGAAACTCGACTGCCAACCAGTTTTCTAGCTATCTGAAAATGCTACCCCAATCTCGGGCACTTTAATTTTACATGCTACTCTCTTATGTGGATCTTGTCAAAAGCCTTCTGAAAGTTTAAATAAACCATGTTACTGGTTCCCCCTTATCAACTCTATTAGTTACATCCTCAAAGAGTTCCAGTAGATTTGTCAAGTATTATTTTCCTTTTGTAAATCCATGCTAACTCTGCCTGATCCTACCACTGTTTTCCAAATGTTCTGCTATTGAATCTTATTATAATGGACTCTGTCCCTGCTACTAACATCAGACTGAATTTTTGTTCCACCTCCCTTTTTAAATATTTGAGTTACATCCATGGAAACTGTTCCAGAGTCTACAGAATCTTGGCAGATGACTGCCAATGCATCCACTATTTCTAGAGGATACCTCCTCAAATACTCTGGGATGTAGATTATTTGCCATATTAATATCTTTCTCTTTTGCCTTGTCGCTACTCTTTGATTTACAAAATTTGATCCTACGACCACATTATTTAGTTTGAAACTCTCTCTACTTCCTTAGTTATGCTTGAGCACTGGTGCCAGCACAGTTCAAATGTAGACCATCCAAACAATACAGCCCCACTTCCCCCAGTATTGGTCCCAATGCTCTATGAACAGGAATCCACTTCTCCAACATTAGTCTTTGAGCTATACATTAATTTCTCTTATATTATTTGACCTGTGATAATTTGCATGTGGCTCAAGTAAGTAATCCAGAAATTATTAGGTTATTGTCTGAGTCACATGCAAACTGGCACAGGGCAAATGAAATTGGGGAAATTAATGCTTTTTTCAAACAAGATGTTAAATAAAATGCAAAACTGGAGTGCTACAGCAAAAGTTGAAGGTATAATTGATGATGTAACATATCATATAAAAATTCACAACACACCTGGATGTATTAGTAAAACTTAGTCATGATCGGTCAGGAAAAATACATTTTTTGACACTGGCATGAGTTTTCATTTTTGGATACTGTGGTCTGCAGTGTCTTATTTATGTTGTATGAATTTGATACCTAATGAAGTAATCCAATTTTCTAAAATTCTGTTGCTACATTGTGTAATATGAAGAGGAAACATGACACATTGGTGTGGAGATTTGATTGTCAGAGTTTACGTGTGTTTAGTACATTGTGATGTAGATTATTAGTAGAACATATTATAGTGTTTTTAAAAAAGTAAATCTGATCTATCAATAATTAGCAGAACTCAGCTGCTATTTATCTCTGAAAATGGCGATTTAGCCAAAAATGGCACTCGGCTGCTCCCTTCCCATCGGTCATACTTCTCCAACGCGTCATATCCTCTACCTCTTCACCTTCCCTCTACCCACGGTCCTCCCTCCCACATACCCACAGCTCCATCATGATCCCTATCTCTTTTCCACTTAACTCTGTAACCTTTTTTATCCTTGGTCCACTCTCCCACAATGGTGGCAATATCTTCAGTTTCCCACCTCACTGTTTACATACACAGCTTTGTTTGCTCTCTAAATTCAAATCATTCTTAATAAAAACTCAAATTAGTAGAAAGCAAGAAACATCTGTTTGTCATTCATATCAATTGTTTTCCTATCTCTCATCACCCACCACGTCTGGTTCACAAGCATGGCACCTACGATTAACTTGCAGAATGATTTAGCAGGAAGAACAACTGGAGAAATACCTACCCAGGAGTAGCAGTTTTGCAGGCCACACCTGAAATCAAAACTGAAAAAGGTTGTTCCTACCAAAATGGAGGCAATCCTTCAAAGTGACGATAGCCAACTTTAGACTGGCAGGGCGGGGTGAGTGGGGATTGCGGTCACTGGCTTGCTGGTGGTTGTTCATGATATGATTTTTTGAATAGTTTTAGCAATTTCAATGCTCTTTATGTGATCACTATTTGAGACCAATGGCAAACAAATAAAAACAACCATTACCCCTGTCTTTTCTTTTCTGCTCCTCTGAAGATATGCTGGCGTTCTTACTTTTCTTTCTCTCGCTGTTCATTGGATTCTCCATGATGGACTACAGAAAAAAAATCACATTCTTCACTTAAAAATGTCCTAATTTAGATCAAAATAATTGTAATTCGAGTGCAGCATTAAGCAATGATACAATTCTTTAAGCAGCCGCCTGAGCTGAACTGATTGCCTCTTACAGGATTAAAAAGAACTTGAAGTAATTGTTTTTGAAAGTATGATTATGATTTTTTTCTTCTGGTTTAAAGACTGGTTTTTATTATATCGCGGGTTTGAAGGGCAGCTTGTGTTAGGAGACCGGCTGAAGGACTGGGACAAACTCGCTACTCTTTGTAGGAAAGGTGCCTCAGTTTTGCAGCCAAGGGAGGGAGTTAGATCTGGGGGCCCAGCTGCCGGCCTGAGGCGCGCGTTCCAACTGCCGTCCTGGGGGCCCGACTCCAACTGCCGGCCCGAGGGCTCGAGCTCCAACTGCCGGCCCGGGGTCTCGAGCTCCAACTGCCGGCCCGGGGTCTCGAGCTCCAACTGCCGGCCCGGGGTCTCGAGCTCCAACTGCCGGCCCGAGGGCTTGAGCTCCAACTGCCGGCCCGGGGTCTCGAGCTCCAACTTGCCGGCCCGGGGTCTCGAGCTCCAACTTGCCGGCCCGGGGTCTCGAGCTCCAACTGCCGGCCCAAGGCCGGTGCCCCCCGCCGCACAGTGGGCCGTATAAGGCCCCTTCAGACAGGAGGATTCGGAGGCCCCGGGCTCGCCCCGGCCGGTTTCCCGACCAGAAGCTGCCGCTCCTGCTCAGGGCAGAGGCGGCTGTGCGATGGCAATCAGACTGTACCTGGAGCGGAGGGAGCTGGGCTCTGAGCTGCTCTTCATCCGCACATCCCCGGCTGCATCCCTCCCAGCCACTGGCAGAATCCTCTTCCTCAGGCCGTACAAATGAAAAATTATTGCAACACCTCCAGGAAGCTTTTAAATTTAACGTGAGGGGAATTGCTAGGCAAGTTCAATGATGTGTTTATTTTCAGTTAAAATATGGAGAAAAATGTTTCCAAACACATTTCATAATCACAGGAGTACAAAACACTTCTCAGCGGATGGAGCACTTTTCGGATGTAGTCAGTAGCAGTGATGCTAAGAGAAGCCCTCACCATCCGATGTTGGAATTAAATGTGCTTGTAGCTTTAGTCCTGCTGAACTAAAATCAGAACATTCAGTGAAAATGGACTGTACAACTTGTTTGATATAATTAGGACTAAAGGAACATTGTAGGCTTAGCAAATATTTGTAAACTCTCACAAATTGTAATGGGATATATAAGATTCTCAGTTTATATAATATTGAATGAAAGATCAGTATAGCCAGGGATGGTTTTACTCTTCTTCAAAAATGGCATGGAATGTTTTGCATCCCTCCATTTGATGCCTCTTCCAAAAAAACCATCTCTAACAGAGTAGCACTCCCTCTACCAGCCTACGACACTGGACTGGTGCCTTGATTTTTGTACTCAGTGTGCCATTTTTGCTGTAAATTTATTTAAATTCTGAAGTGAACTCACAACTTGATGTCTCAGACATGAAGAAAAATGCTGCTGTTATATATTTAAGTGATTGTATGATTGCTTTAAGAGCCAGTCACATGATTTGATGGTGCTGTCATTAAGATGTTCCACAGGCTCCTGCTTAGTTTCAATTTCTGTTCTGCACAGGCAACAGCTTATACAATAAAATTTGTTGTTGTTATTTTGAATCTACGTGTGCAAACCACATCTTTTCTTTTTGTTTCAAACCCACAACCCCCAACATTGTTAGGACAATACAAAAAAATTTGGCGATGATTTAGAATTTTGTTTTGTTGCAAAAATTGAGAAAGATCCTAAGTAGAAAAAAATTGTGGATTCTTGCGCTTAGAAAATTAGAAAGCTGGGGAAAATTAACAAGATCAAAGATTGAAATGCCAGTGAAGGAAGACCAGATAAAAAAAAGGAAAAAAAATTGTGCTGGGAAAAAAGTTACATAGATTTGAAGAACAAAAAAAATTACAGCACAGGAACTGGCTCTTCAGCCCTACAAGTTTGCCCATTCTGCCCAACCTAACTAAAACCCCCTATTCTTCTGCAGACCATATCCCTCTATTCTTATCCTATTTATGTATTTGTCAAGATGTCCCTTAAAAGCCAGTACCGTATTTGCTTCCAATATCTCCCCCTCAACGAGTTCCAGGCACCCACCACCCTCTGTGTAAAACATCTGCCTCGTGCATCTCCTTTAAACCTTGCCCCTCACACCTTAAACCTGTGCCCCTTAATAATGAACTCTTCCACCCTAGGAAAAAGCTTCTGACTATCAACTCTGCCTATCCCTTTCATAACCTTGTAGACTTCTATCAGGTCACCCCTCAACCTTTGTCATTCCAGTGAGAACAAATTTAATTTCTCCAACACCTCATAGCTAATGCCCTTCATGCCAGGCAACATCCTAGTAAATCTTTTCTGAATCTTCTCCAAAGCCTCCACATTCTTCTGTTCTGTGGCGATCAGAATTGAATATTATATTCCAAGTTTGGCCTAACTAAAGTTCTATAAAGCTGCAACATGACTTGCCAATTTTTAAACTTAGTGCCGCAGTCGATGAAGGCAAGCATACCATATGCCTTCTTAACTATCTTCTCCACCTGCATTGCCACTTTCAGTGATCTGTGTACTTGTACAACTTTGCCTGTCAATACTCCTAAGGGTTCTGCCATTTATTGTATATTTCCTATCTCTATTAGACCTTCCAAAATATATTACCTCACGTTTATAGCGTCATAGAGGTTTACAGCATGGAAACAAACCCTTCAGCCCAACTTGTCCATGTTGCTCTTATTTTTTAAAAAAAACCCTAAGCTAATCCCAATTGCCTGCATTTGGCCCATATCCCTCTATCCCCACGGTACATGGGTACCATGGGGATAGGTACCCATGTAACTATCTAAATGCTTTTTAAAAGATAACATTGTACCCGCCTCTACTACTACCTCTGGCAGCTTGCTCAGACCCTCAGCACGCTCAGTGTAAAAAAAATTCCCCTCTGGACACTTTTACATCTCTCCCCTCTCACCTTAGAATTCCCTGCCTTTGGGAAGAGATATTGACTATCTATCTTGTCTATGTCCCTCATTATTTTATAGACCTCTGTAAGGTCATCCCTCAGCCTCCCAAGTTTCAGAGAAAAAAGTTCCAGTCATTCAGCCTCTCTTTATAACTTAATTCATCAAATCCCGTTAGCATCTTAGTAAAAATCCATTTGTCTGAATTAAACTCCATCTGCCATCTCTCTGCTCAAGTCTCCAACCGATTTATATCCTGCAGTATCCTCTGATGCTCCTCATCGCTATCTGCAAATTCACCAACCTTTGTGTCATCTGTAAACTTACTAATCAAACCAGTTACATTTTCCTCCAAATCATTTGTACATATTCTGAACAGCAAAGCTCTCAGCAGTGATACCTGAGGAACACCACTGATCACAGACCTCCATTCAGAAACACACCCCTCCACTGCTACCCTCTATCATCTTTGACCGAGCCAGTTCTGTATTCACCTTGCCAATTCATCTCTGATCCCATGTGACTTCATCTTCTGCACCAGTCTAACATGAGAGACTTTTTCAAAGGGCTTGCTGAAGTCCATGTAGGCAACATCCACTGGCTAACCTAATCAATCATCTTTGTCACTTCCTCAAAAAACTTGATCAAGTTAGTGAGACACGACCTCTCCTTCACAAACCATGTTGCCTCTCACTAATGCGTCCACTTATTTCCAAGTGAGAATAAATCCTGTCTTGAAGAATCATCTCGAATAATTTCTTTACTGATGTAAGGCTCACTGGCCTGTAATTACCTGAATTATTCTTGCTACTCTTAAACAAAGGAACAACATTGGCTTTTCTCCAATCCTCTGGGACCTCTCCTGGAGCCAGTGAAGATACAAAGATTTCTCTCAAGGCCCCAGCAATTTCCTCCCTTACCTCTCTCAGTATTCTGGGTATACCCCATCAGACTCTGGAAACTTGTCCACCCTAATTTTTCTCAAGAACCCCAATACCACCTTCTTTTTGATCTCAACATGACTCAAACTATCTACACACCCTTTTCCAGATTCATCATCCATCAGGTGCTTCTCTTTGGTGAATATTGATGCAAAGTACTCATTTAATATCTCGCCCATGTCCTCTGGCTCCATGTATAGATTCCCTCTCTTGTCCTTGAGTGGGCCAACCCTCTCCCTGATTACCCTCCTGCTGTTTATATATGTATAAAAAGCCTTGGAATTTTCTTAATCCTGCTGGCCAATGCTTTTCGTGACTCCCTTTAGCCCTTCTTACTCCTTGCTTAAGTTTTTTTCTACTTTTCTTGTATTCCTTACTTGTTTCATGTGTTTCCAGTCTCCTAGCTTTGATGAATGCTTCCTTTTTTCCTTTGACTAGACTCACAATATCTCTTGTTATTTAAGGTTCCCAAAACTTGCCATAATTATCTTTTATTGTTATAGGAATGTGCCAGTCTTGAGTCCCTATCATCCCAACCATCCTGAATCCTGAATTCCTCTTATCTTCAGGGTTCACGCACATGTTGCAGTATGTAGCAGCAAAGCACATGACTTACTATACAGTTCTCTGGTTTTAAAAAAGGAGGACTTTCTCATCACAGAAGTGGGGGGGGGGCGGATTCTAGACAGTATCTGGCATATTTGAAAATATGGGATAGTCTACTGATTGGCTGGGGCCATTTGAAGAGAAAAATGAAGTCAACGATCTCCAGGGTAAGAAAAGCAAGTACTAGGGAAAACAGTAAAATAAATATATTGAGCAGTGTAGAGTCTGCAAGAGAAATGGCAGGTCATTTATGTGCTATGGGCCCTTTTAATTAAGAAAATGAATCATGAACCACCTGTGTAGAACATTTGCAGTATTTGTCCAGGTAAATAAAATTGCAGGTGAATTGCTCATTCCAGCTTTTCTCAGTGCAATAGGAAGTGAAACCTTCAATTTGCTCCAAAGTTTGGTTTATCCAGGAATCAAAACTTAAGACTTGACAAAGACCCCCGAAGAGCATTACTCTCCAATTCAGAATGGTTCAGGTTTCACCAAAGGAATTGAGTAAAAGGCGAAAACATTGCTATCTGTGGCAACTTTAAAAGGCTGGCACAACATTGTGTGTTTGGTGAATCATTAGAAAAAAATCTTCAAGATCTTATAGTTTGTAAACTTCAAAATGAGGCTATCCAAAGATAATTGCTTATTCAACGTAATTTGACTTCAAAGACAGCAGTAGAAATCAGAGTCAATGGAATTAATTGCTAAAGAGGCTTCACAATTTGGTGAAAGTATGAAGATCCATAAGTTGAGAACTGTCCATAAGAAGTCAAAACAGCAACAAATATGTCACAGATGTGCCAAAATGAATCATTCAATGAGTGAATGCTGGAGCAAGAACTGTCAATGCAAGAACTGTGGCAAAACAGGTCACATTGCAAAAGCTTGTTGGGCTAGACTGGTTTCTCCTGAGAAGAATATTCCAAGAAGAATCTGGGTACCTTCAAGAAGAAGACCAAATTGCATTCAACAAAAATATTTACAATATTGAAGAAAAGAATTATGATTGTAAAGAAGAGAATGTCCAGAAATATAATGAAAAGTATTCATATCAGGTGAATCAAATAACCTTGGAATTACTAGAATCTAAGTGGAAAACCTATTAAGATGGAGGTTGATTCTGGTATGGCTGCATTTTTAATTCTTGAGACTATATACAACAAAAACTGAAGCATCTTCCTTTAATATCAGCGCATAATGAAAACAGGAGTGAAAAAATGTTCAACTGAATTTCACCCTCAAAATCATCATTTGCAAATGAGTGCAAAGAGTAATTACATCAAAAATGACGAGTCTTTTTGAAGTTTTGACATAACAGAATCTAGATGAAGTTTTACCTCAGCACAGAACCCCAGACACATATTGCTCTAGTGATTTGTATTTATGGAAATTCCAAAGCAGAGCTTTGGGTAGACTTAATTTCTCAAACATTTTGTGCATAAAACTCCTGATGACAAGAGACACATGAGAGGGAAATGGAATGGGAAGCTGGATAGGTACTGATAAGAAAGTGCAGAAGCTGCAGAATGATTTGGACAGGCTAGGAAAAGAAATGGCAGATGGAATATAACATGGGAAAGTGGGAGGTTATGCACTTTGGTGGGAAGAATAGAGGTGTAGATTATTTTCTAAATGGGGAAAGATTTTAGAAATCTGAAGCACAAAGGGTTTTGGGACTCCTGGTTCAGGACTCTCTTAAGATTAACATGAAGGTTTAGTGGCAGTTAGGAAGGCAAATTCAACGTTAGCATTCATTTCCACAGGGCTAGAATACAAGAGCAGGGATGTACTACTGAGATTGTAATAAGACTCTGGTTAGACCCCATTTGGAATATCGTGAGCAGTTTTGGGCCCATACCTAGGTAAGATTGTGCTAGCCTTAGAGGGAGTCCAGAGAGATTTCCAAGAATGATCCCAGGAATGAAGAGTTTGTCATATGAGTAGCCGTTGAGAAGTCTGGGTCTATACTGGATAGAGTTTAGAAGAGTGAGGGGGGGATCTAATTGAAACTTACAGGCCCAGATAGGGTGAACATGGAGAGGATTTTCTACTGGTGGGGAAGACTAGAACTCAAGGGCACAAACTCAGAGTGAAAGGACGCCCTTTAAAACTGAAATGAGGAGGAATTTCTTCAACCAGAGGATGGTGAAGCTGTGGAATCCATTGCCACAGAGGGTTATGAAGGCCATGTCATTGAGTATCTATAAGACAGATAGATAGGTTCTTGATTAATAAGAGGATCAAGGGTTACAGGGAGAAGGCAGGAGAATGGGGATGACAATCATGTCAGCTAGGATTGAATGGCAGAGCAGACTCAACGGGCCACATGGCCTAATTCTGCTCCTATATCTTATGGTCTTATGCACAAACAACATCATCATCCCGCCCCCCCCCCCCCCCCCCCCCCCCCCCGCCCCCCCCATCCTGACTCGCCTTGCTGGCCAAACCACCCTACCCCACCTGCATTTACGTATGAAAGATAGAAAGGAACAGACTATATCAGTTTTGGCCGTGGCAAGGGAAGGAAATACAATTCAGACAAGGAGGGTGCTAGGTCATGCCAGTTTGGCATGGGGATCGTCCCTAGTTCCCCTGCTCCCACATATTCACAGGTAAGGTTTGCACGGCACTTGCCTGGAAGTGCAAACATGATGTAGAGATGCCGGCGTTGGACCGGAGTAAACTCAGTAAAGTCTGGCAACACCAATTTTAAATCCAACCGATTTATTTGCTAGTAATTCTGCGAAATTCTGGCCTTTGTGGCCTTCGTCAGGTGAAGGCTACAAAGGCCGAAAGCTCACAGATTTACTGTCAAATAAATCGGTTGGATTTAAAATTGGTGTTGCCAGACTTTACTGAGTGCAAACATGCCCAGGGCAATTGCCCTGCATTAGGAACATTCAAAAATGTGATTTAAATTGCAAACTTTGGATGGTTTCAACTCTGTTACACCAATCGTACAGCCCCTTACTGTACTCTTTGTTTATCTATAACTGTGTGGCCAAATTCCTGTCCAACTCGATTTTCAAGTTTGCTGATAGATCGGATCTCAAACAACGATGAGACGGAGTACAAGAAAGAGAGAGAATCTCGTGAACTGGTGCAACGACAATAATCTCTCCCTCAGTGTCAACAAAACGAAGAAGATTGCCATCAACTTCAGGAAGCGTAATGGAAAACATGCTCCTGTCTACATCAATGAAAATGAAGTAGGAATAGTCAAGATCTTCAGGTTTTTAGATGCCCAGATCACCAACAACCTGTCCTAGTCCCTCCATGCAGACACTATAATTAAGAAATCCCAACAACACCTTTCCTTTCTCAGAAAATTTGGGATGTCTGCTACGACTTTCACCAACTTTTACAGATGCACCATAGAAAGCATTTTTTCTGGTTGCATCACAGTTTTGTATAGCTCCTGCTCTGTCCAAAGACCATAAGAAACTATAAAGGGTCATGAATAAAACCTAGTCTATCACTCAAACCAGCCTCCCACCCATTGACGCTGTCTACACTTCGCAATACTTTGGGAAAACAGCCAGTGTAATCAAGACCCCACACACTTCGGAAATTCTCACTTCCACCTTCTTCCATCAGGAAACATATACAAAACGCTGAGGACACATATCAACCGACTCAAGAGCAGCTTCTTCCCTCCTGCTATCAAACTTTTGAATGGACCTACCTCGCATTAAGTTGATCTTTCTCTACATCTGAACTATGAGTGTAAAATTATGTTCTGCACTCTCTTGTTTTCTTTTGTATGAATGGCATGCTTTGTCTTTATAGCCCCAAGAAATAATACTTTTCACAATATACTTTACTTTTCACAATATACTAATACGTGTATATGGCAGCATGGTGGCACAATGGTTAGTAGCGCCAGGGACCTTGGTTCAATTCCTGGCTTGGTCACTGTCTGCATGGAGTTTACATGTACTCTCCATGTCTGTGCTGTTTTCCTCTGAATGGTCCTGTTTCCTCTTGCAGTCCAAAGGTGTGCAGGTTAGGCGGATTGGCTATGCTAAATTGCCCGTTAGTGTCAGGGGGTTAGCTAGAGTAAATACATGGGGTTGTGGGGATAGGGCCTGGGTGGAATTGTGTCAATGTAGACTCAATGGGCCAAATGGCCTTCTTGTGCACTGTGGGATTTTATGATTCTATGTGACAATAATAAATCAAATCAAAGTTAGTCAGTTTAAGGGAAGCAGTGGTGTAGTGGTATTGATGTTACTGGATTTGTAATCCATACATCTAGGGTAATTCTCTGTGTGGGAGGAGGGGAAGCACAGTGGTTTGCATTGCTGCCTCACAGCACCAGGGTTTGATTCCAACCTTGAGTGACCATCTGTGTAGAGTTTGCACATTCTCCAAGTATCTGTGTGGGTTTTCTCTGGTGCTCAGATTTCTTCTCACAGTCAAAGATGTGCAGGGGAGATGGATTGGCATTATAAATTGTCCCATGGTGTCCAAACATTTATAGATTAGCCATGGGAAATGTGCAGGGTTATGGGGTAGGGTTGGGGGGCATGTCTCTCAGAGAATTGGTATAGACTTGATGGGCTGGAAGATCTTTCTGCACTCTAAGGATTCTGTGCTTACATGGACTTAGGTAGATAGTGAAATTTGAATTCAATTAAAATCTGGAAGTAAAAGTCTAATGATGACCATGAACTTATTGTTGATTGTCACAAACACCCATTAGGTTCATTAATGCCCTTTAAGAAAGAAATCTGCCAACCTCACTTGGTCACTTTCCATGTGATTCCGGACCCACGGCAATGTGATTGCCTCTTCACTGCTCTCTGAAATGGCCTAACAAGCTACTCAGTTCAATGGTAGTTAGGGATTGGCAATAAATGCTGGTCCAGCCAATGAGGTCCACATAACTTGAATGAATAAAAAGTTAGAAGGAAATAACATTTGGGGAACTATTGTACAGACTGACATCTCAAGAGACACCTTCCGCAATTCTGAAAATCCAGCATACTTGTCCTAACCCACAACTAAATCTTTCACCCCTACAGATACTCACACCCCCTGATAACCCAGACATCTCCCCACAAACCCTTCCCCACAATGTGTTCACCCGATCCTCATGGGGACTCTTTTTCCTACCCCCACCAGAGTCATCTCTCTCCACTTTGCCCCAAGTCATGCTCCACTCTCACCTCCTTTCCCCCTGCCTGACCCAACTCCAAATACATCCTGCCAACCAGACCTGATCTAACCTGTCATCCCTTCAAAGCAAAGCAACACCCCACCCAAGGCCCAACCTAATCTCCCCCAAGGCCTGATCAGCCCATCCCTCCCCTGAGCTCTTTTCACTTTTATTTTGCTTATTTGGCTGTTGCAGCTCTGTCACTGCAATAAATTGTTATATATTTTAGGCAGAAGTAATTTTGAAACTAATATGAAGGGATGTAAGGGCAGCACTGTAACTGTTGCATGCTTGTAATCCAGTATTGTTTGTGATCTTTCACCCTTGTGCTAGAATCTACAAAAGATTTACAATTTAGAAAATGTATTCACAATGCATCTGAAGTTAACTAATCGAGTCTATCACAAAACTGAACGATCCGCTAAGTTCCAACTTTACCCCAGTTAAAAACTTTGTACAAATTGATTTTCAGATTGCTTCATTGTTTGTTTGCTTTGCTTGTGATTATACCATTCTCAGTATACTGAAGTTTCCACTTATAAGCTTGCAGACTTGTCTGACACTGATGTTATTTGTTTGGTTAAACTGTAACTTGAAAAATCCCATTTAGTTCTGAAATGCATTTGTATGCTCTCGTTACAAAGCAGATAAGAAAGATAAAAGAGCACATTCCATACTGAGTTGAAGACTTGCTGCAGCTTCTAACTTTGAACCACATATTCTCAACTGACTATTCCCAGTCCACAATTAATATAGCAGAACATTTAGGAACATGAAAGGCGCAAACAATTTTGATAAAAAGTCTCATGTATGTCCCAGGGATATTCTTATCTACACAACATTCACTGAAGATTTAGGAATCTACATGACCATTGTCCCATTACTAAGACAGTTTGCTGACTCAGGATGTCTATCCTGCCTGCCAATCTCTCATCACCTCTGAACCTGCATCTTCTACCACTTAGAGTAGCATGAAGAGTGGACATCTGTCATACACACTTGAAACTGAAGGCTGTTATCCAGGACAACTGATGCATCAATGGGCATACATCAAGCAGTATATCATAACTCAGATCTTACAACACTGATAAGCAACTTAGGCTAGTGAGTGGGCCACATGAGTGACCCTCTTTCATCTCAGTGGGGCCACAAGATTGAAATTGAATAGGCTTGTTCGCTAACCATGACACATGAATAAGACTGAATACATTTATTACACGCAAAATATTTTATAATAGGTTATAAAATTGCTTAATCATTCACATATTAAGAGAACTATCAATTTCAAATGTTAAACACAAAATAAATATTTATACTTTGGATGCACAGGGAGCGCATGACTCTCACAGTCAATGTTGTGTCTAATCAGCATGCACACTTCAGTCATACTGGTAGGAAATCAGCAGAATGTGGTAACCCTGTGCATGGGCAACAATCAATAAAATGTCACGTGGGCTGCCCTATGAATGCAGGTGGGCTGCATGCAGCCTTTCGGGCCACAGGTTGCCCACCACTGTCTCAGAAGCTGCTCCATTTGAAAGAGTGGGGAGCTGGAAAGAAGAACAGAATGAAACATATTAAGATTCCAAGAGCAGAGCATAAATCCTTGTAGGCAGAGGTGGAGCCAGGTTCTAAAGTTAGGGGGAGCGAGCTTATGAAAAAGGCACCACAACACATACCAAACCGTTTTAAATTCATTATACATTTTTATTTTGTATTTAAAATCAAAACATAATAAAAACATGTGTGTTATTTAATTATTTTACATTTTAAATGTAAAATGAAAACAAAACAAAGCAAAATGAAAAAGGTATGAAGCAACTATAACAACCTTTTTCGTCTAGGCTTCATTCTAGCAAAGTTACTTATACTTTATTATAATCTACCTCAGTAGTCAACTGTCTTTCAATGGAGACCAAAGTTAACCCAGACAATCTACCCTTGCCCATTGTGGAATGAAGTAGGATTTTATGTGTTTGAGTCAGCTAAAGGGTTGTTCCGCAACTGCACTAATTATTGGTCAGAAAAATGTGGTACAATGTGGGCAGGTTAGGATAAATGGAACACATGTCATTGGTGATCATATATTTTAATACATTGTATCTGCATTACATTCTGCGATTGCAGTACATGGATCGAGGACTTCATATCTCGGGAACACCCCATTGAAAAAGCACATTTTAAGAATGTGCTCAAGGGAAGCAGTCATTCCCCCTGCTCCTCCTTTAGCTATGCATTGCTTGTATGTCCATAAGATAGCACTTGGTTGGATTCATTCTCACTCTGATGCCTTGCCACTCCAGCTGCACCAATAGCAACAGCTTGGCTATCCTGTTCTTCCTCTACCTGGGAATCTCTTCCTCAGCAGAAATAAGGACCCCTTTGCCAGTCCTTGCCTTTTTCTTCAAGTTGTGGATCTGCTTGTCCTGCAAGAGAAAGTGGAGGTTCAGTGAATTGACAAATACCAACTGAACCCCTTATCTGCAAACATCACTATCATATATACTGGCCCGTCATGTGTTAGGTTTTACCTAATTACTCACAAAGTCACATGCTTTGGAGAGGGAGGGTGGTAAGGTGCGGAATATTTCATAAAATTGGGGGGATTGATGGGGAGCACAGTTCCAAAATGGCTCATTCATCAGAAAGGAGGTGAACAAGAAAGTTGAGGCCTTGAAGCCATGATGCAGAATCTCCCTGCTTGTTCAAGTAGCTCATTTATAGTCGACTTAGTCCTACTGAACTGCCACTGTCAGCAAAATCTTTTAATGAAAATTCACACACTTGCCCATTTTTCACACCTTGGTCAGGACCTACATATGAATCATTGTGGGGATCAGCTCCCAACAGAAAAATGAAGTGGCACCAACTTCATGCGATATCAAGAAATAGATAAGTACATTGGATATAGTCAAGGCCCCAGCAATATTTCAACTGCACTGCTGAGGACTTATACTCCAGAATTGGCCATGCCCTAGCCAAGCTGTTCCAATAAAGCTGCAACACTGGCATGTACTCTGCAAAGAGAAACATTGCCCAGCTATGTCCTACTCACTAAAAGCAAATCTGACCAATCACTGCTCCACCAGGGTAGCGATAGAAGGGGCCCATAACAGTTGCATAAAAATTACACTTGCTCATCAATAACCAGTTCACACATGCTTAGTTTGGTTTCCGACATGAACATTAGAATCCAGATCTTATTACGTACCTGGTGCAAACACGAACAAGAGATCTGCACTTGAAAGTGACTGTTTTTGACATCTGGCAACATTTACCTTAATGTGAAGCCAAGAAATCCAGGTAAAATGAAGATCAGTGTGAATCATCGTAAAAATGCCCATTGGCTGGAGTTACACTAGCACAAAGGAAAATGTTTGTGGTTGTTGGAGGCGTATCATCCCAGCCCAAGTCATCATTTATCAAAGTACTATCCCAGGATGAAACATGTTCAGCTGTTTCATCAATGACTTTCTTCCCCATCATGAAGCTAGAGATGAGGAGGTTTGCTGATGATTGCCCAATATGCAACATTATTTGTGACTTCTCAGATAATGAAGCAGTCTATGTCCATATGCAGCAAGACATGGACTCACACGTGGCAAGTAGCATTTCAGCCACACACACAAGTGATAGCAATGAACATCTCCAACTTAAGAGAGTCTAACAACCTTCCCTTGATATTCAAGGACATTACCTTTGTCAAGTTCTGCATCAGAAAATTAACTGGACCTAAACCTATAAATAACGTGACTATAAAAGAGCTGGTAAATGGCTGTGTATTCCGTAGTGACTGGTTCACCACCTGAATCCTCAAGCTTTTCACCATCTACAAGGCACACTCTTTACTTGTCCACTATCCAACATCTTAAACTCTCACTCTCTCCACAACCAGCACACTGTGGTTGTAGTGTGTATCATTGATCAACTCCAACAACTCATCTAGGCTTCTTCGGCAACAGTTTCAAAATCTGCAACCTTCAGTACCTAGAAAGACTAGGGCAACAGGTGCATGGAAATAACACCACGTCCAAGTTTCCCTCCAATCTGCCTTGCAAGTATATCACAGTTCTTTCATCATCACTGGGACTAAATTTTGGAACTTCTTACATAGTGTAATGATATATGCTTTTAAGAAATGTATTTGGGTATGTTTTTTGTGCAGGATCTGTTTTAGCAGTTTGTTTAATTAATATTGGTGTTGCTGGGTCTGTAACCAGCAGCTCTGTATTGTTACTGCTGCAACACAATTGCTCCTAATTGCTAGAATGTTGGTTTGAATCTGAAATAACACTGTTCTGTTATTTTAGTGTTTCCCTGGGGTTTTGCAGAGTAAGGCTTGGTTAGGTTATTGGACAGAAAATCATGTGACTGGAAGTTTAGATGCTGCTTGGAGTTGTTAGATAGCAGTGTCTTTTGCTCTCTCTGTAGAGTTGGACACTGAAATCTACCAGAACATAAGGTTCTTTTTTTGAGATTTTGCTGTTTTGGGTGGATCTTTCTTTGGAGGTGGTTGCATGAGAGCTAGAAGACAAGTGTCTGTATGAATTTCTGTCCAGCGGTGTTAATAGGCTGTAAATCTAGTATCCATGTGAACATATGTGTTTTTGATGCTAACTGGCTCTGAAGAAGGGTTTATGTCTATGGGGTGCTGCTTACATTGGAACTATAGAGATAGCTAGCTTTTGGGATTATAATTTATCATGTATAAGCATTTAAATTGGTAAAAGCTATGCTAATTCTTTTTGTTACATTCTAACTATATTTTTAAATAAAGTTTCTTTTGATAAAAGCTTCCAAGTGGGTCAATTGAAGCAGAATACTTGGAGTGGAATATCTTATGCTCATCCTAATGTCAAAACCATATGAAGTTAGGGTCCAAGCTAACTTCACAATATATCTTGGATTTTCTGATCTAGTCCCTAACAATAGTAGGGCTATGGGAGTGCCATCACCACATGGACTGCAACAGTATAAGAAGGCAGCTCACCACTACTTTCTGAAGGGGGATTAATGACAACTGCATCTCACAAATGAATAAAGAAGTATCAAAAGCCAATTTTGCTTTCTTAACCTAAGGTGTACTGAAGGCAACTGTGGCACATGATAGCTTCCTTGGTTGAGATCAGCTAACTAAACACGAACTAATTCACATGTTTGATTGATTGATTTGATTTGATTTATTTTTGTCATATGTATTAGCATACAGTGAAAAGTAGTTTCTTGATCATTATATAGACAGAGCATACCATTCATACAGAAGGAAATGAAAGAGGCCAGAATGTAGTGTTACTGTCATAGCTAGCATGTAGAGGAAGATCAACTTAATGCAAGGTAGGTCCATTCAAAAGTCTGAGGGTAGAGGAAGAAGCTGTTCTTGAATTGTTTGGCATTTGATCTTATTTCCGATGGAAGAAGGTGGAAGAGAGAATGTCTGGGGTGCTTGTGGTCCTTAATTCTGCTGGCTACTTTGCCAAGGCAGCGGGAAGAATAGACAGAGTCAATGGATAGGATGCTGGTTTGTGCTAGCTTTAATTTGATATTTATTTATATAGGGAACTGATTAATCATTTTTGCTAATGTGTATTAATACAAGATGCAGTTGAGGGGGCAAGTTTCTTGATAGCATGGCCAAGAAAGGTTTCTGTTCCCATCCCAGTATTGGCACCCCAAAATTCTCATCATTCTTCAACCATCTATTATCCTTGAGTGACACCCTTCACAGAAATGATGTCATCTTCCACCTATGTGTTAATAACACTCTCAACCACTTTTCTTAACTCCTTCAATACCTTTATGCTGTCACATTGCTTGTCTGATATTCTCCAGCCAAAGATTGAGAAAACTGAAGGGATTATTTAGTGCTCCCACCACAAAACTTTCCAAACTCTCCAATTCTCTGACTCCTGCCTCATGAGCTCCATCATTTCTTTTGAATATTCTGTGGTTGGAAAACTACTGCATATTTTAGGAGCAAGTGTGTCCGACAGTCATTTCCATTTTCGTCTCGTGTCAGTTTAAAAATCCTGAATTTTACATTTAATAGTAAATACACAATTGTGCCCTGGGGGGAGGGGGAGAACGTCCTTTCAATCGCACATCTTCCACAATCTGAATACTTTTCCTACACTCTGCTATTCCAAATCCTCCTCAAAACCTACCTCCCTGTATCAGCTTTTAGTTTTCTCAACCCTCTTTTGGCTGTGTCTCTTTTGCCCCCTTGCCTGTAGGAAATGCTTTGGGTGTTTCTCCATTATAAAGGGAAATCGAACTGCAATTGTTGCATTGTATCACTGTAATATTGTCAAATAACGTGACCAGTATGCAAAAGTCTGCAGAATATGGCAAGTTTGGATCGATTGGTTCAGTCTGATGCATGTAAATTAGATAACAAACTGGCCAAGGTTGAGATTCCAACAGCATCAAAGTGCAGGTTACATTGTTTATCTGGAAGCGCGATTGTGCAAAAAAAGTTCTGCTTTTATGGAATTACAATGCCTGCGGAAAACATAAAATCTCGAGTAAAAAGGCTTCCCTTCCCCAACTTTCAGGACAAAAGGGAAAAATGTCACGTAACCGGCACTGACCAAGAGAAGCTGCTTCCAACTGATCAACAAATCACTTTGGAGAATATAAAACATTTCAAAATCAGGTTAAAACAAGTCAATATTCTACCGACTGTCAAGGAGATCCAGGAAACAGCAGATGGACAATGTGAAAGCCTCCAACAGCCAGAACAGGGAAAAAATATGTCTAATTCTAAAAAAATCCACTTTGCTGTACTTCCAGACAGATACGAGCCTTTGATCGAATCTCTGGGGGACAGTGTGAATGAGGAGAGCAAAGCAGACAAAAAGTACAAAAGAAAGCAAAAGCTGAAAAAATGCAGGAAGGTAAGGAAAATATCGGAAGAATCTTCAACACTTCGACAGTTCAAATGGCTTGGCAAACCAACGTGTTCGTTGCTTACTAACAGACACTATGTGCTGAAGAGTTCCCGAATTGGTTTCTTTAGAAATGAACTGATACAATTACCTCTAGGCTGAATTTTGTTTTTGGAGAATTAAGATGCGAAACCCCGTCAAGTCCTCATAAATTAGATGTAACATTTTTCGCAATATGTCGCGTTCCTCCAAAAATCAAACTAAAACTTAAAGGATTATGATGTACATCGATGAAGCTTGACCTCAGGATTTTAACCCTTTAGCCCATGGGGAGATGGTGATGTGGCGGGGGGAGGGCGGGGAAGGAGGAGAGAATGGTGGTGGTGGGGGCTAATGGTCTGAGGACTTGGGTCCAAATCTTACCAGGGCAGTTGTTGTCAAGTTGATCGATAAATCTGGGACGTGAATTAGTCTCAGTAGAGTGATGATCATGACGGCTATCATTGCTTGTTATAAAGTTAAGTTTATTTATTCGTCACAAGTAAGGCTTACAATGCAATGAAGTTACTGTGAAATTCCCCTAGTCATCATATTCAGATACCTGTTCTGGTTCACAAATATCCTTAGGGAAGGAAATCTGCTGTCTGTACCTGGTCTGGTCTGGCCTACGTGTGACTCCCTGATACACCACAGTGTGGTTGATTCTTAAGGATCTAAACTTCCCATATTCTGCAGACTGTGACACCAACTTCCAATGAAAGAATAAGGAAAGGTATCATTTTGGAAAATCTGCTCTCCTCCCCTCAGGCCAGTCGTTTGTAAGATGTGATACTCAGAACTCAAACCCAATTTCCCAGATCAATATTGCTATAATTCCTCTAATTTCCCCAGTTACCCTGACTATACTCCCTCAAATCCCGTTTCCTGTAAACAGTCTATTCCAAGCGTGGAAATTCCACACTAGCATTTCCAAATTGTTTTCTCAACATCCCAGTGGAGGATATCCTCCCCCGCCTCCACCCTTCACTGTTGTAGTTGATAAGGCCCTCTACTATGTCTGTTCTATTCCTTTTCATCTGCTCTTCCCCGTTCCTCTCTCTGCCACAACAATGATGAGGATTGCCTTGGGGATCATTAATTTCACTCCGCCAGCTGTAATCTTTATATTCAACAGATTATTCTGAATCATTTCTGCCACCTTTGCATAATAGCAACAACAAACACATGTTCCCCCCACACCCCCACTTCAGAACAGCAACTTATCTTTCATATGCGTACTTCACAGTCCTTTTGAATTCAGGATGAAGATCATAATCTTCATCCCCATTTTGTTTCATGTTTCCTTGCTGGTAGAGTTTTTATTCTCTCTTAAATAGAATCATAGAATACCTGCAGTACAGAAGAAGGCTATTCACCCCATTGAGCCTGCTCTAAGAACAATCCCACCTGAATCCTATAACTACCCTGCTAGTTCCTTTAACATTAAGGGGCAATTTAGCATGGCCAATTAACCTACATGCACATCTTTGGAGAGTGGGAGGAAACCGGAGCACCCAGAGGAAACACATGCAGACATGGGGAAAATGTGCCAACTCCACACAGACAGTGACCCGATACTGGAATTGAACTCTTGTTTTTCTCTTTTTTTCCTTTATTTTTGCATTCAATTTATAGCTATTTATGATTCTAACATTCATATTACCTTTAGATACATCTTTTGTTTCTTTACACGGTCAGTTTTAACTTCCTTTGGTCTTACACCATCAATCTTTTTATTTTATAATCTCT
Source organism: Sphyrna mokarran (assembly GCA_024679065.1). Taxonomy (NCBI): domain Eukaryota; kingdom Metazoa; phylum Chordata; class Chondrichthyes; order Carcharhiniformes; family Carcharhinidae; genus Sphyrna; species Sphyrna mokarran. The sequence goes on along the minus strand of JAGIQG010000012.1, from coordinate 50,210,708 downwards.
CCTGTCCTTGCATCCTATCACAGACTTTCTATATTTTTTCTTCCCCCTTCACTTGGTCAAAACCTATTAGTTTCTAATTTTTCCCAGTTCTGATGAAAGTCATTGTCCTGAAACTTTAAGTCAGTTTTGCTTTCAACAGATGCTGCCAGGCCTTTCTGTGCATTTCCAGCACTTTCAGTTCCAATTTCAGATTTCCAGCATTTGCAGTATTTTGCTTTTGTTTTCAAATACCTCTCATTTCTTATGCTGAATTCTATCTGCCACAGTTTTGCCTACACACTGAATCTGTTTATGTCCCTCATTATTTTTTCATTCTTGATATGGTGTATTCTTCCTCCCAATCAGTGTCAACTGAAAACTGAACATACTGTTCTCAATTCCTTCAACCAAGTCATTGATAAATATTGTTAAAAAATGAGGCCTTGATATAGATTTCTGAGGGAAACTACTTAATGCATCCTGCTAATCAGATACGTACTTGATGACTCATATCTTTCAACCAATTGTCAATATATGATCAAAGGTTATCTCTTTAATCTGTTTACTCTTGTACTCTGTGCCCTGATTTATGAAAGCAAAATGGCATTGTATTTTCATTTGTACTTTAAATAAATTTGAAAACCTGACTCTAACCAACTCCCTTCAGCAAATTACCATTCACTATATGCCCTCATCGTCTTACACATGTTGACATTATGCATTTACCACCTGTCAGGCATTTTTTGTGAACCTGTTTACACAACTGTTCTCTGGAAACAATTCTTTTTACAGGTATCTTTAACACTTCTCACATCCAAAAATGTTTGTAAATATATTTAAAGTCGATTGCCACACATTCATAATTCTCCAATCAGACATCTTTCTTGAGCAACTGTACACTCTCTCCAACACTGACTTTTTTTATATGGTTAGGTGAAAGTTAGTGGTACTTTTTTATATTTGGTAACCCTTTCCAATTTTTCCTCTTAATATTCATTTTCACCAGGCACAGCACCTTTCATATTTCTCATTATTTTTGGCATTGGAACTCTAATTTTTTTCAAATGTTTTCCTAAAGTTTTGATCTGATCATATACAGATTTATGTTCTTGATTCCCCACTGTCTTTCAGCAATAGATTTATTTTCTGCTTTTCTCAGAAATTTCATTTCATATATAAAATATTTCTAGATCAATTTTCTCATTGTGATATCTGCACAACTTTCTCAGCCTCTGCACCAAGTAACTTCTCATTCTTGGTGATTTCAACCCACATCTCAAGTTTTCATGTTGTGTCTCTTTTCAGGTTCCTTCCATTTACATTATATAAGACCATAAGACATAGGAGCTGAATTAGGCCACTTGGCCCATGCAGTCTGCTCCACCATTCAATCATGGCTGATATTTTTCTCATCCCCATTCTCCTGCCTTTTCTCCTTAACCCCTGATCCGCTCATTAATCAAGAACCTGTCTATCTCTGTCTTAAAGACACTCAATGACCTGGCATCCACAACCTTCTGCAGCAAAGAGTTCCACAGATTCGCCACTCTCTGGTTGAAGAAATTCCTCCTCATCTTTGTTTTAAGGATCATCCCTTTAGCCTGAGATTGTGTCCTCTGGTTCGAGTTATTTCTACTAGTGGAAACATCTTCTCCACATCCACTCTATCCAGGCCTCACAGTATCCTGTAAGTTTCAATAAGATCCCCCCCTATCCTTCTATGCTCCAACGAATACAGACCCAGAGTCCTCAACCATTCGTCATATGACAAGTTTTTCATTCCACAGATCATTCTTGTGAATCTCCTCTGGACCCTTTCTGAGGCCAGTACATCCTTCCTTAGATATGGGGTCCAAAACTGCTCACAATTGTGATTTCTAGAAGAAATTAGATATAGCTCTTGGGGCTAACAGGATCAAGGGATATGGGGAAAAGAGGGGAGGGAATCAGGATATTGAATTTGATGATCAGCTATGATCATAATAAATGGCGAAGTAGGCTCAAAGAGCTGAATGACCTCCTCCTGCTTCTAATTTCTGTGTCATTCTTTCACTATCTCTGGCTCAAAATCCCCGAAAACCCCTCATAACAACGCTGTGGATATATCTAAACTCACAGAGACAGAAGCAGCTTCTCAAGGGCAAAAAGGGTGGGAAATAAATTCTGGCCTTGCCAGCAACACCCACATCCCATGAAAGAATAAATAGGAGAAAGTTAAACTGGGAGCTGGAAGAAATATCTTTGATTGTCAGGACCTGAGTACTAAGAGATGAATTATTTGCATTAAACCAGACATAAGATCAAAGGAATGTTTGTGATATAAATGTTACAACATGTTGGGATAGGGAAGGGAAAAAGCAACAAACTTTATTGCTGTTTTTCACTGGAAAATCTGCAGCAATGTAGAAATGTTAGAATGATGTATGAGGAGAATACTAGATAAATAACTAGTGAACACTGACAGTCCTCACTTGAACTTGGAGAATATTTACTATTCAAAGTATTGGTAAGTGCAGTATGGTGGCATAGTGGTTAGCACTGCTGCCTCAGCGTCAGGAATCGGCTTTCAATACTGGCCTTGGATGACTATCTGTGTGGAGTTTGTACATTCTCTCTGAGTCTGCATGGGTTTCCTCTGGGCACTTCAGTTTCCTCCCACAGTCCAAAAGACTGCAGGTTAAAGTGGATTGGCCATGGGAAGTTATGCTTTACAGCCCAAAGATGTCTAGGTTAGATTGATTAGCTATAATACATGGGGTTACACAGATAGGGTGGGGGAGACCTGGGTAAGATAGTCTGTCAGAAATTTAGTGCAGACTCAATGGGCCAAATAGCCTCCTGCTGCACAGTTAGGATTCTGTGCTTCTATAATTAACATAGGTGGAAGTGTACATTATATTAGAATGTCTCGGAGTGTGGGCAGGAATGGAAAACATCTATGAACAGCAACCTTGCCCCATTCCTTTTGGTTGTTGAGCTGTGAGTACACTGATGGAACTGCATTTATTAGCCATCCATAGTTCAGAAGATGGTAGCGGGTGTCACTGAACTGCCGCAGATTTTTAAAAAATAATTCTTTCACGAGATGCATCACAGGCAAGGTCAGCATTTGTTGGTTATCCCTAATTGACCTTGAGATGATGGTGGGTGAGCCGCTGCTTTGAATCACTATGGTCCATCTTTGTAGGTAAACATGCAGAGCGACAGTGAAGGAATTGGCAAAACGTTTCCAATTCAGGTTGGTGTTTGGCTTGGAGGGGAACTTTACAGTGCTGGTGTTTCATACACCTGCTGTTCTGGTCTTTTTGGGTGTGGAAGTCTGGGTTTGGAAAATGTTTTTAGAGGCCCCAAGGCCAGTATTTCTTGTATATTGTATGGATTGTTGCTATTGTCCATCAGTGGTGGAAGGATTGAATTTTTAAGGTGATGGAAGGGATACCAACAAGTGGAGTGCTTTGTGCTGGATTCCATCAAGCTTCTTGAGTGTTGTCAAAGTTGCACTTATTTAGGTAAGTGAATAGTGTTCCATCACATATTTCTAATATGTGCCTTGTGGATAGTGGATAGACTTTCGAGAGTCAGGGCTTGAATTATTCATCATAGAATTCCCAATCTCTGAACTGTTTTTGTAGCCATAGTATTTGCATGACTGCCCCAAAGTTAAAGTTTATTTATTAGTCAGAAGTTGGCTTGCATTAACACTGCAATGAAGTTACTATGAAAATCCCCTACGTGCCACACTCCGATGCCTGTTTTGGTATACTGAGGGAAAATTTAGCATGGCCCAATGCATCTAATTTGCATAGCTTTCAGAGTGTGGAAGACATCTGGAGCAGCCTGACGAAGCCCACACAGACACAGGAAGAACATGCAGACTCTCACAGACAGTGACCCAGGCTGAGAATTGAACCCAGCTTCCTGGCACTGTGAGGCAGCAGTGTTAACTACTGTGCCACCCCTCCAGTTAAGCTGCTCTTCAATGATAACTCCCATTACTGATGGTGAGGACTCACCCATGGCAATGCCATTGAATATCATGGGACGATGGTAGCTTGTCTCTTGTTGGAGATGATCATTTCCTGACAGCTATGTAGCGTGAATTTTACTTGAGTATCGATGTCTCTCTCATGATGGCTGGAATATTTCAGCATCATGACTCATTGATGATGAAGAAATGGGACTGTTTGTCTAGGTCATGATGGTGTGTAACATGAGAGGAATTTGAAGGCAATGATGTTTATGTGACTTCTCAGTGGAAGAGATGTCGGACTGACGGGTGCTGTCAAATTAACCTGTCTTGAACAGTGTTGAGCTTCTTGATTGTTGCAGTAGCTTTTGTTCAGCTGGGGTGGGTCTTCTGGAAAGGCTTTTGAGGGATCAGCAAGTGAGTCAGAATACCAACCTCTTGCCTTGTTTTGGTGGTCAGAATTAAGGCAGTGCAGATATATTGAAGAATTGTGGAATTGAGGATTAATTTAAGTAGTATATATTACAGAAAATAAGAAAATTAAGATGGAAAACGCATCCAGCCTAGAAAAGATGTATTTCTAAAATGGCCACTATATCATGATGCACAAGAAAAACAATTTCCTCTTTAGGTTATTTTGCAAATAGTCAGGGCTCAATTCCACATGCAGCAGGTCTGATTTAATACTGAACTGTTCCGCCTCCCCAGAAACAGTAGTCTGGATTTAATAAGGTGTCATGATGTCCACCACCATCCCCACCCCCCCACCTCTGCAAACTACAAGGTCGTAGTAGAATCTGCCCACTGTGATGGCTGCATTACAGCCAACTACCACTGGGAGCAGTGTTGAGTGGATGGCCAGGGCGTCACTGGATTTTATATACTTCCTATCTTCAAATCCACTGAGTTGGAATGTATAATTCAGCCTCATGAATTGTCCACTGGACCTGGATGTAGATATACCAATTGCATTGGTAGGAAGGCTCCTCTATAAAATAATTTTGAACAGTCTACTCTGTTCCTAGATAAATAGTTCAAAATTATGTATGATTTGGCATTAAATTATTTGTTAAAACCAAAAGGACTGCTGATATGTAAAGCCACTAGCGCAAGAATGTATACTTGTTTGTAGGTTGTGGTAAAAACATGGTAGCAGGGCAGAATAAGTTGAACTTGTAAGTTTTTAAATGCAGCTATAAGATAGCAAGCTTGAGGCTGACACTGAGTGGAAAAGGAAAGGCAGTGACACAGTAAAATTTCTCTGGACTAGCAGTGCAGAGACTCAGGGTAATGTTCTGCGCACCTGGGTTCGAATTCCACCATGGCAGTCTAATGATGACCATAAAACCATTGTCGATTGTCATAAAAACCCATTTGGCTCACTAATGTTCTTTAGGAAAGGAAATCTGCTGTCTTTTTCTGATCTGGCCTATATGAGATGCCAGACCTACAGCAGTGTGGTTGACTCTTAAATGCCCTCTGAAACAAAGGGCATGGGAATGGTTAGTAAATACTCTAAAGTGCAATGTCCACACATCCTGTAACAATGAATAATTTCCTAAACTTTGACAATCATCACTTTCATGAAAAACCCATATTGAAATTAATTTATTCGGAGGTAGCCTTTGCTTTAAGTTATATTATGGCTTACATTCAATCAGATTTTTTTGACTTTCCGGGGCAAAGAATATACGAAAGAGGAATATTCAACGCAGCCACCTCCCCAGTAGGAGAGTCAATTATATACCTGTTTAGACACCTATACATGAAACAGATTCCTTTATGTCTTGAAAATAGTATTATAAGCAGTATCGTGGACATCAGATATTTAGCTACTAGCTAGCGTACTTACTTTTACAGACATCCCTTGCACTAATTCAGTCCTGGCCACCACCATTCTGCAAAAACAGTAAAGATGTGTCAGGCAATATCGGGGTTTGTTCCATACATTTTATAATTTATTTTAAGAACAAAGCAAAAATTACTATGAGCTTTGAGGTTTATTTGTGGACTGCCTTCTTGTCTTTTGTGGCCCTCAGCAGACTTTGCAACATTTCTTTCACTGCTGACCTGATATCGATATTGGTAGCCCAAAGATTCATTTACATTTACATGCTCACCAGTAAGATGAAAGGAAGTGAAAAGACTGCAAAGTAAAACTCTTGGTGTTATAGGGAAGTGCCTAGCCTTCATTTGGCAATAGGCTACTGTGATATAATTGACAGTGCAAAATCAGAAATGGAAATCATGTCCATCATTCAGTGGTTCGGTATGCTGGCACCAGTGGTAGGGAAGCTGTTGGAGGGGATTCTTAGAGAAAGGATGTATAGGCACTTAGAGCGTTGCAATCTGATTAGGGATATGCAGCATGGATTTGTTAAGGGGAGGTGCTTACGAATCTGGTAGAATTTTTTGAGGAGGTGATGAAAACGGTGGACGAAGGGCGAGCCGTTGCTGTTGTCTATATGGATTTTAGTAAGGCGTTTGACAAAGTCCCCCATGGGAGGTTAGTCGAGAAGGTCAAGGCAAATGGGATACAAGGACAGGTAGCTAGATGGATAAGCAACTGGCTTGGTAATAGAAGACAGAGAGTATTAGCGGAAGGGTGTTTCTCTAGCTGGAGGTCGGTCACTAGTGGTGTGCCGCAGGGCTCGGTACTGGGACCTCTTCTATTTGTAATATATATAAATTACTTGGAAGAGGGAGTAAGTGGAGTGATCAGCAAGTTTGCAGATGATACAAAAATGGCTAGACTTGCAGATAGTGAGGGGCATTGTCAGGCGATACAGCAGGACATAGGTAGGCTGGTAGCTTGGGCAGACAGGTGGCAGATGGAATTCAATCCTGATAAATGTGAGGTGATGCATTTCGGGAGAAAGAATGTAGGGGGGAGGTATATGATAAAGGGTAGACCTATTAAGAGTATAGAAACGCAGAGGGACCTGGGGTGCAGGTGAACAAGTCTCTGAAGGTGGCAGAGCAAGTGGAGAAGGTTGTGAAGAAAGCATATAGTATGTTAGCCTTTATAGGAAGGGGTAATAGAGTACAAGAGCTGGCCTTTAATGTTGCAGTTGTATAAAACGCTGGTTAGACCTCATTTGGAATACTGTGTCCAGTTCTGGTCGCCTAACTACCGGAAGGACGTGGAGACTATGGAAAGAGTGCAGAGGAGGTTTACCAGGATGCTGCTTGGTATGGAAGGTCTGAGTTACGAGGAGAGATTAGGCAAATTGGGACTGTTTTCCTTAGAAAGACGTAGACTTAGAGGAGATCTGACAGAGGTGTACAAGATTTTGAAGGGGATTGATAGAGTAAACAGGGTTAAGCTTTTTCCTAGGATGGACTCAAATAGCACGAGGGGTCACGGGCTTAGGGTGAGGGGGGTAGGGTATAATTTGGATGCTAGAGGAGTTTTTTCACACAGAGGGTGGTGGGGGTATGGAATGCGCTGCCAAGTAAAGTGGTGGAGGCAGGTACTCTGGAGTTATTTAAGAAATACTTAGATGGTCACATGAACAGAATGGGAATGGAGGGGTATAGAAAACTGATTTAAAATAGGGATCATGAGCCTTGGGAGTCCCTGGGAAGTGTGTAAATAGATGATGATATTGATGTACTTGTTTTTATCCTACAGGTGCTTTGGTCCACCTTGTTGTATAACGAGGGACATACACGCGATGGGTCGTGAGAGGGCTGCTCTTGGATTTTTTTTTCAAGAGTATCCTAGTGCTTCACGTCGTTAGTGTACGCTTGACCTGGACCATCTGATGGGCAACACGACAGCGCAGTGACTATAGCTGTGCTGTGCAGATACATGGATTTGGGCCTGTGTCTGTGGGAGTTTGTGCATTCTCCCCGTGCTTGCGTGGGTTTTCTCCGGGTGCTCCAGTTTCCTTCCACATCCCAAAGATGTGCTCTTAGGCTAATTGGCAAAACAAATTCTCCCTAAATTGTCTCAAATTTGGTTTTTAATCCATAGATCTGTAAACATGGACAGGGATCGCGGGTAGAGGTGGGAACATTGAGGTGGCGGCGTGGGCTCGTTGGGCCGAATGGCCTGTTTCCCGTGCTGTTTTGTTCTTTGTTCTTTGTTCTTTGTACCCTCAAGTATGACATTATTTATAGAATCATAGAATCCTACAGTGCGGAAGGAGGCCATTTGGCCCATCACTAGTTGAAGATTAGAACATGGTGACATAATTTGTACTTCAGATGCCTGCTTTAACTAACTCAAGTATTCAAACTATCTAATAATGATAATTTTACTCCTTTTTAGAACATTTTAAAAGTCCTTCGTACTGGGTGGAAGTACTTTGTACTTGGCGTTCAAGAATTTGCAAACAATTATACAATGCCGTACGCAACTTCTTTTACTGTGGTCACTGAGATGCGCTGAAGGAATGACTGAACATTGTGGGATTCAACACATCGGATTGTGTTTCTATTTTAATACACCAAATGTTGAATGTTTGTAACTTCAAATCTCCAGCAATATTAAAATCTGAATTTATTTTCGATGTGAAACTACTGTTTTATTCATATTAAATGATAGGTCTGGCATTATTAATCTCTAAAACATACATTACCTTTTTTAATAAGGAGTATTGATAAACCTAAAGCAAATATATAGATTTTGTTCATGATTGCCATTGCCATATATTGTCATGAACTGTTTTCACAAGTATGTATTCAAATAGAACCGTGTTCTCATTCTGATTGCTATTAAATTATAGATGTTACACATTATTAGTTTCTTTGAATGTTGTAATTCATTTAGAATCATTATTTTCTTCCAATTGTAGTCTGAATCAAGTGCCCATTTAAAAACTTACACCTGTACCTTTATTGTGCTTTTGTTGTAAAGACCGGCCAATCTATATCTTCATGAAAGACTTCCCAGCTCTAAACTATCATTCAGCCGTATAAATCAGTTTGTTAGGAATTACAGAAAATTGAATGTATGCAGTGACCGTTCATTCTACTGGCATTAATCCTGTCTTGAGTTTTTCACTACAAATTTAATGCAAATGCTAATTAAACAGTTAAAGAGTGCAAAGGAAACATTTGTTCGTAAAGGCTCCTTAACACTTTGGTAGTGATATCATCAGAACATGTTGTTTTTCGCTCTCTGCTGAGTGTATTAGGCAGATAATATCCCTACAGTGTGCAAAGAGGCCATTTGGCCCATCAAGTCTGCACTGATCACAATCCCACCCGGGCCATATTCTCGTAATCCCTTATATTTACCTTGCTAACCTCTCTGACACTAGCCAATCAACCTAACCCACACATTTTTGGATTGTGGGAGGAAACCGGAACACCCGCAGGAAACCCAGGCAGACATGGGGAGAATGTGCAAACCCCACACAGACAGTGACCTGAGGCCAAAATTGAACCCTGACCCTGGCACTGTGAAACAGCAGTGCTAATCACGGTGCCACTGTGCACCCTATCTCATCTGAAGGTAACTGAACAACGTAGGAACAAACATTAAGTCAATCAGAAACTGGAAAGGACTGTTGATAATTTTATTATGTTCTCTTGAGATGTCACAATGATCAGAAATACATATTCCAAAAAAATCAGCAAACTGAAACATCAATGGAATAAGAACAGACCATCTCAGTCAAATAGTAGAGGTATTAAACCCTGAAGGGACACTTTGTGAGAGTAAGAGTTCACACTACCTTTGATGTTTTGGGCTCCTTTGGGATTAACGCATAATGAGTTAAAGCAACTTTCTGGTGAGCATTGGATATTTTGTGTAAGTGGGTCTCAGGGTTTCTTCTTAAAACTAAAGACCTAAAGATATGTGTGAATGTCACTCCCTTAGTTTTTAATGGTTTGGGGGATGCTGGATTGGTCACTGATTTTCACAGAAACAAAATACATTGTCATTTCATCATGGTAACAGAATAATTAGAAGAGACTGAGACAAGCTAAGTGTATCATGGTGTCTCCATTTTGTTACTCTGATATCATTTTTCTGTACTTTTGTATTTTGATTTAGTGTTTGCATACATGGAATGTAGAAAACATGGGTAGAATTAGTATAAAAGTTGTGTCCGCTGTATATTGTACTTATGCTGGCTTGTTTGTACAGGATCATGTAATATGAGTTTATTAAAGACCCATATAATTCACATTGTAATTGTGAAGTGTAATAGTTACATTGTGTACTTTCTACAGAATGCACTGCAGAAATTTCAAATTCCTTTCCAAGTTGTACACTAACGTGATTTGAGAGTTTATCCCCTACTCATTCATAGCAATTGGGTTATTAGATTCTAGAACTTCTTAACCAGCCACAGGTACCTTCACTACATAGATTGCAGTTATTGATGAGGGTGCTTGACCCACTGGTGACGTCTCAAGGCAACTCAGGAAGAATAATGAATGAAGCCTTTGCTAGTGACTTCCCCATATCGCAAAAACAAATTTAAAAAGTAGCAAAGAAGTTATCCTGAGCTCTTCTAAACCACTGGCAAGTACTCAAGTTAAGAATACCATGTCCATTTCTGGGCAAAATAATTTAAGAGGGGCATCAAGGCCTTGAACATGGCACAAAGAGGATTTCCCTGAATCATACTAGGCCCAAGCAACTTAATTAGTGAAGAGACTAGAGAAACGGGGATTGTTCTCTTTAGAGCAGAGGAAGTTAAGTGGAACTTTAATGGAGGCACTCAGAATTAAGAAGGGTTTTGATAACGCAAATAAAGAGAAATTGTTTTCACTAGTAGGTGAATCACCAACTTGTGGGCACAGATTTATGATGATTAGCATAACAACCAGAGGGGAGAGGAGGAGAATTATTTTTACACATGTTCTTATTCTCCGAAATGCTTTACTGAAATCAGATTCGATGGTAAGTTTTAAAAAGGAATTGGCTGGAAAAATTTGGGGCCTTTGAGGGCAGGCTCAGAGGTGGGAGGAATAGCAAAATGATATGAAAAGATGTGCCAGTCACCTTTGAAACACTAAAATGGTTTGGACCTTTTCATCCACCTTCCGCCACTGGCATTTTACAAGCAGCAGGAAGCCTGATGCCACTTGAGGAGAACCCTGGAAATTCCGGCAGGCTCCAGTTGGAAGGATGTGGGATCTCATACTGGACCCTTTGGCATAAAAAGATTCATGCCCTCAGTGAATGTACCCCATGCATCACTGGAGTTTGTCTGACTGGCACTGGCATCTGTAGACCCCACTTAACATTAACATGATATTACTGCATCTGGGGTTCGAGCTGTTTTAAGGGTACAGCAAAGTGCATCACTGCTATCAGATGATGGTGACTACACGGTGCAGAATTTAATGAAGAATGATTGTAGAGAACATAAGATATTTCCACAGGATGGGCTGAGGATGGGAAAAATGCACGGACAACTGTCCTTCCTTAATTGTTTAAAGTCAAGTTTGGCCACCTTTCAGATCACTTTTTCATCTCTATTGCTGCTAAATATTGCACAATTACATCCAAATTGTAATATTATAGAAAGTGCGAGTTTAAAAAAGCATGTGTAGCATATATACTTCAATACTGAAGGCTGGTTGTGAAGTACATGCACTGAAGTTATAATAGTTAACAACATGACCAATCACTGAACCTTGTAATTACTTAATATTGATTGACTCCAATTGAAAATTAACTGACTAGATGGAACTTTGAGTCTTCACACATCAGCAAAACATTATTAACATCAGGCAGGGATCACAAGCTATAATACAAATTGGTTTTAAAATGTTCCTCGCATTTTTTTATTATGGTCAAATGGAAATTTGCCAATTCCCTGAATCAAATGCATTAATGATACTTGTGTTTCCTTCACTATTGATTTGTTTTGTTTATATCGGTTTGTTATCTAAAATTATTGGTAATATAATCCAGTGATCTTTGTACATAACGATTTTATCTAATAAGGCTACAGTGAGGTTGCCAGACAAGCATTAGAGTAGGGCCATAATTCAAATCCTTCAGATGTTGAAGAACTTGCGTAATTCTAATTAGGCTGAGCTCTTGGTTTCCTCCTACACTCCAAAGGTGTAAGGGCTAGGTAGATTGCCCATGCTAAATTTCCCTTAGTGTCAGGTTGAGCAGGATAAATATGGGGGAGGGGGGAGAAGGGAGGTTACAGCATCCACTGGAAATCCACACAGACACTGGGAGAACATGTAGACTCCACACAGACAGTGCTCCAAGCCTGGAATCAAACCTGCGTGCTTGGTGCTGTGAGGCAGCAGTGTTAATCACTGTACCACTATGCTGCCAGTATTTGATGAACCTATTGGACCTTTTTGAGGATGCCACTAACAGAATTGATAAAGGGGAGTTGATGGACATAGTATACTTGGATTTGCTAAAGCCCTCAATGGGAGGTTGGTCAACAAAATTAAGGCACATGGGATAGGAGGCATATACTGGCATGGATTAAAGATTGGTAACAGGCAGAAAACAGTGTAAGAATAAACAGGTCATTCTATCATTGGTGGAATGTGACTAGTGTAGTGTCACAAGAATCAGAACTTGGGCCCCAGCTATTCAGCATATATATCAATGATTTGGACGTGGGGACAAAATGTAATATTTCCAAGTTCACGGATGACTCAAAGCTAGATGAGAATGTGGTATAGGGATAGGCCCTGGTGAGATTGTTGTTGATGCAGGTTCAATGGGCTAAATGGCCTACTTCTGCACTGCACTGAATCTATAACATTCTATTCTATATAACATGATTTCCCATTCATAAATTCATGTTGCTATGCCAAATTAGATCATGATTATTCAAATGTCCATTTATCTTTATAATCGATTCTAGCATTTTCCCTACTACTGGTGTAAGGCTAACAGGTGTGTAGTCCCCTTTTTTCTCTCTCCCTTGGGTTGTTGGATTTGTCAATCTTCAGTCCCATTAATTTCTCTAATACAACTCAACTTTTATTCTTAATAATAATAATAATTTCCTTCAATTCCTCATTTTTCCCTCATCTCTTGGATCTCTAATTATGGGAGGTTCCTTGTATCTTTCTGAGTGAACTCAGACATCAATAACCATTTAGCTTCTCTGCCATGTCTGTATTCCCATTTTAACTTCTCCTGGCTCTGTAATAGAACATAGAACATAGAGCATTACAGCACAGAACAGGCCCTTCGGCCTTCGATGTTGCGCCGACCAATATAAAAAGCAATGCCCCTCCAAACTAAATCATTCCCTTCTCTTCCATATCCTTATCAACTAACCTCTTAAACGCCACCAAACTTGGCGCATCTACAACTGCTGCAGGCAGGCCATTCCACTCCCTAACCACCCTCTGGGTAAAGAACCTACCTCTGATATCCGTCCTATAACTATCACCCCTTAATTTAAAGCTGTGTCCCCTCGTGCTAGCCTTTTCCATCCTAGGAAAAAGGCTATCACTGTCCACCCTATCTAAACCTCTAATCATCTTATATGTTTCGATTAGGTCCCCTCTTAGCCGCCTCCTTTCTAACGAAAACAACCTCAAATCCCTCAGCCTCTCTTCATAAGACCTGCCCTCCCTACCAGGCAACACCCTGGTAAACCTCCTCTGTACCCTCTCCAATGCCTCCACATCTTTCTTATAATTTGGGGACCAGAACTGCACACAATACTCCAAGAGCGGCCGCACTAGAGTTTTGTACAGTTGCAACATGATGCTGCGGCTCCTAAATTCAATCCCCCTACCAATAAAAGCTAAGACTCCATATGCCTTCTTAACAACTTTATCCACTTGAATGCCTACTTTCAGGGATCTATTGACACATACACCAAGATCCTTCTGTTCCTCAACACTATTAAGAGCCCTACCATTAGCCCTATACTATACACATTTATTCTTCCTGCCAAAGTGCATTACCTCACACTTTTCCACATTAAACTCCATTTGCCACCTCTCAGCCCAGCTCTGCAACTTGTCCAAGTCTCACTGCAAACTATAACCCCTCTTCACTATCTACCACTCCACTGACTTTAGTGTCATCTGCAAATTTACTAATCCATCCTTCAATACCCTCATCCAGATCATTTATATAAATTACAAACAGCAGGGGCCCCAAAACAGACCCCTGAGGTACACCACTTGTCACCGAACTCCAAGATGAATATCTCCCATCAACCACCACCCTCTGTCTTCTACCTGCTAGCCAATTCCTAACCCCATTAGCTAAATCACCCTCTATCCCATACATCTGCATTTTCTGCAGAAGTCTTCCATGGGCCACCTTATCAAACGCCTTACTAAAGTCCATATATACCACATCAACCGCCTTACCCCCATCCACCTCTTAGTCACTTTTTCAAAAAACTCAATGAGGTTAGTAAGGCACGACCTACCCTTCACAAAACCATGCTGACGATCTCCAATCAATTCATTACTCTCTAAATAACTATAAATCCTATCCCTAATTATTCTCTCCAACACTTTGCCCACCACAGAAGTAAGACGCACTGGCCTATAATTCCCTGGAAGGTCTCTCTTCCCCTTCTTGAACAACGGGACCACATTCGCTATCCTCCAGTCCTCCGGAACCACACCCGTAACCAACGACGACCTGAAGATCAGAGCCAGAGGCTCTGCAATCTCCTCTCTTGCCTCCCAGAGAATCCTAGGGTAATCCCGTCCGGCCCAGGGGACTTATCCAACTTCAAACCCTCGAGAATATCTAGCACATCCTCCCTATCTACTTCGATACCTTCCAGTTTGCTACCCTGTACCTCAGTGTTCTCCATAACTACATTACATCACCCTGCGTGAATACCGAAGAGAAATATTTATTCAGTACCTCTCCAATCTCCTCAGGCTCCACGCACAACTTCCCACTGCTGTCTATGACTGGCCCTAATCTTGCCCTAACCAATCTTCTATTCTTAACATATCTAACGAAAGCTTTAGGATTCTCCCTAATCCTATCAGCCAAAGTCTTCTCATGTCCTCTCTTTGCTCTCCTCAATTCCCTCTTTAGCTCCCTGCTGGCTAATCTATAGCTATCCATTGCACTAACCGAGCCTTCAATCCTCATCCTGACATAAGCCTCCTTTTTCCTTTTAACCAGCAAGTCAACTTTTTTCGTACACCAAAAAATGGATCCACAATTGTCTTAGTCAGTCTTTTCCTTTTTATGTACCTATAGAAATCTTTATAGTCTGTTTTTAAATGTTTTTGCTAGATCATATCCATATTCTGTTCCAACTTCTTTGGTCCTCCTTTGCTGTGTTCTGAAGTCTTCCCATTCCTCAGCTTTACTACCAATTTTGGAAACTATACAGGCTATAGTTTGGAAACTATACATTTATCTTTTAATCTTATATAACTTTAAACTTCCTCTATTAACCACAATTGACTGACTTTTCTTTTTGGGCTTTTGTGCCTTGAAGGAATGTATAATTTCTGTAAACTATGTGGTAATTCTTTGAAGACTATCCATTGCCTAAACACCATCATGCCTTTGAATATAGAGCAGGATTCTCTGGCATCCCTGCTGAATGTTTCTTGACATTGAGAGGTGGCCTGTTGCTGACTGGCAGCAGGATCTCTGGTCCCGCCACTACCAGTGAGATTTCCCATTGAATCCACCTCATGCCAATGGGAAACCTGCAGCTGGGGTGTGCCATCGGCAGGACTGGAAAATCCTGCTGGCAGGAAAATTCCACCCGTATTTTCCCAATCCACCTCAGCCAATTTGCCCCCATACCTTCATAATTACCTTTGTTCAAAATTAACATCCTGGCTTCAGATTGAATCATCTCACTTTCTAATAATGTAAACTTTTATCATATTATTATCCCTCATTCCTAAAGGCTTTTTAGCAAAATTATTAATTAGTCCCTTGTCAATACACAATTAGTTGGTTCCTCAGCATACCGTTCTGGGAAACCATCTCTAACTTGCTCTCGAAATATTCTTACTACTGATGAGGTTTACTGAATCTAAATGCAAATGGAAGTCACCCATGATCACTGTATTACCCATAGCAATGCTTCTCTAATCTGATTAATATCATGTGCCACATGACTGCTGCCCGTTGCTGTTTCTTAGCACCATCTTCCACATTTTATTCTTCTGATCTGAGATTGTCCCTGAATAATGTACTGATTCCACACCTTATTATCAGCACAATATTACCTCATTCTCCTTTTTTTGCCTATCTTTCATAAATGTTGAATATTCTTTAATATTGAGTTCTCATTTGTGGTCACCCTGCAGCCACATTTCCATAATGGTAATTAGATCATACCCATTCATCTCTATTTGTACTCTAAGTTATATATTGTGTTGTGAATGCTGCATGCAATTAACATTGTTTTTTTAACATTGTTACAAGTTCTGAGCTTAGTTAATACTTGTCATCATTTTGTCTGCATTTAATTTCACTTGCCCCTTTTCTACTTCCCATTCTCAGTTTTATTTCCTTCCAGTTTGAGCTACTGTTCAGATCTCCATCTTTCTGGCTGTTAAAGTTTTCAAAGAGTTTTTCAGCTGTCAAGGAACTGTCAAGCTATTAAGGAGCTATTAAAGAGCTGTGCATCTCTAAGGAACTGTAAAAGAGCTGTCCAGTTGTCAAAGGACTGTCAAACTGTCATTGAACTGCCCAGCTGTCAAAGAACTTTAATAAAGTGTCCAGCTGTCAATCTGGTCAAAGAATTGTCAAAGATTTCAAAACTGCCTAGGAAATATCAAAGCTGTCCATGAAATGTCAAAACTGTCAAGGCTGTCAAAGCTGTCCAGGAAGAGCCAAAGCTGTTAAGCAACAGTCCAAGAATACTTGGTAATTTGGCATGGGCTGTCATGAATTGGCTTGATTTTGGAATAGGGAGTTTGAGGTATGGACAGAGGGACACTAAGTTGACATAGGGTAAATATGCAATGGGGTGGGGAGATAGATGCTAAGTTGACATGGGAATATGGGGACAATCAGAATGGGTTAAAGGCACTAAAGTGGCATGGGACTATTTGGACAATAGGGTGGGTAAAGGGGCATGGGTTAACGTAGGTTGGCATGGATAGGGCAAACAAAGTATATGTGGGGTGGGTGAGGGCTATATGTTCTTTTTTATTTAAACACAATACCAGTGCACATAAGCAGGCCCTGTACCCCACCTGCCTCCATTCCTGGCAGCCTGTGTCTTTCCTCAATGGTCACCATAAAAGTTTCAGCCTGCAGCCTCTGACTGAAAAAGTGACCTCCAGGCAGACATTTACAAAGGCTGAGTTTACCGAGCTGGGAAATCTTCCAAATTGGCAAACTTGATCTGGCAATAAAGATCTCAACCAAAGTCTCATATTGGATCTGATTCTGCAAATGATCAGCACCTGCTGGACAATCCCAAGTGTGCTAAGAATCATACAAACAACCAATTTAAAATTATCAGATAGACTCACAATGTGGTTGCATTATGCTTGCTAGGAGATACATGTATTCATATTCAGGGAACTGTCCTTGCAGGCAAAAGAAATATGTCCAAACATTGTACCTTTTTTGAATAAACAGAAGCATGAAGGACAATTGCACTCCAGATGCATTTTCCATGACAATATCTTAACTAATTAGAGCAAATCAATCAGAACCCTTTCCTAATCAAGTATAAACTATTGTTTGCATTAAGATTCAGCATTCTTGCTTCTGTCCATTGATGAGCACATGATGCATCAGGGATGACAAAGTGGGCACATGCCAAATGTAGATTTGGGATAACTTTTTGCTTCCCTTCCTTCTCTTCCTTTTGCATGCAACATTAACTGTCAGAAAACCTGATCACAAAAATCCAATGTCATGCCTCTACTTGTTTTCTAGTGAACATTAGTCAATAGGAAACAGGAACAATAATTGGCATTTATATAACACCTTTTAAAGTTGCAAAGCCATGTCACAATTGACATTGAGTCAATAAGTTTATATTAGGACAGATGATCAAAAATTGAATCAAAGTGTTAGATTTTAAAAAGTTAATGACAGAAAAAGAGGGAGCGATGTTGAGGGAGAAAATTGCAGATCTTAGGTCTGAACAGTTGAAGACATAATCACCAAAGGTAAGGTGATTAAAGTTGGGGATGCACAAGAGACTAGAATTAGATGAGCACAGATATTCATGTAGACATGGGATTGGAAAAAATTTACATAGATAGGGAGGGCAATGCGCACAGAAGATTTGGGGACTAGATTGAGAATTTAACCAGAGCCAATGAGTACAGAGGTGATGGGTGAGCAGGACTTGCTTATAGAGGTTAGAGCATGGGAGACCGATCGGAAGTGTATTAAAATAATCAAGTCACGAGGCAACAATGAATAAAAATAAATAAACAGATGTTCACCTTGTCACTTATGTTGGAGGTATTGGGATCTTTCGTTAATGTCTGTATAGCCTGTTGTATGTCTATTGATGTTTATTGATGTCTCCTTTTTACATCCACAGGCGATTTGGTCCGCCTTGTTGGCCAATAAGGGGCATATATGTAGTGGGTCATGCAAGGGCTGCTCTTGGATATTACTTCGAGAATTGCTTTGTGCTTTACATCTGTTAGTGTACACTTAAACTGGACCAATTGACATGCAACACAACAACTCAGTGACCATCACTGTTGGCTGTGCAGTTACAGAAATCCGGGTTGGATCTCTGGCTTGGGTTAACGTCTGTGGGAGTTTGCACATTCTCCCTGTGCTTTCTTGGGTTTTCTCTGGGTGCTTCGGTTTCCTCCTACATCCCAAAAACATGCTTTTTAGGCTGATTTGTGTTAATAAATTGTCCCTAAATTGGATCTCCATTAATCTGGCACACACATAATTCCCAAAATTTACACTCCTTTATTGTGGAGTTCATTAGAGGTAGACAAAAGTGTCGTCGGTTGACAAAAGACTTCAATAAGGCACTCACTGAGTGTTAAAATGGGCAGCATGGGCTTGTAGGGCCGAAAGGTCTGTCTCCTGTGCTGTGCTGTTCTTTGTTCTTTGTTTCTGTGGCGGATGAATTGACAGAGGTAAACAATATTAACAACTGGAAATAGCTGGTACTGATGAAGGCACAGAGTAATGCTTGAAAATTCATCTTGGGAATAATTATAAAGACAATACTGAGAATAATCAGGCTCTGCTTCGGATAGTTGCCAGGGTAGTAATGCCTCAAATCAGTTCTTGTTACTCTGCTTGTCCTTCCCATGTTTCTGCTTACTAGAAACAAAAATACTGTGGCTACAAGAACAAGTCAGAAGCTTGGTGGAACATAATTCACCTCCCGGCTCCCCAGGTCTACTCATTATATACAGGCACAAGTCATAGAATCATAGAATCCTACAGTGCAGGAGGTCATTCGGCCCATCAAGCCTGCACTGACCACAATCCCACACAGGCTCTAGTTCCATTACCCCATGCATTTATTTACCCTAGCTAGTCCCCCTGATACTAAGGGGCAATTTAGCATAGGCAATCCACCTAACCCGCACACCTTTGGATTGTGGGAGGAAACTGGAGCACCAAGAGGAAACTCATGCAGACAGTGACCCAAGCTGGGAATTGAACCTCGGTCCCTGGTACTGTGAGGTGGCAGTGCTAACCACTGTGCCACTGTGCCACCCTCATGTCAGGAGGTCAGAAATGTCTGGGTGAGGGCAGCTCCAGCAACACACAAGAAGCTTGACACCAAGACCACAAGAAACTACAAAAGATCATGAATGTAGCCCAATCCATCATGCAAATCAACCTCTCATCCATTGATTCAGTCTACAGTTCCCGCATTCGTGGACTCTGTGCACGCCGGAGATATTCTCTTTCACCTTCCTCCATCGGGAAAAAGATACAAAAGTCTGAGGTAACATACCAACCAACTCAAGAACAGCTTCTTCCCTGCTGCCATCAGACATTAGAATGGACCTATCTCGCATTATGTTGATCTTTCTCTACACCCTAGCTATG
Source organism: Sphyrna mokarran (assembly GCA_024679065.1). Lineage (NCBI taxonomy): Eukaryota > Metazoa > Chordata > Chondrichthyes > Carcharhiniformes > Carcharhinidae > Sphyrna > Sphyrna mokarran. Next base: position 50,190,843 of record JAGIQG010000012.1, on the reverse strand, counting down.
GCAATAACACTACATTCTGCACTCACTCGTTTCCTTCTCTATGAATAGATGCTTTGTCTGTATAGCGCACAAGAAACAATACTTTTCACTGTATACTAATATCTGTGACAATATTAAATCAAATCAAATTAAATCAAATCAATACCATCCAGGACATAGCAGCCTATTTGATTTGCACTCCATCCATAAACATTCACTCCCCCCATCACTAACGCGACAGTGTATACCATCTACAAGATGTACTGCAGGAACTCATCAAAGTTCCTTCAACAGCATCTTCAAAACCCATAACCTCAACCATCAAGAAGGACAACAGCAGCAAGTGCATGGGAACACCATTATCTGAACGTTCCCCCGCAAGCAACACCCCATTCTGACTTGGAATTATATCATTGTTCTCTCACTATTGATGGATCAAAATCTTGGAACTCCCTCCCTAACAACACTGTAGATGTACCTACATCACATGGACTGCAGCTCATCACCACCTTCTCTAGGACAGTTAGGGATATACCATAAATACTGACCTAATCAGCATCCATTCCCATATCCCATGAATTAATTTTTTAAAATATCGCTGTCAAGCACTGGCAAGAGATGCCCAAATGTGAAAGTTAATGAATAAGAACAAGGGGATGTCAAATAGATTTTAATTGAGAAGTAATCATTTTGAATGATACATTAGGAGGGAAATGTCAACAGCTACAGGTTCAAGCTGTATAGCCCTGGCTGAATAACCTAATGATGATTTAGGTCTTATTGCTCCTCTTTCAAAAGAATAATGTTTGCAGAACATCAAGGATAGACGCAGCAAAGATCTTAACAGGGATTGCAGATTATAGTTTAGATGAAGGAAGCTGCTAGCAGATGCCAGGAGACTGGAGTACAGTCTTTCAGAATGATAGCATATGATGGTAAATCAACCCTTCCTTGTTGCCCATGTATATGACAAAATTACAGAGCCACATGTACAAACATCAGCATGACAGTAGCAGTAATGGCAGAATTTTCTGCTACCATCAGCAACGGGAGTCATGATGGATGGGGGCACTTGATTCAGTGGGAGGCAAAAAAGTCTGGTTTCCCTACAGCAGGATAAACTGTGATAAAAGTAGGTCGAGTTTCTCAATGAATGATTCAGGAACCCCTTCTGAATCATTAGCACCTAATTTATGTTAATTAAAAGGCCACCTTGTCAGAATTAAACTTCTCCTCGAAATTAAGTTCCCTGCCAATGATACTTAATATATTCAGTTTTATGAATGGTGTACACCTGATGAGCTTCACCTCTTCCACAACGTTGAGGTCAGTAAATGTTGCTTTCTCCTTCTTGGAGAAATCTTTATGTATGGTAGCACAGTGGTTAGCACTGCTGCTTCACAGCTCCAGGGACCTGGGTTTGATTCCCAGCTTGGATCACTGTCTGTGTGGAGTTTGCACATTCTCCTTGTGCCTGAGTGAGTTTCCTCTGTGTACTCCAGTTTCCTCCCACAGTCCAAAGATGTGCAGGTTAGGTTGATTGGCCATGGTAAAATTGTTCATTATTATCCTGAGATGCATAGGCTAGAGGGCTTAGCAGGGAGATATGTAGGGATATGGCGGAAGGGCCTGGGTGGGATTGTGGTGGGTACAGACTCGATGGGCTGAATGGCCTCTTTCTGTACTGTAGGGTTTCTATGATTCTACAATTTTGAGGCAATTGGATGAGAGCCATGCTCAGTTGTATTCTCTTCTCTGTGGTGAAGCCCACATGGTAGCAGGTTTATTCTGGACTCACTGATCTCAACTGAGATCCCAGCAAGGTTTAGAGCTGCTGTAAATTATGCGCCATTTGTCATTGACTGCAATAGAAGCAGGGATGAAGGGGAGAGAGAGAGGTGGATGCCTCCAAAAGGCATGGCTGGTGGGAGACAGTCAACTCATGACTCCAAACCTCCATCTCCCGGGTGAATAGTCATGGCTGACCATGTAGTTCATATGATTAACAGGATATTCCGATTGGACCACAGTATCCTAACTGCCTCATACATTCCTGCCATTGATAACATTGATTTATCAGGAGGAACCATAAAGTATCCAGCCACTTCATAGATGTTTTTTCTGTCTTTAAAGAATAGGACCCTGTGTATTAGTATACGTAGCTTTAAGAACACTGTGAGTCCAACTGACAATCTTAAATCAGCTGTCATCATAATTCAAAGCACACTGATGATTATTTAGCAAATGTTGTCCAATTGTAAAATCACATCTAATGTTGGACATTGTGTTTTGAGTTTTGATGCACAAGCTGGTTGGATATGGTCTGCATCGTGCCCTTTGCAAATGCACCTGGGACATGATATTTGATGCAATCTGACCATCTAAGGGACCAGCTTCATACCTAGCATCATTCTGGTACTGAAATTCATTTGCCACATTGTTCATTTGTATGATTGTTTTTTGGTTCATTGCCGCGTATATTAGTGGTGAATACCACTTGTGTTGATGTTGCATAGTGGCACTGTGAAACAGATAACTTCACCTGTTGCTCAGGTGTATCATCCATATATCAGAAATATGTATGGGGTTGGAGGTTAGGTATCATAACATCAAAGTTACATTTCTCATGAACCCAAACAAAGATGGTTGTGAAAGCTGGGCCTAGAAGTGCTCCCAATGCAAAACTATCTGAACATCCACAGTGTCATTAGAACAGAACTCAACTGAACGAGTTGCTGAGTTCATAAGTAAACACTGATTCACACAATGGTCTTTTGATATTTATTGAAGGATAAATTTTGACTAGGTTACCAAGGATAATTCCCTGCTCTTCCTCAAAATAGTGATTTTGAATCTTTTACATATATCTCAGAGATTGGATGGGCCCTTAGTTTAATGTCTCATCTGAAAGGCAGCATCTTCAACAATGCAGCACTGGTGTGTCAGAATGGATTTTTTGTTCAAGCTCTGGAGTGCAACCTAAAATCATAAATTTCTGCCTCAGAGGCAAGATTTCTACTAACTGACTATTCTGGACACTGAAAGAATGACACTGATCAAAATAAAGTTTCATAGTAACTTTATTGCAGTGTTAATGTAAGCCTACATGTGACACTAATAAATAAACTTAAAAACTTTGGGAACATTGGCACACTATTAAATTGCAGTACACTGTGATACTGCTTTCTGTTGTCTGTGACTTGCATAGATCAGCTGTGTCTAACTGATTATCTAATCTTAACCATGTCCCTGGCATGGAAGAGCATAGAAGAACGTGCACGACCTTATCAGCTGCTGACAGTGCAATGCCTGTGGTCTACGCAATCATGGGCCACATGTGATACATAAGCAAATGAGAGATTCTTTGTCACCTTCAACAAATGTGCCGGTTGATTTGGATGTGAGCGTGCTGCCTTCGGAATGTTGTATGTTTCTGATCAGTCTGCTCAGCCACCATTCCTCACTCTCCTAACCAATAAAAGAATTCTTAATGCTTAACCGATTTTGCCTTCTCTGAAATGCTGAGGGAAAAATGGCACAAAGTCCTGTGGCACAAAGCCAATTACTGAGACAGTTGGCAACACATGAAAGCTCAAAAAATTAGTTGGGAATAAATTTAAAATGATGCAATGAAAATTGATTCCAGACTTTTTAACTTCTCTTCTTTTTTACTTCAGACATTAATACCAGAAAGAAAAAGAAATACTGCAAATCATGGAAAATTGAATGCGCGTCACCATGGTGCAATTTTTGCAGGAAATGGTTCAAAAATTGCTGCTTAGTTTAGCCAAAACAAAATGGCTGCTTCTTTTAACCAAAACAAAATGGTTGCTTCCTTTAACACAAAAGTTGTGATGCTGCATGACCAAATTTTTCTCAAGTTTTAAGTTTGTAGTTCCTGAAATTTCCTGATCAGAAAACCAAAGCTGCAGAATTTCTAGTTTGGAACGACTTGTTCTATAAAAGAATCTCCTGTCCCCTGTTCTGTTGAGGACTATCAGTTAGTCTCAATGCTAGTCTGCTGGACTGTCAGTTATTAAATAATTTTCAACTGTGGAATATTCAACGGGAGGTCTGTGTCAAATAAGGACCACATTCAAGAGTTGGATTGGTGCCCAATATTGCAAAAGTCAAAGCAGACATCTGAACACTCAAAACAATTATATTTTTGAACTACAACACAAATAAACTTCCAAAGCTCTACTTTGAAAATATTCTCAACATCCGGTACAAGATAATGGAAATTCTAAATACCACAGTATTCAAGTAACTCCCAAAAACTGGCCCCAGTAAAAATGTTCAAACTCCAAATGTGCAGATCAGAAATAACTCATATCCATTCTCAATTTTTTAAAGTCATTAAACACAGACTTTGTTGTTAAAACAAACCACAGTGTTGTTAAAACTACTTAAGCATCAGCTATTTTTATATCTCAACAATGTTGATAATGACAGATTGTTTAAAATCAACTGGGGAAGAATATAAACAGATTTTGAACTCATTTGTCATAATTTAATAAACCTTGCCAATGAATGTTGGAAAAGTCATCTCTATTTACAGGGACACATCCTGTCTTTTCAAGTGTATGGCTGGAATTTTATGCCACACCATTGGTGGTGAGTTCAGTTAACTGTCTGCAGGCTTGGCACAATCCTTTCTGTGTGGACACTCTGTGGCTGGGATTCCAGTCCTACTCGCTCACCAGAAAAACATTCCTATCCTGCTAGGCGCATTGCACTGGCCACAAAACTTTCTGCACGTCGACAATGTTGGCTCATTTTAAACTGTGACCTCTCTGATCCTGACTGCAACAGAAATAGATCAGTTCAGACTTTTCAGAACAAGCATAAGAGAGGGAAGAGGAAGAGAGGAATGCTCCCTTTTTAAGACACTAGTTGCCATAATCAGGTAAGTTTTTCAAGGTCTTAAATCCATTTGTGAGTTATTGGATCATAACGGGTGGGCGGGTGAGTGTTGGGTGACTGAGTGGGGTGGGCGATTGGGTGGGTGAGTGCATGGGTGGGTGAGTAACTGAGTGGGTGGATGAGTGAGTGGATGAGTGAATGAGTGGATAAGTGAGTGGGTAGAGGGTAAGTGGGTAGGAGAGTGAGTAGAGGGTGAGTGGATGAATAGGGAGTGAGTGGGTGAATAGAGGGTGAATGAGTGGCTGGGTGAATAAGTGGGCAGGCAAGTGAATGAGTGGGCAGGTGAGTGAGTTAGCAGGTGGGTGAGTTAGCCAGCGGGTGAGTGAGTGGGCAGGCAAGTGAATGGCTGAGTGAGTAAGTAAGTGGGTGAGTGAGTGGATGGGTGAGTGAGTGAGTGGGTGAGTAGCTAGCTGGGTGAGTCAGTGGGTGGCTGCGTTAGTGGGGTGGATGAGGGAGTGTGTCAGTGAGTAAATGAGTGAGTGGGTTAGTGAGTGGATATGTGAGTGGCTGGGTGAGTGGGCAGTTGGGTCAGGTTAAGAAGACAGTCAGGTTGGGGTGTAGTAGTGTGTAGTCGTATCAAACTGGGTTGGGGTGATTGTGAGGGGAGGGTCCGTTGTAGTGCTCAGTTCACTCACACTGGCTATTCACTGAATTATATCAGATATTAACTTGCATAACAGGTCCCTTGTGTCTGGCCAAAGTTGCTGACACTGAAATCTGGATCAGACACTTTTGCATAATGTTCACGGTAGCGTAACTCAACCTATTGCATGCTTAAACTTCCCAGGCAATTGCAGCTCAAGTTTGTGCTCCGAGACATCATACGAGTCATGATTTGCAGCAGCAATTTTTTTTTTTTAAGCAACACAGCACGGGAAACAGGCCCTTCGGCCCAACGAGCCCGCGCCGCCGTCATACTATATAGTAGCAAATCCATTATCCTATTTTATTATTCCTATATAATAATATATATATTATTCCTAATATGGAAAATTTAAAACCAGATTTTACTGCTCTGGCCATTGGAAGATTAGACATGTCGATGTGCAGCAGTAAGTTGATGAGAAATATGAAGAAGCTCTAGAAGTGACTGTAGGAGCTATGCGCAGCAAAAGCAGAATCTATTGCAAGTGTGATTCTCTGAATATGAATAGATATATAAGAATGGAACAAGGAAAACACAGCTCCATCTGGCTGGTTGATGATGGACAGTCATTGGAGGAAGATAGTGTGATCAGTCATGTCAAAGGTTACAGACAGGTCGAGATGGATAAGGAGGGGATAGTTTACCTTTGTCAGTCGCATCGGATGTTCTGTGACTGTTGGTGCAAAGGTTGAATCCCTGATAGGAGGGATTCAAACCTAGAGATCCAGGAAAGGAGGGCATGAATTTGTGAGACAACAATATGTTCATGGACTTTAGAGAAGACATAGAGGTTAGAGATTGAGTGGTGGTTTGCAAGGATGGAGAGTCAAGAGTCTTTTTCCTAACTCAGTTTACAATTTAACAAATTGAATGAATAGTAAGTACTTCTGCTGTTGATAATGTTACCTAAAGGGTAGAGTATAGAAACACAGAGGGACCTTAGTGTGGAAGTCCACAAATCCTTGAAGGTGGCAGCACAGGTGGAGAATGTGGTGAAGAAAGTATATAATATGCTTGCCTTTAAAGGACTGGTGTAGACTATAAAAGTTGGAGTGATGTTGCAGCTGTATAGAACATTGGTTAGGCCACATTTGGAGTACTGCGTCCAGTTCTATTCGCTGCACTGCCAGAAGGACGTGGAGACTTTAGAGAGAGTGCAGAGGGGGTTTACCAGGATGTTGCCTCGTATAGATGGTCTTAGCTATGAGAAGAGATTGGGTAAACTAGGTTTGTTCTCCATGGAAAAACAGAGAATGAGGGGAGACCTAATAGAGGTGTACAAAATTATGAAGGGTATAGATAGGGTGAATAGTGGGAAGCTTTTTCCCAGGTTGGAGGTGATGATCACAAGGGGTCACAGGCTCAAGGTGAGAAGGGTGAGGTATAACTTAGATATCAGAGGGATGTTTTTTACACAGAGGGTGGTGGGGGCCTGGAATGCGCTGCCAAGTAGAGTGGTGGAGGCAGACATGCTGGCATCATTTAAGACTTATCTGGATAGTCACATGAGCAGACTGGAATGGAGGGATACAAACGAATGATCTAGTTAGACCAATGAGCGGCACAGGCTTGGAGGGCCAAAGGGTCTGTTTCCTGTGCTGTACTGTTCTTTGTTCTTTGTATCCTGAATGTACATAGGAAATTAATTTTGTGATCACACTGATCTTTTTGCTAAAGCTATGAACAAAAAGAATTTATAGAGGGGGTAGGCGTGAAGGGAAAGTGAAGTGGGTTGAAATGGGGGTTGGGGGAGGTGTGGTGAAGTGTGAGGTGGGGGTATATGAGGAATGAGATGGTGAAAATAATCTGTGGGCAGAGGGGAGATGATGTTAAGGGAGTGGGAGTGATGAATGTGTAGGTGTGTATTGGGGAGTGGGGGAAAGGAGTGCAGGGTTGTTGAAAGGTGAATTAACCAAAAAGCAGGGACTGAGGAGTGTTTTCTCCTCTACACTATCTGTCACAACTCAGACTGGTAGGTGGCCAGGCAATTTCTGTGGTTGTTCTCCCTCAAATGGTATTGCTTCTTCCCATGCTCAGCTTGGTTCTTTTGATTAGAACCCAAGGAAATCTATGAATTGGAGCAGCAAAGTGGTTAAAGTCAGGGGGTCATCCCAGGCTCGAAAGGTCGGATGGGATTTTCTGACCACACTCACTCCAAGACTGGATAATGTCGCTTGAAGTCAACAGACCTTTGCATAGTTCATATCTTGCCCGCTATGATTCCCATGGCGAGTGGAATGGGAAAATTCCACTCATTGGCTTTGTTGACTCTCCACAAGGATGGCACAATGGTTAGCGCTGCTTCCTCGCAGTGCTAGAGACCTGGCTTAGATTCCTGGCTTGAAGTATGGCCAACGGTTAAACAAAATATTTTGTTATTATATCAACACAGTGTTTGCATTTTCCGTCAGCAGACGGGAAGGCTGGAAGTCTCTGCCAAAGACAGACGTGTCAACAGGGAGATGATGCAGCCTGTTGCGACCTGGCCAGCTTTTAACCCAACCTGAAGGCAAAATACTGTCTGTGCAGAATCTGTAAATTTTCCCCCTGCCTGTGCAGGTTTCATCCCGATGCTCTGGTTTCCTCCCACAGTCCAAAAGACATGCTGTTTAGGTGCACTGGCCATGCACTGGTGTGACGATTAGGGGCTTTTTACAGTAACTTCATTGCAGTATTGTGGCACTGATAAATAAACTTAAAAAGATGCTGTCAGACTGAGATTTTTCAGCATTTTCTGATTTGAGACCCCAGCACCCACAGTATTTTGCCGCAACAGGCTGTATCATCTCTGTCGACACGTGGGTCTTTGGCAGAGACTTCCAGCCTTCCCGCTTGCTGACGGAAAATCTAAACCCTATGTTGATACAATAACAAAATGTTTTATTTAAAAGTTGGCCGTACCCAGAACGCGATTGCGTCAAGTGTTGATAAGAACATTTAAAGTGCATTTACTGAAACTTGGTCGCTAGAAGTATTCCCGATAACTTTGGCGTAAGTTTGAAATTTGGACTTTTAACTCCGGCAGGATTCTGATCGGAGGAAGAGGATTGACTGGGGACAAAACAAGAAAGCCGCCACAATTGCTCAATGTTTGATTTGGGTAACGGTAACCACTGGAGCAGTGTATATTAAAAAAAATTCTCTACAGTCTATTTAATACAGACCAGAAGACAAAACAAAACGGGCCGTGGAAAACACACCCCTTTTTTTCAGCTCTGAGAGTGAGTTTGGAAGCGCTGTCTGCAAGTTGAGCGCCACTTGCCGCCCACTGAGGAGGGGGTCACTGAAGGCGGGACACAAGAGTCGCTCCGGCCGCAGGGTTTGGGTTCGCTTAGCCGCCGGAGGCTGGAGCGGCCGCCGATGGTCCATCTGGCCGAGGCCCGGGATTTGGTGTCCCCGAAGCGCACGATGCTGGCAGTGGCGGCGGGACTCGGCTTGGCGGCGGGGCTGGGGCTGGCGGCTCTGGGACTCCGGCGCCTCTGGGAAGCCTACCGGTCGGGCCGCCCCCAGGTCAAACTGGTCAAAGTGGCCGAGATCTCCAGGCTCTTCATTTACCCGATCAAATCCTGCAAAGGCATCCCCCTGACCGAGGTGGAGGTGGATGCGTTGGGGATGAAGAAGGGACCGCTTAAGGACAGGTACTTCATCCAATTCTCCTCAACGAATACAAATTCTCTCCTTTTTCATTCTCTGCTTCCAAACGCTTTGTCAGGAATCCCATTTCCAGATTTCAGCCTTGCTAAAGTTAGCTTCATCTTTGTTCTCACAAAGCGTCTGCTTTTAACACATCACATCACTTTCCTTTCTTCCCAAACAATCAACAGCAGAACTAGTCACAGCATCAACAAAATAATACATTAATTCCATGTTTCATAAAGGTTTGTTCTGCCAACATATCAGTTACAACACGTTTAAACACAGGGCGTTATTTCAACACGAATATCAGTTTTAATCGAGATAATTTAGAAGGCTTTTAATTTGGATCAACAGTCCTGTTCTCAGTTTTAGAAATTGACTGACGATGAATCCTTTGCGCAATGTTTCACTCTGGTTCATGCCATTTTTATGCTAAAATATTTGTGTGAGGTTTCACTGAAGGTGATTGTTAATATTTACCATTGCCATTACGCTGAACAACGTCCTTCACTCCAATTACTAGATCTAGACTGAAGTGCCCCACATTCTGATTACATGACCAAGGTCAAAGTGGCATTTGACTGAAGCCATAGTAATTTTTCTGAAAGGAGCAAGGTAGTAATGACTGAAAAAAAATGATGCGTTGGACTGGGATGGGCACAGTCAGAAGTCTGACAATACCAAGTTGAAGTTCAACAGGTTTATCTGGAATGGTGAACTTTCAGAGTGATGCTCCTTCCTCAGGTGAGTCCTGATGAAGGAGCAGCGTTCCAAGAGCTTTTGATTCCAAATAAATCTGTTGGATTTCAGCCTGGTGTTTTGAGGCTTCTTATTGAAAAAATGAAAACTTGCCCTTTTATTTGCGCTTTTCTCGACTGCTGGACACCCCAAAGCATTTTACAGCCAACGTGTTGTCAGGTAGGAAATGTGGCAGCCAATATGTGCACAGCAAACAGCAGTAGGATAATGGCCAGGTAATTTTTTTGTGTGTGATTTTGATCAAGGGTAAATATTGACGGGCACACCAGGGATCACTCCCCTACTGTTCTTTGAAATTATGCCATGGAATCTTTTATTTCCACCCAAGTAGGCAGATTGGGTTCCTGGTTGACATCTCAGTCAAAAGTTAGCACCTCCAGCAGTGCATCACTACTGCAATGAAAGGTTGTGGTGTTGAGGGAGTGGAGTGATAGACAAATAATAGTGTCAGAAGTGTAGAGAATGTGGTCTCAGACATACACCTGGTGAATATTGCGTGGATAAGGTGAAGTGCAAAGATTAGAAAGTGAGAATAATATTCAAAGATACTTTGAATCTAATACAAAGGCAAAATACTGCAGATGCTGGAACCTGAAAGAAAAACAGAAAATGTTGGAAAATCACAGCAGGTCTGACAACACCTATGGAGAGAGAATTGAGCCAGCATTTCACATCTGGATGACCCTTCATCAGAGCTCTATTGAGGCAATGAATTTGGGTTTTGTTCTTATTTGAGGGCAGAGGTAGACACGGAGTGGGGGGGGGGCATATCCAGGCAATACTCTAGAGTGTTAAGTTTTTTTGGTATGTCACAAGTAGCTTACATTAGTACTGCAATGAAGTTACTGTGAAAATTTCCTAGTCGCCACATCTGTTTGGGTACATTGAGGGAGAATTTAGCATGGCCAATGCACCTAACCAGCTCGTCTTTCAGACTGTGGGTGGAAATCACAGCACCAGAGGAAACCCACAGAGACACAGGCAACATGTAGACTTCACACAGACAGTGACCCAAGCCAGGAATCGAACCTAGGTCCCTGGCATTGTGAGTCAGCAATGCTAATAATTGTGCCATGCAGGTTGGGTGAATTCTTTAAGCAAGAACCAGGCCAAATATAATAATTTGAGGGAGAAGGAAAGAAAAAAATAAGACTGGTAGGTACAGAGACTAGAAATTTCCAGCCATTCCTGCTGACAAACCCCCACCATTGGTTTCCTGACAATGGGGGGTCCATACAATGGGAAACCCATTGAGAACAGAAAATATCATTGCTGGCCAGTGGTGGACCTCCTCCACCACTGCAAAATATGTGGGCGGGGGGGGCGGGAAAATCCTATGCAGAATATCAGGATAGACTGACAGTTAATGTAAAAGGGAGCCCAGAAGTCTGTTCTAACATGTAAGTAACAATTGTGTTGTAAGAGGCAGGGTATGTTCTGATGTGGAGTTCCTAGCATTGGATTGGGGTAAGCACTGTAAATAGTCTCTTAACACCAGGTTAAAGTCCAACAGATTTATTTGGTAACACGAACTTCTGGAGTGCTGCTCCTTCATCAGGTGAGTGCTGCTACTCACCTGATGAGGGAGCAACACTCTGAAGGCTTGTGGTCTCTTCTTTGGACACAGGGGAGGTCCCAGAGGACTGGAGGATTGCAAATGTAGTACCGTTGTTTAAAAAGGGTCAGAGGGATAATCCAGGGAACTATAGGCCGGTGAGCTTGACTTCAGTTATAGGTAAGCTAATGGAGAGGATCCTCAGGGACAGGATGTATGAGCATCTGGAGCACTGCGATCTGATCAGGGATACGCAGCATGGCTTCGTTAAGGGGAGGTCGTGCCTTACGAATCTAGTGGAATTTTTTGAAGAGGTGACAAAAACGGTTGATGAAGGACAAGCCGTTGATGTCGTCTACTTGGATTTCAGTAAGGCGTTTGACAAGGTTCCCCATGGTAGGCTGATAAAAAAGGTGAAGGCGCATGGGATACAGGGCCAGGTATGTAGATGGGTTGAGAACTGGCTTGGGAGGAGGAGACAGCGGGTAGTAGTGGAAGGCTCTTTTTCCAACTGGAGGTCAGTCACTAGTGGTGTGCCACAGGGCTCAGTACTAGGACCTCTTCTATTTGTGATTTATATAAATGACTTGGAAGAGGGGGTAGGTGGTGTGATCAGCAAATTTGCTGATGACACTAAGATGCTTGGATTGGCGGGGACTGAGGAGCAGTGCCAGGCAATACAACAGGACATAGATAGGCTGGTAGATTGGGCAGATAGATGGCAAATGGAATTTAATCCGGATAAATGCGAGGTGATGCATTTTGGCCGGAATAATGTAGAGGGGAGTTATAGGATAAAAGGTAAAACTATCCGGAGTATAGAGACGCAGAGAGACCTGGGGGTGCAGGTTCACAAGTCTCTGAAGGTGTTAGTACAGGTGGAGAAAGTGGTAAAGAAAGCGTATGGTATGTTAGCCTTCATAGGAAGGGGTATAGAATACAAGAGTAGGAGTCTGATGTTATAAGTGTATAGAACGTTGGTTAGGCCTCACTTGGAGTACTGTGTCCTGTTCTGGTCGCCGTACTACCAGAAGGATGTGGAGGCCCTGGAGAGAGTGCAGAGGAGATTTACCAGGACGCTGCCTGGTATGGAAGGGCTGTCTTACGAGGAAAGATTGAACGCACTGGGGTTGTTTTCCCTTGAAAGACGTCGGCTGAGAGGGGATTTATTAGAGGTATATAAGATTATGAGGGGTATAGATAGAGTAAATGGTGGTAAGCTTTTTCCACCATTAGAATCGGATAGAACGAGGGGTCACGGCCTTAGGGTGAGGGGGGCTATGTATAAGACGAATATTAGAGGGCATTTTTTCACACAAAGGGTAGTGGGGGTGTGGAATGCACTACCGAGTAAGGTGGTGGGAGCAGGCACGCTAGGGTTGTTTAAGGGTCTCTTGGACAGCCACATGAGCGGCCTGCAGATAGAGGGATATAGGAGGACTGTTTAAATACTTTATTTGTTTCCACAGGCTATTCGGTCCACCTTGTTGACCAACAAGGCGCATGCATTCGGCAGGTCGTGCGAGGGCTGCTCTTGGATGTTACTTCAGGAGTGGCCTAGTGCTTCATGTTGTTAGTATATGCTTAAACTGGACCATCAGATGGGCAAGATGACAGCTCAGAGACTATCGCTGTTGCTGTGCAGACACATGGATTTGGGCCTGTGTCTGCGGGAGTTTGCGCGTTCTCCCCGTGGTTGCGTGGGTTTTCTCCGGGTGCTCCGGTTTCCTCCACATCCCAAAAATGTGCTCTTAGGCTGATTGGGTAACAAATTGTCCCTATATTGGTCTCTATATGTCATTAAGACGTTAGGACGGCGGCATGGGCTCGTTGGGCCGAAGGGCCTGTTTCCCGTGCTGTGTTGTTCTTTGTTCTTTGTTCTATTATAGCTGTGCTGTGCAGTTACATGGATTTGGGCCTGTGTCTGTGAGAGTTTGCGCATTCTCCCCTTGCTTGCGTGGGTTTTCTCCGGGTGCTCCAGTTTCCTCCCACATCCCAAAGATGTGCTCTTAGGCTAATTGGCAAAACAAATTCTCCCTAAATTGTCTCAAACTTGGTTTTTAATCCATAGATCTATAAACATGGACAGGGATCGCGAGTAGAGGTGGGAACATCGGGGTGGCGGCGCGGGCTCATTGGGCTGAAGGGCTTGTTTCCCGAGCTGTTTTTTTCTTTGTTTGTTTGTTTGGTACCAAATAAACCTGTTGGACTTTAACATAGTGTTGTGAGACTACTTATGGTGTGTTCTGTTAAGGACAAAAAAGAAGCACAAGATAAGGCTAGGATACATAATGGGTGCTTTGCATTAGTGTTTATGACGGGAGAGACTGCTGACAAAATATCAGTATGAGCCGAGATTCATAGTGGTAAACTTTTTTTTAGCATAAATGATCTTTCTCCAGGATTGCTCATGGCAGCACCCTGGAGATTGATCTTCATTTCCTGGAAAATCCAGACCCATCCCAGAAGGTTAGCAAGTCTATTATCAATGACCCCCTCATTGACCTGCTGCTGTTTGATAACCAGATGCAGCGATCGGTATTTTCTCCAGCCAGTGTTTTCTATGTTTACATTCTTTTCACGTGGAAAGATAACCTTTAGCAAGATGACCCTTCATCTTCCATCTGCACTCTACCTTTAAAAATGGACAGTTGTGTGCTCAGTGTTACCTGTGGACCATCACAGGGAAGTGAAGTGTTGGAAGTTATATTTTTAGGGAAAAATAAATTGCAAGATTAGGTAGGAAATAAATAAAAATTACAAGTATAAATTATAGGATATTAAACAGGAAATGAAAAGAAGATAAGATAAACTGGATTAAAATACTCAAAATTTCTTAAATATTCTACGGGCATTTTTGTCATTGAGTTTGTTCTCATTGAACCACAAACTGGCAATCATTTTTGTTTATTTATCATAGTAGAACACCAGCTGAAGACAGCTGAGAACAAGGTTTTCATTTCTGAAGCCACATTCAGCACAAACTGAGAAGAAAAATCCAGGAGAATGAGAATAATGATAGGGGTAGAGTGACAAAAAAAGCCTGAGGTTGAACAAGAAGATTAAGGTGAAAAAACAAAAGTATTAATAGTTGCTTCAGTATAAACTAGTTCAGATCAGAGTAAGACAAATATATCTGATGAAGTGGAAATGTTAACTGAAAGTCAAGGTCAAAACCAGTGTTTGTTGGGGAAAATTTCTCCACAGATCCAGGCGAAAACCTTAGCAGGTCTGTGGAGTGAGTATAGAGCCAACGTTTCATCTAAAGGGTTTTCCAGACTCAATGTTGGCACTATTCTTTCTCCATTGATGCTGTCAGACCTGCTGAGATTTTTCAGAATTTTCTGTTTTTGTTTCAATTTCTACCATTTGCAGTATTGTTTTAAAATATTATCCTGTTGTGGTCATTTGTGTGTTTGTATATATTTATATGTAATTAAATCAGAATAAATTAGTTTTTTGAGCGGGTACTTTGAATTTCCATGTGTTGCATATACCGCTTTTTGTCTTGCAAAGATATCACGTAGACCTATATTAAGAGCCGTAAATATAAGAAAATCATTGATAGATTAATCATGGAATTCGAGAAAATTTTCCTTATCCAGACAGAGAATAGAATGATGAAGTTGTCACAACATGGATTGGATGAGATGAATAACTTAGTTGTGCTCAAAGGATTTTTATCAATGACCTGGGTGAGGAAGTGGAGGGATGGGTTGGTAAGTTTGCTGATGATACAAAGGTTGGAGGTGTTGTGAATAGTGTGGAGGGATGTCAGAATTTGCAGTGAGACATTGATAGGATGCACGACTGAGCGGAGAAGTGGCAGATGGAGTTCAACACAGATGAGTGTGAAGTGATTCATTTTGGCAGGTCAAATAGAATGGCAGAATATAACATTAATGGTAGTGTGGAAGATCAGAAAGATCTCAGAGCCTGATTTCATAGGACAGTCAAAGCAGCTGCGCAGGTTGAAGCTGTGGTTAAGAAGGCATGTGGTGTACTGGCCTTCATCAATCGAGGAATTGAGTTTAGAAGTTGAGAGCTAATGTTGCAGCTATATAGGACCCTGGTCAGATCCCGCTTGGAATACTGTGCTCAGTTCTGGTCACCTCATTACAGGAAAGATGTGGAAGCCATAACAAGGGTGCAGAGAAGATTTACAAGAACGTTACTTGGATTGGGGAGCATGCCTTATGAGGATAGATTGAGGGAGTCAGCCTTTTCTCCTTGGAGAGACGAAGGATGAGGGGTGACCTGATAGAGGTGTATAAGATATTGAGAGATATTGATCAAGTGGACAGTCAGAGGCTTTTTCCCAGGGCTGAAATGGTTGCCACAAGAGGACACAGGTTTAGGGTGGGAGGGAATAGGTACAGAGAGATGTCAGGGAAAGTTTTTCTGAGTGGTGGGTTTGTGGAATGGCTGCCAGCAACAGTGGTGAAGGCAGATTTGATAGGATCTTTTAAGAGACTTTTAGATAAGTACATGGAACTTAGTAAGATAGATGATTATAGGTAAGCCCAGTAATCTCTTAGATAGGGACATGTCCAGCACAACTTTGTGGGCTGAAGGGCCTATATTGTGCTGTAGTTTTTCTATGTTTCTACTTTTCTAAGAAGAGCTGAATAAATGCAGTGGTGGGGCAGGAATGGGGCAGGGAAAAAGGAAGTAAAGATGGAGGATCGGAAACCTGTGGAATATAAACATCAGCCATTTAGGCAGAATGGTCTGTGTTGCACTGTAAATCCTCTGTAAGTATGTATTTAAGTACTTCCTCAAGGCACCATGCCCTAAGAGAGCTTTGGACTTCCATGGGATTAGTAACTGATTATGTGCAGCCAAGTATTTCAGTGGCTTGCCATTGTTTTCTACAGTATGGCCGACCTGGAAAATTTCTCGCTCTTACTGTCTGCCATCAACGCTATTGGAAGGATTCACAAGCTGATAATCAATCTGTTTGGCCATTTATGAATGCATCTTCTGTGACATCAATTTCTAAAGTGGGGCTTGAACATAGAGCTTCTAGCCCAGAGGATAGGGATTTTACCACTCCGTTGTAACACTTACTAATGTTGCCTTTACTCATGTAATGATATCTTTGATTATCTATTGCGTTGTCCATTGGTTTAAGGTGTTTCCTGTACCAGTTTAACCAGGTTCCTAACACTAAACATATTTGTGTGTGGTTTGCACAATATTCCGTTCAATGATTCTATCAGAGGAATGGGACTAATTGAGTCAGTTTTGTAAAGACCTAGTTGAGACGCAACAAGCCAAAATGCTTGTTTCTGTGCTGTAACTATTCTATAATTCCTCTTTGAACGCAACATTCCCTATATTACGCTAGCAGCTACACTTCATTTTCAGGTATGTAATGTGTTTTGGGATATTTTAAGGTAATGAAGTGAGTCATATAGAACAAAGAAGAACAAAGAACAAAACAGCATGGGAAACAAGCCCTTCGGTCCAACAAGCCCGCGCTGCCACCCCGATGTTCCCATCTCTACCCGCGATCCCTGTCTATGTTTATAGATCTATGGATTAAAAAACCAAATTTGAGACAATTTAGGGAGAATTTGTTTTGCCAATTAGCCTAACAGCACATCTTTGGGGTGTGGGAGGAAACCTGAGTGCCCGGAGAAAACCCATGCAAGCATGGGGAGAATGCGCAAACTCCCACAGACACAGGCACAAATCCATGTATCTGCACAGCACAGCGATAGTCACTGAGCTGTCGTGTTGCCCATCAAATGGTTCAGGTCAAGCGTACACTAATGACGTGAAGCACTAGGATACTCTCGAAAAAAATCCAAGAGCAGCCCTCTCACGACCCATCGCGTGTATGCCCCTTGTTAGACAACAAGGTGGACCAAAGCACCTGGAGGATAAAAACAAATACATCAATATCATTATCTATTTACACACTTGCCAGGGACTCCCAAGGCTGACGATCCCTATTTTAAATTAGTTTTCTATACCCTCCATTCCCATTCTGTTCATGTGCCCATCTAAGTATTTCTTAAATAACTCCAGAATACCTGCCTCCACCACTTGGCAGCGCATTCCATACCCCCACCACCCTCTGTGTGAAAAAGCTCCCTCTAGCATCCAAATTATACCTTACCTCCCTCACCCTAAGCCTGTGACCCCTCATGCTATTCGAGTCCATCCTAGGAAAAAGCTTAACCCTGTTTACTCTATCTATACCCCTCATAATCTTGTACACCTCTATTAGATCTCCTCTAAGTCTACGTCTTTCTAAGGAAAACAGTCCAATTTGCCTAACCTCTCCTCGTAACTCAGACCTTCCATACCAGGCAGCATCCTGGTAAACCTCCTCTGCACTCTCTCCAGAGTCTCCACGTCCTTCCAGTAGTAAGATGACCAGAACTGGACGCAGTATTCCAAATGAGGTCTAACCAACGTTTTATACAACTGCAACATTAAAGCCAGCTCTTGTACTCTATACCCCTTCCTATAAAGGCTAGCATACTATATGCTTTCTTCACAACCTTCTCCACTTGCTCTGCCACCTTCAGAGACTTGTTCACCTGCACCCCCAGGTCCCTCTGCGTTTCTATACTCTTAATAGGTCTACCCTTTATCATATACCTCCCCCCCTACATTCTTTCTCCCGAAATGCATCACCTCACATTTATCAGGATTGAATTCCATCTGCCATCTGTCTGCCAAGCTACCAGCCTATCTATGTCCTGCTGCATCGCCTGACAATGTTCCTCACTATCCGCAAGTCATATATATATAAATGCAAGTTCTGTTTGTTTGCTTTATAAATGGCTGAGACATGACTTGGTACATGTACATGTGGGAAGAAACCCATGCAGATACGGGAAGGACATGCGAACTCCACACACAGGCCGAATTGAACTTGGGTCCCTGAAACTGTGAGGCAGCAGTGCTAACCATTGCGCCACCGTGCCATGCTTTTAAAAGAGGAACATTTGAGTTATGAAAGACCAGTGTTAGTGATCAAATAACATCTAGAATGATCAAGTTTAAAGTTAAAAATGTATGGATTTGCTCCATTATGAAGTAATAAGGAATTCTTGGTATATGGTGTGAACAATATAATTCTGTGGGGATAAAGGGATATCTAACAAGTCTGAGATTTGTATTTATGATTCTTTTTATCTGACTAATGGAATGAGAAACAAATATTGTGAAAGTTCCTTTTAAAGTAAGGCTAAGAGTGGGCATTTATTTGTATAAATGATGAGTTTGACAATTTTGGTACCCAGAACTCATTTCACATATTGTGCTCATTTTTTTTTTAATAAGATAAAGATGTTTGGAAAATATGGGGAAAAGGATCTACAGAGGAGTTAAGTTCAAGAGTGTGGAAATGATGCTTATTTAGACATGTTATTATATGGTGGTGAGTGATGACATTTAAAACTGGTAAAAATGTTTTCACACTATACATTTCATGCCTGAGGAATTGGGCATGAATTTTGCTTAGAGGATATGTATCTTTTTAGTAATGTAATATAATAAATAGTTCCAAAATACAAACATAAAACTATCACATTTTTTAAACATATATATAGACCTGGTGATTTGATGTAGTCAGATCCACTAAAGTAGCACTTTTCCTGCACGGTAATTTCTTAAACCAAAATTGTAATGCTATAGCATAAGGACACGCCAAATATGGAAATTTTCAGAGTTGGCATCATGCCAAATTCCTTGCTTTATCATAACCTATTTGAACTGACTTTACCTTTTCTCCTAAGGCAAACAGGAACGTGGTTTTAAAAAGGCCGCATTGCAAAGAAAACTGACAGGCTGTTTTTGACTTTTCAAGCTCACAATCTGTCCTATTGTACTTTGTTTAGATGAACTCAAGATCTCCTTTTAAGTATATTTATTTTATCTTCTAGACAATGGCTCATAGTTGATGAGAAGTATCACATGATCACTGGCAGAGTGGAGCCTACTTTGGTGCTTGTCACAGTATCCAGTAAGGATGGCTTTCTGTGTCTTAATGCACCAGAAATGGAAGAGCTGAAGGTCCCTTTAAAACTGCCAAAGTCAAATCCTGTGAAGATGTGCAGGTAACACATTTCAAGTTTTGCAAGTTTGCCTAGTAATTACTGTCGCCCATAGCTACAGGTGACAAAGCCAGACTAAATGGTGTGTGCTTTACTTCAAAGCAATTATTAAGCAAACTTATCAGTTGTGAATGTTTAAAGGAAGGGGAAAAAGAGGTGGACTTTGTCGTGCAGTGAATTAGGTCACTTTGCTGAAACGATATTTGTTTTTTTACCTCTGCCCACCTGAACCTAAATCTCAACTGGTTAAGAGTTATAGGTTCAGTTCTGGATTTTTATACCATATTCTAAATCCATGAAATATTAAGGCCAAAGAGGACACTGTCTTGTAATTTTTTTTGCTGCAGTGATCTAAGATGATAGAAATGGTATTTATTAAAAGGAAGAACCTCACCACAATAAAATTGTTGTTCAGTAATCTAAGGGATGGATTGTAATCTGATTATATTATAGTGAAACAGAAAACAAATGTTTTGGTTCATGATCATAGTGCCAGCAATCTCCCTTAATGGGAATACCAGGCAATGGTCATCTTAGAACAATGTAGAAAGTGTTTCCTGGTTTATACCTTTGATTGGTTTTAATGGAAGAACACAGATGGACAAATTGTAAAACAGAATTTGACTAAGTCTAAATTTGTAGTAACGAGCATGAGAATTCCTTTGGTCACCTTTATGGTTTTGAATTGGAGGAAACCTTCACAAAATAGGCTTACATATAGGAGACAAAAGGAATTTTTAAGACAGCATCATGTATTCATCAGCCCACTGGCCCAATTTGATCAAGATCAAATACCAAGAGGTATTTTGAGAGACAAATCTACAGGCATTTAGAGATACAAGTACTGACAATCAGCATGGCTTTGTGAGTGGAAAATCATGTCTCACAAATTTGATTGAATTTTTTGAAGGTGGAACCAAGAAGGTAGATGAGGGCAGTGGAGGTGATGTTGTCTACATGGACTTTAGCAAGACCTTTGATAAGTACCGTATGGTAGGTTGTTGGATAAGGTAAAATCTCACGGGATTCAAGGTGAGGTATCTAAATGGATACAAAATTAGCTTCTTGATAGAAGCCAGAGGGTGTTGTAGAGAATTGTTTTTCAAACTGGGGGCTTGTGACCAGCCGTGTACCTCAGAGATCAGTGCCTGGGTCCCCTGTTATTTGTCATTTTATATAAATGATTTGGATGAGAATATAGGAGCATGGATAGTACGTTTGCAAATGACAGTAATATGATGCATAGTGGACAGTGAAGAAAATTATCTTCAATTGCAATGGGATCTTGATCAATTGGGCTAGTAGGATCGAATTTAATTTAGACAAATGCAAGATGATACATTTTGCTAGATTGAACCAGGGCAAGACTTACTCAGTAAATGGTAGGGCGTTGGGGAGAGTTACAGAACAGAGAACTAGGGATACATGTTCATTGTTCCTTGAAAGTGGAGTCACAGGTGGACAGAGTTGTGAAGAAGGCATTTGGCATGCTTGATTTCATCAGTCAGAATATTGAATACAGGAGTTGGAATGTCTTGTTGAAGTTGTACAAGACGTTGGTAAGGCCATACTTGGAATACTGTGTGCAATTCTGGTCATGCTATTGAGAAAGAATATTATTAAACTAGAAAGAGTGCAGAAAAGATTTAATAGGATGCTACTGGGATTGATGGATTGAGTTATAAGGAGGGGTTGGATAGACTAGGATTCTTTTGTCTGGAGTGTAGGAGGCAGAGGAGTGATCTTATAGAGGTCTATAAAATAATGAAGGGCACAGATCAGCTTGATAGTCAAAGTCTTTTCTCAAAAGGAGGGGAGTCTCAAATTAGAGGGCATAGATTTAAGGCGAGAAAGGAGAGATACAAAAGTGTCCAGAAGGGTAATTTTTTCACACAGGGTGATGAGTATCTGGAACAAGCTGCCAGAGGTAGTATTAGAGGCAGGTATGATTTTGGCTTTGAAAAAGCATTTAGATAATTAGATGGGCACAATGGTATAGAGGGATATGGATCAAATGCAGGCAATTGAGGTTAGCTTAGGAGCCTTAAAAACAAAAGACGGCATGGACAAATTGGGCCGAAGGGTCTGTTTCCATGCTGTAAACCTCTATGACTGTATGCAAAACCCATTATTTTACTTTTTCAAACATTTTCTTTGCAAAGAGTTTGGGGATGCGATATAGAAGGTAGAGATTGTGGTGATGAAGCTGCCAATTGGATCAGTACCTACTTAAAACATAGCAAGGCTTTTCGACTGGTGGCCTATGAACCTTCAATGAAACCGAGATATATAAAAGAAAAGGAGCCACTTTTCGTGGAAAGTGACAAGGTAATTTGCAGTATATGGCACACATTTGAAATATATGATGAAATTGCAATACTTTAAGTTTTGTATTCACCCTATAAGAAGTATTTTTAATTACTTGAACTCACTGTGGCCTTTTGAGAAGGGAGGACTTGCACCTTGGCTTCAGCCTATGATGACCTATGACCAGTTGCTAAAATGTGCATGAAACGGAACTGTTCACTGAACTTTCTATTTGCTTTGGTCTTGAACTCCCTCCACATCCACTTCCAGTACTAGATTTGAGGATGATTGTTCACCTTGTGGGGAATTACCAGTGTTACCTGACAGTATTTAAACATTTCTTCTTTGGTACATGATATATATTACTATTTTGAAATGTCAAATCACATCATTTTAACTTGTATTCTTGTATAGCATTTGGATGGCAAGTATTTTATTGGATCCAATCCTATATTCCTCACTGATTGCTTCTTCAGCCTAAACCAGACAGTATACAAAAACCTTGATGTTTAGTTTATCTGACTGAATTTCAAAGCTCTCTTCTCCTACTTCATAACCTCTGCTGCCAGAATACTTATTTTATACATTTTCTACCTCTAGAATTAACTTTGACAAAATCCATTCTGCCGTCAAAGTGACCTGCCTGCAACAAAAACATCCAAATTCAAAATTCTCCCATCCATGTCTTCATTTCTTTATTGATCTATGCCAGCTCCTCATCACCTTCCCCGGTTTACATTAAAACTTTCATTTATGGATAGATCCTCAGCCTTGTCTTATGTTAACTCTTCCATTATGATTTCTGGTTCTTCGACTTTAACTTTCAGTGACTTCCTTTCCTTCCAGCTTTGGTGATAGAACCTTCAAATTTTTCTTCGCTATGCTCTGAAACACCTAGCTTAAACTCTTGCATCTCTCTATTATGATTTATTCCCAGATCCTGCACTACTGTACACAGCATTAATTCTGGCAGCTACCCTTTTCCATGTAGGTTCCACAGGTATGTGCCCATCTTAGAGGGACTCCACAGTTCAAGCAAAAGTGGTGCACAGTAGTGGAGAATTCAAAGAACATTCCTTCAGATGGAAACTGGAGAATGTCATCTGGCTCTTCAGGCTTGCTAAGTCATTCAGTAAGATCATTGTGGATCTTCTACATCAACACCATGTCCATCCCCCATTCTATTTTCCTCAGCTTCCTTAGACTGTATTTTCACAAAGTCAGGACAACTCCAAAACCATTTAAAAATAGCAGATGGGACTTGATTCTGAGATTCCTGCGCACACTGCCAGTGCCCCCATATTTTTGCTGGCATGGGATAAGGTTATGAACAGTGAGTTGCACACTGCATTCTTGACCTGGCTAACTGTAGATGTCTCTTAGCCTCTCACAATTTCAGAGCTGTGCAACTTCTCCAGCACTCGTGCTTCGTGCCCCTCAAAGGTGTGAACCCATAGTCTAGATTTAGGAACATTTTCAGTGATAAATTCAAAAAAATTGCTCATGCTTTGCATGCCTGTTCTTTGTGCCAATGTCAAACAGTGCCATCTCTTGCTTGCAGCCATCCTCCAGGGAAATGCATACTGCCCATTCAAGTCAGTGCAATGCAAACTAATGCCTTTTTCATGCCCTTTCACCCAATATGCAGCTTCACAAAGACAATTAAATGCTGACCTTGCCAGTGATGCCGACACATCATGAACAAGTATAAAAATGATGGGTGATATGGTGGCACAGTAGTTAGCACTGCTGTCTTACAGTGCCAGGAACTTGGATTTGAATCCCAGTTTGGGTCAATGTCTGTGTGGAGTTTGCATGTTCTTCCCATGTCTGCATAGGTTTTCTCCAGGTGCTCTGATTTCCTCCCAAACGCCATGGGTATATGAGTTAGGTGGATTGGCTGTGCTAAATTGATACTTAGTGGACTAGTTAGGGTAAATGCATGGGGTTATGGGGATAGGGCCTGCGTGGGATTTGGTCGATGCAGACTTGATGGGCCGAATGGCCTCCTTCTGCTCTGTAGGATTCTATGACATTTACTCAAAGTGTACCTAACCATTGGGCTAAAATGATAAACCAGATTGAACATAACTAAGTGCAATTGTGCTCTTAACTCCAAACTATCTGCAGGGAAACTCTAATTGCAGATTAGCAGTTTGAAATACACTTGAATATTTTAATAGTTAGTTCAATTTGGTAATGTAGAAGCTGTAACAATCTCTCGTTGCTGCACACGGGTTTTTGCTATTCACTCAAGGGTCTGAATGATGCATTGTCAATGTGTGTGAAAAGTTAAACTGATATCCTGCTCCTGCAAATCTCTTGTTTCTCTATTGTAACCGCTTTAGAAATCTTTCATTGTAATGAGGTCAATCTTTTTATTTGTCCCCTATTCTAGACTGTCTACAATGACACCAGTTCCTGTATGATGATGTCCGAGGCCACTGTGGAAGACTTTAATACCAAGTTGGAGAAAAAGGTTAAAATGGAGAATTTCAGGCCTGTGATCGTAGTAAAGGATTGCAAACCGTATGCAGAGGTGAAGAGTTTACATATGCATGAACATGAACGTAAATTAATGTGTAATCTGTACTTCATGGACCAAATTCCACCCCCTATCCACCCTGCACCTGTTTTGCAACAGTGGAGGTGGCGTGTTATTGTGTGATGATGGGACTGATGTCAATGGCTTACTCTGTGGCTTGTACCCTCAGTGCCAGGGAACCTGCCTCAGGGATTCACTATCGGTGGGGCTGGAAGACCCCGCCGGCCGGAAGGGCCGAAGGTTTCGGTTTATTTAGTGGTGACCAGAAAATCTTGCAGCAAATATGGTGATGTGCAAAAGTGTTTTTGTTTTGGGGTTACGCCCAAAGCAGCATCAACTTTGTCGCAGTCTTGCCTCTGAAGCTGCAGTGGCAGGTTCTATCTCATTCTGGAAACTTGTGAACAGAATTAGGGTTGACGGTTCACTACAATGCTGAGGGAGAGCTGCACTGTTTGAAGGGATGCCCTTTAGATGACGAGGCACAGTGAAGGTATTCGATATCATGAAAGGTTTTGATAGAGTAACTTTGGGGGAAAGAAAAGGCAGAAAAAGGCAAAAGAATCAGCGATTAACATGAAGAATGACATTTTTATGTGGCAAATTATTTTCTGGAATGCTGTGCCTGAAAGAGTGTAGATAGAACATAGAACATAGTGTAGATGAGGTTCAATAATAAATAATTGTGCACAGAAATGCTCTAAAAGTTTTGCTGTAATTAATTTCTATGTCAATTTTTAGGATACATGGAAAGGTTTACAGATTGGGACTACAAAATTGTACCGTAGAATGTGCTGCACCAGGTTTGTATTTTAGCATTTCTTCTGACTTTCTTGCAGCACAATTTTTGGGAAGGGAGAAATGATTCCTGCTAATATTAAGATTGCAAAAGCAGCTCTTAAACTTTAGTGTCTCTTGATGACTGGCATTTGTCAGTTGAATTTTTGTCTTGCCATTCCTTACTGCTAAACATTGATCCTCCAATGCACTATGTCACTGCATCACTGTTAGTTATTACTATCATCTTTGCCATGTTGGATATCCTAATGTGTTTACTTTTTCTTACTTTATAGATGTATTTTCACAACAGTAGATCCTGATACTGGAATCATAGACAGGAAGGAGCCACTGAACACGCTCAAGAGGTACACATAAAGACAAACTCTTGCAGTCAGCTATCATCTTGATGTCTCAGTGTGCTTAGTCTGTGGATGATTGAACCACATGAACAAGCAAGTTTCAGGGTTAATGATGAATTAGCTGGTCTAGTTTTATAACTGGTCTATGTGTCCTTTGTATTAGGTAAAATGGGACATGGTTTCTGCTTCTGATTGTTATCCAATAATCTGTGCTAGAATTCTAGGTCGTGGGATTTAGAAGGCACTTGGATTTTGGGACAAACTCACCTGTCACCTTCATTCCCACTGAACTTTGTGCAGTTAAGCATTTTTCCTAGATTCATGTTGAGTTCCCTTTTGCAATTTTGAAAACATATCAAGCTTTTTTCTACCTGTTTAACATCCTTTACTTTTTTTCAAAATATAGATTTCTGATACTTGAAATCATCTTTGCTTCTTGCTTCTGTAAAATAATGCTCTTCCCACAATTATATAAAGTATTCCTGATGGAGATTGAACAATATTATGGTAGCAATGTAACTTCTTTAGATCTGTAATCTATACTGATGCTAAATCATCCCAAGTTTTTATATTCAATTTTATTGCTGCTAATCACTACAGTGGTGATTTCAATGATTTTTAAAACCTTTAGATCTTCTCTTAGAGTTTGACTTTTGCCCCACTTTCTCATTCTCTCTCTTTTGATATCTTTCCCCATTCTAATTAATTTACACCCACCAAAATGAATTCATCTGTTACTTATTGAGCTTGTTTCCTGGAAGATGTAAATCTTCTGAATTTCATTAAGTTATATCTCTATCAGTTAGTTGTTTTAGTACCACTTAATGATTTTAATTTGCTGTACCATTGCAATTTATTGAAGTGTCTATCAAGTGTGTGGCTGATATGCTCATAGGTGTCCAATGAAACTGCATATTCAAAGCAAGGGTGAGGTTTCATGCTGTTAAGAAGCAAGTACTCAAAAAATACCAAAATAGCACAATTCACAAGGTCTCTTAAGAATTTAAGACCAAGAATATGCAAAGTAGAAGAAAAGCGTTAAGAAACAAACATTAAGAAATAAAATTCAAAGGATGCAATTTTACCAAAAAATGGCAATATGTTAAAATCTGACAGAACCAGCGTGTTTTTCTCCAGAAGAACAGATAAGTTTTCTCTCCAGATCTTATGGCGCTTTGTCGGAAAAACAGAAGCAGGGAGGGCATGTTTCATGCTTCGATTTTGAGGGACAAGACTTAAAGACACTGGCAAAGTTATCGTGATACCAGTTTTAAAGGGCACCCAGAGCAAAGCAAAAGATATCCCCTCCCCCAACATCAAGGGCTGTCCTCCCACTTCACTGCTCACCACACCACACCATCCCTTCCCCTCCATCCTAAAAGAATTAGTTATTATTGGCATCGTACCTCCTTCTTTCCATCTCACTCCCAACTGTCATTACCAGCATCTCCCAAATATCCCATCACATTGTTGCTGCTACCCAGTCCCTTCACTGCGATCATCACTAGCATTGACCCCCTTTCCCTTCCAAACACTGCTGGCATTCTCACCGCTCCCACATCCGCTCCTCCCCACCACCACAAATAAATGTCTCCCTGCACATGAGGCTCCCCTAGGCTTGCCTGTTAACCACAGCAGACGTCCCAATTATATAAAAGAAAGGGAGAAGGGTGTTCAAAGATCTCACGGTAAGAGCAGGCTAATAATCAGAAATCATGCTGGAGAAGAGGGAGGAAGAGAAGAGCAGCTCTATTGGCAATCACAATCTAATTGTAACGGGGGTAATTTTGCATCCATGTTCGTTGTGAACACAAACAGCGACGTGGGCACCACATTTTGCAAGAATCATAGAACATTACAGCGCAGGTCCTCGATGAACCAGTGAGATGTCATTTTCCGATTTTCCCTGTGCCTTGTTGGTGACATAATTTTCTGAGTGGGAACCTCATTTAGATAAGCTAAACTGTATTTAAAGGGCCTCCCTGTGTTCCCCAGATAAAGAATTCCTCCCTCGCCGATGTGATGTCATTTCGGCGAGACATAAAACAGGTATTTTAAAACATGAAGCAGCCAAGGGGAACACATTGCGAATGAAAAGTTAAATATAGCCTCCCTGAGGATGTAGGAAGGTGGGGTGTTGACCTGTAACTTGCTGGAAGGTCAAAGAGTTTGCAAGTTTTCCCCATGTCTATGTGGGCTTCCTGCCACAGTCCAAACAGTTAAGTTGATTGGCCGTGGTAAATTGCCCTTAGTGTCAGGGGGACTAACAGGGTAAATAAATAGGCTTACGAGGACATGGCCTGGTTGGGATTGTTGTCAGTGCAGACTCAATGGGCCAAATGGTCTCCTTCTGCACTATATGGATTCTATGATTCTATCCAACCTTCAGTTTGCTTGTCATTTTGTTTAAGAAACTAGCATCACCAAGCCAACATCAATAGAAATACACAGCAGCCTGTTAATACTCTTGTGCTGGTGGAATTTCGAGTCATGATCTTCACACACATTATTGAAGAGATAACACGTGATATTATCTCTTCATACCACGGGCTAAGAGAGCCAATCTGTGGCGATGGCAGGGGGGAGCAGGTTTCCTTTCAGACAGAGCTGGGCGTACTTTAAAATTGTTGCTTTAAGTTCTGTGGAGCCGGCATCGCCACCCATCCTGCCAGAGTGACAGCAGAAACCATCCCACACACATCACCCCCCCCCCCCACCCTCTGCCTTCTCTCCAGAGAATCTGGAGAAAAACTTCAGCTATTAAGCTGGAGAGCTGCGTGCCTGTTTACTCTCACCAGCTAGCACTTTGTGCACAAGAGTGCAGTAGAAATAAAGTAGCTTTCTGACTATTTTGGTGGGGCTACTGTTTCATTATATTGGTGGATGAATTAGTTGCAACTGAACAATGCTGCCACCTTCTGTCTGAACGTGAGCAGCATGTGAAGCACTGAGAAATTCAAGAAGTAAATAAATGATCTGGAGAGAGAAGGGTCCATTGAGATAGAAGTATACATTCAGAAGATCAAACTATTCTCTTCAATGTAGGAAGGGATACATGTATATAATTTTGTTTAAAAATTAGTAAAGAATGCTACAAGATAAATATCTTGTTAGTTTACATCTCTTCTTATGGGTACTGTATTATTAAATTGGAATTTTTATATTTCCCTAATAAGAACAAATAAAAGATGAATACAAAAAAAATAAAAATTAGAAAGGAAATAAACAAAAAAGAATGAAGGAGAAGTTACAGAGATCAATATTACTTACTGTAAATATAAAGTTCTATATATATATATATAAATATTCCTCTTCACTCATTGTTTCACACGTGGAATACCACGTGTTATCTCTTCAATAATGTGTGTGAAGATCATGACTCGAAATTCCACCAGCACAAGAGTATTAACAGGCTGCTGTGTATTTCTATTGATGTTGGCTTGGTGATGCTAATTTCTTAAACAAAATGACAAGCAAACTGAAGGTTGGATAGAATCATAGAATCCATATAGTGCAGAAGGAGACCATTTGGCCCATTGAGTCTGCACTGACAACAATCCCAACCAGGCCATGTCCTCGTAAGCCTATTTATTTACCCTGTTAGTCCCCCTGACACTAAGGGCAATTTACCACGGCCAATCAACTTAACTGTTTGGACTGTGGCAGGAAGCCCACATAGACGTAGGGAAAACTTGCAAACTCTGCAAGACAGTGGCCTGAGGCTGGAATTGATCCTGAATCCCTGGAACTGAGGTAACAGTGCTAACCACTGTGTCAATGAAGGTTCAATGGTCAAGCCTACCAGTTTTCCAGGCCAGTGAAGGAGTCTACAGCACTCTAGTTCTGTTCAATTATATACATTGTGATTTTATTCTTCCATTCAAGATTTTTTGGATGGCGAACTTAAATAGAACTTGTATGTTTTTCTTGCTTTTTATTTACAGTTTGGACTTAGTCACTGCAGACTCATTATCAAATTATTTTCAATCAAAGTCCTTAAAAATTGACAGATATCTTCAGTTTGCTGGATTTAAGTGTGATGGATTAAGCAATGTCTGTGTTTTTGATATGAAAGGAAAACGGATCAGAGCTTGCAGATGGGCAGTAACAAGTTCTTTTTTTCTTTTTCGTTCACCCCATTTTATCAAATAATGGAAATAAATACTGATATTTAGAAAAAAAACCAACTGAAATTTAAAAACTTAACTGACACCAGTTTCCTGGCTACTGCTTCTGCTCATAGAATCATCGAATCCCTACAGTACAGAAGGAGACCATACAGCTCATCAAGTCTGCACCGACAACAAACCTACCCAGTCCCTATCCCTGTAATTCCTATTTACCCTAGCTAGTCCCCCTGGCACTAAGGGGCAATTTACCATGGCCAATCAACCTAACCTGCGCATCTTTGGACTGTGGAAAGAAACTGAAGCATCCGAAAGAAACTCATGCTGACATGGTGAGAATGTGCAAACTCCACCCAGACAGCAACATGAAGCTGGAATTGAACCCAGGTCCCATGTGATGTGAGGCAGCAGTGCTAACCACTGTGCTACATTGCTGCCCCACAGCTGCCTGATGATTCTCCCTGATTTCAGATCTCTATTACATTCTCTTCCTCTTGGCCATATGGAAAGATATGGTAACAGTGGACTAAAATGGCAACAGTGAGAATCAGAAGGCAGAAAAACAGCCCAAGAATATAGGAAATAAAGGGAAATCTCATAAAGCAAAAAGAAGCTTAAAATGTGTTGATTTTACGACCATGCCCTCCTTCACTAGACATCTTATTAGCGTGGGGCTAATATAAAATATTCTGGGTGACAAACCCTCTCTTCCTATCCAACCTGTAATGGTCCTCATACAATGGTGGTGGGACTTTCCTGCCCTCCTCTAGATGTGGTCTTCCAGCCCCACCAAAGCCTACCCTTGCTTGGGGTTTTCTGGCAGTGGGAAAGTGAAACTGCTATAAACTTTGGCAGAATCAGAAGAAAACACGCTGCAGAAAAGCTGGAAAGTTCTGAAGTGGGAGCTGAAGTTGGCAGCCTGTCAGCCATTTTTAAGAAAATAATTATTGGACAATTGAACCTCTTAACAAGCCAGTTGACCTGAATATTACACTGTCCACGCCATGTTATAAGTGGTGTGGGCTGGCAGGTGGGAGTGGACAAAATGCTTTGTAAACCAACTGATTAAATTCATTCTTAAAATCAATATTATAGCAAACATCAGAATACCCAGAAGGAGAAATGGCCAAGTTACCCATATATTTTAACATGGACTTCCCTTCCACCCATCTGTTGATTCCCTATTCGAGGAAACTCCATATTCCTTTTCCTACATTTCCTAAACAAAACTATGCTTTTAATACTTCTAAACTGTCTTTTCAGTGGCTTCCTTTGGAAAAAAAACAGCTGCCAAAAATCTCTGTCCTCATTATTGGCTGGCGTTCTCCAGTGCTGTAGAAAGTGAATGGAGTTTTGGCCAAATTCTCTGTTCTTTCAGCAGGGAGGCTGCAGACAACATCAGAGAATCCAACCCAATATCTTTTGTACTAGCTAGACTGTTAAAATAATCTGTGGCTATACTGTACCAACTTCCTAAGTAGCCAGTTGGCACACTGATAATGGTATTGCTAATGTTGCCATTCTGCCAGAAGCAATGAATCAGAAACTGATTGTAACCTTTCCTGTCTGTCGGAAATCAGGTGGGTGGGAAGTGAAACTGAGCAGGTTAATCCTTTTGCAAATCCACCCATGCTTGCCATTTTCAACGTGAACTTGCAAAAATCTATAGGTGAATAAGACATTTACCTGAAACAGACAGGAACATCATGAATTGAAGCAAATTTAGTCTATTATATAATTCAGTCCTCAGTGGCACCTAGAGTGATGTTTGTTCGAAGAAATTGCTGTAGCTTTTCTATTGGTCTGCTGGTTCCTAATTGGAAGGACAGCTCAGGCCTTCCACATAAGTCAAAATATGTCCTTTGTGGCTTTAAAAGAAGCAGAAAAACTCTGAATTACACAAAAAACCTCCTTGTGCCGGATTCTCTCGGAGTCTACTAAAATGGCAACAGTGGGAATCAGAAGGCAGAAAAACAGTACAAGAAAATAGAAAATAAAGGGAAATCTCATAAAGCAAAAAGAAGCTTAAAATGTGTTGATTTTACGACCATCCCCTCCTTCACTAGACATCTTATTAGCGTGGGGCTAATATAAAATATTCTGAGTGACAAACCCTCTCTTCCTATCCAACCTGTAATGATCTCGTACAATGGTGGTGGGACTTTCCCGCCCTCCTAGATGATGGATTTTAGCATATAAACTAGCTAAGGTATTTAAGCAAGGAACACCATTTCAATCCCATACAATGTTTTTTGTGGTTAAATTTATCAAACATGATTGATCGCAAGAAAATTTTATATGGATTTCTGATATCACAGTTGCTAAAGGAAGCATGTCGTGAAAAGAAAAATCAAAGTTATGGTCTGTGCTTGGTTTAGCTGAGAGCAGGGGTAAAGATTCAATAATCGCCTCAGTGATTCTAGGCTGCATGAGTATAAACCTACTGAAATTCCTGTTCTAGAACAGTGGTCCCTGGTGTACGTGTCGGTGTTGGATGTGTAAATGCTAGAGGAGGATCAGATTAATTTGGTTAAAATGTCCTCCACAATCAGACTTCTTGGGCAGGGTTTTTCAGCCACGCTCTCCCCAAAGCCATAAAATCCTGCCTGCGGTGAATGGATCTTTGCAGTGTCTCCCTCCCCCTCCCTATCCACTAGAATTCCTGTGGTGGGCAGGATGGGAAAATCTCCTCCCACCTCCATCAGCATTGGTAGTCTAGTCTTGCACATGAAATTTAGCCATCTGGATGAACGACCAGATGTCGACGTTTTCAGAAGAAAGGACTGAAAATTAACAAAGAGCAAAGAACAAAGAACAAAACAGCACAGGAAACAGGCTCTTCGATCCAATGAGTCCACGCTGCCACCTTGATGTTCACACTTCTGCCCACGATCCCTGTCTATATTTATAGATCTATACATTGAAACCAAATTTGAGACAATTTAGGGAGAATCTGTTCTGCCAATCAACCTAAGAGCACATCTTTGGGATGTGGGAGGAAACCGGAGCACTCAGAGATAACCCAGACAAGCATGGGAAGAATGCGCAAACTCTCACAGACACAGGCCCAAATCCATGCATCTGCACAGCACAGCGATAGTCACTGAGCTGTCGTGTTGCCCATCAAGAAATATGGACTAATAATATCAACAGATGCATGACTCTATGAAAACAGCTCCAAAGAATGTCACTCTCCACACATGAAACACACCCATCACCCATCAAAAGTTGGCAGACCACAAAACCTCCGATTCAAACTGATCGAAAAGTCTCACTTCAGGCCCCACCAATGGCAAAAGCATCCACGTCCACCCCCAGCACCAGCTGCATAGCAGACTCTACTCCAATGGGACATCCATAATGCACACCTGCCAAGGCACCACAAGAGGCAATGTGGGGTCTAATCCATACACATCTTTCATCCCGCTCAGAGCAAAAGACGCACGACACCCAACCCCCAAAGCACAGAAGGAGGAGGACACCCCAGCCCAACAAGCCCGCACCGACCACAATTTATTAATGAATATGAGCCTTAGTTGCTAAAAGATCACCCAATTGTTAAAAAAAACATGAAGAATAATTTTTTCATCTTCTTTGTGAATTGGTACTTAATGGTTCAAGATATATTTTGAGGATCGTTGTGTTTGATGCTATAGAATTGGTTTATGGACACATTCCCGCAGAGCATTGGGGGAAGTGCATAAAACTGGTCAGAAAGGACCTTTTACTGTGCATCACAAATAAACCAATCCAGTGTGTCTCCATACCAAGAAGTCTCAAAACACCAGGTTAAAGTCCAAACAATACCAGGTTTATTTGATATGATGAGCTTTTGGAGTGCTGCCCCTTCATCAGGTGAGGTGAAGGAGCAGTCCTCTGAAAGCTCATAATACCAAATAAATCTGTTGGACTTTAACCTGGTATTATGAGACTTCTTACTGTGATCACTCTGTCCAACGCCAGCATTTCCACGTCATGGCTACCATCTCCATACCAAGTGCTGGCTGGAACACTAGGTCAGGTAGCAGCTAATGCTTTTGCCACTAGGTGTCACTATTGGAGCTATCTAGAAGCACAGAATAAAAACAACACAAAACTGCCATTGACTCCATTGAAATCACACCCAAACCCAAATTCAAAACTTCCGCTTTGATTTTCCCTAATTTTTTTAGTTTTGCATTTCCATCTTGTAGATAATTCCATCTTTCAGCAACTTTTGGACAAAAGAAAAGTTTGTTCTTCACTAGCATTGTTTTGATAATATGGCTTACTCTGAAAAGATATCCTGGATTTATATTCAAAAGATAAATACCTCAAACAGTTTCTCCTCTTAAAGGCTGATTTTCATTTGCTTTGCATCTAAAAATAAGCATTCCCTACACGGAGAAAAAAGAAAGGTACAGATAACTATGCAATTGGCTTTTTGTCCATTTTATGTTGCTTGGGCATCTCCTGGGAATTCATTGAGTGGCATAGATCCCTTGTTGCTACAAGAAGTTCAATGATGGAAATTATGCAGAGGAGAAAGACTTGATGACACCTCCTAACTTATTATGCTGTCTCAACCTTAGCCAATCGAGTGCTCACAAGGAAATGCACCTAGAATAAGTAGGCTTTCGGCTGACGCCTGATTTTGCTCAGTTGGCAAGATGTGAAAGGAGAGAACAGGAAGGATGCATAAGGCACTAAGAGGTTAAGCATCTTTTGGCAGTTGTTTTTGGATACAAACCAGCAAACTTCTCAGCTGATGACCATTGTCAGTACTGCACATCTGAGATGCATGAATTATCTCAATTCTTATGAATTTGGATACTTGTCCTGTCCTGCCAGGACCACCTGGCCTGTAAGACATTGATTTTCTGGGTGATCTGGAGCCAAGTGAGAAAAAAAGTTTTGTCTTCCATCTTTCATCCAATCCCTTGCTCACCAATACTCCCAACTAATCATTTCAACATTGAATGTAATGCTAATTTATTTACTCAGTGATGCACAAAAAAAAATTTTCTCATTGAGAATTAACTAAGTGGACAGCAGCAAGAGGAACCCTTCATGAGTACTTCAGTGAGGATCATAATCTATGAGATGTTAACTGTGCTTCCTGATCACAGCACTTGCTGACTGTACACTGAGCTACATCATTCCACCCATTGGGAATGCTCAGTTTCAGCAAAAACTGCTCATTTCTCTGCAGCCTATTAATTGTAGATAGTGAGGACATGCTCCTTCCGCAACTGTCACAAACCCATGTTATAACTTGGTCTTGAACATGGATCCCCTTACATTACATGTCTAGGAATTCTGAAATTGTTGAAGGAGTTATAGATCATAGAATCCTATGGTGCAGAAAGAGGCTCTTTGGCCCATCGAGTCAGCATCGAACACAATCCCACCCAGGCCCTAACCCCATATTCCTACGTATTATACCCACTAATTCCTCTAACCTACACATTCATGGACACTAAGGGGTAATTTCTTAGCACGACCAATCAACTTTATCCGCACATCTTTGGACTGTGGGAGGAAACCGGAGGCAACCCACGCAGACGTGAGGAGAATGTGCAAACTCCACGCAGACGGTGACTCGAGCCGGGAATCGAACCTAGGATCCTGGAGCTGTGAAGCAGCAGTGCTAATCACTGTGCTACCATGCCCCCCGCCCGCCTGCCTGCCTTACTGGGCTATTGTGCCGCCAAAAAGTTGACTTGTTAAAAATTGAACCATAGTTTATCTGTCAGTCAAATCATAGGAATTAAACTGGTTGCATCATTAAAATGGTTCCGTTGAACTTCAGACAGTTTGCAAGTCGCTCATGAGTTAATTAGGTTACCCAGCAGTACAGGCACACCCAGAATGAGTTTTCTGGTTGCTGACACTTTTGGGGTTACAGGGTCAAATTTATTTCATAATTTATTCCCCTTTCCCATGTGACATCTGTTTGCAGTACCTTTTGAGGGGTTTAGGAACAAGCTGTTCTCCATTACTTTAGCTTGTGAAGTGCTGCATTGATATTTTTAACTTGACTCAGAGAAGCACGTGGAAAAATTGTCGTATGCTAAGATTAACTCTGCTTTAAATGATAACTATTTATCGACTCTTAATTCTGTGATGTTGCATTAAATGTAACAATACAACCCATTAATCTGAATGAAATAGCCCTTTTGACTTCCTATGTAGCGCAGCAATATTCTTCTATTCTGTTGTGTTTGTGATTTCTGTGGTACCAATGTGATTGTGTACGGGAACATCATTTAAATTTTATCTATCTGGATTTGACGGTGCTAACATCTGCCTTGTGCTGCCAAATAAAGGAGATATTTTAGTGCTGCAGAACTGTATCAGCCCGCCATCGACAGAACAGCTGAGGTATTACAACAAGTATGGAAAGTTCATGAATACATTGCTGTGGTGGAGTTGAAGAAAGAGACATCTGGTATATGCATTAATTATTGCAGTTCTAGGATTTAAAACTATAACCCAAAAATGGGTTTGCCTTATGAATTAGTTCTTATAACAGATGTTCGTATGAGTTGCCATCGCTATTTATATTAATCTTGCCTGGGTGAACTTTGGTTCTATCTAAATATGGATTGTATAATTTATGTTACTCAATTTTTTTGGGGGGGGGAATTATGAAAAAGTTTGCAAGGACTGGCCATGTCAGTAGTTCTTTGTTTTGTTTTTTTTCAGATACCGTCAATGTGACCCAGCTGAGAAACACATTTACAAATCTGTTCCTGTGTTTGGTTCTCACTATGGAATTGAAAAACCCGGAGTGATTCGTGTCGGGGACCCCGTGTACACGATTGTTGAGCAGTAGGAGTGAACGAGGACAAGACTGCTGGAGAAAAAAAGATTACAAGTTTAATGTCTTTACTTCTAGATGCACTTTTGATTACTGTGTCATTAATTGCTTGTAAAAGTAGTAATTTCAGCATTTAATATGAAACTTTTCTCCAGCTGAACATGGGTTTAATCAAATAGCTGAAACTACTTTTTTTAAAAAATGAAATAACAAATTATTGTGGCCTTTTTTTACAGACTTTCATCAGCATGAATCATTTAATTCATCCATAAAAAGAAATGAGTGTTGTTGTTAGGACTTCAAGTTAAATTTGGTAACTTTAACACTATTAATTTTTATTCTGCCTGTACGTGTAAGTTTTTTTCAAAATACATAATAATTTTGAATATTCTCATAGAAAAATTGACTTTGAGGGTTTATCAGGCCCAAGGAGTTGGAAGTAATCAATCAAGCTAGTGACATGTTCACTGAAGTATTTAAGATCAAAGACTTAGCTCTGCCAATATTAATTCTGCTCCACCACATTGTATTCAGTTCCAATTATAGTGTTCTCCAATTCCTTTCAGCACATATGAGTGTTACGTGCTTTGTGCACTTACATCTTAAACAGTTGGAAATGGATGGGGGAGGATTGATATTATAATATTAAAAGAAGTGAAAATAGCTGATACCATGGTACTCAATTGTGAAAGGGGAAAATAAGCCTTAAAAAGTAGGAAGTTCAAGATGTATTGAGATATTTAATTTGTTATTATTGCCAAACTTTCTCATAGTTTCTGAGAACAACCTCAGCTGTTGGTTAAAATGCTGAGCAAATATTTGCCTCTAACTGCCTCACAGTTAGGAATTGACTACATAGAGGTTTTAAACCTCCTGTTTCTCCCACTCTTTCTCTCTAGGTTAGTGACATGAATCCGCAGCTTGATTGTTCTTGTCCTTTAAAAACCTACACTTTCTTTTCATTGGATGTTTCTGAATTTTCTACTTCAAAAAAACTCTCAAGAAAACTCGAGCTTCTAATGATTTTTGCAAAGGGTGCGTTTCTACTCCTGCAGGTGGTGTGCATAGATTCTTTGTTCAGAGGCATGTCTCCCCGATGAATGTTGTATTTTTATACTGCCGATCACTGGTTCCAGCAGTCGATTAATTTTGGTACTTTATTCCTCCCTGGAGTCTGTGCTGGATGTACTTTTTGACTGTACTGAGGACTAGATAAACAACTTATGAGCGGTGGTTTACTGGGAAATAAACCATGTTGTGATGATGCGACTGCATAACCCACTCAACCTTTGGTCTTGTGCATTGACTGATGATTCTATTTTCAATTATTTCTAGGCCAATGCTTTTTATCTCAAATCAACTAAATAATTTGTATAAATGTTTTCTATGCATCCATTTGAATCCTATATCAGCTTGAGTGACTTGAGTGATTTTGTATAATATTGCTCCTGTGAAACACCTTTGGATGTTTTATGATATTAAAAGTAAAATAAATTCATAAATTTATTCAAGTTGATGTTGTTATATTGCCCTTTCTTTTGTTGAAGAGCATAGGACAAATAATGCCAAGTTTATGAAAGCTTTTGTATCTTATTTTTCATATACATATAAATTGATAACAGAAATAAATCCAGGTAAAGTACTAAAATGACATTTAACTTTGATGACATTATCTTATCAAGTTACTCACTTTGGAGAATGCATGTTGTTTGCACTAAAGTACCAGGGTGTTCTAATCTTATGCCTGTGGAGACTGATAACTGAAAAATGTCATAGAATATCCAATAACTGACTGGAAGGAACACACAACAAAATATAAGGTTTTAAGACTTTTACCATAATAAACTAGAGCAATATTATCTAGACACTATTCAGTAATAGTATTTGACTTATAACGATTGAAAAAACACAGCCATTTAACTTTTAGATTGAACAATATCCTCAATATGGTTATGTCTTACTGTGTCCCTTAAGTGCCACTCCATGCTCTAGGAACCAGTCCAAAGCTATTCTCAGCTTCTAATGGATTTCTTCCTTTTCAGACAGGATAACTTCTAATCCCTGCGCTGACTTTCATGATGAGAGTTACCCGGAGTTTGTTTCCTCCAGACAAAGCT
This sequence comes from Sphyrna mokarran, assembly GCA_024679065.1. Taxonomy (NCBI): domain Eukaryota; kingdom Metazoa; phylum Chordata; class Chondrichthyes; order Carcharhiniformes; family Carcharhinidae; genus Sphyrna; species Sphyrna mokarran. The sequence goes on along the minus strand of JAGIQG010000012.1, from coordinate 50,152,233 downwards.
GGGTGAAATTTCCACTCTTATCTAAATCTTCAAGGCCTTGGTCTCTTCAATCCAAGCTTGAGCTCCCATTGCATTGTGTATGGTGAACAATGGAGACTGAATTCCTTAATTGTTTTCCTGTTGTGGGACTGTCTAGGACCAGAGGGCATAATCCCCAGAGTAAGGGATTGTCCATTTAAGACAGAATTGAGGAGGAATTTCTTCTGTCAGATGATGGTGAATTTTGAATTCTTTACCACAGAGGCTGTAGTAGCTGGGCCATTAAATATGATCGAGGCTAAGATAGAGAAATTTTTAATCATAAGGGACTCAACGGTTATGGGGATAAGGCAGGAGAGTGGAGTTGAGGATTATATTAGATCAGTCATGATCTAATTGAATGTGGATCAGATTTGATGAACCAATTGTTCTACATCGGCTCCTACATCTTATGGTCTTTCTCTCTGCCTGACAATCCTTGTACACTCACCTATCTGTGAGACTTAGAGATGTTGTAAGAAAAGCCTTGCAACCTGACATTGCAGTGGCCTGTTATGGACTTTTCCCCTCTTAAAACCCAACTCCATGGCAATGTGAATCACATTGGTCTTGTATCCAGATAGAAATACTAATTAGCTTTTTTTTAAATCCCCAATTCCATTCTATTTCGAAAGTTATACATAACTTAAAATACACCTGTTTACCAATTCTGACATTTGCAACACCTTCTTGTGACTTGAAAGGTAGAATTTTCCCACACTGCCTACTATGGGAATCGTGGTGAGCAAGGACAGACCATATAAAGGTTCACCTTGGGCTGGATTTTCTGGTTTTAGGGCGAATATGGTTGTAAAATTCTGTCTGAAGTTTCTTAAGGATCAAATTTTCACCAAGACTGAGAGGAATTTTCTATTACAGAGGAGGGGCTGGAGTTGTGTGTTGGAGTTAATACATATGCATATGACGGAAGTAGCTGGATATTTAGATCATAAGTTGACTGTGCTGAAGTGGGATTTTAGTAGCTGAAAAATGTGAACAGGTCTGAAATGAAGAGAGAAGGTACTCTTTTGAATATGGTCTCAGGACATCTTTGGGAGAAGTACAACATCCTATGGAAAAGGAAAGGCACTCTTTTTGTGATTGTCAAAAATAAATAAGGTTGCGTGTAAAAAGTGAATAAACTCACTGGAACTGCCATTGCTGTTTAAAGAATTGTCAATGATGTTAAAGGACTGTCAAAAATCATTGAAGCTGTCAACCTTGTCAATGGATTTTGCTTTGCTGGCTTTTCAGTTTAAAAGATGTCTGGAGTTCCCAAAAATGGTGCTTAATATTCCGTTCTGCCTGTTCAAAAACCTGAGAGCTATCACTATCAAATTTGTGCTGCAATAAATGCTTTTACAAATTCACTTTATCGTAATGGGGTGGCTGCTAAGTGAACAGTTTGACAGATCTATGGTTAGAGTAGAAATGTTTTTTTTCACGAGAGGTTAATTGAAGAAGTTTCTATTTGTTGAATGTTCTTGTTATCAATAAGAGCTTTAAATAGTGACATACAACTTTATATTAGCATCGTTTCTCCCCATTGAGGGAGGAGAGCAAAGGGGTGCAGGGCATGGAATTATACAAGTTGACACTAAGCTGGCAGGGGCTATGAAGGGCCATGAGAATGTAAAAGTCATAAGGATTATGAAGGATTATTGGTATAGGGTAGAAGGACATGTACTGCTACAGATGGTATGAGGGGCTTTGAATGATGGGTGGGGACACAAAATGGCATGGACAATGTTTGGGGCTGAGACTAAGGTTTTTTTTTGTTTTAATTTTTTTAAAATTAAATTCAACGAAGTGCCTAAGCATAGAGGCGAGACTTCTGTCCAGCCTGGCAGCCTCCATACTTGCTCTGGGACGCCAGGACCCAACTTCAAATCTAGTCCGCCCTTCTGGAAGGAAAGTCAGAACTGTGGGCCGACAATTTTAAACATCACAGAATTCTCCCATCTCTGTGTGCACCTTATGTGATGATGAAAATCATAGGCCTACCCCAATTTAATACAGTTACCCTTTCCGTTGTCCAGAAATGTGGACCTTCTTGCACGTTCTTCCCATTAGATCATCCCGGGCTTCACTGTTCCCCTAGCAACTAAGCCAAACATACTGGTTGTGTAGCAGGCTGCATGATCCCTTCAGTATTCCATTTTTCCTTACATTAATCCGAAATATAAAAACTATTCAGTTCAAGAATGCTGAAGGATAGCATAGAGGAAAGGGGAATAATTCAGGCCATTATCTCTCTTGATGTGCTGTCCGTGAATAAATTTATCAGATTTTAATTTTCCTGAAGGAAATCCCAGATCACATTGCTATACCTTTCTCTAGCTTAAATTTTGTTAGGTGCTCTTGGACAAAATCCTGAAATAAAAATCATCATAAAATATAATTTTATACGAACTTTGTCCAACATTTCACCTGTTACAATTCTTGTGGGCTGGGACAGGGCTATGCAAAAGTCCATTGATCTTGGACAAGATTTTCTAGTCTTGGGGTGAGTGTGGCAGAAAATTCCACCCTAGATGCCTTTAGCCTGGCTGAAATGGATGATTGGCATTGGTCATTAGATGCTGCAATGGGTCTGTTTTAATGGAATTGGTCTTCCAAACAGGAAAAGATAGGCTCCAAACCTTAAGTTTAGTTTCAGCCAGACTCCATGCTTTTTGATAGTGACAACAGCATCTCTGGTAGGCCAGCAAGTGGACAAAGCATTGCTGCATGTGTGCACGTTTCCTGTGCACTGTCCTTCAAAGTTCTCATCTGAGACCCTTGCTGCAGAACTTATCTGTGACCTGCCCTCACTCTCTCTCTCTCTTTCTTTCTATCTCTCTCTCAAGCCATCCTGTAGGTTTTGCATTGTCTGTTTTTGACCAGCTGCATTTTGTGGGCAGATTATAAAAAAATCAACCCATCAGCTGCAGAAAAAGAGGTAGAAATCATTCATCAAAATCTTCAAATCATCTTGATGCAGAATCCCAAAAGACCAGTGTGAAAAATATTCAAGTCATTTATCCTCAGGATCTGTATACAGCTGACCTTTATCAAGTAAACCCCCCCTACAGTTCCTCTTTCTAACTTACTTTCTGTATGGTTGTGTGACATTGCATTGCCAAGAAATTTAGAGAGTACATCTGAGACAGAGGAGGTGGAAAATATTCAGCATTTTCTCAAGCCCAGCATATGCTATCCAGGTCTCACAATTGTAGAGAAATGTACAGGCTTGGTAGACATGCAGTTTGGTGTTGCCGTTGCACCAAACTCCCTTTCAGCTCCGGCACAAGAGCCGAAGCTTTTATAATGTATGTATTAATTTCAGCATTAAGTGGCGGATTGGTGATTGTGGAGCCTAGATATGTGAAACGATCAATGACCTCCAGAGCCACATTGTCAGTGGTGACAAATAGCAGTATGGCAACATCCTGGACCATGAAATTTGTCTTCATGATTTTGATGGTCAAATCACGCTCTTTAGAGGTGCATGAGAGTTTGTCCATTTGACGCTATACATATTCTCCATTCTGGAATTTTAGTATGGTATTGTCAACATAGAGTAATTCTCTGATGAAGACTTGGTGCATCTTTGTCTTGGATGTGGCGAGCAAGGCTTAACAACTTTGCATTATTTCAGGTATGCAAGTAGACACCCTCTGTAGATGACCTGGAGACTCATAACAACAGCAAAGAGAAGAAAATGCCAAAGAATGCCAGTGTCAGATGCAGCCATCTTCAAATCCTTATGTATTATAGTGAGAAAAGATCCCCCTTGTGGATTCACTGTGAACAACTATTGTTGAACTAACTTTAATCATACCTCTCCAGCATAAACAGAGACAAGCAGAGAGGGAAGTTATACGATATTTTACATTCCTTTCCCGCTTAAAAGAAACTTATGTAAACTGATATATGTACTTGACTTCTCAGAATGCAATATGACTAAACATTGACAATACCTAGCAGGGTGTGTTGCTTCTTAAATTTTATTACAACTAAAGCATATGTGCCCAATATCACCAGAGTAATTTACATGTAAATAAAATGTTGTTTTTCTTTAATACCAGTATATATTTTAAAAAAATTATCATTTACCAATAACGAAAAGAACAACTTCTATTTTTTCTACAAACTTTCAATTAACCTTCCTGGATTATTTCTCTTTCTATTTGAGAATCTCCTTTCAGTTCCATTCCCATTAGCATGATGGGCTGATTTATGACGTTTAGTATTATACTGATGGGCTATCAAAATCAAGGCCTATATCTGAAGCCTGTCACTGGGGGTGGTATCTCCTTCTCTAAATCAAATATGATTGTTAGAGCTTTGTGGTCAATTAACAAAATGAATTTCCTACTGTAGGGGTAATTGCAGAACTTTGCAACACTTATATAGTGCTATAATATCTATTTTTCAACTTGTGAGTAATTTTGCTCTGACTTCATTAAAATATATGCCAAGGGTTTCTTTTCTTCTCACCAGCTTTCATTTTGTGAGATAACCAGACCCAGGCCTTGTGGTGAGGCATCATACTTAAAACCAAAAGTTTCTTGGAATCATACCAGGCCAAAACAAGCACTAGTCTGTGCTCTCTTCAATTCAAATACTTTCTGATACTCCACAGATCACTCTCAAACTATTCCACCTTTGAAAATGGAACTAATATATTAGACAAGTCAGGGTTGAGCTTAGAATAATACAGAACAATTCCTATCAGTGCTAAGTTCTGCTTTGTTCTCTGATCTCTTTGTTTTTAAAATCCTTTTGACTTTCTCTGCCACTGAATGGACACCTTCATAATCAATTTAGTGGTCCAGATATATTACATTTGATATATTGAAGCAAGATTTGTGCTTTTCAGCTTTGATTCCATACTCTTTAAATTGATCTGACTTTCTTCAACCTTACATTGTGTTCTTTCTTTATTGTACTGCTAATTAAAATGTCATCCCACTTAGTACCTGATCCATGACCCTCTGGAATGTGAGAACAATAGACATCCCAAGTAGTAATCTTTCATACTGGTACAATTCTTTGTGCGTAGGAATAATCAGCAGTTTCTTGCTATTGTCAGTTAACTCTAACTGCAGATATACATTTGACAAATTTATCTTTCTGAAAACCCTTCCATTTACCAAATTGGAAAATAAATTGTTACTGGTAGGCAATGGGGAAGTGTTATTATTTTAAATCAGAGAATCCCGACAGAGAAGGGAGCCATTTAGCCCATTGAATTTGCTCCAAATTTCTGACAGAGCATCTTACCCAGATCCTATCCCGATAACACCATATATTTATTCCACTAATTTCCCTAACCTACACATTTTAGGAAACTAAGGGCAATTTACCACGGCCAATCCACCTAACTTGCATATCTTTGGACTTTGGGAGGAAATCGGAGCACCCGGGAGAAACCTACGCAGACATGGGGAGAACATGTAAACTCCACACAGTCAACCGAGGCCGGTATTGAACCCGGGTCTTTGGCTCTGTGAGGCAACAGTGCTAACCACTGTGCCACCATGCCACCGCTGCCACTGTGCCCTCTCCTTCAGCTTATTTACTGATTGCTTATAGTCTTCACAAATCAGAACAGACTGATGTTTAAACAATGATAATGAATGTGGCTCATTCATTGCTCTTACTTTCTTAATTGCCTCTTTTTTTATAAGCTGTTCAGTTTTTTATTTACAGCTTCTAACTGTGGATAAGGTACTGGCCTAGCCTTGCAATATGTCGTCAGTAGATTGTCGTTTACCCTGATTTTGGCCTTGTAATGCCTAATTTTCCCATTTGGCCTCTGACCAATTTGTGTGCTCCTAGTGCTTTCCCAATGTCAAATATACACTTATTGATCTCAACTAAACCATACTTTTCTAAACAAATTTCTTCCCATCAGGAGTCTTTGTTCTCTCCTAATGCAACCAGTGGCAAGTAATAGGATGCTTAATCATATTCCACTTGACCTTGACCCAACACTGGAAGACTGTCATTGGAATAACTAATCAGTCTCACATCATTTTTGCATAAAGGAATGTGAATTAGGGAATTCTTATATCTCCTTCTAAGATAACAGGCACAGCTGCAGCTATCAACAATGAAAGTAAGTTGTGAATCTCCAACATTCACTTTTACTGTGGGGAATGGAATTTTAGCTTCAACTGTATTACTCTCATCTTTTATGTGTTCTTTTTCTTGCTCTCTGACTGAGTACAACTCTTTCTTCCTGTTCAGTGACATCAACTTCTGTTTGCATATTTAACATATGTACATTCAGGGATGTCCAGGCTGCTGAACTAGCTTTAAATTTATCACAACTTTGGCCTGTGCATTACTGCAACCTGGAGCATTACTCCTGCACATTAGCCGAATATGACTGACTTTCCTGTAAGAATAACATTTTGACTGGAAATAAGCATAATAGATAGGAGCACGAGTAGACTGTGTGGCCCATCAAGACTGCTCCACCAATCATGGAAATTAGGAACAGGAGTAAGCCATTCAGCTCCACCATTCATTATGATTATGGCTGATCATCCAACTTAATGACTTGTTCCTGCTTCCCCTACACCCCCACCCCCCAATTTTTTTGATCTCTTTAATCCCAAGAGTATATCTTCTTGAAAACAAACAATATTTGGGACTCAATTGCCTTCTGTGGTAGAGAAATCCACAGGCTTACCAGTCCCTGTGTGAAGAAATTTCTCCTCATCCCAGTCCTAAATATGTTACTCTATATCCTCACTCTGTGGCCCCTGTTTACCTTCGAGAACATCTTTCTTGCGTTTTACCTATTATATTCTTGTAGGTTTCTATGAAATCACCCCTTGTTCCTTTAAGCTTCAGTGAATATAATCCTAACCGTCTGAATCTCTCCTCACATGTCCATCCTACCAGCCCAGGGCTCAGTCTAGAAAACCTTTATCACACTCTATTCAAAGCAAGAACATCTCTCTATATCACTACCTTGGGATTCAACTTCATTTTTCTATCTGCTCCATCTTTCCTTTAATTCATTGGAAGTCTAAAATATCTCTTATCCCAGCCTATTCAATGAATGAACATACATAACCCTCTGAGGTAAAATATTCCAAAAATTCACAACACTTTTGACGTAATGTTTCCTCATCTCAGTGCAAAATGAGTAGCCCCTTACCCTGAGATTTTGCCCCCTTGTTTTCGACTCTCTAATGGGCATTGGGGTATTTAGATGTTGGTGATTACCATGGCAATAGTGGCATGTTAATTTCTGACTTTGTAACTGGGAATTTAGCTGCCATCGCCTAAATCCTGCTGAACTCCACAGGAGTTCCCTAGCTCATTCAGGAAAAACACTCTCTTGCAATTTGTACCTATCTCTTTCGGCCGTTGCTAGTGTTTCCATTTGTGGTCAGGGTCTACTCAGGGTATTAATCCAAGATATGTGGCGTGAGTCTGCAGTTTCTTAAAACCATTATTCATTATTTATGGAAAGTACTTACACATTTGTACTCTGTACTTTGCATGAGGTTGGGGATTCTCCTTTTTCCAGATCTTTTATTTCTCATTCCTGTGATCTGACACAAATGTTAGATCAACATCATTTGTGTTTCTGTTGTTAACCTTTTACTTTACATTTCCCATAAGTCTTAATGCCCATCTTATTAACATCTCCCCCCAAATCTCAGACTTCATAATGTTAGTTCCTGAAGTGCCTAGACCAATATTCCTCTTCTTGTTCTGATGTCCTTTTGAGATTAAGGTTATTCCATATTTTCCTTTCTGTCAGTGTGAGTGTTCTTTTCTTGGGTGATTATAGAGTTTATAATAAGTCTTTTGCATTATAGGATCTGTACAATAAGCCCATATCTCTTTTGATTTTCCCCCAGGATGTTAATAATGTGAAGTTGCCAGAATTGGACTGGGAGTGACACAGTAAGTAGTCTCACAACACCAGGTTAAAGTCCAACAGATTTATTTGGCAGCACAAGCTTTCAGAACACTGCTTCTTCATCAGCTGACTCATGTCTGGTCCCCATTGCTGGAGACCATACATGATCCTCGTTGGTGAGGACGTCCACCAGCGAGGCCATTAAGACAAGTGTCTCAGGCTCACTAATAATATTAAAATAAGAATTTAAATATGATACCAGCCTGATTGTAATGACAGATCAGGGCCGATAAGATCACGAGAGATCACAGATTGGGCACAAACCCACTTTTGTGCTGCTGTTACGATCTTACCACGCCATCGACCATTGTTACAAGCTAGTAAGTTTGCCTCCTTAGGCCTTGGCACATTTTCTCTCTAATGGCCTAGAAACTGAATAGTGTCCACAGGACTTCTCCTTCCCCGTGAACAAAGGCCCGATTCTGTTTCCTGAGCTTTGTTTATTTTGCAATCTACGCTGCTTTTACCAGTGTTAAGTCCTCTCTTAAGACATATGATAATGCTTTGACTTGGACTCTGACTGAATCAGCTCATTCTTTAACATTCCATAACCACAACTCCCTGCTGCCTTGAAGAAATCCTAAATGAGAAAATCTATTTCTGCTTGATTTTTTTTCTTTTTTAAATTTAGTCATCTATTACTAAATTTCTATGGACTCTGTAATAAGATTCAAATACTTGCAGGGTTTATTCATAAAAAGTTAATGTCACATCAACTCCTTAACGTCAACAATAGATCCTACTGCATTAAATAGTGTGCTGATCTAGTCATTTGGAAGTTTAGTGTAATCCCGAAGCAGTCCTGAATCTTGTGATTCTTTTTCTCCTGCTTTCCCATTTCTGAGACTGTTATAATCCTCTTGCCCTCTGTAATGCTTCTGGGAGTGGTGGTGTGGATTTCAAGTTTCTGCTAAGCCCTAGAATTGTTCCTGCTTTTATGCTTCAGATCTGGGCTCGTTGCTATTTGCGCACTGTCTCAGCTTGTATCTGCTGTGATATTCTAACATCTTGCTGAGTCTTATTTTTCTTTTTTTTGTCCTTGTTATGATCTGGCTGATGGTAGGTGGTATACAAACCAAATCCCAAAGGGAAACCTGGCAATCAGTCACAACTCTTTCCTTTCTGCATTTTAATCTGGAAAAGACACGTCACTGAAGTCAAAAGCTGCAAATTCCGGTAAGACTTTTGGAAATTTTGAATATTAAATTAAAGTATTTAATAAAAGGAAACACATAAGATTGTTGGAGATTTACCAGGACCACTAGCTTTTGGTGAGGATCCGGACAGCCTAGTGAACTGGGCATCAGAGCTAAAATGGGAATTGTGCCAGGCTTCAGACGTCAGTTTCATTGGGTGGGGGGTGGGGGGGGGGGGGGAGGGTCAGAATTTCCTTTTGCAGCCTAAATGAATAGCACAGGCAGCTTGGCCATTTTGATCTTTGTGATTGACAGATGCACAGCAGGTAAGACAGTTCATTGTAGATACAATCCAGGAAGCTTCATGGAGCTCCTTGTTCCACCAGACCAGCTTAGTTAGCTCCATTCTTTTAACACTGCATTTTTTCAGGTCTCTGAGTCTTAGTGGTAAGCTCAAAGCCTCAAAAAGCCTTGTGTTCATTCAATTTCATGCTTAATTACCTTTAACTAGACTTTGATTGACAGCTGGGATCAATTATCCACCAGCTTGGACCTTTGTTTTTCTTTCCCTTCAGGGTTGAATGCATTTCAAGTACCTTGGTTTGTTCCGAATTACAATGTTTATAAACATCCAAACTTTGATTGACAGGCTGCATCAATTACCCACCAGCCCTGAGGTTTCACTTCCTCTTTTCCAATCAAATATTTGAAAAGCACTGGAGATTCATTCAGCTATGAAGGGATAAAAACAAACAAAGGTCCAGGCTGGTGGGTAATTAGTGCAACCTGATAATAAGAGGCTCCTTCTGTCTCCTGTCAGTCTGAGGACTTCAAAGGGATTTTCTCACACCTGGGGCTTTTGAGGGCCAGAAAGGGAATCCCTTCTGCAGAATGGAATGCTGCGCAATTTGGAACAGATCCAGGTGGGACACGGACAGTAAAGTGACCAGGACACCTCAAAGATTTCACAGTACACAAGGCTAAAAATTTTAAACAGAAAGCTGCTTGAGATCACCTTGCTATGGGCAAGTAGGGCAATCACAAGATCACTAATCTAGGTGGGAGGGGGCGTTGAGGTTAATTCCTTCCCCTATATTGAGCCCACCCCAACCCTACAAGTTATTTGGAGGATGGTTCTTTTGCAGCCTGGCATAGCAGATGGGCACATAGGCACTTCCTTGCTCCCCCCCCCGCCCTTAGAATCCAAAGCACTAGATCAAGGTGTTACAAACAGGTTACCAGTGCTGGGTGCTAAGGGGAAAGGCAAGGTTGGCACTGCCAAGGGACAAGGTCTGAAGGGGAGCCTGAGAGGGACAAGACTTGATCAGACCCAATCCTGAAATGTCTTTCTTGAGGGAACGAGTAATGAGGCCTCTGGCTCAGAGGGACAGGGGGCAGGGGAGGGAGGAGAAGGTGAGGCAGATGTATCTCGGGAGGGGGGAGTGAGGCTGATCATTGTCTGGTGGTAGGGAGGAGGAGGCAAGTCAGATGTTCCTCTGGAGAGGTGGGGGTGACTGAGGCCAGACCGTTCTCTAGGGGGGGAATGAGTGAGGCCTAATCATTGTCAGAATGCGGGAGGAGGGAGACAGGTAATATCTGACACACCCGGATGTCAGATGTATCTCTGGTGGGAGGGAGGGCAGATGGATCTCTGATGGGGGGGGGGAGAAAATCTCGGCTGACAGGGCAGATGGATCTCTGATGGGGGGGGGGTGGCAGATGATTCTCTAGTGGGGGGGTTAAAGAAGACAGTGATGTGTACGGGTAATGGGAGGGTGGATAAGGGCAACAGTGATATATGTGGATAGTGGGGGTGTGTATAGGGGGACAGTGATGAATGTGGGTAGTGGAGGGGTAGATAAAGGGTACAGTGATGTGTGTGGGTAGTGGGGATGGTGAATAAGGGAGTCAGAGATGTGTAGTGTAGGGGGGGTGTGTGGATAAAGGAGACAGTAATGTGTGTGAGTAGTGAGGGTGTGGATAAGGGGGCAGTGATGTGTGTGGAAAGGGGAGGGGTGGATAAGGAGAACAATGATGTATGTGGGTAGTGGGGGGTGGGTAAGGGAGACAGTGATGTGTATGGGTAGTGGGGGTGTGGATAAGGGAGGGGTGGATAAGCGGAGCAATGACGTATGTGGGTAGTGGGGGGTGGATAAGGGGGACAGTGATCTGTGTGGGGGCCATCGCTCCTGCTTTTTGCCCTCGGGCCGCTTCATGTGCTTTCTGTAGCCCGGGAGTGATCTGACATAGGCACACTTTTTCAAATTTGTTTCCTACTGTGCGTGTGCAGTTCAGAGCTCCGATCATTACGGCTGTGGTATGCTCTGCCCACAGCGCAAATGGGACTGGAGATAGAACATAGAACATAGAACACTACAGTGCACTACAGGCCCTTCAGCCCTCGATGTTGCGCCGGCCAGTGGACCCTCTAATCTAAACTATTCCAATATCATCCATATGCCTATCCACCGAACATTTGAATGCCCCCAAAGTAGGCGAGTCCACAACTGCTGCAGGCAGGGCATTCCACGCCCTCACCACCCTCTGTGTGAAGAACCTGCCTCTGACATCCGTCCTATAACTACCACCTCTTAATTTAAAGTTATGTCCCCTCGTGTTGGTCATCACCATCCGAGGAAAAAGGCTCTCACTATCCACCCTATCCAGTCCTTTGATCATCTTATACGCCTCCATTAGGTCACCGCATAACCTTCTTCTCTCTAATGAAAATAACCTCAGGTCCCTCAGCCTTTCCTCATAAGGCCTTCCCACCATACCAGGCAACATGCTGGTAAACCTCCTCTGCACCCTATCCAATGCTTCCACATCTTTCTTATAATGCGGCGACCAGAACTGTACGCAATACTCCAAGTGCGGCCGCACCAGAGTTTTGTACAGTTGTAAAATAACCTCACGGCTCCTAAATTCAATCCCTCTACCAATAAAAGCTAACACACCGTACACCTTCTTAACAACTTTATCAATCTGGGTGCCAACTTTCAAAGAGCTATGTACTTGTACCCCAAGATCCTTCTGCTCGACAACACTATTAAGGGTCCTTCCATTAGCCCTATATTTCATATGCCTGTTATTCCTACCAAAGTGAATCACCTCACACTTATCCGTATTGAATTCCATTTGACACCTCACGGCCCAGCTCTGCAACCTATCTATGTCCCTCTGCAAACTGTAACATCCATCCTCGCTGTCTACAACTACCCCCACTTTGGTATCGTCAGCCAATTTACTAATCCAACCCTCTACACCCTCATCTAGGTCATTTATAAAAATGACAAACAGCAGTGGCCCTAAAACAGATCCTTGAGGTACACCACTTGTAACTGAACTCCAGGTTGAATATTTCCCATCAACCACCACCCTCTGTCTTCTATCAGCTAGCCAATTCCTGATCCAAACTGCTAAATCACCTTCAATCCCATGCATCTGCACTTTCTGCAGTAGCCTACCATGGGAACCTTATCAAACGCTTTGCTAAAATCCATATACACTACATCAACTGCCTTACCCTTATCTACCTCTTTGGTCACCTCATCAAAAAACTCAATAAGGTTTGTGAGGCACGACCTACCCTTCACAAAACCGTGCTGACTATCCCTAATCAATTTATTTCTCTCTGGATGCTTATAAATCCTATCCCTTATAATTCTTTCCAAGACATTGCCCACAACAGAAGTCAGGCTCACCGGTCTATAATTTCCAGGATGGCCCCTACTCCCCTTTTTGAACAAAGGGACAACATTTGCCATCCTCCAGTCTTCCGGCACTATACCTGTAGCTAACGACGACATGAAGATCAAAGCCAAAGGCTTTGCAATCTCCTCTCTAGCCTCCCAGAGAATCCTGGGGTAAATCCCATCTGGCCCAGGGGACTTATCAATTTTCATACCCTCAAGATTCGCTAACACCTCCTCCTTATGAACCTCAATCCTGCCCAGTCTACAACCTAGTATCGCAATATTCTCCCCGACAACATTGTCTTTCTCCTGCGTGAATACTGACAAAAAATACTCACTCAGTGTCTCTCCTATCTCCTCAGGCTCCACGCACATGGCTCAGAGCACATGGGGATGCCTGAAAGCAGATTTCTAAGTTGCTTCTGCATTACTCCCAGATTCAGCACTTAGAATGAAAATGGTAAAATCAGGTCCTATATGCATGCAGTTCAAAATCACCTTACAGAACATTCCCCAAAAAGATTCCCTACTTGATTAGACTCACAAATAAATATTCCTTTGAACACTAATCGTTATGGATATTTAATCTGTAAAATCCAATAAAAATACTCCAAGGCAAAATTACTATCACTTCAATGAGTTATCCCACACAATATCTCACTCCTCTTTTACACTCTGCTCTGAAATCTCAACTTCAGACATAAGATTGCTGTTTGCAGTCCCAAGAGCTTTCCAGCTTAACTTGGTAGCTGATTTAAAACTGCTTTCTCAGTTTGCTGGAATTCCTCTCATTGTTTCCTCACGATTCTCTTCCAGCACTGAGGAAGCTTTGGGAGGTCTGTCTTGACCAATCCCCATCTCCTTACAACGATGTGGTTAGAATCACGAGAATCGTTGTGGATGAGGGGAGGACAACTAGAAGGTCTGTTGAACTTGGATGTCATTTTATGGTTTTGGGATGAGGGAGAGCTTAAAATCCACCCAATATTTTAAATGCAGTAAAATTAGAAAGAGGTGTGTTACTTGTGTGTTATTGATGTTGCAAGAGAAATTAAACAAAAACATTTAAAAGCACTGAAATAATTGCTGTGGGCCTTAAAAATCATGAATATTTATAGGTCTTTATGACCTTGAATCTGAATACGAAAAGTTAAAAACATAAAAACAGGACCAAAAAAGGTCATCAAATCCACAACGGTAACTCTTTATACGCTCAGCCCATGTAACAGCCTTTTTAGCGTACCTCTTAATGTTATGTCAGTCCAGAGATACACTTCCATTTGCTTCATAAACTTCTCACATTTTCTTCTGTGGTCCCCCCTGCCACTCCCTTCTTCCCCAGCCCCAGCGCCCCCGCCAGTAATTTACTCTGTAAGCCTATTACCCTTGGTGTCGAAATATCCCACCTGACTCTCCTCTCAGCCCTAAATTCTTTATCTCTAACTTAGGTCCCCTGACTTTCAAATTCTTTCCAAAATGAGCAATTTAATTCTCTTTATTGTCTTGAAAACTTGAAGTCACCTGGAAGTCTGCTTTTCTCACTCTGTAGCTTTCCTGCATAACACCACATTTGACCTTTTAAGTGTTATATTTGAGTGCTGTAGAGAAAGAAGACTATAAGGCTGTTTTGACATGCGGTTTCACAATTTCTACCAATAATTTTATGTAATTGTTTCCCTGGACAGAAAACCATGGGTGGGAGTGGTATTATTGAGTGTCCAAATCTTTGACATGTTCTCCCAGTGGGCAAGGGTTTGTGTCAGGATTGTGATTTTGTAAAATTACCCTATGTGTTGACCAAAGTAAATTATATAAACATCTGGTTTGAAAAAAAAATCGCTTCGTGTAACATTCTGATGCCAAAAAAAGCTCATTTTGAAAATGTGTGTAGGAATTTTCCCAGATTGTGCTTAAAATAAAACTATTTACCTACAAGAAGAGTACATTGTGCTGCCCAGTGTCACAAATGTATTTTAAGAATGCCCTCAAGGAATTATAATAGTAGTTCAAGTTTTAGAAACAGGATTACAACAACTTAGTGATCCTTTAAACACTTGATTGAGTTATTCATTTAAGAAATCTACGAAAAGCACCATGTCCTAACCATGTACTGTCAACTGAATATTAATTACTTGATATGCGCACTATAATTATGGGTGGTGGGAATCATTGCTGACTTTCTAGTGACTCCAGCTGGAGAAAGTAATTATGAGTATTGGCCGATAACAGGCTTTGGCTGTAATAAGCCAACGGTTAAAATCCCTACCGATCCTCTCTGCTGAGATACATGGCAAGATAGTTCAAGATGGCTGATAGCATGGAACAACATTCTAGCATGCCTTCAGAGAACATAAGAACGTAAGAAATAAGAACAGGAGTAGGCTATCTAGTCCTTCGAACCTGCCTCGCCATTCAATAAGATCATGGTTGATCTGAAGTGGATCAGTTCCACTTACCCGCTTTCTTCCCATAATCCTTAATTTCCTTGTCTATCAGAAATCTATCTACCCATGACTTAAATATATTCAGTGAGGTAGCCTCTGCCACATCAATGGGCAGAGAATTCCAGAGATACACCACCCTTTGAGTGAAAAAGTTCCTCCTCAGCTCTGTTTCAAACTGCACACCCCCCCCCCTTATTTTGAGCCTGTGTCCTCTAGTTCTGCTATCCTTTCTAAGCAGGAAGAATCTCTCTATCTCTACCCTATCTAGCCCCTTCATTATCTTGTAAGTCTCCATAAGATCCCCCCTCAGCTTTCTAAACTCTAACGAGTTCAGACCCAGTCTATTCAATCTCTCTTCATAGGCTAACCCCCTCATCTCCGGTATCAGCCTGGTGAACCTTTTCTGTACTCCCTCCAAGGCCTTTCACAAATGCGGGGACTAAAACTGCACACAGTACTCCAGTTGTGGCCTCACCAGTGCCCTGTACTGCTGCAGCAAAATCTCCCTGCTTTTATATTCTATCCCCCCTCGCTATAAAGGCCAACATTCCATTTGCCTTCTTGATCACTGGAGAGAGTGGAAAAGTCCTATTTATAAAGGTGTGAGTGGATGTTGGAGCTTTGTATTTTTATGTTGAGTCTTGACATTGCTTCTGCACTCATCTTACAGCCATACACCTGCCAGGCCTCAGTCACAGTGTGTTAATTGGACCATATTGTTTATGTCAAGGTAGTACCAGATTACTTAGGTGCCTATTAGAACCTGAGCCCAGAGACTCGTGGGACAGTGTGACAGCTGCACTCCTCCTTTCTGCTCTTTTCCTATGTTCTGGCTAACATCAATGAGGATGTATTTCAGTAAACAAACCACCAATCGATCACCCTGCAGTCACATGGCTACTGCTTTCTCATCCACAAGGACTCATTTGTGAACAACTTCTGTCAGCTGAATGCCATAACACAGGAAAAATGATTATTGGTCTAACAGATTCTGCGGTGGACATAGCAGTGCTTTAACTGCCAAGGCTAATGCAGTTATGACTTGTTAATCTCTGGCTTTCTTGTTCTGCTTTGTTCGAGTTGAATTTTCCACAGAAACGGTACAATTGCTGGCTTCAGACTGCATTGTAAAATTTATTCAAAGAATTATAAGAACTTTTTGCTCTACTCAAATGCCTGAGCCACAATTCATGGGGGAAATAAATAAGCTTACGGAGATGAAGCAAAACATTATTGTCCAAACATAATAATTTCAGTGTCTTTTAAAAATGAATAAACATTGCTTTTACGCATGGCTATAGCAAGACTACTCCAACTATACTGCCGCTGGCCTGGAAGGGAGAAGTCAATTAATAAAATGAAAAATCTGTTTGATATTTATTAAATTAAGCTAATAGAGTCTTGCAGCCGATATAAATTGCATACATTTAATTTAACTACTATTTAAATCCAGGGGCTAAGTGTTCCCTTTCCACTTTCTCCCTGCTGAGAGCAAAATACCACAAGTTGTGTTCTGGTCATATACCATTTTTGCATTTTTGCCACATGGTAAATTCAACAAGGTTGTTTTGGCACTCTTTAAAGGACTGGCTACTCATGAGAAAGTTCATCTGAAAGTACATGCCATGTTACCATAAATTGTGCTGAAATTTACATTACCATTACCTCAGCGACGAAAATGACACAGGGATAAAGCTGCACTACATCCATAAACACATAAAGATTTGTCAAACATCTCTACAGTTCACTTGCATATGAAGCTGTCTGTTTATTCCAACTGCCTTTGCCTACAAGTTTTGAACTCCTGTCGAGAGAACTGGTGCGTAATAAATGATGTCTAGGTGTAGTATAACATAATTCTATATTGCATTTAAATTGGCTGTTTGCCAACCTGCTCTTCATTACATCTTGCATTTCTTTAAAAGGAAATTTTCCAGAAGAATGTATTTTACTGCTAGAAGTGATCCCATGAAGAGATCTCCTTTGCGTTTGACATCTAGATGTGAAATTTATCATTTCAGTTTGGAGCTGTATTACAATTATGCAGACAGAAGAACCCTGCCCATAACAGACATAAAGTATCTTAATTATCCCTGCATGTCAGACTAACTTTCGTTCACCTTCCCCACACTAAAATGAAGTAAACTAGAGTGAGTTAATTCTTAGAGTAATGAACATAAGAACTGGTAGCAAGAGGAAGTCTCCTGAACTGCTCTGCCATTTAATAAGATCATGGCTGATCCGACAGTAATCTGCACTCTATCTACTCCTGCTAATTTATCACCCACTTGCTTACCAAGAATCTATCAATCCCTGACTAAAATATTCAAAGATTTTACCTTCACTGCCTTTTCTGGAAGAGAGTTCCAAAGACTCATAACCCCTTGAGAGAACAATGGTTTCTTTACCTTTGTCTTAAGTGGGTGATTCCTTATTTTAAATAGTGATCCCTGGTTCTAGATTTTCCTACAAGAGGAAACATCCTTTCCACATGCTGCTGGTAAGTCCCCTCAGGAACTCATATATTTCAATCAAGTTGCCTTACATTTCTAAATTCCAGTGGATACAAGCCTAACCTGCTTAATCTTTCCTCATAAGATAATGTACCCATTCCAGGTATGTCCTGGAACTGCAAACCTTCTATGATCTGCTTCCAGTGCATTTACATCCTTCCATAAATAAAGTGACCAATACTGTATACAGTAGTCCAAAATATGACCTCATTAGTGCCCTGTGCAACTGAAACTTAATTTCCCTATTTTTGTATTCCATTGCCCTTGCAATAAATGATACCATTCTATTAGCTTTCCTAATTATTTGTTGTACCCGCATTCTAGTTTTTTTGTAATTCATGAACTCAGACACCCAGATCCCTTTGCATTTCAGAGCTCTGCAATCTCTCACTATTTAGATAATATACTTCTTTTTTATTCTTCCTGTCAAATTTCCATTTTCCTTCGTACTCCATTTACCAGATCTTTGCCCAGTCACTTAACCTACCTATAGTTTTTGGTAGCCTCCTCATGTCATCTTCACAGCTTGTTTTCCTACCTATCTTTGTGTCATTGGAAAACTTGGCAGGCAGCCCTACAATCCCTTTATCCAAGTTATTTATATACATTGCAAAATGTTGAGGCCCCAGAACTGATCCCTGTGTCACACTACTTGTTACATCTTAGAAAAAGACCCATTTATGCCTTTCTCTGCTCCCTGTCAACCAGCCAATCTTCCATCTTCCAATTTGGTACCCTCTGTAACATGATCTTTTATTTTCCACATTAATCTATCTTGATAGTCTATTTTTCCATCCTTGTTAATCTTTTAGTCATCCTTTGCTGTTCCTTATATCTGTCCAATCTTCTAACCTTCTACATGTCTTTCCATGATTAAGTATCTTTTGAAGTTTGGTATCATTTTTAACCTTTCTAGTTAACCATGTATAGTTAACCATACATATATATGTATATAACCATGGCGAGGAGACCAAATTACTCAGTAAGAGGTCTGGCCTCACCAATGTCCTGTGCAGCTATAGCAAGTCTTCACTATTCCATCTCTTTGTAATGAAGGATAACATTCCATTTGCTTTCCTAATTAATTGCTGTGCTTATGTGCTAATATTTTGTGATTAATTTAAAAGGACACCTCTTTATACAACATCCTTTGTCTCTCTTCATTTTGTTTTTCTATTCTTCCTGCTAATGTGGACAACATCACATTTTCCCATGCTATATTCCAGCTGATAAATTTTATCCATTTACTTAACCTACCTAAATCCCTCTGCAGACTTTTGTAGCTTCCTCAAAACTTATTTTTTTTGCTATCTTTGTATCATCAAAAAATGTCAAGTTTCTCTCCCTTTTTTCAAATCATTCATATAACTCATAAGTTGAGAGCCAAGCATTGATCTCTGTAGTACTTTGTTATTTACAGTTTGTTAACCTGCAAGTGATTCAATTATTCTGACTCCCTGGGAGAATTTTTGATGATAACACTTATTATTCTCAACACTATGAGCTCTTTGATATGGCACCTTATTGAGTACCTTTTGGAAATCCAAATACCTTACATTTATTTATGTCCCCTTTATCAACTCTGCGTGTTACATCCTCAAAGAACTCAAATGAATTTGCCAATGATGACTTTCCTTTTACAAAACCATGTTGGTTATGTTTGATTGCATTATGATTTTTTAAATGTCCTACTATTATTTCCTACATAATGGACTCTAGCATTTTCCCACTGACAGATGTTAGACTATAATTTCTGTTTCACTCCCTTCTTGAATGTAGATATTACATTTACAATCAATCCTCTTGGAAACCAACCATTACCCAGGCTGGCTACTGGGCTGGATAGTGATACATTTGCATACTATGGAATTAAAAATGAGATCAATGTTCCCATCAAATTTCTGAATTTATCAATATATCTTCAGTGAGTTGTTGCTGTGTACATTACAGATGGTATGAATATTCCCTCCAACAGCACACTGCCAGCACCTTCTTTGTTGTACATTACCTGTTTGTTGCACTGTGTAGTCCCTTTAACATTACTACCTGGTTATGCATTTGCAGTCTTGAAGGGATTGCTGCTGTATTTACTACATTGCAACAACAACAACACTTCAAAAGTACTTGAGTGGCTGTAAAACACTTTAAGAAGTCTGGTGGTTGTGAAAGATACTATATAAATACAAGTCCTTTTTAAAAATACTCTTCTCTTCCTATTTCAGTGATCTCTTGATGCTTGATGCTTCTGAAAAAAAAGCCAATAGGATAACCTACTCCTAGACCTTTATCAGACCCTCATGAGTTGGAAGTTTCCAGTCATTCACATCAGTTGGGATCTTCTGGTCCTGCCAACAATGTATCCCCACAGTGGATTTCACAGCAGCAAGAGGTGCATTCAACAGGAAACCCTGTTGACAACAGTGGAACCTGAAGATCCTGTCACCCGCCAAGTGCAGATTGCATCCAGCGCTGTGAAACTTGTGGCTGGTTGCAGGTAAATTCCACCCATGGAACCTTAAGGCAGAAAAAGAGGCCATTTGGCCCATTGTGATTGGCCTACCCCTCTAATCACAATGGTATACCATTAACATTTCATTATTTTTCCTTTGAACTATGTATCCAATTCCCTTCTAGATATAAATCCATGGAAGTAAAAATCAGTAGTGGTGTAAAGTGGGCTGTTGATTCATCCATTTCACATGTATTATGCAAATTTAAAAATGCCCCTATTGTTCCTTGAGCTTTGGTGCTAAGATTTATATTCAGATCAGTCTGATTGACTAAAGGTCTTCCCCCTTTGTGGTTAAAGACTCTGTATGAAATTAGTTTGGGTGATGTCAGAACATATCGTGATATTAGAGAATAGCAGAAAAGACTTATATGGTAATAACATGACTGTAAAGCATAAAACCTTCCTAATTTGACACTAAATTGCCACTAAATTGATAATTTAATTCAGAAGGACACTGGGATGTCTAATGTGGGAAATAGAATGATTACATTGACACAAGCAGGAAAGCATGTTTAAAACAAGACTTAGGTGAGGGGACATGTTTGAGAAATGGTACAAAGAAGCTTCATTTTCCATTTAATTTCCCATTAAAGTCCTGGGTGTGGAGACCAAATGGCCAAAAGTGGAAAAGTGCTCCGGTTTCCTGAGAAACTGGTTTTATGGGAGTAAAATGGGCTCCTAAGCATTCAATATGACAGGTGATGAGTGAATATGTCGTCAGAAGCTTATCTTGAGGTCAAGGATGCAAACAGTCCAATTTAATTTGTATCAAAAACAGTTTCTAGGAAGAGGGATGGTTTGGGGTACTAGGAAACAAGAAGTTGGAGCAGAGACTTAAAACTGTGGCTTCAGTCATTGCAATAGAGTCATGGATTGATTACAGCACAGAGGAGGCCTTTCAGCCTCTTTGTGCCAACCCACTGAAGGAGTAATTCACCCAGTGCCACTCCATTGTCTTACTTCCATGGCCCTGTAAACTTGCCCTTTTTAGATAACAATCCGAATGCCTTTTGAAATTCTCAATTGAACCTGCCTCAACCACACTCCCAACAGTGTATCCCAGATCCTAACCACAATCTTTTTGAAGATGTTTTCCCTCATGTCCCCATTGCTCCTTTTGCCAATTGGCTTCTGATCTCAATCCTTCATTAGGAAGAGTTTCTTCCTATCTACACAGTCTAGATCCCTCATGAGTCTGAGTACCTCCTTCAAAACTCATCTCAATCTTCTTCTCTCCCAGGAGGATAGTCCCAATCCCTCCAATCTGTCTGCATAACAGAAGGTCCTCACTCTTGGAATCATTCCTGTGAATCTTTTCTCTCTGCTACCCTCACATCCTTTATAACATGTGATGCTCAGAACTGGATCCAATACTCCAGTTAAAGTTGAACCAGTGTTTTATACAGATATAATGTGACTACCTTGTCTTTGTACTCTATGGGGTGAATTTTCCCCTTCCCCCTACCACAGGAATTGTAGTGGATGAGGGGCGGACCATGGAAAGGTCCATTGATCTTGGGAGGGGTATTTTGGTTTCAGGGCAAGCGAGGCCAGAAAATCCCACCCTATTTATAAAGCTCAGGATGATGTATGTTTATTAACCCCTTTCTCTACCTGTCCTGCATTTTCAATGATTTACGTACCCAGATTGCTCTTTTTGTACATCCCCTTTGGAAGCCTATCCTTTATTTTATATCGTTTCTGTGGGTGGGATCATTTAGTTCCACCAAAAGTCAATAGAGATTGGGTTGGCCTGCTGCTTCCTCCACAGTGGGTCCTGCCAGAGTAGGGCTGGAAAACCATATCCTCTGTGTTCTTCCAACTAATATGAATCACTTCACACTTCTCTGCATTATACTTCACCATTCTGCCCATCCCACCAACTTGTCGGTGTCCTTTTAAATTTCTACACTATCCTCCTCACTGTTCATAATATTTTCAGGTTTCATAGAATACCATAAGACATAGGAGCAGAATTAGGCCACTCAGTCCATTGAGTTTGCTCCGCTATTTAATCACGGTTGACATTTTTCTCATCCCCATTCTCCTGCCTTTTCCCCATAACCCCTGATCTTCTCATTAATCAAGAACCAATTTATCTCCGCCTTGACCTGGCCTCCACAGCATTCTGCGGCAAAGATTTCCACAGATTCACCACTCTCTGGCTGAAGAAATTCCTTATCACCTCTGTTTTAAAGGATTGTCCCTTTAACCTGACGTTGTGCTGTTTTTCTTGCTATTGGAAACATTCTCTCCACATCCACTCTATCCAGGACTTACAGTATCCTATAAATTTCAATAAGATTCCCCCATCCTTCTAAACTCCAATGAGTACGGATTCAGAGTCTTTAATAGTTTCTCATAGACAAGCTCCTCATTCTAGTGAATCTCCTCTGGAATCTTTCCAAGGCCAGCACAGCCTTCCTTAGATACGGGGCCCAAAACTGCTCACAATACTCCACATTGGGTCTGACCAGAGCCTTATACAGCCTCAGAAAAACATCCCTGCTCTTATATTCTAGCAGATCTGCAAACTTCGACATGGTGCCCGGTACACAAAAAGTCGACTGCTTTAATATATAGCAGGAACACAGTTGGATCTTAAAGCCTCAAATAAAAACAAAAATTGCGGGAAATATTCATCAAGTCAGGCAGCATCTGTGGAGAGACAAAAACAGAGCTAACATTTCAGGTCAATGACTTTTCACAGAACATTTTACTGGAGGGAATTTCTGCTCTTTCACTAGTGGTTGTCAGATAGGTGCCTGCAAATTAAATATTAGTAGCTCAAGGCCATTGCTTTAGGCCTTTGCTCCAAATTCCATTCCTTAACTTTTGATTCTCCTTGGAAACTGTCTGAGATTAAACCAGATTGTTTGCTACCTTTGAATCATATTTGACCCCGACATGAGCTTCTAATCACAAAAACCACCTATTTCCATTTCTGCAACATTGCCCGACTAGCCTCGGCATATCTGCAGCTGAAAACATTGTCCATCCTTTTGCAATATTGAGACTTGACTGACTCAATGTGGTCTCAGCTGATCTCTCTCTTTTTGCCCTCTATAAACATGAGGCCATCCAAAACTCTGCTGACTGTGTGTTAACTTGCTTCAAGTCTTGTTCCTGTGTTACCTTGTGCTTACTGAACCAGTTCCTAGTTAAGTAACATTCCGATTTTTAAATTTTCATCTTTGTTTTCAATTCCTTCTGTGGGCTTTCCTCCCTGTCTAGCTCTATAGTCTCCTCTAACCCTCAGTCCTCTGAGATACCCGCATCTGAAATGATAATTTCTCTGATTTTGAGTTGCCTTCAGTTGCTTAGGCCCTAAGCTCTGGAATTCACTCCCTACACCTCTCCTCTCTTTACCTCATTTTCTCTATTAAGGCACTTCTTAAAAGACACCTTTTTGGTCATTTGAGTGGGGATCTCCATATATGTCATATTTTGTCTGATGCTGCTTCTGTGAAGTGCCTTGGGATATTTGAGTATGTTAAAGGTATTAAATAAATATAAGTTGTTGCTGTCACCTGAAGGTATTGACATATTTCGGGGCTTTGGTTTTCACACCTACCAGTCACACTTGAATACCTGGCCCTCGTTTGTAGAATCATAGAATCGCTGTAGCACAGAAAGAGCCCAATGAGTCTGTACCAAGTGTCTTACCTAGCCCTCTCCCCTGCTCAACCCCTTAATCCTGCACATTCACCATGGCTAATCCATCTAATCTTCACATCTTGGGACATAAGGACAATTTAGAATGGTCAATCCACCTAACCTGCATGTCTCTGGACTGGTGGAGGAAACTGGAGCATCCAAAAGAAACCTATGTAAATACTTGGAGAATGTGGAAACTCCACACAATCACCCAAGGCTGGAATCAAACCCAGATCCTGGCATTGTGAGGCAGTGGTGCTAATCATCTTGCCCTGTTGTTGGTAGTTAGGTCCAACCTTTGACAATGATTAATGGCAGTTGTTCTGTTATAGAGACTATTGGAACCAAGCCTGTCTGTAACCACCTACCTGGATTTTATGGTTAGTGACAAAGTCATAATATTTGCTGTTGACCTTCATGAAAGTTGCCCGCAATGATCAGGTGAGTCCTGTGGCATGGATTTTGTGACTCCTGACATTATTTTCATTTTGGCACCAGCAACAGGAGATCTCTGACATCTTGCAACACTGATGCTGTGCAGTGGGCTGAGCAGCTAATCTTACTGAAGATTTCTCGCAGACAGCGACAAGCAGATTTCATCATTCATGCTTTCTTATTCTATTGAAAGCAAATTAAACATTGAGACAAAAGTTTGCTTTTAACATAGAAGATGAGACATTATAAACAAACCTTTTTAAAAACTATAATTTTAAGAATCTTTGGAACGCTGATCATGAAATGACAAGGAAAGATTACATAGAGTAGGGTTGCATTCTCTGGAATTTATAAGGTTAGAGGGTAGCTTAATCAAAGTTTTCAAGGTATTAAGGGGAAAAGATAAGGTACATTGGGTGAAGATATTTCTGCTTGTTGGGGAATCTAGGAATAGGGAATACAATCTAAAAATTAAAGCCAGACCTTTCAGGAGTGAAATTCCAAAACATTTCCCCATACCAAAAGGTGGCAGAAGTTTGGAGCTTTCTTCTGTAAACAAAAACTGTTGCCAGATCAATTGTTAGTTTTAAAACTGAGATTCATATATTCTGTTTAACCAATTGTATTAGGGAATATGGAATTAAATTGCCACTCAGCAATGATTTAATTGAATAGCAGAATGGACTCAAAGGGCTAAAGACTTACTCTTGTTCTTATGTTTCTCTGAATGAAATAATTTGACAATCCACAAATACAAAATTAGTTTTTCAAGGCTGGAGAGGTTGTTCATGAGTAACAATGATTTAGTATATTATTAAAACTCAATTACACCTCATTTAATGAGGTATAACTGTTTAAAGCATATTTACTGTGAGGATAACATCACAAAAAGTACAAGTTCACATTTTTTTAGTGATCTCCAGATGATGTTCACTTGTGGAGACTTTAACAGCACATCTTGCGGAGGAGCAGAAAATCACTGACAGCAACTTCTGGATTCCGCATTTAACCACACATGCGAGAATGCAGCTTCACAGAATAGTGATGGCAAACACCAACAGTTTTGTTAGCATTACAATTGCGAAATCTAAGCCAAAACTTCCAGCAGAGGTTGCTGAGTACCAGTTAAGAATGGAAGCATTAGCAGATTTTCCTACCCTAATCGAAAGGCATGGAAACCAATTGGACCACCTGAACTGTTCTTTGGCAATTATTTCAGCACAAAGCTCAGAATGGAACCCAAGGCAATATGATTCCTCTACTGCGTAGATTTGCAGTACCATTATGAGAATAGCTTTTTTCTGATTTAAAATTATCTTTAATTATTGGGTATATGACAGAGCTCAGATGACTTGTGGTATTTTCATCAGTTGTAAATCCTAGTAAATTTCAGCTTTGATAGGGACAGTATTTCAGTAAGGATTCAGGATGGGTTCTTGTGGTTATTGAGCACTTTGCAGTCTGACTCAACCGAGTGTTTACACTGCAGTGACAATCTCCCCGTAAATTAAACTAAAAATACACTGTTACTTGACCCTGGCGTTGGGAGATTCCTCACTAATTCACTTAGCTGCTCAATGTGAGCGCTGCTGATTTTTTTATTTATTGTAAGATACGATTTGGTATATCGCTGTTCTTTTGTCCCTGACTTTTGTGTTTATTAAAACAAACACACTGCCTTAATGGACACTGATCCAAAAGGAGTCAGAGAATGAGATAAAATATAAAGATATATACAAGATGACACATGTGTGACCTGGAAATTTTTAACTTTGTTTGGCTGCCTTCTGGCTTGGTGCAATGTTTGAAAGGTAGTGAAAGAATGTTTTATACTTTATAACTTACAAATTAGTTATTATTAATCGATGTTTTAAAGAAAGGGAATGCCATATGCAGTCTATGGAGACCAGACCTTATATCAAAAGTATTAAACACAAGTATACACACTGACCCTTTAATGGAGTGTAGCTTTCTGACAGAGTCCCTTTAAATTAATTGTCTATTTCAACAATGTCTAGATGTGAGAAAAAATGATAACCTACTCTTCGTAACTTTTCCCGGATGTTTTTTATTTGAAAAACTAAATTTAAAAATGATCAGTTTTTAATTTTATTCAATTGAGGTATTTGAGTAAATTTACTTCTTTTATTAATATTATATTTTGGCGCATTTTCTCCACTGTCAGCTTGATGCCCATAGTGAAAGTATTAAGAACAAAGAACAAACAAGAACAAAACATGGGAAACAGGCCCTTCGGCCCAACGAGCCCACGCCACCACCTCGATGTTCCCACTTCTACCCGTGATCCCTGTTTCGCAGGTCACTACCAATATTCCCAGCACCTGGCAGATACCGCCTAGCTAATCTCTTTCAAAAATACAGCGACTTCACTGGAATACCTTGACTGATATTTTTGGCATTATAAAAATGTATTATTTTCCCTGTAAAATCTATCCCATTAAAGTTAATGGTAATTATTGTTTTTACCATACTTTAGTATCTCCACTGTAAGAATATTATTCTTTTATATGTATGGTTGAATTCTATTCCTCTGTCATTGCTGCTCTGTCAGTTCACCCTTCTCTTTTCAGTTTCTTACAATTGAAACAATAGCGGAAGTTATAATGCGTTCATTATATGAAGTAAGGCATGTCGTGGGCCAAGTTAGGTGACTATAGGGCTTTAATTCAGAAGTAAAGCTATCAGAAACATTAGAAGCCACAAATCCATTAGTTACTTACCATTAATCATACACTCTTGCAGCATGCTCACATATTGAAGAATACAAAGAAGTTAGTTGATCCAATAAGCTTGCCTCACACCTCTGCATGCTCTCCTGTGTTTGTGTGGGTTTTCTCTGGGTACTCTGATTTCCACCCACAGTCCGAAAGATATGCTGGTTAGGTGCATTGGTCATGCTACATTCTCCTCAGTGTACCTGAATAGACTTGGGAGTGTGGCAACAAGTGGATTGTCAAAGTAGCTTCATTACAGTATTAAGGTCAGCCTAAAAATTATGACAATAATAAATAAACTTAAACTTACGATGAGTGGAACATCATGATTTGATATCTCCTACCCTGGCACCCCATACCCTGGCACCCAACTTGAAATACCCTAAAAAATTCCTCCCCAATCCCTTCTGTCAATCGACTCTGTTGAGAAGATCATATCAATCAAACATTATCAATAACATCTAGATAGGGCACCCATTGGCCAGGTTGATAAGTCCTCCACGGTTCCTACATCAGCACCATTAAATGGTAACCTTTCACTGCTCCAGGTACAAAACTGAAGAAAGACAGCAATGCAGAATTGAGGGAGATAGAGATCTCAGAGGGTTGGCGCATTGAAAGAGATTACAGAGATATTAAGGGATGTAGACATACAAAGATTTAAAAACAAGGGTGAGAGTTTTAAAAAATTTGTGGCTTTACCAGACCAGCCAGTGTAGATCAGTGAGGCTGATGGATGAATGGGATGAGGTGCAAGTTAGAAAATGAGCAGCAGAATTTTAATTGAGTTCAAATTCATGGATGAGCAATGTAATAGTCTGACTAGGAGACCATGGGATTGGTCAAATCTACACAATATTAGGGACTTAGGGGCTGAAGTCACTAACAGTGGATAGCATGTGTACAATGTTCCTCCATTCATTACCACCTCAAAACTGCAGTCAGCTCCTGCATCCAGCATGCAGCAGCAATATTCAGATTATTAATCAGCTTTAATCTGAAATGCAAGTTCCCTCGGCCCCCCACATGGAAACTCCAACGTATATGTGAGCAGGTGCATTACAAGCAGGTTCTGCAGCTTGATTTTTGGAGTATTCAATCATTTCCAATAGCCTTCAGCCTTAAAATCAAGGCCACATTGTTACCACGGTAAAGTAAATAGCAAGATATTTCGCAGTGTTTCCCACAGCAGATTCCTCATGGTGTTTTTGGGTAAATTGTGTGGTGTGGTAATACGATAAACCAACAAAAAATTGTCAATTTAATCCCTACGATGTACTGTTTTAGCTAACCTGAGCCGGAGCAGTAGCAGGCCTTGCATGATTGGGCAAGGATAGACAATGGATCAAACATTGCTGTTGTTGTTTGTTCTTTAACTGGAATCAGTATGGATAGGATTGGGGCTTTGCTTCATGCTGTCTATGGTTCACTTGCTTCCTGCACTCATACATGGAGAATGCCTCTTGGGTGAAGTACTGGACAGCAGCTCCTGGCCCATCAACAGTGATACCTTTTTTAAAAAGTGAAAAGCGGTCTGAAAGAAGCAAACATATTTATATGCAGAATAGAATATAATTACCACATTGTTCCAAAATTATTAGACTACAGAGGTAGTAAAATACCAAAAAAAGCACAACTGCATTTCAAATATAATCCATTAAATTTTAAGTATTTTCAGACAATGTAAAGATATGATTTAGTACTATCAAAGTACGAGCTCTTTCTTAGGAATGGTAGCTACAGCGTCCAATGTGGCCACATGATTGTAACAAACATACGTATATTATGGAGACATTAGCATAGAAGTCTGCTTCCTTAGCTGTTCCACAAACTGAGGGTGCCCAAGAACTTCACTGACTATCATAGGGCATGCACTAGTTGAGGGCCTGAAAGGACTGGGCTATGATACTGCTTCATAATCAAATTATTTCTTCACATTTCCTATATAGACTCACACTTGGAAGGTGCTCTTTGAGTGTGGAACCAGATGTTCTTCTTCTGCCAAAGGGAATCAAACTCCGGCAGGACTCAGAAAAGGTGGTAGAGGAGGAGGTATAGAAACATAACTAGCAAAGTACCAGATGAGGCAAGTGATCTGAAATCAAATTCATTACTCTCAGGGACTATTGGACTAATGATCACATTATTCTCATGTGATCAATTTTCATCTTCACCAGCTGGGTAGTAATCTTGCAATGTGTATCACGTGTCCAATTTATAAAGCATCTGATTGTCATCCTTTCATTACTTCTCAGGCAATGAAAGCGAAAATGATGCTGCCTCCGCTCAGCCCATGGACCAAAAGCCTGATTATTTCAAATGTAGGTTATCTTGGAACTGTCTATCAGCCAGATATGCAGAGACTCTACATTAACCAGCAACAATCCTCCCACCAGTAATGTAATCAAACTCACCATTTAGATTTCCACACCTCACAATGCTGTCCTTGATTTGATTTTTTTGGACTGGGTATTCCACACTGAAGTAGAAAGGTTTGTGAAAATGATGAAGCTTTGAAGCTGCAGGAGGTCACAAGATGTCTTATCAGCACAAACCATTTCATATAAACTAAAGAAAGACAATCAATGGGGAAAACGTTTTCAACAAGCCTATTATTTATTATCTCTTGCCACCCACACAGGGTCAAGAGCTAGTGAGAGGAAAATGTTCTTCATTATAATCACTAACCAGTCAATGTATGGAGTTAAAGTTTATTTATTTGTGTCACAAATAAGCTTACATTAACACCAATGAAGTTACTGCGAAAATCCCCTAGTCACCACATTCTGGTGTCTGTTTAGGTACTGAGGGAGAATTTAACATGACAAATGCACCTAACCAGCCTGTATCTCAGACTGGGGGAGGAAACCAGAGCACCCAGAGGAAACCCACACAGACGTGGGGAGAATATGCAGACTGTGCACAGACAGTGACCCAAGTCAGGAATTGAATCTGAGTCTCTGGAGCTGTGAGGCAGCAGTGGTAACCACTGCACCACCGTGCCACATTTGGGCAATTTTCTGAAAGAATATGCCAAAGAACCAATTGGGGAAAAGGCCATTTCAGATCTAGTATTGTTCAATTAGACAGGATTAATTAGTAATGGATCCACTGTGGAAGAGCGATAATATGATAGAATTTCACTTTGAGAATGAAATTGACCTGTTTTGCCCCAAAACTTTGGGCTCACATTTAAGGTAAGCCAAGTACAAATGTACAGGAAGTGAGTTGTCTAAGATTGGAAAATTAGATTAAATGATACAGTTATAGATAAGCAATGGCAAAACATTTTGACAAATAATTCATAATTTTCAATGAATATATTCCCCTGAGCAATAAAAACTCCATTAGAACAGTAGCGAACTGTAGTTATTTAGAGAAGTTATAAATTGTATAAGATTAAAAGAAAAGGTTTACAATTTGCCAAAAAAGTAATGTGCCTTAGCTTTGGAGAGTTTGAAAAATCATCATAGAATGACCAAGAAGTTGATAAAAAGGGAGCAATTGCAGTATGAAATTAAAATAGCAAGAAATATATAAATGATTGTAAAAACTGCAAATTGTAAAAAGTTGACAAAATATATGTTAGGGGCAGAAAAAGGAGAAATTACAATGGGAATTAAGGAAATGGCAGAGAGGTTAAACAGTTAAATTCGCATCTGTCTTCACAGTAAAAGTATAAGTAACATGTTGTCATCAACGGTCTATTGAGAAAAGAATTTAAAGTAACTAATATTAGTAAAGAAGTACTGGAGAGGAATGGGAATAAAGGTTGACAAGTTGCCCTGGACCTGATGGCCTATATTTTAACGTTTTAAAAGAGGTTAGTGCAGTGATGCACTGGTTTTGATCTTCCGGAATTCCCTAAATTCTGGAAGTGTCCCTATAGATTGGGAAATATCCAAGGAGAGAGAGAGTCAAAACAGGGAACTGGTTAGTTATTCTAATATCAGAATAATCAATTGATTCCAACTGCAGGCTGGTTGAATCTTTGGAGCTATTTCCATTCCAGAATGTCTGAAAGTGCTCCGAATGTTTGTAGATGTGATGCGGAGCATTTCTGCATTAACAAGAAATTGTTGGTCTGTCTTTGAAAGGCTGGAAGTGGAGTAGGTACCCTGTTCAGCCAAAAGCTGCAACAACTATGGGGTAGCAGTGCCAGTGTGTCTGGGAATACAACATGACAGGGATTTAGAGCAGAGGCTACAGTGAGGGCAAACTCCACACCATGCCCTCTGCCAAATTGGTGCCTGATTTCCCCATGCTCCTTGACACTATCACGAGGCAGTCTGGCTAACCAGCCAATCCACCCAGTATCTTGGTATGTATACCTATCTGCACTTCTGTATGTTGCGCTGTTGAGGTTCTCATCTGAGTGCTCTGCAACATCACATAGCTGAAACCTTGCCTTCTAGTGAGCTAGCAAAAGAACCATCTTTGCAGCTTATCCATGGTCAGTGACTCACCAAATACTGATCGCAATTCTAAACCAGTCTTCGAGGTAAATGCAGTGTCCCACATCTGAACTAGTGACTGAGTGTCAAAGCAATAGGACTTCTTCGGCTAAGCTGCTGTTCCCCTTTCTCCTCCTGTGGCTTTTTGTCTCTGAAAGCAGGAATAGAGAAAGGGAAGGCTACCATGAGGGAAGGTTGGAAAGCAGGAAGTACATGATCATACCGTTAGCAACTTGCTCATCATTGCTGAGAGCAAGGTAAGGATGTGCTGGGAGCTGGGAAGGGGCAGAAGATAGGACAATGTCATCATCCTTGGTGTTCTCAGTGTCACTGGATGTTGTGGCTCCCATCAGAGCTGATTTCATGATGCTGACTCCCATCCCCTCTGTAAGACTCAATCAATGTGGGAATTTTTGACCCTGTCGGTTGCGCTGTGCTCCCTTCTATTGTGTGCCACTTCATTCTGCTTGAGAGGTCAAAATGCCAGCAATTGTATTACATTGTGTCTGGGTGATGTGATTGCCATAGCAGAAAGTATGTGAAGGAAGCAGAGGTGGATTTACGACTGCTAATATAGGAGTTCTTTTTCCATGAAGTGAGGAAAGCATAACAGTAAAAAGAATTGCAAGTGTCAATGATTAATAATGAGAGAGGAAGAGTTAGACTTCCTGTGAAACCTATACTTGATAAGTGAAACTGGTATCCTTACTTGCTTTGTCTGAAGTGCTGGGGTGGGCTGATAAATCATTTTTGATGGTGGAGTAAAATTACTTGAGTTGCAGGAGTGGCACAACCCCAAAAAAATTTAACAATAAAGACATGTAAATGATGTAATGATACTGTGCCTTTAAGAAATATATTTCTGTCATGTTTCCATGCTGAATGTGTTTATTAGTCCTTTCCATTTATCAGAGGGATTCTGTTTGGATTTAGCAACACTATATTATTACTGCAGCAGTATAATTGATTGTCATTGCTGCAATGTTTGTTTAATCTAAACTAATGCAATGTTCTATGATTTTGTGTTTTCCCCTGGGATATTTCAGAGTGGGGCTTAATTGGGTTCATTGAGAGGTAATGTCATATGATAGGATATAGCTAGGCTTTCACAGAGAACTCATACACGTCTGCTTCTGGGATTTTTAAAGGGAGGTCGCTTTCTTTGTATCTCTTGCTCTGTTTGAATTAGAGACTAGAATCTTCCAAGAAACAAGTCTTTTCTCTGAGATTCTATCCTCTAGATGTTGAGCTTCCTCTGAATAAGGAATGGTCCATGAGAAGAAGCACTGCTCTGAAAGCTTGTGATTCCAAATAAATCTGTTGATTTTAAGCTGATGTTGTGAGACTGGTTATTCAGAAGTAGAAGGCAGGAGTCTGTCTGAACTACTCTATATGAATCACTCCACCACAATTGGCAGAGTCCTAAAGGACATGACTGCTAGACTGTGCCCAATGGTGAGAGAACAAACAAGAGAGAAAAACCAACTTGATTTCATTCTGACCAACCTGCCTGCCACAGATACTGTAGTTACTAGTGACAACCACATTGCTCCTGGAGAGATGAGATCCCACCTTCTCTTTGTGTGGCGCTACAACGTTGCTAGATGGAATTAATTTTGAACAGATCTAGAAACGCAAAACTGAAATCAGCAGCAGGAGAATTATATACAACTACAATCTGAACCTCAATGCCCAACATATCTCCATTCTACCATTACCACCAAACCAATGGATCATCCCTGGTTCAATGGAGAATGCAGAAGGGCATGTGAATTACAGCACCAAACATAACTAAAAATGAGGTGTCAGCCTGGTGAAGAGACACGTGATAGGTCTAGAAAAGATGTAAATGCGAATTGCAGCATCATTACCTGCAACAAAACTCTAACAGAAATGGGCCTGTGGTTATGATCTGAAATTGTTGAACTCAATATTGAGCTCAGAAGATGATAAGACCATAACACCATAAGACACAGGAGCAGATTTAGGCCATTTGGCCCATTGAGTCTGCTCCGCCATTCAAACATGGCTGATATTTTTCTCATCCCCATTCTCCTTCCTTTTCTCCAGAACCTCTGATCCCTTTATTAATCAAGAATCTATCTATCTCTGTCTTAAAGACACTCAATGACCAGGCCTCCACAGCGTCCCGCAGCAAAAAAAAATATCAAGTACTGATTGGAAGTTGAAATGCTGTCTCCTGAGCCTGTGTTAATTTCATTGGATTAGTGTAGGAGGCAGAAGACAGAAAGGTGTGGGAATGGGGCTGAGAAATCAAATGACAGAAAACCAGGAACTCAGGATTATATTTGCAGATGAAATGACAGTGTTCTGAAAGCAGTCATCCAATGTTCATTTGGTCTCCCCAGTGCATAGGAGACTGTATCATGAGCAGTGAATACAGTATGGTCACCACACTACCAGAAGGACGTGGAGGTTTTGGGGAGAGTGAAGAAAAGGCTTACCAAGATGTTGCCTAATATGGAGGGCATTAGCTATGAGGTGAGATTGAGTAAACTGGGGTTGTTCTCCCCGGAAAGATGGAGGCTGGGGGTCAGGGGGGTGGGCGACCTAATAGAAGCTTATAAAATTGTAAAGGGCATTGATAGACTGAACAGTTGGATGCTTTATCCCAGGTCAGAAATGTTAAACGCAAGGGGTCACAAGTTCAAGGTAAGGAGGGCAAATTCAATATAAATATGCGGGGAATGATTTTACACAGAGCGTGGTGGGGGCCTGGAATGCACTCCAAGCAAGGTAGTTGAGGCAGACATGCTTGGATCATTTAAGATTTAACTAGATAGCCACATGAGCAGACTGGGAATAAATGATACAAATGGATGGTCTGGTTAGGAACACATGATCAGTGCAGGCTTGGAGGGCTGAAGGACCTATTCTTGTGCTGTACTGTTCTTTGTTATACAAAATTGGAAGTACAGGTAAATTGCTACTTCACTTGGAAGGAGTATATGGGGCTCTGGATAGTAAGAAGGGAGGAGGAAAAACGATAGGTATTGAATCTCTAGCACTTACATAGCCAGCTTTAGAAGGGAACGGAGGGATCAAGATGTTACAGAGAGAATAATTCCTTCAGAATACTGAAAGGGTAAGACAAAATGTGTTTGGTGGTGGCATCATGCTGTAAATTGTGGAAATGATGGAGGATGATGGGTGACTGAGAATTTGCACATATCTATGTAGGTTTCCTCCGGGTACTCTGGTTTCCTCCAACAGTCCAAAGGTGTGTATGTAAGGTGGACTGCTCATGTGAAATTGTCCCCTAGTATCCAAAGATGTGTAGGTTAGGTGGATTGGCCACAGGCAAAGTTACAAGAATAGGGCAGAGAGTTGGTGCAGACTCAATGGCTGGAATGGCCTCTTTCTGCACCATAGGGATTCTGTGGTTCTGTGGTTCTAATCTATGATCTGGTAAATGTGGAGACAGGAGGAGTGGAATGCTATTGTGGTTCTGGGGAATACGGGGATGGGAATATGTATGGTTGAGAATGGAATTGATCAGGGATAAGCATAGGCAGAGTAGACTAAATATTCTGTGGGTTACAATAGTTTCTAGAATCAACAGAATACTGAATGTTGCTTGAATGATTAAAAACTTCGGATTGTTTCAAATTACTGGAGATGAAATTTTTTGATTTGAAATTTCCACTGAGGTGATGGTGGTGTGAGAGTATCCATTGTGAAAGAAATGGATTTGGTGATCCAAATGACTTTTGCTTGCAAGTTTTCTCACCTTCTTGTTAAATTTAACATAATAAAATTAGTTTGTACACCACATGTGACTTTGGACAAAAGGGACTCTGATGCACAAAGCTAGAGGCTGAAGGTATAATTGTCATGAGATACGGGGGTGTCCAGATTCAGAAGGTTAATGAAAGGGCACTCGAGATACATTTTATAGCCTGAAGAAACATATTTTGGAAAATGTTCAAAACATCTGATTTTTGCTAGTCATTCTGCTGGCAAAGCTCTCTGCTGTGTCCTGGAAAATTCAGATGCGCCAAGATTCCGACAATAGATGACTGTATTTATGGTGTGGTTCACCTGGAAAGAATTACAAGGCAACACTAGGGAGAACGAAAATTTATAATAGGATGCTGGCTGAAATGTGGGAGGCAGTAAAGAAGGACGCCTTGATCAAGGAAAGGCCTCATATAAAGAATACAAATGTAAAAACTTGGAATGTAAACTCAGGATTTTGTCGGATAATTTTCTTTGCTTTTAAATAAGAAATTAAGTTGGAGGCAGAGGTACATATCATGACTGGAGTTGCTTTGTTGAACTGTTGGATGTGCTTTTGAGGGAAATCTGTGTTATCAATTGACATGGGACAATATTCTTGTGCCGCAAAACACTCTTGAAATTATACAGTAGGGCCTTAATTGCAAGAACATTTGAAAAGTTAAGGACAAGGAAAAGCCACTTGACCCATTAAATATATCCCTTCAGTGCTATAATTCTCCCATAATATCATCCAGCTGAGCAGTTGTAATGTTTTTGTCTCCACTACCTGTCTGGAGAATATTCCAAACTACGGATTATTCTTTTTACTAATGAAGTTCTCTCAAAGACTGTTTCAGATTTACTTTATTTTAAATTTACCCCTTCCACTTCTACTCTTCTGGCTAACATTTGGACTTTTTCTGCTTGTGCTCCACTGAAGTTCCTTTTCTTTGTAGATCACACAACTTGAATTCTCAGTTTCAAGTATTTTACTCACTTCACAGTCAGGATCATTTGTGTTTTTCTTCTGTGCATCCTGTCCAACAACATGTTTCTGCACTGAACTCTAACCCTCTTTATGACATTGGATGAACAATGAAAACTAGGTGCATTGGACTTGAGATGCATGTTTGGGATGAGGTGGGAAAATGATGGACAGAGAACTCACACCCAGAAAGGAGGTTGGCACTTCACATATTTTAATGAGGTTTTCAGCCTCTGATTTAACTTATTTTCCAGGTTTTACAATGGGGTGACTTCCCACGCCTCAGGAAAACTGGCAGCTCAACTGAATCAGGGACAATTTAATGGAGAAGGTCTTTACAGCATTTCTTGTGGGCTAAATGGTCAAAAATGCTCCCCTACTGATCCCCAAGCTCCCCTGCTATGCAAAATATTACTTTATTTTTGTTTGTGGTTATGTTACTGGATCCAGAGGCCTGCGATAAAGACTGGAAACATATGTTTAAATTCCACCTTGGAAATTTTAAAATATGTATTTACGGATGTGGGCACTGATGGATAGGCCAGCATGTATTGCCTATCCATAGTTGTTTTTGAGAAGGTGGTGGCAAATTGCCTTTTTGAGACGCTGCAATCCCTGAAGTGTGCGTAGATCTACAGTGCTGCTGGGAAAGAAATTCCAGGATATTGACCCAGCAACAGTGAAGGAAAAGTAATATATTTTTCAATGCAGGATAGAGAGTGACTCGGAAAGGAACCTCCAGGTACAGGTGTTCCCAGGTATCAGCTGCCCTTCTCCTTCTAAATGGCAGTAATTGTGGGTTTGAAAGTGCTGTCTAAGGAATCTTGGTAAGTTCTCACAGTGTTTTTTGTAGATTGGACACACTGCTGCTACTGTCTGCCAGCGGTAGAGGGATTGAATGTTTGTTGAAGAGGTAGCAATCAAATTGCTTTATCCTGGATGGTGTTAAGATTCTTGAGCATTGTTGGAGCTGCGCTTATCCCAGCAAGTGGAGAGTATTCTATCACATACCTGACTTCTGCCTTGCAGATGGTGAACTGGCTTTGGGAATTTGGGAAGTGACATATTCGCTGTAGGATTTCTAGCCTTTAACCTGCTGTGGTAGCCAAAGTATTTATATGACTAGTCCAGTTCAGTTTTCGATCAATGGCAACTTCCAAGATGTTGATAGTGGGCGATTTAGCAATGGTAATGCCGTTGAATGTCAAGGCTGATGGTTAGATCCTTTCTGTTGGAGATAGTAAATGCCTGGCACTTATGTGGCACATATGTTATTTGCCACTTGATAGCCCAAGCCTAGCTATTGTTCAAGTCTTGCTGCATTTGATCATGGACAGCTTCAGTATCTAAGGATCATGAATAATGCTGAACATTGTGCAATCATCAGTCAATATCCCCACTCCTCCTCCAATGAGTTAGTTAATTGTCCAACACCATTCACGTCTAGATGTGCAGCACTGCAGAACTTAGATGTGAACTCTTGGTTGTGGGATTGCTTAGCCCTGAGGAAATTAAATTCAGATAATAAAATAAATCTAGAATTAAGAAGTAGCAATAAGAGTAAATATGAATTACTGGATTGTTGTTAAAGAAATCATTTGGTTCAGTAATATCCTTGAGGGAAGGAGATCTGCCATCTTCCTTGGGTGTGGTCTCTAGACCCACAGAAGTGTAGTGGATATTTTACTGACCTTTCGGATGGCCGGTTGAACAATCCACTTAGTTGTACTCAGGACCCTGGGGCTGGAATTCACCTAGGGATGGGGCAGAAACATGCCAAACCATCCCCTTCCTGGGATCACGCTCCCACCTTGGAACGTGGATCAGACCATCCCAGGTTGTGGATTGGATTTATCTGAGCCTGCTCTGGAACTTTGGAGTATCCTATGTGTGGCTGGAAGCCAAGCCTCTCAATTAGCCTGGCTTCCAGAGATGGAATCTGTCAATGGTTGAAGATAATACATGGTGGGAAACACAGATAACCCATCCAAAAGTCAGCTCTACCTGCCACTGTGATCTGCCTTCATCAGTGGATCAATGATGCTTCTACTGGTTCTGATTTTAAATTCAAGTTGACATAAATAAAGAACTTTATTTTACAATGAAAAGCACTCATGCTCCTGTCGCATTTAAATTTGTTTTTGTTAATTGTTAATCCATAATTATAGGAAGTCATAATTTCAGTATTGCTGATAGCAATTCATCACTGGAGAGAGGGGAAGTAATGTGGCAATGTATCTTGGATGGTACTAAAATATGTGCAAAATGTTATTTTGTTTCTCATAAACCGAAGGATAGAGATAGTGGGTAGCAGTAATTAACTGCTGTCTGAAATTGCAAAGCAAGCCAAATACTACAAAATTGGCTAAAAAGAGTAAAACTGGACACACAATCTGATATCAACAGGAACATATCTAGCTCTGTTGTTCCAGTGAACTACATGACATTCAGACAGTGGCGAAGCCCATGGTAGGCCTTCCGCTGGGGAGAAAAGTTGACCTGACTGAGAGCTGCTGTCCAATCAGAGTGCTCAGCAGCGCCACTGTGGAGGCTGTGGCTGCTGTTGAAAGAACAGGCACTGGAGACCCAGGATCGCAGAGTTACCCTGGCC
The DNA here is from genome assembly GCA_024679065.1 of Sphyrna mokarran. Classification (NCBI taxonomy): domain Eukaryota; kingdom Metazoa; phylum Chordata; class Chondrichthyes; order Carcharhiniformes; family Carcharhinidae; genus Sphyrna; species Sphyrna mokarran. The sequence continues at coordinate 50,113,364 of JAGIQG010000012.1, read as the reverse complement.
ACAAATAAGTAATGTGGGGAGAGAGGAGTTTGTGGGGTGAGGTTGCAGGGAGGGGTCGCAGAGGGGGTCAGCAGCAAGGGCAGAGGAATGGCTCTCATCCTTTCCTAACAGCCAGTCCCTCAACCAGGTACTGAGTGCCATGTGGATGAGGGTAGCAAGAGTACAGAATTTACTCTGGACATGGAACTTCAACATCTACCACCAAGAGTGGCTCAGCAGCAACACCACTGATCTAACTGGCTGAGTCCTGTTACGACCAGCCCCAGGTGAGCTTTCCCAAGAGTTGTTGATCCAGGTGAGATCCTCCAGATTTGTCACTCTTTGGCTGGAATAACCCCTTGTTACAGATCCAGGTGAGGAGGGATGGCTTGGCTCTGTGTTTTTATCCAATTTACCATCTGCTGGCAGCAGCGAGGTTTAATCTAACAAGGTTCCCTTTCTCTTGGATAACTTTTTCAGACCCAATAGTTAAAAAGGAACCAGTTTAACCAGGCTTTCTTCAGTGAAGATAAAGTAACTTCATTAACTATTAAAATGGCAAGGAGAACTGGTAAAACACATGGATCTATCTTCAATCAGATTAATTGAAAGAATTGAGTCCAATAGTAAATAAATAAATAAATTACTTGCTAGAATTTATCGGTAAGTAAATAAACTAATTTCAGAGACTAATTAGGGAGAGTCAACGTGGCTTTGTGCGTGGTAGGTTTGACCACTCTATTAGAGTTTTTTGAGGAGGTTACCAAGAAAGTGGAATGAAGGCGGTGGATGTTGTCTATCTGGATTTTAGCAAAGCCTTTGATAAGATCCCTCATGGGAAGTTAGTTAGGAAGGTTCAGTCGCTAGGTATAGATGGGGAGGTTGTAAATCGGGTTAGACACTGGTTCAATGGAAGAAGCCAGAGAGTGGTTATGGAGGATTGCTTCTCTGAGTGGAGGCCTGTGAGTAGTGGTGTGCCACAGGGATCGGTGTTGGGTCCATTGTTGTTTGTCATCTATATCAATGATCTGGATGATAATGTGGTAAACTGGATCAGCAAATTTGCTGATGATACAAAGATTGGCAGTGTAGTGGACAGTGAGGAAGGTTTTCAAAGCTTACAGAAGGATTTGGACCAACTGGAAAAATAGCAAATGGAATGTAATGCAGACAAATGTGAGGTATTGCACTTGGAAGGACAAATCAAAGTAGAACGTGCAGGGTAAATGGTAGGACTCTGAAGAGTGCAGTTGAACAGAGGGATCTGGGAATACAGGTACAGAATTCCCTAAAAGTGACGTCACAGTAGTTAGGGTCGTAAAGAGTGCTTTTGGTACATTGGCCTTTATAAATCTGAGTAAAGAGTATAAAAGTTGGAGCGTTATGGTGAGGTTGTATAAGGCATTGGTGAAGCTGAATTTAGAGTATTGTGGACAGTTTTGATCACCTTATTACAGGAAGGATGTAAATAAGGTTGAAAGAGTGCAGAGGAGGTTCACGAGGATGTTGCTGGGATTTGAGAAGGTGCGTTACAGAGAGAGATTGAATAGGTTAGGACTTTATTCCCTGGAGCATAGAAGGATGAAGGGAGATCTGATAGAGGTGTATAAGATTTTGATGGGTATAGATGTAGTGAATGCAAGCAGGCTTTTTCCACTGAAGCTAGGGGAGAAAAAAACCAGAGGGCATGGGTTAAGGGTGAAAACAGAAAAGTTTAAAGGGAATAATAAGGGGGGAGGCTTTTTCATGCAGAGTGGTGGGAGTATGGAATGAGCTGTCGGATAAAGTGGTAAATGTGGGGTCACTTTTAACATTTAAGAAAAACTTGGATGTGATCATGAATGAGAGGAGTGTGGAGGGATGTGATTCAAGTGCAGGTCAGTGGGACTAGGCAAAAAATGGTTTGACACCAACAAGAAGGGCCAAAAGGCCTGTTTCTGAGCTGTAATTTTCTATGGTTCTAAATATTGAGAAGATGTTACGTGAAACAGTCCTTGACTTGTGTGAAGTATATAACGAAGCACTGCAGCCATATGGAATTGATTCCAGTATAGATGACTACTGTTGGCAAATAGTTGATTCTTTGATTCTGTGGTTTGGTAGAGATACTTCAGTTCTTTTTTCCAGCTGTGATCCTTTTTTGTTGGCTTCTTGGCTTCTACTGTCAGGGAGGGAGTTTTAGATACTCTTGCAAATGATGGTTATTTCCTTTTTCCTGGGGTACTGGTACTGTATCATACCTTCAGTGTGTGAAAACTTTAAACTGCTTTTCCTTACAGCACACATACACGGATAGACCAACAGAGTAGGCACAGGCAAGCAAGCAAACTCTGGGCAGCTCTCTCTCTGTAAGCTTTTAACCCTCTTTTTTGAGTATTCAAAGAGCAAACTGGAAGACCCTGGTTTGTCTGGGCAATTACACCCAAGGTCTTTGAGATAAGATTGTGTCCCTTTGTCAACACTGGAGATGGTAATCAGTATCTGGACGCTTTTAAAAGTACCTTATCTGGAAACACAGGGATGGATTCCATTGTCCCTTACAGAAACACCTCAGTCATCCCTGTCAGTGACTAATGGTACATTCTCAACTACCTTCAGGGTTTGTGTCCATTTTAGAAGGTAAAACTCAGTTTTTTCTAAAGTCAAATATTTTTGTGTATGTTTCCATGGTTTTTGTTTCCATCACCATAGCAGACCTAAAGGACAAAGTTGCAGTCTGGTTCTGTGGAATGTGGTGAGAGAACCAACCAGAGGGAAAGCCCAGTAGACCTCATCCTCACCAATCATCAATCACCTGTCATGGATGCATCTGTCATGTTGGTATTGGTATTTGAGTGACCATCCCATCGTCCAAATAGAAACAAACCCCATCTTCAAAATGAGTTTACTTTCCTTCATGGAGATACTGACTCCTTACAAAATGGGACAGATTCAGAACAGATCTAGTAATTCAAAAAAAGGGCATTCATCGTTGTGGACAATAAGCAGAATTGTATTCAACCTCAATCTGTAATCTCATGGCCTTGTACACCCCCCATTTTATCATTATCATTAAGTCAAGTGATCCACCCCGATTGACCAGCAACCCTTAGCGGAGGGACTTATACCCTGGGTATCCTTGGTCCTGGGAAAGGCATGCCTCTGCCCAGTTAAGTGCCTAATTGAGGCTTTTGCTGATTCTTCAGCCAGTTGGTGAGACTCTTGTGGTGTGGATTAAATCCCATCCCATAAGTGTGGGTTTGGGATTTTGAGCCACAGCTGTCATCACTGGGTGCACCCACGGATATAACCTTTATAGACTTGGTCTCCTGCAGCCAAATCCAATTCCATGTACTACGTCTTGCTCAACCTATAAGACCCAAAGAGCAATATTAATAGGAGATTCGATATTAGGGGAACAACCAGGTATTTCTGCAGCTGTAGGTATGAATCCAGGTTGGTATGTTGCCTTCTTGCTGTCAGGGCCAAGAATGTGACTGAGCAACTGCAGAATCCTAGAAAATGAACAATCAGTGGCTGTGGTCCATAACAGTACCAGTGATATTGATTGAAAGGTGGAAGTGGTCCTGGAATCAGAATTTAGACAGCTGGTTAGGGACTTAGTGAGAAGGATTTCAAAAGTATTGAAGTTCAGATTACACCCAGTACCACACACAAGTGAGCACAGAAATGGAAGGATAGAGCAGAGGAATGCACGGCTGGAAAGATGCTGGATGCTGGAAAGAACACAAATGAGAACTGGTTTGAATATAGAAGATTAAGAGGGGAATTGAAAAAATAAAGCAAAGAGAGAGTATGAGAAGAGATTGGCAACTAACATAAAAGAGAATCCAAAAGTTTTCTCTAGACACATAAATTGTAAAAGAGAGATAAAAGGAGGAGTGTGCCTGAATAAGGATCAAAAAGAGAATTTATACATATATGCAATATACATGACTCAGGTGTTAAATTAATATTAGGTCTGTCTTTAACGAGGAAGAAGATACTACACAGGTCATGGTGAAATACATTTGAAGGGTTTTATATTGAGAAGGAAGAGATATGAAATAGGTTGCCTGTATTTAAAATTGGCAAGAAACCAGACAAGATAATGCACATGGGCTTCCAAAAAAAAAGGATTTGGTAAAGGACCAAACAGACTTGTGAGCAAAGTTAGAGCCCTTGGAATTAAAGGGACAGTGCAACATGGAAATGAACTTGGCTGAATGGCGGGAAACAGAGTACTGATAAACGGTTGTTTTATTGGACAGGAGAAAGGTTTAGGGTAGAGTTCCCCAGGGCTCCAGGGTGTTAGATGCTGGCTATCCTTGATATATTCTAATGACCTCAACTTTAGTGTATGAGGCACATGTTCAAAAGTTGCAGATGATAGAAAGCTGAGAAATACTGTGAATTGTAAGGAGGATGCTACAAAACTTCAAAAGAACATAGACAGGTTAGTTGAAAACTATAGAAACGCATCTTCTGAGCTACTTTTGCCACTATGCTTCATCTACTCTATATGAAGATTAAAATAATCCATGATTAATGCAGGATCTTTCCTTCAAGCCGCCAGTATGCCTTGCTTTTCATTCTTTCCTAGAGTGTTGCTACTCTTAGGGGAATTGAAAAACTATCCTCACAAGAAACTTATTAACTTTGCTATTTTATATCTCTGCACAAACTCTTTCTATATCTTATTTTCTGACCTACAGTCATAAGTATTGCTGTTTGGATTATCACTGCATTTTATTTATGGGATATCAATGCATAGGATGTTATTGGGTATAGCTATATACTAATTAGCGGAGTATTAGTGTGTATTATTTTCTGGGGTTTTGGCAAATTTTGTTTTTCTGGTGTCAGTGTGTATTAGTCTCTGGGATATTAATATAGTTTATTTATGGGGCGTTGATGTGTTTTATTTGTGGGGTGTCATTTGTTTTATTTATGCATGCTATTTTCTAGGATATCACTCTAGGATATCTGTGTGTCATTTTGTGAGGAACATTATAGTCATGTTCTGAGTAAAAACTGGATTGAATTAATTTTTTTTGTAAACGTGCCTCAGTTTAATGGTTCAATCAGACCCACAGCTGCTTCTTATAAATCATATTTTTCCAATGATTTTCCTGCAACTTTTATGACAGAACAGTAACTGAAAACTGCTTTGAAAGAAGTTTTTTTAAAGACATTGATAAATGAAGTTATCATTAATGATTATCACAGAGATGCAGAACATGAGCCCATCATTATCAGCATGCATGTTAATTTAGGTTCTGTTCCCCTCACAGAACAGTGGATTGAAAGGAAATCAATGTATCCTTTGTTTCACATCTTCTAAAAATATTTGCCAAAGAACAAAATTGAAGGTTGTCGGAAAAATATATTATTTAATCCGGAGTAAAGGTCCAGTGGCAATATTTGATTACAATGGAATTTAAAATGAAGTACTCTACCAGCAATTTTGCAGTCTGCTGGCAGAAGGGAAACATTTTATGAAATATTCCTATGCTTTTCATTGAACTGTAAAGTAAAGGGTATGTTATAAAAGTTCTCACTTTTGATTCACATTCCTCCTACTCAATTTTCTTCTCCAAAATTTAATTTCCTTCTGAACCCTTCTCAAAATTAAATTAATGGAGCTTTTGGCTCCGTGACTTTGACTGCTGTGATTGCAAACTGATGTAAATGTTTGAAAAGTGCTGCAAGTAATAATCAGTGATAATTCATAATAAATTATTTGTCATTTCTTGCATATTGCTGAAAAGAGAGACATGTTGCTGAAGCTTTTTGCCTTAAACTCTTCAGGATAAATATAAGGATGGAAAATTTCAAAGGATCACAACAAATTATACAACAGGACAAAAAGGTGTTGCTTGGTTGGCATGTTGACTCTAATTTGCCGAGAAGTTGCCTTGGAGAGAGCAATGGGAATTATAAGCTCATCATGTTTCCAGATCATTCAAAAAAGGCACAAGGCTTGAACATATTCCTTTTGTTTGCAGGTAATGAGCTCCTGTGTGTGAATGAACAAAGAACAAAGAACAAAGAGCAACACAGCATGGGAAACAGGCCCTTCAGCCCAACGAGCCCACGCCACCATCCTAACGTCTTAATGACATATCCTTGACTTTAGGCTATGCCTATTGTTGAAGATTCCCATATAGGGACGAATATAGGGACAATTTGTTACCCAATCAGCCTACCCAATGGATATTGCATCTAGAAAACATAAATAAGCTCATAACATGGCTCACTTTATGCTTTCCAGAAGTGATGTATATCCACATCAGGATCCTGTCTTCTGCAAACAAAAGGAAAAATTTATTTATTAATCACAAATAGGCTTACATTAACACTGCAATGAAGTTATTGTGACAATCTCCTAGTCACCACACTCTAGTAGCCATTCAGATACACTCTGGGAAAATTTAGCATGGGCAATGCACCTAACTAGCATATCTTTTGGAATGTGGGAGGAAACCGGAGCATCCGGAGGAAACCACAGGGAGAGAGTGCACACTCCACACAGACAGCAACCGGGAATCAAACCTAATTCTTGGTGCTGTGAGGCAGCAATGCCAACTGGTGTGTCATCGTGCCACCCTTTTGCAAACCTTGAGCCTTTATTGAATTACGGTTGCCTGGATAGCCTATTGTTTGACGATAGTCATAATGTAAAGATGCTGACATTGGATTGGGGTAAACACAGTAAGAAGTTTCACAATACCAGGTTAAAGTCCAACCAGTTTATTTGATAGTAATCCGACAAGCTTACAGAAATGGTGCTCCTTTGTCAACTGAATAGCAATTTAGCTCTAAAGACTTGCATTCTAATCAGTATTCTGTAAACTGGTTGTGACTTCATATGCCTCTTTCTGATCAGAACCTTTCACACACCTGACAAAGGAATACCGTTTCTGAAAGCCTGTAGGATTACTAACAAATAAACTGGTTGGACTTTAACCTGGTGTTGTGAGACTTCTTACAGCCTCTTGTTTACCATAGTTTTCTTCATGGCAATGCATTGAGTCAACTTCCCAAACAATCAGCACCCCTTTTCTCTTATCATATGACTTGTTGTGATCATGTGAATTTGGATATTTTGTGTTTGTCCTAATGGGTGCAAAATAAAAAACTTCAGAACACATCTCTTCTTTCAGCAATATTCAACTTTTGTACTATTGTTTATATATATTTCTTTCAGTCACTATGAGATCTTGCAAGTTAATTTTGACATGATCAGACTAATCAGACCAGAGCAGCTTCTTATAAATCATATTCTCCATGTATTGAAGTCCAGTCAAATGTACTTACAGAATTAGGAAATGTTCAACATCTGAATTTCCCTTACAGTTCAGGGAATGTGGTTATTGTAAAAAACCAAATGTTATCTGATATTTATTGAAATAAGAATAACATTAAGAATTTTTAAAAAATGGTTTTGGAGTTTGGCCAATAATGTCTTAAATGGTCTGACAAGAGTAATAAAGGAAGAGTTGAAAAGTATTAGTACAACTGTAACTATGGCTGAGGCCAGGACATAAAGATCAATCAGGAAAAACTCAGATGCTACAGTGGGACATGTGGTTAGTATACTACAGAGGTAGGGTAATGCATGGATTTCTGTTGCCTATTCTGAGCCAAATATATTGTCCCTAACAGGTTTTTTTTTTAATTATAGAATATTGTGTTTTGATTTGTTTCATTAAAGCATGCTACATTATGGCAAGACTTTCTCTATTAATGCAGAGTGTAAGGGCACTACAGACCTTTTACTTTGCTCATTTTATTGCATGTTCTTGTTTTAAAGGATTGGGTGGCCATCTTGCAGGAAGAAACCTATATGTTCTCTGTAAGCATATTGCCAATAATTCTTAATCTGCCTCTGGTGTTCTGGAAGCATGGCATCAAATGGGTCTTGACACAAGGAAGGAAGTTTTGTCATATTGTATTCTAGACAATGTGCAATGTGGTCCCTTTGTGAAGGAAGCTAAGGGTTAACTCAGGTAATGTGGCAAATGGTCAAATATCTATAAATATTCAGGATCAGCAAATGGCTATCACTATAATACAAAAAGAAACAAGTTAGGTTAGTTTTCAAGTAGACCTGGATTGTCCCATTTTGTGTTTTACTGATACCTCTATTGAATCTGAGAGACTAGCCATTCACATCATAGAAGTCCCTGTCCAAATGTGCAGGTGCATAGGAAGCTTCCACTGAGCTAAGATACTTCACCGGGTTCTCTCCCAAAAATTCAATTAGAACTTTGTTCACAAGAAATGGCAAATTGAAAAATTCTACAGTTTTAGCATTTGAGATTTCTTCAGAAAATTTAGAATTACAATAAATTTATAAACAACAAATTACCACCCTCCCCCATCACCGTGGAATACTCATTTCCCTGCCATTATTTCAGAGTCACAAAAGTTTACAGCATAGGAAAATGCCCTTTGGCCTAACTCGTCCACGCTGCCTTTTTTTCTAAACCCCGAAGCAAGTTCCAATTGCCCACATTTGGCCAATATCCCTCTATACTCATCTCACCCATGTAACTGTCTAGATGCTTTTTAAAGGACAAAATTGTACCCGCCTCTACTACTACCCCGAGCAGCTTGTTTCAGATATTCCCCACCTTCTGAATGAAAAAATTGCCCCTATGTACACTTTTGTTTCTCTCCCCTCTCACCTTAAATATATGCCCTCTAGTTTTAGACTACTCTATCTTTGGGAAAAGATAAAGATTATGTGGCTGATCTATGCTTCTCATTATTTCTTAGACCTCTATATGATTATCCCTCAGCCTCCTACGCTCCCAGTTTATCCAACCTCTTCTTACAACTCAAATCATCAAATCCCGGTAATATCCTCGTAAATCTTTTCTGCACTCTTTCTAGTTTAATAATATCCTTTCTATAATAGGGTGACCAGAATTGTACACAGTATTCCAAGTGTGGCCTTACAATATTTTGTACAACTTCAACAAGACGACCCAACTCCTGTATTCAGTGTTCCGATCAATGAAGCTAAGCATGCCAAATGCCTTTTTCACCACTCTGCCCACCTGTGACTCCACTTTCAAGGAGCAATGAATATGTACCCGTAGATTTTTTTGTTGTGTAACTCTCCCCAATGCCCTATTATTAACTGAGTAAGTCCTGGTTCAATCTACTAAAATGCATCACCTAGCATTTATCTAAATTAAATTCCACCTGCCATTTGTCAACCCACTGGCTCAATTGATCAAGATCCCATTGCAACCAAAGATAATTTTTGTTACTATACAATATGCCATCAATTTTGATATTATCTGCAAACTTACTAACCATACCGACTAAATTCTCATCCAAATCATTAATATAAATGACAATTGTCAGGGAAAAGGAGTAGGCATCTGTTTCGATGGACGTTTGCCCTCTTGTGTCACCATGATGTCACCATGTTGATCTGCTGCTTGAACTATTTGATCAACACAAAGTCAAGCTCTGAATTTGTTCAATGAAAATCAATCTTTATTTAACAAAATGCAGGTGACAATCTCCTAAACTAAAGGACTACGATCTATTCCCCAAACTAGGCAATACTTACCTTCCCAAGATCAATGAATCAAGTCCAAGTCACACTAGCCTGGCACTAACAGGGGTCAATTACCAGTCTGCAGTCTCTGCGCTCAAAACTCATGCTCTTCATGGCTTTAAGCTGTAGCTTCTTCTTTCTTCTTCTTGCGATTGTTGTTCCTGAGTTGTCGCTGCCAGTGTTCTGTTTGTCAGTATATTTATATCTTATTTCTCATGGTGGCATGTGACTCGATACCTACATTATTGCACGCGGCAAGTCACCAAATCCTATAATCTCAACAGGCATGATCTCATTATTTCAGTTAATCATGTTATTTCCTGGCGTTTATCTCATCAGACAAGATCTTGTTATTCCAGTTAATTGTTATCTTGTGTTGTTGAGCCTGTAGCTTGTAATGTCCATATTCAGTTACAGCCACTTGCCTCCTCAGAGTTGGCCACTTCTACCAGCATGTAATTCGGTTTGTCTACAGTCCTCCTTTGATCCATTATTTGCAAAAACACTGGATCACAAATTAATACCAATGTGACTCAGTGACCTACCGATCTCTAATAAAGATAGCAATAAATTAAAAATATTATAAATGCAAATGCAATAATGATTTCAATTTACGATTAATTATCCCACTATAATGGTCCAAATATCTCTCGTCTTTCCATTTTCATTTCCATTGGATATTTCCATCACAGTAACGTCATAGTTACAACCATTTGATACAAGTCATTAACATCATTACAATAATCACATATAAGAGAACAAATCCACGGGTAAATTTGTACACATCTTTCTATTTAACAGAACCTTAATGATCATATATAAACCTCTATTAGTACAGCAGGTAAGAATCCCACTGAATCTATCAGCTTTTATGTGCAATGTCTCTAATGGTCTGTGGTATAGTTAGTCTTTAACTTGTGATGCTTTCTTAGTTAACTCAGGAGTCCCAGATATCTAGGTGTAACTCATAAACATTTATCTATGATGGAACTTGATGCTATTGTTCCATCAGTCCCAAATGTCACCACATTCATGATCATGAGGTATATTTCCCAGTCCCAACTTTCATCATATTAGTTTAAATCTATTATAGAGATCAAGATAGTAGCTGCTGTTATGTACAGTTTTCATAAACTGATGCACATATTAAACTATTCCAATCTTATAGGTTCCATTTTGATAATGCCAATGGTCAAGAATAAATACTTGGTCCCAATTAGGAATTTTCTAAAATAATTTATACATATCAATAATTTATCATATATTTTAATGTTGCTTCTGGATTCATCGTTTGGGATAGCTGGATGTTCCTCTGGTTCTTGGTAAAGGCAGGACAGTCATCTGTTGTTTACCTGCCTAGATAATTCTGAGCAGCATTCTAAAGTTTATTTATTAGTCACAAATATGCTTACATCAACATGAAAGGAGTTGCATGCAAATCCCCTAGCTGTCCCACTCTGGTACCTGTTTGGGTACATTGAGGGAGAATTTAGCACGTCTTTTGCACTGTGGGATGAAACCAGAGCAACCGGGGGAAACACCTTGCAGATACACGGAGAACATGCAGACTCAGCACAGACAGTAATCCAAGTCAGGAATTGAACCTAGGTCCCTGGTACTCTCTGCATTCCTCACACATCTTTGGGGAGTTAGGTTATCCAGCACTGGGCCAGGAGGTGATAGTAAGGGTGGGTGTATAGCAAATGAAGTGGTGAAAAAGGCGGCATTGTACTTGGCGCTTGCAAAGGATCATTCTTGGGATTTTGGGCTGAAACTAGCTGTTGCTAATTTGGAGGAGTTGTGGAGGAGTTAGAGGTAGAATGAGCACATTCTGATCTCCAATCACATTTAACTTCACATGATGCAGATGGCTGGCTTGGATGCCTGCAAATAAAATCAACTAATCCAGTGTCTTTCCACCATCTGGCATTACTTTGTACATCAAGGGTGTAACTTCGTCTATTATGAAATGCGGTCCCCCACATGGATGATAAGAATGTTCTGGGCTAGAAATTTTGATCACTACTCTTTTTCCACTTTCAAACTCTGTAGCAGTTACTTTTTCATGAAAATACTTGTCTTTTTCTTTTCCTAGTTTTACTGCTGCATCTCCTGGGCAGCTCGTACATTTTTTTGTGGTAGTCCAAAAAAGGGGTCTGTGATACATAGCAAAAGAGTTCCTCGATAGTGTGTGTAACCCATAGAAGTGTTCCATTTGGCAGTATGTTAGAACTTATATTTCATGGAGGTGAGTGACTTGGCACCTACATTATTGCATGTATCCAGCCATCAAACTCTATCATTTCACAGACAAGATCTCATTATTCTAGTCAATCAGGTTATCTCCTGATGTTTGTCTCATCAGGCAAGATTGGTCACCTCTGTTAATTAAGTTATCTTCTGCTGTTGGGCCTGTAGCTCATTATGTCCGCATTTGGATAGAGCCACTTGACGCCTCAGAATTGGCCATTATTACCAGCATGTAATTCGGTCTGGCTACAGCGAGCAAATTTGAGGGAATTTTCATCTAGCCTTTTGCCGGGGGGCTGGGGGCGGGGGGAGTATAAATTGCTCAGGCTGGGTTCGGCTGGCAGCTTCTGGCTGAGGCAATTACGTTGAAATTCACCCTAAAGTGACTGTAAACTTAACTCTTGGAAATTTTCTTGAGCTGCCTATCAAACTCTATGCAATCTTGCGTCTATTGCCCGTCATGCTAGCATATAAATCTTAAACTCATCTGTATGAGATTAAAAGGTGAAGGTAGTTGGAACTCTGTATATATTATAAAAATAAAAGTAGACTTGGATTGTACTCAGTGTCAATGAATACAACATATTCTTGATATAAGGCAGGCTCAATATTTTTATTAGATGAGATTTCACTGGAGACTATAATGTAAGCCACCTGTTGATTTGATTGATATAATTTCTGAGGTAGGTTAACATTTACATGTTATCTTGTAAGGTTAACATCATTATGCTTTTTATATTTGACCCTAGATGTGTTTTCTTTTCTTGGACTTAACGGTTAATGATGAAGTTGAAGACACTTTGTGTCATTGATTGTATTAATTTTGAATGGCTCAGTTGCTAATCATCAGGATCAAGTTGTGACAGCAAAATAGCATGAGAAGAACATACTTGCCAATTTACCAGTTCTATAAAGGAAATATTAGATTATAAGGGAATCCCTTCATCTTGAAATGCCATTTCAGCATTTTTATTATATATTTCACAATTACCAGGAGTTAAATAGGATGATTGTAACTTCTCCGAGACCCTTGAAATGTTTATTATAAATATTTTGTTCTTACAGAGTTCATGAAATAAAGAAGAGTGGATATCTGGAGAATGTTATGCACAAGCTTCCATTTTGATACTCATGAACTTTGTTAAACATGCACTGGCAATTCGGAGTATGGGGACAAATAAGACGAGGAAGGAACAGAATAAGATTTACAGCGTTTCATTTATGGATACATAATTGAAAAAGAGTTTCTTAAAATTATACTTAAAGTGGAGAAGTGGTCCTTAAAATGAATTGAAAAACTCAATGTGTAAGAAGAAACTTTTTTCAAAGCAATAACAAATGTTTGAAGATTTGTGGCAATTTTAACTTTCAATGAAAGCGTAAAAGAGATGGGATTGGATTCTCCACCCATTATATTCTCCACCCAGTCTGATTTTCTTTCCCAGGTAAAAGTGAAGGTAAGAATTTTATGCACTTTTTCAAATAATTTAATTGGTGTTTGAAATGTCGGTCAGTGGAGTTAAGTGTTCGTGTGTGAGATGTGGAAGATCCATGATGTTTCCAGCATCTCTGAAGACTATGTCTGCAGGAAATGCACTCAATTGCAACTCCTTACAGAACACATGGATAAGTTGGATCAACAGGTGGAAGCACTTAGGAGCATGAAAGAGACAGAAAGCATCATAGATAGGAGATTTAGAGACGTGATCATTCCGAAGGTGCAGGCTGATAGATGGGTGACCCCCAGAAGGGGCAGGCAGTCAATGCAGGAGTCCACTGTGGTCAACCCCCTCTTTAACAAGTATACTGTTTTGGGGAAGATGAACTATCAGGGATACCAGCAGCAGTAGCCAGAGCAGTGGCATCACAGCTAGGAGGTTGGGAACACATGAAGCAAGTATGGAATATAAGGAAAGTAGAAAGAAACTTAAGCAAGGAGTAAGAAGGGCTAAAAGAGGTCATAAAAAAGCATTGGCCAGCAGGATTAAGAAAAATTCCAAGGCTTTTTATACATATATAAAGAGCAAGAGGGCAGCCAGGGTAAGGGTTGGCCCACTCAAGGGGAGGGAATATATGCAGAGGAAATGGACGAGGTATTAAATGAGTACTTTGCTCAGTATTCACCAAAGAGAAGGACTTGGTAGATGATGAGTCTGGCAAAGGATGTGTAAATAGTTTGAGTCATGTCAGATCAAAAAGGAGGAAGTATTGGGATTCTTGAGAAACATTAAGGCAGACAAATCTCCAGGGCCTGATGGGATATACCCCAGAATACTGAGAGAGGGAGGGGAGGAAATTGCTGGGGCCTTGAGAGAAATCTTTGTACCCTCACTGACTAGAGGGGAAGTCCCGCAGGACTGGAGCATAGCTAATGTTGTTCCTTTGTTTAAGAAGGGTATCAAGAATAATCCAGGTAATTATAGGCTGGTGAGTCTTACATCAGTGGTAGGGAAATTATTGGAGAGGATTCTTCGATTCAGGATTTATTCTCATTTGGAAATAAGTGGATGTATTAGTGAGAGGCAACATGGTTTTGTGAAGTGAAGGTTGTGTCTCATGAACTTGATCAAGTTTTTTTGTGGAAGTGAGAAAGATGATTGATGAGGGATGGGTAGTGGATGTTGTCTACATGGACTTCAGTAAGGCCTTTGACAAGATCCCTCATGCAGACTGGTGCAGACTTTGAGAACTAAAGGGCCTGTTCCTGTGCTATAATTTTCTTTGTTCTTGTTCTAATTACTGCAAGAGAAACTCTGGTGGGGTGTATGATGGTTGGCCAATCCAATGTTGTCCATTTAAAATTACACCCCTCATCAATATAAAAGGAAACATTTTATAAAGGGGAACTTCTTGGACCCCCCTAAACTGAAGCATATGAGGTAGTATGCACCCAACAGATGAAGTCATGGGTCGGGGCTTTGAGGATCAGCCACCACCAGGTGTGTTTTTAGCAAGGGACACATGAAGCAAGTATGGAATATAAAAGTAAGGAAGTACTTCTGCAGCTGTATAAGGTGCTGGTGAGGCTGCAGCTGGAGTACTGTGTCCAGTTTTGGTCACTGCATTCGAGGAAGGATATATTGGCCTTGGAGGAGGTGTAGAGAAGGTTCACCAGGCTGATAATAGAAATGAGGGCATTGGATTGTGAGGAGAGACTGAATAGGCTGGGTTTGTATTCTTTGGAGTTTAGAAGGCTGAAAGGGGATCTTATAGAGACATATAAGATAATGAAGGGGGTGGATAGGGTAGAGGTTGAGACACTCTTCCTGCTTAGCAAAGATAGCAGGATTAGAAGGCACAGCCTCAAGATTGGGGCGGTGGGGGGGGGGGGGGGGGGGGGAACGGTTCAGATCAGAGTTGAGGAGGAATTTCTTCAAGCAAAGGGTGGTGAATCTTTGGAATTCTCTGCCTGATGAAGTGGTGGAGGCTTCCTCGCTAAATATGTTCAAGTCAAGAGTGGATAGGTTTTTGATTGAATTAAGGATTGTGGGGAGAAAGCGGGAAAGTGGTACTGAACCACTACAGATCAACCATGATCTTATTGATTGGGGGGGGCAGGCTTGAGGACCTCTATGGCCTACTCCTGCTCCTATTTCTTATGTTCTTACATTCTTACGTATGATGCTTTTCACTGTCTACCAATAGATGTGACAATAATAAATCAAATCAAATCAAATTTCATCCCTCTTCTGCCCACAGGATTCGACCTGGTGGTTATCTCTGCATCTGAGCAAGTCAGTTTGCTGCCCTTCTGGAACTGGTGAGTTGCAGTTGAATGCCTGCTTGGTACCAATAACCCAGAGCTAACATGTTAGTGAGCCTCAAAATAGCTCAGACCGCAAACTGGCATGAATAGGTGGGCAGATAGTCAACTCTGCTGATTTTATAACTGTTTTTGAAGCCACTGACTCTTGCTGAGCTGTAATTCTATAATCGTTGGTAGCCTGAAAATATCTGGGCCCAACTTATCATTTTTCACCTGATTAGTCAAGACAGTGGACAGAAGCTACAATTTCAACCTTCACTTGTTTTCACCTCAATATTGAAAGTGCCATCATATGAGAGCTAATGGGTGGAAGGCAAATGAGAATTATAATACCTCTCAATTATCCGGAATGTGCATGAACCATCAGGACTTCCACTCTGTCACGGTTGCAGCTTCTGTACAGCCACATAAAGATCATCCTGTGTGCAAGATTCCTGGGGAAATGGCATGATTCGCTCAGCCTGCCTCAATCCATCTTCCCTAAACTCTTCAGACCTTGGAACAGGCTTACCGGATGGAGGGCTATGCACTTAAAACATGGCTGATGACACCCATGAGAAACCTAACATTAGATGAATTGTCTAACAACAATGAATCCCAACAACACATGAGTAATCAATTAGGATGCTGAAAATATACTTCAGGTCCTTTGCATATCAGGTGGTACCTTTTATCACGCATCAGATAGAACTTGGAGAATCATGGCAGTGCGCTGGTGCTCTGCACAACACAGAGCAGCCTGCAGGTTTGGAGCTGCAGGAGAAGAAATGTGCAGAACGCATAGATTCTTCAGGCAGATGAGGAGGAAGGAGAATGTGATTAGACCCTGGCAGCAGCAGCAGGAGCACACTGCACAGCCTGGAATACCTCCACAGCCTCATGATGACATGATTTATTTGCAGTGCATTAATGCATCAGTCAACAGCCACATGCTGAGTCCTCCCTACTCCACTGTGTCCCACCCACCCCACTGTGTCCTATTCCACCAATCCCTACCAAGTCCCATCCTGCTTCACACACCCCACTGTACCCTGCCCCCCCCCCCCCCCCTGCCCTATCCCACTGTACCCTGCCCCCCCCCCCCCACCCCGCCCTATCCCACTATACTCTGCCCCACCCCACCAACTTGGCCTCTGCAACTTACACCAGGCAACAGAAAACAACAGAAGGGGGATGAAATTTGATTTGGCTTCAAGTCTCACCTCACAGTTAATCTCAATTGAGAAGACCACTTGCCAGGCCACAAGTAATAAAGGGCAAGGCAGGGAAGTGGTGAAGATAATTGATTTTTTATGTGATTCAGAAAATGAACAGTACGTTCATTAACAATTTAACATTGTGTAACACACCCATGTATATGCTCTTGTGGAACTACAAATGTTTACTCTTCCCTTTTCTGTTAATTTAATGAGGTGCAATTCCTGTGGCCTTAGCAGAGGTAAAAGCAGCTTCTTTGGGTTTGAAGTTTATGAGAGCCAGGTAAAAAACTATTTCACCTGCACCCGTGCACAGCAGACATAGTTATTGAGCCAAGAGGTAGAGGGCCAGTGACTGGAGCAGGAGACAATGGATGAATAGTGGAAGTGCTTTGAACATAGACCCTATTTCCATTCTCCTTTCTCCACTTTGTCTCTCATGGCATGCTCACACTACCCTAGTAGTAATGAGCTGGAAAACCCTTTGCCAAGCATGAACGGGTTACTATGTGGCCAAGGCAAGGTTTTGATCAATCCTACAGGTGGCATTCAAAGTGCGCATGCCAGCATGCACTCGTTTGATGCATTTATCACTGCATGCAGACTGCCACCACTCTTGCCTTGGGTGAAGGCATTAACACAAAAACTTGCAACATCAGGACACTCATGCTTGAGGTGGACTCCTCCAATGTCTCTCCAAGAATGCAGAAGGCTGCTGAGAGGTCTGTCAGTGTCACACACACTTCTTCTTGCTGTTCCAGAATTACCTTCTTGGGATCAGCAGCCCCTAAGTTCAGGAATTGCATTCTATCTCTACCATCTGCTCTTGCTCATTGTAAGTGAAAGCCCAATTATCTGCATCATAGTCTAACTGAGGGGCTTATATTTGAGTTAGTAACCCTCGAACTCAATGATTATGTCTGAAGGGTCTTTATCCTTCTCCTGTACCACCTCCTGCAGAATGTTTGATGGGCCTCCAGGAGATTAAAGGTATGTATTAGAACCGTCAAGATTAGAAAGTGTCAAATGAACATTGTGCTTATTAAAAAACCTCACTGTCTGATGTCAGCATGAGTGAGCACAGCGTCTCATGTGGCTTTGTTCTATTGCATTATACTGAAACAAATCTATCAGAATCAGAAACAATGGAAGGAAAATTAATAAATGGGAATGTTTTAAATAAACAGAAAACTATTATTAACTTTAGCTGCTCCTTAAGGCAGATACCGGGCATTAGCCCCATGGGGAACATTCATCTTCAATTTTCTACACTTTGAGTTGAATTCTATAATAAACCATAGTCATAACTGCTATTGTAAACAAATTGGCAAGCTGTCAAACAAAAAGCAATCAACAATGGCATTCAATCCTGTAAATGTCATAATGTGTTTTCCTGTGGTACAGCTCACAGAAATAGTCAACTTACATCAATCTTATTCAGGGACTGATATTGTTGGTAATACCTATACAGAATGCCTGATTTTTCCCCACTGTTCTGAATGAAGCCTAAAACGAGGCATAAATACACCTTCTGGAAACAATAGAGTTGGGTGTGACCATCCTAGAAAATATTTCCAATACATATGCAGCAGAAAGAAACTACAACTTCCTTGTACTAAGTATGACACAGCAGTTTTGGAAATGGGAAATCATAAATAGCGTTGTATTATAATACAGGCTCAGTGGCTAACTTTATTAAAGCTTTTATGCTCAGTGCCACTACAGGTATCAGTTTGACACTGGTACATATTTTTAGAGTCATACAGATATGCAGATATCCCTGACTTTATAATATGATTATATCACTTAAGAATTACTTTGTATTGATTGCAATTTACATCTGGTGATAAATTGAAAAAAAATCTGCTGCTGCTATTTCAAAATTAAAACTGCCAGTTCTGAAATTATTCAATATGCTTACCATATTGAATTGATGCAACTCCTGCATCAATTGTGTGTTAGGTTATTATAACATATATTATGTACGAACAATTAGGTTATTATAACATATATTATGTACGAACAAACCTTTTCAGCGGCTTATATGATCTCAATATATTTGGCCCTTTTAAAAATGTGAACAATTTCTTCTTGTTCAAGGTTGAAATTGATCTCAATGTTGAGTTGCAAAATGGTTCATTAATTGTTAAATAATATTCCTTCCCCTTGTCAGTGACTCTCATTTACCCGTTGTCTCCTCAAGGACTATATCTAGTAAAGTGGATTCACATATTCAAATATTTGAAAAAGGTTCTGTTGATTGGATGTTATCTGAATCAATAGAAAATATACAGTTGAAAAGGTTTCAATAGCCTATCGTTTATTTGGTATTAACAGAATGGGGTTGTAAGAGAAGCATTTTTTTCGTGTTCTGTTATTAACAGGTCACCACATTCTACTATCATCCTATTCTTCATGACACTCCCATCTTTGAGTATTGAGATGAATATTCTGGGTGCAGAATTTGGATCAGAAAAGGCATTGGAGACTGCAATTTGGAAGCTGGAGGACCTGTGAGTGGGCCATGCAGTGCCTCCAGCTGCTTTCAATACGGCCCACGTTACAAACTCATGTGGGGAAGCTGCCCAACTGGTGTCATCCGGATGCCAAACAGCCATTCTAGCCCATTTGATGCACTGTTTACCAGTTTGGACCTTGCAGATTCATTTCACTGTCAATCATCAACTTAGATTCAGCTGTAAAGAGAGCTCAGCGTGAATATTATTTAAAAGACCAGGCACCCAACACGTAGTAAGGTAACTTTGAAGAACTTCTGTTTTGTCAAGTCACTAGATATGCTGTGAAATATGTTTTGAGGGAATGTGGTGAGATCCTAGATTGTCACCTGGAGGGCAGAGGATTTGGTGACCTGACCACATAAAGGCTACAACAGATATGGAGATAGTTATTGTGCCTCTCTGTCTGTTGCATGGCAGGAAGATGGCACAGAAGCTGCACAGAGGAAAAGGTTTGTGTGATGTTCTCTGTCCATATGGAGCTGGGCTCCTCCATACTCGCTGCACACAGTATCTCTGAGGTTCAGTGTTTACTCAGAGGGTCGGTGTTCTCACGTATTCAGCTTCATTAAGATTCTCATTTTGTATCTCCTGGAGAATTCATCTGCAAATTTCACCTTCCAGTGAATTGGCTCACAAATTCTCTTTTGCTTCTAATCTGGTTGTAGCCCAATCATGCCGGATGACTTACCACATGCAGATATCAACCTTATACAAAGTACATACTGTGCAATTATCCAAACTATTGACTGTGAGTAATAGGGCCTCCACATCAATGCTGTGCTGTTTTCTCTTTTCCTTTCTGGGATACCATGACTAGGCTGATGGCAACTCTTGGGTATGTTAAGACAGGAAAACAAAAAGGGAAATGTTGGGGTGAAGGAAGGATGTGGGTTCAAAAGCAACCGATTTATGGTCACAATACCCGCAGCTTACTGTTAATACCAAAAGACAGGAAGGCATGTAGCTGGAAGATGAGAAGGGGACAGAAGGTAGTAACAGACCATCATTCTCAATTTTTTCAGTGATATAGAATGCCTTGGATTGTGCTGCCACTGGCTTCTTGAGAGGATAACATTTTCTTGGTAAGGTTCAGGAAGTACAGACATCCTTATTCCCCCATTGGTACTGCTTTGGTCCTGATGGTTACGAGTGACTTTTCCCTGTAAGGGAATGTGTAGAATGCTAATGATGTGCTATTCCAGCTGAATAGCAGGAGACATATGGAAGCAGTACGAATTGGGCATGGGTCAAATATAATTCTAATGTGTGTGAGGGAGAGGAGGAGTAACATGTGTCAAGAACTGGTGCTAGATGAGTAATGGTTAAATAATACATTGAGCATTGTGAGGTTAGTGGTGCATTACGTAGAGGATGTTGAGTGAACACCATTCACTGACCTTGACCACTTATGTGAGATTATTAAACTTCTTATTGCACCTCTGCTATGCCCTTGGGAAAGACTTCTGGTGTTACAAATAAGAGATGATATTTTGGGACTGTGTCTTTAAGGTAGGATAAATTGAAGAGGGTCATGTGTCCTATTCTGAAGCCTGCCTAATAAAAGGCATTTGTGACATGCCTGTTAAAGATTACAGAGGTTATGTTTATGCAAAGAAAGTGTAAAGTTTCATAGTTGGAGACAATGGCAAAAGCATCTGTATTTGCAATGGTTGAACTGGTAGCTTTCAACTAGGAAGATTTTGAGAATGTCCAATTGTAAACAGTTCTACTTTAAACTTTCCATTTACTTCCAAGATTGATTGGAACAGAGAAGATCCTGAGGGGTCTTGGCAGGGATGTGAAAAGCTTCTTTCCTCTTGTGGGAGAATCCAGAACTAAGAATTGCTGCTTACAGATAAGGGTCACTCATTTAAAATGACAATGAGGTAAAATTCCTTTACTCAGATGGTCATGGGTCTTTGGTCTCTTCCTGGAAAGGGGATGGAAGCAGAGTCTTTGAATTTATAAGGCAGAGGTGGATATATTTCAAAGCAAAAGGATAATGGGATGCAGATTTGAGATTGCTATCTGATCAACCACATTCTTATTAAATGAGAAAGCAGACTCAAGGGGTGGAAAAGCTTACTCCTGGTCCTTGTTCATATGTTTGTATGTAAAATAGAATATGGTTTTGTGAAATGAAGAGCTAACCAGCATTTCTATCTGAATATAAGGTCTGTGTGATTTACATTGTCATGGAGATGGACTTTGAGAGGTGAAGAATTTCAATGATATCCCAGAAACTTATAGACACAGTTAGTCTGCCAGAATCTGGGAGAGGAGGAGCTGCTGGAGGCTGAAAGTCTGTGCAGAAATGCAATGGGAACCTGTCCTCAGATTGAAAAGACCTAATTCATGTGGATTTGAAATGAGGCAGAAAGATTTGCCTAATTAGCAATAAAGAGAACATTTCCAGGAAAAGCCCTCAGCATAGAAAACAGTTCTGAGGTTAAAACCAGGAAAGGGAAAGAATGGAAATAAATCCTTGAGCGCTAAGACTTAGGATTGATTCCTAGAGAATTGAATGTTTGCCTGAGGAGCAGTGTAAAGTATTATCCTGAAGGGGGATATTCAATTGTGTTAAAAGTTAAAGGGGAAAGTCCAATTTTACCACAATGGTGCTAAATCATTGGTGCTTTTAATTTGCTTGTTGCAGTAAATGCCTTAAATTAAATCTTGATGTGTCATCCCTTCAGCTATCAACTGGAAGTTTGAATTTTTTAAAAAACTGTATCAGCCTCCATAGAAATCATAACACAGTGCCTTGAGTTCCCTGCCAAATTGCTTCCAGTCCCTTTGGGGAGTTGTTCTAGAGGATCTCCTGACTATCTCACTGATTTCTGTCCCCATCCCAAGGAAAAATAGTCTCTCTCCCTCTGTCAGTGTCACAACTAAGGCCTTTAGCTCAGTATCCATAATGCTAGAAACATTATCTCTTGTGACTAGTTATACAGCTTCTAGATGCAGCCAGTAGACCACTGATTACATTAAGTGCAAGTCCCCTTTAAGAGGGAAGAACTGCCTTTAAAGTGGATCAGGCTGTTTGCACTGTATGCCGTCTGCAATCTCTACTCAGCCTCTTGCCAAATGCTCAGGCAGCAAGCAACACAGACCCCATTTGGACTGAAGGTATAATCCCTTTAAGTTAAAGTATTGTTTCATTAATTCAGTTTAGATTTTAGGGTAGTAGGGTTGGGATTGAACATTGAGTTGAAAGACATCAATACTGACAATAGAAAATCTCTTCCACCTCAGAACACCACCTAAACCCGGCAGCATATGTATAGTTCGAGTCAGATAAGTAATAAATCTATATCAGCACAGTCACAACCTCATCAGCATATCTACCCCCTCTATCACTGAGGTATTTCCATTTACTATGTGAGATCTCTGAGTAAAATTGCCAATTTAGTATAGTTTTTTGCTGTGGACTCCTGCCAACCAAGAACTCTATTGAGACTGTCCACTCTAATTTCACTTAAAAGATTTTACAGAATCCAACAGAGAAGACTTTAATTCCATTAGTCGGGGTAGGATTCAAACATAGGCTCCAGAAGTTAAAGGACAACGTACTACCAAATACCCATTGTCGGTTCCAATATTTAAATATTGGAGTACTTGTAACAAAATAGACTTATGTTGTGTCTGGTTTGTTTTCCTGCAGTTACTACCCTATCAGTCAAATTTCCTTCTTACAATATTCACATGCTGTTGTCTTTTACTGATTTTTCTTTAACAACAATTTTGTGGTGATATTGCTGAGTAGGTATTAACTGTCGGGCAAAGCACACCGACCTGCCACCAAAGATCGCCAGTGGGATGGGTTATAAATATGTAGCAAATGGGCATTCCAATAGTTCACCAGTTCGGGGTTGTCACAATATGGGATGTCACCTGTGGAAAAAAGGTAGGTCTCATTGAGAGAACCCATTGGGAGTGATTGACAACTTTCTTGTGGAATTTGAATAGCCATCCTGCTCCTCCTGGATAGTTGAGTACTTTTATTTTCTAGGTCTCTTCTGTTGTATTGATATATTTCACTGAAGTAGGCAATTGAGATGGGCGCCACGATGGCACAGTCATTAGCACTGCCTCAGAGAACTGGGTTTCATTCCTGCCTTGCATCACTGTCTATGTGACTGTGTGGAGCTTGCATGTTCTCCCTGGGTGCTCCGGTTTCCTCCCACACTCCAAAGATGTGCAGATTAGGTGCATTAGCCATCTAAATTGCCCCTTAGTGTCCTAGGATATGTAGGTTAGAGAAATTAGTGGGGTAAATATGTAGGGTTATGGGGGGAGGGCCTGGATAGGATTGTTATTAGGGCAGACTCAATGGGCTGAATGGCCTCCTTTTGCACTGGAGGGTTTCTATTATTCTAAGATGACATCTGGCTTTTATATATGTCACAGAACTCTAATGTGAAGAGATGAACAGTGCTCTTGCCTGGTTCATGTGGACACCATGGCCTCCCGTCAGTTGGTCCCAGTTAAATGGCAGCCTACAATGAACAGGAAGGTAGTTTACCATCTCCATTTGAACTCTGCTTGCCCTTCTGTTTCCACTGGGCAAAATTGAGTTAAAATCCTTCCTGGGGAGTTACTGTTAAAATTACATAAGATTCACAAACCAATTGTTCAAACCAATATAGAATTAAAGTTGGAAAACATATAAGCGAGGGCATAATTATATTCATTCTAATTATTCATATCTGCTTTTCTGTTTATTATCACTGAAAACATGCACATAAATGATGCAAGTTGGATTCATATGTTCTGAATTTCAATCTCAAAACATCTTTGAAAACTCTTGGGAAGGCCAGACTATATGGGGTTGCGGGATTTGTTACATATGAATGTTACAAACTGTAGCAAGTTGCAGTTACTTGGCAACAATAATTGCCATCTTGAAAACATTACATCTCGATTTAGCTCTAACATTGTTTGATTGGTGAAAACCATATGCGACTAGTGAGGGCATTCAAAGAATGCTGAACTCTTGTCTGTGCAGGATTGATGGGGTTGCTATGGCTGGATACCAGGTAAGTCCAGAAGACTCATCCCTTCCGCTAACAAATTAAACTTGTAATTAGACTTACAGACAGATAGAAAAACTGAACATTGTCCCTAGGGTTGAGGCAGTAACCAGAAGCTCAATTTGATAATTGGGAACACATTTAATACTGGTCAATAAACAGTAATTCATTACTCTAAGTTTACTAACCTGTCTGTTTAACTAAACTTCAGTTTGGAAAGTGAACATTGCATTGCTGTATTTCTTGTTATGTTCAAACTTTCATTTCATATTTCTCTAATTTTATCCTAATTTGCATTGGTCAAGTTATTAAGATGGTCCAGTCCACAAGCAGATCACCATAATCTTGATGAAAAAACAGAAAAGAAACCACCCGGTAATTCTGAGTTCTGAAAATATGCCAAACTATGTCCAGACACCATTCACACAATTGGGAAGAGGGGATGGATTTAAAACTTAGCCAAAGAAGCCTCTCAATAACCCAATGAATCATATTTGTAATTGTGTTCACAGATGGACAGAAAACTTGAGTGACTACAGAAAGAAAAAAATTCACAGCTTTAACAGACTTAACCCCACTGTCTCCTATCTGTTGCTCAAAATAATGTTTAATTTTATTTTTCATTTCACTTTTGATTTTCCAAATCCATTAATGTCATCCATTAAATCTGAGGCAATCTCAATGACCTTTATTACACCTCTCTGAACTTGGCTGTTAGAAAAGGAATAAGGGTTTTCTTTTATTTATTTGCTCTTGGGATATGGGTAAAGTTCATAATTGACTAGAGAAGGTAGTGAATGCTCCTCAAACCATTGCAATTTTTCTGCTTATGTGTTTCCACAGTGCTATTAGGAACAGAATCTCAAAGTTCAGTCTCAGTAGTGATTAAGGAGCATGATATATGTCCAAGGTGGATAGTGTGTGACTTTGAAGGAACTGGGAAATGGATATCGAGTTCAATAATGTGCATGTTAATCAATCTTCATCTCTAACTTCTTGAATGCTGGGCTGTGCATGCATTCATGCAGGCAAGTGATGAATTTTCATCAGACTTTTGAACAGAGACACCTATGTCAGGTTCCTATTTAGTGATTCCAACTCAGCCTTCAACACATTACTGATTTCCAAAGTCTATGGCCTGGGGCTTGGCTCCTGCCTCTGCAGCTGGATCCTAGACTTCCTAATCTATAGACCACAATCAGTCAGTATAGGCAACAATATCTTCTCCACAATCATCCTCAGCACAAAGCTGTGTCCTTTCTCCTTACTATTCTCCTTATGCACCTATGATATGGGGCCAAATACCCTCCAACTTGATTTTCAAGTTTGCTGAAAACACCACTGTAGTGGGTCGGATCTCAAACAGTGATGAAACACAATACAGGAAACAGATAGAGAACCTGGCGATCTGGTACGGCAACAATAATCTCTCCCTCAATATCACTGAAAGAGAGGAGATAGTCGTCAACTTCAGGAAGCGTAGTGGAGGACATGCCCTGTTCACATCAATGGGACGAAGTGGTAATGGTCAAGAGCTTCAAGTTTCTAGGCATCCAGGTCACCAACAAATTCTTCTGGACCCTCTACGTCGACACTATAGTTAAGAAAGCCCACCAGTGCCTCTGCTTTCTCAGAAGGCTGAGGAAATTTGGCATAATCTCTTCCACCTTCTTCCATCAGGAAAAAGACACAGAAGTCTGAGGACATGCATCAATCAACTCAAGAACAGCTTCTTCCCTGCTGCCATCTGACTTTTGAATGGATCTACCTTGTATTAAGTCTTTTCCTACACACTATGTATGACTGTGATATTACATTCTGCACTCTCTCCTTTCCTTCTATATGTTTGGTATGCTTTGTCTGTATAGTATGCAGGAAGTAACACTTTTCATTGTACACTAATAAATGTGACAACAATAAATCAAATCAAATCAAGTTAAGCCTCAGAGATAGTGGAGAAGTTTTGTGTGGGCAGCAGGTGAGCAGCTATAACAACGTATCACATTCTATCCTACTTGTATAGCTGCTTTGCTAATATGGCTGATTCAGCTCCATGTCTTGCCTCTTTCTTGTTTCCACAGTTTTGATGCTGGAAGACTAGGTACTGATGGTGTCACTTGAGGTGGATTGGAGAGGTGTAGGTAATAGGCATTGGATATCTTTGTTGGATATGGTCAGTACCTGGAACTTACATGATGTAAATATTACCTGTCATTTATCAACTATTTGGTTCCTGCTTTGGCTAATGTGAACTTTATGATTGGAGAATGTGAACTAAGTACTTTGGAGTCATCAGCAAATAGCCACGATATTAGGATGAAGGGAAGATTATGGTTGAAGCTGATGAGAATTGGCGGGCTGAAGATATTTCCTTGAGGGATTTTTGCAGTTATGTTTTGGGCTGTGATCATTGGCCTCCAAGAACCTTAGAAATCTGCCTTTGCCTGATTTATTATAGATAAGTGGAGGGTTTTCTCTTGATCTCCATTTACCTTTGGTTTGCTAGTATGCTTTGGAACCTAGTTCAGTTGAATGCTGGCTTGCTGTTGAGGAAGGGCTTGACTCTGATATTCACGTTCTCATTGGCATGTCTGCATCAAAGCTGTGATGGAAATTAGTTGTATGAACACACAACTAAAACTGAGCTCACCTGCAAAAAAAAATGTAAGTATATTCCAAACAAAAGCTACAAGCTTTTGACAAATTCCAGAAATGATCATTGCGGTAAACTGTTGAAAAATCTTTCAGTGAATCATCACCACATTGAGAAGCAAGAGGAGCCATTTTGACAGCTTAATCTGCAACTGGTGCAATAATGTTATCAATAATATTTTAAAAACAAGTATTAAACATTTGTGAAATATTGCTGTATGGTCATGATCACTTGCAGCCTAAAACGTAAATATAGATCTCTAGTTGTGTTCCTCAAGCTAACTCACATTACATAATTTTGTAATAACTTACGCAGAAAGGAGATTATTCAGCCCAATTTTAAGCAGTTATCTTATAGCCATGCACCCTCCCCATGCTGTTTGCTGCATCAAATGATTTCTTGATTGAATCAAGGATTCTCAAGTCATTTACAGTGCTTTGAAATCTATTCCAACTGTTTCCTGCATGAGGAAGAATTTCCTTCTTTACAGAAACATTGGAACAGGAATTGACCATTTAGCCCTTCCAAGTTGTTTTGCCATTCAATTAGATTATGACTTACCTGCAATCTAATTCTTTGCATATTAGTCTCAACAGATCCTTTAACTAATTCTACCGACATCCCTTTATCCTGCAGAGTATGTTTAAAGTTCCAGATACCCTTTCCCTTATTTGACTAACTGCTTTCCAGACATCTTCTTTCCAGGCTGAAATGCTGAAGTGGCTAAAATTTGACATTACAAATGGGGCAAAACAGGACATTATGAACTGTCATCTAGTTTACCTTCCTGCCTGATTCTGTTTTCTAATGGAGAAGAAAATTTCACGTGGGGGAGGGGGGGGGGTGGTCAGGGGAGAATGGATGAACTCACATTTGTCAATTGAAATGGAATGTCACTCCTTCCCACAAGTTTCTTGAGCCTTTCCAAATAATTCAATGCTCCTATCAAAAGGCATTAGCTCTGTGAACATTCAATTCATTGCCTCTGAACTTTGTTAGTCTCTTTTTCTTGGTAATTACACAAGGTAATCAAGGTAGCTGTACGGTGTGACCAAAGCACCATATAATTTGACTGTGCCTTTGATTTGCTTTTAGCTGTTTTCTTATAGGTTCAACATTCTTTGGCTATGTTGACAGTTGTCCTGCATTGATTTGCCATGATGACAATTAGCTCTCCTGATTCTTCATCAGTTTTATCACAGCTAATTTAACAACATTAATGAAGTATATACGTAGCTTAATTTTCCTTTCAATGTGCAATACTTTGCATTTGTCATATCAAACGTTGGTTTCCACTGTTTTCTTCACTTGCATTTTGTGAAAGCAGTAATGTTGATAATATAGAGTATATATATATATTGCAGCATGCTTTAAGGCTACAGAATCTATTGTAACAAGTTGAAGGAACTGCATTTTAATTGTTATTTGTGGTATGAGGAATATGCTTTTGAAAAAAAATGAAGAGGCATGGAATTTTGGACACTTCTAAGCTTTTTTTTACAAAAAGGTTACAAGTTCACTTTGGTCTGTGAACAAACTATATTTTTCCTAATAAATCACATGACTTCACATGAATCACACGATCAGCAAAACACCTGCTAAGATGAAATTTATTTCGTTTTTATAATGAAAAACACTGCTGTTGCCAGGCTGTAGGTTCTGCTGATTTACTGAAAACATCTGACCTGGGAAAAGTTCTGTCTGAACTTTTGATGTTGAAGTCGCTGGAAAATTCTCATCTCAGTATAATTTATCTGTATTTTGAAAGCTTGTGAAGCAGTAATAGGTGAGAATCAACAAAGATAATGTTTCACAAAAGATCCATGTGAAGACTTCAGGTAACTGCTATGACCAGCACACTGTCAGATTGAAAGCATCAAGATCTTTTCAAACTTTATCCTTTCTACAGTGCCCCCTTACACCAACATCTGCAAACACCTTATTATGTCATGTCCTTTGTTTTATGTGTGTGCATGTTGTGATTTTTTAAAAGGGGGTAAATCATTACACTTGCGGATTACAAATTGTACGTTAACATTTTTGTATTTTTTAAAATTGTTTTGTTTCATAGTAAATCAATTATTCTGAGTTTATTGAAAGGAGCCTGGCTAAAGTCTTTTTTATTCTGGGTCTAACAAAGCAAAATGACTGGCCATTTTGCTGAGTGAATTACACATTTACACTATTGCTGTGATCAGAATCTGCTTCTCTCTCTCATCTCACTTCCTTCCCAAAACTGTATAGCTTGGCATAACTGGTAAATATCTGATCCCAGATCAGAAACAACCAGCATAAATAATTATTTTACCTCATCTTCATTTCGAATTTGATCCTCTAAAGGATAATGGAATCAAAATGTGAATGAAATGCATGTTACAAATTTGAAATGTCAAGTGTCTGTACATTACTCTGTTTTATTGGATGCTATGTAGTGTAATTAAAACGGGGGCATATTCTCCTCCTGCATTCCTGATGCAAATAAATAAATCTCTCCACAAAGATCACAAAGCACCGTAGTAAGGAGTCGATGAGATTATCACAAATTGCATGCCGTACGTTTTGTAAACGGAGGATTGGTATCAAATTGGAAAGGAGGGAGGAAACATTTGCGTTCTCCAAGAATTCGCAATTACCGACCCATGATCTGCGTGTGATGCACAGGCCGGACTGAAGCAAAGCAGGATTCCATTTCGCAGTTTGAGTGAGAAAGAAACGGAGTGGGGATTTTGTTTAGTTTTCTTTTTAATCGTGAGTCCATGCTCCAGCCCTGGGCAACTGGGATACCAACCGGTATTGGAGTGAGCTGCGCAACTAACCTCTGAAAACATTTCCATGCAAATATGCGTTGAGTGGGACCTGTGGGGGGTTTCGATATTTGCATCAATTGGGAGCTCATTGTCACAGCTGCTGTCTTCAGACACGATTGTTTTGGGTTAATCCAGCCAGACTATCAGAATATTCATAACAACATTTTATCGAAACTTTTCAAATCCGTGAATTTGATTCTGTAACCAGCAATTATATATGTAACAAAATCCAGGAGCCATGTTTCACTTCGAGCAGCCAACAGATTAATACAGACCACTTTCCAGTCAGAATATTTTGTATAATCTGCCGCTCCCCCTCAGTGTATCTAGCCTTTCAGAAATGTTTTAAATTCACAACAATACGGAACAACTTTTGCATGTAACTTTCACAGCAGTAGGTATCCGTGTCCTCAGGATAAGATCTGACAATAATCTCTTCTAGCCCATCTCCAGTAGAATTATTACTCCCATTTCCTATCCACTCAAATAATTCATCTGAATTTTTGGCATCTTAGAGCGTGGCTTGTTAATATATAAAACATTTACTAATTCCATAGGGGAGAATATTGGTGAACGTTTATGAAGCATTAATGCCTAACTACATTTTCAGGAGATGGCTTATCAAGAGATGATTCAACCGACTCAAGAATAGCTTCTTCCCTGCTGCGTATTGATCTCTCTCTTCACCCCCTACCTGTAACTGCAGCATTATTTTTAGCACGTTTTCCCTCCCTCCTTCCCATGTACTCTATGAACTATAGGCTTTATCTGTATAGCACGCAAGAAATAATACTGTAACCCAAGGAATATGATAATAATAAATCAGATTGGAACGCAATAGCACAGTGGTTAGCAATGTTGCCTCACAGTGCTAGAAACCCGGGTCCAATTCCCATCTTGGGTCATTGTGTGGAGAGATTGCACATTCTCCCCGTGTCTGCGTGGGTTTCCCCCGGGTGCTCCGGTTTCCTCCCACAGTCCGAAAATGTACGGGGTAGGTTGATTGGTTAAGCTAAATTGATCATTAGTGTCGGGGGATTAGCAGGGTAAACAAATAGGATTACAAAAATAGGACCCGGGTGGGATTGTGGACGGTACAGATTCGATGGGCTGAATGACCTCCTTCTGCACCGTGGGGATTCTATGATTCATGTTGATGACGTGTAAAGAATTTGTCTTAAATAAATATTTGTAGCTGCAATTCATGATGAGCCGAATCCGAATGGCTTACTTTTGCACTTTGCGATTCTATGATACAAATGGTTAGCAAACTGGTAAAAGTTACGAATAAGGAATAATTTAAGTTGCGAAACTGCTAGTATGTTTACCCAGCAGTAAATAGTTTAAAATTAAATATGGTTTTCATTCTTTTTTTGGGGGGGGGGAAAGGTGGGTGGGGGGGTGGAAACTGTCTCTTTTTTTGGCCGTCGAGTAATGAGTCCCACATATCTTGCGAAGGAGACACTGAATCAGTGCGGGTTCTGCTCTCATGGACTGAATGGAACTGCACGGCCACGGGTGGCCTATAGGTGGCAATGCGGAACTATAAGTCAGGCAGCTCACTTTCAATCTCCCTCCTTCATCTCTCTGCTCCTGCTCGCCAGGAGGGACAGGCAGGACTGCAAACACCCAACCATTTGCAAAAACGATCAGCATCGCTCACTTTCATATGAACATCGAAACTGATTGCAGCTGATGCATCGCCAGGGAAATACCCCGATCGACTTTCCTTAAATTAGTTACCACATTAAAATGTTACACGCGTAAAAAAACAAATATTGTCTTCAGTTACGGGGACATAATATATGTATACTATATAAACTGTGTGTCCCTCTATGTTTCAGGTCATTTGTAGTGTTATTTCAACTAGAACTGACATAATTCTTCACCGCTTTGTTTAGCCTGTGAATTTCTTAATGAATATTATTTGCGTAGATACAACTGTGAGAGGATTACAGATCCCTATCGTCTAAATTCATTTAAATATTTCCTATTTTACTGGAGGCAAAGAAAGAAGAACTGGTAAAATTAGACAAATACTAATAAAGTACAGGGGCAGAATAGACGTAGGAACAGATAGAAGGGGATATAAGATGGATGAACTGAGAAATAGAGCGAATGGATAGGCAGGTAGACAGACAGGTAGACGGGCAGCTTGGGTAGATTCGGATTTGTGTTGATCGATTGTAACAATATTTATTGAACAGAACTTTCTTTGAGAATAGCATCCATCTGCTTCAATCCGGCGGAATGAAATATCTCTGCAATGTCTATCTTTTTATAGAATGGTCCCAGGACTGTCGTAACGAATCTCTAAATGACTGAAATATTTCCTTTTACAGCTTCGCAGCACCTGAAACAACTCAGTGTAGCCCAATGCCCGCTGGGCCCTTTCTCCATCCTCTTCCCCATATTGTTATGTCTGTCTGATTGAGCACAAAGATTCATTTCGCTATTTGTGGCCCGGAATAGTGTCACTGGAATATTCTAAATGCATCAGGGCCAGAGAGAGTCTTTCGGGGCCAATCATTCTTAGAGAAACCAAAACAATAGGAATTATTATATACGGGCTCCAGCAGAAAGGATCCCGGACTATTGTCATTAATTACAATGGCATGTATATAAAGTAAACCGTTTCTTATACAAACTGTGTTCCAAGGTTTAAGATAATAGGGAATCAAATTGTGGGAGCGTATCAGAGTTGGCACTGCCCTGAATTAGATACCAAAACTGGAGCAGGAGAATTGATAGAACATCGCCAATTCCTTCCTAATCACCTTACACGTTGCAGGTATTAGATAAGAAATGAATTTTACTGCTGCGTCCCAAATTGAAAATGGGAATATCTTCCAACCCTTTCTGATATCAGAGAGAGGTGGCTTTCAATAAACGAGGTTTTATCCCGCGTGTGAAAATTAAACGCTATGTACATTCGCCCACAAGTGAAGTACAAAACCTCGGGAGTCCAGTTTAAATTAAAATGAGGCTGATTGATTTTTTTTTACTCTGGGATTTATTTCTGGTGTTTTTTGGAGGTGGGGGCGGGGGTCTAATTCTGTAGGCAGTTTAGGCTAAGCAGGATTGCGAGAGGCGGTGCTGAAACTGGAGTTTTCTCAATCAGTCGGAGGACTGAAATCGATGCCCTGAGATTGCTTTCTCTCCTTGCTATGGCTCTGGTTCATGTGCTGGAGCGGATTTGCGTCACCGGTACAACTTGCGAGACGAGATAAAGTTGCACAAATATTGAAACCGGAAGTTCTAGCAGTCATTATAAAGTTTTTCTCCGGAAGAAATAAGGATTTCTGCTGTATCCTAAAATACTAAACAGGTTCTATTTTAAGTAAATCTAACAGGCATATCCGCTCATTTACTTCGCCTTCAAGCACATCAAAACAGGATGGCTATCAACGATGTGAACTTAATAGAGCTGGACACTTCCTGCACTCTGAAGACTTGTCCAGGGGAAAAAAAAAAGTCTTTATATATTTCCAACTTAAACAACTTTAACAATGTACTGGGCACACACAAAGCAAGATGTTTGCCATTGTTATAAAGACCCCATGATAATAACGCCTATGCAATAGGTATTGTCAGTATGTCAGTAATGGGGGTTTAAGGTTAGGATTGCAGACAGAGCCAAGATAATAATGTTATTTTTAATAACACGCTGTTGCAAAGCAAATTGAAAGGAGAGGGGCTGATAACATACTTATACTCTGCCTTGTGGGGAAGATGAAGATTAGTGTTTGAGGCACATTTAAGTGGAGTTGTTTCTTCAATTATTGATTGCACATACAAGAACATTCATGGTTATGACATTTTTATGAGGTTGCATTCTCGCGTAATCTAGTCCAATTGTAGTAAAGCCTCTGTGATATGCATACTTCAGGTAGAAGTGGGGTTTGAAGCTGATTTGTGGTATTTTCTGAACAACTTTCGACTCATTCCCCCCGCAGACCCCCGTTACTGAGATACAGCTCCATAGGCGCCGGGTGCCTCACCCAAATTTATATTGGTTGGAAACATAAAACTATTTCGTTATCCAGTTGAATGGGATCGGGTGCTCCTGTTTCCTCCCGTACTCCGAAGGTGTGCGGATCAGGTGGATTGGTCATGCTACATTGACCATTGGTGTAAGGGGGATTAGCAGGGTAAATACATGCGGTTACAGGGATCGGGCGTGGATTGTTATCGGTGCAGGCTCGATGGGCCGATTGGCCTCCTTCTGCACTGTAGGGATTCTATGATTCTATGCAGTTATCCTTATAAAAACAGAAGAGAATGTACAACTTGATATCAATGTAAATTAAATTTAGACACTTCTTTTTTTAAAAAAATCTTTGAACTGTTGGCTAATTCCGAGGTTAGTTTAATCCACACAGTCCACACAGTCTACAGAAGTTGCATCAAAATAAACCTCAGCAATAGTCAAGAAGAGGAGGAATCGCAAATGGACGGGGCATTCGGCAGGGTTGACATCAAAAGATTTTTAATCACGGGGACCTATTGCAAACATTGACTCCTTACTTTCATTGTTGCAGTCGCTTATGTCAAAAATACCCTGGAAATATTGTTGCTTCCAGCTTTTCAAGTCTGCTGGATTTCCTCAACCACAGCTGCATTGCTGGAGGAGGGGCCAACAGCTGCCGGGCTCTGGTTGCCATTGGCTGCGCCGGCAGGACGCGGAGCCAATCAGAGTTGAAGAGTGGCAACTTCTTCCCAAGCCTACTTGAACTCTCTGCCAAATGTGCAGATGAGTTTTAGGAAAGTTTTCTCCTTTGCAAAGTCAAGTCCCCCTCCTCCTCCCCCCCACCCCACCCCGCCCCCAAGTCTATTTCTGATCATATCTTTCACATTTCCATCTTAATTGTTATTTCCAAAAGGGACAGAAGGACGATTGCACAATGTACACCACAGGACTAGCTCCATATTACGCCAGTAATTTCAGCCTCTGGTCTGCCTATTGCTCGAATGGCTTCTTGGATTCGGTGAAGAAACCTTCGTTTTGCATCGCGGACATCCTGCATCTCAGCGACACGGAGAACATGCCGAGTGGCCCGCCGCCTCTGCCCGGAGCGGCTCATCTGAGCGGCTCCCACGCCCTGCAGCCGGCCGCCGGTTCCCCAGTGCGCCCGACGCCCGTGGCCCCCGGCGGCTTCACGCCCAGACTCTCTCCGGCCTCTCCTTACCAGCGAGCGCCGGCCATCTGCACTTCCTCTTCGGCCAGGATTCACCTCGCCGCCGGCTCGGGCCAGCAGCTGCCCGCCCCCTCCAGCAAAGACCTCAAAT
The DNA here is from genome assembly GCA_024679065.1 of Sphyrna mokarran. Classification (NCBI taxonomy): domain Eukaryota; kingdom Metazoa; phylum Chordata; class Chondrichthyes; order Carcharhiniformes; family Carcharhinidae; genus Sphyrna; species Sphyrna mokarran. The sequence continues at coordinate 50,078,313 of JAGIQG010000012.1, read as the reverse complement.
TCGGGATCGACCGCATCCTCTCCACCGACTTCGATTTTAAAATCAAAGAGTGCAGCAGCTTGCGAGGTAAGAGCGTCCGCCCCTCACCTTGGGCACCAGCAGGAACCCTCCAGCAAAGTGGCAGGTTTAAAAGCAGCAAGCGGTGACTGCTGTGAAATTGATGGGGAAAGCGGTTTGCTTTCTGGACGGGTGACGGGATCACATTTTAATGCCTGTCCGAGGAGGTGGCAGGGCGTGGGGATGGGGGGTGGGGGTGGATCATTAGGGGCACAAGAGCTGAAATGTACAATGAATATCTGCGACATTTACTGTGCACGGGTATAATGCTCCCGGTGTCTCTAAATGCAGATCTCGGTTTCTCCCTCGTGTCCCAGGCTGTAGATGCTTTCACAGGCTGACATTTTGACCTGTTTTGAGAATTGGCCAGGCTGAAATTGCAAATGGATTTTATTTTTTTCCCCCCTCAGAAAGCAGCACACTAACGTCCACCCACTCCCTTCCTTCTTCTGCCTTTCCCACTGCAGATCTGACCTCGCTGATGGGCACGGGTCGCCAGGCTGGAGTCCATCTCTCCGTGCAGAGCTCCGCAAGCCAGTTCTTTGCCTCCCTGGACCCCGGACTTGGTGAGCCTTCCTCAGTTTTGAACTCCAGAACCTCGTCCCAGCACCATTATCAGGACTCTTTTCCAGGTTAATAGTCTTAATTCGCCAATTTTCGCCAAAAAGAGAGACAAAAATAAAAGTAATCTGCCTCGACATGTTCGTGACAGTCTTTCAATATTGGAAGGCGATCATTTCACTAAACGCGTATTCATTCTCAGGGAAACAATTGTGCTGTGCAAGGTAAATTGTCACCACTCGGCCACATCAAGATGTTTTGAACATCATGTATCATATTTATTAGATCAAATTCCACAATTTTAAACCCCCAACAAAACAATGATCCCATATCTATATTGTGTATTGATTTAAACAGTTGGATAATATCTAAAAAGAGTCCAAATTCGGCCCAGTTGCCCTCGATATATTATGAGTTAACCCAGGAGCAGTGCTTTTTATAATTTGCACTACTGGAACTGTCAAACCTTAATGTCTTTTTCATTAATGCCAGTCAGAGCATGGGTAGGAAAGGACACTTTACAACCCAACAGTTGAAAAAAGCAACAACGCATGTGGTTTATAATTATTGACACATAGGGACACTTAAGTCGGATTAGACATCACATGGGAAGCGCGTATTTTTTTTTTATCTCTGAAACATTTGCAGAACTTCTTGCCGACATTAACACTGATGGTGCTTTTTTTTTAAACATTTTTTTTAATTAGCAGGGCCTTACGCCGTTCTAACGAAAGACACCATGCCCCAGACGTACAAACGGAAACGCTCCTGGTCCAGGGCCGTCTTCTCTAACCTGCAGAGAAAGGGACTGGAAAAAAGATTTGAGATTCAGAAATATGTGACCAAACCTGACCGGAAGCAGCTGGCCGCGATGCTGGGCTTGACTGACGCACAGGTTAGTGCTTCAAATGGGATTGTCTACAGTGTCCTTTCACACTGGAAGCACAGTCAGAATTTGGAGAGGTTGGTTTATAACTGTGTGATAGTTCGCTGCAAAACCATCCAGCGGGAAGCATGGGGATTTAAAAATAAGTAGCGTTAAGATCAGCAGAGTAAGAAGCGAGGCAGGGTACACTGTAATACACTCGCTTTAATTATTAATAATAGGCGGTATTATTCATATGAAGGAAAGTGCAAAAGGGCTCTGCTGAAACTGTTGAAGTGTGACCACCACACAGCTTTAATGCGAGTTGTTAAAAACTCGGAGCAGAGAGGAAGTGGTAACTCGCGGAAAATCAAGGCTACAGTTTGTAACACTTCTGTGTGAGTCAAGGAGCTGAAATGTTCACGCACTCACCCTCCGGGACTGAGTGAACAGGAAAGGGTCGGACTCATTTTTTTCAAAAAGAAATCAATTATTATTATGTTAAAGTTGTGGGATTTGTCCTTCTCTCGCTAGGTGAAAGTATGGTTTCAGAACAGGCGGATGAAGTGGAGACATTCGAAGGAAGCCCAGGCCCAGAAAGAGAAAGAGAAGGAGCAATTGGAGAAACCCGCGTCTCTCGAGGGAGAACAGCGAGTGAGAGAGAGCCAGAGTGACAGTGAAAAAAGTGACTCCGAATTAACTGATACTAATGAGAAGGACATTGAGGTGAACGAGTGCCCCGACCACAAAGCCACTGTCATCAGACCGGGACTCGCCTCTTTAAGTACTGCAGTGTTGAAGCAAAGTGTCTCACCGGCTGCACCAAGTGCCCCAGCATCTCCGTTGCAAATTGTGCTATAAATGTGACATAATTTTAACCCACCCCTCCTAATAGGATTACCACGAGGTGAAGGACATTTTTTTTTCAGAAGAAAGGAGTAAATTATATTGTTGCGAAAGGAAGATGAGACATAGATCGTTCTCTCAACTTCCTCCCTGTAAATTGCAAATATGTAAATACAGCGTTCGTCAGGAGAAATCACGGACTTGTTTAAAAAAGACTTTTAGAGGTGAATGGTTTTTTGTATGATAGGTTTTAATGTTTTCACATTGATTTCCACGTGCTTGCTGTATACCCAGCTGGATTATTAGAAACAGCCGATTAATGCATAATACTTGCGACAAAAGGTTTTCAGCACCTCTGTGTGCATTCTCATTGTGTTATAACATTCAGAATAACCTCCGTCTGCTCTTACCAAGTCTACTCCCTTAACGATGGCTAATATTTCATTCTAATACCAGTTGATTCGAAAGATTGCACTGATGGTAACTGCAGCCAATAAAATGGGTATACTGTTTTAAGAATCCTTTGTTGTACTTGTTGACGACCTTTTTTTTTAAACCATTTTCTTTCTCTGCAAGAATGCCCCGAGTAATACTAAACCAGAGATCAAATTAGTTCTTGCATGAATTTGGGGAACTGAATTAAATACTGTCCAACATATTTATTCTCGTTCTTTGGTGAATGATTATTGTTCCTTAATCGCGTTTGTCTTGTTAGGAAACAACATTTCCAAGTATCCAATTAACGATATTTAATTGTACTAAATTTATAATTATTTTAACAGCTTATATTTTCCACTCTATTTTTGTATTAGAATAAATGACTTGAATGTGTAATATAAAGACATCCCCCTCCCTCTCCAAAAAGATTATATGTTGGGATTGTAAATGGAAAACAGGAAAAGTTGGTCACGGACTTTTAATATTTTTAAATATTTATTCGTTAACAAATCAATTTTAATAATGGCCGCGCTCGTAGTTGCAGAGTTGCCAGACAAATCTCTGGTCTTTTCTACCGATGTACACAATCCATTAAAAAAGTACATAGTTATTCCCAGTTATAATTAGCTGCTTATTGAGAGAGGCGTTAATACGGTATAAATATATTTCTATTATAACAAAGTTGATTAGAAACACTCTCTGTAACCCGCCTCTGATAGGCTGGTCACTGGACTGTTTATTAACTGGCCCGTGCCAAGCGGCCATGTGGCTCCAGGGATCGGGTGCAAGGGACTGTAGCCTGGTGCCACACATGGCAATTGAGTTCTGATCTCTCTGGACTCTTTGCGCGCGTCTCCCACTCTCGTAAAGCACACCAACAGCGGGGTTTCTGCTCATTGTTAAATTTTAACCAAACCCACACATCTCGGATATTATACAGTGGGGATCAAAAAAAAATTGTCAGGAACGCATTTTAAGTTTTCGCCTTTCGAGTTCCAGTGCTTCTTTAGCTAAATGTCAGATGCCATGTTTGTACTTTTGTTTAACCTCACTTGTAATAACCAAACAACATCAAAAGACGAGTTTAGCCCGATTAATGGCTGGAATTATAGACAGGTACGGTGCAATTTCACTCCATCACTCCATCATATATTTCAAATTACTCAATCTAATTAGAAAAGTTTTTGGAAGGCCAGTTCCCAGTTAAAGTGCGAGTAAACTGAACTTTGGCTAGTTGGCAGTTTTGGATAGCCGCCAATATAGGGCTGATCTGACGTATCGTTGACAGAAGACAGCAAGGTTTAGAACTGTGAATGTGAAACCAGATTGAATCCCGCTTTCTTCACCTACTTACGCCTGACTTTGAACGTTTCCTAAATGAAATGCACTGAATGATCCTTTTTTAAAAAATAAGATCTCCAGGCATGATCTTTAGTTTCTAACAGTCTGAATATAAAATGCTTCAATCCACTCTCCGGTTTGTGGCCTGCAGATCTGTTGCTGCTGTTTTCAAGTGAGTGAAACGCTTCGAGTGAGATTTACTCCGCTCTTTTTGGAAAGGTGAGAGAAAACATAAACAAGTTTAAATGGATCCCTGTTCATTTGAGTAGAGAGTTATTGCAATATATCTTACACTTTAAAGCATATATAGTGAGCCTTGTTTTAAATGAGGGTCACATTCAAAATATTATAACCTTAAAGGCGAGACCCTGTGAAAGTGATAGGAGGTAGGCTAATGATCTTTCAACCTTGGACCGTCAATACTGAGTCAGGTTTGTCTGCATAGGACCGCGCAGTTATTTTTCCAGTGGGCGAAAATGCGACATTACAAAGATATTGGAAAATTAAATACATTTATAATTGCAAGGTATTTGTGCTTTTAAACTAAAAGCTTGAGATTAATTGTTATCGTGCATAAACACAATTCTCAGGCATTTAACCAATCTTCACTATCACTATTTTCAACGGCAGCAATGAACTGGCCATTTTATACGTAAATTGAAGCAAAACAAGTTTTGAGGCAAAATACACCCTGTTGGCCTGAGCGCACTGCCGTATTTATTAATACTGCCGAATTTACCCCAAGGCCAATTTAATTTGGTCTTTTATCGGGGCAGCGACAAGTGATGGAATTGGTCTGGTTCTGATGGTATACAGATTTTGTTTAGCTCTGTGAGTAATTCCTACACAGAAACGATGCGCGAGGAAATTGAAGGATTGTCAGCCCACTAAAATAAATACCTGTCAACACATTTGTTGTTATTTGCACAAACATGTCAACTTTCGTTCATCCATTTTAAACCGTTGGATTCGATCACATTTGTTGACTTTCCTCAATGTGGTCCCAATAAACATTAGTCATGGAGTTAGTTTTGTTTACGTGCTTGTATAGTCTGAAGGCAGAAACGCCAGCTCAAACGAAAGATTGTTTTCTGTTCTGGAAAATGCAACAGTCGTTTGCAAAGTTAGGGGGAAATCGAATAACTCCTCCCCCACACCTGCCACTACTTCCTACTGAATGGTTTGCCCTCCCAGAAATTCTCCAGTTACTGGGTCCTCCGACAGTCAGATGTGAAGTGTAGTACTGTAGTTAGATTGTCATCTGTAACGGTCGTTACCTGTCCGCTGGCATGGATTCGCAGAAAACGTACGGATTGAAAATCTGCTCTGAAGTCTTCCACCTGGAAGTTGAAAGTTCTGACGCACTGGGGCAAAAAAAAACAACGCTTCAGAATGCGAAGATATTCTTTCCACAGTGGACTGCCCCTGGTAAACCCCCCTGGACTGGCTGGCGTCCACCAAGACAGATTGTTACATCTATAATGTCAACTTTTGCTTCTCACAGTAAATAAACGACCTTATTATTGCTGTTCGACGCTCATCAGAACTAATGACCGTTTACACTAAATCTTTATTCACATTTTAAAATAAACACCAATTTATTAGAATTAAATAAACTCCCAGCTGATGTTTTGGCAAGCCAAACCTGTTATCAGGATCCTCCTAACTAACTGAAGAATGATTGACTGTGAGGAACGTTAAAGACTCATTTGAAACCCGGCTTCAATATCTAATGTGTAAAGCGATTGAGATTATAATAGCTGGAGATTCTAAATGAATGGAAAGAACCGAATTAAATGAACACATGCGACCATTTCCATAAAACTACAATATAGTGCATGGGCTATTGGACCCGGTCTGTTCAAAGCTCCATTCAAAGACACTTCCCAGTTAATAGAGTGTCAGTAACATGACTGTACTTGTCAAACGTTTGTTTACAACGCCATAAGTATTGTACCCAACTAAGCCGCACAACTACTTGTCTTCCATCTTTTTCAGAGCTGTCGTTTTCAAGGTTGATAGGGAATTACTTTAGAATGTAGCGCAGGAATGAATAATGCAGGCCATAGCTTAACCTCTCTCGCCCTCACGAAGGTATTGCAGGGATATTTAAAATGGAAGTGAACTGCTCCACACCGTAACACTCCTAGAGATTTACAGCCTAATAACACCTTACAAAGAATATGTTTTAACCGGAACATAGAAAGTAAAAATCAACACCATTAAGGGGATAATGGGATTTCATTGGTCAGTTTATGTTGCAGTTCGAACATTTTCCAGATTATCGGAGATTGGTGGATTGGGACAGCTGTACACTGGTATATTACTAACAGCAATCATTATGCAGGACTAATAACAAACATGATCTTCCAGCATGTTTAAATTGGAATAATTTTAAGTGCAACACGATTTCTAAATAATGATTATCGGTGCTTTATTTTTTAAAGTATTCAGCAACAATAACAGACTAGTATATATGAAAAACTAAATGTGATCAATCGACCACTTAAACATTTAATTTCAAAGTAATGGATTCTATTATGATTAGGGGATTTTCGCAGTAATTTCATTGCAGTGTTAATGTAAGTCTACTTGTGACACTAATAAATAAACTTTAAAACTTTATCATTTGATCGACGGAAAATTTAATTTAGGTGATTGGGGCCTTTTCCTGGTACCTCCATAGATCACCGTTTGTAAGGGTGGTTGGGCGGTTTTCTAGGATGATGCAAAGGTATTTGGATCCAGCCGTAAACATGCAATTAACTTTTTGAGCTGGCCTCGGCATTGGGCTATAAACAAATCGTCATTGGAAAGGCCGCCAACCCCTGGTCGTGCGGCAGAGAGGTTCTGGTTTGATTGATGTGTTGCCCTCCCCCGCACTGGACACAAACAGACGGAGCTCTCGCCTCTCGAAGAAAGTAGACTCTTCCTTAAACATCTCTGAACACTAGGATGGAAAAGAGCTGGGGAGTTTCACAAGCTAGTGGCTGGTAATCATCCTAATGAGCTCCATTAAGCTGATTATTGATCTCTGGGTCTTTCCGTGAGGTCCCAGTTAAAAGGCGAAGGGGGGTCTCATGTGGAGATGACAGTGAGTGCGACCACCTGGCTGCTTCGAGAATGCACATCATTGACTCCAGTCCACTAATTAGAGTTTTATGGGTCAGATGGCGGGATTAGACCAAGTTTTCTTTAAAAGTGGGAACCAGTTTAGAGAGAAAAAAAACGATTGGACTGCCATCAATACATATTAACACTGCATAATTTTACATCGGATATCTCATTGCATACTTTATCATAGGAAATCTCACACAATGAGTTAGACTAATTTTGATATTAGTTTTATAGCGATTTCAGAAAAACATATAGACACGATATTCAGCCCTCTGACAACATGTGCAGATACATCGATGCATCGATGCAGTGGCCTCGTTATAAAACAGAAAACAAGCGATATCTGCGTTTGCAAATGTCACCGTTTCCTTCTTGGGATTAAAGAATTAATCTCACCAGGTCTATCAATCCCACAGAACTCACTTTTGCTTGATAAAGAGTTAAATGCTAAACTTTTCAAATGGTTACACCAGCGTCCTCATAGAAACGGTGACCGTGTTGTGCGAGAGGTAATTTTAAAGCCGTCTCAGGAGACCTGGAATTCAAAACTGTCCAAAAAAAAAGTATTTCTGATAAGCATCTCTGACTCTGTGTTAAAACTCTGAAACACGCTGATCACTGGCATAGTGCAACTATTTAGGCTTTTCATAACTCAATAATTCACGTCAGTATTTAAACATATCCTAGGATTGACATATTTTGGCATAATTTTTCTTCGTGTTTTCCAAAACTCAATTTGCAGTCAGTGCCGACATGCGCAGTTAATTAGGGTATTTCCGTAATCTCATTATCGGACGTTTAAAAAGTTTCAGAAATCAGTTAATTTATGATCTGACTGTGCTCTAAATCACAACTCTAGCAATCCCAACCCCTCATAGCGTCCAGCTGCTGCGGAGCTTTTCCCCTTGTGTTCTCCTGTTTCATAAAAATAATGAGCGGCATTGATTTGAGGCTATTCACAATGCCCATGTTTGCCTATATATTCACACAAAATATGTTCATACCAAGAGCCTTTTTTTCTGAGCTTTTAAAAAAGTGCTGGAAATCTCTAGTGAAAGCAGCGATGGTGGAAAGGCAACAGCAGCGCCAAAAGGAGCTGCGGATTTGATCCTTGGTATTCCATCCAAGATTCACGATTGACATTTTGAACTGAACGTTTTCTTTCCAAGACAAAATAAAGTTTTCAACGTGGATGCTTTGAGTTGCCAAAGCACATTACATCTTAGTGCTAATAAGCATTTATTTTGTTATTTAAAAAAGTAATACTTTAACCGGGAATGTGTCACAAAGTGGGAAAATGAACAATATAATCTGGGATTGGAATCGTCTGGTTTATAGTGTCAATAATGAGTGCATTTAATTTTGCAAAACATATCTTCTTTGTGTTGGCTCTGTTTTATATCTATTGGAACATTTGCTTTAAAACAGGTTCATAGTTTATTTACACAGAGTTTACTGTCTCTTTCACTGCCTTAATCACTGCTGTAAAGTTTGTCCGCAGATATAATAATAAGAAGGTGGTTTATTTAGTTTAGAACGTTTCTATAATCAATAAAAGTTCTTTGTTATCAAACAGTACATTTACTACTAAATTTTATTGCCTGTCTTTTGGATTAACTAAGAGACATTAGTGCACCATAAATGGAATGACTTTTGATTCCTAGCAGCCGGGAAGATATACTTGGATTCATGAAATACAGCCATCCATTATACTGCTGATATCTGGAGCCAGAATATATATACAGACTATAAATTTCACTAGCTCTGCAGTACAGTACTTAAAGGCATTACATCTCAACCGCTAACATTCTTTACATAAACGGCTAAAAGGGATTACATTAGAATGCCTATGAAAGAAGTTGTTGAGCCAAAGAGGTTCGTGTTGTAATTCATCAGCTGGATATGACTCTGATATTCAACAAATGGGTTCTGTAAAGAGCCACGGCCCCGACAAGGTGACATCGTTATACTGTCCTAATGATGCATTGGTTCGTGCAACGTTTAATTCATCGAATGTTTCCTCAGGCATTAGAGAGACTCGATGGGGAATGTTTTGGCTGGGTGAAAACTCTCTAACGCTAAATAACCTTCCCCCACCCCCTCCCTTCTAAAGAGTATTTCACAGCAGAGTAAACTCAAGTCAAGGCGGAGCATAATGGATTCAGCAGTAAAGAGGGTGGGAGATTAATCATTTATCTATCACTAAGTAATATTGTACAGGCTTTAGAATTTAAACAAAATCAACAAATATGTTTTAATAGCTGGAATCGTTAAAAGCACAGCGATCACATGTCCTGTGGGGAATGCGAATGCATCATTTTAATTCGATGCGTGCTTACCTTATCTGTGAATGAATAAAAGTGATACATAATGGTTACAGCGATAAATAATGAGAGGCAAACGCACACGCAATATGTACAGTCTCACTAACACTCCCTTCTTACACATCTTCACCTTGAGTAATGGATAGGACATTTCACCCTGGTATTTTCCATGGCTGAAGTTGAAGGGTCGGGCCTAATGTAACTGCACTTTTCTTTAGCAAACCACGGTTTGGGGAATCCTTGAAAAGCCATCTGTGTAGATCATGATTCAAGCACAAGCTGTATTTACTCGGATCCTTTAATTATTGGCAGACGCGGTGTTGTCTGCAGAGAATCAGCTAACTATTTCATAACTAGCTTACAAAAAGTCAGCACACTTTTAGAATCAATTTGCCGGTTGCGGTACCATGAAACTATAATTGTAAAGACTAATAGCTTTACCGTTACCAAAATATGTCCAAAAGACAGTTTCATTTAATATTCTTTATTACTGACAGACTATACTATCCGAATTCTCAGATAATGAGATTAGCACGAAAGCCTAATAAATATGACAAAACGCGGAATGTGCGAGAAGTTACATTTATTTAGTCATTGCATAAACAATGCCATAATATTATGATGCATTTGTCTTGTGGTTAAAATAACAATAGAAACATTTGTCTTCAATCGTTTATGGCAACCGAATAAAAATATGGGGGGGGGGGAGGGTGAATAAATAATCATATGTTTCCCTTTCAATTCCCCCGTTGCACAATAACTGATTACCATGTACAATTGCAGAGAAATTTACATCTTAGATAATTGCTGACATTGGCTGTAATTACTTAGCAAATTGCAGTAAAAAGTTCTGAAATTCAATTTTGAGAATTAGGTACAGCTACAGTGACTAACAGTTTTTTAAAATTTTTTAAAATTCTATCCTTAAAGTTACAAAACCAATACTCAGAGTAGGCCGGGCAAACCCCAATTCAAATTCTAATTGAATCCAATTCTTGGTCCCCACAAGAGAGACAAACAAGATCCAAGCTGATAAGATAAAGCTTTGTACCCCCGTCATGAGCTTGATGTTTGATCTTAGCCAAAAGACTGAAATACTAACAGTCGCCTACAAACTAGTTTCTGTTAAATGGTCCACTTGCATCTTTGTAATGAGGGTGGAAGCTGTGAGTACATGTTGAAGCACATATTAAGGGGTGTGTTGGAAGAAGGAATGCTTACAACTTTAATATAATGCTAACATTTAATATAATGTTTTAAATCTTTTGAAGAAAAGCTTTCTGCAGTCACACAACCACAGTATGCAAATATTTTATTATATATTATATATTTTATTATAAGCTGGTGATACATTAAAACACTCGTTTACGAAGCAAGGGCAATGACTGCTAATTTCATTGTCCTATTCAATTCGATAGGAAAAATGGCAAAACCTAGGTATTAGCCAGTAAATCATCCGCTGTCTGAAATAAACTGATGATACAGAAATGGTATGGCATTTAACTTATTAAGGATCGCGAGCAGTCTGTTAAATCAATCAGTGTCTGTCAGCCACGTCATTTTATTTCTGAACAAGGAGACCATAAAGCCTGACTGGTGTTTTTAATGGATGGGTTAGGAAGTGAATGCAACTGTTTGGTGTCACCCCGTTGCAGCAACAACAAAACTTTCCTTCATTTTGGGGGGAGAAGACGAGGAGCCAGAAGGGTGCAGAACTCAGAGCGTCCTCTCCATCGTCCAGGCAAAGTGGTCGGTTTAAACACTCTCAGTGAGATCTCAATCGATCCGAATTACAGGACGTAAATTAAAACATGATTTATTTTGACATTAAGACTGCAGTCATAAAATGCTGTCTGATCCAGGCTGTGGGAAAATAATATCTTTGATTGAGGTCCCCCCGAAGACTGGTAGGTTTTCCCTCTTCTGTCGTGAACAGTATGGGCTTTCCTGTTCTCCGGAAAGAGGGGGATCCTCTCGAGAAATGCAACTTTCCGCTCTGCAAATGCAGCTTGGATTTCACTTTACAATCTCCTAATAACCGCCGGTTTTAAAATCCGCGACCATTCAGCGCACTAAGTAAACAGATCAGCTTCATTTGTGATGCTGGAGATTTCTTTTCAATGTTTAGGGAGAAGTTATTTATTACGCCGAGTGAAAGTCGTTATCGTTTGCCCCGCTTTTGGTTCGATTTCCTCACTCACTCCAGCGAAAAACAACTCCCCATGTTAGGGGTCATTCAACATTTGTACAAGAATGTTGACAGTACTCGCTTTCCCAGAGGGGGAAAAAGACAGACAAAAGTGTAATAATATTTTTTTTGATCTGCGTTGCCTAAAGTTGATATCTTAAAAGATGTTAAGTATCAGTGATTCGAATCTACTGGTCTCCCGTCCATTACTGTAAGAAATCTCGTCAACAAATTGAAGGACCTGGTATATATCTATAATCCTGAAATTTGTTTGTAAACTGATAATGCATTAAACCATTCGTTTAGGAACGGCTCGCTAGACAATGATTACGTTTCAGCGTCAGTCTCTTTTCAAAATAAAAAAAATCACCTGTTTTGACTGAAATTGGCCCTAACACGGGGATTTCCAAGCAACAGAGACAAAATAACCCCCTCACCCCCCCCACTCCCCGCCTCCCACCCACAACACCTCAAGTACCCTTAATATTTGCCAGGAATTTTATGTGCACTGTCTAACAGAGACTCTGTAACTCTGCATACCAGAACGATGCTGCTTACTGACAAAATCACTGCCGTAGGTGCTAAGTTTCCATAATCTTTATTGGTTTATTTACTTGAAAACTCACACAAAGGGTTTTTTATCCCACCAAGTTTTTTTTCCCATTTGCGCGTGACGATTGAACTGATATCTCGATAATTTCCATTTGAACCAATGGGGCGAAGGTTATTCATTCTTCGTTTATTCGCTTTTAGATCAAAGAATCATTCCACTTCCCTTGTTTAATAATAACTACATTGTATATATTTATTTCACTTTCCTGTCTACGTGCAAGAAGTCGATTATTGCCCCTGGTCTGCTTCCCAGATTCCTTTAGCTGGACTAGCTGTTCACTCACTGAAGTCACTTTACTCCCTCAAATCGCACATTTTAATAACTGTTACATTGGCAGAACAATATAGAAAATAAAACCTCTCTCAAATGCACTGGCGTATAAATGTATGAGATGGCAGAAGCCTCGGACAGAGGATGTTGGTGAAAAATGTAGCTGTGATGATTGATCGTTCTGGGTTTGCGTGCACATTCATACACATGCACAATGCACATTCATGACTAGGTGATGCGTTCCAGTCATTCCGAAATAGGGCCTGGTTTCATTTTATATTAAACATTAAATTGTTGTTATAAAACAATTTTTTGTAAGACTCTACTTTCTGCCTACCAGTTTCCATTTCATTTTTTTTTTCAAAATGTTGAATAGTATGTAACAATGGACAGGGTTTCACGGTTGTAACCGAAAACTTCTAAAAAAAACTATCATCATCCCGAATGCTTAACTTTACATTTGCAATGGAAACGAGAGCTAGCTAGTAGACCCTGTATTCGTTTCGTTTTTGAAGGCTTGACTGAGGCAGGTGTTATTTTTCCATCATTTCGTCCGACTGAACAAATCTGATCCCCCAACCTACCCCAAAATGGCCAGATGTTTTGATAGTCCGCTCGGAATAAATATTATCCTATTGACAGGGTAAAATGACGGATACAAATGGGCAACAGTGTGGCCCTAGATAGTACTATGTTGTTATTATCTGCCTTCACTTAAATATAAACGTAAGTCTGTAATACAGAACAGTAATACATCAACAATAGCAGTGTGTTGCTAAACATAAGTAGAGGTGGTGGACATTTACTGTTGTATCGAAATCACAGCATTGTGGCTCCGTGTGCACTATATGATGCGAATTTCATTGAAGGTAAGTATTTTTGATGCTGATTTCAATCAGAGATGGCTTTCTGCTTTATGAAATGTCCTCAACAGTAATATTAAACCAATTAGGAAAACCGTTTTTACAAGCTGGTATTCTTTAATTTTAACGACATTTTCGTGGTTCAAAATTGTTTCCGGATTCCTTGAAGGTTTAATTGAAATCATTTGAAGTGTTTCAAACCTCTCATTATGTTAAAGGAACATTGACATTCGTATGGCCGTCCATTCACTCGTTCTGATTGTCCATGTTTCACCAAAATTGCCAAACCAGTTAAAGCTCAGTTTTTTTCCGAAGTAACAACCTGTCAGGATAGAACTCACTCCATTCTGCGCGCCTTGACTTGTGAATTGTCGGTTGTGTGATCAAGTGCAAACGGCTATTAAAACAATCAGTTATCCTGGCGAGATAATTACTTCACTAATTACTTTGGCGCAACACTTCGGAAGTTTTGAAATAAAAGCAAAATATTGCCGATGCTGGAAATCTGAAATAAAAAAACACAGAAAATGCAGAGTCTGTTAACTCTTGTTTCTCCCCTCACAGATGCTGCCAGATCTGCGGAGCTTATCCAGCATATTCTGTTTTTGTTACCTCCAAAGTTTAACTATTCAGTATTTTTAGAATTCGACTGACATTTATATGAAATGTCAAAAATGCATTTCGTTCTTTATCTGTGACTATCCTGTTCTGCACATTTTCTGACAATAACCTATTTAGCGACTCTCACTCTTTGGAGCAAACCAGTGACAACGCAAATGGGAATTGAAAATAAACTCTGGAACGAAAAGCGAGTCTGCGACGTTAATGCGGATTATCGCATTATCAGGCAAAACCGTGTTGCCCAAGTATTTTGCTATCGTTGGTAAATTAACTGTAAAGCTACCGAAGCGATAACTTGCTCCCTTTGGTAAGGCTCCACTGAACTTTGAACTAAACGCGTGCAAAGACAATAAAGAAGGTAAGGAAGATTTGAAGGGTCATCTGGACTCGGAATGTCAGCTTTTTTCTCTCTTTATAGATGCTGTCAGACCTGCTGAGATTTTTTTTTAGCATTTTTCTTCTGATGAAATGATAAATATTGGTTAAGACACCGGGCCGAGACACCGGGCCCTTCTTCAGAATAGCGCCAGGGTTTTTTTCACAACCAACTGAGGCAACAGACAGGACCTCGATTTAACATCGCCTTCGAAAAATCGCACATTCCCAGATTAATGTTTTATTATTTAATGTGGTTTACCCTTATTTGGAGAGGCGGTGGAGGAGATGCTTGAGTTTGTTTAATATTCCCGGAGAAGAAACAGGGCAGAGATACCTTCTTGTCATCAATAAATGCTTTCACGTGTAAGATTATTCGGGAGGTGTTTGTCTAAGTCGCTTGTTATATCTACATCTTGAGAGAGACAGAGAACAGTCCTGCCGGCTATGTGTGCAGTATGGAGCTGTAGAACGATCTGTAAATTAGGATCCATGGCAGCAAATGTCAAGGTTATTAAGGCGAGCCACATATCATATCTTTGGGTGCTGGGGAATGCTGCCCTGGACGCTTCATCCAATAAACAGAGGAGTCTAGTGAAAAACAAATGGTACTGTACAGCCTGAACACTATACGACCTTATGGCCCGGCATGGTTATAACTAGAGCCGTTGCGTGGCGTTTATGATCTGATGACAGACTGAAAATGCTTGTGCACCGAGTAGAAGGAAAGTGTTAAATTTCAGCATTGGTCGCAAGTAGCATAATATTCAACTGTCAATAGCTGTGACTTGGAAGTTAAAATGCAATTCCGCTGATTCCGTTCCATTACATTTCTTAAATCATAACATACGGCGGCAGAAATTGAGACTGAACTTCAGCCTCAGTTTTCTGCAATTATTTGTGTGGCAACAGGATGAGAATATGCCCGGATATACATTTAGCATCAGGAATGGAAGTACTAGGCCAATGGCAGTCTCAGACATCATCTGCAAACACTGTCCAGCAGTGAAGCGGATAATGTAGGACTAAGTAGGATTCTATTGAAACAATACTTCAGATTTTTTCCATTAGAATGAAGGAGTTTTGGGCGCAATTACTTTGTGGTCCATGGATACGGTTATAAACGACTTCTATTAATATACTTCTATTAATATACTACGGTTAATGCAGAAACAAGCCTCAAGGTGCTTCACAGAGGCTAATCAGATACCAATGGAATTTGTTTTAAGAAGCTTGATTAAAAAGTGTCATATAAGTGGGTTATAAAAAGGCCTTAAAAAGGAGGCAGAGAAAAATACTTTTGCGGCTTTAAATGCAATTTGATTCCTACTTTTGTTAAATAATTTCTTAATGTTGTTTACTGAAACTGGTTGCTTTCTTATTTCAATCTTTTATAAAATCAATATAATTGAATGCAGCATTTTTGAACTTTTCGTATCGATTTCTGTCCATCAAGCTTAGACATGGCTATTCCTTAGGTTATTGATAGCTCCAAAAATTAATGGCTATCAATCGTCTGTCAGCTATCAGCCCCAGAAGACAACAGCAATATTTCAAATATTGTTCATGCAGTTACATTGGAACAGAATCGATTATAGTAATAACTGAACTCAATATTAAGAATGGCTTTCTAAAATACTAATTATAGACTGCAATAGTAATTAAAAAAGAAAATTCATTTCTAGATTTCTGCATTTGCCAGCCCACGATTTCCTGCCCGTTTATAATTGTGCTTTACCGAACCCCAATGTGACAATTCCTGCTGAAAGCTTTTAAACAAGTCTAAGACAAGCTAGATGGGATTCAACACCTGCAGAATTTCTGTTCACTCAACATGGGACAATATTGTTTCCATTTAATGTCACAACCCACTTCCCAAATTCCCCTGAGCTTAAGCGAAGGTTGACAAAGTCATTGCTACCCAAGGTTTAATTGAATTTGCGCAAACTACACAACTCACCGACAGCATTTCACTTGCTTGTCTAAATCGAATAATTCGACGTGTTAGAATTCTAGTTGATAGTGACAGGCCAGCTGTCACTATAAGTCCCATTAGTCAGTCACTAAGGAGTCCAGCTTGATACATAGCTTCGTGCCCGGTCTCTTGGTTTAAGATCAACATAGAATCAAGCGTGACGTCAGGTATAATGTCTGTTCTTGTCGTCTTGGGTCTTGTGTGTCTCCTTTGTGGATCCTTGAATTCGATTCGATGTGAATTTGAATTTGTATTCGGAGCAAGGAAGAAGATGGATTAGGGGCTTGTATTATCCACTCTGCACATTGGCTTTGTAACTGAGAAAGGAATTAACCAAAACCAACGTCGTCCTGGAACGCTTAGCCCATTCAGGCATGAGCTTATAAGCTTCTCACAATGCCTTCATTTGCTTTTAACTTGTATTGCCAAATATCTCGTCATTTTGAGACTATCTGTTCCATACAGAGATGGAGAACCGATATTGGACAACTGACAAATGCAGATTCGAGCTTCATACAGTGCACAGTAGCGACCATGTGCTCCTCACACGTGGTGTGGTTGCAAGCATAAGTAACTATGAAAAATGAATGTACTATTATCAACTTCCATGACGCAATGGAATGGTGTTCCACCGGTTAGAGATACAAATCTTTAGCAGGAACTGTTTGCCTCGTTATCATGTCCTGGATATATGAGGGGCATGAGTAGCTACTCGTTAGAGTATCAGAGGTGAGAGGCAAATGTAATGCTGACCGCTGGAGTGGGAGCTTTGGCAGGGAGGCTGTGTATCAGAAGCCCGATGTTGAGAATCACGCGGGTGGTGGGGAGACCGCATGCAAGTGGGGAGAAGGCAATGGAGATCTTAAACAAGGGCATTGGATTGGAATGTAATTGAAATGCTGCTCTCTAAATGGGGTTTACAGGTCATCATATCCCCGAGCATTAAAAAGTGGTGTTTTCCAGGTGACTCTGAAGATCTGTCATTCTGTAAGTGCCTTGCAGTGAAATGAAATCTTTTACCAAAATGAGATAGGAGGCCAGCCAATGTGGGGCAGCTCCGAGAAGCTGAGAAGCAGGAACACTGCATCAGGAAGTAATGTCTAACGATGGAACTCAACCTTGCGGACCCATGAGCAGAGGAAGAGTGCATCTTTATCGAGGCAGCAGGAGCAGCAAGAGGTGCAGCCTGTTACTGGGCAGACCGCACTGGGACACCATAGGGAACAGCAGCAAGAGACTGAAGGTGGCCTATTAACTCCAATTACGAGAGAGAGATCGAAAACCATAGAGCCAGCAGCAGTTGCTTGTGTCTTACAGAAGCTAAACAGCGTGACAGCGTGAAGGTCACATACATTGTCTAATGGGCCAAGATTGACTAAAGTAGATAAAATTTAATTTAATCTTGCAGCTATGAGGTTGTCACGGACATGTCTGCTATGTCATCCCCATGCAATAAGATGCTCATATGGCTCATGGGCGCATGTGGCTTATGAGTGGCATGGTGGCACGCTGGATGGCACTGTGGCACAGTGGTTAGCAATGCTGCCTTACAGCTCCAGGGACTCAGGTTCAATTCTGGCCTCAGGTAACTGTGGAGTTTGCACATTCTCCCTGTGTCTGCATGCGTTTCCCCTGGGTGCTCTCCCAGTCTAAAGATGTGTGGGTTAGGTTGATTGGTTGCTAAATTGATAAGGTCCCCCATGTAAGGCTTCTGGAGAAGGTGAGAGGGCATGGGATTCAAGGGACTTTGGCCTTGTGGATCCAGAACTGGCTTGCCGGAAGAAATGATGTAGAGATGCCGGCATTGGATTGAGGTGGTAAGAACTCAGTAAGAATTTAGCAACACCAATTTTTAATCCAACCGATTTATTTGATAGTAAAATTGCGAGCTTTCAACACTCTTGTGTCTTCCTCAGGCAAATGCAGTGTTCTGGTCTGCAATAGCACACATCAGCACAGACAGTCAGAGATTGCTGATTAGAATGCGAATCCTTACATCTAACCTGCTATTCAAGTGTTAAAGTGGCTAACAATGTGTGTGAAGGGAATCCTGAGCATTGGTTACAGAATTGTGTATTTCCTCCAGACAGCACAGTAAGTGAGGTTTTTTGCAAACCCAGGCAAGTTACGGGGGTTACAGATAGTGTGTCATGAAGCCAAGATCCCTGTTAAGACCACCCTCATGTGTGCGGAGCTTGGCTATCAGTCTCTGCTCAGCGACTCTGTGCTGTCGTGTATCACGAAAGCCCCTTTGAAGAACATTTACCCGCAGGTCGGAGGCCGAATGCCCATGACTGCTGAAGTGTTCGCCCACAGGAAGGGAACTGTTTTGCCTGGTGATTGTTGAGCGATGCTCATTCATCCGCTGTCGTAGTGTCTGCATGGTCTCCCCAATGTACCATGCTTCGGGACATCCTTTCTTGCAACGTATTAGGTAGACAACGTTGGCCGAGTTGCAAGAGTATGTACCGTGTACCTGGTGAATGGTATCCTCACGTTTGATGATGTCGTCCATGTCTATGATCCGGCATGTCTTGCAGAGGTTGCTGTGGCAGGGTTGTGTGGTATTGTGGTCACTGTTCTCCTGAAGGTTGGGTAGTTTGCTGCGAACAATGATCTGTTTGAGGTTGTGCGGTTGTCTGAAAGCAAGAAGTGGGGGGGTGGGGATGGCCCTAGCGAGATGTTCATCGTCATCAATGATATGTTGAAGACTCCGGAGAAGATGTCGTAGCTTCTCCGCTCCGGGGAAGTACTGGACAACAAAGGGTACTCTGTCCACCGTGTCCCGTGTTCGTCTTCTGAGGAGGTCAGTGCGGTTTATCGTTGTGGCACGTCGGAACTGTCGATCGATGAGTCGAGCGCCATATCCTGTTCTCACGAGGGCATCCTTCAGTGTCTGGAGGTGTCTGTCACGATCCTCCTCATCTGAGCAAATTCTGTGTATACGGAGGGCTTGTCCATAGGGAATGGCTTCTTTAACGTGTCTAGGGTGGAAGCTGGAGAAGTGGAGCATTGTGAGGTTGTCTGTCGGTTTGCGGTACAGTGAGGTGCTGAGGTGACCGTCCTTGATGGAGATGCGTGTGTCCAAGAATGCAACTGATTCTGGAGAATAGTCCATGGTGAGTCTGATGGTGGGATGGAACTTGTTGATATCATCATACAGCTGTTTCAATGATTGTTCAGCATGAGTCCAAAGGAAAAAGATGTCATCAATGTATCTAGTATATAACCTTGGTTGGAGATCTCGTGTGGTGAAGCCGGTAGAAGGCAGAGAGTGGTTGTGAATGGGTCTTGTTCTGCATGGAGGTCGGTAACCAGTAGAGTGCCCCAGGGATCTGTTCTGGGACCCCTGCTGTTTGTCATTTTCATAAATGACCTGGATGAGGAAGTGGAGGGATGGGTTAGTAAGTTTGTCGACGATACAAAGGTCGGTGGTGTTGTGGATGGTCTGGAGGGATGCCAAAAGTTGCAGTGGGACATAGACAGGATGCAAGACTGGGCGGAGAAGTGGCAGATGGACTTCAATGCAGATAAATGTGTAGTGGTCCATTTTGGTAGGAATAATGGGATGAAGGAGTACAATATAAGGGGTAGGAGTCTTAGCTGTTTTGTAGAGCAGAAGGATCTCGGGGTCCGGGTCCATAGGACTCTTAAATCGGCCTCACAGGTGGAGGAAGTGGTCAAGAAGGTGTACGGTGTACTGGCCTTCATTAATCGAGGAATAGAGTTTAGGAGTCAGGAGGTAATGATGTAGCTCTATAAGACTCTTGTCAGACCCCAGTTGGAGTATTGTGCACAGTTCTGGTTGCCTCACTATAGGAAGGATGTCGAGGCTATTGAGAGCGTTCAGAGGAGATTTACAAGGATACTGCCTGGATTGGGAGGCAGGCCTTATGAAGATAGGTTGAGGGAGCTGGGACTCTTCTCACTGGAGAGACATAGGTTGAGAGGCGACCTGATAGAGGTTTATAAAATGTTGAGAGGAATAGATAGGGTGGGCTCTCAGAGACTATTTCCCCGAGCTGAAATGGTCACTACGAGAGGACACAGATTTACATCACAAACAGATGTATTTGCAGGGAAGCAAATACAAAGGAGATGTCAGGGGTAGGTTTTTCACTCAGAGGGTGGTGAGTGAATGGAACCAACTGCCATCGGAGGTTGTTGAGACAAACTCACTGGGATCTTTTAAAAGACTTCTGGATGAGTATATGGAAAAGAATAGGATAGGGGGTTATAGATAGGTCTGTGGATTGGTAGATGTGATCGGCGCAACTCATGGGCCGAAGGGCCTCTTTGTGCTGTATTGTTGTCCTATGTTAAATTGACCCTTAGTGTCAGGGGGATTTGCAGTATAAATATGTGGGCTTAAGGGAATAGGGCCTGGGTGGCATTGCTGTTGGTTCAGGCTCAAAGGGCTGAATGACCTCACTCTGCACTATTTGAATTTTTATTTGTCACTGCCTTTATGCATATGTGTTTCCCCAGTGAAACCTTTGGCAAGATCCATTGTCAAAAAATTCAGTGTACCTGTAACTTTCAGATTAACTGACATTGGATGCCCTCCAAGTTCTTGTGGCATGTATTCTTCAATGAAAATGTGTAAATGAGAGCTATCACACCCTTAGACAAGTGAAGGTGCTCATGGCACTGTCTTTTATTCAACTCCATTTATGAGCTGCTTCTTCTAGTAGATCCTTGGACCCTGTTTATCAGTATTTGGGACTGCCTGAAGTCTTGCTGGTTTTTGCTCCTTAAGGCAATATTCTTTCTGGAGCTGTGCCAATTGGCAATGTGCCCTTCTTCTCCTCATTCTAATCAAAGCTATGAACAATGTGGTATTACCTGCATTCTCTACCCCTCCTTGTATTTGTGAACAGACAGAACTGAGAAATCAAAGATAGTTTCCCTTGAATGCTCTTCCACTATCTCCAAAGCAGGAATGCAGTCTCTAGCCCTTGACTTGCTCTCAGTTTGCCTATTGCATACCAAGGTCACCACATTCTAAAGGACGACATGTGGTCGATTTTTCCCCTCAGACATGATTACATATTCACAAAAAGGCTCTTAGTTAGGGTAAAAAAAAACTAATATTTTAACTGTAACCACTTGACAGGCTTCTAATAATTGTTCTCCAGTGTCCTTGAGAATAACTATCTGTATCCAACACTTGCACTTATGCCCTGATCGCAAGCATGGCGTCTTGAACTGGTGACTAGTGCCATGACCAGTACACTGGGAACACGGAGGACTTTAGAACCAATGCTGCCTCTGTGCAGCAGCCGGCCCTTGATTGTTTGACCCTACATCCATTCTCAAATGCCTCTGTAAGGATCAGATTCTATTTAAAACCATATTCACCACTGCAGCTAAACTACATGGATTCTTGTATAAATGTGCACCATCAATAAAGAAACAATCTCATTCATTTGTGCATCAAACCCTCAAATCCAGCACTCAACTAAGCAATTCTTTCCATGTTTGAGCAGGACATTTATAGGGTGCCCCTTATGGACCCTAGATATTGGCATGCTGAGCTGCTCCCATATGCCCAGAGACTGCTCCCCAGTTGATATTTTGTAGTTTGTCATTCTTAGAAGAATGCAGAAATATTGCTGCTGACTTTCATGCATGAGAACAGCTTCTAACATCTTTCATGAGCCACCACATCCTGCCCATCCTCCTCCATTGTCACATCTCCTCATTCCCATACTTCCTGTTCTCTGCTGCATCCCCTTGTTATCCCTGACCAGTGTTCTCTTGAACCCTTCAATGTTGATGTCTCCATGTCCTTTTTCAACCTGATCCGTCCTCTTCTTGAGGCCGCATGCAGCCTTACTTTTCAGAAACTGACCCATTAAGACTACTCAATACCCACCATGATGTAAAGGTTCCAGATGCCCCTCCTGAATATTTTTGTGCACTCTGTCTCACAATGCCATGATTCAAACTCACAGAACCAAACATCTTGGGTGAACAACCTCGTTCCTTCAAACTATTCTGTGTGCCACAGTCACTGTGCAGAGAAGCCTTCTCCCGCCTAAGACTGGGAGTGCGACATACAGTAGCCTCTAAAATTGTCTGTATAGCCCCAGAACATTCTCTGACTCTCCTTTGGACAGCCTTATAACCTTTGCTGCAGGATAGTCTTTCACTATTCTACTCTGTTCTTTGCCCAACTCCTAATCCTGCCTTAGTTTCTCCCCCACCTCATGTCCCCCCCCCCCCACAGTAAATCCAGCTTGTCTCCCCTCTCTTGTGTTCTCCCAAGTCTAATGTCTGCTTTCTCTATCCACTCTCATGTTCCACATCCTTCCTCATCCATCCTACTTTTGCCTCATCCCTACCCATTGGTCTTGCCTTCTGTGCCCAGCCTTGGCACAGCTTGTGCTCTGCAAAGAACATAGAAAATAACAGCACAGGAACAGACGTTTCAGCCCTCCAAGCCTGCACCAACCATGCTGCCCGAGTTAACTAAAACCCTCTATGCTTCAGGGGACCGTATCCCATCTCATTCATGTACTTGTCAAGATGCCCCTTAAAAGTCACTGCTATATCCGCTTCCACTATCTTCCCTGGCTACAAGTTCCAGGTACCCATAGCTCTCCGTGTAAAAAATCTGCCTCGTACATCTGTTTTAAAACTTGCCCCTTACACCTTAAATCTATGCCCCTTAGTAATTGACTCTTCCAGCCTGGGAAAAATTTCTGACCATCCATTCTGTCCATGCCTCTCATAATCTTGTAGACTCAACCTCAACTTCTGTCGCTCCAGTGAAAACAGACCAAGTTTTTCCAACCTGTCCTCATAACTAATGTCCTCCATACTAGGCACATCCTGGTAAAACTTTTCTGTACCCTCTTCAAAGCTTCCACGTCCTTCTGGTAGTGCGGCAACCAGAATTGAACACTATATTCCAAGTGCTGCCTCATTAAGGTTCTACAAAGTGTCAACATGACTTGCCAATTTTTAAACTCAATAAGAACATAAGAAATAGGAGCAGGAGTAGGCCATCCAGCCCCTCGAGCTTGCCCCGCCATTCAATAAGATCATGGCTGATCTGTAGTGGTTCAATACCACTTTCCTACTTTCTCCCTGTAACCCTTAATTCCCTTGTCAATCAAAAACCTATCCACTCTTGACTTCAACATATTCAGCGAGGAAGCCTCCATCACCTCATCAGGCAGAGAATTCCAAAGATTCACCATCCTTTGCGTGAAGAAACTCCTCCGCAACTCTGATCTGATACCCTGGCCGATGAAGGCAAACACGTCATATGTCTTCTTGACTACCTTTTCCACCTGCATTGCCACTTTCAGTGACCTGTGTACCTGGATAACCAGATCCCTTTGCATATCAACACTCATAAGGGTTCTGCCATTTACAGTATATTTCCTATCTGTATTAGACCTTCTAAAATGCATTACCTCACATTTGTCCGGACTCAATATTTCCCAGCTACTGTCTTAAAGGAAGCTGAAAGCAGCATCTGATGACCTTCATTAATGAAATGAGATTGGCCAGGGACAAATTACTTTCATACAATTGTGAACCAGAACATTTTAATAATCCACTTGCAGAGCACTTAATTTGGAGGGCGAATATAATTCTCATGAGTTGGCCTTTTAATGAGCATTTACAAGATGCTCATTGCAAATGTGATTCCTGACATAGGTCAATGGGATTCCTGACACACATCAAATCCATCATCAAAGTCAGGAGAACAAAATTCCAAATGAATCTTGTTCCATCATGATTTTCATGCTGGTGGGAGTGGAAAGATTCTCCCTTGCCATCAATAATAATAGTCACTAATAATTCCAAGAAATAATTAATGAGAAACATCTTTATCCAGACAGTTTCTAGAATGAAAAATTTATGACTCCATGGAGTTAGTTGAGGTAATTTTTGAATGAGGAGTCAATCAGTGTGTTCAACCATCCCTTCCCCAACATAGAATTAATGAGTGAATACCTTTGAACTTGCCCTGTTCAAACAGGATTCTTAAAAGGAGATGACATTTTTAGCTGTGGATATGACCTGTTGCCTTGTTTGAGATTTTAGTTACATTTCAATCTAGTTACTTGATGCCTGTGCTGGCAAATCCTTCTTTTTGCATTTTATTTTCCTTCCAGCATTCTCTTTTGTTAGTTTTGTTTCTTGCTGTCACCTAAATTGCACAATGTAAGGTTGGAATTAATTCCAATTAATTAAAGATTGGAATTCAAATGCAATAAATAACATCTAGGGTATTTTGCCTGCCACTTCATTTCTTCATGAATCCATGCTTAAAGTCCCCTTCATTTGCACATGGTATGGTGGAGATCTGCCATTGCTTTGAAGATATAAGAAAGATCTTTATTTTAGCTTTGGGCAATGGTATAAAATGGGTGATGTAAAATGGGCAGTCCAATGGACAATCCAACTGAAATTCTCTCTGTTGGCTCCAATTGAAAGAAAGGTGGGATTGTATCCCCCTGCCCCCCATCCCACGAGACATCTGCTATGTTAATCAGTTTGTGATGTACTCATGTGATGTTTGTAAGGGATAACACTTCCCTGCAGGAAGGTGATAACATCTGGATAACTGCAGAATTTTCAAAAGGTGGCAGGATTATCTTGCATATCAAGGTTTGCTAGGGGTCCTTGCATCTAATGTTGAGATGAACAATGATGAGTGCAGTCACAAAATATCTGAATGGCATTTAAACTATCATTGTGCTCTTCAAAGTGGAATTCTGGCAGAAAAAGATTTCATTCCATTTTCAAGTTCTCTGTTATGGCACAAACATGTCTGGGGCTGGACTAAACTTCCAACCCCTAGGAACTGCTGGATGTTATAGCACTAAGGCTCTAAACTGAGTATTCTTCAACAAAGTCTGTGCATTTAAGTTACAGCACAGATTTTAAGTGTGATTTCAGTACTGACTACTTGCTGTGAGCAGAATGTGTGGACATTGCAAAGTACATTCTGCAGCCTTCTGGCTGGTTGCACTTTTATGACAGCATCGTCTTTTACAATTGGCCCAGGCATCCACCAAGCTAGGTGGGCCTCATAAACACCTGAAAATTGGGATCCTCTGATGCCGTTAGGACCCTGATGACATTTTCATGCAAAATCATGGGTGTTCCACCTACTGCCTGTGAAATCTGAATTGGTCTGTCAGTCTCACTGAGGTAGCATTTATAGAGTGAGTTAGCAGCAAGTAATTGGATCAGAGGATAGCTTGGACACACAGCCCATATCTCACAATCTTTCCGATAATTTATTTTATGTGATGTTGATTGAGGGATAAGTTTTTGCCAGGACACCAGGGATAATTCAAAGGATTTTCTTTGAAACAGTGCCATGGGATCTTTTACATTCACTCAAGCAAACAGATAAGATCTTGGTTTAACAAATCATTCCAAAGATAGCACCAACAACAGGCCAGCCCGAAGGCCACAGAATGCAATGCTTCCTCAATACTGCACTAGTGTGCCAACCCTGATTTTTATACGCAAGCCTTGGAATGGATTGAATCCAGAATCTTGTGGTACAGAGACATTACCCATTGAACCACAGCTGACGCACAGCCCATATCTTACAGTCTTCAATATACAGTGACCATTAATACTTCTTTTCATCACAGCTAACCGTTACTTCCATCCACATTGATCTGGACAGTCTCAGGAAAGAGCTTGGGGGCTTTCTGCATTTCCATCTAATGCTAGAATAGCAGCTTTCCTCAGCAGAATGGACTAACATTCGATTAATGTCCAACTAAATCTCTGATTGCAGGCACAGGAGGCTGGGATTTTACAGGGTGATGGCATCCCTGTCCACTGCTGGGAAGTCAATTAATTTAATTTCCAACACAATAATTGTCTTCCAATCATTTCAACCCCAAGTGTCTTTCCTGACTTGAATACCTTTACTAAGTATCTGTCTCGTGGCCTCTGCAAAGCTGATAGAAGCTTGCTGTTATCATGTCAGGACATTTGATACACTTGTGGCTGGTGGTTTCTGTATACTGGGTCTGCTTGTAGAGTTCTAGACTTTGGCTGCTGTTGGGGATAACAGGGCATGCCGGCTGACTGGCATTGTGGGGGTTCCAGTGGTGTCACTGTCAATGTCCTGGGACTAGAAATATTCATGTCTCCCGATCAACAGGTGAGCAGACTAAAGAAACTGAGTAACTATTTAAAACATATTATCAGCTAAGCCCACCAAGGTGAGGCTTAGAGTCTGCAGTGCAACCATTTGAGCTTTCACTAAAACTATAAAGGCATTGATACCTAATGTGAAGGGCTGGCTACAGTATCTCTGGAGGTGCCCAGTCCATCCAAGTAGCCTTCAATGTTCTGGTACCAGATACAGTAAGATCATTGCAGACTTTACTCTTGGGCATGATGCTTCTATTGTCTGGTATAAATTTTTGCGTGAGGTTAGTAGTTCTCTGTTCACAGTGGCTATTGCCAGCAGTGGATAAAATCCTTAAGTGGGTACAAACAGGTGAGGGATGGTTATAGTCACAATCAGTGAGTGTTGGGAGTGAAGATTGTGATTGGAAAGCGTAAATGGTAGTTGGCAGTGGGCAGCAGTTTTAATGTTTTTTGAGAGAAGCGTTTGTTTTTCTTGTGAGATTATTGAATCTTTTCAGGTCTCAGATGTACTGCTGGTGATGCTGAGTCTCTCAGACACCTCTGTACAGCAGCTCTGGACTCTGGAACTCTATAACAGTGGTTGAGGTGGATCTTCCAGATTTAATGTCACTGAGGAGGTCATTCTTTTAGCCTCAGAATGTTCCTGGAAACACAACATTTTTGTCAGGAGGTTCAGATTGTAGTCTCAGATTGCTCTCAGATAGGTACCTTGTCATTTTCGGACAATCCATCTTCTTTCTTTGATAGTGGGACAGTAATGTTGGGTGCCTTTTCAATTTGATACCTGGATACGACAAGGGGCTAGATCCCATCAGGTCTGCCCTACTATGGAATACAGCATAAAGTAAATATTTGCACATTTATTGAGGCTGGACCAGAAGATAAACATGATTTCCCGTCTGTCTCTGCATTGGGAAACACTCTATCTTCCTATCCCTGCACAGAATTTACCCCCAAATGGGAGAATTCCATCCATTGAGCTGGAATGTGTTAGCTGCCTGGCAGGCACCAAGTATCTGTGTGAACCGATTTTTCCTTAAAAATGGTTGACACAGATCGTGAAGGTGTACAATAACAATTGTGAGAAATTGATATCATGTCCTTGCTTACCAGCTCAAACAAGGTCCAAGTTTGAAGAACTTTTTCACTGAAATGTATTTTCAGTGTTCAATTCTTTGTAACACTTCTGTTTTGCCATGGTTGTTTTGGGAAAGTGAGGTGAGAAGGAAGACTCTTCTGCTGCTGCTCTCTCACCTTTATCATTCCGCTTGGTGTCATTTTCCCATCAGGTATTTGGTAGAAGTGAAGCTGGTAATGATAGAAATTCTAAAGGGCAGAAGGAGGTCATTCAGCCCATCGAGTCTGCACCAACAACAATCCTACAGAGGCCCTATCTTAATAACCCTACATATTTACCTCATTGACCTATGCATCCCGGGACTTTAAGGGGTAATTTAGCATGGCCAATGAACCTAACTTGCACATTTTCGACTGTGGGAGGAAATGGAGCAGCCAGAGGAAACATGCAGACACGGGGAGAATGTGCAAACTCCACAGAGACAATGACCCAAGTCAGGAATCAAAGCCAGGTGTCTAGAGCTATGAGATAGCAGTGCTAACCACTGTGCCACATGGTTTCAGCTATTCCAGAGACCTGTGGAAAAGTAGATCACTGGTTCGGATGGAACAAATTGGAGTCAGGCTGTTTCGAGTTCTGGGTGCCAGTGACAAGGAAAGAATTGGGCATTTGCCTTCAGCTGCTTTTACATTGTAAAAACATTTACAAAAATCTGAGCTCATGCGCCAAGTGACACAAGAACAGCTTCTTTCTTGCTGCAATCAGACTTTTGAATGAACTAACCTTGCATTCAGTTGATCTTTCTCTACACCCTAGTTATGAATGTAACACCACATTCTGCACTATCTCATTTTCTTCTCTGTGAACAGCATGTTTTGTCTGTACAGCACTCAAGAAACAATATTTTTCACTGCATGTTGATACATGTGACAATAATAAATCAAATCAAATCAAAAAAATTGGGCCTCAAAGTTACATTAGGATTAACCGGCTTGGTTTATTTTGTCATTTGTCGTATTTATTCATGATCGTAATACCTTTATCAAGGTGCTGGCTGGAATTCTCTGCCCTCGCCTGCTGCTGGGATTCTCCAATCCCACTGCAGTGAATGGAGATTTGGCTGAGTGTCAAATTCTCTGTTCTCGCTTGCAGTGGTGGTGGAGTGTGCAAGACCAAAAAATTCCGACTGTTGTTTCCTTCCCAGCTCTTTATAGTGACTTAAAAATATTTATTTATTATTGTCACAAACAGGCTTATGTCAACATTGCAATGACTTTACTGTGAAAATCCCCTAGTCGCCACACTCTGGCGCCTGTTCAGGTATACTGAGGGAAAACTTAGCATGGGCAATGCACCAACCAGTACGTCTTTTTCAGCCTGTGGAATGAAAGCGGAGCACCTGGAAGAAACCCGCGCAAGTACGGGGATAACGTGCAGCCTCCACAAAGACAGTGACTGAAACCAGGGATCAAATCTGGATCCCTGGTGTTGTGACGGAGCAATACTTATGACTGCTCCCTCACAACACCACTTTATTTATTTGATTGTTTTATTTAATTCTACAGCTTTTGTCCTTTTGATTTGGTGTTTCATTGCAGAACATTGCTCAACTGGTGTCTATTTTTAATTATGACCATAAATGATGCCCTTCTGCTCTAAGTCATGTGACAGGAAGAGGGATTGATACCAGTAGGTTGGTGAAGGCTTGTAGACAGGAAGTCATTGTCTTGCTACTATTTTAGCAGGATATTTAGTATCCTGTCAGTATTATTCTATGAGCTCCAACATCTTTACTGGTTTTGAAAGTGAGTTGCTGCAAATTAGTGAACATTGTTTTGAATTGCAGTAGCAGAGCTAATAAACACAAACTATTTGCTAGCTGATATACAACTCATCTGCTACAGAGTTAGCATATGAGTGTTCCAATAAACCTTTACGGCTAAGCTTCTAACCTACATTTAGGTTTTTATTCCAATCCAGCTTTAATAATTGAATTTTGATGTGTTGACGGCTCTGTCAATCTTCTTCCCTAGATGATGCCTCTTGCAGTAATAGTTTCACAGGTAAATCTCTCCCCCATGTGTATGTGTATACATAGACAGCAAGATTTATAAGCTGTTTTCAAGAGGAAGGAGCTATCACAGTTAACCCCTATTCTAGCCTCACCTGACATTTATGGGTGCACACGTTCCACAGGGGTTCAATGAATTTCACCCTGAACCAAGATTACTTGCAGAAATCACAAAACAATAAATTACCAGAGTGAGAGATGGAAATTACACAGATTAAGGGAAATTGGAATCGAGAAATAGAGAGAGCTCCAATGTGTACAGAGCACAATAAAAATACATTGGGGATGGAAATGGAGGGTTGAAAGAGGTCATGATAAGGACAAGTTACTCCATATCCATTAAGAACATGCTAATGAACTAACTGGTTTTTTCCCATCCTTTATTTTTATTTGTCTTTGTATTCTCCTTATCAATGATTAATACACAACCAATATACACAAGCTTGGTTTGATGCACTCATTTTTCCTATTCCTTGATTCTCCATTTGTTCCTTAAATGATATAATGCTTCAAATATTTTTTTTGAGAAGCTCCAAATGTAGTTGGTGTGTGACAGTCCTTCTGCAATAATACTGATACTTAAATTCTGTGCCAAATTGGCATCAACTGCTTTGACACTGTTAACATTTCAAATCTGCTCATGTAAGATTTGTTTCTGAATTTTGTAATATTGCTGTTAAGTAAATAGATTTTATGCTTGAAAAATGCTTTCATAAATTATCACAATGTTTGAGTAATGAACAAAAATTGAATAAAAGCTTTGAGGCTGAGAGTGGGAAGGCTGCTATTATATCTGGATCACCTCTATTTGTGCCCTTGGCTGTGTTACAGTTTGCAGAAGCTCTCAAAGGGCACCTCACTTGTCTGACTCCTCCTGTAATGCCTGAGCTTGGACCCTTACCTATACCAGGATGTTGGAATCTCTGATGTCTTCTAACCAATATTTCGTTTATTGCTCCTTGGGCTCTGTGTAAGACGATTGATATAGGACTAATTTTACAATCAGCTGTGAAACAACAATCATCCTGAAGAAAGCTGTGGACAATCTCTGTGGTGTGGATTTCACCTTTCCCAAGATTACTTTGGCACCAATTCAAGGGGTCTCCAGGTGTCCACAAACAGTGATGTCAGCAAGCAAGGTAAGTAACTGTACTAATTCAGCCAGAGTCTCGTCACCAAAACCCTTTATTGTGCATCAAAGGAAAGGATCGTGATACGTCTTGCAGTCAGGTAGTCTTTGCCTTGAGATCTACAGCTCTAATCTGGGTAAAGTAACAGGCTTAAAAACTCCCTCTGACTGATTCCCAAGTGTTCAGCCTCTGCTCCTTCAATAACCAATTGCGACCATCCCCGAAGCTCCTCAGGTGAACTGGACCACCTGTTGCAAAAGATCTTTCACGTCCTTGCATATTTCGTAGTTTCATTTTTGGTTTTCCATTTGGGACTTCATTCTCCCTGAAAAGTTTGGGAATAGTGAGCTCAATCTGGTACAATTATTCCATTAATGGCTCTGCTGGAGTAACATCTGTTGCAGTGTGTGGTGTTGTCCTGTATTTGAATCCCCGAAGGGTCAGGTGGCGGGGAGGGGGGGTAGGTGGGAGACTGCCCAACAGACAAAATGCCAATGCCCAGGGGGCACTTGGCACTGCCCACCAGATATGGGACAGTGCCAAGAAGGTGGGGCATGATGGGGTCAGGCCTAGGGGATGGGATCTGGTGGGGGTGGGGCTGGTGGGGTGATTGGTGGGGTGGGGGATTCTGCTGCAGACGGGGTCTGTGGGGAAGAGGGAAGCCAGAGATTGAGGTTTGCTGAGGGCGGGGGGAGGGGGTGGGGGGTGGAAGGTGCGGGTGTGGGGTGGAGGGGGGCGGTGGTGAGTGTCAGTACTGTGGGTGGGGTTGGAACTGCGGGAGTGGTGGGCACAGTTAGGGTAGGGATCTGAATGGGAGGGTTCGTGGCTGGGCCTGGTGATGAGAAGGTCATAGGGCTGGCCAACTCGATCTCTGGCTAACAATTGAGAGTCTGGCAGACAGGGGGGCATTGCACATATGCCAATCCCAGATTGGCACATGTGCAGTGGCCTGCTCAGTGCTATCCTGCCGATCTCTCCAGTGGGAATAGGCCCCACCCACTGGTTTTCAATGGGATTTATGCTAGTGTGCTGTACAGTGCTCAGAGTGTGGGAGATTCATTTTGAAACCCCTGCTGAAAAAAAAGCATGATTGACTCCAGTTTTCACTTAGAATTCTTTTGGGAGAATCGCCTCCAAGGGCTTCCAGAATTCTATGGTATCCTGAAGCTTTATCATAACTTCTCAATCACAGACTGAATATTTGTGGAGCGCATGTGTGCCCCTCCAACTACTTGGAATATCTGTCCATCATGATTAAAAACATGGAACTCATAAAGGAACTCACAAAATCAAAATGTACTTGCATCCATGGCCTGCCAGGCTACTCCCATGGGTGAAATTAGGTTGAGGGTGGGAGTTTTGATTTTCCTGGCACAGGTCACATTGCTTTACCAAATCTGTGATGTCAAAATCAAAACGGGATTACCAGACGTAATCTTTCACCAGCGTCTCCATTCCTGATACAGTCGAGTGGCCATTATGTAGTTCCGTTAATATTGGACATCATCTTAGGGATGGAACAATTCATCAGGGCCCCCAAAGAATGATCCTATTCTCAGCACTAAATTCAGATTTCTTAATGAGGTATGCTTTCATTTCTTCAGAAGGTCAGCTTTGGAATCCATTGTATAGAATCACATGCCTTATTTTAGATTAAAATATAACTTTTTGGGTCCAGACTTTAATCAGCCATGCTGCCACTGGGAAGATCTCCAAAAAGTTAAGTCCTCTTAAGCTCTTCCACTGCTGGTAAAAGAACCAGGCTTGTGAGCTGCAAGTGGCAACTTAATGTGTCAGCATTAGTTATCTGAGTTCCAGGTGGTGTTTCAAAAAATACTCACACATCACCAATAACAAGGCCCAGCACTGTATCTGAGCGGAGAAGATGAGGGAAACTGCCCCTTTGAATAGGCCCAATAAGGTTTATGGTTGGTAACTATATAAAGTTATAGTTAAAACAGCATTGACAGTAAGCACACAGATTTAATTTCTTCACACCAAATATGACTGCCAACCCTTTCTCCTCAATTTGAAAATACATTCACTCCGCATCCAAAAGGGCTCTGGAGGCATACGCAATGGGCTTTACCATTCCATCTTTCCAATGATGTGACAGCACTGTACAGAGAATCATCACTGGTTATAACAAGTTCTTTCTTAAGGTCAAAATGGGCCAGTAAATTAGGTGACAACAAATGACATTTAACATTAGAAAAAGCTTCTGCCTGCAGAACATCCTAAAACTGTCTGTGTATTTTTTAGTAGTTTGCAAGGGGGTTAGAGTAGATGACAAATTTGGGACAAATTTTCCATAATAATTGACTAATCTTGGGAAGGACTTTAACTCTGTAGTGTTCCTTGAGGTTGGTGTTTCCATGAAGGCCTTATTCTCTATTGGGTGTAACCCCTTGTTTATTGTTTAAAGAGATTACTTTGGCCACTTGGAAAATGCATTTTTCCTCTTCAAGTGAACTCCTGTTCTGGAAAATCTTGGCAAGATTTCTTCTAGGTTGGTCAGATGTTGCTGCGCTGAAGCCCCTGTGACCAAGATTTCATTTAATTATACTGCTACCTTAGGTAGCTCTTGAAGGATGTTCTTCATAACTCTTCAAAAGATGGCACATAATGACAAGGGCAAATGGATATACTCATGAAGTATACATGTTGAAGCTAGGCATGGCTCATGTCCAACTTGGAGAACGTCTTGTCACCTGTTAGTGTACAATCTTTGATCCAGGGCATGGGGAACTTATTGAATTTGGAGACCCGATTGACTGTTAGGCTATAGTTGCCATAAAGATAAACTGATTTGTGGGGATTAAGAAGTGGGACTAGAGGTTGGCCCAATCTCCAAATTGCATGGCTTCTATTATATCCAAGCTTTCAAAGCACTCTAACTCAGTCTCTACTTTCTCCTATATGGAGTAAAGGTCTGTTCTTATTCTAAAATACCTAGGTGTAGCGTGACGGCCAACTTAGATCCTGGTGATGTCTTCTTTCATTTCTCACAGGCTCCTTTGGGGTGGTGGCGTTCCTGTATCTAATTTAAGGTAAGTTAAGATAATAAGGCATGGTAAACATTGGGAAACACTCTAATTGCTCTGCTTGATTTTCCTCCCCACCTGCAACTCTGCGATCAGATTAAGTTTGATAGACAGGTTGGAACAGGAGAAGTTTTAATTAAAAAAGTTCAATAAAAGTCTTATTCGATGAAGGAACTAAAACAAAAAGTAGATTTGAATAGGCTAATTGCCAGTCAAATCCTTAACATTTGAGGTTGAGACATTACACAATGGATACTGTTTTTCCCAAGGTCGAAGTCTGTGATTAAAACCTCGATTTGCTATGATTGCTGGGAATAAAGCAAGAGGCATGAATCCAGAAGTAATCCTCGAGGGGCACATTAGAGTAAGGCAAAGGTAATAGGATTTGAAATGTTGATCTTATTGCATTACATTATCAGACTGAAAGAAGGAACTAGCAGCAGAAACCTGATGGCAGAGATATTTATCTAGATGCTTTATTATAGAACATGGAGTAGTAAGTAACACACACTACTGAGGAGGGGTATCAAACAGTGGAGAAATGCCGAGCAGCCCCTATTGTGGAAAATCCGAAGATTGTGATATATATGAGTTGAAAACTTTTAAAAATGATGTAGCTTGTGTGACCTGAGTACAGTGCTGGCTGTCTCCAAGAATTTGTTTTTCTTTCTTTTAAGCATTAATCTTCATTCATCACCCGCGAGCATTAGTAGATGATTTAAACCACCCCCTACTCTGAAAATTTAAGGTAAAACAAACAAGATATAAAATGGCTCAATGGTAAAGCATGCAGCTGGGAACATGAAGCCCATTTAATATCGGTGAACAAGGAAGGTAAAACAGAAATTAAACTAAACTTTCTGTCAAAAATCATTTCTATGTTTTGTAGACTCCTTCAAGCTGCTGCAGGATTTGAAGAAATGGAAACTTGTATTTATATACAGCTTTTCAGAACCGACAGAGTTCTCAAGTTGCTTTACAGGCAATGAAGTACTTTTTAAGTGTAATGTAGGAAAGGTGGTAGCCCATTTGGGCACAGCAAGCTCCCACTAACAGCAATGTAAACAATGACTGGATAATCTACTTCCTTTTGTGGTGTTGATTGAGGGATTGATGTTAGCCAGGACAGCATGGATAACTCCCATACTCTTCTTTGCAATAGTACCATGAGATCACGTACAACCAACGGCGAGGTTAGTTTAATGCCTTTTCTGAAAGGTACTGCCTCTGCGTTATAGCCTTCTTTTGTGACAGTGTTCTCACTGGACTACAACTCAAGAAAGTGTTCCACCTATCTCTCCAAATGTGGATTGCAATTAAAATCAACATGATATCAATTACACTGCTTCAGTAACAATAAAAGACACCAGCTACATACAAATGATGCTGACAAAACATCCTGCAGAGAAACGTGATTAAAATCCAATTCTTAAAAGCACAGTATCATTATACTGCTTTCCTTTCTCAATGGAACCATTTTCTCTGAGTGTAGCTCTTAATACATTTATACACCCAGATCTCTCCTGGAGTTAATGGGAGAGGTTCACTTGGCTGTAATGGCAGGTTCCACTCCAGTGATTGCAGCCTCAGTCAGCACTTTGCCACTTTTATGTCCTGTTTGTTGATAGCGTGGTTTGTGAATGCTGTCTCAAAGTATGTTCAATTTTGTCTCTGCATTCTATGTTGGCATGCAAGGGGAACTTCTGTCCAGTCAAGTTGAGGAACTGTTAGCTTCTATCTTGGTAGGTAGATTAGTTGACATTGGTATGAGGATGGAATTTTTGCTTTGGATGAAAAAAACTTTAAAGGTTGTATTCTAATCTTGGTGCACAACAAGGAGTGATCAGTATCACAGTCAGCACTGCGGTAGCTGTGTGTGTTGAGATTGCTGTTGAGACAGTTAAGGCTGATAATGATTAGATCCAGCTGGTTCTAGTGTCTTAGTCTTGGATGCCTCCAGCATACTTTTTCTGCTTTATCTTAATCTTTTTTGTTATCCAGAGAGCTGTGGATTTTTTGGCCTTATCCTTTCTTTTCATGGAAAAACGTCGCAGCTTAGGTTAGCACTGCTGCCTCACAGCTCCTGGGAATTGAGTTCAATTCTCGATTTGGGTCACTGTTGGTGTGCAGTTTGCGCATTCTTTCCGTGTCTGTGTGGGTGTCTTCCGGGTGCCCTGGTTTCCTCCCACACTCCAAAGATGTGCGGGTTAGACATGCTAATTGAGCCCTTAGTGTCCTGGCATGCGATAGGTTAGAATGAGTGAATAACTAAGGAGAGATAGGGGCTGGATGGACCCTGCACCGTTGAGTCTGTACTGACCACAATTCCACCCAAGCCCTACCCCCGTAATCCCATGCATTTACCCTAGCTAGTCTCTCTGACAATACCAGGCAATTTAGCCTAGCCAATTCATCTAGATCTTTGGACTGTGGGAGGAAAGCAACACAGTCATGGAAAGAACATACAAACTCCACACAGACAGTGACCCAAACTGGGAATTGAACCCTGGTCTCTGGCACTGGCAGCAGTGCTAACCACTGTGCCACCTTGGCATCCCCAATCCTGGAATGGCAGGTCTGTCATATGAGGTGAGACTAAGCCGGTTAAGATTATACTCATTGGAGTTTAGAAGAGTGAGCAGAGATTGCATAGAAACATGATAAATTCAGGGTAGATTCAGAAAAAGTGTTCCCGATGGTGGGGTGTCTTGAATTAGGGTGATAGTTTGAGGATAAGGGGTAGGACTGAAAGGAGGAGAAATTTCTTCACCCAGAGGATGATGAATATGTTGAATTCACTACCACAGAAAGCAGTTGAGTCTTAACCATTGTGTAATTTCAAGAAAAAATTAGGTATAGCTCTTGGGGCTAAAGAGATCAGGGGATATGGGGGAGAGTAGAATCAGCATATTGAATTTGATGATCAGCCATGATCATAATGAATGGCAGAGCAGGTTTGAAGGACCGAATAGCCTACTTCTGCTTCTAGTTTCTCTGTTTCCATATTTGGAGAATTAAAGTTCTCCATTATAACTACTCTATTCTCCTTGCATTCTCTGAAATTTCCTTTCACATGGATTCTCTCCATTTTTTTTTCACCAGTTGGAGTATATATTTCTCCAAGCCAAATAGATTCTGCTCTTGATCTTTCTGGGACATCCTATTTCTCCAGGACTGAAATGTTCTCTTTACTCAATGTTGCCACACCTTCTTGTTTCCTATCTTATCTAAACACCATTTTTCCAAGAATATTTAATACCCAGCCTGCCCTACTTTGAATCAGGTCTTTGATAGTGCCGTAATATCACATATCCATGTGCGATCTACGCCTGCAATTCACCCATTCTATTTACCATACTCCATGCTGTCGCATATATGGATGGTAACCTAACCAAGACCTTATTATTTTTTTCTTATGCAACCACCTAATACCCTTCTATTTCCTCATCTCATTTTATCTGTCTTTCCCAGTATTCTGTGCACCTTGATATTCCTCTCTAATATTATCTCCTCAATCCATGTTCCTGTAAATAGCTTAAAACCTTCCCAGTAGCGCTAGTAAATCACCCTGCAAGGAAATTGGTCATTTTGAGTGAAAACCATCTGGTTTGCTTTATGTATCCCACTTCACCAGTGTCCCAGGAATCGAAAGCTTTCTCAGTCTACTGCACCATCATTCCAGCTATTGTTTTATCCTTCTATTTGTATACTCCCTTATGCAAAATACTGCGAATAATCCAGAAATTATTACTTTTGAGATCCTGCTTGCTATTTTTCTTTCTAGTTGCCTAAATACTGACTATACAATCACATCTTAGTAGTACTTCTGACAGTGCAGCATTTCCTCAGTAATGCACTTGAGTGTAAGTATTGATTTTGATGCTCAGGTTTCGATTGGGACTTAAATCTGGAAGCTTGTGTGTTGGAGGCAAGGGTTCCACCAATTGCGCTGTATCATCAAATGAACTACTTGATTCATGTAATGTTATTATCTTCACAAATTCCATTATAGGCTTCATGCTGAAAAAATGGGTTTTTACTGAATTTGATATTAACCAAAAGCATTGTCATAGAAATTGTTTGAAAAGCATCAACAAGACTATCGTGTCTGCCATTATTAGAGGAAAATGTTCCCCAGCAGTTTGTGGTGAAGAAGACTTGTGCTATGAGTGATGATTTGCAACATTGTTGGTGCATGAGTCAAATTGCTTCATTGTAAGCCTCCTCAAAACTGAAAAAAAACTTGCTGTGATTCTTCTGATTGTGTGTCATCAAATTGGTGGATTTGTGTGCATTCATTTTGAGCTAGTAATATATGATGTAAGGGCCCTATTAATAACATGATTTATGCTTTGGACACGCCAATCAAACTGGGAGTATCAAAAAGAGGACTATTGCACTGCAGTGTTTCAAACTTGTAGTCCTAAATTATTCCTAGGTATTTTTGAAATTTTAAATTGTTGGATGTTTTTCTTACTTTTCTGTTCTGTACCCTTTTTCCATCTCTCATAATGTACTCTTTCTTTCCTTTATTTTTCTTTCCTTATATGCTTTGACTGATTTGACAAAGGATGCAGTTCTAAGGAGTCCAGTGTTTAAAGGAAAGGCGTAGAGAATTGGGAGATATGTCTAACAAGTTGCTGTAGATGATGAGAAATTTCTAAGTTGACACTGGGATAATGGCAGTATGTGAATGATACATGTTATTAATAATGTCCAAACCAGCCACAAATCCTGGGATTAAGAAATATGCCACAAGATATACCCAGAACTGGCTGGTTGATTTGCATCATTCCATCGTTTGTTTCCACCATTTGCTTTTCACAAATAACTTATTCTTAAACATTGGATTAGTTAACTCTTTAACTCACCAACAAGAATATATTTGGCAATTAATCGTGTAGATGCTCTTTCAATGGCACGATGACAACTAATCAGCCTTTCACCCCAGAAAGTGAACCATCCAAACTGTAGTATCATACTCCATTACGTAGTGATATTGTTGTAAATTTTAAAATTGTTAATTTAATTATTTTTGTTGCTTCTCCTTTCTCACTCTTTTACCCCTTTCAATCTAATCTTTCTTTCCTTCCTTTATTTTTCTTTCTCTATATGGTTTGACTCTAATTCACCCAATCACCCTCCTTCTCAGTACTTCCTCTGTTTATTTTTCAATTCTTCGCATTATTTAAGGTAATACCCTGTTTGGCCTGCTATTCACTTAGGTCCCAGATGTCCCATTGCTCTCACTTTACCATCATCAGTTTGCACACCAAGGAAGTAATTTGAGTTGAAAGGTGCTGGAAAGGACTAACTGATGGCATATGCCTCGAGATGCCTGCTTCAGCAAGCTCTGGTCCGAAGTGACTGACTGGGTATCTTCAGGACAGTTAGGGATGGACAATGATGAAATTGCAATTTGCAGGTTCAATTGGATGGAATATTCCAATCTGTATTGGGCATGGTTTTACCTAACCAGAATTACAGTCAAGCTTTTTACAGTGTCTGTCAGCACTATTGCTGGTACTGGGGCAGCACAGTGGCACTGGGGACCTAGATCCAACTTCCAGCTCGGGTCATTGTCTGCGTGGAGCCTTCACGTTCTCCCCATGTCAGTGTGGGTTTGCTCTGGGTGCTCCACTTTCCTCCCACAGTCCAAAAGACATACTGGTTATGCGCATTGGTCATGTTAAATTCTCCCTCAGTGTACCCAAACAGGCGCCTGAGTGTGGGGTATAGAGAATTTTCACAGCAACTTCATTGCCATGTTGATGTAAGCCTACTTGTGAAACTAATAAAATAAACATTTATTAAAGAAAAGGATCCAAAGAATTAGCTACAATATTTTTGTTGCCCATTTAAGGAGCTGAAGTGCTAACTTGTCTTTTTATTCCTGGAAGTTGACTGAGCTGCTAAAAATTTTCAGAATTTTATGTTTTTATTAGACTGAATAGATTGTAAGTAAAAGTAACAATCGTTTCCATTTGAAAGAAAGGAAACAAAATGTAGCCACTGAATTGTGCTCTCTGTGGAAGGGATATCGGGTCCAATTTTAACTCTATGCAAGTGAATAGGTATTGCATGAGCTAAAATCTCACTTTGTATTGCCTTGAAGATAAATAACCAAGTTGCAAATCTTCATGTCAGTGTGATCTTTTTCCAGGGTTGGTTTTGTTTAAACAGTTTGGTAAAATATATCTCCAGCAAACAAATATACTGATTGGATGATCTTGACATTGCTGAACACAGCTATGACTAAAAATATATATTTTATAAAAAGCCCAGTGATTCAATCTTCCAATGGCTCATACTATTGCTGCTGCACAAACATTTCTTTGCTGATTTGGAGTTGAAATTTTAGAACAAGGGCCTGGATTCTCCCAAAGAAATTCTAAGTCCCCGATCTGCTGGCAAATGGAAGTAACTCCTGTCGTTTTTCCAGAGTGAATCTCTGATATTCTGCGCATCACAGTTACTTTGCACTTTTGGAAATCAAGGAGCAGGACCTATTCCTGCCAGGAAACCGGCATCATTGCACCGAGTGGGCTACTGTGCATGCACCATATGTCAGAGTGGAAATGGCTGCGTGCACATTGGCCCTCCTACTACTGGATCCT
The DNA here is from genome assembly GCA_024679065.1 of Sphyrna mokarran. Classification (NCBI taxonomy): domain Eukaryota; kingdom Metazoa; phylum Chordata; class Chondrichthyes; order Carcharhiniformes; family Carcharhinidae; genus Sphyrna; species Sphyrna mokarran. The sequence goes on along the minus strand of JAGIQG010000012.1, from coordinate 50,037,773 downwards.
GATCGCTGGCCAGTTCATCACTGTAAGAAGTCTGACAACACCAGGTTTAAGTCCAACTGATTTATTTGATAGTAAATTCGCAAGCTTTTGGGGTTTGCCCCTTAGCCAGGTGAATGGAGAGTAAATCCCACTGGAGTGAACCACTTCAGTCCTAGGCCGGCTAATGAAGTATAAATCCTGATTTCCATATTGTCATCTGCTCCACACTGATTTCCAGCATGGAGTTGATTTCTCTGAAAATCTTAGCTGTGGAGACTTGCAGAGGTGTGGTGCTTATCAGGAAACCTGTGAAATGGCCTCTGCTGATGTCTCCCGGCCTGCTGTGCTGTTCGAGCATTGCAGTGGGCTGGCAGAATTACCCCGAGCTGTTTTTGGTTGTTCTACAAATGCAATTGCTTATCTCTAATTATGCTCCTCTTGTTTTTTTAACTTTAACCTGCTATTTGAAGAGCAATGAGATTGGAGTTTTGTTTGTAAGTTAGGTATCCATCACTACATTCTTATAGTTTCAATTAGTTTCAGAAGTACAGAGCCTCTGCCCCTGTTTAATTTTTTTTGATGTGTTAACTTCTACTGAAAATAAATGATCAGGAAGATCTTCCATAAATGTAACATCTTTCACAACTTCTACGTGTTCCAAAGTATGTTTTGCCATTGTTATGCATGCTAAGAAATAAAAGAAAAATCGAACATTTTTAATTCAAGTGTGATCACTTTTGAAAATTGCTCTTAGACACTCAAATGTAAAGTGACAGTCTTAGTCACATCTCTCTTTCTTTAAAGCACTAAAAAGCCTGTAATTTGTCCAGACCTATGGTGCTGGACCACCAACTAATCTCATCGGGGAGAACAAATCACACACATTTATTATTGTCACTGATCTGATGGGAGCTTCATTATCGCTGCTTGTTTTACAGGGTTAAAATCTGTCAGGCATCCCTGACAGTATATAAACATGCTAACTTGTGGAGGAGGGCTTGTAACTCAGTGTCACAGTTGATTATCATGTATTGGAACAACTGACAAGAGGTTACAACGATTTTTAAATGCTTTGCAGTGAAAACGACAGAGTAAACAATGTGCCATTCCTACTTGCTTTGTTGGTGCACTAAGACAAATAAAAGTGATTGAAAAGTACAAACAATAGATGATTGGGCCAAATGACTGAGTTGACAACAGTGCAGACATGATAAAGTCCACGCATGGCCAGGCAAGAGATTCCTTACAGAATTCCTGCAAGTCCTGGTTGATCCTGCTGAAGATATACAGCTGGATTCATCAGACATTTGTGTTTCCCCATTAAACTTTATGAGGGGTCGGGTCCCCAGCTGTTTTTTATGCACTAGGACAGACCTTTTCCCTCTGCAAAATTCTGATATATTTCCGCTTAGCTCTGCTCACTTCCTTCCTTATTTTGTAATGCCAGAGTTGCACGGATAACATGTTTTTAGTTTTGCATCTGCCACTGTTACCTCCGATTATTCTCGTGTGCAAAGTTACACACTCTTCAAGATGATGAGAAAGAGCAGTCAATTTCTGCTTACCATGTATTATTACCTCTTTACACGAAGAAATCCTTTATAATCTAATAAAATAATTTATGATGGGCCATTGCTATATATTTTAGAAGATGTGCTTGAAACTATATAGCAATCTTGTTCATTTTCACGATGCGGAGTTGCGAAAGGAGCACTCTTTTTATAAGCAAGACTAACGGAATAGGAAATGAAGTGTAGACTTATCTATTTTTATACGTTGCATTTTATGCTTGTTCAGTTTTATTATGTGAAAATGATTGCATTTGTGTTGTTAATAAAAGCTATATTGAAATGTCACTGGTGTTGTGAGTAAAGGGACACACAGGTTAGATGAATATAATTTTAATGTACAAAAAATGTCTTGCAAGACTTACCCAAAGGCATGTTTTAATATGCAGTGTAATAATTTGATGTGTTGGCTGTAATGGAGCGATAGGATGTTGTCTTCATGCTCCAAAAGTTCCTCTTAGACTGAAACTGCAAAGAACCCAAAACACAATAAGGCCATGGAGGTCATAACTGTTATAATGCAAGGAAGCACAGCCATCAGTTTGCTGCAGCAAGGTTCATGTAAACAGTTATGATATAATGGAGGACAGTTTGTACTTTGGGCATAAAACTGGCAGTCAACATTGCACTAGTTTTGCAAAGTGCCTTTCTTAAGTTTCTCATTTGCATATTGGGATGAACACAAAATCTGGCATGATCCTGCATGTTAGAACACAATTTCTGAAAGAAAAGCATATTTGCTTTAAAACTTTCCTTGATATATTCAAAAGAGTGACAAGAAGCAGCTGGATTAATACAACTGAAAATGTGAGTATCATAAATAATATTGTGGAGCGGACGGTGGCGCAGTGGTTAGCGTGGCTGCTTCACAGTGCCGGGGAGCTGCATTCAATTCCGACTATGGGTGACGGTCTGTGTGGAGTTCACACATTCTCCTCGTGTTTTTGTGGGCTTCCTTTGGGTGTTCTGGTTTCCTCCTACAGTCCAAAGATGTGTGGGTTAGGTTGCTTGATTATGCTAAATTGTCCCTCAGTGTTAGGGGGATTAGAAAGGTAAACACGTGGAGTTATGGTAGTAGGACCCATGTGGGATTGTTGTCGGTGCAGGCTTGATGGGCCAGTTGACTTCTTGCTTCACTGTGGATTTTATGACAAGCAGTTTAAGCTTGTGAATGATCCAATTTTAAATACCTGCAAATGGCTTAGAAAAACTTTATGGAAATATTTGCTTGTAATATTGAGGTACCTTGGTTAGTACTTTTTATGAATGAAAAGAAATATTCCAAGGCATCAAAAAAATCCAATTTGTGTCAATTTGCATAGAAGAGTTAACTGTTGATACCTCCTCCAAGGTCTGTAAATGAGTGCAATTAAGAGAAGTGGCGATTAAGTTATCCTAGAGATGTGGCCAGTTTTGTGGCTGGCTTCTAATTCTATGGGTGGGATTTTCTGGCCACAGTCACCTCAGAACTGGAAAATCCAATTCCTGTAGCAGGCAGGATGGAAGAATTCCCCTTCATGTTTTTCAAATAAGCACAAATTTGAGTTGCATGGAACAGAATTTATGTATAAAATTCTGCGATTTTTTTTTTTGGTTTGATTTGTTTGACTTCAGGCAAATTGTATGGAAAAAGGCAGACACTGCTCGATAACTGCATAACCTGTTTAGATGACATTCATTGAAGTATTGAACCTGACACTGGGGTGTCCCCTGCTCATCAGTACAGGGAAAGTCTTCCATAATCTTTCGCTAACAAGAAATGTATTCTTATCTTCCATACTCAATTCCTTCTGGACACACGATCCATACATCCAACCATAAAGGTGTTCTAAATATTCCCACTCTTTGGTTTGTGTGCAAAGGCAAGTGCCCAGGAGAGAGAACCTGAATGGTCACCAGGGAGAAACAGAAGCTGAGAAGCCCTTTTGTTCATTTTGCTCTTATTCTGCTTTTTGCGGAGCATATTTAGGAGCATTCAAATGAAAGAGGGATGAGTATAGGTGGATCAGCAACAGCAACTTCAGTACAGATATTGCCTTTACAGAATAACATAAGTCTATGATGCAAGAATGGAAGAGAAGTGAAGATATAGACTTGTCTATATTGAGGCCTGAGAAATTCCATAAACCAGCACTGCCCTTCAGAGCTGACCCTGGCTAACTTGCATGATGTAAAGATGCCGGCGTTGGATTGGAGTGGTAAGAACTCAGTAAGAATTTAGCAACACCAATTATTAATCCAACCGATTTATTTGATAGTAAAATGGCGAGCTTTCAACACTCCCGTGTCTTCATCAGGCAAGTGCAGTGTTCTGGTCATGGTCTAACTTGCATGGTCAGTGGAAAGGTCTCTATCCAGCGTAGGGCACAGTAAAGTGCAACTTTATGGGCATATCCTGCACCCATTTGCCCCATTCCAATGAAATAATTTATGTTCCCATAATAGGGTGTAACCGAACCTTTCCCCAGTGTTATAGAAGTTCCTCTTTGTCCTGAGCAAAGGGATGATCTAGCAACTCACTTACAAAAATATTCCCTCTCTTCTAGGTGTCCAAGACCTAGGCCATACAAGTGTGGCCTGTACATACTTTTGTGCTGATCCATGCATGTCCATTCATTTGATCCACTGACTTATAACAATATGCCAAGTCTCCAGCTAGGCCAATGAATGAGGACTTGATTCTGATCCCCGATTCAGCTGTTATTTGCTGTGTAAATATTGACGGGGCTTCGTTCCTTACAAGGATAATCGAAGGAAATGACAGTCCCTGGCAGTTTGCTAGTGTTATGTAGCTCACCTGCTGTGAATATTGCAGGAGATCATCAAACCCGCAAGGAAATTCAGAGTTGTGAATTTTAGAAGCAAGTTACAGGTAACACCTCCTTCTCTTTTCTCAGCTCTGTTTCTTTTGTGCATCCATCCAATACTTCTCAGGCTTTGTATACTTGAACCTATCATCAAGAAAGAAATAGCGAGACATCTGGATATAAATTGTTCCATTGTTAAGACGCAGCATGGGTTCATGTAGGGAAGGTCATGTTTGACTAATTTAGTGGAATGCTTTGAGAACATTACATGCGCAGTGGACAATGGGGAGCTTGTGGATGTGGTGTATCTGGATTTCCAGAAAGCATTTGACAAGGTGCTGCATTGAAGACTGCTAAAGGTGTACAGTGTTACGGGTAATATATTAGCATAGATAGAGGGTTGGTTAACTAACAGAAAGCAAAGAGTGGGGATAAATGGGTGTTTTTCTGGTTGGTGATCAATGACTAGTGGTGTGCCTCAGGGATCAATGTTGAGACAGCAATTGTTTATGATTTACATAGATGACTTGGAGTTGGGGACCAAGTGTAGTATGTCAAAATTCACAGATGACACTAAGATGGGTGGCAGAGTAAAGTATGTAGAGGATGCTGAAAGTCTGCAAAAGGATATAGATAGTCTAAGTGAGTGGGCAAGGGTCTGACAGATGGAGTACAATGTTGATAAATGTGAGATCATCTATTTTGGTAGGAATAACAGCAAAATGGACTATTATTTAAATGGTAAAAAATTGCAGCATGCTGCTGCTCTTGTGCAGGGATACCAAGGAGTTGGTTTGCAGTTGCAGCAGGTAATTAAGAAGGGAAATGGAATTTTGTCCTTTGTGCTAGAAGGATGGAGTTTAAAAAGAGCAAGGTTATGTTGTAGCTGTATAAGGTGCTGGTGAGGCCACATCTGGAGTATTGTGTACAGTTTTGGTCTCCTTACTTCAGAAAGGATATACTGGCATTGGAGGCAGTGCAGAGCAGATTAACTAGGTTGATTCTGGAGTTGAGAGGTTTGTCTTATGAGGAAAGACTGTGTAGACTGGGGCTAAACTCATTGGAATTCAGAAAAATGAGGGGCAATCTTATAGGAACATACAAGATTATGAAGGGAATAGATAAGACAGAAGCAAGGAAGTTGTTTCCACTGTAGGGTGAAACTAGAATTAGGGGGCTTAGCCTCAAAATAAGAGAAAGCAGATTTAGGACTGAGTTGAGGAGGAACTTCTTCACACAAAGCATTATGAATCTGTAGAATTCCTTGCCCAGTGAAGCAGTTAAGTCTTTCTCATTGAATGTTTTTAAGTCAAGGATAGATACATTTTTTACATTAGAATTAAGGATTATGGTGAGTAGGCGGGTAAGTGGAGCTGAGTCCATAAAAAGATCAGCCATGATCTTATTGAATGACGGAGCAGACTCAAGGGGCCAAATGACCTACTCCTGCTCCTGGTTCTTATGTTCTTATGCAGTGAGAGTTTCCCCAACAGTAGCTGTGCTCTGACATTAACTACAGACTATTTTCTCCTGGAAGCCGACAGCAGATGATGTGAAGGTTTTTTACTTGCCATTTTAAGCAATATTTCAAGCAATATGGGGCAGCACAGTGACACAGACATTAGTCCATATCTTCCAGAAGTCCTTGAAGATCAAGGCCATGCTTGGCTGGATCCCAGTAATGATAGCTGTGTATGTCAACGAATCCTGCAGCACCAAATACTCCATTGTAGTTTGCCAATGTTGGTGCAGAAACATATAAAGGCATGGATGTATTGTTTGTTCTATTGTACCAGTGGCGCAGAAAATCACCACCAATGTGAAGAGCACCAGTCCCTCCTAAATGCTGTATACCTCCCACTCTGTTTTCTACAATGACAGGACTGCCCTTGCCGAGGACCTCACAGCTCCTTGGACCTAGTTTCAACTCCTGGCTTGGGTCACTGTCTGTGAGGAGTTTGCATGTTCTCCCTGTGTCTGTGTGGGTTTCCTCCAGATGCTCTGGTTTCCTTCCTCAGTCCAAAGGTGTACAGGTTAGATTGATTGGCCATGCTAAATTGCCCCTTAGTGTCCCAGGATGCGTAGGTTAGAAGGATTAACAGGATAAATATGTAGGGTTACAGGGATGAGGCCTGGGTGGGATTGATGTCAGTCCAGACTTGATGGGCTGAATGGCCTCCTTCTGCACTGTAGGTTTCTGTATTCCTATGTTTCTATTACCATTCTGACATGATCCCTCAGCCTGTGGATTCTAGGCATAGTACTCGTTTAGTCATACTTTAGTGTCAAACTGCAGTCATTCTTTAGTATCTGCTTAACACTCGTTTATTAGTACCACTTCCAAACAGGTTACAGAGTAAGCATATTGCTCCTAGATCTGGTGTTTCCACTTTGCTCTCTCTTTCCAAAGAGAGTGTCTAACACTTATGTCAATAGTATATCATACATTAGTATATCATACATTAGCATATCCTTTAACCTCCCCCACTACTTATTGCCCCAATATACTATGCTGTTTTCAACAACAGTCTAAAACAATGAGCAGGATTTTCCAATCCCTTCAAAGTCATGGAGTAGAGTGGGGTCATAGCAATGGGTGGCAGTGCCACCTTTGACATAGTCCTATTGACAGTGGAAAATCTAAATTCCAAAGGATTCATTTTCTGTCTTGGCTGAATTTTTAGAAAGAAGGGAGTAAAACTAGAGGGAGATATCTTCTTAATCATTTTAACTCTTTATAAAAAGGACGTTGCAGTAATATTTGCGCAATTAATAGAATGGATGAAAGATTTTTCTATGATCTGTAAGCACACGTTAAGAATTTCAGAAAGATTTTCAGAATCTTTAGTGACCTGTAATTCAGTTCAGCCCTGTTAAAGGCATATTTATTTACCAATAAATTAACCTTTTGGACCACAAATGTAACAATCGGAGTAGATAGTAATCTAACAATGTAGTTCATTGCCTACTCACCACATGTGTACAGCCAGACTTTCTAATTCATTCCAGAAATTAAAATACAGAATAAATATGGAATAGAAGCTACATCTGTCCAATTGTTCTGATGTCCAACACTTATATCATTTTTAGCAATTCAACATTTAAAAAAAAATCTTGGCATGAGATATGCCATTTGAGAAGCTGTTTGAAAAGCAGAGTGAAAGTTCAAGAAATTAACTTTTGGAACATTTTGCAGATTGCTCAGAAATCTTTCCTAAACATTGTCTTCACAATTCCGCCTTTGGATTGATGAGAAGAATATCTTGCTGCTTGTTCCTATCATAGAATCCTGACAGTGTAGGAGAGGCCATTTGGCCTCTCAGGTCTAAGCTAACTGTCTGACAGAGTATCTTCATAGAATCCCTATAGTAAAGAAAGAGGCAATTCAGCCATTGAGTCTGCACCGACCACAATACCACTTGGGCCTATCCCCTCTATATGTACCCTGCGAATTCCCCTGACACTAATTTATCATGGACAATCAACCTAATCTCTATATCTTTGGACTGTGGGAGGAAACCAGAGCATCTAGGAGAAATCCAGGCAGACATGGGGAGAGTGTGCAAACTCTACACAGACAGGAGGCTAGAATTGAACCTCAGGTCCCTGGGCTGTGAGGCAGCAACTAATCATTGCGCCACCAATGCCATCCATTGTGTTACTCAACCACCAACCTTACCCAGATCTTCTCCCCGCCATATCCCTGTAACTCCACACATTTATCATGGCTAATCCATCTAATCTAGATATTTTGGGACACGAAGAGGCAATTTAGCAAGGCCAATCCACTTAACATGGACATCTTTGGAATTACATTTTAAATTTTTTTGTCAAGAGAATGTTTAAGGAGTTTGGCAAATAGCTAAGAGAAAGTTTTAAAAATTGCGAGAATTATTCTGCAAGTGGTTAAAATATCCCTCCGACTATCCTCTCATAAAATGTTTGGCTATGATTTCAACCTCATTAAGTATATTGGAGCGAAGGTTCAGAACCGGCACTTTCTGTATCTCATTACAAGTTGTCAGATTGCTTTGCTTTTTCACTTCCTCATTTTTGGTTTAAGCAATACCAATCATTTATCTCAGAGTCGGGAACATCCGAGTACAACCCTACAAACTTATCACTGTTTTACATGTCTTCTCAAAGCAAACAGTTTGTTCTGCCAGAGGCCAGATGAGTGCTCAATTGATCCTTATTAGCTCAAACAACATCTGGTTTGCATTAGATTGGTGGCAGAGCAGAGTGAGGTGCTGCATTGAGCATTGCAGCCACATAACAGCCATTAGCAAAGGCTGAAGAAAATTTAACATATCCTGTAATTATAGTGAACTTTACACAGAGGGGCAAGAACACTCTTGTGACTATCTACAGACGTGATTAAAGAAGAAAGGGAATCTATTTTGTCTGTTTGTACTATGTCTGCTAACATTTGGTTTGTTAGTAGTTATTCTTTTGCTCTGCAGTATTTTCATAGCTGATTGCATTCATAGCATGTTCTAGCCATAAGCACAGGAAACAGACAGTATACCCCATTCCAGCTTTTATTACCAAGAACAAGATTCAGGCCTTTATTTTCTGGCCAGCAGGAGGCACAAGTGCACAATGGGGATATGATGCAGATGTGTGAATCCGCATCTCTTAGCTCCTTTCCCCACTGCACCCCTTCCAGACACCCCCATGTACCCAATAAATTAGTGTCCGTTAATAGCTACCTTTATTGCCAAATACTAATGCTACTAGCAAAATTTATTGGGTAGGATTTTATGGCCTCACTCATTGTGAAACTGTAAAATCCTGCCCAAGATCAACGGATCTCTCCATTGGCTGCCCCTCAACCGCTCCGATTCCCACGGTGGGCAGTGGGGTAAAATTCCAACCATTGTGCCTGAGAGCTCTTTGTTACAATGGGCTTTCTGTTGCTGTCTTCGCCTCACAGAATTTTATTCATAAAGGAAATGGCATTCTTGTCCTTAGCTTTTTGAAGGCTACCTAAAAAGATGACTGGCCGCAATGATGGCAAGGCTGCTAATGATGGTGTAAGTTGTGGCTCACCATCATCATTTTTCAGGATGTGGGTGAGCTGAATGCTTGACTATGTCATGCAAAATCTGCAGTAATGTTTTTTATACTACCGGGTTCCTATAGACCTTCCTCACTCATGAAGAGTTGTCTTTTGACGATGGTGATAAATATTGTGATTGCACCTTTCAAATAACTACACATGCACACATTAACTGAAGAGCAATCTCACTCTAGCCTGCCTGACAGGAAACCAGCAGGATTGCATACAGTGCTGTTTATACAACATGTCCCAATTTACTCTGCACTGAAGGCACCCAATCTCTGGCTTTTCTAACCTGGGTTCGAATCCTGCTACGTCTGATGATGTAATTTGAATTCAGTAAAAAAAATCTGGAATTAAGAATTTACTGATGACCATGAAACCATTATCAATTGTCAGAAAAGTGCATCGGGTTCAATAATAGGGAAGGAAATCTGCCATCTTTACCTGCTCTGGCCTACATTTGACTCCAAACCACAGCAATGTTGTTGACTTTTAACTGTCCTCTGAAATAGCTTGATCTTTAAAGGACAATTAGGGATGAGCAACACATATTGGCCTTGCACACCCTGAAGGACTAATGGAAGAAAAAAGCAAAAGTTGCATTATCACAGCAATCATTAACAAATCTATTACGCAGAAAAAGTTCAGTCTTAATATAAATCTATACAACCTATTCATAATATTCACTCAGAATATTCTAATATTCAAATAATTTAATATCTAGAATAAAATCTTTCAGTTTTGTCATGACAAATGTATGCTGCTTCATTTCACATCTCACTGATATTATCCAGGATTTAATCTCAAGCATGTGTTTATATAAGGTGCTGAATTCATTATGCTGTCTACTGGATCAGGTCATTTAAAACTAGGGGAATGCCATTTGCAATATTGTTTTAAACATTGAACTTTTAGTTAGCACTGTGAATGAAATTGGGTATGTACATGCTGTAAGGTTTACTAGTTTTTGCCAAAGACAAGTCAATTTTAAACAGTATTTCATTGCAACAAATTTTCAGTTGTTTTGCATGCTTATGTATAGCAAATAAATTGAGAAACTGGCACAGAGCGCATTTTCAGTCAGATAATCTTTAACCTTGCTTATTAATTACGTTAGATCATTATTGCAATATGCTACAGGGGGAAGGGAGAACTGTGTAATGCAGTGTTGTAGGCCTATTGTAATTAAACTCAAGCTAGTTCAATACTGAGCCATAGAGACCAGGTTTGACACTTGATTGTCGAGACTGAACTGATTTTAACTGGCATGGCTGTAATTTGTTACAATTGGCACAGCGCCTTGTAACTAATGAGGGGAAAGCAGCTGGAGCGATCATTACCCAGTGATGAGTGCTGGCAAAGGCTGCATGTGAGAGAGTTAGAAGAGGGTGAATTGTGCCAGGCTGCAGACTTCCTGTGAGTGAATAGCTGTCAGTATTCACAGGGGCAGAAAATGGGTTGTAGCATAAAACAGGCAGTCTTACATTCATTATTTGTTCAGACCTCTGTCAGATATTCAGCTCCATTAAAGTCAATGCCCAAGACAAATTTCTATCCAATTCAATCAACTGTATTTCTTGCATGAAGCATAAGAGGGCAATTGATTCTTATAGATCCCTATCCCAGCATAGGTTCCCGCCTTCAAGGCAGGAAGGAGAGGAACTTAACAGGTTAGTTCTTCCAATCAGTAAGGAAGCTGTGTATGGAGATCATTGTGTGTTTACCTCTTGCACCTTTTGAGCTAGCATCTCTGACCTCAGTTGGAGCAATGAAGTGATCCATGAGAAAACTAGTGAAGTGAAGCAGAGTAGAGATCGCACCTCCTTTTTATGACATTAGCTGCTTATTTCAGGAAAGATTTTAAGTCTTTCAGTGGGATGAGTGGATATTTGAGTGGGTCGGTAAAGAAGGTTTGTGGGTGGACAAGTAGTGGTGAGTGAGCGAGTGACTGGTTGAATGGGTTGGAGAATGAATGGGTAGATGGGTTAGGGTTGAGGTGTTGAGCTGGGGGAAAGGAAGTGAATAGTTGGACTAGGATTTGACTCAAGATGTTAAATCACTGAGTTCACCAGAGGTTAAACAGTGTAACAATTGCAGGATAAATGTTCAAGTGTGTAGCGTGTATCCAGCCCACGTCTCCACACTGTGATCAACATAAGAAACATTTGGGAAGGGTTGCTGGCAGCACAAATCAGCCCATTGGAAGTTTAAACTTCTTGGGCAATTACAATATGTTTGCATGTGCCAGAATTTCCAAATCAGTTCCAACATGCACCAGCAACTTAACATCGCTGCTCCTAATACCAGAAGATCTGGCCCTTTCAGTTATTTTGCAGTGCAATGAAAATTATTTGTAAACACAAGCTTCCCGTGCTAGCATTTATACTGTTTCACAATTCCGACTAACTGCTTACTTTGGGTTCTGCTGGGACTACTTGTCTCCAGATCTCATTGTAGCTTTGGTCCAAACATGACAAAAGAGCAGGATTTCAGAGATGCTCTTTGCCATAAAGAGAGCATTTCACTGATTGATATATCAAGAAGCTGTTCTAAAACTGACAGCAAGAAAATCAGAGAAAAATATCTCTTCACTGGCTTGTATCATACCGGACACAAAAGAAGCTGGTTGTGGTTATTGGAAGCCAATGATCTTAACACAAGGATGATGCTGCAGGAATTCCTCAGGGAACTACAGGCACAATTATCTTCAACTGCTTCATAAATGACCTGCCCTCCATTATAAGGTCAGACTTAGGTACATTTTCTGCTGAATGTTCAGTGTTCAGTTTTACTCACAACTCTTCAGATACTGAAGCAGTCTGTTGCTGTATGCCCAAGACCTGAACAGTATTCTGATTTGGGTTGCTCTGGCAGACAGTATTCTTACCATGCAAGTGTGAGAGAAAATTACCATTTCCTGTCAGAGAAAATCTAACCATTTTGACATTCAGCTATATTGTCATCACTGAAGCTCACAACATCAACACTTTGGCGGTCACCATTGACCAGCAACATAACTGGACCAGCCATATAAACATTGCAGCCAAAGGACTAGATCAAAAACTGGCTATCCTGTGGTAAGTAACTCAAATTGTCACTCTCCAAATCTTTGCTGCCTTCTACATGGCACATGTGTGACTCCAACAGCATTCAGGAAACGCAATACAACACCAACCAGGACAAAGCAGCTAGCTTGATTGTTATCCCAATCTAACACCTTAACATTCACTTCCTCCACCACCATCTGCAAGAGGCACCACAGTAATTGGTCAAGGCTTCTTTGTCAGCATCTCTCAAATTCCATCCCTCTATAATATAAAAGGACAAAGGTAACAGGCACAAGGGAACACTATTGCCTGCAAGTTGCCTTCCAAGTAACATGCCATAGTGGTACAGAAATATATCTCCATTCCTTCAGCATTGCCTATTCAAACACTGGAACTCCCTATAACAGCACTATGGATGTATTTATACCACAAGGATTGCAGCAGTTCAAAAAAAAGTTAGTTCATCACCACCCTCTTAAGGGCAACTAGAGAAAGGCAATAAATACTGGCCTAGGCAGCAGTGCCCATGTTCCATGAATTAACTTTAAAAATTATGCTGTGTCGTTTTCCTGACATTTGTGAAATATTGTTTGTACGAATCTGCTCATTAAACTATGTTGAACAAAAATAACCAATTGGCAAGATTTAATCAAAATGTTATTGCTACAGCATAGCTGAGTTTCACCTGGTAGGGCCCATTCAGCTCAGGTAAATCAAAGTTACACTACTGCCTCATTTCAATCATTGCTGGTGTTACATTCTGTCTATCTATAATAAGGAATACATTTCACAGTTAACTTTTGCTGATGTTGAGTTTAAGGAATGTAAAACCCTGTGCCAGGAGCCTTAAATCATAAAATTAATCTCTAAAGCTCTTGTGTGTTTTGCTGACATTATGTTTGTCCTGTGATTCTTCTGCATAATACTTTCTTCACATTCTGTGGTCCTGTTTTATCATAGGCAAATTTATAGACTTAAAGATCTCACTGTCTTGATATTCTAACACAACTGACTCTGAACATTGAATTTACTTTCCCAAGAGTTGCAGCAAATCAAAGCAGAAATAAATTCAAGAAAATTTGAAACAATTCTCTAGAAGGACAATTCAAAATTTTCTGCAATACTTATTGCAGTTGGATAGTTTACCTTTTCTTCCTCTTTCATTTGGTTCTTTTTGTTATGAATGCAAAAAAATTTTCCCTGTGCTGTTTTTCAATTTCTCCTCTCGAGAAATATGTCTGTTCCACAATGCTTAGAATGTTCTTAATTGATCCGTCAATCAAATAAAGCCATGGTTCTTATCCAATACCTGGCCTCCAAATGAACCCACCATTAGTTTCAGTAGACAGCTGAATTACACCTTCCAGACTTAATGTGGCACACATTCTATTTTATACTCTGGAGCTTAGAAAATAGGGCACCTGATGTGAATGCTGCCACAGGAGATGTTCCAGCAAAATAATAAAAAAAATTACAGCGTGCTTACTTCTTCTCCATCTCACTACAGATGTCACATTTCTTGTGGAATGCTTCAGGGTGCATCTATCTTACTCACGGACTGGCAAATTGATGTTTTTCTAAACATTTCTGTCATTTACTCAGCTCATTCTGACATTGCTGCCCATAAAGGCAAAAATATCTTTGTAATTCCAACGTAAAAGGTTAAGGGAATAACTGCCAATGATTGCGTCCATAGTGCTGGCACACACCTCGACAGTAAGTCATTTCAAAATATTCAGTCCTTCTGATCCGTAGGTTGAAACTGACCAGCCGCTACCAATTTCAAAACTCCATGATCAAATAACAATTAAACTTTGAATGATCTTGGACCCTATGTTTACTTTACAGCAATTATATTTTGAATGAACTGTACATACTAATTAGAATGCCAAGTATAATTTTACTTCATGTTTACTTTGCAACAATTATACTTGGTGGCCTTGACGGGACACAGCAGAATAATTCTCAATAGTAAAACATGTTGACAGTTATAAAACAATGTACCATTAAACTTACATTGATTAATTGACCAAACACCCATTAGTCTTTAAACTAAGTGTGCGCAGATTTAAAAAAGAGTTTTTTTTAAGTATATTTGTTTTGCAAAAATTGGTCTTATTCTTTCAAATCAATTTTATCCCAGAATTATTTAGAACTACCACTACAGCTGGCACTGTGTATGAGATGACTCAAAATTTACAGCCCCAAAAAATCATGTTTTTGCATATGCTCAACATGTAAGTCAGCCATTACATGCCTTATTTGCATTACTGTCCTCTTCAATTTTTCTCTCCACAAATGTATATTTTATTTATCAGTACCAATAATTAAACTGGATGTAATAACTAACTGGTTGTAAAAGAACAAGCAGGTGATATGGGTTGTGTTGCGAAAGTGCAAGTGAATTTAAGATGTGCCCACTCTACATTGGAAACAGGTGAATTTTAAAATGACGTTCATACTGGTTTTGAATCATAGGATCCTTTCAGTGCAGAAGGAGGCCATTTGGCCCATTGACTCTTTACCGACTCTCTGACAGAGTATCTCATCCAGGCCCCCTCTTCTGCTCTATCCTTGCATCCCCACACATTTGCTGTGGCTAATCCATCTAGCCTACACATCTTGGAACGCTGAGGGCAAACTTAGCATGGCCAATCAACTTAACCTGCACATCTTTGGACTGTTGGAGGAAGCCAGAGAACCTGCAGGAAGCCCATACAAACATAAAGAGAATATGCAAATTTCTCACAGTCACCCAAGGCCAGAATGGAGCCTGGACCCATGGCGCTGTGAGGCAACAGTGCTAACCAGTGTGCCACTATGTCGCCAATGAGATTTATACTTGGCAAAGTTGAGACCCACTTTTAGAAAGATATTTTGATACCTCAAACGTTGACATATACGCCAGCATCTATGTTGGTTAGACTTTACTCATGGGTAGAAGTGATGCATACTCGAGGATAGAATGAAGGAAAAATCTGAGGGGAATCATCAAAGGGACAAAGTGAATCAGAAATGCAGGGGGATACTATAGTATTTCATTCTACAACATGTCAGAAATACACAATTGTTTTGGATTGCTACAATGTGCAAATTCTACTGAATGGAATAAAAACCTAGAATAAAGTTTTACAATAACTTTATCTTCAGGCATTTGTTGGAAGATACAGCCCCTGTGACATTGCTTTGACTGCTTGCTTTTTGAATGAATGCTGTATGTTTATTTTCTAATTATACTGACTAACCCTTGAACATTTCTGGAGTAATTTTCAACTTATTGAAGAAGCAGAAAACTGGCATTACAGGTTGCCACAGGTGGAAATGTATCTTTATATACACCAGAGGTGTATATAAATTGAAAGTTGATTTGTAGTACTAAATTTACATTCCTGCAGTGTGTTGTAGTGTATTACCTCAAGGGTGCAAGCTATTGGGGATACATTTGTTCGCCTCTGAAATACATGTTGACTGGAATTATCTGGCTGTTAACACCAGTGGGATTTTCTGGTCCTGCCAGCAGTACAGTCCTGCTTGTGAGTTTCATAGCAATGCGGGGTGACATCAATGGGAAATCCCTTTGACAGTGGTGGGACCAGAGAATCCTGCTGCGGGTGAACAGCATGCTGTCTTCCCCTGCCAGGAAACATGCGGCTGGAAGACGGAAGATCTCATCCATTGAGTTTAACAAGTCTCATATTCTATGGCTTGCCAGAGAATTTCAGCCTGTGTGTTTTCTTCTTTTCATTGCTTCTTCTGATATAGATAGCCCTGGGCACCCTAAGGTTCTCCGTCTAACCTCAATGCGATACAAATTTACTGTAATATGTCTGGCACTTGACTTTACGTTAATAGTAGTACCTTTGACAATGTTCCCAGGTCAGTGATTTGAGCAAAAAACATGAAATGCTAAGACAATCCATGTCAGTTGAGAGGGAATACAGAAATTAATATTCTACATCTTGATTCTTCACCAGAATACACTTGAAATGTTGACCTGCATGTTGTCTCCACAGGTGCTCCCTGTTCTTCTGATAATTTTAGCACTTTTGTTCTTGTTTCAGATTTATTGTATCTGTAGTTCTTTGATTTTTGTTCACTGATTCATTTAGTTAGGAGCAGTTTTAAAATTAGATTAGATTGGAAGTCATGGGACAGCCATACTGGCAGTAAAGCTGGGAGCCAGTAAGGGGCTTTTTCTGAGCAAATATTAGAACTGTAAGCTTTTAGACAACTGTGTTATAATCAGTTTGTGACATTTGGTGCATTTCACAGTGTGAAGGTTGCTCATGGTGGTTTTCATGTAGAAAACGAGCCTATACTTCCTATTCATGGAGGGCTGTGGGTTTCACCTCCTCTCTTGTGGCTTTTCTTGGGAGGGAAGTTGGCGCGGGCAATTCATTAGGCTTAACATCATAGAGACGTGAGCCAAATCAGATCTTTAGGACAATCGAAGAGTGAAAAGAGATTCTCACTAAGAAAGAGGAAAAAACTTTGTATTTACATAGTATTTAATCACTTCATTAAAAAAGGGTCCAAAGCCCTGAACATATAGTCATTTATATGAAGTGTGGCATATAGCTGACAATTATCTTCATTTGCAACTAATTATTGTCTTTTTTAACCCCTGTATGGATATTCCATCTGGCTCCTCATAGAATCCCTACAATACATAGAACATAGAACATAGAACATAGAACACTACAGCACAAACAGGCCCTTCGACCCACAAGTTGTGCCGAACACATCAAAACCTACCCAGCCATAGACCTATCTATAACCCCCAATCCCATTGGATCCCATATACCCATCCAGAAGTCTTTTAAAAGACCCCAGCAAGTTCGCCTCCATCACCACCGACGGCAGCCGATTCCATTCACTCACCACCCTCTGAGTGAAAAACTTTCCTCCTTACAGAAGGAGGTAATTTGGCCCATCGAGTCTGCACTGATCACAATCCCAGCCAGGCCCTATTCCTGTAACCTCATGTATTTATTCTATTAATCCCCTGACACCACGGTCAATTTAATATGGTCAATCAACCTAACCCACACATGTTTGGGCTGTGGGATGAAATTGGAGCATGTGGAGGAAACGCACGCAGATACGAGGAGAATTGTGTAAACTCCATAAAACAGTGACCCAAGGCAGGAGTGGCTCCTGTTCCCTAAGCGCACAATTTGCCATTATGCTTGCATTATATTTATTGCATCAGCACTGATGAGGCAACTTCTGGAACATAGATTATGAATCAGTTGGATGTAGAAATGTTGGTTAAGAAGCTGCAACGTGAAAGAAGCAGACAGTGGATTGTAGGTATTCATACTTTGCATTGGCTAGACTCTGCTCACAAAAGCTAGGCCAAAATTCTGTAGGATAATTCTCTTCTGTGACTATAGAGATAAGAGATATCACTTCAGGGTATGAGATTCAGTATATTACTTCCCTACTGCTCTCCTGTGGTAAACATGGGTAGTGAGGTGGAAAGTTCCAAATGAACATGACTTACAACACACCCATCCTTGGGGCCTTATCACTGTAAGAGAACATGAAAGAGAAACACCAGGAAATTACTGTCAACCAAATCTAAACCCTCTTCTTGCATCTTGCTGTTGAGAAGATATGCGGGGCAATTCTGTCAAAAAAAATTCTACGTGCTGAATTTATGTAAAAATTGGAGTAACTCTAGACAATTTATTTAACATGATTTTCAGAATGAATCTACCACACTCTGGGCACTGCAGAGTGCCCTAGTAGGACTTACACTAAAAATCATGGGGAGGGACTATTCCCAGTGGAGTGGCCGGTAGCATAGTGCTGAGCGGGCCTCTGCGCACGCACTGAACTGTCAGAGTGGAAAATGCACAGTGGCCTCGCATTGCCAGCCTCCCAATTGCAGGCTAGCCTGATCACTGGCCAGCCCCATTACCCCTCATTGTTGCCCTTCTAATTCCACTCGTCCATTTGTTGGTCTCCCACTACTTTTTAGGCAAGGCCTAATGTCTCCCCCTCACCTCTCCAGCCCCAATCTCCTTGACCACTCACCACCCTAGCACTACTGACCACCCCCCCCCCCCCCCACCCCCACTGTCCCACACTGGCATCCCTCATCCCCCTCAACAGCCCTGACCCCCATCAACAGCCCCAAAATCCCCTGCCACCAAATGGCCAACGTCCTTCACCCACTTCCCTTCCTCTGCCATTGAGTGGCTCCCCCTACTCCCCCGCTCCAGCCACTACTGATCAGCCGCCATTGGCCCTGGTCCCAGTAGGCCCTGCCCTTTTGGCACTGCCCTATGTCCAGGCTGGCACTGCCTAGGGACACCGCCCTTTGCCCCCAACCTCTTCAGGGAGCCTTCCTGGCCTCTTATCTCCAGTGGGTATGGCAGCCTGTTCCCCTTCAGTGGGAAACAGGAGTAAACTCTGCTGAGGGATATGCTAGGGGACATGGAGACTTCAGGCCTGCTAATGAGATTTAAATTCAAATTTAAATATGGAAATCATCAGCATGGAGCTGATGACTCCAAAAAGCCTGGAGCCAGAGACGAACGAAGGCTGTGGTGCCCAATAGGGTACCTGTTAAACGGCCTCTGCTAAGGTCCCCCAGCCCATTACAGTGCCCAGAGTGTGTAGATTCATTCTGAAAAGCATGCTAAATAAATTGTTGAGAATTACTTCAGTTTTTACACAAATTACACAGTGCAATTGCACTATTAGAGCCATGTGGCAGGCTGGCAGAATTTTCCCATGTTATTTGAACATTTAAACTACAAGTCCAATCTCTTGAATAATTTCAGGCAGTTTGGCAGCCCTCGAGGTGTGGAATTGGTCTCTGAATTATCCTTTTACAATTTCATAGTCTAATCTTGATTGGTACTTGGTTTCAATCTTATGATAATGATCTGTAATTTCAATCGGACTCTTTGATCCAGAATAGTGCATCTATGGCTCTTAGGAAAAGGAGATAATTATCAAACAATTGCATGATGCTTTCAGGTAATCATTGTACTTCTTTATACATGTGGAGTTTTTGTGTTATAGCCATTGTCTATTATATACTGATGGGTAAAAATATCAGAGGCTGGATTGTTTTCCATCATTCTGTCTGAAGTTTCTCAACCTCAAATTGCCAAGACTGCAGCTTGCAGTCTTCCATTATACATACCATTGGCATCCAGTAGGCAAGCAATAAGAAGCTTCTGTGTAGTCTTGGCAAGGCAATGATGGGTATATGAATGATTATGACTTGTCTGTGTGCAGATAAAAATTGTCAGGACCATGTATAAGATGATTTCTGAAAGTGGTCTGTGAGCTAAGAATGTGTGTGTGTATAGCCCCCTTTTAATTTATGCATTATGTAAAAAAAACCCAGGGTCATAGTTAGCTTATTCAAAGACTACTGCTGAAAGTTACTTAAATAAAAATGATAAAGTTATCAACTTAAATGCAGATACAAAGATTAAAAAACAGAGAGAGATAAAAAATCTTAAATATGAGAGTTCAAATCTGCCTTTGTGAGATATTAGCTGGAATTTTCCCAGCATGCCCTCCCCAATTCTGAAAGTGGGCAAGATCAGGAGAATAACATTCCCCGTTGGCCTTGGATGGGATCGTACAAAACACAGGCAGATGTGCCATTAAATTCTGTCCATTGTTGGGAGTTCAGTGCTTGAGAATCTTCTTTCCAAAGTCAAGGGGTTGAAACCTGAAGTTTGGTTTAGCAGCCGTGATGGCTTTTGTAGTCACAGAGTTGGAGCCTACCTTTGCAGATGGGCTCAACAAGCAGAACAGATAGTGAAAGCTCCTGTTTTCACTGTTATGATCCAATAGGTTAGTATTCTTATTTAGTACAGCAGTCCAATAATTTCAGAGAACTCTACTGTACATAAGGAGGCCAATCAGCCCATTGTTTCTGCATCACCCACATCCCACTCAGATCCTATTCCCATAACCCTGCTAATCCCCCTGACAGTAGCATCAATTTACATGGCCATTCAACCTAATCCACACATATTTGGACTGTGGGAAGAAACCAGAGTATCTGGAGGAAACCTATGCAGATACAGAGAGAAAATACAAATTCCGCACTGACACTGACTTAAGGCCAGAATTGAATCTGGGTCCCTGATATTGTGGGGCAGCAATGCTAATCACTGTGCCACCTTGCCGATGTTCCTCCATTTCTCCATATTGAGAAGCAGCTTCTGTTTCAAAAGTCTTTCTCATGGTATTCAAGATGGCTCTCCCTTTAGGCAGCTTGTGGCCTTTCTTATAGTATGAAACCTAAAAGTAGCTCCTTCCAAACTGATGAATGTTGGGTATTGGCCATGTTAACAGCTTTTCTCCCAGTTTGGGGTTCTTTATTTATTAAAAGACCTTATCAGCAGCAGGATTTACATTTGTGGAACACTCATTGAATGATGGCTTGTGTGATTCGTCTTGATATAAGCAATTTGGTAAGATTTTGGAACCAACAGAAAAATGCTAACATATCTTTCTGTAAATCCCTTTCCTGAATAAAGGATTTTTTAAAAAAGGTTTTATTAATAAAAATGTACTTTTCAAACAATTCTCCTTAACAAATCTGTAATATAATTACAACACATTCATAACAATATATATGTATGTAAGCGTATATATTTGTGTTTTTCAAGCCAGTGGGTGGGAGTTTCCAGTTATTCCTACTAGGGATCTTCCCCAGCAGCAGTGGGTATAAACCCCAGGAAATTCTGTTGACAGTGGGTCATCTCTGCCACTGCAGAATATATCACAGAGATAAATCCCATCCATTGCTGCATCAATTATTTTTGATGGCAAATGTTGAACCTATTATTCTTCAAGATGCTGGAAAATCCATCATTAATGTGCCAAGAACAAAATTATATTGGAGGATATTCCCAGAGCATGCCAATATGCGCCTCCACCCCAATCCAGGAAAATGAATATTATAAAATATTTTTCTGTCAAAAACCTCAACATTCGTCACTCTAAAAATTGCACTTTTGTATAGTTTAGGTCCCCCCCAATAATATAAACAATCGTGTATTTAGTTTAGTTGCAACATAACTCATTAGTAGTTGTGTCATAAGCTTTCCAATTATCACCACTTCCTTTCAAATATATTGAGTGCCATTGGTGCTCAGTTTATATAGGGAAACAGCCTTTCATAACAATATTGAAATCGAGTGGAATAAAGTAAAGCTTAACTTTATCATCTTGATCATTTGAAGGAAGGAATTTATGGCCTCACTTGAGCGAGACTGGAAATTCCTGCCCAAGGTCAACAGATATTTCTGTTGTCTGCTCCTCGCCCACTCCAATTCCATGGTGGGAGAAGTGGTAGAATTTCAGCGTTGGCTGATTTTTTTGAGTTATTATATTTGTTTGGAACTGCCAGCTTAGTTCAGTTTTGCAAGTTGTCATTTATGCTGCGTCAGTTTAGCCGTTACTACATCATTAGTTTCACTGCTTTTATATCAAACATCAGTTTGTGAATAAGCTGTCAAATGAATGGTTAAGGGCTGGGTAGGTCTTGTGGAGAAGGAAAACATGTTGATGTTATTTTTAAATGGTTCTTTTTCACTTTTGTATTTTTGGAATGTTTCAAAATGTTAATCTTGTGAGGTGGCCATGCTTGTTTTATAATTCAAGAGAAAGAAATGCTTGCTTATTCAATTTATTTTTGAGAGAGGCTGAAGGATTTGTATACTAGCACAACATTTGCTTATTTTCCAGGGAAAATTGCATGATACATTGATAACATTGATATTACATTGATAATGTGATGCCCCTGTTCAAAAAGGCAGAAAAGCAGAAAGTAGAAAACTATAGAGAGTTGATTTACCATCTCATTG
Organism: Sphyrna mokarran; assembly: GCA_024679065.1. Lineage (NCBI taxonomy): Eukaryota > Metazoa > Chordata > Chondrichthyes > Carcharhiniformes > Carcharhinidae > Sphyrna > Sphyrna mokarran. Next base: position 50,015,456 of record JAGIQG010000012.1, on the reverse strand, counting down.
GGATACTATTGGAATCCATTATTAAGGTATTAATAATGGGACATTTGGAAAGTCAAAACATAATCCATCAAAGTCAGCATGGATTTAGGAAGGGTAAAATGTGTTTGACTAATTTGCTAGAGTTCTTCAAACATGTAATATGCAAAGTGGATGAGAGGTCCTGCAGAGGTAATTGATAAGATGCCACACAAAAGGTTAATACAAAAAGTAAGATCCCATGGGCTTGTGAGTAATATATTAACTGGACAAAGGATTGGCTAACTAATAGAAAGCAGAAAGTGGAGATAAATGGTGCAGGGGATCTGGGTGACGTTGTGCACAAATTGCAGAATGTTACTATGCAGGTACAGCAGGAAGGCAAATGAAATTTTGGCATTTATTCCTAATGGAATAAAAATATGGAAGTGCTGTTGCAACTGTATGGGGCTGAGTAGGTCTTGTGGAAGAGAAAAACATGTTGATGTTATTTTAAATGGTTCTTTTTCACTTTTGTATTTTTGGAATGTTTCCAAATGTTGATGTACTGCATATAATATGTTCAATGTTGTTCAGAGAAGGTTCACTAGATTGATTCCAGGGATGAAGGACTTGTCTTATGAAGAGAAATTGAGAAGTTTAGATCTATTCTTGCTGGAGTTTAGAAGAATGAAAGAACATCTAATTGAGGTATATAAGATGATAAAGGGATTAGCAGGCTAGACATGGAGTGGACATTTCCCCTTGTTGGATATTCTAAAATGAGAGGCCATAGAGTTAGGCCAAGAGGTAGCAAAGTTGAAACAGAAATGGGAGAATTACTTCACTCAAGGGTCATGAATTAGTGGAATTCTCTACCCAGAGTGAATGCTGGAATACTAAACAAATTTAAGGAGGAGACAGGTTAGAGTTTTAATTAGTAGTGGGATGAAGGGAGTGGACTGAAAGTTGAAAATGAGGCCGAGATGAGATCAGCCATAATCCTATTAAATGACAGAGCAGACTTGAAGAGCTGAATTGTACATACCTACTCTTGGTTCTTATGTTTGTGTATTATTCCAATCAATGTACTTCTTTCATGAGACTTGGAAAGATTTTTAGAAAGTATGGCATAAATTTACATATAATTTGCTGCTGTGGATACCCAACTGATATTGTCCATTATTCAATAAGCACCATGCCAAATGTTGTAGCAAACCCTGCAAGTATTTAGCTAGTCATATTGTGTTATCCCTCATTTGCTAAGTTCCAAATCAATAATATGAGTAGGTGATCTCCGTCTTTTGCAATGGTATTATTCTTGATGAGTGTATGTTTGAGTCAATACAGGCAGTCATCACAATTTCTGAAGTTGATGATAACATTGGAAACAAAGACTACTGCGAAAAAGTTATCAGATCCAGAGACTGGACATGTAATTGTGCTGCCACATAGTGGAATCACACATTACTTGTGGCAGAACCCTGCATAGATTTTGTTTGAATTTCAAAATACAAGCTGGAAAGTCATGCGCTGGAGAGGAACATGCTGTCTTGGATGGACAAGTATCCCATCTTGCAAGAACAACATTTGGGAAGAGACCATTTATTTGCTGTATGAGGCAACATCACTCTTTATCATTATGACATGCCAGGAGCTGAGCGTGTAAAGTAGGTCTTGTCCAGTACTGAATAAAATATTAAAGTGATGTACTGTCTCCTTTTTTGATGATTCAGATGGACGTTAAATATCCTAAGACACAATATCGAGGAGAGCAAGGAGTTTTTAATATTCTGACTGATATTTCACCCTAAGCCAAAACCAGTAAACTAGGTTCACTTACAACCATTATAATTTTTGGTCAATATGTAACACAGGTATTGTTGAATCAGCTCCTTGTTATATATGCTTCCTGATATTCCTTTCCATTAAAGCCACTGGAAAAAGGCAAATGTTAGAATGACATTCATTCATCTAATACTCTGTATAGGATCTTGCTGGGATCAACATGTTTGCTGCATTTTTCTCTGTTCCAACAGTTGTTGTAGTTTAAAGTTTGTGACCTGATGTTATATCGGGAAACCCTAGTAACATTGAAATAACTGGTATCTGAAAGAAAACACTCAATAGCAGGAGTCATACCTAGCACGAAGGAAGATGGTTGTGGTTGTTGGAAGCTGATCAATTCAGCTCTAGAACATCATTGCAGGAGTTCACCAGGTCACTGTCCAAGGCTTAATCACCTTCAGCTTTTTCCTCAACCATCCCCCATCATAATTGTTCAAATTGTTAACTGATGATTTTACACAGTGTTTGGTATCATTCACAGCTCCTCAAATAATAGAGAAACAGGACCTGATCAGCATTTAGGCCTGGTTTGATAAGTGACAAGTAATATACACATCATACCAGTGCCAGACAATGACCATCTCCAACAAACAACAGTCAAATCATCTCTCCGTAACATTGAATCTTTCACCACCGACATTCAGAAGCTTACCATTGACCAAAAACTTAACTGCATCAACCACATAAATACTATAGCTATAAGAGCAGGCCAGAGAGTTGGAATTCTGCAGTAAGTGACACACTCCTGATTCCCTAAAATATTTATCTCATCTATAAGGAACAGGCCAGGAATTTGATGGAATGCACTTGCTTCATTGAGTGCTTTCAAATTAAGAAGACTGATACCACCCAGCACAAAAGCTCAATTGTACCCTATCCAGCACATTACACAGCAGTGTTTACTATCTACAAGATGCATTGCAGCAACCTGTCAGGGTTTTTTTTGGGAGTACCCCCAAACGTGTGCCAACTACTATAAAGAAGGGCGAGGGATCTTGCACGTGGGAACACCACCACCTACAATTTTCCCTCCAAGTCATACTTGGATTTGGAACTATACTACAGTTCCTTCATTGCCATCAGATTTCCTGGAACTCCATACTAAGCAGCACTCTGAAAGTACCTTTGCTACATAGATAGCAGTGGTTTAAGAATGATGTCTTCAAGGGTAATTAGGTCTGCGTCACAAATGCTGGCCTAATCTTCAGTACCCCAATCATGTGAAGGAATAATAATAGCAAGTTCTATGTGAAAAAGTTTGGGATATTTCTCAGGGAAATGATATAATGTTATTTAACTACAAGTATTCCTTTCTTATTTCTTTAGTAAGCTCTGAAGTACAGTCAAACAAAGTGATTGCTGCTCAAATCTTCAATTAATCCAAACAGTGAATTCCCTTTGTTTTAAGCATGGATAATGTATATGCCACAAGCCTTGTCAAACGTCTCTCTGTGTTCCAGCTACACGTTTGATTAATTAAAAAGCACATCCTGAAAAGCAAAGAAAAACAGAATTGATGAAACAACTGTAAGCATTGCATTTATGCAAGTTGACAGTCATCTTGTCTTTCATATAACTCATAATGAGCAAAGGTTATTACTAAGATGTTTGTGACTACACAGTCATTAAGGTCATACAATTAGAAAGTTACTTTCAGAGGGAATTTTTTGCATGTGATAAAATAGCTGTATGGCCCTGTGTTAGATAGAGTTTAATTGAGAAAGTGTGAAGTGATTAAGTTTGGTAGGAACAATGACAAAGAAGGAGGGGCAATATAATACCAGGCAATACAGTGGCACAGTGGTTAGCACTGCTGCCTCACAGTGCCAAGGAGCTGGGTTTGATTCCCTGCTTGGGTCACTTTCTGTGTGGACACAGTAGATAGTCTCACAACACCAGGTTAAAGACTAACAGGTTGGATCTTGTTCACAAACTCTGCCTTTTTTGTGAATGAGGCCCAACCTGTTGGGCTTTAACCTGGTGTTGAGAGATTACTCACTCTATCCCAGTCCAATGTCGGTGATTTCACATCATTTCTGTGTGCAGTTTGCACATTCTCCCCATATCTGCTTGGGTTCCTCCAGATGTTTTGGTTTCCTCTCACAGTCCAAAGATGGATGAGTTAGGTGGATTGGCCATGCTAGATTGCCTCTTAATTTCAGGGAGACTGGCTAGGGTAAACACATGGGGTTATGGTGATAGGGCGTGGGTGCATGCTTGATGAGCCAAATGACCTCCTTTTTGCAGTATAGGATTCTATGATTCCATAAAGCAAAGAACAATAATCAAAAGGACTGCAGGAACAGAGAACTGTAGGTATACGTGTACAAATCACTGCAGGTGGCAGGGCGGGTTACAAAAGAGGTTAATAAGACATATGGAATCCTGGGCCTTATAATTAAAGGCATACAGCTAAAAAAAAAGCAAGGAAGCTATTGTGAACCTTCATTAAACATTGGTTTGGCCTCAAATGGAATCTTATGGCTAATTCTGGGCACCATGTTTTAGGAAAGATGAAGGCTTTAGGGAGGTTGTAAAAAAGATATCTGGATAGTTCCAGATATGAGAGCAAGCAATTAAGTAGGTGGATTGGAAAAGCTGATGCTGTTTTCCTCAGGAAAGAGGAGATTTAATGGAAATGTTCAAAGTAGTGAGGGGTCTGGGGAGGGTGGATAGACAGAATCTGATCACGTTGGTGGAAGTTTCAAGAACCAGTGAAATCAAATTAAGGTTATCGGCAAAAGGACAAATAGCGACATGAGGAAAAAAAAATGAGTGGTTAGAATCTGGAATGCACTGCCTGCCAGTGTGGTAGAGGCAGATATAATTGTGGCTTTCAAAAGGGAAGTCGATAAGCACCTGAAGAGAAAAGATTTGCAGAAAGGGTGCTGGAATGGCACTAGCTGAGTTACTCTTGCTGAAAGCCAGAACACTCATGACCAGCTCAAAGGTTTCTTCTTCACTTTAACCATTCTATGATTCTATGAGTCTATGCTCCTTGATGGTGACAACAGGTCCTGGCAGGCCTGCCAATGCATCAAGCTCATGTGCCTGACAAATCAGCATGCCCTGCATACCAACTCATCGAATTCCTCAAAGTCTGTTGCAGCAGAACTCCTGTGTGATCTAAACCTCCAATGTGCTGCCACACTTTTCCCATGAACTAGCTGCAGCTCATTCATGTCCAGTGACTCATCATGTATAGATCCAGCTCTACACCATCTTCTAAGGTGCAAGCGTACCACATGATTTGCTCGCTGCAAGTGTCAGATTAATTGATAGCCCCCTTTAGTGATATATGCACATATATCCACAGTGGCAAGTGGTTAGCACTGGCGCCAGAGACTGGGGTCAATTCCTGACTTGGGTCACTGTCTGTGTGGGCCCTAGTTCTCCCCATGTTCTGTGTGGGTCTCGTCCAGGTGTTCTGGTTTCCTCCCATAGTCTGAAAGATGTGTGGTTAAATACATTGGCTAAATTCTACCTTCAGTGTATCCAAACAGGTGCCAGGGGGTGGCGACTAGGGAATTTTTGCAGTAACTTCATTGCAATATTAACATAAGCCTACTTATCACAGTAATAAAAGAGCTTCTCTGTTCCTGCAGTCCTTTCAAATTTTGCCCTTTATTTTATATTGCCTCTCCTTCCTGTTCATTATTCCTACCAAACTTTCACACTTTTTCCATTAAATGTTATCTATTGTCCCTTCTATCATCCTATCAATATTCACTTGAAGACTATCACCATTTTCCTTACAGTTCACCATGGTGGAGTCCAGCTCCAGTTTGGCAATGGGTTTTGTGCAGTTCTTGGAGCCTATCTATGTGCAGCTAACTCTAATGAACAGTTGTGGATCCAATGTGCAGAAGCACCTGATGGTTGAGGTCTAAAATGACAAAACTAGTATCAAATTAATCTGATTTCATACCCTGGCTTTGAATGCAAAGAATCATAGAATCGCTACAGTGCAGAAGAAGGTCATTTGGCCCATCATGTCTGCACTGACCACAATACCACTGGGGGGTCATATTTCCTTAAACTCATCTATTTGCCCTGTTAATCCCCCCACACACTATGGGGCAATTTAGCATGGCCAGTCAATCTAACCTGCACATCTTTGGACCGTGGGAGAAACTGGAGCACCTGGAGGAAATCCATGTAGACACGTGGAGAATGTGCAAACTCCACACAATCTTCTGAGGTTGGAATTGAACCTGGATCCCTGGTGCTGAGAGGCCGCAATGCAAACCACTGTGCCACCATGTCACCCAGAATGTCCTGACTATTGGCCTTCACAACATGGCAAACAGCTGAGGCCTTGGCTGAAGCGGTCAAGATCTGGGAAAATCCAATGCTAAAAGTGGCTAACAAGTTTGTAGGGGATAGATATTGAGGGTAAATATTGATGAGATAACCTTAAACATATTACAAAGTAAACTATAAATAACTGATTGGCGCAACCATACCTCACTCCTACAGCTGAAACCGGCTGAATTTTCATAATGTACCAATAAAAAGCAGAAGTAAGTCCGGAATGTTGCATTTGGAAAAAATAATAAATTTTCCAAGGCAGGCTTTCTGAGAAAAACAGTTTTCTGGAAGACCAAATATTCAATTTATGTCTCAAAAGTTGCAAACCCTTCACAAAGGGATATTGGGCATAGATACTAGAAGCAGGAGTATGCCGTTGGGCCCTTTGATCCTGCTCCACCTTCATTTTGGTCATGGTTAATCATCGAATTCAATCCTCTCTTCCCCCCATATCTCTTGATCCCTTTCACTTCAAGAGCTATAGCAATAGGACGTTTCCGACCCAATTGTGTTCATATGGAACAAACGGTGACACTGGGAATGATAATGGTGACCCTCATTGTGGAGGTTGGTGATGTTGGCATTGAGCATGGCTATATGTGAACTGGATTAATAGAAGAGATTATTCGCATATTAGGAACAACATTTCCAACTTTATTTCCTCCAAAAATTGGTTTTGTGCGAACTTTAAATGCATAGCACATAAATTGCCTGTGCTGCTGTGTAGTATGACCTATTCATAATTAATGGTGAATTTATTTATAATTGGTGTTACTCAGCACCTTCTAATTTAGCTAACAGAGAGATTATATGAGCAACGCTCATGTGAGTCAGAAGGTCCTTAGTTCAAATTCCACTCAAGAGACTTGATTACATAATTGAAGCATACTCCATATTGCATTACCAAGGGAGTGCTGGATTGCGAGAGCTGCTGTCGCTTGACGGGATATCAAAACTAATAAAGCTGCAAAAGATCCCATGATACAATTTACAGAAGAGCAAGAGAATTCTTCGTGTTCTGGTCAATGGCTATCTTAAAAGTAACATTACTAAGACAATGACTGGAGTTTTATGGCTTTACTTGACCAAGACTGAAAAATGCTTGACCAAGATCAAAGAACATTTCCATTGTCTACCACTTGCCCACTTTGATTCCGTGATGGGAAAAGTGGTAGAGTTCTGGCAATTGGATCGTAACTTCCTTGGAGTCACATTCAGTGTGGATTGCCATTCTGTGTTCAATTATCTTCATGAATTTCATCTTGTGTCACTTGACTTTCCAATTTATATGAATGAGGTGCAGTGTTGCAGTCCAGTTCAACTAAGTTGAAGAAGGACATGCCCCCTTTTTACAGCACTAACTGTGTGGGGTGGAGGGTGATTAGTGGGGAGTTGGTGAGTCCATGGAGGGGTGGGGAAAGGGGATGGAGTCTGCTGTCTGAGTCTTTACAATAGTTGGTCAGGAGTTAGAGGAGGTTTTAATTCTTCCAGATTTTCTTGAGTAACAATTGGTGAAACCCAAGTGGAACCGTGTGAAATTTGCCACGTTTTTGAATGGTTTCCAGTGCAGAGCCATTGCCTAGAGGAAGTTTGTGTCTCTGGGCAATTGCTATGCAATTCTTACCTGTGAAGTTTTGAGAGGAATTCCCCAGCACATCTTTGGAATACCCCCAAATCCAACACTGGCGATCTCAGAAGTTGCAGCCCATTGACTGGCAATTATTTCATTGCTGTTGCTATTTTTTGACTGAGGCACAATTTGACTGTGTGTGGCACTTTCAAGTAAACTTTTCACTTAAAAGTGCCTTAAAATGAAATATTTGTTAAGGCCAATTGGAAAGTGGGCAATTTCTGCAGGATGTGATGTTCTCGATAACTGATAGTCTGAATAAGAGAGCAAGTGCTTGTTTACGTGAGCTCTTTGTGTATTATAACCTGCATTGATGCCATCATTGAATTCCTAGATTTTGGCAAATCTGGCAATAACTTTGGCCAGTCCTGTAGTGCCACTATTGCTATTCAGTAGAAATGGAATTGACTTTGTGGCCCCTACATTAGTTTCATAAATTTATGGGGAGCAATGTTAGCTTGACTAATGTCACAACACCCGGGTTAAAGTCCAACAGATTTATTTTGGAATCACAAGAATTCAGAGCTCTGCTCCTTTGTCAGGTGACTGACCTGATAAAGGAGCAGCGCTCTGAAAACTTGTGATTCCAAATAAACCTATTGGACTTAACCTGGAGTTGACAGACTTTGTACTGTGCCCATCACATTCCAACAACAGCATCTCCATATCATAACTTGATTAATGGCCTTGAAGTATGTGGAAGAACTGGAAAATTCAATGGCATTTAAGTAAAAAGTGTGCCAATTACAAGAAAAATCTGATAATGATCAGGAAACATTGGGAGGGGAGAGGTATTTGTTTAAAGAAACACTCAAATTCTTACAAGCTAAAATTAGGATTTCATGAGCTTGCATAAGGATGCAAGAAATAAGGGCTAGGCCATTTGGCCCTTGAATGTGCTCTGCCAGTTAATAAGATTATGGCTATTCTGATTGTGTCCTTAACTCCACTGTTAATTGCTTCATAACACTTGACCCCTTTGTAGGTGAAAACTATCTAACAAATCTTGAATAAATGTAATGACCAAGTCTCCATTGCTGCCTGTTAGAGAATTCCAAACATTAAGACCTTTTCTGCACCCATGTCCTCCAGTTTAGTTCCCCATCCTTTCAGTATCTACCCTGTAGTTCCCTCAGTATCTTATATGTTTCAATTAAGATCACCTCTCATTCTTCAAAATTCCAACCTTCCCTCAGAAAACAAACTTTGTAATGCAGGAATCAACTTAGTGGACTTTTGCAGTACTTCTTCCAATGCAAGTAAGCAAGAAGACCAAAGCTGAATGCAATACTCTCGATAAAGGTAGTCTCGATAGTGCCCTGAAAATATTATAGCAGGTTTTCCCTATATTTTTACTTCATTCTCATAGGATGAACGGTCAATATTCCATTTGCTTCACTAATAAGTTCGTGTACTTACTCCTAACTTTTCATGTACAAGGAAACCAAATGCTTCTATACCGCAACATTCTGTAATCTCTCTTTATTTAAATAATACTCTGTTCTTTTATTTTTCATATCACAATGGATATCCTCACAATTTCCCACATTTTGCACCAGTTGCCAGATCTCTTGCCTGCTCATTTACCTCATAACTTTATCACTTTGTAATTCTTTTGGTGGAATTTTCCCATCCCACCCTTCATAAGAATCATAGTGGATCGGACAAAATCTTATAAAGGTCCATTGACCTCAGGGAGGATTTTCTGGCTTTGGGGCGAGGTCTGCTGGAAAACTATGCCCTTGTGTTCTTCTCACAACTTGTTTTCTCAGCTGTCTTTGTATGGCAGCAAATTTGGCTACAATATATTTTGTCTATTCCTGGAAGTGATTACATCGATCCTAATTAACTGAAACCACAGCATTGACTCCAATGGCATTCCTCTCACTCCATGTTGCCAATATGAAAATGTTCCCCTCCGAGCCACTCACCATCCTGACTTGGAAATATGTCGCTCTTCCTTCACTGTCGCTGAGTCAAATAACTGGAATTCCCTCCCTAACAACTCTATGGCTGGGTGTTGTGACATTAGTCAAGTTAACATTGTTCCCCATAAATTTGTGAAACTAATGTAGGGGCCACAAAGTCAATGTTCATCGTAATGTTAATGTAAATCTAATGGGCTGTGGTCGTTCAAGAAGGCAGCTCTCCTTTATGTTCTCAAGGGCAATTAGGGGTAGGTGTTGAATGGTGGCCTAGCCAGTGCAGGTCACATCTCTTGAATGAATTTTAAAAAAAACTAAATTGCATCAAGATCATTTCCTACCACTTTAATGGTTTCAAATAAACAGAGCTATCCCATCTCCTTTTCCTTTTTTCCCATCATTGAATTGTTAAATATAATTCAGCATGTGGATAAGAAGGATATTAAAGTATCTCCAAGCGAACTGCCTCAGATATTGTAGGCAGAGCTGCTAAAGATAATGTTTCTTTTAGAAGTATCTGGACAAATAGTAGTATTGAAAAATAATGATATGTATTATATTTATTGCAACATCAAATTGCTCACCTCTTAAATAAGTGGAAACTGTTCTGGTTCTGGTTGACAAGAATCCACAACAGGAAATTGCTCCTAATTCAGGAAGCATGTCCTATGAGGCCAAGGTTAAATATGGAGGATGCAAATAGCACTCGTTAGTGTAGTGGGAATTACCCTGAGACTGAATTATCCTCAGATTGAGGTTGCATGGTCAGAGCACTTAGGAATTGACTTGTAATGCTAGAAATTTGGAGTACAATCTTCCAGTTTGTTTATAAATCAAGGGAATGCACATTTATTGTCATTTTTTTTCTACAACTGGCAGTTTAAGTTCCCAGATCTATGCTAAAAATGTTTTATTTTTCTCCACTAATTTTCACCTCATCCCTCCTGTCAGTGTTAAGTCAAAGTATAGCTGCCCAATGCATTTTCCAAATGGCCATCGTTTATACGTGAGTAAACTATGGTGTGATTAGGTGACAACTTAACTGGGGACAGGCATCAATTTGTTGAGTGCAATTTGTAGTGTTTTGACCAGAAATTTACAGAGCCTCATTTCCCAGAGGGAGTCAACAAATGGTAATCAGAAATGGGAACTTTGACTGGAGTGACACGGTGGCACATTGCTTAGCACTGCTGCCTCACAGCACCAGGGGTCTGAGTTCGATTCCCAGCTTGGGACACTTCCAATGTAGAGTTTGCAGGTTCTGCTTGGCTTTCCTCCAGTTGCTCTGGTTTCCTCCCATGGTCTGAAAGACATACTGCTTAGGTACATTGGCCATGCTAAATTCTCTCTCAGTGTACCCGAACAGGCACTAGAGTGTGGCGGCTAGGAGATTTTCACAGTTACTTCATTGCAGTGTTAATGTAAGTCCACTTGTGACATTAATAAGTAAACAAACTTTATTTTCTACTCCCTATCTCAGGATGCTGAAACCAATTATTGTGCTATGATCAGCAATCTAAATGTAGATAATAGAAGTGACTGAGATCTTCTTTGTCATTGCACCTTAGCCCCATGTTTGGAAATGCACTTTTGAGTTGGATCATCAGGAAATGGTATCAGGATCCATTCTGTATCAAATAGAAGGCCCTGCAGCACATCTATTTTTTTTTAATTTTATTTAAGCAACACAGCACGGGAAACAGGCCCTTCAGCCCAACGAGCCCGCGCCACCGTCATACTATATAGTAGCAAATACATTATCCTATTTTAATATTCCTATATAATAATATATATATTATTCCTAATATGGAAAATTTTCACCATAGGGACAATTTGTTTCCCAATCAGCCTAAGAGCGAATTTTTGGGTTGTGGGAGGAAACCGGAGTGCCCGGAGAAAACCCACGCAACCACGGGGAGAACGCGCAAACTCCCGCAGACACCGGCCCAATTCCAAGTGTCTGCACAGCCACATCGATAGTCTCTGAGCTGTCATGGTGCCCTTCAGATGGTCCACATAAAGCACTCATTTACGACATGAGGTACCAGGCAACCCATGAATCAACATCCAAGAGCTGTACCTGCACCACCTGCCGAATGCGTGCTCAAATTATGGACCGAATTACCTGTGGAAAAAAGCCGTAGTTAAACAGTCCTAATATATCCCTCTATCTGCATACCACTCATGTGGCTGTCCAAGAGACCCTTAAACAGCCCCAGCGTGCCTGCTCCCACCACCTTACTCGGCAGTGCATTCCACACCCCCACTACCCTTTGTGTGAAAAACTGCCCTCTAATATTCGTCCTATACATAGCCCCCCTCACCCTATGGCCATGACCCCTCGTCCTATCCATTTCTAAAGGTGGAAAAAGTTTACCTCCATTTACTCTATCTATACCCCTTATAATCTTATACACCTCTATGAGATCCCCTCTAAGCCGACGTCTTTCAAGGGAAAACAACCCCAGTCTATCTAATCGTTCCTCATAGGACAGTCCTTCCATACCAGGCAGCATCCTGGTAAACCTCCTCTGCACTCTCTCCAAGGACTCCACATCCTTCCGATAGTACGGAGACCAGAACTGGGCGCAGTATTCCAAGTGAGGCCTAACCAAAGTTCTATACAACTGCAACATCAAACTCCTACTCTTGTATTCTATACCCTTTTCTATGAAAGCTAACATACTATACGCCTTCTTTATCACCTTCTCCACCTGTGAGGACACCTTCAGAGACTTGTGAACCTGCACCCCCAAGTCTGTCTGCGTCTCTATGCTCCGTATAGTTTTACCTTTTATCCTATAACTCTCTTCTACATTTTTACGGCCAAAATGCATCACCTCGCATTTATCCGGATTAAATTCCATTTGCCATCTATCTGCCCAGTCTACCAACCTGTCTATGTCCTGTTGTATTGCCTGACACTGCTCTTCTGTACCCGCCAATCCAAGCACCAGTAATATTGCTGCTAAAGCCTTGGATCCAAAAAAAGCAGCCTAAGGTGTTATTACATAAGTTAATGAGTAGCTAAGGATCTTGAAGCCTTCTAGCACTTGTAATTATTTATTTATTGTTTGAAACCTGCAAGGCATGTCATTTTTTCAAACGTGAAAATAAACAGTGTAAAGATAGAGTGGCACAATGTGGGCTCAACTTTCCCAGTCTAATGGAGTTGAGTTTAGAGAGGCTGGAAATCCCCACTGAGTTGGCTTCCCGAAATCCTCCGAGCTCCGGCTGAGTTTCCCAGGGGAGCTACCATCGGAATTGGAGTCCATTCTGCAGGGCTGGGCAGTCATTCAAGGCTCCACTTAAGGGTCATTGTTCTACACCAATGGAACTTCCCTAGCATTAAACAGGTCCCCCGATTTGTGTGATAGGCAGAACATCTTTTTGGCTTGACGGCAGCGTCCTGTTAGTGCCGAATACCACTCAATATTCCCCGTGGATAGCTGCTACTGCAACAACTAGCTTCTGCTGTTGCTCAAATTTTTGATATACCTTGCCCTATCACTATGCCAAAAAAATTCTACCTATCACACAAATGAATAGTGTGGTATGTGAATTTCAATGTCAGTGTGATGCTAGGTATGTAGGCTGCACTTCCCAAAGACTGGCAGATGACATCATATAGCATGTCCCTTTGCAATGGGAAAAGTATAGACCCATACCCAACCAGCCTGTGCTTGCAAGAGGCAAAACACAGTGTCCATCATTAGATATGATTCCATGATTAGACAACATTCACTAAGCAATCCTCCCTGTGTTAAAAACGATGCTGACAACCAACTTAAGTTTGTCAGCTGGGTTCACAGTGTGGCACATTTGCATGTACTGGAGACTACATTTAGAGTCAATCTGCCTATTTTAAATTTCAAGCAATGTTTGGCAGTTAACTGTTAGCCACCATCAACTAGTGCATTCTCCATGGCAATGCCAGTTCCCATCAGTATCCACTTGTCAATCAATCACCACTCTTTCCTCATGCAGTACAAAGCTATTACTTTCCTGACATAGGTATTCTTGCAATTCATCTAAAGAGTGCCAGATGAAAAACTTTGACAAAATGGCTTTTTTCAACAATACACCTGTAATCTGTTCTGGAAGCAACAACGCTGGGCTGAGTTTTTTTAAATTGCTATTGTGATACATGGATAATCAAAATTGATAGACAGAGTTCAACTTGCATGTTGGATGGAGGGAAAGAGAGAGGAATGGAACTCACCAAGGATTTTGTTCCTTTAGCATCTTGTCCTATTTTGCAGAGAAGACAGGTGCTTAAAACACAAAGCTTTGGCTTATCACTGGAGTTACCTTTGCTAATGGCTCAGAGATCCAAATATGGTCATGGGTAGTGTATTCCAGTTATCTTGATTAGATTATGGCTGCGAATTCCTTTTACAAGCAGGGCCCCATGATCCAAGTGATTTGTTCAACTGGTTTTTCTCCACCCATTTGTGTACCTAGGTTGCTGTTTGGACACTTTGCTAATGGGATTCAAAGTGTCCATCATTCATCTATTTCAAGGCTGTTGTTCTTAGTGTGGCTTTGCTGACAGGTTGTCTCCATTTCAATTGCTTTGGAATGTAGAAGGAACAGTGATGAAAATGGGCCACCGTCTTTGACTGTAATTCCAAATCACTGTAATGTGGCTTCTAAAAAAAATCAACCATGGATTTTCAGCCAGTAAATTCAAAATTTTTTTTTGGTGTGAAGCGTGATAGCACAATAGCAGCCTTCTGAGTGCACCTCCATTTTGAGATACCTTCATGCTGCTGTGTCTACAGAGCTTTCGGACAATCTGATTGGTCAGCAGCTTTCTGAGGTCAGACTTCTATCTTAAGGTCCTGTCTCGAGCCAAGTGCTCCTTGCAGCATTGAATGGCTGTGGGGCTACTGTTATCAGTGGGGATCCTTAACCCTGTTGGCTTTCAGTGGGGAAGACTCAAGATGGCCTTGCAGGGTGGCAACAAGCAAGTCTGGCCCTTGGACTTCCAGTTTCTGACTGTACTCATAGTAACTTCAGTGTAATGTTAATGTAAATCTAATTGTGACACTAATAAAAAAGCTTTAAAAAGGTAAGCTTTTTCAAACATGCAATCATTTTATTTTCCTGCTTACATTTGCTGACTGCACAAAAGTAAGAAGATAGGCAAATAGCAATGAGAGCAGAAAGATTTTGGGGTGGCATGAATTGGCAGTTTATCAGCATGAATGGGCATGTGGAAAATGCAATGTAATGCAGAGATGTCTACAGTTACACATTTTTGGAGAAAAAACAAAGGAGTGGACATTCAACAGATAAATGCCAAAAGTTATGAATGAAGACCGAGATCTAGTAGCTCAATTGCTAGGGTCAACCAGACTTGAAACATTGGCTTTATTCTCTCCCCACGGATACTGTCACACCTGCTGAGATTTTCCAGCATTTTTATTTATATTTCAGATTCCAGCATCTGTAGTATTTTATGTTTACCTTAGCTTCAAATGTCCCAGATTGCTCAATGTACCACACCCACATTGCTCACCCATCTCTACCAATCACAACTCATACATAACATTCAGAACAACGCTTTACCTACATCAAATTAAAAGCATTACCTCACGAGCTCAGACTTCGGACATTCCATCCTGACTGTGGGTACTAGGATTATAGCAGTCCAGCAATCTGTCCTTGCCAGTTTTGTTCAGGTACCACCCTGGGAAAGAGGCAGTGGCACCATGGAGCACAAACCTGCTGTCCACTGTCAGGAGGGCAGCACTTTTCCTTCCACCACCTGCTGCTCAGTCAGTCCCTTTGCTATTGCTTGTCATCTCACCTATGTCACAATTAGATTTACACTAACATTACGACGAAGTTACTGTGAAAATCCCTTAGTCGCCACACTCTGGTGCCTGTTTGGATACACTAAGGGAGAATTTAGCATGGCCAATGCACCGAAGCAACTCATCTTTTGGACTGTGGGAGGAAAGTGGAGCACCCAAAGGAAATCCACGAAGATATAGGGAGAGTGTGCAGACTGTGCATAGTCAGTGACCCAACCTGGGAATTGAACACAGGTCCTTGGCACTGTAAAGCAGCAGTGCTAACCACTGTGCCACCGTGCCACCCAAAAGAAAAGAATGAAAGGGATATGGGGAAAAGATAGGAAAATGGCATAAAATATCAAACTCTTTCAAGTAACTATGTCATAGATTTAAAGGGCCAATTAGTTTTCATTGTATATTGTATATGGTTCTGCTGACACTGTCTGAGTCATACTCATCCTTTAATTACTCTTACTGTTTCTTAGCCTATCTCATTTTTCACCAGCTCTCATTGTTTCACCTGGCTGCTTGGTTTCCTTTACCCGGTTAACACAATCGCATCATCCTCTTTCCCTTGTACAAAACCTCTCGCCTGCTTACACTTGCTGCTTGACCTCAAAACATACCTCTAGTTATTGTACGTTGCTTCTCAATCCTGATCTGATTTTCGTTTCTCTTTCCAGGTTAAGTCCTCCCTTTCCGTATGTTTCCAACGTTCTTGCTACGTCTGCCCTACCAATTCTATATTTAAAAATAAACGTCAAAGTCCTTTGCCCTTCAGAACCATGCATCATACCATTGCTCCCCGTGTGGACATCAGATTCACAGGCGCACAAAGAGATCTTATGTTCAAACAAACTATCACAGAGCAATGTTATAATCATCTGCCAGTTACCCACACCATCACTGCCTTGGGTTAACATTGGTAATGTCCAAACTGTGAAGTTTCAGCATGTTTTCTGTATTGTCTTAATTAGGATGTAAAAACTTGGGGAAAATAATTAGAAAGAAATTGACAATAACAGTCTGTGTATTCTGTTCCTATGCATACAGCTCCCTGATGCTTTACCCACATGTTTAGCTTTCCTATGTAAGCTCAGATAATGATGGCTGGCTGGCTATTCGACCATGAGAAATATCATAGTCAAACTCAGTGCTACTCCAATTGAACTAAATGAAGAATTCCATTGTCATAGAATCGTAGAACTCTACGGATGGAAGGCATTAGGCTCATCAAGTCTGCACTGACCACAATCGCACCCATGTCCTTTCCCCATAACCCCATTCATTTACCCTAGCTTGTCCCCCTGACACTAAGTGGCAATTTAGCATGGCCAATTCACCTAACTGAAAATGCTTGTGACCAGGTAACTCACTAAGGCTTCTCTAATTTGTCACATTCGGTGAATGTACGTACCAAATCATTAATGAAGCCCCTTAACTTATTTTCCATTTAATACAGTAGTTTGCAAGTAATTGGATATCTATGTGCTTTTCTATTTCCTTCTTCCTTGACATTAGGCTATTGAAAGTACACATTTGTGTTTCTTATACAAGGCACTTATGGGACGGCATTTCATTACATCTCCTTTCTTTCAGATTCTGTCTGAAATAATAGTGTTTATTAATTCAATCTCCCTGTCTCTTCTCCTGTTGCCCATTCACTAGCCTCTTCATCTCTCCTCCCCCCCATGCACACTATCATTCTCCCAATACTTGACACAGTTCATCTAATCAGGTGGTAAATGATTGACAGACCTGATAGCGTGATGATCTGAACGAAACATACGTCTCAATCATGACAGCCCAAGATCCCTTATTTTCTGTCTGTGCGATAGAAGGCCTGCAGCCCTTCGTCACACTGTGTGAGGCCCTTTGACAAGCAGAAATGGCTTTAGAAAATCCAAGGCCTCCAGATGCAATTGAGAAAAAGCTGCTAACATTCCAGGAACAAATTTCAACAGCCTGCACTTCAACCCTGTCACAAATAACTCCTCATCGATGTACTGCCTTGGACATCTCTATTTTCAAGTGATCCCTTATATGTTGAGGTAAGGAAGATAACTATCTGGCATATTGAGTCGGGACATTTTCTAAGTAGGGCATTATGCAATAGCAGTATGCCATCATTTAAGCCAGGATGACTTGCATGTGAAGTTGTTTTTATGTTCTCACATGCTATTATTTGAATATTTCTATGGTAGACTATCACTGATAGCGAGTACATAGTGCTGAATGCTTGAAAAATTTACAATTAGGTTGTGTTTTTAGGCTGAGATAACCCTACTTGTAACCAGAGTAAAAGCTGGCTGCAAGAGATCAAAGCTTTGACTCTGCTCTTTGTGAATTTTGTTTGTTTAAAGTAAGGCGGCATCTGACACTTTTTTTCTGCCTCTGTTTCATTTTCCTGATTCTCAGACTGCACCAATTGTCCCGTTTAATTGGTGTTTGTTTTTCCATTATAACTGAAAACAACAAACTTCAAAAAGGTCAAAAAAAAAGCAAAGAATAGATTTTCTAGCTGGCTGGCCTCCAGATCTTGATGCACTTTTTAGCAGCACTACTACCAGCGACCTGGCCTCTGGCCCAGGGCTCTCCCATTTTAACGCGAATAATAACAAAAAAACATGTAGCAATGACAATTTGAAAGAGTGGATGAATTAAGTCAGCTTCAAATCATTATATAAACATCTGTGCTCCCAGCGAAGATGAGGTTAAAGATGTAAATGGAAAAAGGTAAGACTTATTTTCAGTTGAGAAGTTTTGAGCAACAGCCAATAGATATTTGAGACTTTTTAAAATAGCTCAGTGAACTAATGTTATTTATGTTGCCATTTCTTTCTCTGCCTGTGGCTTTTAACAACAGCAATGAGCAGGCCAAGAAGAAATAGGAGTGAATTATCACTCTCAGTTGATACTCAAATGAAATATAACTATATTTTCCGTTTGATATGAACTAAAAGTTCCAAAACTCCCTGATTAAACTTATTAGCCTCCTCCTAAAAGTCAGTTTGATTTATTAAAAGAATGATTTGGAAATGCTTTCTTGGGTTATAGAGATTTCATAATCCCTCGCACAGGTCTGGTAAATCTCCACTTATTTCGATTTCAAACCAATTTATGTCTTTGAGAGTGACCCAGGGAATTAATGAGGTTCGTGCTGTCAGTTCTACAAATGCAAGGTCAAGTAAATCATTCTCTTCCCAACTGACTCTGGTTAATGCTGCAGTCCCGACTCCAAACGAAATGATAACAAACCCCGCAGATGCCTTTGAAATATGGCATCACTGACACTCTCTGTCCATCTGCTGAGGCACATTTTAAGCTCTGCTTCTCTCTGTGTTGTAAACTTTGCTTTAATGGAGTCACTAATTACTGATAAATGGGGTTTTGATGAAGTCATTGTACTGTAGGTTCACGGTTTGTGCTGATCTGTGTGCTTTGAATCTTTCCCTCCCAAGTTCGAACTTAAAAAGACAGTATGCAGGGCGGGCAATAGGCCAGAGTTGCTGACTAATGTTGAACTCACACATGTCTCCTGTAACACATTGCACTTTAACACAGCTTTGCATTCTTTCATGACTAAAAGGCTCAACTTTGCACTGGGAAATGCAAGGGGTGGGGGAGTGGAGCGGTTACTAATGGCGGACAGAAAACTAAGCTTGATAATTGGACCAATCAAAATTTTGGCCGGTTGTAGTTTATTGGATTGGAACCAATATTTTGACTAGTGTTCAGTGTAGTTAATATTACAGAGTGAAATAATAAGAGTTTATCCAAAATAAGGGAAGAGTCATTACAGCATGATAATTCACTCAAAACAATATTATTTGGAGAGGCATTCAGCCTCTTATTGAAACAATCCATTACATAAAACTGCCATTTTGAATGAATAATGTTTAAGTATTTTCTGACTTGCTCTATATTTGCAGGTGAGCTTTTCTCTTGATTTGTGTTCACAGAAGAATTTTAAGACTACACAATCATTATTTTTGTGCAATGAATCAGATAGAATACCACAGAACAAATGCATATTTTTAATAATGGCATTGGCCATGCTAAGTGTTCCAAATGTTCCAAGATATATATATATATATGAGGATTAGTGGAGTAAAATATATGAGATTATAGAGATAGGGCTTGGGTAAGAGATAGTGCAGATTGATGGACTGAATGGCCTCCTTCTGCATTGTAAGGATTCTATGATTGTGCTCCAGAGCGTGTCAATCAGTTTTGTTTCTGTCTTTTCTGTAAGAAAATAAACAGCCCTCCATTGAAACATTATATTCAGGCTAAAACAGATCAGATTTACTTAAAGTTTCTCTCCTTTGAAGGGTCGGGGTTTTAGTTCAGTTGGGCAGCATGGTCAGTGCAGGCTCAGAGTGCCAAAGGGCCTGTTCCTGTGGTGTAATTTTCTCCATTCTTTGTAACATAGTCATATAGCAGAGAAATAAATGTCAAGCCATTGGCGATACAGATATATGGGGATGTAAAACTGAGGGATGGAGAGGTTGGGGAAGAAGAGAAACAGAGAGAGATTTTTGGGATGGGACAGAGAGAGGACACTCTGCCACTTCTCTTTCAGCTCATGTCCAATCCTTGTTGCTCCCTGTACTGCCCTGCTTTTATCTTGTGGTTGTTGTCTTTCTGAGAGAGAGAGAGAGAGAGAGAGAGAAGTCCATAAGGTTATTAATCCTGGTCTCTGCATTCCATCCCAACAATCCACATTCCTCTGAATCTGGGGCATTCTGGCAACCCAATACTCTCCCTGGTGCCATGCGGCATCTCAATGGGCTGTTGCCACAGAATTGCTATGCCAGCCATAGAAAGCATAAAGGTGACTGAGAGGGGGTGCACACTGCAATCCCTTGAAGCATTAACTTGAGCCCATCCACCTGGACATCTGATGCAGTGGCTTCCAGGAAACTGTGCAGTTCAGGCTGATGATGGAGAAGCACCCTCATGATTTTCATGCGACCCCACATACTATTGTAGGGAGCATTGCAGAGTCGATCCAATGTGCAGAACCATGTGAACATTTGCCAAGCTTCCTTAATCAGGTGACAGCTGCCAGACCTGGTTCTTGTTACTGTTAGTAGGACCTGGGATGGAATGTCGGCAATAAACCACACGGCCTGTCCAGCAGACGGATGACAGGTAACCAGAGTGATGTCACTGGGGTTATGACTCAACCCTGCATGAAAACACTTCAGGGGTCACTTAGTGGCCTGGGGAATGAATGCAACACAAGCCCCAAACACACCCCAAATTGAGGACTTGCAGACAAGCCCAAGCCCGAGCCCCCTCCAGATCCCCCACCCATGCAAGCCCCCACACCACGGCAGTGGCTGAGAGCACACCTCCACCTGCACCCTGAAGGCTGGTGTTCAGTGGTACTCACTTCCTCTCTCCTGTTTGCTATTATTGCACCTGACCCACATTTTTACGGATTAGCAGTGATTCTTGCCAGAGTGATGTCTTGCCAAAGAAGTGGGAAGCATCCAGAAGGGGAAAAGCATGTGTGCCGACCAATCAATTTCATGCTAATGAGCTGCCTGCCAATTTTGGGGAATGAAGTGCTTTGCATCGTTGGAAAGGCGCCAGTAACACAGCAAACCATTTGATGCCAGGCGAAAGTTTGATTTTTAGCATTGCACGCTGCTTTCCTTGTTCACCTTGCTCCTCACCAAATGTAGTGAGGTGGTAAAATTGCACCCATGGACTCACCAGTGCCCTATGCAACTAACTTTTGCATTGAATTCCCCTCCCAGTTAATGATAACATTCTATTGGATTTCCTAATTACTTGCTGACTGCATACGAGCCTTTTTTGATTCATGCACGAAGGCACTCAGATCCCTCTGCACCTCAGAGCTCTGCAATCTCTCAGCATTTGGATAATATGCTTCCTTTTTTATTATTTATTGTTTGTTATTCTTCCTGCCAAAATGGACAATTTCACATTTTCCTATGTTATGCCTAATTTGCCACATCCTTGCCTTATCTATGTCTTTTTGTAGCCTCCTTATGTACTTTTCATAATTTACATTCCTACCTACTTTGTGTCATCAGCAATTTGGCAACAAACTCTTCATCCAAGTCATTTATAAAAATTGTTGCACTCTCAGCACTGAGCCCTGTGGCACACCACTCATTTCATCTTCTCAAACTAAAAAAGACCCATTTATGCCTACTCCTTGCTTCTTGCTGGCCAGATAACCTTCTATCCATACCAATATTTTTTCTTTACGCCATAAGTGTTTATTTTCCACAATAACCTTCGATGTGGCACATCTTCAGCACAGGTTTCTTCCTCAAAGAACTCCAATAAGTAGATTAAACATGATTTCTTTTTCACAAATGTTACCATATCATGGTTTTAAGGGTTGACAATTTCAAACTGAAAGCATTGGAATTCAGGAGCATTTATTGAGCAACACACACTGGGATTATGGGATATGATACAGATTGCGATGCTTCAAAGGAATTCAAGGCTGTGGAGAGTGGAGGATTGAAGGGCAGCTAGAAGAGGAGCAGAATAGAAATGGAAGCTGAAACTGACAAGGGCATGGAGAAGCATTTCAATCACAGATCAGCTGAGGAATGGGTGGAGGTGGGAGTTGCTTTGGAAGGTAAAAGTGGTGCTTGTGATAGTAAAGATGGGATGGGATTGTGTTTGGGTGGGATTGTGGTTGGTGCAGACTCGTTGGCCAAATGGCCTCCTGCTGCACTGTAGGGTCTCTATGATTTCTGTGATATGGTAAGCTTTGTTTAGGCCTGAATATTATACCGAGGTTAAGAAGATTCAGATTCAGCCTGAGACAATGATTAGTACTTTGGGACAAGGGATTCATTTTGTGGCTCTTCTCTGAACAAACTTCAATACTTGGTCAGCTCCTTTGTGTCTCTGTGTTTTGAGTGGACACAACATTCATGGCATAATCCGCTCAGAGCACCTTCATTTGACGTAACTTCTGACTTCTACTCTCCTGCTTTGGCCGAGTAGTCCATTAAATAGCGAATCATCTTGTGCCCAAAATTGCTTTCAATTTCACTCTATCTCAACTCCAGTCATGATATAAGTGGCTTGCTTATTTTTCCTTCCAGTGTGCAGAACTTTACATTTTTTCCAATTCGATTTTATTTCCCATATTTCTGCCTACCTTTCCACATTACACCCAGAAATACACTTCACAAGTACTTCACTGGTTGAAAAGTATTTATGGATGTCCAGTAGTTGTGAGAGGTACAACATAAACCTGCTCTTCACACACCTCCCCACCCCACTTCCCATCCCTACCATGGACACATGCTGGAAATTTTGCCTCTTGTCACTGATACACACAAACAGACACACAAACAGACACACACACACACGCGCGCGCGCGCACACATACACAGATTTAAAGCACATATGCAGACTTTGCTCAGAATAAAGGTCAAGGAGCTGTGCTGTGGTAAATAATCTCAGGAGATCCTAAAGACCTGTCTTCATGTTGCCCATGGTGCTGCAGTGCATGGGATTAGGTGAATTACTCAGTATTATAAACTGGGGCTTCGCTTTCTTCACACTATCATGTTGCACACAGCAGCTGTTCCGTCCTTTTCACCATCCAGACATTATTAGCTGTGGGAAAAAAAATCTCATTAGAAATTATCTGAGCTTCTTAAAATTGCTTCCAAATCAACCTTGTGCTTTATTATGACAACTTCAATATGCAACCACTTTGTAGCGCAGATAGTGGGAGAATTTTTATTTCGATTCTGGCAGGTGAACCAGATTCTACAAATGAACATTATCAAGAACAACAACTGGCATTTATGTAGCACTATTGGGCCTGTAGTAAAATGTCACAAGACACTTTACAGGGGTATAAGCAGATAAAAGTTGATACCAAGTCAATGATTGAGTCGTTAGGACAGGTGACCATACATTTGGTCAAAGAGTTGTTATAAGGAGGATTTTCCATGCAATCTGCTCCTGCTTCTTGATCATTTGTGCTGAAGGGGTCAACCAAGTGCTCTCTATAATACTTTTACATGTTTCTTGTATTTATGATATTACTGAGCATCAGACACAGCCCGACACTCAAAGGCAACCTCGTCCTTGACTACTTCAGCTGCACCCAGACACCACCATTATGCCAATCATTCCCAGCTGTCTTATTTATAAACTGTGTCTGACCCATCCCAAAGCTCTGATGTCACCTTCACCTATTAAAAAGTCTAACTGGGCATAGAAACAGCTGAAGGTAACATCAAGCTAAAATATATAAAATTTACTGAGCTCAACAGTTGGATAAAAAAATGGGCATCATATCTGGTAACTTTGGTGCTTCTACAGGCTGCCCTAAAAGTCGTACTAAGATGGCTTGTAGCAAAATGGAAACCACATAAAAATGGCAATAGGCAGTTGTAGCAGTGCATCTCTCACCTCATAAAGCGCAATATAAGTTAACCAGGTTGTGTTCACACCTCCTGCAGAGTAATAGGATAAATTTACAATCCAAACTAAGTAAACAATACATTAACAATGATAGGATTACCACACCGGAAAATCTATAAAGCACCCAAAGATCAATAATAAAATGCAAGAAGCTTAAATTTTCAAGACCATGTTCTGTGCAAATATAGCAAATTGAATTGTCAAAACAAAAAAGCTCCTGATTTATAATGATTAGAGTCCCTAATGTGTCAATGTGCTACACAATTGAGCCATTTCAAACATTCAAGGACTTTTCCTCACACCACATTCAGAAAAGTTCAAAGGTCAGTGGTAGTACCCGTTCCCCTTGGCACCTCATAAATTTCAATTGAAAATGATTACAAGGAGGGAGACTAATGGCTCTTTGAATCCAATCAAGAGAGTTGCACTATTCAGGCTGCAAGTCAGATATCTCTGGTGCACAAGCATTTCCACAACCCAACTAAATTTTCATTTCATTCAGTGACTATCACAAATTAGATACTTTTGAAAAAATAGCAACTGGTATTAAATAATGCTGATTTGGAGATGCCATCATTGAACTGGAGTAAACACAGTAAGAAGTCTCAGTCATGATGTGGAGATGCCGGCATTGGACTATGGTAAACACAGTAAGTATATACTTCTTACTATCAAATAATGTAACATTGAAACCCCTAAATACCAAACGTGGACATTTAGGACAGGATTTCACTGCCACGTCCACGTGAGCTTCGTATGATCTCACCTGAGGCCAATGGAGAATACTGTTTTCCAAGCCTTGCTTGCCTATAAAATTCTGGCCATTATCTGAATTGCATTCTTGTTCCTTTATACTGCTGCTACTATGATTCAGTCATTAAGTTTGCTTGAAATTTATTTTGTTTCTTGAAAAAAGTAAAATGTACATAAATGAAATTCAAGCTTAGAACTTTGATTCTATCATAGTTGTTTTATTGCAAAGGGCTTCTTATGGTCTAATGGGCAACATGTATGCAGTCATTCTGTCCTGGATGTACACCACCTGCCATTTTCATTATTAGTGAGCAGTGATAGGTGAAGCTGACTTTTAGCTAAGATCAAGCATAGAATCAAGCCCAAGAATGGGTGCAATGCCTCATCTTGTCAGGTTGGATTCTGGATTTTTGAGATAGCAGACTTTTCAGTGTTATTACTGAGATAGAAAATTCAATGATATGACCACAGTTCTAATTTTCCTTGCTTCACATACCAGATGCTGCTGTGATGTATAATGGAAAATAAAGACCATTCTATTTGCATTTGCCACATACAGTAATTCTATGTATTAAAATATAGATTTGGTCACAAACTTTATTTTTTACATAGCACAGTAGGATTTGACACAATAGTTTAAAACATATAGTGCAAACTTTTTTGCACAGTTAATCAATAGCTGGAATAGGTACTAGGGAAGTGCTTAAAACCAGCATATTAAATAGTTTTAAGATAGAATTAGTGTTTCAATTTCCTTATCACCGCTCCTATTCCTCCCAAACCCCTTCCCTCCCCACTTGATGCCATATTTTCATCAGATGCAGGAATGTTAAAATCAAATCTTTCATCATTATCTTGTCTACAGTGTAATCATTAAACTGGTCATTTCTTTAACAAAACCTGCTTTCCTTAACTTCATATAATTTGTGGCAAGAGAAAATATCTTTAACATATACATCAAACATGCTTAATATTCAAGCATTATGTGGGAGAGGATAAGAATCATAGAACCTACAGTGCAGTAGGAAGCACTTGGCCCATTGAGCATGCACCGGCATTAATTCCACCCAGGTATTCTCTTATCCCTATAACCACATATATTTACCCTCCTGACATTAAGGGGCAATTTATTATGGCCAATGAACATAACCTTCACTTCTTTGGACTATAGGTGGGAACTGGAGCACCATGAAGAAACCCATGCAGACATGGGGAGAATGTGCAAACTCCACACAGACAGTGATCTAATGCCGGAATTGAACCTGGGTCCTGACCCTGTAAGGCAGCAGTGCTAACCACTGTGCCACCATGCCACCGTGTCCATTTTCCTTGTTAAGTTTCTGTTCTAGAAGAATGAAATCTTAGATTGTGATCATGTTATGACATACATCCACAGAATGCAAGGTTTATTATTCTATATAGACAAAAGTACAACAGTTTATTACTCCATACATTCTGAGGGCAGGGCAGAGATAGGAAGTGTCTCTCACTTCAGAGGCTGCTGGGAATTTGAGCCCTATCATGTGACCCCAATCTCATTAAATACCGATTGGGAGTTTTGGGACCTTTCAGGTGGCAGTTCTGGATGGATATAACTGATCTGCCATTGGAGAGAAAGATGGACTTCTTGAGAAAAGAAGATGCATTGTGCCAGGGATCTGGGTTCAGTTCTGGCTGTGGGTGACTGTCTTTGCAAATTTGCACATTCCCCTTGTGTCTGCATGGGTTTTCCTCAGAGTTTTCTGATTTCCTCCAACGCTCCAAAGATGTGCAAGTTGGATAGATGGGCCATGCTAAGTTGTCCTTTAGTGTCCCAAAGTTGTAGGTTAGGTGGATTAGTGGGGTAAATACATGGGATTATGAGAATAGGACCTGAGAGGGTGTTCTGTCAGAGAATCAGTGCAGCCCTGATGAGTCGAATAATTTCCTTCAGCATTTTTGGGGTTCTAAGATTATATAATTCTGAAGAAGGAAGAAGTGCTTCTGTCGAATGAAGATGGACCTCCAGGAAAACTCTGAAGCTGCAAGATGGACCTCCAACAGCACCCTGAAGCTGGAAGATGGACCTCTGAGTACACTCTGAAGATGCAAGATGGGCCTCCTCAAAGATGCTGAACCTGGAAGATCCACCTGAAAGATACTCCAAGGTCCACAGTGTCTGGAGGCCTCCGTCCCAAACTTTGGAGGTAACCTTAGGCCTCCTTCAGGGCCAATATGTACATGCAAGGGCCAATATGTACATGCAACATTGATCTGGTTGTGTTCAGGGCTGATGTTATTTCCCAGTGGTGGTACGGATGATTGGGTGTGGGACGGGAGCATTTCCAGTTGGGCCTGCATCTGCATTCCATTAGCGGAACACAAATTAGTTTGCTGCTGGCCTCTGGTGGGAAACATAACCCACCATGATGGGAGAAAGCTGAAGATCGCATTGCCATTTTACACTGGCAGGAAAGTGATTTTTGGAGTTCCCAATACATTGTCTGTTCCCGCTGCACCTGCCATTAACTCACAATAGGAGACATGGGAAAATTCCACCCAAAGTATGTGGTTTATTATTCAATATTTACACTCAATAGTACATGGCTTCTTACTTCATATGTACACTTAGAAAAAATAGTTTATTAATCCATATACAGAGTAGATACTTTGTTACTCAGTATATGCATACAGAATGTATGATTTATTATTCCATATATACATTCTGAGTGCATGATTTACTTTTCTCCACATTGGCAAAAAATAGCAAATTCTTGTCTCCAAGTATATTCTTGTTGAATATATCTACATTCTTAATATATCATAGATATTGAATGAGCATTTGACATGTCAAAACTTAAGCACATGTGACATATATAGTAATTTCTTTTCTTGTTATAGTGTGTATTAGGTTAAACAAACTGGATTTATTTTAGAAATAACCAGTTTAATGATATACAGTAAGACAAGATGGATGAAAGATTTGGGTCAGGTTCCCTGACCTCACCCACGGGTAGGATTCTCCAGTCCCACTGCTGTGATGGACATTTGGCTGAGCCCCAATTCTCTGTTCTCACTGGCAGTGGTAACAGGATGAATGAGATCAGATAATCCTGGTCTTAATGTTAACATCTCTGTGCCTGACTAGGATGTGGGGTGAAGAGTGGATTGGAGGTTGGGTGGTGGTGAGTGCAGGGGCTATAGTGTGGATTGAAAAATTATACTGTAATTCCCTCCAGAAGTTGGACTTAAGAAGTCTGCACCAATTTTACTGGCATGTTTGGCACGGTTTATGACACTCTCAGCCCTGGCAGGCAAGAAGTTGAATAAATATTCAATGTTCAGGACCTGATGACATAATTTGACATGAATTTAACAGCAAAGTTTTACTGCCAAGTGTGGGCCTCACCAAGGTAAAGTGGCACAAGGAGAAGCAGTCCCAGAAGAGAATTGATCAAATAAGTTATTTTAATTGTTTGAAGATTTTCTTTTGGGTCAGGTAAAAGAGGAATGCTCCATGTTGCCTCACGAAGACATCCAGGACTTCCTCTGGTATTCATTCCATCATCCCCCTCACACATGCACACACACACTTATGCACACACACACTTAAACACACACACACACGTGCACGTACACATGCGCACACACATGCGCGCACACATGCGCGCTCACATGCACACATGCACGTATGCACACACACGTGCACGCACACGCGCACACATACACGCGCATGCACACAGGCATGTACGCACACACACACACACGCACACACTCACTCACATGCACACACACACATGTGCACGCACACATGCACACAGGCACGTACGCACACACACATGCATGCACACACACACGCACACACACACACGCACACACACAGGCACGTATGCACACACACACATGCACACACACGCACACACACACATGCACACACACGCACACACACAGGCATGTACGCACACACACACATGCACGCACATATGCATGCATGCGCGCGTGCACACACACACACACACACACACACGCACATGCAAATACCTCTGGTTCACTTACCCTCTTTCTCCCACCAACATTGCCAGTGTTCTTACCTGACTGCTGATACTGTTCACACAGGATCCTGCTGGTAGTTTCTGCCATTGTTTCCATTAACTGGCCAGATGCTGATTTCCACAGGGATTCATATATCATAGAATCCCTATGACACAGGAGACCATTTGATCCATTCTGACAACAATCTCCTCCTCTCCGGTCCTATTCCTGTACGTCCATGTACTTATCCAGCTAATCCCCATTACATTAGGGTCAATTTAGCATGGCCAATTAGCTTAACCTGCACATCTTTGGAGGAAACCCATGCTGACACAGGGAGAATGTGCAAACTCCACACACACAATGATCCGAGGCTAGAATGGAACCTGGCACTGTGAGGCAGCAATACTAACCACTGTGCCACTGTGGATTGGATTGGAGCCTCAGCTGAAATGAAGCTTGGGATTTAAAGTGGTTTGATTTTCACTCCAGTGTCATCCAACGAGCTTATCGATCGACCTGCTGAATAATGTTGCATCATGAGTTAAAATCAGCGCTGAAGTATTTGTTGGTAAAGCTCAGGAAGGCCTTGATATGCAAATATTCATCACTACTTTTGTTCTATGAAGGAAACTTCACAGATTATCTGCAGTGTTTTCATCAATGTTAGTTTCTTTCCCAAGCCACTCAATTTAAATCTAAATATCTTAGATTGACAATTCTATTTGAATTTAAGAGCGACATTCTTAATTTAAAAATAAAAGATTTGCATTTATCAAACACCTTTCATCACCACAGGATGTCTCAAAGAACTTTCCAGCCAGTGATATACTTTTGTGGTGTAATTAATTCTGTAATGTAGGAAGTAAGACAGTTAATTTGCACACAGCACACTCCCGCAAATGAGGTGATGATAATCAGCTTTTCTGATGTTAATTGATGGATGATTATTAACCAGGATGCCCAAGGATAACTCCCCTGCTCTTCAATTTAAAATAATCAGCGGGGTCTTTCTTTGATGTCCACCTCAGATGACTGACTAAGCTTTGATTTAATGTTTTATCCAAAAGATGGCAACTTCTGACAATGCAGGACTCCCTCAGTGACTTAGAAGAGTACAGCCAACTGAACCACAGGTAACAACTCTCCTTGGAAAGTACTGCTGTGATTTCAGTCTTTCAGGTATATTGTGTGGATAGTGGTGGAGTGGTTGCAACAGCTACCCAACATCTTTAGTGAGAGGCTCAAACTATATTGATGGTCAGAATTCATTCAAATGAATTGATTTCTTGTCTTCCCATTTTGAGCACTGGTAGGCAGCTCAGGGAGGGTGAAAAAATAGATGAAGCACTGTGGTAATGGGTTGGATAGGAAGGCTGGATTGATTGTGGGATGGAGGGGTTGGTGCGGGGGCCGGGGGGGGAGTGGTGTGATGACAGAATGTATTAATGAAGGAGTGAAGGATTATCAACAAGGAGCCAAGACAGCATTGAAT
The DNA here is from genome assembly GCA_024679065.1 of Sphyrna mokarran. Taxonomy (NCBI): domain Eukaryota; kingdom Metazoa; phylum Chordata; class Chondrichthyes; order Carcharhiniformes; family Carcharhinidae; genus Sphyrna; species Sphyrna mokarran. The sequence goes on along the minus strand of JAGIQG010000012.1, from coordinate 49,985,279 downwards.
GTCATCCTGAATTCCAAAAGAAAATCTGCCAAAACACAAATTACTCTTACCAGTTTTGCTTTCAGTGATTCCTTTACATAAAGTTGATTCTAGTCTGCTCTGAATAGTGGACAAGTGTGCTTTTGGGCAGATACTTTACTGAAGACTGATGCAATTACATAGGGGATCTTATTCACATCATTTAGCTCTGATTTGCATGGCTTAATGAAGATTTTGCCTGTTTTCAGTAGGAGTGCTGTTTGCCTAAATCATGCAAGCTCAACAATTCCAGTGAGTTGGGCCCCAGGAGGGCAGTCAGCACAGATTAATCTTTTTGAACTTTATTATCATTATTGTTGTGGTTTAAGAATTGATTCTAGCAGCAACAAATAGAAGCAGTCAAATTGTTCCAAGTTGTTACCAGTGAGCCCCCACATGAGGTCAGGAACTTTGCACATCTAGTTTGACGTTGAATCTTTGCTTCAGAGACACAATTGCTATTTCCCATAATCCAGAAAGAATAATGACATTGTTCTGAACCTACTATTTCTCTTAGCTGTTATTTTCTTATTTCCTTTATTCTTAACAAATTAGTTCCAAAGTTATAACTCAAGACCCAATGTGCTAGTGTTTATTCTTGCTTTCCAAAGTCAAAGAGTTGATGTTGAGGGCGCGTTATATAACCTGCAAGCCAAAATACAGTGACCAACATTTGTATTTGACCCCTGGGATCACCACAATTACCTAGATATTGTGCAGACAAAGACACACTCTGGTTAATCGGGAGTACAGGAGAGGAGTGGTTTATGTTTCTGAACACAAACAAATATCTGAGATAGCATTTAAAGTATTGCATACTATTTTTTCCCCACAGATGTTTATGACAAAGACATTTCAAAGCAATAAAGTCCAGCAGTGAAAGGAATGACGAGGCCATTAGATAGCCCACTCAGAACATTGATAGTAGCCAGACACCTCTGCAGACTGCACCTCCATCTCTCAGAATTTGAACCTGAACCCACAAAAATGTGACCAAGATATTTTAGCAATGAATTTGTCTTGTTGCCGGACTGGTGAATAACTTCTGTTGTGCCCTTTCTGTAGAAGACACTACCAATGAAAGATGTTTGGAGAATTTGGACTTTTCCTTGTTACGATGTAACTTATTCATGATGTTTGTTTATGAAGTTCCTGATTATGGTGATCCTGATAATGCCAACATGTGAAAAACTTCACATTTATTATAAAATTAGGAAGGATTTACTTAGCCACTTTTGAGGTTTGACTTCTTTGAGTTGTCACATTCTTGATTTAATATTTTGCCAAATTCCATCCACCTGGATAAAATGTTCTCACACTAATACACCTCAGTTTTAAGGTAAAGCACACACCAGGGATGAATATTTTAGTTCATTAATCCAGATGGCATAAAAATTGGACAAAACTACAGACTGTAGGAAACACACAGTAGTTCTGTCTGCGTTTAGAACACAAGAACTAGGAGCAGGAGTAGACCATTGAGCCTGCTCCGCCATCCAGTAAGATCATGGCTGATCTTTTTGTGGACTCAGCTCCAATTACCTTTCTGCTCACCATACCCCCATTGTTCTTTTACTGCTCAAAATCTATATTTCTTTCCTTTAAAAACATTCAATAAGGTAATCTCAACTACTTCACTGGGCAGACAATTATAGAGATTTACAACCCTTTGGGTGAAGAAATTCCTCCTCAACTCAGTCCTAAATCTGGTCCCCTTATTTTGAGGCTGTCCTCCTTGGTTCTATTTTTGCCTGTCAGTGGAAACATTCTTTCTGCTTCTATCTTATCTATTCTCTTCATAGGCTTCTTGAGAAGGTGAGAGGGCATGGGATCCAAGGGGCTTTGGCCTTGTGGATCCAGAACTGGCTTGCCGGCAGAAGGCAGAGAGTGGTTGTGGATGGGTCTTTTTCTGCATGGGGGTCAGTCACCAGTGGAGTGCCCCAGGGATCTGTTCTGGGATCCCTGCTGTTTGTCATTTTCATAAATGACCTGGATGAGGAAGTGGAGGGATGGGTTAGTAAGTTCGCCGATGATACAAAGGGCGGTGGTGTTGTGGATGGTCTGGAGGGATGCCAAAAGTTGTAGCGGGACATAGACAGGATGCAAGACTGGGCGGAGAAGTGGCAGATGGACTTCAACGCGGATAAATGTGTAGTCGTCCATTTTGGCAAGAATAATGGGATGAAGGAGTACAATATTAAGGGTAGGAGTCTTAGCTTTGTTGTAGAGCAGAAGGATCTCAGGGTCCGGGTCGATAGGACTCTTAAATCAGCCTCGCAGGTGGAGGAAGTGGTCAAGAAGGCATATGGTGTACTGGCCTTCATTAATCGAGGAATTGAGTTTAGGAGCCAGGAGGTAATGATGCAGCTTTATAAGACCCTTGACAGACCCCACTTGGAGTACTGTGTGCAGTTCTGGTCGCCTCACTATAGGAAGGATGTAGAAGCTATTGAGAGAGTGCAGAGAAGATTTACAAGGATGCTGCCTGGATTGGGAGGCATGCCTTATGAAGATGGATTGAGGGAGCTGGGTCTCTTCTCCTTGGAGAGACGTAGATTGAGAGGTGACCTGACAGAGGTTTATAAAATGTTGAGAGAATAGATAGGGTGGATTCTCAGAGGCTATTTCCCCGAGCTGAAATGGTCAGTACGAGAGGACACAGATTTAAGGTGCAGGGAAGCAAATACAGAGGGGATGTTAGGGGTAAGTTTTTCACTCAGAGGGTGGTGAGTGAATGGAATCGGCTGCCTTCGGAGGTGGTAGAGGAGAACTCGCTGGGGTCTTTTAAAAGACTTCTGGATGAGTGTATGGGAACTAATGGGATAGGGGTTTATAGATAGGTCTGTGGATTGGTAGGTACAGATGTGATTGACGCAACTCGTGGGCCGAAGGGCCTGTTTGTGCTGTAGTGTTCTATGTTCTATAATTTTATATGTTTCTGTAAGATCCCCCTTCGTTCTTCTGAATTCCAATAAGTATAGTTCTAGTCTACTCAGTCTCTGCTCTTAAGCCAACCTTCTCAACTCTGGAATCAACCTAGTGTATCTCCTCTCACCCCCCCCAGTGCCAGTATATCCTTTCTCAAGTAAGGAGGCCATAACTGTACACAATTATTCAGGTGCAGCCTCATTATCATGTCATACAGCTACAACACAACCTCCCTATTTTTAAACTCCATCCCTTTAGCAATAAAGAACAAAATTCCATTTGCCTTCTTAACTACCTGCTGCACCTGTATACCAACTTTTGGCAATTCATGCACAAGGACACCCAGGACTCAGGTCCCTCTGCACAGCAGCCTGTTGCAATTTATCATTTAAATAATAGTTCATTTTGCTGCCATTCCCACCAAAATGGATGACCTCACATTTACCAACATTGTGCTCCATCTGCCAGACCCTTGTCCACTCACTTAAACTATCTCTATTCCTTTGCAGACTTTCAGTTTCTTCTGTGCACTTTGCTCTACTACTCATCTTAGTGTCATCTGCAAACTTTGATACCCTTGGTTCTCAACTTGAATTCATCAATATAAATTGCAAACAATTGTATCCTTATACTGATCCCTGAACCACTAGTTACTGATCATCAACTAGAAAAATATCCATTTCCCCCCACTCTTTGCTTTATGTTATGCCTTCTGGAAATCTAGATACATCATATCCACTGATTCCCCATTGTCCACCGTGCTTGCAATGTCCTCAAAGAATTATGTTTGTACAGAAGAAGACACAACAGAGTAACATTACAACAGAATTGGAAGACGTCACTCTAAGTGAAGAAGAAGTCATAAAATCCACCATTGCAGGAGAATGTTCCCTGTGTGTGTGTGTGTGTGTGTGTGTGTGTTGTGTGCATGTGTGTGCGTGTGCATGTGGGGAGGAAGGATACACATGGCTGATTGGGAGGGAGTGTAGTGCATGCATTGAGGTGGGGCAGCTAGATACCATGAATGGGGTAAGTCAGAGACTATGAAGGTGCTGGGCATGGAGGCTGTGAAGGGGTGGGGGGAATGGTGGATGTTCAGATGTCAGCAGGTGGGGGTGGCAGGGCAGGGTTGGGTCACCCTGATGCTTGTGTGGTGTTTATGGAGAAAGGTGAATGGGGATGCATCAGGAGAACAGTGGTACAGTGCTTAGCTGTAGGCAGGGAACCCAGGTTCGATTCCCGAATGGGTCAACGTCTGAGTTTGTACATTCTCCCCATCTCTATGTGGGTTTCCTCTGGGTGCTCTGGTTTTCTCCCACAATTCAAAAATGTGAGGGTTAGGTGGATTGGCCATACTAAATTGACCCTAGAATCAGGGGGATTAGCAGGGGAAATATGGAGTTATGGGATAAGGCCTTGGTGGGATTATGGTCAGTACAGATGCAATGGGCTGAATGGCCTCCTTCTGCATTGTAGGGATTCTATGATTCTGTGTGGGGGAGGTGCTCTGAACTTTGAGTGGTGGGAAGGTTTGCCTTTCTGCATGTGATGATTGAGGTGGATCCCTTGTCTGGGAGATCAGATGTCCATGGCAGCGAAGGGACTCTAAGTGGGGTGGGGAGGGAAGTCCCAACGGGTGTGTAGGGAGCCCTGATTTTTTTTGGGTTGGGGTGGTGGGGCCTTTCATTTAACTTTGAAATGGAAATATCTTTCAAAAATGGCTCCCCAATCTCTGAATCCCAGGATTTGGGGTGAGTTTAGGCTTCGCTCCTCCAGCTGGCTGTGTGATCCTCACCAGCCCTTTGAAATAGCGCCCAGTGCTGTTTGATCAGGTGAGAAAAGGCAGCTCTGAAACCAACAGCTTTTCCTGCCTGAACCAGCACTCGGCGCGAGTTTGTTGGTAAAAGCAGAATATCGCAAAATCTGGCAATGTGAAATAAAAACAGAAAGTGCTGGAAAAGCTCAGCCAGACTAGCAGCGCCTGTGGAGAGAGGAAAAGAGTTAATGTTTCGAGTCCAAAAATGACTCTTCATTAGAACATATGTTTAGCCTGCTTGGAAAATGTTTTGACAAAAGTTTATATTATCTTTAATTAAAAACATCAGGGACACAGTTTAGAAATTAACATTCTGGCTCAGTTCCACGCATGCAAGAATACATATTGGAATTCTCAGGCAGATAATAGCTTTACTTGCTGGGAGAAAACTATTAGAAAACAGGTCTCCATTTAGCATTTCACTATTACGTAAGAAAGAAAAATATACATTCATATAGCGACTTCCAAATCCTCAGAGCATCCCAAAATACTTTTGAGTTGAGAGATAAATGAAAATTCCCCTGCACCCTTCATTGAAAAAATGGCATGGGATTTTCCCCACCATCTGAAAGGTTAAAGATGGATTAGGCTTAAAACAGCACCTCTGACAGTATAACACTCCCTCAGCGTTGTTTTGGGGTGTCTGCCGAAACTTTTGGAGTGTGGCTTGAACCCACAACTTTCTGATTCACTGAATTGCAGCTGACACCATCAATATGATAAGGTTGGCAGTTTGTTGCTCAAGAAATTCTAAGTGCTCACCCAAATGTTATGACTTTGTGCTGCAGCTTGTTAGTGCACCCAAGCATTGCATCATTTAACACAGCTCTAGTTTAAACAAGTACTTGTATTCAGTTCCTCACCACTCTATGAGCATCACTTCACTGATGGCGTATTTGTTTATCAGATTCTCCTCTTTAAACAGCAGGAGCCTTCTTTGACACTACATTTGAGCAGGTATGTACAATGCCAACAATCCTCATCAATCTCCCCTATTCACATTTCATTTGTCAGACCTTTTAAAACAAGCTGCATGCTGATTGTATCACCCACTGCTCTTTTGGGAAGAAATCTCTGCTTTGTGGCTATTATCCCTCATGCAACATCTTTATGATAATAATTACCATTACAAAATGGCCCAGGATCTTTGAACTGTGCCAAAGTCTGAATTAAAACACTAAATTGTTTTGATACAATAAATATTTCCCATCAAAGTTTGAAACTATGAACCACTGCTGTAGTTTTGAAGGGAGAGATTGTCCAGAGCTGTGTTTCCTTTTTATGTCCCAATCCCTTTTTGTTGGCCAGCTCAGCCTTTTAGTATAAAACTGCAGTAAAAATAAAGTGAATGGGAATGATTTCTGTCTGCCTATAGCCTCACTCATGCTGTAAAAGAGGTCAGTCAATGAATGAACATTTAACAATAAAAGCTGTTATCCACTGACCACCTGCAGCTTACCTGACACTAGTTTTAACCAAATCTTGATTTAGGTGGGAGCCTTTTCAAAATGATTATATTGGAATCTTAAATATTCTGTTATAGAATCCTTACAGTGTAAAAGGAGCCATTCAGCCCATCGAACCTGCACTGACTGCAATCCCACCCAGGCCCTATTCCCATAATCCCACATATTTATCCTGCTAATCGCCTGACACTAAGGGTCAATTTGGCATTGCCAATCAATCTAAACCACACATCTTTGGACTGTGAGAGGAAACTGGAGTACCCAAAGGAAATGCGGGCAGCAATGGGAAAAATGTGCAAACACAACACAGACAGTGGCCTGAGGCCAGAATTGAATCTGAATCCCTGGTGCTGTGAGGTATCTGTGCTAACCACTGTGCCATCATGCTGCCCTTGTAGGATTCTGCCTTAGTTATCACATGCCAATGCTTTGTAGATGCTCCACTTGGTGGCACTGGCAATAGAGTGTCCTAAATGACTTTCCTTAAATTCCAGAAGGCTACTGACTTTTGCTGGGCAAAGATGAAGTCCTCTGAACTGAAAGTAATTTGTTCAACTGCTGCTAGCTGTTTGGAGTTTGACTTAAAACTTTATTCCCACCTCCTCTCCTCCATCAACTGGATTGTCTTCACCCTTCTTCACATTTGGCTTGCAGTTTGGCTCTGTACACCCCATCCTGAGTGTTGGCCTGCCGCTGATCAAATACAAATAAACTGATCATGAAAATGGTTCAGGTTTTCTGCTAGTGTTATTGGCTTTGCTCACCACATGGCTGATTGCATACGAAATTGCTCTTCGTGCTTGTTCTTTATTATGAATGCATCTTGTAAATTTGTAATAGTTTGGATTTTTGAATTGCTTATTTTTAAAGAATTGTGGTTTTGTTTTATTCATTCACTACTTCACTGACTAGACCAGCCTTTATTATCCATTCACAATGGCCTTGAGAAAGTGGTGGCGAGCTGCCTCCTTGAACCATTGGAGACCATGGGGTGTAAGTACATCCACAGTGATTTTAGGAAGGGAATTCCAAACCTTAAGGGAATTTAATCAGGTTGTCTTAATTCCAAAATGACTGTGATTTGTATTTACATCCTGTAAGAAGAGTTGGATGTCCAAATTGGTGGCAATATCGGAATACTTAGGTCACTAAGCAATGCAGATGTCTCTATGCTGTAATGTTAGTAAAGCATCATAACACAGTGATATGTTAATTTCTTCTAAGAATCCAAACCCCCAAGAGAATGATGCCACAAGCAGCATAGTTTAAAAAAAGACTTTTACCACATCAAAATCAAAGATTTTCACACTATTTTTTAAAATAATCAGTATGTTAACCATTAAAAGCACCATGAAATCTGTTATTTATAATCTAAACTGAATTGCTTAAATCCATTTTTTCCTACACCCATTAGACTTACACTTCTAATGGTTCAAAAAACTGGAAGATTAATTGTTTGGTCCTCGTACTGTTTCAAGAATTTGTATAAGGGTCGAGATTTCCTGGGCCTTTTGCTCATTTCTGGCATGCTTTTCCCTACAAATTTCCTTCCACTTGTGTTCCAAACTGCTGATTCAACACAATTGTCTCTGGCATCTTAAGCAAAGCCACCTCAGATCTGATCTTCCATGAAGCTAATATTCTTTAAATCTAGAGTTTTGCATGTAACATACACACTCTCTCTCTTTCTTTCAGCATTCAACTCACTGTTAGAAGTCTTTCTGTTAACAAGAGATTCAAACTCTTTAAACAAATATACAAAATTTCAACTGAACTCTATTTCAGAGAGCTGTTCCCCCTCCAACAACCACTTGATTCAAAAAACTCAAAACTATACTGTTTGAAGTCAAACCCAAGGAGCCTACTCACCTGATAGTTAATTTATGTTTGGCCCTTCTTTCCATTGTTTATCTCCCAGGCAACTTGGTCATGGGATCATTTGTGTGGAGCCTGCTGCTTTTTTTCTGGCCAGAAATCAGATCCTGAAGAAAATCAGTTTTTAAAGGAATTACGTCCCCAAGATAAAATATATTTTTTTTCTGGAAAAGCACATGACCTACCACACATGACCTATTAATAATCAAAGAACAAAGAACAAAACAGCATGGGAAACAGGCCCTTCGGCCCAAAGAGCCCGCGCTGCCACCCCGATGTTCCCATCTCTACCCGCGATCCCTGTCTATGTTTATAGATCTAAGGATTAAAAACCAAATTTGAGACAATTTAGGGAGAATTTGTTTTGCCAATTAGCCTAAGAGCACATCTTTGGGATGTGGGAGGAAACCGGAGCTCCCGGAGAAAACCCACGCAAGCACAGGGAGAATGCGCAAACTCCCACAGACACAGGCCCAAATCCATGTATCTGCACAGCACAGAGACAGTCACTGAGCTGTTGTGTTGCCCGTCTCATCACAGTTCTGGTTGGCTCCTTGAAGCGAAACAATGTTGGTGTTTTATTGGTATGACATGAGTGCCACTGTGGGGGATCAAATTGATTCCTGAGCCCACACAAGAAAATGCTTGGACTGAGGCAGTGATTTTCCTGGTGGGGACTAATATAGAGGATGCCAATGGGATTGCCATTGCCACAAAATCCCTGGTGACTTGGTAAAATGGTAAAATGGCAGTAATAGACCAATTCATTGGATTAATTAGCCACATACCTCTGGTCTAAGTGTGGCCAAGCTGCTACTCTTCCCATTGTTGGGACCACCATCTGACAGTAGGATGACATTGGATTTCTCTCCCACCACCATTTTGCCACTTTTCCAATCTTTCCAGTCTCTCTTCAATAGGCTGATAAAATTCTGTTCCATGTGTTGCCACTTCAAATCCAAATGATTGCTCTTGAACAATTCTTCCACATGTGCAACAACCAGAGATTTAGTAACACTTGGCATGAGATTGAATAGTCTGTTGTGCTTTTGTAATAAACTACACTTTGGATAAGTTCCTGATAATGACATGTTTAGATGCATGCTCTGTTTTAATGGTGGACTGAATCCATCTTTTCTGTAGTACATTTTGGAACATGAATATTTATCAAACTTATTATGAACAACAGAATCAACAAAACCCTTTGGGTTCTGATTCAAAGTAACTGCCATTCTAGGAATATGGACAAAATAGCAAGGTTACTATTCATAGCCCATTTCTTGAGGTAACATCACAATGTTTGTGATGAGCCACTTTCTTGAATCATTTCAGTGCACAAGGTATCTAAAAGTGTTATTACAGATGGAGTTACTGCATTATTACCCAGCATTGATAAAGAAACAGTGATATATGTCTAAATCAGGATGGTGTGTGACTTGAAGCGTAACTTGGAGGTGATCATGTTCCCAGAAATCTACAGTTCATATCCTTCTAGATATTAGAACTTTCTGGTTTGGGAAATGCTGTTGAATGAATCTTGCTGATTGCTATAATACATTCTGTAATCGTACAATCACAGTCAGATGCTCCAATAGTCAGACAAGTGTAGAATATCCCATTTGTTACAGTTGTTACAATTCCTGTAGAGACTAATAATTTACAAATCAAATTGAATTCCAAGTGACAGATATAAAGGAATCTCACAAGGTTTGAATTTTAAAGCTTTTATAATAAACAAACTAAATTCAACATTTACTAAACTAGTTTACAACTACTACAATAAACTACAGAAAATATATTCCTTATTAATGTTTTCACATTCAAGAACCTCATGCCGTATTTACTGCATACATTACAATATGCTTTTGCAGAATTGTAGTCTATACAAGAACAAATCCAAAGTTACTCTTGGCTTCCAATAGGCTCACTTCTCCCCATTCCACTGAGTTATAACTAATGGTCAATTGAGTGACTGTTGAAGGTTCTTTCCTCTAGTCTTCTGAAAGTTTCCAAATAGATTTCCAGCAGCAAGGCTCACTCTTGTGATTCCTGACCCCAGTGAACTTAAATTTCCATGGGATTCATCTTTTCAACCAGGAATCATCTTCTCAAGTGCATACTGTCTGGTAGTTGATAGAGAAATAGCTTTTTTTCTTTGCTGACTGGAGCAGCTGCTCTTTCTGTCCCTTTTTGCTTATTCTCTCTATTTAATATTTATAATCATACTGCTTGAATGTCTGTCCATCTACTCCCCCCATGACAAAGCCAGATGCTCTGTCCTTCTTCTTCAGGTATTAAACCTACCACATGAATTTCAATAGCACTTAAACTGAGCCCCCTTTCGCCATAGTAACCAAGCCACATCGGCTTATTGATGGGCAGAGCTACTAGGACGTCACATGTTCCTTCCTTATCATCTAATTTTACCTTGAACTAAAAAAAGACAGCTTAAAACCTAATCATCTTTTGAAAGCAAAATTTTCCCAGCAAATGTAACTTTGATCCAAAGGGTGAAATTTTCCATTTTGGAGGCTACAGCCTGGATTTTCGCTTTGGGCCATATTGGTGAGAGTGGATATTAAAACAATATTAAACAGTTCCTGATCAGAAGTTCAAAGTAAAGCTGAATAAGCTTGCCTGCATGCTCTCAGCCATGAAGGCTAGCAACAGGGGCAGTCGGATGATGGTGAATAAAGTCAATAAGTGAAATGCCAACCAAAAGTTTGGAAATGGTCTGTGAAGCAGTGAAATCAGACTCACAGAAGGAGTGATGTGAGTACAGATTATCACATAGACCAACAGCCTGCAGTTTCAAGCTTTTCAAGTCTATCAGTTTCACTGAGAATGATTCCTCATTGTGTGCTTGCCTTGCTCCTCATGGGTTCCGGCCAGCTCTTGCTACTAAAGTATGAATTCGGTGTTTAAGACTGAAGTGAATTTATTTATGTAAATATCTAAAAGCCTGATCTTACAGCTCCTTGGAGGGGTTTCCCCACTCATTTCTAAATATTCCTGGTGAAACCCAGAAGTCATGATGTAGAGATGCCGGCATTGGACTGGGGTAGTAAGAACTCAGTAAGAATCTAACAACGCCAATTTTAAATCCAATCGATTTATTTGATAGTAAATCTGCGAGCTTTCGACCTTTTTGTCTTCGTCAGGCAAATGCAGTGTTCTGGTCTGCAATAGCGCACATATCAGCACAGACAGTCACAGATTGCTGATTAGAATGCAAAGTGGGCAGGATCATGTTGGCCTTTGATCCAGCTAGCATGTTTCAGTGATTGAATTCTTGTTCATACCCAAACCTGCCTATCTATTGTCGTCAGAAATTTCTGTTTCATTTCTGACTGTGAAGAGTTAAAGCACCGTGAGGTAGTGAAATTGATGATATGTTTTGCCCAGTATGTTTATTTGCTTTGAGAAAAGCAGCTTAGCGATATGTAACTGGCTTTGTTTTATTGAGAGTTTCCTTGTTTTACAAGTGATGAAGAAAGAAAGATGTGAAAGACATGTAGATTAAGCTCCGTTAAGATCATATGAAGATACCACTGTGGCACATTAGGTAAATTCACTATATTGTTAGCTATCAGGCAGTGTGGCTACAGTCCTCATGGGGATTCCTACTTAAGAACTTCTTGATCTGTAGGCCAGGGTGGGCGAATGCCTACATATGGAGAAGAGGTACCATTGATAACGATTGAATATAAGGGGCTTCAACATAACTCTTTTTATGTTTTCATCCTCCTCCTCTTCAGAACATTAATATAAAGATATTCCCTTTGAATAATCCATGTTTACAGTGCATAGCGGTACTTTGAGTAGAACTAAAAATTTGTGGGTAATTTTAATCCAGCCCTATTGAATGAAACCTAAAATCTATAATCCTATGTCAAGCAGATAGCAACCACGGCAACTGAGCCAGCTGGGCTAACAAAGTCTGTATATTGTTGTTCAACCCCAGCCCTCAAAAAACCTGGCCTTTTTGGTTTTAACTCTTTTGGTATCTTCAACATTCCCAACAAATACTTCAAATGGAATGACTCATGAAACATATTCTTTCTCACCCGTTGAAGCAGGATTGCCCAGTTTTATGGCAAGTTGTGCATATCATACAATATTTGAACTTTTTGCTTTAACCTTTGTTCTATCATCTCTCTATAAAATGCAATCTATTTCCTTCCCTCGCCCCAAATCCACCAACTGAAAGAGTGCTCTGTTACTTGACCTTCTAATTGCTTACATCATAAATACATGTTGGGAATAAACAGTAAACAGCCTAATAGTGGTTAAAGAATTGTGTTTTTAGCAGAGTCAGGCATGTATGTTCCATATGTTGCAATGATATCACAGGTCACCGAAAGGTCTAGTAGTTGCAAAATTGTTTGCTGATTTATGTTTTGACCCTTAGCAGTCACATCAATAGCAGGTGACTTGTATCATCTTGGCATGGAATTTTTTTTCCCAGAAATGAGATTCGGTGTTCTTAGGCTGTTGGCTACTTGCTCCCTGTGTGACATGCAGTTACTAACAGCAAAACAATAGATTTTCATTTCTTAAATGTGCCATTAATTTAAAGTGAGAAAAACATTGGCCCAAATTCTCCACTATTCATGCCTCGTAGCCGCTGTCAGCGAGAACAGAGAATTTGGTGCTCAGCCAAATATTCATTCACAGCAGGAGGATTGGAGAGTCCAAGCTGAGGGCGAGGTTGGAGAATCCTGCCCATTGTTTTAATCTCAACCATGAGCAAGATTTTCCCAGCAAATGTAACTTTGATCCAAAGAGCAGAATTTTCCGTTCTGCAGATCAAGGCCTGGATTTTAAGTTTAGGTCATGGCCTAGGTCAGTGCAGTGGGGAGCGGAATGGAAACCCACTCCAGCCTGTGATCACATTGTTAACAAAATATTATGCTGGCTGGCCAGTCAATGGCCATCCAGTGTGAAACATGCTCTGAGAAAGGCTGAGTGCTGCTGGGAGGATGGAAAGACAGTGGGTGCTGAGAAAAGGGACCATGCACATCTGCTCTCCCCCCGACTTTGAGCCGATTTTGGGGCCTTTCAATGAGCTCTTTCAGTGTGTGTCCTGTGGAGCTGCCTGAGGGAACTGCTGACCTGTCAAAAATAAATACCAATGGGGCAACCATAAGTCTTCGGGCAGCACAATCAGATTCAGATATCTATTCCCAGATACATTTGTTAATTTTATTTGATCTTTCATCCCGCGCTGGATTGAGGTTTAGCTAAAATGTAAACATTGCCCTTGCCAACTAGCCTGCCCACTAACCGCAAAGGCAGTTGACAATATAAAATCCCAGGGAGTTGTTGTTTAATGAATTTAAATTGACTTTTTGATTGTTAATGGGAATGCTTCCAATTTGTACACATGTGCTAGCTGACTGAAATATTGTGCGAATGTATGATGACGTCAGGACGCACGCCCGATGTCATTTCACGTGATTTTACATGCTTTTGGGTTGAGTGCCACCTGCCTGGGCAATGCAAAACTTTTGGCCAGGGTATAGTGGGCGGGCTGGAGAGTCGGCATGGTTCCGACTTGATCTTCTGATTTTCAACTGATTGATTATACCTCAGTGATAAGCTCAGTGAATCTCACAATAGGGCAGGCAGGAAGTTTCCCGCCCGCCATTACCATATAGGATCAAAGGTCCTGGCGCCATATTTAAACAGTATCCAGAATGACTTTCACTCACAGCAGGCTAGAAGCTGTGCGTTACTGCTCCAAGTCTTTACAGTCACAACTTGTATTGGAGAAGGTGGTGGATGTGAGCAGCCACATCCTGGGACATATGAAAGAAATTTTGGCATTATATTTTGCTCCTTTCTACATTAAAACACTCTCTGCAATATACACACAGTTGGGTCAATGCTCCCTATTGCAGTGCTCCATGTTTGTCAGCATCCTGACCTTCTTGAGTCCCTGCTACCTCTTGCTGCTCAGGTCCTTGCTCCTCTTGGCCCTGTGCCAAACTGTGATGGGCTGTCTATCTTTGCATCTAGATGAGAGCCACTACCAAGGCAGAGTTGCCTGTAGCCTGGATGATTGATACCTCAATAGGTGTGTGAATGAATTGAAGTGATAAATTTGGTGAGCATGTTCGTTACAGATTTCCATCTGTTCATACATGAATGCATATAGAGACATTGCTCTTTGACCAGGGTGATGAGAACCATGTGCAAAAAGCCTTCCTCTTACACTATCCCACTTGCCTCCACTGTTCTTGAGATTCACCAACTTCCCCCATCATCCTTGAATCACCAGGCACCACCATTCCTCTGCCCTCTGTCAACTTTCAAACACCCTGTTATCCTGGACCAAGTTGCAGTCCACTACCACATGTCTTCCTTCCACCGTCCACTCAAAGCTAACACTCATTGCAATTGCTATGCCCAAACTGACCCAATCTGAGCCAATTGTGTTGTCCCCCTGTGTGAGTACTTCCCGTGTGAGACTTTCACCTACAAAACCCTGATGTTTCCACCCTAATGCATCCCGGTCACCCTTCTGATTGGTACTGTTCCGTCCTTTAACCAGTATCTTAAGCTCCACTGCTCTGGACCAACTGATCCTGGTCTCTCTCCACCTTCCCAAGGTACTTCCCCCCCCACCTTCCCGAGCACTGCCATTTAGCCTATCCCTCGTGCCCAATCTTGGTTCAGCTTTTGGTACTGACTTCTGATGCAAGGTGAAAGCAGTGTCTACTAACCTGAAAACCATGGAAAAGATGAAGTTTGGCAGGTGCACACCATTTATACACAGTGATAAAGCTGAATGTTCTAAATACTCACTGATTAGGAATTGAATTTGGAGGGGAAGCTTAATTCCAGAGAAATGGCCTATAATGAGCTTGCATGAAATGCTAAGGTATGCAAATAAGATTCTCTATGTCACACATTGGGAAGATCTACCTGTCTTTAACCTGCCTTGAAAGAGAACAACATTTATCCCATCATGGGAACAGACCTTTTGCCTCCTGCCACATTCCATGCTCCTGCCTGCCATGCTTCCCGTTGCTGGCTGGACTAGATATAACAGATGTTATGGATGGACCAATTCCATCCGAAAGATGATTCGTAAAAAGATTTTTAAAAAAAGAAAATTGCTTTTAACAAATGGTCTCAAACATTTATCTGTTGAGATAATGGAAGAGCTTCTCTACAACATTAAACTCTTGCTGTTGTAAAGATTTCAAGTGCTTGCCTTTTCTATTTTCACTTCTAATATATCATTCTAGTAATATTCCTGATAAGTTGTACTTTTTTTCTTTCCAGAGTATCGTGAAATGCTCTTGTCTGAATCAAAAGCTGACAGCAATGTTTAATAATGTACTGCTGTGTTTCTTATTTGAAACTAAACAAGTGAAAAATAAATATTTTTACACACTAATAATATATCAATAACATTTATAATATTAATGTGTTTTCTATTACCTGAACTCTGAAGTTTTAAATCATTTTTACCCTAATCGACAGCAAAAACATAGCTAGTTTACAACAGCAATAAACAACTTGCTGTTTTGTATGAACTTAGGTTGGAAAATGTCTCAAAAGCTCATCATCAGACAAAAATGCCATGACTTTCACCATCTTTTACAGATGCACCATAGAAAGCATTCTTTCTGTTTGTATCGCAGCTTGGTATGGGCTTCTGCTCTGCCCAAGACCGCAAGAAACTACAAAAGGTTGCGAATATAGCTCAAACCATCAAGCAAACCAGCTCCCATTCATTGACTTTGTCTGCACTTCCCATTGCCTTGACAAACAGCCAGCATAATTAAGGACCCATGCACGGGGCAAAAAATACAAAAGTTGGAGATCATGCACCAACCGACATAAGAATAGCTTCTTCCCTGCTGCCTTCAGACTTTTGAATGGACCTACCCTGCATTAAGTTGATTTTTCTCTAATCCTAACTAAGACTATGACACTAATTCTGCATTCTCTCCTTTCGTTCTCTATGAATGCTATGCTTTGTCTGTATAGTGTTCAAGAAACATTACTTTTCATATATTAATACATGTGACAATAATAAATTAAATCAAAGAACCAAAGAACAAGAAACTCAGTGAGGTGACTAAGGGATAGATTTTAAGAAGTATTTGAAAAGAGGTAGAAAGACAAAGAGGAGAGAGAGAATTCCTGAGTCTGGGGCATCAGTGGCTGAAGGCATTGATCGACATTGGTGAAGTGGAGAGCGTCAAGGGTTTATTTATTTATTTGTGTCACAAGTAGGCTTACATTAACACTGTAATGAAAATACTGTGAAAATTCCCCAGTTGCCACAGGCCAGTGCCTGTTTGGGTACTCTGAGGGAGAATTTAGCATGGCCAATGCACCTAACTGCATCTCTTTTGGACTGTGGGAAGAAACCAAAGCATCTGGAGGAAAGCCACGCAGACACGGGGAAAATATGCACAGACAATGACCCAAGCCAGGAATCGAATGAGACCGCAATGCTAACCACCTGCCACAGTGCCACTTCAAGACATTACTGTTGGAATAGTGCAGAATTCTCAGATGGCTGTAATCTAGAAAAGGTGTTAGAGATACGGAAGCATGAGACCATGGAGAGATTTTAATATTTTGATGAGAATCATAAATTTGAGATGTTGATAGGCTATAAGCCAAAGCAGGCCAATGAGCTAATGGGTGAACATGTCTTTGCACATGTTAGAATAAACTTGACAGAGTTTTGGATGATGCCAAGTTTTTGTAGGATGCAAGATAAGGTCAGTTAGGAGAGCAGTGGAATATATGAGTCTCGAGATAATAAAAGTACAGATGAAGGATCCATCCCCAGATAAGCTGAGGTCGCTATCAAGATGAGCACTGTTTTGGAAATGAAAATATGTAATCTTTGTAATGGGGTGGGAATATGGACAAAAATTCAACTTGGAATCAAATGGGATAGTGAGTTTACAATCAGCCTGGTTCAACCTAAGATAGCAGCCTAGAAGGAGGATGGAATTGTTGGAGAGGTAGGACCTCATTATGGGGAGTGAAGATAATGGCTTTGATCTTCTCAGTATCGTTTAAGGCATTCTGTACACAGAAACATCAAAGTCATGGTAAAATCTGCATATTAATTTAACAATTTCACTGCTGGCTATTACACTCTACTTTAACCTAAGTTCATACAAAATTCAAACACTTACATGGACTAGATAAAAACAATTCACTAAGTAACTTTGAGTTATTTAAAAGAGTTGATCCTTGTTGACCTGGCCTTACAAATCTTATCTTACAATTTCAACTTTTACAAAATTTGTTTATGTGGGTTCTCTGTTATGAAAACTAATCTTGATTTTGAAATCCTTTTTTTTGGATGAATTGTGGTCCTACCTATTTGATTTGATTTATTATTGCCACATGTATTAACACACAGTGAAAAGTGTTATTTCTTGTGTGCTATGCAGATAAAACATACTGTTCATAGAGAAGGAAATGATAGAGTGCAGAATGTAGTGTTACAGTCATATCCAGAGTGTAGAGAAAGATCAACTTATTGCAAGACACGTCCATTCTAAAGTCTGACGGCAGCAGGGAAGAAGATGTTCTTGAGTCAGTTGGTATATAAACTCAGACTTTTGTATCTTTTTCCTGAAGAAAGAAGGTGGAAGAGAGAATGTCCTTAATTGTGTGGCTATTTTGCTGAGGCAGCAGGAAGTGTAGACAGAGTCAATGGATGGGAGGCTGGTTTGCATGATGGACTGGACTACATTCATGACCTTTTGTAGTTCCTTGCAGTCTTGGGCAGAGCAGGAGCCATACCAAACTGTGATACAACCAGAAAGAACCTCAGGTTCAGTCTTTACATTTTGTAACATGTACTAGTTACATTTGAGTGAGAAAAAAGATTGCTTGTAAGAAGCAAAATGGAGCAAATTTTGTATGGAACAATAAAGGAAGAGAGATATTGCTGGATACACAGCTGATAGTCAACATCTGGAGAAAGAACTGACAAGCTAATGATTTAAGTAAAGATCTAAAGAAGGCAACTATTTTAAGAAAAATCACTTGTGTTAAAGATGCAATGAACCAGGTGTGAATGGAACATGTTTTACATCTATTGCTGATTGAATTTATGTCACAATTTCCGAGGCCCAGATGATGTATATACACATTCCTACTGAAAGTTCCATATGGTGATCCCTTTGCCTGTGTGTTTATAGTTTGTAAGTATTGTGGTATTGCTCAACAGGCTTTCAAATTAAGTGCCCATTTTTCAAAGGGATTATGGATGCTAAAACCATAGCACATTTCCTACTTCAGCAGTTTAGTTTTTCTTGCCAGGTACAAATTGTATTCTATAAACTCAAGCTTACTAAGTTCCTATAAAGACTGTATTCTGTGAGGAACAAGGAGTACTTCATCTCAAACTTATTGAAAGAGATTTGTTTGATTAACCCTCTGTGTGCAAGCTTCCACGTGTTCTGGTCATTCACTGATTATTCAAGATCACAGTTTAGTTATAGGTGAGGAAGACTTCTTAATTAATTTATTCAGAAAAATTTTAAAGTCTCTCCTTTTCAGTTTATTCCATAATACAATTGCTCTTTGTGTAACCACTTGGCAATGGTTTACAATGTGTGATATCAGTTCAGTCACCCTATATATACCTCACCTGATGTTCTTATCTCTCAACCTGATATTGCTCATTTACATTAACGTTGATATTTACAATTATCCCACAGTCTGAACATGAGTTCCAAATTGACCTTTCATTAATTTAAACTTGGAAACCATTCTTTGGTTCATTCCACATAATAAAGCCTTGATCAAAGTTCAAATGGCTTACCAATCAGCACTCTCTTGCCATGCAATATAAATTGTTGCTCCCTTTACATTCTGTGTTCTTTGTGATGAATGCGAGATTAAAAACTTTGACAGCATATTTCTTTTTAGAGCAATATTTAATATTTCTGCCATCTCCTCTATCAGTAGCTGTGATATAAATCTATCTATCCTCCTATCTCTCAGATATCTCTTTCAAGGTTGTAACCCTAAATTTGTCCAGTCTTTTCAGAACATGGCTAACTTTTATATGAAGATTTATCCACATGCCTCCTCCATTTCCTTTCCTCTGGTATTAGAAGGTCCTCCATTTGTCACAGTGAGCAGAACGGAATGGAAGATGCAGCATGGACCAAAGCCTTATATAGTTTAGACTCCCCTTCTTCTCATTTGAATTCTACTCTTGTGGCTCAAGTAGTGATTGTTGATTTTGAGGAAACATATTGTGGCTTGATTTTACTTAGACCACTATTCTTTGAGATTCATTCGGCTATTTTAATAAGGGCTCATGCCACTTTACACATTTTTTGGCATTATATTTCATCTCCTTATGATCTGCTTATATATTTTATCCATGACATTCTGAAATCTCTGATTACGTCCTTAGATTCCATTACCCTAGGTTGTTATCATATATTGCCTACGCTATTCACTTCTGTAAACTGTTCTATTCAAGTTATGAAAAGTAGCCATTGTGACCAATATTACTTCTGAAGTAAAGTGAGATGCAATCTGATTCTATACTCTTTTGGTGGTAATCTAGGAAGATTGTTCTCACCACTCTAAATGCAGAAGGTGAGCTGCATATGGAAACTGCATTTTGTGGTGAAGATGAATTAGTAATTACTTGTAACAAAGTGTCATCTTTCTAGTCAAATGCTTGGTTGTACTTCCCCTGATAAAATACCTCAGACCTACAGACAACCAGAAGAATTATATCTGAGAAGATCTCACTTTCAATCTCTTACTTGGAGTTTCCATATAAGCAAACCTCAGCAGATTTTCACACCCATAATTAGACAACTCTGAAGGATTTAGGGAAGTATTATTAAAGCAAAAGAGCTTACTAAATGCATTAGTATAATTTGACCAATAGCATGCACTTCAAACCATGAGTGCTTTCTTTAAATGGCTTCTTTAATAACTGAAGTTAAATTCACCAAGTTATTTTTTTTGTTGATTGTAACAAAGGCTTGAAGATCTGTGTGACAGCCTCTGTATTCAGCAGGATGCCCAATACCATGTACAAAGATGTAGCTGACTTTCTGCTCTTAAAGGAAGTTTGTCCTTCTTCAAGGCCCTGAATTGTACAAGCCGAGATTGAATACTGGTGCTCAATGAACTTCACCCCCAAAGTTTACTCAGCTAAGGAAGGCACAATATCCAAACGACACAATCACTGACATCCTTCCCTCCGTGTTGCAGGATAAGATGTCCCTCAAGAGAAGGAAGTAGAGCAGAACCAACAGGGGGACAATTGCTCCTACATCTCATAAATCCTACGGATATCATAGTTCTTCATGTCATTGGGCTGGCTGTGACAGAGACCATGACATCCAACATCACTGTGAACATTGAGGATAATGATATGTTCCTGCCTTATACCCCTTCTCAACACCCAGCTCACTCTCATCCTGCTCTCTGGCATGATGAACAAATGCAAATGGTGTGACCATGGACTTCTTGCTCCCCACCCAACCCACCATCCTTCACATCAACCTTTTCCCTTTTTATTTTCTGTTTCAAACTCCCAAAATTTTTGATCCTTCCATCTATCGCAGGCCTAAGAGGAGAGAGAGCACAGCATTGATTAAGAATCTTGGCTAAATTGCCTGATGTGTAAGGTAGGTGGATCAGCAAGGCAAATGCAGGGGTGGGGATATTGGAGGGAGGGGGGTGATGGTGGTTGTTATACAGATAGGGAAATGGGAGTGTGCACTGGACTTAGCCGGTCATACAATATGTATCCCCTGGATGGTTCTATAACATAGGATCCATTATGGTTCTGAATTTAGCATCCTCAGTACATCAGCGTTTGTTAATTTGTTCACACATTAGCAGACCTGATTCTACTGTAGACACTGAAAGAAGTTAATACAGGTTCAGCCACAGCATCATTGGTAGAAGCAGATCTTAAGTCAATGAAAAGGTTCCTTGGCATTTATGATGATTCATACTATGTTCTCTTGATTCAGCTGTTGCATAAATGGCAAATTTGTTAGTCAGAATGAGCTTAGGCATCTTACAGAAGAAAATTAACTACAGCTATTTTTAAATTTCTGCAAAGTGTCATTAATATTTCAGGATATTTTAAGTTTGAAAAATCTGTTGTGCAAGCTATTAATGTTAGCATTTATTGAAGTCCTTTATATAAGGGATCATAATGTTGAAATTCTCAGATGTCTTCTGACCAGTTAGAAAACGGAAACACGTTGTACAAAGTGCATTTTATATTCAGATTATTGTCTTCTGGCTGCTGTCAATGCAAAACAAAAAAGGGGAAATAAAACAGGAAGGACCACATTTCTTAGGATAAAAATGAGAAGGGATTTCATTGTAATAGTATTATCAGGCATCTGTTTTAGAGAAAACAGCCACCACTTGGTTACAGAGAAGTGCTGACATTATGGAATTTTTTTAATGTCTTAATGTTTCACACATAGCACTTGCAGTGTAAGGATATTCCTGAGAATATTCCATCATTAATTAATGGTATGATAATTGTAGCTTGCAGTTGGCATTTATGTATTAAAAATCATTTCACAAGAATCACAAAGGTTGTGTATCATGTTTCCATAATGATGTGTTGTTACATTATGCTTTGTAAGGATTCCTGAAAATCAGTGATAATTTTCCATGGTGAAACTTTATCATAATCAACCTCTTTTTTGAAAATCTCAGTGCAGGTAAATGACTCTTGAGTATAACCAAACTGCACTATGGCGAAAATGTAACTTAGTTTTGTTTGTTCCGCTGTAAGTGAAAGCCTGTGAGGTTCATTGATAAAGTTAAATAAGGATATCAGGCTGACTACAACATTTTATCACCATTACAATCAAAGGAAGGGCCAATTCCATGATAGTCAGTTCAATATAACTCATTTTTCACTGGCACCCAAAATTAAATTATTCCCATTACAGGCAAAGTAACTAAGTCCAATTATTTGGGGACAATTTTCCAACCTTGTAGATCACACCAATCTTGGAAAATAGTGTGCCTAGCGACAAACAATTTGCAATCATCCCGGCTCCTTTTCTAATGGCACAAACTAGATCATTCCCAGATAGGACACAAGACTGATTCTCCCAGCTCCTGGGATCTTCCGACTTTTGGATGCAGTGCGAGAATGGTTTATAATGAGGAGATATATTGGGTGGATATGCAGGCGGGATCATGGCGGGGGGGGGGGGGGGGGGGGGGGGGGGGGAGCATGGAAGGGTGGAGCGTGAGCGCATCATGATGGGGAGGCACAGTGGGAGTCTTGATGGGGAGATATGAAGGGGGCCCAAATGCTGGTGATCCATGTAGGGGAGGGATGGGGATATTCCTGCAGATGTGATACTTAAGGTGAAATATTCCGGCTGTTCACACCAGTGTGATTTTCTGATCCTGCTGCAGTGAATGGCAATTTGGCTGAGCACCAACTTCTCCGCCCTCACTTGCAGTGGAGGCAGGGTGTGAACGGCCAGAGAATTCCGGCCTTCATTTTTTGGAGAAAATTCCTCCTTTTAAGTAGTCACAGGATACACACAGAGTATACGTTAAGAGTATGCGACAATATTCATTGCAATAAATTAAGTTAATGGATTTGACATGTAATAGCTAGATTTACCTCACATTTAACAGTAAGTAACATGTTGGATAAATTATCTTGTGTTTCATTGAAGAATCTGTTGTTTATAATTTGAGATTTTTGAACCAGTGCCCTGTGATGTCATTCCTGCTGTGTTCAGTAACAATGAGTCCCAGAACATGTTGTCAAGTTGTAATTCTTTGCTTATGATGTTGAATTCATAGTTATGGGAAGTTACAATATATTATTAGTTTCTTTTGACTAACATGGTATAATGTTTCAGTTTGGGCTTTTCAAGCATGAGAGGGGAAATATGGATAAGTGCCAAAAACTAACACAGGTTTTGCGATGTGCGATTAACCCGTCTGTTTTTATCCAAAGCAGGCAGTGTGCAAACTTCATGCTGACCGTGAATTTAAATGATAGCAGCATGCAATCCAGTGCCAAGTGTTCTGTTCAGTGGTTGCATGCCTCGGCAGGGGGCCCGAGTTTGTGCAAGGCTAGCATCGCGTGTAACTAGCCAGCACTAAAAGTAAGTCCACACCTCTTAAAGTGGCCTCAGTAGATGCTGGGAACTCCCAGCATCTACTGAGGCCACTGAGGAAAAAAATCTACAAAAGGAATAGAGAGTTCAGTCCAGCGTTCCCCAACTCAGCACTGATGGCCTGAAGATGCAGGAGATAGACTAATGGACAGGGCTTCTCTATCAACAGAGAGAGACCATGAGGGCCTTAAGACAGACATTGTGAAGACAGTGTAAGTAGGTAGATATTGTACTCTGCTCTGAGGATTGGATACTTCACTGAGAAACATTCAATATCAAGTTGTCAAAGTCTCTAAATGCATTTTAAATGTAAAATACTTTCAATTGAACTTCACACACTGTTTAATTCACCATCCTGACCTTCACTCCCTGGTAACAATTTTTATTAAATAGGGCTCATAATCCTAGTTTTACCTGATCCTCGGACACTGATCAATGCTGTAAGCCACATAAGTATATCTCACAGATTGCATGTGTTTGTATGTTTTCACCATTGCTTTAGAGGAAACTTTGGCTTTTCTATAGCTTTCTTCAAACCTCCCTCAGTCCACATCTCAATGTTTTCTACCCAACTGAAGTTTCTTCTTCTGTTTTTACCCTCAATTTGTCCTTCCAGTTGTTGCCAGGAGAAAGCTGTCGGTCTTCATTTCCAGTGTCTATCTTTTTCTAACAGTACTAAGCAACTGTTTTCATTCCTGAACTTTTGCTCCTGAACAAACCTATTTAGTTGTCTCTCTGTCCATCCATTTGATTCTGAGCATCCTTCATCATAGCCACATTTCTGGCATGGTGGCACAGTGGTTAGCACTGTTGCCTCACAACGTCAGGGACCCGGGTTCAATCCCCAGCTTGGGTCACTGTCTTTCTAGATTCTTCATGTTCTCCCTGTGTCTCAGTGGGTGTCCTCCGAGTGCTCCGGTTTACTCCCACAGTCCGAAAGATGTGCCAGTTAGGTGCAATAGTCATGCTAAATTCTCCCTCAGTGTACCCAAATAGATGCGGAATGTAGCAGCCAGGGGATTTTCACAAAAACTTTATTGCAATGTTAATGTATTTGTGACACTAATCAAAAAACTAAATAAAATTTCAAAAGTTGTTGCCCTCTTCTCATTTACTCTCTTCAGAGTCCAAGTCTCGAATCCATAAAATGTAACAGTCCATACTAGTGACTGTACTAGATGTTTTTCAGTGTCATGTTGATGCTTTTGGACCAATAGCTGCTACTTACGTTCATTGTCAAGCCTCTTGCCGTAACTAAGTTAAATTGGATTTCATTTTTGGATATAACTTGGTGGTGTTTATCATTGAGCCAAGATATTTGAAAATGTTTAATGTTTCTATCTCAATGCTTCAAAAGACTCATAGGATGGGATTTTACAGCCTCGAAAGTGGCAAATCCCGCCCGAGGTCAACAGATCTTTCCATGGTCTGCCCCTCTCCGGCTGTGATTCCCATGGTGGGCAGAGTAGGAAAATTCACCCTACTGTGTCCTCTGACTAATTTCTACTTCTTCCTTTGTCTGGCAGTGCATAACAGAGTCTGCATACATGAGAGTTTCTATGCTACAACAATCCTCTATGGCTGTTTCGGGCATAGTTCACCTAATGCAGTCAATAACATTATTGACAATGATGTCTTGCATGTGTTCTTTTATTTTATATATTCTTAGCTTTCTCATGAAGCTTTCTCTTCGGCCTTTGCCTGTTCTTCATCTTCTGACATCAGCTTCTTCCTTTGATCCTTGTCCATACCAGTTGACATCTGGTCAGAACCGCAATCGAACTGGAGTCTGGAGTCTGGCCCTTCTTTTCCGTCTTCTTCTGACTATGATGTAATCAGTTTGATTCTTATGACATTTGAAAGTTCATGTACAACATTGAATATCTCCATGTATTCGGAGTGCAGCAATTTGTCTTCTAACCAACCAAGGAGCATGAAAGATGCTTGTTCACCAAGTTAGGGAAAACACAATTCATTAATTTCAAACTATACAGAGGCTTGCAGCTTTGTGGCTGCAATCATCTCCTGAGATGACTCTGAGTACAGAAGGCTGCATTATGAGGGTGATCCTCCACTCTGCAACCCTTTTGGTTCCCCAGATCAAGTAAGCCTTACTCTGCAGGTGATTCCTTAAAGGGATCATCACCACACCTATCCCCCTCTCAGTCTTTTAATAAAAATGTCAATACTCATCATACACATAACTAAACATTTAGTCATTTAAATTAAGTCTTTCAGGGGGTTTCTGTATCCTTGTGGAGTGGTGTAACCCCCCTCTGTCTGGGTCGCTTCCACAGGATTGCTGTCAGCTGAACCCACAATGGAAGGTATCTCTTCAGGCATAGGCTGTTCAGTTCTATCTATTTCCATGGAGATGTCAGTTGTACCTACCACAGGATGACCAGATATGTCATTATTGAAACAGCTGGCAATATTTCCTGCTGGCAATATACTTCCTGATGGCAAAACTGGCTGCCAGGGTATTTTTCTGTCCTCAAATGGTCCATGTGTTTTCAGATGGTCCTTCCTTCTACACCCACTTGATAGGATAGGGGTTCAGTTTTAGTGACACTTCCAGTGACCGAACTCAACTCCCTACCAAACATACATGGCGTCATCCACCATAAATGACCGTGTTGACTGACATGAATCACGAATTGCCTTCTGATTGCTTCAGCTGGCCTCTGCTCTTTTGCAAATTTAGAAACATGAGGCTCAGTCTTGTTTTGAGATGATAACAACTCTGTTGATGGGACTCCCTTTGTTGTATGTGGAATGATTTGGTAACCAAGAAGGGAGTATGAAATTCTGGTCACCAGAGTTCCTCCTGACTGCTTTGTTATGCCAGATATAAAAGTGTGGATGGCTCGCTCAGCTAGTTCATTGGATACTGAGTGTAAGGCACACTTCCAATGTGCTTTATTCCATTGAGTATGGTGAAGTTTTGAAACTCAGCACTTGTGAATAATGCTCCATTGCCAGACACTATTACTTCAGGAACTCCAAGGATGGAAGACCATTGGTATAATCTTTCAATGGTGGCATGCAATGCAGGAAAATTTGCCTCTGAAACATCCATACACTAAGAGTGTGCATCATCAACAAGCAGAAATATTGTCTGAAACTCCACCACTTCAGAGCGGAAGTCTCCGTTGGCCTTGGGCAGGACTTTATGATTTTACCCAAGCGAGGCTGTAAAATCCTGTCCATTGCATTCCATGAATAGATGAATTTAATCAACATGGACTTGTAAGCATAGCCATTCCCAAATATGCAGTGAGGCTGCAGCAGGCAACCTTTGTTGCAATTGGCACTGTTTGCTGTTCTTGAGTAGGCTCTTGAAATTGGCATCAATACCAGGTCACTACTCATAACTTCTGATGAGTATCTTTGAAATACTCGGATGAGCATTGTGTAATTTCATTAGAAGCAGCTCTCTTGCCTGGTACAAGGGTGACTAATCTTGCTCCCCAGAGTATGATGCCATCCTGACAACTCAATCCATTTTTGCGTGTGACAAATGGTTTTATTTTTTCAGAGACTGGCTCATTGATCCAACCTGTATATATGTTGTGTCTCACTTTGGCTAGTAATACATCCTGACTGGCTCAGTTACCTGATTGGCTTTGCCAAGACTGATAACGTGCTCAAAAATTTCAAAGTCATGACAATTCCTGGGGTACTGAAGCAGCTGTAACACTTCCTTCTAAAGGTAAGCAGCTAGGTAAATCCACATTCTCTATGCATGTTCCAGATCAGCATTTGAATGCATATTCATAGATGGACACAATTCTTGCCAATGCAAATGGCAGAATAGCCTTGTCTTCTTTGAAAAAAACCCAAAAATGGTCTGTGGTCAGAAACCATGCTAAAGCGTCTACCATATAAGTACGGGTGGAATTTCATGACACCAAAAACTATTGTTAACCCTTCTTTCTCGATTTGTGGGTAGCCTTTATCAGTCCCAGTGAGAGTGCTTAAGACGTTGCTTAATGGCTTTCCAGATCTGTCATCCATCTCATGGGACAACAACACACCTATGCCATATGGAGAGGCATCACAGATCAATACCAGCTCCTTACTCAGGTCAAAATGAATGAACAAGTTTGAAGAATGCAGTTATTTTTGAAAGACTTTTCTGGGAGTCTTCCAAGACTGGTTTTTCTTTAGCAGAATATGCAAGGAAATCAATAATATCATCAAGTTTGGTTAAAAAACACCCATAGTAATTTCTATTCCCAAAAACGATTTGAGCTCAGACATATTTATGGCCTTGACCTTGTGGGGTGTAATTCTTGTGCATTGACATAGCACCCAAGTTAAGTTACCTTAGTGGCTTGAAAAGAACATTGCTCTTTCTTAAGATGATCTCCAGCCTTTTGAAATCACTTCAATACCTTCTAGTTTTCTAGATGGTCGGTTTCTGCTGATCCGGTTATCAGAACATTCGGCCATTGTCCACATCCTATGGGTCAATAAAAAATGTTTGAAGTAAATGCAATAAATGCAACAGTTAAAGCCCTTGTTTGCAGATATAGGTAACTAGCAAAACCCTGCTTACACATAGAAGTTGAGATCCTAAAGGCACATCTTATTCACACCTTGTATAGCTTAAGTCATTTTATTAACAGTATGTGTCCACTGCACTTTAATCTTTGTGATAACCTTTCTTCCCTTTGCCATGACAGGATTACATGCTGGGTGCAGAATTATTATAAGACTTAAAGTAGTTACTTAAAACATGAAGAACTAGATCATTTGCCTGATTTGCAGAATCAATTATTTTGATTCATGGATAACAATATTGTGCTTAATTATCACTTCTCATATGACTAGCTTTTAAATCCTCAATTGTTTTCATCCCATAGAGAGGATTCTCTCACTTCACGACATATGGGGTGAGTTAACAATGCTTGGCCTTTCCTTCAAACACTATATAACTTTAATATCCTGTTCACGTACACTTTACACATGAACTATCTGATGTGCCATTTCATCACAATCAGGTCATTCTAAGTTTTGTCATTTGTTTAACAGAACAAGCAATGAGTAGATCATAAAGCTGTTTCAAAATGGTTGATTTTCTGGTTTTCTTCTTACTTTCTCTCTTAAAGGTTTCAAGGATGGTTGTCAATCTTCAACAACTCCTCAAAAGAGAAGTATTGCAGAAAATTTTGCCTAGCCCAACATCCATATATGCACAATTCTAACAGCAGTCACTGGAAAATTGTCAGATACAGAGTGGTTAACTTTTCCCTCTGTAGTCCATATTCTTTAAAAATAAATATATATGACTGGAATTTTATTGCCCCGGTTGCCACGGGAATCAGAGTGGGTGAGGACAGACGATGGAAAGGTCCGTTGACCTCGGGCGGGATTTTATGATTTCAGGACGAGTGAATCAGTAAAATCCCACCCATATTTTCTAAAGAACTACAATCGCAAGAGCAATGAAGAAAGCACATTGGTAGCATAGTGGTAATGTCTGTAAACTGGTAATGCAGAAGCCCAGGCTAATGCTCATAGAATTTAGATTTAATTCATAAATCTGGAATGTAAAGCTCATCTCAGTAATGGTGGCCATGAAACTATCATAAGAATTCAACTGGTCCACCAATGCTCTCAAGGGAAGGACATCTGCCAATCTTACCCACTCTGGCCTACATGTGACTCCAGACCCACAACAATGTGGAAGACTCTTTTCCTCTGAAATGGCCCCTTAGCTCAAGGGCAATTAGGGATGGACAACAAAATACAGGCTTTGCTAGTGTTGCCCACATCCCATAAAATAATTAAAAGAAAATTCTAATAGATTTCTGGACTTGAGCCTCAGATTGTTTGACTGGCAGCTCTAGATCGCTGATCTGTCAATCTTATGTTTATTTGCACATAAGGATATTTCAGGTGCTTGCAGTTTCTGCTATTGATGCTTAAGAAGATCTGGTCAATTGACACTTTTATTGGTCAACATTAAAAAGGAGTTTTTAAGGAAGCAGAAAATTGCCAATGAATGACTGTTGTTTTAAAAACCTTTTTTTAAAATACATCTGACTGTCACTCCAGACTCCACTGTGTAAAATGTGTGAAACAACACAGAAAACCATAACTTGGCGGATGGGGCATGAGGGTTAGATGGGATCATACCTTGGCATGGAAGATATGAGGGGCCATGGAAAGTGGATGGCATGGATAGGGGATTCATGATCGTGTGGGGATTGAGGGCTGGAGGGGCTTTCTGTTTTTATTATAACAATGATGAAGTCCTGCAGCAGTTTAGACAGCCTCTATGGTGGCTTCCAAACATTTTCCTGGGTTGGCTGGTCTGTGTGCAGCCTGTTCCCCACTACCTCCTCCCCTCCCCCTACCAGGAATGAAGATTCTGTGTTGCAGTGGATGGATCAAGCTGGGAATTTTTCCGACTCCCACTATTTGCACTGCCTCAATGATAAAAATCCAACCTGTTGTCTTTTCCTAGCCAGAGGGGAACATATCCCGACTTTACTGCCTATTGCCTGCCTCAAGCTCTATTGGCATCAGCATGGTTACTGCTGGCTCAGAGGATGCTCATCTTTGCTCATATATCACCTGTGTACAAATGACAGGCTACAACAACAACATCACTAACTATAAGCGAGATGGTGGCTACGTAAAGTTTTTGATGCTTTATTGAATAATACATAATACCTCCTATGATGACTTTGTAGTTATAAAATGAGGTTTACAATCCTGTACAGTAATGCAATTTTTATCAAAACACAAAATTGTACCTCACGATCCCTAAATTGATGCTGTATTATGACTAAGGATCATGGGACAGGTTATATTAACATACCAAACTCCTACTTTCAAACACAACAGCAGCTTTTACAAGATTTTCCCTTTTGAGCAGATTTCAAAATACATCGGTTTTTATTAAGTTCTCATTTTTTTTAAGAGAAAAAGACCTTATAAGGTTATTGAATCATATGAAGCACCAACTTCCTAAGAAAGAAATGATAATGAGTGAAACTGAAACTGTGCTGTCAGGAAAATTGGTTGGATGTCAAAATGTCAACTGAAGCACAAATCAACACAACAGCCTAATATTTAACTGCAAATCGAAACAATCCAAAATATCTTTCAAAATATAAGTAAGTTGATTTTTCTGAAGTGAAAGTTCATTTTTATGATCCGAGAATGCAAATGGGGGGCTAACTGTAGACCTGAAGTCTGCACCAAAGTTTAGAATCTGATGTTAGTACACATGTGCAAATGTACAGGTTCTTATGATCCTAGTGGAGAACCATGCCCAACAAGTCTCTCAGTTCTAAACAAGAAAATGATGAACCACCACCACCCTCAAAGAACAATTAGGGGTGGGTAATAAATATTGACCTTGTCAGTCAAGCTCATATCTGCAGAATGAAGAAAAAAAATTGCATTGAAAGACAGTGCAAATTGAAGATGGGGGAGAGGGTAGAATGGGGTGGGGTGTGGTGGGGAAGGCCTTTAAACCTTATAAAGAATCATGGAATTATGACAGTATGCTTTATTCCCCTTAAGCATGGATCTCCACTGGGAGTGCTGGATTAATAAACTTATTTTATTATTTATTTTTAACTATCATTATTTATTTTGTTCCCCATAACACGAGGAGTAATTTTGCAAGGAACTGCTGCTGGAACATAATAGCTCCATTTGTACTATGAGCAAGGCTACATGCTATCAAGAGGGAAGGCAATGGGCTAGTGGTATTAGCGCTAGACTATTAATTCAGAAACTCAGAAAATGCCACAGCAGATAATGGAATTTGAATTCAACTTTTGAAAAATTTGGAATCAAGAATCAAGATGATCATAAAACCATTGTCGATTTTCTGAAAAACCCATCTGGTTCACTGATGCCCTTTAGGGAAGGCAATCTGGTTTGATCTACATATGACTCTAGCAATGTGTTTGACTCTCAACTCCCTTCTGAAATGGCGTAGCAGGTCATACAGTTCAAGGGCAACTGGATATGCAATGAATGTTGGCTAGCCAGCAATATCCCGGTCCCACAAATGAATGAATAAGAAAGAATGGTGCAAAATTTGTTTCAGATATAATTGAATCAGATTCTTTAAAAATGAGAATGAAAGCCTTTTCCAAGAGGTGCTGGTGGGAATATAATTACAATAAAGTTAAAGGCAAGCTTGTTTTTTTCTCCTATATAATTGATGATGCCATGGCATGGTGGTACAATGGTTAGCACTCACAGTGTTAGGGGCCTGGATTCAATTCCAGCTTTGGGTGACTGTCTGTACATTCTCCTGTGTCTGCGTGAGTTTCCTCTAGGTGTTCCAGTTTCCTCCCCCACTCCCAAGATACGCAGATTAGTTGGATTGGCCATGATAAGTTGTCCCTCAGTGTCAGGCAGATTAGCAGGGTAAATGGGCAGGGTTCCAGGGATAGGGCCTTGGTGGGATTGTTCTTGGTGCTGGCTTAATAGGCCGAACAGAATCCTTCTGAACAATAGGGATTCTATGATTCTAAATTGAACTCAAAGAAAAGATATCTGTTGTAGTATAGCTATTTTCTTTTGGAAAAGTCTAAAATACTAAGCTCCCTGATGGGAAGATTAAGAAAGAAAAAAATTGAAGTGATAATGTAATATTTAAGAGGTGATATGTTTGAATTTGTAACTTGCAGATTGCTTAATATGAACAATGTAAAAGCTCAGTTTAATTCAGGGTAGTGAGCCCATGGGATTCGCCATCATAGAAAGCAGTTGAGACCAAAACATTGTGTTAGATATAGTTCTTGGGATGAAGGGGGTCAAAGAATAGGCGGAGAAGCAGGATCAGGCTATTGAGTTGAATAATCAGTCATGATCATAATTAATGGTGGAGCGAGTTCAAAGGGCTGAATGGCCTCTTCCTGTTCCTACTTTCTACATTTCAGCATTGTTCTTATTTCAAATTGGAATTTCTGAACAGTTCCCACTGAAACAACAGTATTGTTGTTGGTGGGTACATTGGTGCAAATATGTTGACTTAATAATACGGGGCTGAATCTCTGTATGCGGCCAATGTTTTCAATGATCTAACAGCATCTCAGAACAGCAGTTCTATATATATTGCATCATCTGTTTAGACAGAGGTTCCCAGTTTCAGCTGTTGGAAGCAGTTATGTGAAGCTGTCACAAATACCGTAATGAAGCTCTTTAAATGGTGACAGATTGAATTGAATCAGTTCAATTCAAGCTTTCAATCAATGAAAGGGCTTGACAAATGCCTGCTTTGTGCCGAGTGGCGATGAGTGGACTAAAATATTAAATATTAGCAAGAAGGTAATAACGTGGAATGCTTTCTCATTGTGGCTTCCATCATTCCTGCTGATGGTAAACAAGGTCAGTGAGAGGTTCTGAAAAAAATCAGACTGTTGTACATTTCAGTTAATAAAGTTTCTCACGGCACGGCAAATTTGTCATAGAATACTCCGATTGCTTGCCCCTGCTTCTTGTGTTCAGAACTCATGCTGAAAGAACATTGCCCAGAAGTCTGAAAGTGGTAAACAAAATTTTAAAAGCCTGAGATTATTAAGGAAGACAAAGAACGGAGGTTGAGAAATCCCAGGATTTCGAGGTCAATGAGTTGTAAATTTTAGGCAGAAAATGGGAAGAAAAGGACCATATGGAATAGCACAATTGCAAATTCAATATTTCTCTGCCCTGGTTTCTGTGCCATCTCCTCACTTGTATAATTATAGTGCTGGGCAGTGCTGGCTGGCTGACAGTCAGAAGATCTAACAGAATGTGGGGCTAGCAATGTGACACACTAACCTTCAGTTCTTAAAGGCAAGCTGTCCCTTTTAAAGAGAAGCTGCACCACAAAACAAAAATTAGTCAATAATTGAACTTTGGGAATGTGAAGAACTGCAGGAATATTACAACATGCAAAGGAGAGGGTTCCTAGATTTTCTTGGTGCAATCCAAAAGGGCGAGCATTTTCCCCAGTATGTGGGAGGAGCAGGAGGCCCTCATGCAGCAAAGCAAGAATGTGGCTGGGGAGCTGAATTCCTACAGCCTGACCCCAAGTGCTTAACAGCAACAACACAAGAAGATGACAACCTGCTGGTGAAGCCCAGGGAACATAACTCCAATGACATCCTGCACCCATGATGCCACCCATAACTCAGGTTACTCAATGCACCACACCCTCAACATCATCCAGCTGCAATCTATGGAACTCAGGATTCATACCTAACATTAAGATACTCCAACTCACCCACACACAGTGTTCAATCATTCCAGCCTTACACCCACTTCTCTCTCCCTCCACATGCATGCAGTTATTTAATTAAGGCACCCCCAACAGAGGCACTGGCATTCTATTTTTTCTCTTGTAGGAAAAGATGACCCACAAGACAAAGGAGACCCACTGAACCAGTAGGTGGTCAAACAGCTGCATTCACTGTTTCCCTCAATGCTTTAAATCATTGAGTCAGCAGCCATAGTACCTGTGCACTACTGAGGTCAATGAGGATAACAGAAAGTACAGCCTAATGCTTGATATAGTCCTCATTTTTATCCCGTGGCGTGAAGTGAGTGCTGGAGCTGATGTGTCCATGGCTTTCCTGCTTTTTTCCCCATCCTTTTCCATTTCCCCAATCCTCCCCTTTTAGATCTGGGTTTTTGGATTCCCCAGATCTGCCCCTTGGACATCCCCCAGTACAGCCTAGAGGATGAAGAAGAGCAATGCAATGACTTTGTGAGGAGACACTATCACTTGATCAGACACACAGCCACCAGCTGCGATACTGGCACTGCACAAACTTTAAAGGCTAAAATAGAGTGAGGATTGGAGCACAGAGAATGTCAAAGTGCACTAGAGGGCTGAAGCCAGGCGAGCGGAAACAAGAAAATTGTAGATGAGTTCTGCTGCTGAGGACTCAATTGTTGACTTTACTGGGATGACATAAAGGGAAAAGTTGATGACAGTGTTCAAGGAAATGCTTGGGGAAATGGCAGGATTTCCAGGCAACCTTCTCAAACTATCTAGCAGCATGGAGGCCTCTAGCTCCACTGTGGCAGACATTATTGGACAAAGCTTGGGCCTATCTTTTCCACTATGGGAATATTCAAGGACAAGCTTCGCAATGACATCACATTTGGTGCCCATTCTCTCAGCTTCTACTTTAGCATAGCTGGAAGCTACTCAGTATTTCACACTGCAGTGGAATCTCAGATAGGGTTCATATGATCAAAGTTGGGGATAAACAAGCCCAGCTTGACATCATAATGAAAACAGCTGGAAAAGCTCAGTAGTTCTGGCAGAACCTGTGGAGAGAGAAGCAGAGTTAATGTTTTGAGTTTAATATGACTCTGCTTCAGAGCAGCCTGAAGCTACGCAGGTTCAAACAGTTGCCATAATGGCCCTGGATTTCAGTGCTCAGAGCAAGATACAGCCTCATGCAGGATCAAAACTTTCATGTTCCTAGCACTGTCATTCTGAACTGTCACCTTTGCTGGTGCCTCTCAGCCAGCCTGTCAGATTGCTGTCATCCATGTTAAAGTTGTCTAGTTTGAAGCCAGGCTCTTAAGTCTCAGAGATGGTTGTAGACTCCCCCAGTGAAAAGGAAGACAGGTCACATGTCACCAGGTTTTGGAGCACTACTGACAAAGTCACTTCACCTGATGAAGGAGCAGCGCTCCAAAAGCTTGTGATTTCAATAAAACCTGTTGGATTATAACCTGGCTTCATGTGACCTCTCACCCTATCCACTCCAATCAAACACCAACATCTCCACATCATGACCAATAAAAAGGAACAGTCTTTCACCAGCCAAGTTGTAGTTCAACATGAGCAAGTCAAGAGCACTTAACCAAGGGATTGTACAATTATTTATTTTTGTTTCATAGTTGGACGTGTGCTTTATAGGCATGATATATTTATCGATAATTTTTTTCATTGGATGCTGTCTATACAGATCCTTTTTTCCACCTATTTGTTCACAGGATGTCGGTGTCTTTAGCTAGACCAAGATTTATTGGCCATCCCAATTCACTCTTGAGAAGGTGGTGGTGAGCTGCTTTCTTGAACCGCTGCAGCCCACGTGATGTAGGCACACTCACAGTGTAGTTAGGAAGGGAGGGATCTTGGTGATGGGGTGTCTGGAAGAGATGTAATGGAGTGGATGGGGAACGACGGGGTCCACATTGCCCAGGGAATGTTTCCTGTCAGTGGAAGCAGAATTTCACAGTGTACTCTCTCACAATCCATTTCATTTCAGGGTTCAGGAAGCCTCCTTCTTCTTTTGAGATGATTTTGGATGGTAATGGCTGTGCCTTATGATTGTGAGATTCTAGAGGATACAGCAGACCAGCACAAACCTCTGTCTCTCTCTGGACAGTACAGCAGTGACCACCACCCAAAGCAGTTAAGATAATAGAAGCATTGTTTCAGGAAGTTGATTGTCTAATCTTTGAAACATAGAATTTTGAATTCCTACAATGCAGAAGAGCCCATCAAGCCTGCACCGACAACAATCCTACCCAGGCCCTATTTCCAACAACACCTGCTAATCCCCTGACACGAAGGGGCGATATAGCATGGCCGGTCCACTCAACCTGCACGTCGTTGGATTGTGAAAGGATTCAGGAGCATCTGAAGGAAACCCACACAGACATGGGGAGAATGTGCAAACTTCACACAGACAATGACTGAGGCTAGAATTGAACAATGATCCCTGATGCTATGAGGTAGTAGTGCTAAACTACTATACCACACTGCTGCCTTTCCATGATATTCCTCAGCTCTCATTCCAGGCTGGGAAAATGGAAGAAAGTTATCAACGAAATACAGAAGATCTTGTCCTTGTCTCTGAGTAGCCAGTCAATGGTTCCTCCAAGTGTGCTGAATATATTGAGTAGGGCTGACTGCCACAGGATAGATACCTTATAGCTGCCAACAGGTTAATGGCAGTCACTGAATTGAAGATTGTAGTGTTATTATACTGCAACTCTGTATTTATAGAATGGAAGCCCTAGTAATTCCAGTATCTCCATTAACATAGAGGTACTGCATCAAATCTTCTACAAGTTAGCCTCCAACAGTGAGACCTTTTAACTTCACAGTATTTTACTTGCAGTGTGGAAGGGCCCATAGAGCCAGTTCAGTGCCGTGTCTGCTGCTCTACACCATCCTCCGATCCTGGAGAAGCCATGCGCCCTTTTGCCTTGTTTGTCCTTCCTGGGCAAAAAGGATTAAATCCTCTCATTCGATATAAATGGCCTTTGTCACTTCCCTGATGCTGTGATGGACGACGTATTAGGAAATGCTTGCAAAGTCTCCAGTTTGAAGGCAACAGTGACCTGATGACCATTGGCTGGGCTTCCCTGGCATGATTGTGAGACTGCAGGTCAGGGTACAGGAGGTAGCACACATCCAGAAATAATCCTCATCATTACCCTGATATGGATATTATCACAATTTTTTTGTAGTAGCTCTTGAACTAATACCTCTGCTTTGCTGCCCCTGGTGTTATTCACCAATTTCTGTGTAAAATTCACTCTCTTCTTGACTTTGGCTTCGACGTTCTGGTCTGGAATTGCTGTTGGTCAGCCAACATATGGTCAAGAGTGACATCAGGTTATTTTGGCATTAGTTTAGAAGTGAGTGGTCAGCCATAGACTTCAGACATGACATTCTTCCTTAGCCTTTGAGTTTTCAGTTAGAAAGCTGAAATGCCAGCCTTGACAGCATTTGGTCAAAGTCTCCATTCTCTGAAGTAGGCTTTCAGAAAACATTGACTTCTATGAATGTTTTCTCAATGTTCTGGAGTTCTTCAGGGCCAAGGCCAAGACCTCAACATATGTCCATCACGCAGGCTGATGGAAGGCTGTTGTTGGCTACGTGGAGGTGGCTGAGCTCCAAGGTGTACATAGTTGCTGATCATGGAGTGTTTGGGTTTTGGGTTTGTATTTTCATACAGCAGATGATTTTGGAGAGTTTCAGCAATGAACCTACGAACCACACTGTGTCATAAGCATGGAATACTTTAAAGAAGGTTGATTCTTCCTCAGGCCTTTCTGGAAACCTCTGTATCAGGATCTGTTTGGAATAGTTGCAGAGATAGGGAAATGTGGGGTATGGGTTGGAGCACCAGGTGGAATTCAGTTTGTTTAACAGGAGGTGTTTCAGGGCCTTACATGTTATTGAGAGCAAGCCAATGGGTTGGGAATTGTGTGGGTTGTTGAATACTTTGTCACATGACTTCCCTGGTGTTACAATATACAGCCAGCAGTTTGAAATATCACAAAGTACTGGTTCAGGAGCCATTGCAAAAATGTGGTGATGATTATTTCTGGAACACTTAAACTTCCACAGCCCGAGTGGCTTCCTGTGCTAGCACACATTGAACTTTTTGATGTCCACAGGGAGAACATTGTCATCGAATACCATTGGCCAACAATTAACGAAGCACTCCAACCGACATCGAGCCTCAAAAAATATCAGAAGTAAACTGCTCGCTTGAATTCCAATTTTCTGTCTCTGATGTGCTCCAGCTAGACCAGTTGTGGTTAGAAACCTGTTCATTGCAAATTGTTGTTAAATCCAAGGCCAGAGAAAATGTTTCGTCATGTTTCAATGGAACAATCAGAGCAATTTGGCGAAACAATGTTGAAATGACTTTATACACTAAAGCTCAGACATGTGTTAGCGTAGATTGATGTGATTCTTTTATGGAGTAGTTTGTTCTTGATTCCAAAATTCCTCTGGTGAGGAATCAATCAAACACAGTTTTGAAATGAATATAATTAGATCAGCTCTAATGCCAGTCATTACAGCAGCCTTCATTGTTGACTGTGTCATTCTGCAAACCCCCTCCCCACATCCACTTCCCCATCCATGTCCCGATCATTGGCCTCCCAAACATGTCCTGGCTAGCCTCAATGCCATCTCCCTCCACCCTCCCATCAGACCACTTTGGTTACCCTTGCCCACCACAGACCTGATCTCCCCCCACACCAATGGCAATCCCGACCTCCACACCCCCCAAGTCCCAACCCTGTCCCCGCAGCCCTGACACTCCCCCCACCCTGATGGCCAGATCCAATCACTGGCCCCTTTCCTCTACCACCAAACCCAAGTGTAGAATGGCAACGGGATGTGCCACCCTCACTGATCATCCCTAGAGGTCCTACCCCAATTGGCCCTACCCTCCTGGCACTACCCAATGCCTAGTGGGCAGTGCCAGGGTGTCTTCTGTTCCTTGGGCATTGCCAAGGGACCAAGCTGGCACTGCCAAGCTGGCAATGCGCAGGCACACCTAACCACCACCCCCCCCCCCCGACCTGTCTCCCGGGGGTCCTTGATGGCCTCCCTTCACTCCGGGGGGGGGGGGGGGGGGGTTGGGCCGCCAGCTCTCCACAAGCAGGGACTGATTGTACATCTCACTGGTGAGAAACACTCCTAGTGGGGGAGGAGACTTGGGCCTGAAGATTTCAGCCCCGGGCCCACTAATTAGATTTAAATCAGCATTGGTGTAAATTATACAGCTCTGCGTTGATTTCTGGTGTAGAACTGAAGGTGCTGGAAATCCAGTGGCTGGAGACTTGCGGAAGCTGTGGTGCTCAGTGGGAAACTTGTGAAATGGCCTCCACTTGAGTCTCCCGGCACTGCGGGCTGGGAGAATCACCCCTGTAATTCTTATCTGGCCGCTATAGCTCAGTAATGATTATTAGTTAATATCATAAGAAGGAACCATAAGCATTTATCTGTATGTTATGATGAAGGTGAGCCATATCTCTAGAGTAAGATTAATACGGAGGCCTATTGTCGCCAATGCCGTCTTAGGGAATGGTATCTGAAAAGAGAGAGAATGATGTTCAGAAAGAACTTGTCATTACTTAGCATTGTACCACATATTTCTAAATACCCTACAGTGCTTCACATGTAATGAGTTACTTTTTTGAAGTTCTGTCACTGTTGGGAAAATACAGCAATAATTTAGCATACAGTATCTCACAAACAGACAGCGGATGGACAAACAAGTTAATATGTTTTTAGTGGTATTTGCAAAGGAATGAATGCAGTCATGACTCCTTTCTCTTCCTTTGAATAGTTGTGAGAGCTTTAACACCACCAGGACTACAAGTGTTAGTATCACTTAAGCATCTATCCAAAAGACAGCTGCGGGAATTTTCCAGCCATTCGCGCCCTTTTGTTGCTGAAAGTGAGGACAGAAAATTTGGCATTCAGCCAAATCTTTGTTCACTATGGTGGGACCAGAAAGTACCGCTGGCATGAACAGCCTGAAAATTCAGCCCAACATCTCTGATCTTGCAGCATAACGTGGAGAGCCTATTTGGTTAGTTGGCTACACTGTGGGTCAGATTAATGCCATTAGCATAGGTCGCATCTCCATTCCACCTAAAGTGGACTCAGGGTCTGCCTCCTCAGTGTACCCATCATTAAAAAAACACTTTATTTTGCTGTGATTTGGTGAAGAATCACAAAGGATCTGCCTTTGGCCATAGGGCTGAGGAAGAAGAACATGTCATTGTAAAGCTAAACTGCTGGGATGTGAAATGATTCAGGAAGCAATCAACAGAGCCAAGTTTTTATTGAGCTCTCATTGCTCAATGATTACAATTGCCTTATTGTTGTTGAGCTGCTGATATAAATTGATAATAGCTATCATTTCCTTTTCTTCTTGCTCATGTTGACTTTGTGAAAATAACACAGCAGCCTTTTTACCAATTCTTATGTTTTGTATTCATTTCATTTTTCATTATTCATTATTCATTTCATTTACTGTTATATGTCCTGCCACATCTAGTGTTGAATGGTGGTAGACATTTAAACAACTCACTGGAGGAGAAGGTTCCACAAATCGCCCCATCCTCAATGATGAAGGAGCCCAGCACATCAGTGCAAAAGATAAGGCTGAAGCATTGCAAGAATCCTCAGCCAGAAATCTTGAGTGGATGATCCATCTCGGCCTTCTCCGGAGTTCCCCAGCATCACAGTTGTTGGTCTTCAACCAACTTGTTTCACTCCACATGATGTCAAAAAATGACTAAGGCTGTGTATCCTGACAATATTCTGGCAATAGAACTGAAGACTTGTGCTTCAAAACTTGCCGTCTCCTCAACAAGCTGTTTCAGTACAGTTACAACAATGGCATCCACCCAGAAATGTGGGAAATTGCCCGGTGTGCCTTGTACACAAAAAGCAGAACAAATCAATTCCAGCCAATTACTGCCACACCAGTCTACACTTGATTATCAATAAAGAAATGGAAGGGGTCATCAACAGCACTATATAGCGACGCTTAGCAATAATCTACTCCCTGACACTCAGATTGAGTTCTGCCAGGACCACTCAGCTTGCGACATCATTAAAATTTTGTTTCAAACATGGATACAAGAGCTGAACTCCAGAAGTGAGGTGAAAGTGACAACCCTTGACATCAAGGCAGCATTTGACCAATTGTATCATCAATAAACCCTAGGAAAACAAGAGTCAGTGGCAGTTGGGTTAAAACCCCCCCACTGGTTGGAGTCATATTTTGCACAAGGAAGACTGTTGCAGCTGTTGGAGATCCAGAACATCACTGAAGGAGTTCCTCAAGGTAGTATCCAATCACCATCAGTTGGTTCATCAATGATCTTTTCTCTAGCTAGTCAGAAATGGTGATGTTTACTGATGACTGCACAATGTTCAGCACCATTCACAATTCCTCAGATACTGAAGCTGACCAAAAGCAGCAAGACCTGGATCATATCCAGGCTTGGGCTGACAAGTGGCAAGTAACATTTGTGTCACACAAGTGTCAGGCAATGACTAGCTCCAACAAGGAAGAATCTACCCATTGCTTGTTGACATTCAATGGCATAGCCATCATTGAATTCCTCGCTATCAATATCCTGGAGATTACCACTGATCAGAAACTGAACTGAACAAGCCATATAAATACTACGGTTACAAGAGGAGGTCAGAGGCTAGAAATCCAGGGGCAAATAACTCGCCTCTTGACTCCCCAAACCTGCCCACCATCTTCAAGATACAAGTCAGGAGTGTAATGGAATACTCTTCACTTAACTGAATGGGTGCAGCTCTGTCAACACTCAAGAAGCTCAAAGCCATCCAGGACAAAGCAGCCAGCTTGATTCGCACCCCATCTACAAACATTCACACGATCCACATTGACACACAGTGACAGTAGTGTGTACTATCTACAAGATGCTCTGCAAGAATTCAACAATGATCCTTCAACAGCATTTTCCAAATTCACAACTGCTACCATCTAAAAGGACAAGATGAGAGGCCACACCATACCAGGTTATAGTCATCAGGTTTATTTGAAATCACAAGCTTTCAGAATACTGTTCCATCATCAGGTGAAGTGACTTTGTCAGGTGAAGGAACAGTGTTCTGAATGCTTGTGATTTCAAACAAACCTTTTGGACTATGACCTGGTGTTGTGTGACCTCTCATCTTATCACCCCAGTCCAATACCTGCATCTCCATATCATGGAAGAATAAGGACAGCAGACACATGTGAACTCCACCACCTGATGTTCTTCTCCAAGTCACATACCATTCTGACTTGGAATTATATCTCTGTCCTTTCACTGTTGCTGGGTCAAAATCCTGGAACTCCCTCCCTAATATCACATGGACTGCAGTGATTTGAGAAGACAGCCTTCCACACCTTGTCAAGGGCAATTAGGGATGACAATAAATGCAGACTTAGCTGAAAAAAAAATTGCTCAATTAGTTTTGCTGTCCAGATAATCTCACATGACTGTAACTCACACAACTTGGTAACAAAGCAACCTTCTTTCCTACATAGTGGTTTCTATTTAGCTTCACAATGCATGATTTGTTAGTTGTTGTTCTAACATAAGCATTTAAAATTTCCAGAATATATCTGATTTATTTTTAATTAAAACAGTGGCTAGGAATTATGTAATATTGTAATATAATTAGTTGAACAATGAAAAGTTGGAGAGGGTTCTATATGAAAACACTTTATAGCTATGTGCATGATGAATTTCTTAAATGCAATATAATCTTCACTTTGGTAACGTAAATACACATTGAGGGACCATTCATCATGCCATCTCATGCCAGCGACTCTAAGTAAAATGTGTAATCCCAAACAGAAAGTTATCATTAAATCTATTAAAGGCTTTAAGGTGCCTAAAACCATTTAAAACGTCTAGGGGCATGCAAATAAAACACTTGAGATTTGGATATGAACCCAGGCTGACCAATTATGTATTTAAAGAAGAGTAGATATAATGCAATTTCTTGTTTAGCTGTAGAGATGGCAAAGGATTTGTTTTACTGGATATATTAATACTTAACTTATCCATGTCTTATTATTGTCTGATTGAATGGCAGTGCAGGCTTGAGGGGCCAGCTGGCCTACTCCTGCTCCTAATTCTTATGTTCTCATGTAGACTTTTCTTGGCAATGGGCTAATTTAAAGAAATGATCTTTCCACATCCACAAGTTGAGAAACCTGATAAATCAACATGGTTTTCAGTGATGTTGCTGTTGTAATTATCGTTGATTTAAAATTTCACTAGCATTAATAACTTGTAAAAACAATGGGCTGAATCCTAACAACAAAATAATGTGCGGGTTGGGGGTAATGTCAGAGGTTAGCAAAGGAAAGCCCAGCACAGGAACTGGCCCTTTGTTCCTCCAAGCTTATGCCAAAATGCAAAAATCCAAAATACAAAGAATCTGAAACAGCAGCCCAAAGTGCCTTGAACCATTTACTTCTGGTTTAAATAGAATCAGAGACATGGATTGGTCATTTATATATTATAATCAGGCCATCCACCTTCATTTCCATGGCCATTCCATTTTTAACATAGCTGGGCCAGGTTTCCCAGGCCTTTCCAGACCAACGGCTGCTAAAAAATTCTTAACCTTTGAGCTAGACCCACTGACAACCTGTTTGATCCCCCATCGACCACTATCAGATGCTCCCCTCCAACCCACCACCATTCGAATCCCCACCTTCCTTCCCCAATCACATTCACAACAGCGCCCCACAGCATGAACATATTAACTCCTGCTTAGAGAAGAATCCATTACCATATGGCATTGTAATGATTTGAAAGGAGCCTTTGGGTTATATTTAGACAATATTCTACAAGTAACATTTCACATTTATTCTGCTGCTCCACTTTTGACTATCTGTGGTTAGTAAAACTTGTACACTGCTGAAACTCTGAGTGAAGCTACCTTTGGTCAATGGAAGGATAGCATCTCACTTGTTTTGTTATCAGCAATCTATCTTCTTTTAAGTTGTTTTTCTTCTCTCATTCTTGACATTTGCCAGTGGTTTGTCAAAGGTTTGATGTCATAGTGGTTCAGTCTATAGAAGAGCATTCAATGTAGGGGCAGAATGTTTTGGCAATATGACAGCAGTAGCTGTCAGAAATCGTGCAGCACTGCATCTATGACATCCATGCTGCCCATTGAGGCACCTTTACACAAAGGGGAGGCAATGGCTTAATGGTATTATCGCTAGATTATTAATCCAGAAACTCAGCTAATGTTCTGGGGATCTGGGTTCGAATCTTGCCATGGCAGACAGTGGAACTTGAATTCAATAAAAAAAATCTGGAATTAAGTGTCTACTGATGACCATGACCATTGTTGATTGTCGTAAAAACCCACCTGGTTCACTATAATGCCCTTTAGGGAAGAAAATCTGTCGTTCTTACCTGGTCTGGCCTATGTGTGACTCCAGAACCACAGCAATGTAGTTGATGCTCAATTGTCCTCAGGCAACTAGGAATGGACAATAAATGCTGGTCAGCCAGTGACACCCATGTCCCATGAATAAATGAAAGATAAATAAAATGCAGAAAACCTGATGGCAGAATTAGTTGCTTGGGCATGGAGCAGGATCTGTTTCAAGGCTGGTAATTCAGCAGCTGTTAGACACCACTCTTCGCTCCTCCTTTCTATGACAGTAGAGGAAATGTAGATTCAGGGAAAGTTCTTCAGATTTCTGTGTGTATTCCAACATAACTCTG
The DNA here is from genome assembly GCA_024679065.1 of Sphyrna mokarran. Taxonomy (NCBI): domain Eukaryota; kingdom Metazoa; phylum Chordata; class Chondrichthyes; order Carcharhiniformes; family Carcharhinidae; genus Sphyrna; species Sphyrna mokarran. The sequence goes on along the minus strand of JAGIQG010000012.1, from coordinate 49,940,997 downwards.
GCAGAAGACTAAGGAAAACTTCAAGAAAGCAGTTAAATTTGTTTGTACTTGGACTCCACAATGAGTGTTTACACTTTGCCATCGACATTCACTTACAAACGGGACTATAAATGCCACTGAATTCCCATTATCTATATGTTTGTTCAATTGTTCAAAATATAGTATAGTGTTATATTTATAAATTACCTTAAAGAAGTCCGTCCTTGATTTGTCCATGTATCTCTAGACGTTTATGAATTAAATGTTTTAAAGTTTTTTAAATTTCTTTTAAAAGATTTTTATTTATTATTGTTGCAAGTAGGCTTACATTAACAATGCAATGAAGTTACTGTGAAAATCCTCTAGTCACCACACTCCAGTGCCTGAGATTGAAGTCCAACAGGACTGTAGGAGAAGGGATAACAAGCCGTAGTTATTAAAGGAAATAAAGGAGAGTATTAAATTAAAAGCTGATGTGTTCAGAGTGGCTAAAAATAGTGGGCGATTAGAAGATTCGGAAAGATTTAAAAAACAGCAAAGAATGACTAAGAAGGTGATAAAGAAAGTAAAGATAGAGTATGAAGCTAAACCAGTTCTAAATATAAAAAATGACAGTAAAAGTTTTTATAAATATATAAAGAAGAAGAGACTGGTTAGAGTGAATGTTGGACCCTCGGGATGATTTAGCAGTAGGAGATAATATGGCTGAGGCTTTAAATAAGTTTTTTGTGTCGGTCTTCATGGAGGAGGACACTAGTAGTTTGCTGGATAGTAAAGGTAGAAGGGTGGTAGGGGATGAGGTCCTTAATGTGATTACTGTCACTAGAGAGGTAATGCTTGATATACTAATGGGACAGAAGGTGGACAAGTCCCCTGGATCAGATGGAATGCACCCCAGAGTTCTGAAAGAAATGGCAGAGGTGATAGCAGATGCCTTAGTAATTATTTATCAAAATTTGCTGGACTCCGGGGAAGTGCCAGAAGATTGGAAAACGGCTAATGTTATGCCGCTGTTTAAAAAAGGTAGCAGACAAAAGGCAGGGAATTATAGGCTGGTTAGTTTAACATCTGTAGTTGGAAAAATGCTTGAATCCATCATCAAAGAAGAAATAGCGAGGCACCTAGAAAAGAATAGTTTGATCAAGCAGACGCAGCACGGATTCATGAAAGAGAAGTCGTGTTTGACAAATTTATTGGATTTCTATGAGGATGTGACTAATGCAGTAGATAGAGAGGAACCGGTGGATGTAGTATTTTAGATTTCCAAAAGGTGTTTGATAAGGTGCCTCACAAAAAGTTGCTGCAGAAGGTTAAAGTGCATAGGTAAGGTGTTAGCGTGGATAGAGGATTGGTTGTCTAACAGGAAACAGAGAGTTGGAATCAATGGGTGCTATTCTGGTTGGCAGCTGGTGCCTAGTGGAGTGCTGCAGGGATTGGTGCTGAGGCCTCCACTGTTTACCATTTACATAGATGATCTGGAGGAGGGGACTGAGTGTAGGGTAACAAAATTTGCTGATGACATGAAGATGAGTAGAAAAGCAAATTGCATGGAAAGTGTGGAATGTCTGCAAAGAGATCTGGATAGGCTGATTGAGTGGGTGAGGACCTGGCAGATGGGGTATAATGTTAGCAAATGTGAGGTTATCCACTTTGGTAGAAATAACAGTAGGAGAGATTATTATTTAAAAGACGAAAAGCTGCAGCATGCTATGGTGCAGAGGGACCTGGGTGTCCTTGTGCACAAATCGCAAAAACCCAGTCTGCAGGTGCAGCAGGTGATCAAGGTGGTGAATGGAATGTTGGCCTTTATAACGAGGGGTATAGATTATAAAAGCAGTGAGGTCTTACTGCAACTGTACAGCGTACTGGTGAGGCCACAACTGGAGCACTGTGTGCAGTTTTGATTGCCGTATTTGCAGAAGGATATATTGGCCTTGGAGGGAATGCAGAGAAGGTTCACTAGGCTGATACTGGAGATGAGGGGGTTAGCTTATGAAGAGAGATTGAATAGACTGGTCTGTACTCGTTGGAGTTTAGAAGGCTGAGGGGGGATCTTATAGAGACATATAAAATAATGAAGGGGATAGATAGGGTGGAGGTAGAGAGATTCTTCCTGCTTAGAAAGGATAGCAGGACTAGAAGGCACAGCCTCAAAATAAAGGGTGGGCAGTTTAGATTGGAGTTGAGGAGGAAATTCTTCACTCAAAGGGTGGTGAATCTTTGGAATTCTCTGCCCGTTGAAGTGGTGGAGGCTACCTCACTGAATATATTTAAGTCACAGGTAGATAGGTTTCTGATAGACAAGAGAAATAAGGGTTATGGGGAGAAAGCAGGAAAGTGGAACTGATCCACTTTCCCGCTTTCAATAAGCCATGATCTTATTGAATGGGGGGGCCAGGCTTGAAGGGCTACATGGCCTATTTCTGCTCCTATTTCTTGTATTCTTATGTTCTTATTTGCTAGCGCGAGCTTTTGGAGTGTTGCCCCTTCATCAGGTGAGTCACTCACTACCCCAATCTAACGCCAGCATCTCCATATTGTGTTTGGGTACAGGAGGAGTCATGATATAAGATGCTGGGGTTGGACTGGGGTGGGTACAGTAAGAAATCTCACAACACCAGGTTAAAATCCAATAGGTTTATTTGGAATTGTGAGCTTTCAGAGTGCTGCTACTTCATCAGGTGAGTTTGCAGCTGCAAGTCTTTTAATTGTTTGGGCACACTGAAGGAAAATTTAACATGGTCAATGGACCTAACCAGCAAGTCTTTTGCAAGTGGGAGAAAACTGGAGCACTTAGAGGAAAGCCCATGCAGACACAGAGAGTACATGCAGACTCCTCACAGGCAGTGACCCAAATTGAGAATTGAACCTGGGTCCCTGGTGCTGTGAGGCAGCAGTGCTAACCACTGAACTACTGTACTATCCAATAAATTTCATGAATGGCTTTGCATTCTGCATCCGTAACTAAGATTAGCTTAATTGACATAGTTACCATGTTTAACCTTCTCCGCTAGTTTGCACAAAAGTACACCGTCCATTTCTTATTGCCGACAAAAATGCAATTAGTGCAATCAGCTTAGTAAATTTCAGCTCAGTCATAACATGAATCAGATGAAAATTGTAGACTGTCTTCACAATATTCCATAACAAAAATTCTTAGAGGCCAGAGTACCCTCTGTTGTACTAGTGTGAGTATTCCACGTCCCAACATTCAATAACAGTTGTGACATTCATAAATAATAATTTATACTGATCTAGAAATGGTTATGTCATGTAAGTTGTGTTTGATGTCTATGTGCTAACACAGACCTAATGGACTCTTTGAGCAATTGAGCTGAAGACTTCCTCTTTGCTAGAAGTTATAGCTTAGAATCCATAGAATTCGTACAGTGCAGAAAGAGGCCATTTAGCCCATCAAGTCTGCACTGACTCCCTGAAAGAACATTTTACCCAGATCAACCCCTGCCTTACCTCCATAACCCTCTGCATTTACCACGGGTCATCCACCTAACTTATATGTCTCGGGACACTGAGAGATAATTTAGCATGGCCAATTCACCTAACCAGCACAATTGGGCTATGGGAGAAAATCGGAGCAACAGGAGGAAACACATGCAGATTCACAGAGAATGTGCAAATTCCACACAAGCTGTCTCCCAAGCCTGGAATTGAACCCAAGTCCCTGGTGAGACAGTAGTGCTTCCCACTATGCCACAATGCTGCCCAAACACTTGAATAAGAACAGCTCCTAGGATGTTCCCAGCTCTTGTCAGTCATGAGTTATCAGTTCACCGGATAGAATAAAAATTATATTTTCTAATTATTCTGGATTATTTCATTATGCTTCACAGCTTCTTTATCCAATATGCATTACAGTTTGATGCTGAGGAACAAATGACTGATTTGCCAGAAAATGTACTGCTGGGATTAGAGTTTCCATGACCTCTTGATAAAACAGTCAATCTGTAAATCATTGTAACGTCTATTCATTAATTTAATTTAAGCAGAATTAACATTATCATATCCAAACATGATTAGATTTCTTAAACGTACTTACATCTGTATGGGGCTTTTTGACAGTAAAAGACAAATGTGCTGGTGCACAGTAAATAGAGGAACATTTTAAGCTTGGAATGGGACCTTTGTGTAAATATTTTGCTTGGATCAGGGTTCTATGTAATAGCAGTAATTTGGGAGTGGTTTTGTTGTTTGCAATTTTATGCTTAATTTGAACATTATTGAAGAGGCTGTCATATCAAACTTTGGTAAAGGCTGAAATGTCTACATATACTATAATGGTTGAATTATTGTTAAAACAAGTGATTTACCAGGTTAACATAGGTACAGAAAATTGGTCCCAATGCAGACTTTCTAAATTGACTATAAGGTCTAATAGACCTGGCCTGATTTTATTGACGGGGCCTGACAAGATCTGCCCATGCAGGGACTTTACACAAATAATAAGCTCATAGTTGAAGCCTCTTGTCCACACCAGCTAATTTAACTGCCTGCCTGTTGGTCGGGAATGAGAATTTCGGTGACAAGAATCTACCTCCAGAAAACCATGGTCATCAACAATCAGGTGGGTGGATGAAGGGGGTTCTCGTGATGTGAACAGGATGTTGGGACAAATGTGCCTGCCCCCCACTGTCCACAAGGAATTGGAAAGGAAGTTTCAAAACTTACTTTGCCAGGTCTCGTCAGGCCCTCGATTCAGCTCCTGGCAAATTTGACGGGGAAACTACTATTATTTCCTGTTTGAGTTGAAATGGTGGGTCAGGTCCCATGATATTCTTCAAAGCCAATCTACATAAAGAGGCTTGGGAAAGGCACCTTTGCCCTGTGCTATATTAATATCGGTGGCTGAGATGAAAAGGAATGAGCACTTATTATAATTAATGCCTACTTCCCACAGTAAATTCATTGTAGTGTTAATGTAAGCCTACTTGTGACACTAATAAATAGATTTAAAAAAAAACCTTTTTACCCAGTCTAGCATCCACTTAGGCAGGGACATGTTAAAATAGGGGCCATTCATATTGAAATGATACAGGACATTATCATATTTCCAGATGCTTCAAAGGACTGAAATAAAATTTTTCACTTTTGGAATGCTGCCACTATTTTGTAGGAGAAAGCAGCCAATTTGCAAGCAAACCCACATCGAGTGTGCAGGTGAATGACCAGTTAATCTGTCCTGTTTGGCGGTGTAAATTGATGCAGAAATGTTAAGCAAGGTACTTCTCTCTGTTCTTCAATTAGAGAATTCAAACCGGTAAACAAAGTCTAGAAATTTCCTTGCCTATTTCTATGCCACCCTCTTAACTCGCCAAAAGTTGCACATATGAATGTTCCACCAGCCTCTGGCAAAGCTACAGCATATGGAGCAGTAATAGCTGAGAGGAAATTCCTGGTCAAGGTATTAATGTAACACAAAAGCCAACATTTTTATGGGTACACCGCGCCACTAACATACCAATCTACTTTATGTGCTCAGGTTACGCACTCAGGTTTGAATCCATTATATTCTGATTCAGAACGAAGTGTTCAACCTCGGTAAAATATTGAAGTTCAGGAACCCCCTGAGAATGGTTTGATCACCTCTTCCTCATCACCCTACCCCCACATCACTTTATTCCAGCTTTATTAAATCCGGAAGTGGACAGGATGGAGGCCTATTCCCAATGCACTCAGAAAGTTACACAGTTTACCTCCCAACTTCACCCCACTCCATGCACTGATTCATATTAAAATGGTCGTGGACTATTTCAAAAGCTGGCTAAATGCATTTGGGATGTGGGTTGTTTAGAAATTTATATCAGGGAATTAATAGGATTGCACAATGTTAGTGATAAATCACAACAGGGCTAATGGCTCCCCGCAGGTAAACAGTGTGCTTGAAAATGTATAAATTTGCCATTTTTAGCCTTGAAGGTAACATCTTCTTTCTGATAAACTGAAGGCCAGCTTCAAATTGATAGAGACTGCAAATGTTGGAAATCTTCAAAGTATCTTTCAATTTAAGTGAAATTATAGCACACAATTATTTTTGCAGTAAATAGCATCTAAAATCAAATAAAAACAGAAAATGATGGATAAATTCAGCAGTTTTGGCAGCATCTGTAGAGAGAAACAGGGTTAATATTGGGCAGGAATTTACAGCCTCGCTCTTCTCAAAACTGTAAAATACCACCCAATGTCAATGGATCTTTCCATGGTCTGCCTCTCGCCTACTCTGATTCCCATGGTGGGTGCAGAAATAAAACTCTGGCCAATATTTCAGGCCTGAATGACCTTTTTACAGAAAGGTAGAAATGTAAAGAACTATGTAGTTGGAAAAGGGCAGAGGAGGTGGGGCAGAATAAAAGAACAGATTGGCCAGAATTTTACAGCCTCGTTTGTTCTGGCACTATAAAATCCTGCCTGAGGTCAATGGACCTTCTCAATATCTGCACCTCGCCTGCTCCGGTTCTCATGGAGAGTAGGATGGCAAAATTCCACCCATTAAGCTTGTTTGATGCAAAACTATTGAACAATGCATAGTTATTTTGTCTTGGATTTGGGTATGTCTTACATTTTGAAGGGAAATTAAATATTCATTCTTCAAAAGCTTAGGGGAACCGTATTGCCTGATAAAATCAGTGGCAACACTGGATGTCAGAAACAGCATATAAAGATGAAAATGGAAATGTTGAAAACTAGTCAGCAGTAAATGTGGATGAGTGAGATTAGTATAGCCAGATGCAGAAAGCAGAGGTGGGTTAATAGATCAGCAAGACCCATATGGTTAGAATGAACGACTGGAGTATCAGTCGAGGGATATGCTGATCTATTCCTGCTTCTGTTATTAGCATTTACCAACGAGAAGACAGTCTTGATGCATGATGACATAATGTTCATTTTTTAATTTTATAGAGCCCTTGGGAAAACATGGTCTTGCTTTCTTGAAGATCTATGTCGAAGAATTAATGGGTTATACATACTAGTCAGAGTCATTGAATAGCATAAACTTCTGTCTGATTGATTTAAAACGTTGCTACAATTTTATTATGAGCACTTAAATAATAAAAATGTAAAAAGTAATAAAAACAAATGAATACAGAAGTAAAACTCTCAATAGTTATAAATGAATTCCATATATTTTTTACTTATATTTGACTTTGTTGAGAACATTATCTTCCTATAACTACGGTCTTCAAATTCTGAGCCATTGTTGCAGTAATAAATAGAAACTAACTCAGGATTAATATCAATCATTTCTGAATTGGACTTTTTCATAGGTCAATTTAGTGTTAGACACTGCTACTACTAATTGCAAATAAGTGCATTTAGCTCTCCTGTGGTAACACTATTGTCAATGTAACATCAAAGATAGTAGCACTTATGTGCACATGTCATAACAATTGTGTAGATGTACGATTAAAGATAGATATTGAAAGGTTAGGCCTGCATTTCCACCAAGACAGTGAGCCTCTCCATCATGGTCAAAATGATAGTTTTACCTGGAAATCATGTGTCTCACCCACGAAAACAGCACCTACCATTTTTTGCAAGGGTAAGAATGGGCCTGGGTCAGGGTTAGAATATTTCCTGGAATTATCTGCCCATTTAATGTTTCCTGGAATCACCTGCCCATTTAAATGAGTAGCCACCTTTGGTCAAGTCAGCTTTTGATCTCACAGGTGCGAGAAGTGCAGGGTAGACTTGGCAGGAGCGGGTCTGAAACTTGTCCATTTCTTTGGATGACCAGTGTACCCCTTCGAAGAGGTGCGGGTACCCTTGTGGAATTTACTTCAAATTTAATGACCTCAGAATTGGCAAAAGATCATTTCAAACTGTCTTGCTTTAATCCAAGGGTATGGGAGGGTCTGCTGGACCTTCTACGTTATCCCAGCAAGTTAGAGTGATGATGACCCACGTAAATCGCTCTCTCTGTGCTCCATTGTTTCAAGGGACCCTGAGCTAGGGTATGCCAAAAGCTTCGGAAATGGGAGTGAAATGTAACAATGTGTCTCACTTGAGACTCCACAGAGGAATTCATTCAGTCTGACTGATGTATACCCTCCACCAGCTCAGGTCAGCACATGTTTCAGTGGGGTTGCCAATACAAGTAATTGGGCTGTCCCATGCTGAATCACACAGTAGATATCAACTGGAGCAGGCATTAAATGTGGATGCAGGAGTGGTGAGTGTTAGTTGGAAGGTGAAGGATCCTCTAAGCTCTTTCCTGCTGGACATAGATGTTGAGTCTGGGTTGATGAAGAGGATGATTCTGGAGACGCAGCCGAAAATGTACAAGGTTCTTCTCACTTTTTCAGCTGCACTCTATCCCAGTATTAATGCCGTGGTATCTCAGACTTTTGCACCGATGTCTATGTCCAGGAGAAAAGAGGGCATTGGCATGGAATATCAGATGTGCCTTCCATCAAGTTATGCTGACCATAGCCTGCACACTCAGAGGATTTATAAAAATCGTGAGATTCTCCTTGAAGTGGAGTGACATATTCTCATAGTCTTAGCACAGAGAGAATTGCAAGTTGGTTATGAGAGGGATGATACAGGAAGGGGATATGGAAGTGAAGACTCTCACAGAGTCACAGAGACATGTAGCACAGGAACAGGCAAATGATGGATGCTCCTTTTGAAATCTCTGTTGTCTTTTTAGAAGAATCAGCCGTGCTGTTAGTGGCTGAGCCGGATTCAGATCTTAGTTTGTCTGAATCTACCGATGTATTGCCTCTTTTATCTCCTGTTGTCCATGGAGGGTCATCCACAGAAAATGCCTTGATTGAGTCCAGGTCAGTGTCCATAAAATAGTGTCCACACTTCTAAAGAATTAGTACTTTCTTAGTGTGAAAGTCAATTGTCATACATTCTTCAGTTCCAGCTGAAAGTCTTCTTTTTTGAGCAACTCCATATGGGGAGGTTTGGCTGTCTTACTACAGCCTCCAGAAACATAGAAACATACCTAGAAACATAGAAGATAGGAGCAGGACAAGGTCATGTGGCCCTTTGAGCTTTCTCCGCTATTCATCACATCGTCCAACTGCTTTCTCCCCATAGCCTTTGATCCTATTTGCCCCAAGTGGAATATCTAGCTGCTATATCTAGATAGCAGCCAAGTCCTCCCGAATTATCATTGGACACCGTGGTTGGAATTCTCTGGGCTCATATACCTCACCACCACTGCCAGCGAGATCAGAAAATTTAGCACACAGACAAATCTCCATTCACTGCAAGGGGATTGTGGAATCCCAGCCAGGGGCAAGTGTAGAGAAATCCAACCCACATCTTCTTTTCCTGACAGTGTCTCATTTCTTTCCTTTGTCTTCTAAGTTCATTGAAATCTTCAATCTTCAAGACCTTTTCGGTCATTGACACCATCGGAATCAAAAAATAGAAAACGCTGGAAAATCTCTGCAGGTCTGACAGCATCTGTGGACAGAGAATAGAACCAATGTTTCGAGTCAGGATGATTCTACGTCAGACTCCCGTGTCACACGATAGCACTGTAGTTAGCACTGCTGCCTCACAGCACCAGGGACCCTGGTTCAATTGCTGGACTCGGGTAACCGTCTGTGTGGATTTTGCACATTCTCCCCGTGTCTTCTAGGTGTCTAGGTGCTCCGGTTTCATCCCACAATACAGAGACGTACAGGTTAGATTGATTGGCCATGCAAAATTGGCCCTAGGGTCAAGGGAATTAGCAGAAGCTTCAGGAATAGGGTCTGGGTGGGATTGTGGTTGGTACAGACTTGATGGGCCAAATGGCCTCCTTCCACACTATAGGGATACTATGATTGCAAAATACTTTCAGTCTTGCTGAGATTTTCCATAATTTTCTGTTTTTGTTTCAGCTTCCAGCATCATCAATATTTTGCTTTTACTATGAGTTCCTCAGAAAGTTCTGATTTCTTCTTTTCTAGTTCCAAAGGGTCCAATGGTTGATTCTCTTCTCTTCAGCAGTTGACTGAGCCATCATTTCTCGCCTCCTCAAAGCCTATTTGATTTTAATGGTCTCTAATCATTGCCTGCAGAGGAGTCCAAGCATAAAAAGCCCATTGTGTGTCCGTGTTTTTCTTTCAATGATTTTCGTGTTGCTGATTCCAACCAGAACTCATTTTCATGAAACCCTGCCACAAAGGAAACACCCTCTAGACTTTGACTTCTTGGACTCTGCAAATCACATGAACTGATATTCATTTCTGTGGTTCTTTTATTGTTGTTGTCTGTAGATGTAAACTTCCTCTTTTCTATCCCCCCTTGTTGTATTTATGTGTGAGTGTGTGTGAGGCTATGAACTCCACACCAACCCCCTCCACAGGGTTTGAATGTGTGAATAAATTAATCTTCTGATCTCAACATAACATAAGTATGCAGTGAGTTATTATTAGATTGGATCACATAAATGGGGATTTTGGGGAAACATGTCACAGGCTATTTTGGAACAACTTCAAAATATGTTTGTTGACAGTCAGAGTCATGAAGATAAAGGTGATTTGGTTTCTCTTTCTCCTGTCTAGAACAATGGGGTGAAAAATTGAAGCTGATGATTAAGCGAGTACAGCATATTGTGATCAAGAGGGAGATGAATGTATTTATTGAGTATGTGTGAAAGTGTGAACTTTGGGGCTGAAAAATGGGGTCATCCTATATGCTGCATCAATTTATGCACCACAATCTAAGGTGGGGGACTTGACTGGCGCAGACTGAGTGCATCGTGGCAGATCCCTGTGTCTGTTGCACAGATATGCATGCTGCATCTTATGTTGGTTGCAGGCTGACTAAGCACTTCTTGAGTGGAATTCCTTTCTGCTGATGGATGATCTGGGAGCACCTTGATTGCCATATACCTGTAAGCAACGACTTCCCGGATCTGTAGGCACCCAGACAGAGCAGCAAATCTGAGTACCCACTCTGACTGACTGGCATAATCTGCTGCAAAATTCATTGTTAGCCCAGTTAAGCATAGAATTCATCATTTCTGAGTTGCCGATTGTGAAATTCTACAAGTATCACCAAAAGATCCTCGAAAAGAGCATGAGACAAAGAAATTTAGGGATATGGTGATTGGCCCAGTTGACAGGAGGTCCTTTTCCAGGAGAGTGCAAATGTGCAACCAGCTGACAGGCAAGTCTGCTGCTCAGTCCTGTTCAGGAGATTTATGTATGTTAGTAAGTTGGGGGCAACTTCTTCAGCGAGCTGGATCACCGAGTCTTCTGGAGTGAGAGCTGGTTAAGGAGAAGACAGCTGTTTGTGCTGTTCCTTTGGTTCTTCATCTGAGAGTTGTTCCAATTCATGGTCAGGTTGAATGTCTATTTCCTGGAGGTTTCTCAACCTACTGGTGATTTTATGTATTATAACACACCATCCGTTCAGAGCAACATTTGACCTCATCGGGTTAAAATTTTCCCAATGTTCTTTTCTTCAAGGTACATGCAAACATTTTTCTTCCCTAAGTTAAAGGGGCAGAAATCTTTCTGGCCTTTTTTTTGGGCTCTGGCATTGGCTCTGGACAGTTAGCTTCCTCCTGAACTGAGATTGAGCTGCAGACCATAAAATCCTTACAATGCAGAGGGAGGTCATTTGGCTCATTGACTCTGTACTAGCCCATTTTTTTTATCTTAACTAGGCCTTGTCCCTGTAACTCCACACATTTTCCCAATAATCCACTTTATCTACACATTTTGGGACACTAATGGGCATTTTAGCATGGCCTATCCACCTAACTTGCACATCTTTGGATTGTGGGAGGAAACTGCAGCATCCAGAGGAAACACAGGCAGCCACAGGGAGCACGTGCAGATTCTGAACTGACACTCACCCAAAGTTGAAATTCAGCCTGCTCCTGAACTGAGACTGAGCCTCACATCATAGAATCCCTAAATGTAGAAGAGACTTTTTGGTCCATCAGACCTGACCCTGCAGAAGAGCATCCTGCTCAGGCCCAATCCCCCACTCTAACCCTGCCTCGTCAGTTTTCATAATTTGGATTTTGGGCTGCCTCACTTGGCTTTCCTGTTCCTTCTAACTTCACATTAAAACAAGAAGAGCTTTTTTGGTGGCAGCTGCATTTATGACATCAATCCAGACCTTTCCTTCAGAAATTCAAAACTAGGCATGAGATCCTTCATTAACAAAGACAAAGGGCCTCCTGCCAGTTTCCAGATGGCCGCTGCAGCCATTATGGCTTCTGATATCTTTCAAGTGTCCTGGGGAACAGGCCATGGTTCTGCAAAATTGGGGCAACAACGATCAATTCCTATCCAAAACTCTCCAAACTTCCACTGCTGTTAAATAAAGACTCTGATGTGGTTTATATCAGCAATTGAGAAGTTGGGTGGCTAAAGACTGCTAGTTTCACAATGAGATAACATGTTAAATAAATCTGGAATCTAACCAGTACAACAACTCCATACTCAGCAATTCTTAACTTTTAAAAAAAATGTTTGTGCTTAACATTTCATGGTCAAAATTTGAACCCACAGTTTCTGTCTATTTGGTAAAGGGGGAATATAAGTGAAATGTAAGCCAAAACTAAAGAAGGAACTGTAACTTGCTAAATTGCTACAATTCATATCTGTTAAGAAAAAAGAATGTGTATAACATTCATTCTGGCCAGCTAAGATTCCTACACACTGGAGGAACCTTCCCAACATAGAAAATAATTGAAGACTGATATCATTCTCAGATCCTGACTTGCTGCATTCAGTGTGGTACTGCGATATTAGGGAAGGCCACCAATGAACAAAACATGCCTTTGCATTCATTGTCCAATTGAGGATCGGGTGGGGAGAGGAAGTGGGGGGGTGGTGGGTGAACAAAACCTAATAGAAGGGCTCATAGGGCTTATAAGCTAGCAGACACAACAGGAGAAGTGAGGGCTGTTGAGGCATGTAGGACAACTCGAGAACGCCTCAAGGTAAAGGTGCTCTTAGAAGGTTGCTGAACATTTTGAAAAAAAAGAAGGCCCAAGGTTGTTTGAGCGATCAATAGGATCTCTTCCAGAGGAGTGATTGCAGCCATTTCAGCCTTGTGGCTCCAGCATTGGTCATTTAAGAGAAAACTCTGATGTTCCTCCAACGTGCCACTGGGAAGTCTGCCTCCAATCGGTTTCTGTGCTCAGGATTCAGGGGGGTGTGGGTGGCAGTCAGCTGCCTGATGCCAGGAGCATTGTGTTAGTTTGAGGTAATGGCCTTTGATTGGGCTCCAAATTGAATTTATTGTCTGTGGGCAACCTGCCCAGAGGTGGGACAGCCTCAGCGAGTCATCCCACCTTGTCATTCCTACCCATTGTCACTCACTCTGCTTCCAAAGCTGCCTCTAAGGGTTTGGTAAGATTTATCACTGTGAGAGCAACAGAGTCTGTGTCTATGTATGTCCTGTTTGTGAACACAACTCTTCATTCACCTGAAGAAAGATCGACACTCAAAAAGCTTGTGGACCCAACATACCTGTTGGACTTTAACCTGGTGTTGAGAGACTTCTTACTGAGAACAACAGAAACTGGCTATAGGCAAGTAAATCTGAATGCCACTAAACAGCATGACTTCCCAATTCAGCCATCATCACAGCAGCTTGGTAGAGATGGAGAAGAGATAAGGGTACTTCCACACCCACTTCATGCCAGTAAAAAGGTCAATTTTTCTAAAACTTCCATAATCATTCTGCTGAAACTGTCATTTTTGTGCATAAATAGAAAAATACTTTGAATAAAATACTCTCCCAGACTTTCCTTCTTCACTTCAAGATATGCACTTCAAGCAGTTTCTTTTTTTCACGATCTAAAGTTCCGAATCTTGTGATGTGCTGTGTACATTGGGCAGAGGAAGACTGCAACATACCAACTATCTGAATGTTCAATCATAGAATCATAGAACCCTACAGTGAAGAAAGAGGCCCTTCAGCCTATTGAGTCTGCACCAAACACATCAAGGGCATGTTCAACATATTAAGGGCATATGTTGAACACGCCCTTAATTCCAGGATCACCAAATTTAAAGAAAGACACATGAGGAAGGATGGGACATCAAAAGTCCAACTTCCATCAGTAAGTGCCCGCGAACATAGAGAGAGCACGAATATTTATGGATGGGGAAGTGGACAAAGTCTCGGTAAAAGCAAGCATGAGGAGGAATCAGGGCAAATCCCGGGAATTCATTCACTTACTCCACTTATGAAGCATAGACATGACATGGGCCTAACAAGAAGACCAAAGTGGACAGGAAGAATCTCACTACGTTTCCTATCCTGCTTTTCTCCAACTGCAAGGAAGAAAGCAAGCAGTTGGCACAGAAAGAAAAAAAAACCTTCAAAAATTTACACAGCCAGCAGAAAATGGCTTGTTTTGTCACCAGCACAGTGGCAGAGTTGTTAGCCCTGCTGTCTCATGGCTTCAGGGACCCACGGTTAATTCTGGCCTTGGGTCATTGTCTCTGCGGAGTTTGCACTTTCCCTATGTGTCTGTGTGGGTTTCCTCCAGGTGCTCTGGTTTCCTTCCACAGTCCAAAGATGTGTGAGTTAGGTTGATTGGCTATGCTAAATTGCCCCTAATGCCAGACGGGATTAGCAAGGTAAATATGTGGGGTTACAGGAAGAGGGCCTGAGTGGGATTGTGGTCAGTACAGATTTGATGGGCTGAAGGGCCTCCTTCTGTACTGTAGGGATTCAATGATTCTATTACATCATATAAAATTCTGAGGGGACTTGGAATGGTAAATACTGAGAGGATATTTCGCTTCTTGGTGGAACCTAAACCAGGGACACATTTTAAAAGTAAGGAGAGGGATTCTCCAGTCTACCAGATGCCAGCTGGAGATGGCACCTTGTTTGTCAGTGGCAGAATTCTCAGGCTCCACTGCCGTCAATGGGAATTCCCACTGATGTCACCTCACACGATGGGAAATCCACAGGCAGGGGTGTGATATCAGCAGGATTGGAAAAGCCCTCCGGTGTGAATGATCAGAGAATTCCGGCTAAAGTGTCATCCACTTCAGACAGAAGTCTTGAGGTAAGGAGATATTTCTTCTCTTGGATGGTTGTTAATCTTTGGGATCCCCTTTCAAAGACAGCAGTGGAGGCTGGGCCATTGAAATTGGTGAAAGCTGAGTTAGACGGATTTTTGATCTGGAAGTGAGTCAAAGGTCATGGAGAAAGAAAGTGGAGTTCAGGCCACAATCAGATCAGCCATGGTCTTGTTGAATAGCATAGCAGTCTGCAATGGATCAAATGGCCTACTCTTGCTCCTATTTCTTATGAACTTATGATCCCATTCATTTGTAATAAGAAACCCAAACTGGAAACCCAAATGGGGCAGCAGGGTGGCACAGTGGTTAGCACTGTTGCTTTGGAGTGTAGGGAGCTGGGTTTGATTCCTGGCTTGGATCTCTGTCTGTAGGAGTTTGTATATTCTCTCCGTGGGTTTCCTCTGGATGCTCTGGTTTTCTCCCACATTCTGAAAGACATGCTAGTTAGGTGCATTGACTTGAATAGGTGCCGGACTATGGCGACTAGGGGAATTTCACTGTAACTTCATTGCAATGTTAATGTAAGCCCTACTTGTGACTAATAAATAAACTTTAAACTTAGGTTTTTCTATCATTATTTCTTTTTCAGGGAATGTGGTGTCACTGGAAAAGCTACATTTATTCTCACTCTTTAAAACCTTTGAGATGGCGATGGTGAGCTGCCTTCTTAAACTCTGCATGTGGAATAGGTATACCCACAATGCTGTTAAGGCAATTTCAAGGTAAATTAGGATGATGCAAGTTGTCTAGATTAAGAATTGATACAGATGATTCACATCTCACAAGGAAGCCTAGAGGATTGGACAATGGTGGCCGTGCTAGATATATATGTGCTTGGGGAAGGGCTTCAGAAAATTCTGAGCCCAAATGTTAGTTGTTCAGATGTTTATCTCTCTCAGAGGTCCTGCCAAAGTCAAATACTTCCAGAGCATCAGAATCACATAATGCATTGAAACAATGGATAAACCCTCTAAAACTGGCAGGATGGGCAGCAGAACTCAGTGCCATGCTTTGGAACACTGTCCACTTTCAGAGATGAGTTCTCTGCAATGCAGAATGACTGACAGTTCCATACATCACAGATATGTAACCCCATGGATACATTGCGGAATTGTCTTATGCACCTTTGTAGCTTGATGTTTGGATTCTCCAGGAGGTTTTGTGTTTTCTGAGGCACTAGCTTACAAATTTAGCCTGCATGGATTGTCTGCTGTTCTTCACCAACAAGTAAATGATTAAAATGGATCACATGACAGGAAAACGCACTTCATCCAATTCATTAAACCAGTTTGAGGGAAACTTTCATTTATGACACTGAGTCTCCAAACTTTCCACACACCTGACGAAGGAACAGCGTTTCCGAAAGCTTGTGTGTTTACTATCAAATAAGCTGGTTGGACTTTAATAATTAAAAGGTTGCATATCTTTATTGTGGCGTCCAAGAGGCGTAGACAAAAATCATAGGTAGAAGAAGGATTGGAATGAAGCACTCATTGAATGTTAAAATGGAGGCGCAGGCTTGTTGGGCCGAAGGCCCTGTTTCCTGTGCTGTGTTGTTCTTTGTTCTTTGATGTTGTGAGACTTCTATCTCCAAAATGAAGACAATCTGATAAAACCAGCGATCCAAAAATAAAGTTATTAAGCTCTAGTATAACAAAACAGCAATTCACTGAAATGATTTATTACAAGTAGTTACAAAAGCACCATTTGGTATCCTTCATAGTGCTCATGAAAACTTGAATGTTTCTGTGCCCTATTCTATCACTTTTTCTCTCAGCTCCATGAGGGCATGAGGCCTGAAATCTAAACAGTTGCTGCCAAAAACTGAGCTTGATGGCTTGAAGGTGGCTCCTTCAATCCCAAAATTCTGGGATAGACATGGAGGAAATGGATTCAGTCATGGTTGTTTTGAAGCGCATCACCCTCTGAGGATGCCCAACAGCTTCCCAACAAGCATTGAGGACAGGATTCTGGTTACCAAACAACAGCAGGACAACAGATCTCACAGAATAAAAAGATCAGAGAGTTAGTCAAACGTCTTTTAGTCTATGCAAGATGTCACCCCAAACATTTTCCAGGACCTGCAATCCTTCAGTCAGTGTCTCCATTTTGAGTTGACTGAAGGATTACAGGTCTTGGAATTGTCTTTATCACTCAAGAATTAAAGGAAGTTTTTTTGAAAGCCCTTGCAGCTCCTAATAGTGCACAACCTGGTAGGTTTAAATGCCATCCCAGGCATTTACTGCATATTTTGCTTGGGCCATTCCAAATCATCCAATGTGTGTAAAGTTCAGCTAGAATTCTTCTATCAATGGCAGAAGCCTTGAGATCATCATTTGTTGGCTGTTGCAGCCTTGAAGGGATTATATTATGCTTCCATTTGGATTCCTCAGACTCCACTTCTACATGTGAATCCTCTGGCTCCCTTTGTGTTCTCTTGTCTCCCTGTACTAGGGCAGTTCTAAACCTTTCTTGTGGGATTTAGAAGAGCACCTATAAAAATTTGTAGGAAAACTAGGCAGGTCAGGTTTAAACCAAAGTTTCTAACCGCAGAGTGTGACAGCACAGAAATAAGTCACTTTCTCATCGAGTCATTGCTGGTGCACAAGAGGCACTTCATCTAAACCTGCTTACTGACTTCCTTCAAACATTCTCCAACACTTCTGTTTTTCAATCAATTTATAGATGAACTCTGTTTTTAACAGCCATTTGCAGTAGAGGATCCCACAAACCAAGCTCCATGGAAGCAATGATTTTCTAACCTGCTCTATAACAACTTTTGAAATTATATTAAATTTATGCCCTTTCGCCCCTATGGTATCATAGAATCCCAATAGGGCAGAAGGTGGCTATTTGGATATTCTGTAATGATTCTCTGAATAAGCATCCCATTCAGGCACCATCCCTCCACACCCGCCCCAATCTGTAACCCTGTTCATTTACCATGGCCAATCCACCTAACCTCCACATTTCTGGGGAAATTTAGCATGGTCAATCCACTTAACTTGCACATCTTTGGAGTGTGGAAGGAAACCGGAGACCAGAATAAAACCCACACAGACATGGGAAGAATGTACAAACTTCACATTGATGGTGACCTGAGGTCAGAATCAAACCTGGGTCCCTGGTGCTGTGAGGCAGCAGTGCTAACCACGGTGCCATTGTGCCACCCCATATTTCTTGAGTTATCTTTATTGGTTATATTATAGGATTCAGAATGCAATTTTATTTTGCTGTAAAAAAATTATGTAGTGCTATTAATATGCTGTGGTACACCATAATAGTTCGATCAGGCTCCTGTATCCATTTTAAACAATCATTCACAAGAAATCAGAGTGACAGCAATGGGCCCGAGTCCTGAGACATTGTGGGTAAATCTAGATTTTTCTTGTTTGGTCTTTCCCTGTGGCAATGATTCTTTGCACAACTGGACAAATTAACATTTTGTGAAAATTTGGGAAGATGCTCTCTCAAAAAGCACTGGAGAAGGTCCATTTTATGAAGGCAATGGGCCTCTCAGTCATTGGCTGGAAAGCCAATGAGACAGTTGTGATGCCACCTTTGAAAAAGGCCCACCAAATTATGGGCCATTCAAGCAATTGGCAGGTTATTGACAGGCCTTTCATGGGATCAGGACCTCAGGAATGGAAGCCCTGCTGATTGAGAGCTGCTGGCCAATCCTTTGCTTAGAAATGCCGGCAATGAGATGGTTCCTGCTATAGGAAATACACCTGCCAGAGGCTGAAGATTATGGAATGATCCAAGCTGAGGAATATGATAGCAGGAGGGGTTTCACAAAGTGAGGGCTATGGGGAAAACAAGGTGGCGCTGACAGAAAGGGCAGAGGGATGGCTTTTAGAGGGCATTCCTTCTTAATGCTGAGTCCCTCCTCCCCTTCCCCCACAGTGGGAGGCCACAAACGCAGCTTTGCCTATCGTGCTCCCCACATGGTGACAGGCCACCGGCCTGCATCTGCTCCATCTCCCTCCGCTGCTGCAACCAGGAGGAACTGCAACTGTTGCCCCCATGACTGCAAGCAGGAGGCCTTCCAAATCCATATCATTCCTTCCAAAGGTCCGGCACCTCTCTCTTCTAACTGAAAGAGCTGCTGTCAACTCTCACAGCAACTCAATATTTTCACTAACACTACAGCACCAAAAAAACCAAAGAAACAAAGAACAAAACAGCACGGGAAACAGGCCCTTTGGCCCAACGAGCCCGCACCGCCACCCCGATGTTCCCATGTCTACCCGCGATCCCTGTCCATGTTTATAGATCTATGGATTAAAAACCAAATTTGAGACAATTTAGGGAGAATTTGTTTTGCCAATTAGCCTAAAAGCACATCTTTGGGATGTGGGAGGAAACCGGAGCTCCCGGAGAAAACCCACGCAAGCACGGGGAGAATGCGCAAACTCCCACAGACACAGGCCTAAATCCATTTATCTGCACAGCACAGCGATAGTCACTGAGCTGTCACGTTGCCCATCAAATGGTCCAGGTCAAGTGTACACTAACGACGTGAAGCACTAGGATACTCTCGAAAAAAAATCCAAGAGCAGCCCTCTCACGACCCATCGCGTGTATGCCCCTCGTTAAACAACAAGGTGGACCAAAGCACCTGTAGGATAAAAACAAGTACATCAATATCATCATCTATTTACACACATCCCAGGGACTCCCAAGGCTCATGATCCCTATTTTAAATCAGTTTTCTATACCCCTCCATTCCCATTCTGTTCATGTGCCCATCTAAGTATTTCTTAAATAGCTCCAGAGTACCTGCCTCCACCACTTTACTTGGCAGCGCCTTCCATACCCCCACCACCCTCTGTGTGAAAAAACTCCCTCTAGCATCCAAATTATACCTTACCCCCCTCACCCTAAGCCCGTGACCCCTCGTGCCATTCAAGTCCATCCTAGGAAAAAGCTTAACCCTGTTTACTCTATTTATACCCCTCATAATCTTGTACACCTCTATTAGATCTCCTCTAAGTCTACGTCTTTCTAAGGAAAACAGCCCCAATTTGCCTAACCCCTCCTCGTAACTCAGACCTTCCATACCAGGCAGCATCTTGGTAAACCTCCTCTGCACTCTCTCCAGAGTCTCCACGTCCTTCCGGTAGTAGGGAGACCTGAACTGGACGCAGTACAAAGAACAAAGAACAAAGAGCAACACAGCACGGGAAACAGGCCCTTCGGCCCAACGAGCCCACGCCGCTGTCCTAACGTCCTAATGACATATCCTTGTCTTTAGGCTATGCCTATTATTGAAGATTCCCATATAGGGACCAATATAGGGACAATTTGTTACCCAATCAGCCTAAGAGCACATTTTTGGGATGTGGGAGGAAACCGGAGCACCCGGAGGAAACCCACGCAGCCACGGGGAGAACGCGCAAACTCCCGCAGACACAGGCCCAAATCCATGTGTCAGCACAGCAACAGCGATAGTTTCTGAGCTGTCATGTTGCCCATCAGATGGTCCAGTTTAAGCATACACTGACGACGTGAAGCACTAGGCAACTCCTGAAGCAACCTCCAAGAGCAGCTCTCGCACGACATGCCACATGCATGCCCCTTGTTGGTCAACAAGGTATTCCAAATGAGGTCTAACCAACGTTTTATACAACTGCAACATTAAAGCCAGCTCTTAGAAGCAAGTCACCTGAAAAGTTGAATGTTGTTTCTTTAAATAGAGCTGATGCTAGGCTGAGGTGATGGGGTGTGGGGGGTTAGAGGGAGTTGGGGCTCTTCATACCCCAGCATGTATTTAAGAAAGGACATTGATAGCTTTGGCAAAATCCGAAAGGCAAGTTGGTTGCCAAATTAGCATCAGACTCTGATGAATTGCCCACTCTGCAAGCTCAAACTCATCCGTGCTCTTTGATGGTGACAAGAGGCTACAACACGTATAGCACATCAATCACTTCTGTGCAGGCGCATGGCAGCTTTTTCCAGTATCTGACCTATCAAAGTTGTCATCTGAATTCTCTGCAGCTGAATGTGCCTGCAACACAGTCATTGAAGCACTGACACATACACTATCCTTTTCCCTTGCCCTGCTGCAGTCCACTTGTGCCTGATGACTAAACAGATTGAATTTACTAATGATAGGTGGGCTGAAGTGAGATTGTGGCAAAAAGGTATTGTCACTGGACTAATAATCCAGGGATCCAGAGCAATGGTTTGGGGACCTGGATTCAAATCCTGCTGTGAAGATGCTGGCGTTGGACTGGTGTATACATGATAAGAATTTACACAATGCCAGGTTAAAGTCTGACAGGTTTATTTGGTAGCAAAAGCCATGAGCTTTTGGAGCGTTGCCCTTTCATTGGGTGAGTGGGAATTCTATTCACAAACAGGGCATATAAAGACACAAACTCAATTTACAAAATAATGGTTGGAATGCATGTCTTTACAGGTAATCAAGTCTTCAAGATACAAACAATGTGAGTTGAGGGAGGGTTAAGCACGGGTTAAAGTGATGTGTATTGTCTCAAGACAGGACAGTTAGTGAGATTTTGCAAGCCCAGGCAAGTCGAGGGGATTACAGATAGTGTGACATGAACCCAAGATCTTGGTTGAAGCCTCATGTGCAGAGGCAGGTTCTGCAAACATTAAGACGACCTCAACCAGGATCTTGGGTTCAAGTCACATTATCTGTAATCCCCACAACTTGCCTAGGCTCGCAAAATCTCACTAACTCTCCTGTCTGGAGATAATACGCATTTCTTTAACTTGTACTTAATGCTCTTGCCACTCACATTGTCTGTACCTTTGAGATTTAATTACCCGTAAAGACTGGCATTTCAACTGTTATTTTGT
The DNA here is from genome assembly GCA_024679065.1 of Sphyrna mokarran. Classification (NCBI taxonomy): domain Eukaryota; kingdom Metazoa; phylum Chordata; class Chondrichthyes; order Carcharhiniformes; family Carcharhinidae; genus Sphyrna; species Sphyrna mokarran. Next base: position 49,919,164 of record JAGIQG010000012.1, on the reverse strand, counting down.
AAATTGAGTTTGTGTCTTTATATGCCCTGTTTGTGAATAGAATTCGCACTCACCCTATTCAGGGGCTGCATTCTGAAAGCGAGTGGCTTTTGCTACCAAATAAGCCAGTTAGACTTTAATTTGGTATTGTGAGACTTCTTAATGTGTTCAAATCCTGTCACAGCAGATGATGAAATTTGCATTCAATAAAATCTGTTATTGAAAGCTTAATGATGATCATGGCTCAATTGTCAAAACAATCCATTTGGTTTACTAATGTACTTTAGGAAAGGAGATAGAACATAGAACATAGAACATTACAGCACAGAACAGGCCCTTCGGCCTTCGATGTTGCGCCGACCAATATGAAAAGCAATGCCCCTCCAAACTAAACCATTCCCTTCTCTTCCATATACTTATCAACTAACCTCTTAAACGCCACCAAACTTGGCGCATCTACAACTGCTGCAGGCAGGGCATTCCACTCCCGAACCACCCTTTGGGTAAAGAACCTACCTCTGATATCCGTCCTATAACTATCACCCCTTAATTTAAAGCTGTGTCCCCTCTGCTAGCTTTTTCCATCCTAGGAAAAAGGCTATCACTGTCCACCCTATCTAAACCTCTAATCATCTTAGATGTTTCGATTAGGTCCCCTCTTAGCCGCCTCCTTTCTAACGAAAACAACCTCAAATCCCTCAGCCTCTCTTCATAAGACCTGCCCTCCATACCAGGCAACATCCTGTAAACCTCCTCTGTACCCTCTCCAATGCCTCCACATCTTTCTTATAATGTGGGGACCAGAACTGCACACAATACTTCAAGTGCGGCCGCACTAGAGTTTTGTACAGTTGCAACATGACGTGCGGCTCCGAAATTCAATCCCTCTACCAATAAAAGCCAAGACTCCATATGCCTTCCTAACAACCTTCTCGACCTGACTGCCTACTTTCAGGGATCCATGCACATACACACCAAGATCCCTCTGTTCATCTAGACTACTAAGAATCCTACCATTTGCCCTATACTCTACACATTTATTCTTTCTGCCATAGTGCATTACCTCACACTTTTCCACATTAAACTCCATTTGCCACCTCTCGGCCCAGCTCTGCAACTTGTCCAAGTCTCTCTGCAAACTATAACACCCCTCTTCACTATCTACACTCCACCGACTTTAGTGTCATCTGCAAATTTACTAATCCATCCTTCAATACCCTCATCCAGATCATTTATAAAAATTACAAACAGCAGGGGCCCCCAAAACAGACCCCTGAGGTACACCACTTGTCACCGAACTCCAAGATGAATATCTCCCATCAACCACCCCCCTCTGTCTTCTATCTGCTAGCCAATTCCTAACCCAATTAGCTAAATCACCCTCTAACCCATACATCTGCATTTTCTGCAGAAGTCTTCCATGGGCCACCTTATCAAACGCCTTACTAAAGTCCATATATACCACATCAACCGCCTTACCCCCATCCACCTCCTTAGTCACTTTTTCAAAAAACTCAATGAGGGTAGTAAGGCACGACCTACCCTTCACAAAACCATGCTGACTATCCCCAATCAATTCATTTCTCTCTAAATAACTATAAATCCTATCCCTAATAATTCTCTCCAATACTTTGCCCACAACAGAAGTAAGACTCACTGGCCTATAATTCCCTGGAAGGTCTCTCTTCCCCTTCTTGAACAATGGGACCACATTCGCTATCCTCCAGTCCTCCGGAACCACACCCGTAAACAACGACGACCTGAAGATCAGAGCCAGAGGCTCTGCAATCTCCTCTCTTGCCTCCCAGAGAATCCTAGGGTAAATCCCGTCCGGCCCAGGGGACTTATCCAACTTCAAACCCTCGAGAATATCTAGCACATCCTCCCTATCTACTTCAATACTTTCCAGTTTGCAACCCTGTACCTCAGTGTTCTCCATAACTACATTTACATCACCCTGCATGAATACCGAAGAGAAATATTTATTCAGTACCTCTCCAATCTCTTCAGGCTCCACGCACAACTTCCCACTGCTGTCTATGACTGGCCCTAATCTTGCCCTAACCAATCTTCTATTCTTAACATATCTAAAGAAAGCTTTAGGATTCTCCCTAATCCTATCAGCCAAAGTCTTCTCGTGTCCTCTCTTCGCTCTTCTCAATTCACTGTTTAGCTCCCTCCTGGCTAATCTATAGCTATCCATTGCACTAACCGAGCCTTCAAACCTCATCCTGACATAAGCCTCCTTTTTCCTTTTAACCAGCAAATCAACTTTTTTCGTACACAAAGGTTCGCTTACTCGACCATTTCCTCCTTGCCTGACAGGGACATACTTATCAAGGACTCGCAGCAGCTGCTCCTTGAATAAGCTCCACATTCCAGATGTTCCCAGTCCCCGTAGTTTCCTAGTCCAATCTATGCACCCTAATTCTTTCCTGATGGCCTCATAATTACCCTTCCCCCAGCTATAACTACTGCCCCAGCTTCATGCCTATCCCTATCCATCACTAAGGTGAACGTAACCGAATTGTGGTCACTATCACCAAAATGTTCACCAACTTCCAAGCCTAACACCTGGTCTGGCTCATTGCCCAGCACCAAATCCAATGTAGCCTCACATGAGGTAAGGATGGTAGATCTGCCATCCTTACCTCATCTGGCCTACACGTGACTCCATTAATGTGGCTGACTCAGTGACCCCTGAAATTGCCTACTAGAAGGGCAGTAAATATTGTCCTAGCCAGCGGCACTCAAATTCCATGAACTAATACCTTTTTTAAAAAACCTTCTATAATAATCAGGATCCTAGTTTAAATATTGTTGTGTTGTTTTTTTATTTAATGAATGTCAGTTTTTATAGAAAATGCTGTTGGATCTGTTGGCTTTGAGTTGAATGTAGCCTCTAAGGAGACATGATGTAGAGATGCTGGTATTGGATTGGGGATTTAAACCTGGTGTTGTCAGACTTCTTACTGCCTCTAAGGAGATACAGTGTGGGTGTCATTAATTTAAAGAGGTCACATTTGTATCATTATTTTCTAAACTGTGGCTTTGTGTTTGGATTTTAACTATTATGAATATCTCAATTTCTTTGCATAGACAAGGGTAATTATATAAAGGCTATTATTATTTTTCCTTGTAACTTAGAAATGTTCTTGCAAAAATATATATAATTAAATCATTTGACTTTAGTGGGATAGATTTTGACCATGTGTGATAATGTAAAATGGTGGATCAATACATTTTGCCCCATTTTTATTTTACTGGCATCAATAGTGCAGACTGTCAATTCGTTATCACTTTCTTTGTACTGCCAAAGTTAAAGTCTGCTACAATATATCTGTTTTTGAAGAAACCAAGATATCTTTTGAAATACCCCCATGATAAGTAAATACACAGTTTTGTTTTGCTCCAAAAATAAAAGTTATCCATAAAATTTGTAGAAGTACATTCCAAAACATTCCAAAATGAAAATGGCAGAAAGGGCAATAAAATTCAATTTGTCTCTATACACTATGTACTCTTAGTGACTCTGCACAAATTGTAGTAGTCTTAATATTTACAGTATACATTCCATGTCAAGCATATTGCCTGAGGGCAAAAAAGAGTTCAAACAGTCAACATTCAGTAACACAATTGACAGAAAGTTTTGCTCCTAAATTATTAGTTGCCAAGGTGTTCCAGCCTTGCTATAGGCCATATGATTGTGTAAGTGTAATCCATTTATTATCATCAACCATCTATCTTTATTACATTACTTCAAAGCTTATGAATAAACATTTGCCATTTTTGGTTGAAGGGGGTTGGAAAGATGTGTGAAAATAAATTAGATGAAGAAGGGTCAAATGATTTTCTTATTGCGCAAATGTCTCAAGTACTCCCATCTCATTTCATCTAGGTCCAATTCCTCATATTGGGAACATAAATCAAAGTGCTTTACTAAACATATACAGAAAATCAAGCTTAGATTGCTGTTTGTATTTCTACACTATTATAATTGTATGTAACAATAACAACTTGCATTTACATAAAACCTTTGGCACGGAAAAGTATCCAGAAGTTATATTAGATAAAAATGAACACCTAAAACTAATGGAAATGATAGATGAAATATCCCTTCAGATCAAAGAAGTAGGTTTTAAAGAAGACCTGAATGTAAAATATGGGAAGAAACATTATGAAGCACTCAGAATCAGAACTGCATGTGTTATTAAAATATGAATTCCTTTATGCATCTTCTGGAATCCCTCTGCTGGTACATGTGTACAGAAGCCAGGGGCAGTGAAAAGTAGATAGACAGAGGAGTTGAGGGAGGAATGTGGGACAAAGTGGCTGAATTAAGTGCTACTTAAGGAGAAATCAGCATTTTCATGTTTAATTTAGTTTACTAAATTACTTTAATGATGTTGAATATGACATATGTACTCAACTCTTTTGATGACTTCCCTTTTGTTTAGTTTAATTATAACTCAAAGCAAATTAAAATATTAATCTAATATTTATGGATTAGAGAAGCTGAAAGGTTATAACTTGAACCAAACAATTATTTATATTACGAATGATTTATAATCAGTATTAATAACACATTTCTTCTGTCTTCATAATTCATGACCTAACGTTGACTCTTTGTGAGATCTATTCATATATTTATATATACAGAATAAAAGAAACTAGTCAATTTTGGGTAGAACATAATGTGAAGCTTTGTTGAGACCTACTAAAAATAATTGAATGCCCGAGGTGTATTCGTACAGAGGCCTTCCCTAATCAAACAAATTCTTTATCCAGCTCCAACAACATGTTAGCCTTGTGATTTCTAATTAGGATCCAAATATAGTAGGTCACAGGAATAGGAAAACAATGAAATGTTGTTATGATATTGGGCTTTATGTATTGAATTGATAGCTCTTGACAGGTCTTGACATCAGTTAATTACATTTTTCCCGAACCTCTAAGACTGCAAATCAGGTGCCTGCTGTCTGATGGAGTCTACTTAAAAACAATATCTAATTTCAGCTTTCTTTTAGATAACTGAATTCCTCACTTCGACTGTCGCTGGCATACTTCTTGATGTTGATCAGTAAATTTGACTCTGAATATTAAATTATGGTCTGCATTCTCCTCTATGACTGTAACACTGCATTCTGTACCATCACTTTTCCTTATCTGTGAATTTGTCTGTATAGTATGTAAGAAATAATACTTTTCACTGTATACTAATGAGACAATAATAAATCCAATCAAAACTCTGTGAAACCGCACCAGGGAATGAGGGGAAATTGGGGCAATGATACACAGTTGCCTCATAGTCTTAACTGGCTTTCCTTCCCTCAGGTCACCTGCTGGATTACACTTTTCTCATCACGTGGAGTAAGGCTTGAGTCTCCATAGGATTTCCCTGCATTTCTTCACAGAGTTTTGTTGTGAAAGATGGTGGTAATCAATAAGAAATAATGGCAAAACACACAGTGCTCCCAATAAGGTCAGACAGTCTTGAAGTAACATCCTTTCTTCCAAATAAGATCTAATTCAGTTACCTGCCAATAAATAGTATCAGGGACCTTTCTTTTGATCTTCAAAGCTTTTCTGACACACTAAGATTCTTTAACATCTTTTCTGAGCCATGTCAAAGCCATGTCACCAGGATTCTCCTTGGACTGGTCAGCTTCAGTCACACTGAGATCCCACACTGTACAAGAATTGATGAAAATTGATTAGAATTCCAGCAACCAGAACTCAAGTAGACCTGCTAGATTACCATTCCAAATAGAAGAACCCTAACCCTTTCTCCAGAAGAAAGAAAGTGTTTCTATTGCCTTATGACACCGATAATTGAGTGATAATGTTGATCCCACCAATAAATTAGGATGGAATTGTATAAATAGTTGTAGCGAAGTACCTTTCACATTATCACTCCATCTCTGGATATAAGGATTAATGATGTGGAGATGTTGGTGTTGGACTAAGAAGTCTCACAACACCAGATTAAAATCCAATAGGTTTATTCAATAATAAATGCCACAAGGCTTCGGAATGTGTTCCTTTGTCAGGTGAGTAGAGAGTTCTGTTCAGAAACAGGGTATACAAAGGCCCACACAGTTTACAAGATTCTGTGGCATTTACTATCAAATAAACCTGTTGGAATTTAATCTGGTGTTATGAGACTTCTTACTATAAGGATTAACTCAAGGGCATTTGCTGCTCATTTCCTGTGTATATAGGAACATAGGAATTAGGAGAAGAAGTAGGTAAATTAAGCCTTTTGAGCCTGCTCCTCTATTCAATCAGATCATGGCTGATTTGTCCCTGGTCTCAAATCCAGCTCTCACCTGTTCCCTACATCCCAGTATCCCTTTTTTATTAGGAATACATCTATCTCCTTTTTGTAACCATGCAGCAATTCAGACTCCACCACACTATAGGACAGCGAGCTCCACAAATTCACCACCCCCTGCGAGAAGTAGTTCCTCCTCATCTCAGTTTTAAATCCGTCACCTCTGAACTTATACCTATGACTTCTTGTTTGAGATTTCCCCATAAAAGGAAACATTTAATCTACATTTATTTTATCAATCTCTTCTAAAATTTTATATACCTTGATCAGATCCCATCTCATTCTTCTAAACTCCAACGAGCGTAAGCCCAAATAGTTAATCTTTCCTCACACGTCAATCCCTTTATCCTCGAAATCAATCAGATGAACATTGTGTGTTGTACAAGTAATTTAAATGAAGGTATAAATATATTTGTGATTTCACCAGTTCTATTCATAACTTGGTATCTGGGCAATATTCATCACTGGGACTATTTCTTGGAATTGCTCTGGTTACGTTCTGTTTCAATATATTTTATGCAAGAGGGAAAGCATATTATATTCAACTAATGGTGGAATTGCTTGTACTAAAGATTAAGATCTGAATTTCTCTCATCTCTTCAAGAGATATCCCCTTTGTACAAGACTCTGTCCAAAAACTTTAGGATTTGGTGAAGAGGTCAGAGGCAGCCTGGACTGACAATTGATAAAGAAGTCATGGCAGCTGCGATGAAGGTAAGTGCACACGTGGAAGATGCTGAGCATGCCAGCCTCGCTTCCTACTGTTCTGCCCCTGACAACCCCAAACAATGCCTGACAACTGTTCCCACTCCTCATGCCTGCTATACAGTGCCAAGGGCACCTCCTATCAAATACTACATTTGCCTTTGCCATGCTGCTCCCCTATGGGTCTTGGATGATGCTGGGGCAGCTATAACTGGGTCCCCACTCTGTATCCAACTCCATTCAGCAAAAGTGAAACGGACATCTCCTGCAAAGCCTTTAAGATTCCACCCTCCACCTCCAATAAGTGCAATAATAGGGGAACTCTGCATTGATTAGTCATAGCTAGCACAAAGGAAGACGGTTGTGGTAATTGGAGGTCAATCACTTCAGTCCAAGACATCATTTAGGAATTTCTCAGGGTAGTGTCCTGGAGCCAATCATCTTCAACTGCTTCATCATTCACCTTCCCTCTAACACAAAGCCAAAAGTGGGGATGTCCACTGTACAATGTTCAGTTTCTGAGGCCACATGAAACAAGATTCAGGCTTGGACTGAGAAATGGCAAGTATAATTTATGATACATAAGTGACAGGCAATGACCATTTCCAACCAGAGAAAATTCAGTCATCTCCCCTTGACATTCAATGGAATTATTATTATTGAATCTCCCACTATCAATATTTTGGATATTACTATTGACCAGAAACTTATCTGAACCAACCATATAAATACTATGGCTACCAAAGCAGGTCAGAGGCTGGGTATTCCATGGTGAATAATTCATCTCCTGATGCCCAAGAACCTGTCCGTGATCTATGAGGCACAAGTCAGGTGTACGATAGAACATGCTCCACTTACTTGAATGAGTCCGGCTTCAACAACACTCAAGAAACTAGACACCATTGAGGACAAAGCAGCCCTTTGATCTCCATCCACTATTTCCATCCACCAACCTTAATCATGCACTACCACCACCATCAATGCATAGTGGTAGTAGTGTGTACCATTTACAGGATGCACTGCAACAACATTGCAGGGCTTCTTTATAGAATCATAGAAACACTACAGTACAGAAAGAGGCCATTTGGCTCATCGAGTCTGCACCAACTACAATCCTACCCAGATCCTACCCCCATATCCCTGCATGTTTTACCCACTAATCCCTCTAACATACGCATCTCAAGACACTAAGGGGTAATTTTAGCATGGCCAATCAACTTAACCTGCACATCTTTAGACAGAGGGAGAAAACCAGAGCACCAGAAAAAAACCCACGCAGACAGGAGAAGAATGTGCAAACTCCACACGGACAGTGACTCAAGCCGGGAATTGAACCTAGGTCCCTGGCGTTGTGAAGCAGCAGTGCTAACCACTGTGTTATCGTGCTGCCTTTTTCAAAAGTGCCTTCTAAATTCGCAGCGCCTGCCCATTAGAAGAACGAGAGCAACAGATGCATGGGAACACCACTATCTACAAGTTCCCCTCCAAATCATACACCATCTTGACCTGGAATCGTATCACACAATTCTTTCATTACTGCTGGCTCAAAACATGGAACTCCCTTCCTAACTGCACCATGAGTGTATCTCAAGAGGACAACACACTGCATTTCTTTCATGGGCAATTAAAGATGGGCAACTTTTGGCCTTTCTGGCCAAATTCGAATCCCTAGAAAGAATAAATAAAGAGCAATCTCTGGAAATATTTTTATTAGTCTTAGTCAGGAGGCGGGCATGATTCCTGTCCTAATGTGATAAACATTGTTGTTCCCAGAAAAGACTGGCACCACTACATTTTTTGGGCCCTTCCCCATGCCTGCCTACATTCTCAATCTTTGAGAGGCTGAAAGGTTTGGTTTGAAAGCACTAACATTCTGATCAGTGAGTCCAAAACTCCCCTTAATATTTTAGTTTCAAAAATAATTTTCAAGTAAACTCTGGTTTGAGCTTTAATAAGCTGAACTGTTTAGTTAAGGCATCCGCTTCTGAGTTTCCATCAACATTGACTTCCAATCACTTATCTGTCTGAAGTAACTCTCCAATAAGTTGGAAAAGCAGTCAGAAAAATTAACTGTGCACAAGTCACTCTAATGAACAGGGCTAGGCCACATTGAATTTTTCAAAAAAGTTTCATTTATATCACAAATTTCATGATCTCATGACGGTCCAGACTACTTTACACCAGTGATGCACTTTTGTAGTCTAGTCACATTGTCATGTAAAAACATTGCAGCCATTTCATGCACAGCAAGATTCCACAAACATGCAATAATAGCTAGATTACCTGTTTTACAGATGTTGTTTGACATGTTGATTCTGCTGATTACACATATTCTGCCAATGAGGAACAGAATTTGAGGAACAGAAGGATCTTGGTGTATGTGTCAATAGATCCCTGAAAGTAGGCAGTCAAGTGGATAAAGTTGTTAAGAAGGCATATGGAGTCTTAGCTTTTATTGGTAGGGGGATTGAATTTAGGAGCCGCAGCATCATGTTGCAACTGTACAAAACTCTAGTGCGGCCGCACTTGGAGTATTGTGTGCAGTTCTGGTCCCCACATTATAAGAAAGATGTGGAGGCATTGGAGAGGGTACAGAGGAGGTTTACCAGGATGTTGCCTGGTATGGAGGGCAGGTCCTATGAAGAGAGGTTGAAGGATTTGAGGTTGTTTTCGTTAGAAAGGAGGCGGCTAAGAGGGGATCTTATTGAAGCATATAAGATGATTAGAGGTTTAGATAGGGTGGACAGTGATAGCCTTTTTCCTAGGATGGAGAAAGCTAGCACGAGGGGACACAGCTTTAAATTAAGGGGTATGAGTTATAGGACGGATATCAGAGGTAGGTTCTTTACTCAAAGAGTGATTAGGGAGTGGAATGCCCTGCCTGCAGCTGTTGTAGATGCGCCAAGTTTGGTGGCGTTTAAGAGGTTAATTGATAAGTATATGGAAGAGAAGGGAATGGTTTAGTTTGGAGGGGCATTGCTTTTTATTTTGGTCGGCACAACATCGAAGGCCGAAGGGCCTGTTCTGTGCTGTATTGTTCTATGTTCTATGTTCTATGTTCAATGTGGTCTATGCTAGTCTTGTGAGCCTCCCCTAACTTTAGTCCCTCAATTCACTTTCCCTTGTGTAGTTATAATGCCTGACACTCAAGCAGAACTGACATTTCTGATGGCAGACCATTGATCTGAAGCCCTTATTTCTCTCTCCACAGACACTTCTGTGAATTTCCAGCACTTTTTATTTTAATATAAGAGTTTACAGCTTAGGAAGAAACTCAAGTTTCATGCTGGCTATCAGACTCCAGCCTCCTTCAAATTTAATGAACCCACTGATTAACAAATTCTTCCTTCTCTTGAGAAATATGAAGCAAATCGACCCTAATCTGCTCTTTATCTTGTCTTGTACTCACCACTTTGCTTATCACTCTCATTCACTTCACTCTGGCTTAACAGAATTAAACAACGACTGCATGACGGAGAAATCCGGGCACAGTTATTTTTGGGCATACAATAAAGTATAGGATATGATCCTTGCATAGGAATGTTAAGGTCTAACGCATGCCCAATAATTAAGCCTGGGACTTTGTTTTCTGATTGTGGAGAGTAAGAAATGCGAGTGGTGGAGCTTGTGTTGATGAGGGGGTGTGGGGAGTGATGGGGAGTTGCAGCGGGGCAGTGGACTTGGTCTCTCTTGGGATAGTGTGGAGGGCATTAATTGTTCACTGAAGAAGATGATTTCTCTACTTGGGGTAGGGTGTGGGGCAATAATTTGTGGGTTCAGACAACCGTCCATTTGTTTCCTGATTGCTTCAACCAAATACTTTTCTGCTGCATGTGACAATTTAATTCATAAATTAACAACTGAAAATATGAAAAATAATTCCCTGGATTAGATTTAATTTATGCTGGGTTTGCTGGTTGGAGGTGGCTTGCTAAAGAGCACCAATGGTTTCTTTTTGTTGAAGTCCATAGTTGTTTGTGTTGCTTGTCGGCTGTGCCACTGGGAAACCCACCATGGTGTGGGATGGGGGGATAGTCTTCGGCAGGACCAGAAGAAAGGCTAAAAATCTCCAGCTTGAATTTCCACGAGACTATAAAAATGCGAACAGACTGGCTACTTTGTGTTTGTTTTCATATTTCAATGAGTTGATAACTAAAGTTCTTTTCTCATTTCAATTTAACTGAGGCAAACATCTCTCTTTTAATATAATTTATAAATGCATTTTAAATCTAAAAATATGGTTCACATAAAGCTTCATTTCCTCCACTTCACTTGACCCCTCCGCTGTCTATGAATTCTCTCACTATCTGACATCAAGGCCAGAATTTTCCAACTCTCCATGCCGGCCAGATTTTCCCATCCCGCTGCAGTGAACGGAGATTTGTTATAGAATAGAATCCCTACAGTGCAGAAGGAGGCCATTCAGCTGATCAAGCGTACTCTGACAACAATCTCACCCAGGATTTATCCCTATAACCCCATATTTATCTTGTTAATCCCCCTGACACTAAGGAGCAATTTACCACCGTCAATTGACATCTTTGGATTGTGGGAGGAAACTGGAGCACCCAGGGGAAACACATGCGGACACGGGGAGAACATGCACTCCACCCAGATGGTTTCCCAAGCCAAGAATCAAACCCAGATCCCTAGCACAATGAGGTAGTAGTGCTAACCACTGTGCTGCCCATTTTGCTGGGCACTGACCTTGCTGCAGCGGGAGTATGGCCTAAGTGGGTGGTACGATTTCGTCCCAAGTGTTGGGTTAGCGGAAATTTAATCCAGTTACATTTGGGAAAATTGAAGGTCATTGTCTTTGACCCCTGTCACAAAGAGTGTTTCCTTAACACCAACTCTGCTTCTCCCTGGCAACTGTCTCAGGTTGGACCATGTTCTTCACAACAATGGCCTTGTGCTAGACCCTGAAAGGAGCTTCTACCCGAGTAAAACTGCCTATTTCCAACTCCTTAACGTTGTCAGACTCCGTCTACCTTCAGAAAACTGCTTCTGAAACCCTCCTCCGTGCCTTTGTTCCCTCTAGGCATGATTCCAATGCAATCACAACTGGCCTAAGGCATTCTACCCACGCAAACTTGGTCATTCAAAACCCTAGCATCAAACACCACTCATCCTTGAGGTGGCTGACTCAGATTGCCCCTCCCATTTCTCCCCCCAAGCAAGCAACACCCCTTATGGAGTTTGATGACCTGACGATTGTAGTTAAGGAGTTTAGCGTGCTCATTCCCAGCCAATGATCCCAGACATAATCTGTTTCCCACCCAGTAAGGACGGGAACCAAATTAACCTATTCAAATCCCTGCTGATTCCGTTTGAGGCCGGATTCTCCCCCTTTCTGGGGTTTTCTGATCCTCGGGTGCAGTGGCAACCTGGTGAGAATCACTCCTGGTCTCTACAAACAGAGACCAGGCAAGATGGTCATTCGAGGATGGGGGAGGGGGAGAGTGATGACTCAGAGGTCATTGATGGTTGGGGACATGGTTGGGCAGTGCCAGTCTGACAGTATGAATTTGCAATTCCAGGTTGAAACTTCCAAGTGGGCACTGCCAGGATGCTGGGAGTGGTTCTATGGGGGTTTGGGGTGGGACTGTGGGTGCTGTGGAGCCTGATAGTGATGGGGCATTAAGAGGTCATGAAAGGGGGTGCATGAATGGGGGACATGAAGGGGGCATGAAGGAGGTGGGCAGCAAGAGGAGACATTAAGTGGGGGCTTGAGGTGGTGGGATCTCAAGGAGGGACATGGAAGAGGAATGATGGGGGTTTATGAAAATGGGCATCAAGGGGTTATGAAGGGTATGGTTATGAAGGGAGACCCTATGGGAGAGCCCCAGTGCTCTGATCTTTTTTGGGCTTGGGGTGGGGAAACATCCCTTCAATGGAGGAGGGTCCCTGATGTCCATGGGGAGAAGAAGGGGGGTTTTCAGTTTCAATTTAAGATCAGAGTGCCCTTTGAAAATGGTGCCTGATCTCTATGAATTTGAGCTTGCTGGCATGTTTAGGTCCCGTCCTCTCAGAACCAGTGCAAAATTCGCTCCTCTCCGAAAAAAGGCTGAGTTTGGGAAGATTGCAAACTAGTTGCCTCACCCAAAAAGCCACATTCCCATCCATGGGAATGGCGGTGCATGCTCAAAATCTGAAGAAATTTGGAAAATATGATTTGTTGCCGTTGAGTTTCTGAGCTCCAATCTTCCTGGCTCCTCACCAGCAGAGCAGCATGAAACAGGTTACAGGATCCCAGGACTCTCATTTTAATTCATTAACATGTCATTAGCGAGCACTCTCCCCAGACTTATCCCTTACCAGATATTTAGCAGGTGCTGGCATCGTATTTACAACATTAGCGCGAATCTGATGCTCGGAGAGGAAATTTGAAGATGAATGCTCAGACAGCCAGCACACTTTAGAATTTTCATTGTTCGGGGAGTACTGGAGAGGATGTGGGAGACACCACTCATGGCCAATTATGGGGGTCCCAGAATAGCCAAACTGGGGAGAGGGTCACTTACAGACTTTACCTTCCCTTCATGTGGGGTGCCTCTTACTTTAAAGGCTGGTATGCAGGCAATGCTTCCCGTGCACTCCTTCCTAGACTCCTGTCTATGTCACAGCTAAGGGAGTGCCCTGGATAGTTAGGGTTAAAGTTTGAAAACAAGAATCTCACAGGGGGTTTATTTCCTTAACCACTGACTCCCACCATTCTTAACCCCCAACCCTCTCCTGTCCATTGTCTGCTAGGACACGGTGCTGGGTTTAGAAAGCACTGAACAATAGAAAGACAATGCATTTGGCCTGTTCTGATTCATTGGTAAGAGATCATACAATTCTGACATTAAAGAATACTGCTGTAATATGACACTTATACCATGCAGAATTCTATAATCACAATTCAGCATGGCAATCTGCTGTGTAAAAACAATCTTTAGTCATAAATCCATGAAGCCAAATCATAATGCTGAAAATAACACATCTCAGTATAATCTGTTTTATTTATCATTAATTAGGTACTCCCTCGGACAGTGTTCTGACCGAACATTGCTGAGAGAAATGTATCTTTCAAATGAATTTACCTGAAAAAAAAATAAGGTTTTAAGCTGTCTACCTTTGGCTCAAAGCCAATGTCTAGTTAACTCTATTGGGGATTGTGCACTTACTAAAGCACCTAACAATTAATAAATTCTCCATTCTCTATTCCAATACATAATCTGAAGATGGAACAATGGCAAAATTTTACATTGTAAAAACAATGTTTTTGTTGTTGCTTCTTGTTGATAAGTAGAATTGTTGTGTCTTAAATTCTGTAAAATGAACACTTGCACTAGAAGTGGTTCTTGCATTGTAATTGGAGGATGTGAATTGTCAACTAAAATAGAACTACAGGCTTAATAGAGATTAGTGATAAAAGGAACAGTTGCAGCCTAACACAAAGAGATATATCAAAAAAGGTAGAAGGATCTCTACAGTACAGTAGGAGGCCATTCAACCCATCGAGCCCATACCGACAACAATCCTACCCACACCTTAACCCCATAATCCTATGTATTTAGTGCGTTAATCTTCCTGACATTAAGGGGCAATTTACCATGGCCAATCAGCCTAACCTGTACATCTTTGGACTGTACGAGGAAAACAAAGCCTCCAGAGGAAACCCACACAGACACTGGGAGAATGTGCAAACTCCACACAGACAGTGACCTGAGATCAAAATTGAACCCCGATCCCTAGCTCTGTGAGGCAGCAGTGCTGACCACTATGCCACCATGCAACACAAGATGAAAAATTGGAGAAAACGTAGGCTTAGATCAGCACCATGAGTTCTTGTCTTTGAATGATTGCTGGAGAAAAGTGAGCTCTTCAGGTTAATATTAGCAGGGCAAATGAATTAAAAGATCACAAAAATGTTTCCTTCAAACACTTCTTCAATACATAAGTAGCAAGCTCTTTTCTGATGCAAACCAATGCTTAGTGACATAGGAAGTTACAACTTTTAAGGAGATATATGTGGAAATTGGGTAATGTATGCCCAGCTTTAACAGCCATGTTTCCTGAGAGCTGAGAAGGTTAAATTTGAAATGATGGATAGATTTGAGCTACACAGCCTCATTATAATGTGCAGATAGTTAGCACAACTTCTGTGAGTGGATTCATAACTGCACCACCACTCAGGGGCTAGAATTCAACAAATTTCATTAGCTGATGGCCTACATCCTAGAGTTTTGAAAGAGCTAGCTGCAGAGTTAGTGGATGTGCTGGCTATGATTTTCCAAAATTCCTGAGATTCTGGAATGTTTCCAACAGATTAGAAGTTAGTAAATGTAACAAAAGGGAGGGAGAGAGAAAACCAAGAGTAAGCCTGAGGTCAGTTATCGGGGAAATGCAGGAATTAATTATTTAGAAAGTCTTAGCAATGAATATCAGAAACTGATAGCCAAGTTCTGCACACAAGAGAACGGCCTCAACTGGGATCTTGGGTTCATGTCACACTACATGTAACCCTCACTATTTGGCCTGGGCTTACAAAATCTTGCTAACTGTCCTGGTTTGAGACAATTCACATCTGTAAACTCGATTACCTGAAAAGAATCACATTTTAAGCATTATCTTGCAATTGTGTCTGTGTCTATACATGCCATCTTTGTGAAACTCACCTCTCCACTCACCTGATGAGCAAGTGCTCCGAAACTACTTGAATATAAATGGCTTGGATGAATAAATCACGACTAATGTATCTAGATTTACTAATGATACAACGATAGGTGGGAGTTCAAGCTGTGAGAAGGATACCAGGTTACTTCAATGAAGCCTGAAGTCCAATTTTGGATTGATCTCAGGCCTTTTGGTCTGACTGCAAATTGCAGCCCATCGCTACCTCGATGTGGAAAACTGATGTCAACAAATTTACACCCAATCCTCTACTTGCCTGAATTCTCGAACTGTACAGTCAGCTTTCTTATGACCTGAGTTTAACAGCCCACTTTATTACATATTACAAACGAGTCGGGACTTTAAGTGCAGTCTAGTGGCTGTGGGCAACGTATCATGATCTATTACTATTCATTTTGACACCTTCAAATTCATTTCAGTACTTGCTAATGTTATTGCAATCCATGCCAAAATCCAAAGTGAATGGGTATTTTCCTATTTATGGATCTTAATTTTAAAATGGCAGCCCATTTTTCAATCATTCAACAAATGAACACATTTATGACTTGAAATGAGTAGCTATTTTTTTTTAAGTGGCATGTTATCCTGAAGTAGGATATACAACCTCTGGTTTTTCAACTCCTGGAACTGTTTCTTTCACTCAAAAATCTCACAAAATCTACAAATCAAATTTATGTGTCTAAAGGGAGAATCGCTGCTGCTGCAGCTGCTTCCAGGAGGAGAAGTCAGAGCTGCAGCATGAGTATAATGGAGTTAGCATGGTTAGCTTTCGTTATTTTTTTGGAACAGGATGGAAATAGTTTTCTTCTAATATGATATCAGCAGAGTGTTATGCAAAAATGTGAAGTTTATCGTGTTTCAATAGCAGTGGATATTTAGGAAGTGGTGTCAATGTGCAATCAGCAAAAAAGGAAGACAAAGAAGGTCTTGTGGTATTAATGCAGTTACTTGAAACACATTTAAGTTACAAATATCACTGTGGTTTTTTTTTGCATTTGTACCAGATCCCTCGTCGCTTTGAGAAACCCGTTGAGTTTTGGACACTTTCAAAATGCAAAGTTTCAAAGGGATTTGCACATATATCCCAACTAGATATAAAAGATAAGGATCGCCGTCACTTTTGCTGAAGCTGTTTTGGAACGGCCATTGATACTGTTTCACTTGGAGAGGAAGCTTCAGCTATCGGATCCTTTGGTAACTGTGTGAACGGCCAAAGATCTTGGCACTCAAGGCCAATAAAAATTGGGGAAGTTGTTATTATCTCACTACACATCAAGCCAGCCTGTCATCACATGTGCTAAACATAAAGTGATGTGTGGTATTGTAGGTTAAAGCACACAAATCATATAAACAGCTTTGATGATGGGCAACACCATAAAACATCTACTGCAAAATTTTAACAAAGAGAGGTTCAGTATTGGTAACTTTTGCCTGCTTAGTTTGGCCTGTAATAGTGCACGTGATTTAAGTTCCAGCTTAATGGCAAGATTTTCCATAGTTGAGATTGATCAGATTGATGCCAACAAAGCATTGCAGAAATTCTTTTATGAGACCAATCATTCTTCCTCTGACATGATTGGACTCTCAGAATAGCACATGTTTTTCTCTAATTCTTGTTATTCAAATAAGAAAAGTCTTTACTTGTCATTTAGTGGTCTAATAAATTGTGATCTTGCAATAATTAAAATAAATGCAATTTCAGCAAGACAAAAGCAGGAAATTCCTCGTCAAAATATATCTGTACTGTAATATGAATTAACATCATTATAAAATTCAGCTTCCTATTCAGATCAGTAAAAAGCAAAGGTCACATATTTTGAATGTGACTTATCACATTGTTTATAGTAATGCAGACTTTGTCCGCACCTTCCCCCCCACCACCCCCCACACCGCTGCCCCATAAGCAGTGGCCACATGCTGGCCCAGATGTTACTGCAAATTTGAAATCTTTGCTTCCTTTCCATTTCAATAGGCTAGTCTCCACCATAGCAAATAAAAAATAAAATAACTCTCAGGTGACGGCCTCTAGGGTTATCTCATTGTTGTTGCACAATATTCACCTCTAGTACTCTCTTTCCATAGTGTAAATTCAAACAGGATCAGCACTGGTAGAGGAGCAGTGGCAGCACCTTCCTTCCATGCAGGCATGCATGTCCATATACTGCAGCTGGGGATTATGTTTTTGTAGCTAGGCAATGTTGTTCTGGCTGTCCCTGGAGGTAAGTTGAAGTCTGTTACCATCGCACAGGAGAATTACTGGGCAGGCTAAGTTCCTAGAAAAGCTAGAAAAAGAAAATTGTTAGTTGCTGGGGATCATTTAAAGAACATTTTGCTTGGGGTTCTAAGTTTCATCTATATATAAAGGAAAATATTTCAGCAGCACTCTGTGATGGTTCCTTTGCAATGCCAGACTGAAAGGACAACACTCAAAGTCACAGATTTAACTGAAAGAATGACATCATTTAATCACTGGCTAATATCTCACATGTGCTATCTGACCTTCAATTTCAAGAATGACCCCATATGCAGTACAGAGTGTACCTTACGCTGTATAGCTTACAGTATCTTATCCAAGTACCACATAGTATCTAATACTCCAGTCCACACCGATAAATCAGCTATCATCTTGAGATCCCTCTCTTATTAGACCAAAAACGTGTTCCTGCATTTTCTGCCTGATGCATCTAGCTTAGACTCTACACTGTAATAAGTTTTGCAAACAAAAATCAGTCTTTTGCTCGGTATTTCACTTTCTGGAACTACTATTTCCAAGTTCATGCCCTGTCGTTATGTTACACAAAATCTTCATATTACTTTGGTAGTCTCCTTTCACACCTCAATCTGCCTGCTGTCTCAGAACTCAGGTCACCACATCAGGCTTGGGGAATGTTGTCATCCTCTCTGGAACTAACGATTTTTTTCCTGATGATAGAAAACTTTTTGACTTCTGTCAACATCACTGACTTATACCGCTGGATTACTGAACATCAATTTCATCTCTGAGATTACATACAAACTGATGCAAAAACAGCTTTCTTTCCTGCTGCCATCAGACTTTTGAATGGACCTACCGTACGTTAAGCTGATCCTTTTCTATAACCTAGTTATATATAAAACTATATTCTGTAAAACTATATTCTGCACCCTCTCCTTTTGTTCTTCCCAATGCACTCTATGAAAGGTATGTTTTGTTGTATAGCATTCAAGAAACACTGTTTCCCAATACTGCAGAGGAGGTTTCTCATGCAGAGAGCGGTGGGTACCTGGAATGCACAGCTAGAGGAGGTGGTGGAAGCAGGCACATTAGCAACATTTAAGAAGCATCTGGATCAGTACATGAATAGGGAGGGACTAGAGGAATATGGACTGAGTAACGGCAGAAAGTTTTTTTTTAGTTTAGTTAGGGTTTCATGAACAGCATAGGCTTGGAGAGCCAAAAGGTCTGATCCTGTGCTGGATATTTCTTTGTCCTTTGTTCTTTGTTCTTTATGTGATAATAATAAATCAAATCAAATCTAGAGCAGAACGTACCTTCCAGTCTCTTATCCAAGTGCCATATAGTATCTACTCAAGTCCACACACACACAGCAAGATTTCGCCATGACAGGCACATATAATAATTCAAGTTATTATTGTCTCCAAGTCACCTTGTCTCATAATGGAGCACCTCCCGACACAGGGCTGGAAGGAAATTACATGGCTACTAGGAGTGAAGAAGTGCTCATCAAAGGTGCACTGAGTGAAACTTCAATGCAAACAATAAGAAAAAACTTGAGAACTGCTTGGTTTGTAGTTGATGGAAGTACACATATTCATATATTGTTGCCATGGTTTCTAAATAAATACATATTCAATATGACAAATCTCTACAAAATTTATGAATGTGTATATATTGTTCAAAATTTCCACACATTATCCTGCATTCCGTTAAACACCAGCAAAAACAATTATTTTTTCAAGAAAAATCCTCAGCGTGCCAGGGTTATAAATAATGAATTCTTATAAAATGATGCATTTTAAATGCATGATATTAATGTTACTGGAACTTTCTATGTCACATTTTGGGACACTTACCAAAGTAGTGTGCAAATTACATTTGCAAAGTTTCTTTACAACATCTGTCTGTTTGAGTTTTCCAGTTCAACAGCGATTGAGTTGTGTTGTATTGTACAAAAGAAAACAATATATCCAGCCAAGTGTCTAAATAAAAATTAAATAGAATTGAAGATGCTGGAATTGAACAGTAGTTTGATCACAAAATGTTCATATTCTTCCCATGTTCAAGTACACTACTAGATTTTGTTTGTTTATAGTGGGTAATCAGGTAGTGGAAGTTTCCCTAGACTAGCAATCCAGAGGCCCAGGATAATGTTCTGGGGACACGGGTTCAAATCCTATCATAGCAACTGGTAGAATCTAATTAATTAATTAATTTGGAATATAAAGCTAGTCTCAACAATGATGACCATGCCAATTATCATCAATTGTTGCAAAAATCCTTCTGTTTCACTGTTGTCTTCAGGGAAGGAAATTGGCCATTCCTGTGCTACATCCAACTCCAAAACCCACAGCAAGCCGTGATACTCAAGGACAATTAGGGAGGGGCAACAATTATGGACCTTGCCAGTGACTCCCACATCACAGGAAAGAATCAGAAAAACTTCATTTTTCCAGCCGCTTTGAACATGTGGGAGGAAATTTTCAGTGTTGCCTACTTGGCTCTGATCTGACAAACTAGCAGCTGTTATTGAAGGTGAGGGAAGAGTATGGGGATGGGGATGGTCTCAATGCCAAGGTCCAACAGATACAATATTCAAGTGAGCTTGGGTATGTAAATTGGTAAGCACCTGAACAGGCATAAGATTATTTTGATATACAAAATATACTCCAACACATGGCCTTAATTCTCAGATCTGTGTGCTTGGCACAAATCTTCCACTTGTACTGGGCAGTAAGTTCTCTTTAGTAGGACCGAGGGTAGCATGGTAGCCAGTGGTTAGCACTGCTGCCTCACAACACCAGGGACCCGGGTTCAATTCCTGGCTTGGGTCATAGCACTGTCTGTGTGGAATTTGCATGTTCTCCCTGTGTCTGTACGGGTTTCTCCAGGTACTTCGGTATTTTCCCACACTCTAAAGATGTGTGAGTTAGGTGGGTTGGCCATAGTAAGTTATCCATTAGTATCAGGGGGATTAGCAGGGTAAATGTTTGGAGCTATGGGATTAGGGCCTGGGTGGAATTGTTGTCGGGGCAAGCTTGATGAGCAGAATGGCCTCCTTCTGCACTGTAGGGATTCTATGATTTGTGGCAATTTCAGAAAAGGAGATCAAAAGCACTTTTTATCCTTTCCTTTTCTTTTTTTCAGTGGTGCCAGGATGTGCAGGAAGAGGGGTTTACAAAAATATTGTGACTGATCATGGGTCCCAGCTTGCTACCCTTCCAGGATAGGCTGCCCTTTCTCTGGCCACTGAGCTTGCTAGCTCAGTGTGTGAGATTCAGCTTTTATCAGGCTCTGTTTGAACTGGCCAGTTCTAGAGAAGTGCCTAATTGACATCACAGTGCTTCAGTTACATTCAAATAAAATGACTCTCGATCACCTAACATCAGCTTCAGACAGGTGATATGAGCGAAGAGAACCAATTCCTTCTCCTTCTCTGCTGTCATAACTTTGTCAAAAGTTTGGTGTAAGCTTCTTTTTCTGCATGTCAGTGGGGTTTCTGTTAAACTTTTGCCAATGTCATTGTTGTGCAGAGGAGCTCTGAGGCTCTTAAGAGTATGGATCTATCATATTTACAGAAAATGGAAGAGTTTAGAAAGATTGGATGAGTCCCTATCTAAAAATGTTCATATCACTTCACATCTTTTGCTTTCAACTGTGTTCATTTCACATCAACTGCACTCAATTGCAATATTTTGATATCATTTGCTATCATCTGGCTATCAATTTATTTCATTTTCACTCTGAACCATAATTGTAATGTGAAAAAATGGTTATCAATCAACATCATTGCCATCAATTGCCATCCTGCAATGATCACAAAAAATAGGAATATATATGCAGTGTATAGGGTCTCGCCAACACCACCCCACCCCCTGCCAAACCCCCACCTTGCCCTCCCATCTCTTCCCTTTCTCCCACCACACTCTTTATTCCCTTTCCCCTTCTCCGTTTCCTTTCCTTTTCTTCCTCACCCTTCTTTCCTCCTCTTCTCTGATTCGCACCCCTCTTTCCCTTTTTCCTATTTCCTCTTTCCCCACCCTCTCCTCATTCTTCCCCTAATTTTTCTCTCCTCCTCCTCCTTTCCTCTCTCCTGTCCCCCTCTTCTTTCTTCCTCTCCTCCTCATACTCCTCTTTCCCCTTCCTCTCCTTCCCCTTCCTTTCCCCTCTGCTCTGTCACCTACTTCTCTTTTCCCATCTTCTTCTCCCCTTTTGTCCTTCCCCTCTCCTCTTTCTCATCTCCCTCTCTTTCTCCTCTTCCTCTGTCACCTCTTTCCTTTTGACTCCTTGCTTCCTTTCCACTTTCCATCCCTCAACCAAGCGGGGGAGTAGAGCACAGGGATGGGGTCACCAGGAGAGGTGGGCTGTGTGATCATTAAGTGAAAGGGAATAGTGGTTGAGAGAAATCAATGAGCCCTAAGGCCCAGCATGTTAGCAAGGACCATGGTCCAGAGATTACTGGGAGGATTGGGACGGAGGCAGTGCACTAGATAACTTAGAGCACACTATCAAATTTGATATCAATGTCATTCCGAATTAGATCTTTCAATGTCAAATTATAATTAGAATCATAGAATCATATAATGCAGAAGAGGCCCTTCAGTCCATCAAGTCTACAAAGACACGTGCAAAAACCTGACCTTTCGCCAAATCCCATTTACCAGCACTTGGCCCATGGCCTTGAATTTTACAAAGTTCCAAGTGCTTCCAGGTACTCTCTAAAGGATGTGAGGCAGCTCATCTCTACCACCCTCCCAAGCAATTCCAGACTGTCATCACCCTCTGGTCAAAAAGATTTTTCCCCTCATCTTGTACCTATATCCTCTTGTGACTGACCCTTCAACAATGAGGAACTTCTAATGCTTAACCACTTTGTCCATGCCCCTTGTAATCTTGTACACCTTGATCAAGTCATCCCTCAGTCTTCTCTGTTCCAACAAAAACAACCCAAGACTCTCCAATCTCTCTTCATAACCTAAATGTTCCATCGTAGACTGAATCCTGGTAAATCCCCTTTGCACCCCCTCCAGAGAACATACTTGAAAGCAAAAATGATGTTAACATTTTCAGATGGGGGTATTTGAATGGAATGTTGTCAGATGTGGTTCAGTTTATAGAGCTTTGTCTCAGAAGTTATCAATTCATAATAAAATCCAGGCTAACATATCACCGTTGAGAAAGTGCTGTTTTGTTGGAAATTCTCTCCCTCAGAAGGGACATTACATCATGGTCCTATCTGCCCTTTGGGCAGCGATGGCCTGGTGGTGTTATCGCTCGACTATTAATCCAGAAACTCAGTTGATCTCCCGGGAACAGAAATTAGAATCCCATCATGACAGATGGTGGAATTTGAATTCAATAAAATCTATCTGGAATTAAGAATCTACTGATGACCCTGAAACTATTGTCAAGTGTCAGAAAAACCCATCTGAGTCCCACTAATGTCCTTTAGGGAAGAAAACCTGCCATCCTTACCTGGTCTGGCCTACATGTGACACCAGAGCCTCAGCAATGTGGTTGACTCTCAACTGCCCTCCAAGGGCAACTAGGGATAGGACCAGCCAGCGATACCTGTGTCCCATGAATGAACAAAAAAAAGGCAAATGTAAAATATTCCAGGGCATTATTTTGAAGAGGAGCAGGTGAGTTCTCCCTGGTCAATGCTTTCCCTCAAATAGCATCATAGAAAAATATATTTTCTGGTTGTTGCCACATTGCTGTTTTTAAAATTCTTCAATGCCCTAATTGGCTCCAACTTTTTTTACATTAGAAAATTAACACACTTCGAGGGTAGATTAATGCTGAAAAGCACTTTGGGACAACCTCAGGTCATGGCTGATGCTTTATAAATACAGGTCTTTCTTTCACTGGAAATAGCAATCAAACAAAGCTTTTACATTTAAAACATACTATACTTTAGGCTTGTTTAGGCCAGTAACTGATGTGTTTTAGAAGAACCTAATCTAATCTGGAGAATCTAATCAAGAATCTTAAAAACAGCAATGTGGTAACAACCAGAAAATATGTTTTTCTATGATGCTATTTGAGGGTAAGCATTGACCAGGGAGAACTCACTTACTCCTCTTAGGTGGAAGCAGAGAGATTATTTCCACTTAGAAGGAAATAAGAACTAGAGGGCACAGCTCAAAATAAGGGGGAGTCAATTTAGAACAGAGTTGAGGAAGAATTTCTTCTCCCAGAGGTTAATAAATCTTTGGAGTTCTCTGCACATTGAAGCAGCGGAGGCTATTTTGTTAAATGTGTTTAAGCCACAGATAGATAGATTTTTGTCCAAAAAGGGAATTAAGGGTTATGGGGAGCAGGTGGGTAAGTGGAATTGAACCACTGTCAGATCAGCCATGATCTTATTGAATGGCAGGGCAGGCTCAAGAGGCTAAATGGCCTACTCCTGCTCCTATTTCTTATGTTCTTATCTTCTTATTTTACATGATTTAAATATTCTTACACTCTATTTACACTAGCAAAGCAATAACTAAATTAACCGATTATTCAGTTCCCCGCATTTAAAGATTTAATTTTGAATTCACAAATTGGATATGCAGCCATTTTGACGGATTTATGAAATTTCCTGCTGCGTATTCTCCTTTTGCATTTTCATTTTCTATCTTTGTACAACCAAGGTAATGTGAAAATTTCTAACCACTGCCAGAATAACTGGTTGATATGTTTCCACATTGGTAAGATGCCTTTACAAACACTTGAAGTATTTTTTTCAGTCTCCACATTTTTTCAATGCTAAAAAGGGTTACAGTATGCATTAGATCATAAATTGTCTTGGTATATATTGAAATCTTACCAAAAAATGGCACAGTGTTGGTTCTGGTGAAGAAAACAATGTATTTCTCTCCAGAGAAACAAACTGGTTTTCTTGCCAGATTTTATTGCACTCTACCGAAAAAAAAGATAGGCGTGTTTCATGCCTTCATGTTAGGGGAGCGGAGCCTTAACATGCCGGTAAAGCCAGGCTGTACTTAGATTGGGGTGCCATGTTAAAAGGATACCTGAATCAAAAGAAACAATGTCCTCCTCCCCAGCCAACTACAGAGGTTTCTCCTTGCTACCACCCCCATTGGAGCCCATATTTGATCCCCATCTCCCCACCCCAAACAAAAACAAAATTTCATCCCTCAGCTTCCCGGATCGGAGACAGCATTCACCTCTCCCATTGCCCCCAACGATTGGAGCCAGCCTTCACCTTTCCCATGAACACTGGGCCCCAATCCCCAACCACCCACACACACAGTCAATGTCCGCAAACACCTCCCCCACAGCAATGCCCCACTCCTCCCCTCCAGCTAAATGGTATTCCCAGCTCCCATGTCCCCTTCTGCCCACCATCACAAATAAATAGATTTGTCCTTTGCCTCCATGAGACTCTCCTCACTGGGGTCCACCCCGGCACTGTCCCGAGCACAACCTGGCAGTGCCAACCTATGCCAAGGAACAGTGCTGGGGGGCAGTGCCAGGCCACTGTTTGGACTTGTCCCTCTCCCCCAGATGCTATATTCATCTTTATGCTCCCAAGGGGATCCCCTTGATAGGTTCACTTCTGGGTGAATCTGTTGTAAACTGTGCTGACATAATGTCACATTGGTCTGAACATACAGCGGAGGGGAAGTAGGGGGTCAATATCTGTCTTGAATTATATTTAAATATACATAAACTTTGTCATTCCAGAGGATGGCAAGCACGAGCTCAATTCTGTCCCCATACAGCACTGAAGTAACAAAAGGCAGTCACAACATTATAGATCAAAGTTGATGTGAGGAACCTATTTAACATTGACAATGTGTGCGGATCTCGATGACATAAATATGAAACTCACAATCCTCAAATAAGCTGGGAGGTTAGAGACAAAACAAAACACCAAATAATGGACATATGTAACCGATTCTTGGAAGAGGTAGCAGATTCAGAGTCAATTGAGGCCATTAAAGGGGAACTAGATTGTTATCTGTTAAGAAAGGAAATGAGAGTTGCTTCACTTTTCAGAGTAATTAGAAAAAAAACAATTTGGGGGAATTCTCTTGATTATCACCAGCAAGTTTGCACGAAGAGCCACTTTTTTCAGCCCCTTTACTGATGTTTCTGCAGTTTTATTGCCAAAGCTACCAAAGGACCCTTATATGTGTTGGCAGAAGTATTTGCTACATAAAAAAAGTTCACACCTCACACCTGCCCCCACCCTGCTCATCCCTTGCCCAAAAACCTTGTACCTGTACTCCTTGGCACTGACTTTTGAGGAGCTCCACTGTCTACCATCCTTCAGCTTGAAAAATAACTATTTACCGTGTCTTGCTGTTATCAGTTCTAATGCCAATATTTTAGCCAAGCTAATACTGAACTCCCTGTTCCGTCAGCCTCAATTTGATCTATCTAGCTTTTATGTAGAACCTTTGTCAAACGCTTTCTTAAAAATTTATATGGGTAACATCCATTGCAAACCCTTCATCAACTTTCCCTGTGATTTAAACAAAAAATAATTAGATTAGTCAAGGACAGAGGTTGGGAGCAATGAGCAAAATGGGAAGGGCCTGACATTCTGAGTTTCAGTTGTAGATGCGCCAAGTTTGGTGGCGTTTAAGAGGTTAGTAGATAAGTTTATGGATGAAAGGGGAATGGTTTAGGTTAGAGAGTCACTGCTTGTTCCTAATTGGTCGGCGCAACATCGAAGGCCGAAGGGCCTGTTCTGCGCTGTAATGTTCTATGTTCTATGTTCTATGGTGGGGGCTGTGGGCGGACAATCTGTGAAGGTAAGAAAATGACGGGCCTAAAGAGAGGAGTCTGTGCTGTCCACATGCTGTCCACATAGCCCAGCATCATGGATAGGATTTTCCTGCCTCGCTCGCTCCAAAACCGGAAAATCCCACCGAGGTCAACAGGTTTTTCCATGATCCACCCCTCACTTCATGCAATTCCCATGGCGGATGGGATGGTAAAATTCTCCCCCATTTCTCAGCACCCTACTCACAAGTGTAACCTGATTACCCAAGTGGGCGCATGGGTTGTATCTTTTCACAGGAGGTGAGCATATTTAATGACCCATGGGCTTTGTTCGTTTTCATGTCATCAATGGAGAACATCAATGGGGAGCCAGGCTTTCAGCGTATCTCAATTCAGTGACCAGGACCTGGAGCTCCTGATGCAGTCAATGAGTGACAGGAGGGACATCCTGCGTGCAGTGGGCAGAAAGCTCTCCCCACCTGTCATAAAACAAGCATGACTGGAGACTGCATAGATTGTGAGTGTCTCGGGTGAGCAAAGGTGCATCTGGATTCAATACCTTAAGTGCTTCCATGACCTTCTGGCAAGGTATTTGACCTTCAGTGGAGCAGTGATGGCCAGTGAATGTCTCCAAATAGCATGTCAGTGATGTATGTGTGTCCTGTAATCAGGAGGACTCTATGGACATGAGACAATTGGAAGGGAGAACAGGCATGTTGTAAAATGTATATAATCACTGTCAGGTCAAGCCACATTTGATGAGCAGCAACTGTCCAAATAGAACATATTTCAGTCTTCTTTCTCTTATCCTTGCAGGAAAAGAAGGCATACAATGCCAGGAAGATGGGCAGGGCTGGTGAGGCCACTGCAGCTGAGGACAATATGGGTCATAGAGTAGAGAGCCATGGAACTAGTGTATATGTCTCCTATTCCAGCTGTACTTGGTCATGAGTGTGACATATTACAACATGCTTTAACTGAAAGGAATGATGCTGTTAAGTGCCGGGAAGGCATGAAGAGGAGGGGGGAGGACAGTGCCAAGGGTGATGGTGGCAAGGGGGTTGGTAGTGAATAGGGGACCAAGGAAGGGATATACAGATATGGCTTCAGGCCTGAGACAACTGCTGCATCATTACTGAATACCAAGCACTGGGTAGTGTGGATGGTGATATGCTTAAGTAGTGTCATGGATAAAATTTATGAGATGTATTTTATAGCCTCCCATTGGTGGGATATTCCGGTCCTGCCGAAGTCAGTGCACTTTTAGGCTCCTGCCCCCACTATGATGGGGTTGTAAAATTCCTCAATGCATTTTATCGTTGTCTGTGAACTAAGTGTTTTAACCTGTCAGGTTGGTGTGTGTTGCTTTCCCCACAGAATGGTTGCCAGCAGCCAGCTTTAAAAAAAAAGCAGGTTATAGAGTGACACCCACATTTTTGAGAGGTTGTTAACACATTGTTTCACAAACCATCACCACACGTGAGCAGATACCATACAGATGAAGAAGGAAACAAGAGAATCACAAGTTGTAATGATTTCAGTCTATTTTGTAGCAAGCCTGTAATTGACTTGATACTTTGGCTGCAGAGGAGGTTTTGAAAAGCAAAGAAATCTCAGGAAGCTCTAATGAAGTTCTAGGAGGCTGTTTTTCAGGTGAACTTGAAGTTGGAACAGATTGGGGGAGATTCCTTTTCCCTCTTTCAAGGTATAACTGCTTTGCCTTAGCTGTACAGTCTTATAGCTGGTTTGATAGCCTTCTGATGATCTTTCTGCTATTTCCAATCTCGCATCAGACTCACCTGATGAAGGGACAGTGCTCTGAAAGCTTGTGCTACCAAATAAACCTGTTGGACTTTATCCTGGTGTTGTGAGATTTCTTACTATGCATTCCCAATCTGGACAGCTTCTGTTATTATTTTTAAGAAGAATGGGTAAGAATCCTTAAAGTTTCCTTAAATTGATTACAAGCTCAAAATCCTTCTTCCAATAAAAGATAGTGGGTTGTTTTTCTTCACATCCTGTGTTTTTAATCTTTCACATATTGAGGGGTGTGAGAGAATTAAGATTATTTTAATTGAGTGACCCATTCAATTCAAACTGAATGTTTTCCATGACTAGGACAATGAATTTTGTTGGCTTCTTTAGTCCAGAATAATGAATTGGCTGATGTGTAATAGACTTGTTCTGTTTACGATTCAACCTTAACAAAAGGAATTGAGTTTAATGAGCTACTTGCTGAAGTTTCAGTTCTGTTTGGAGTCAATAATGACAAAGTCACAGGATAGCCATTTTAAAAATATAGGCCAAGATTCTCTTGACCTGCTGCACTGCTCGAGCACAATGGGCCAGGACATGCCAGTCACAAGTTTCCCCAGATTTTTTTTGAGTGTACTCAGCTCCGTGCCAGGAATTTCCACTTCCGTATGATTAGTTGGGCCAGGGATGATATTCTCTGGGCCCCCTAATGTCTCCCCACACTCTGCCAGGAGTAGTTTCCTTCAGTAGGGATTATGATTGCTCATCCAGTGAGGCCCTCCCCGGTCAGTCCAAGGCAAAGGATGTGCCTCCTGGACAGTTCTAGCCTAGCAGTGCCAGCCTGGCATGCTGGCACTGCCCAAGGAGCAAACTGGCACTGCCTACCTGAAAGGAGTGGGGCTAGGGAGGTGGGGCATACTGAGAGGACCTATTGGAGGGTGATTGGTAGGAGAGGGACCCACTGCCACTCTGCAATCAGGATTGATGGGGGAGGCTGAGAAGAGGTGAATGTTGTTGGCAATAGGCGGTGGTGGGTATTGAGTCTGGCCATTGGGATGGGGGGGTGGGGTCAGAGCTGGCCATCAGGGTTTGAGTTGGTCATGGGGCTGCCAGTGTTGGTAAAGGGGGGTGAGGAAGATTGGGACTGGCTGGAGGGGGAAGGGGTGGAATATTGAGGCTGACCCAGGAGGTCCAATAGGCCAATGATCAGTGAAAAGGAGGGAGGGGTTCGGGAAGGCTTGCAACAGAGGGGTTCCAGGGAAGGCCAGCTGTCAGGAAGCCAGCAATCTGGAGGTAATGAGGGCAGGGGCCACTGCACATGCACCAATTTCCATGCTGACATATTGGCGCATGCTCAGTGGCCCGTTTAGTGCAACGCTGCTAACCTCTTGGCCCTGCCCTTTACTTAGCAGAGGGAATCACACTGAGGCATTCTGCAATGCAATACTCCTGTTTTCCTGCCCGTTGGGCAATTACTTTAGTTTTGGGAGAATCCTGGCCATAGTTTTGAAATTAGCAATAACTTGCCGCGTGTAAGGGGCCTAACAATAGCTCTTAGAATGTCAAAGGTTAATTCTCATTATTACCTTGTGTGTCTCACACAGGTCCCAGTAACTTACAGCCACCCCTATGGATAGGCCATTCCTTGGCCATTAAGATGAGGAAGAAATATCCGAGAATGTATTAGATGAGCACATCACCCCTTGCTGCTGATACTCGCACATCAGTGGGTTTGCATGTGTGGTTAGAATTGAGTTCACTGGATGGGGAATGTGGTGCCAGAGTGTGGGAGGAGGTCAGGGACATCCATGGACAGCACCCACTTCCTGTGGGCTGTCTGAATGCCTATCCAGGAGAGTGAGACTCCCAAGTAGGTTTCAGCACCCTTATCCTCTACACTGACCCTCACCCCTCATCTCTCTCGCTCTGTCTTGGGTATACGCTTTGATAAGTGATGGTTAGGTGGCTTTAACAAACTACTAACAGGTTAGGGATAACTTTGAATAAAACTTCCCAACTTTTAGTCAGCCCTTCAACATTGTTCACATCTCCCTGCCATGGACATGCTCCCATTGTCCTTTCAGTGCAGCGTTGGGAATGATGGGATCTGAAAAGTTTTTCAATGACAGGTCCTGGCCCCTTTTGATTTCTACCTAAACTCATTTGTGAAAAATGCCTCACTCACACTGACGAAATTATGCAGAGTTGGAAATGAGGACAGGACTGCTGTTTTCAATCCCATCAGCCAGGTGCCTACATTCCAAACCAGACAGAAGCCTGAAATTCTATGCCTTGGTCTTTGTTTTAATTCATTCGTGGGACATGGGCCTCCCTTGTTTGCCAGCATTTATTGCCCATCTCTGGTTGCCCTTGAGAAGGCGATGGTGAGCTGACTTCTTGAAACATTGCAGTCCATGTGCTGTGGGTTGACCCTCAATGCCATTGTGGAAGGAATTCCAGGATTTTGACCCAGTGACTGTGAAGGAATGGTGATATGTTTCAAAGTCTGGATGGTGAGTGGCTTGGAGGGGAACTTGCATTCATAGTAAACAAAGCCTAACATGAGTGGTTACCTTCATCTGCAGTTGACCTTGGTTACTGATGCTGCTGTTCCTCTTCCCTCAAATGTGCTTCCAGACAAATGAATGAAGCAAATAAAGCACCTATGGCAAGTCGGGAGAGCTTCTTCAGGATAAGAAAGGGGGGAAAAGTTAGAACAAAGCAAATTCAAAATGGAGAATTCATAAAGCATGCTTGTAAAAGGATTCTAATGACCTGAGTGCCTGGAAATGAACTCCACTTAAAATACAGTATTCAGCTAAGTCAGTTTGCTTCTGACACACAAAAGGAGTTTATGAGTTAAGTGGAATTTCTAATTCTAATCAAGTCTGGGTCCTAATTATATCATGAGACCTCAATTTGCAATTAGTAATGAGGCAACCTTGTGGTTCCAGTAAGTGTGCTTGCCACCAGGTTAAAGATGGCAGGTCAGTGGGGGGTGGCATGGTGGCTCAGTGGTTAGCACTACAGCTTCTGAATCTTTCAGTCTGGTTGAGTTCATGAACCAAAATATCTGGTGTATAACAATAAAGGATATTAAATATTGAGTCGCTGAAACAATTTACATAAATTTATAGGAGATTAATGAGGTCAGTACATAGACACAGCACTGATTCAAAAGCTTTAAAGAAGTTTTTACTCCTGCGTAATTGGGTGTTCAGGGCCTAGTGCATGGAGGCCCAGTTACCCAAATCCTTGGCCCACACACATTGCTGGCGATGGGCTGCTCTTTAAGATCAGCACAATGGAGTCAGTTTTCATATCTAGCAACATCGCAAATCTACTCATGATGATTTCCTCTGTTTGCTGCTCTCTAAACTCTTTAGAATACATTTAGTGGCGCAACAGAAATTATGATCAGATTAAACCTTTATGAATGAATTTACAGTGTCATTACAGAGGAATTCTTATCCCTTCCTGTAGAAATTTAGAAAATAGAGATTTTTTTTGGCTAAATTTGCACAAAGTCTTCTCCCAAATCTCCTCATTACAGCCACTCGATTGCATACACGTATGCCTTTTGGACTGGTAAAATCATTTAGGAAATATAATTCTTCCCACAGGAATGAAAAATGAGTGGAAAAAAATTATGAAAATTGGTTCCACCATTTCCTGCTGTGTATATATTTACAGTGAATTTTTTAAGCTGTCAAAATGAAACTTGCACAAGCCCATTTTTTTTTGCTCATTGGATTTTTGCCATTAAAGAGCAACAGAACCTCATGGTACCAAATCAATTGTAATTTGTCGGTAAGTACAATAACGGTATTGTGGCCATTGTTTTGACCTTATTCATTTTTGATTTTGTAAGTTGATGCCTGTTAACTCCCTTTCTCCTCCTGCTAGATTGCCAGGAATGCTAATGGATCTCTTAGTCGCACTCAGACAGTCAGACTTACACAAACTACTAGAGAAACCAAATGTAAATCATGGTGCTTGTCAGTTCAAATCATTGGAAAAAATACATTTGGTAACTATTCCTTCTTGAAGTGGGATTTTCCAATGAATATGAACACCAATAACAACTTGTACTAATTTAGCACCTTTTGTGTAATAAAATGCACCAAAATGCTACACAGCAACATTATAAAACAAAATTTGACATTGTGCCAAATAAAGAAATATTACGGGAAAAGACTGAAAGCTGGGTCAAAGAGACAGATTTTAAGAACTGTCCTTGGAAGGAAGAAAGGCAGAGAGAGGAAGATGCTTAGGGCGAATCTTCCAGACTTGAGGCCTTTGCAGCTAAAAGTATGGCTATCAACAGTGGACGGATTAAAATTGGAGATACACAAGAGGCCAGAATTAGAGCAGCATAGATATCTCAGAGACCTGTGGGACTGGAAGAGATAGGAGAGAGCAAAGCTATGAAGGAGTTTAAAAACAAGGATAAGAATTTTGACTCAAAGCATGGCTTAACTGGGAGCCAATGTAGGTCAGCAAACACAGGGGTGACAGTTGAACTTGGTGCAAGTTAGATCAAGGACAGCAGAGTTGTGGGTGACGAAAGTTAGGGGAGGATAGAATACGGGAGGCCATTGGAATAGACAAGTCTAGAAGTAACAAATGCTTGGATGAGGGTTTCCGCAGCAGACAATCTGAAATAGGAGGGCAGATCAGTTAACTCTTTTTATTGGGAAGAACATTTTCATTTAACTTGGGTACACAGCACCATAATTTCAAGACATCATTGTTCATGTAGCTGGAACAAGCTGGTTACAGGCCTGGCTGAATTCCAAAACATGATCCATTGGGTTGTTCTAATAGTGGAGTTAAACCTTTAGGAGGCTCATAGGAAAAATATCCACTCCTTGGGTCAGGTTTATGAATTTTGCCAGCTTTTAATTCATCAATTATTTTCTCCATGTCTTTAGTCAGTAGATCTTTATAATAGTTGACATTAATTTGCACCATTGGTGCATTGACACAAGCCCACTGATACTCCATCTCTGTGACAATATAAAATTTGTCAGTTTGTTTTATCCAACCAAGTTTTTTCTTGATGTGTGCTACAGTGCTGTCAGAGTTGTGCAGCAGGCATAGCATGGTACTGCAGATCTGAATGTGGAACTTGCCCACTGACTTGCGATTAGATATAGAGTAAAATGCACCCCCTTTGCAGGCATATTCAAAAACTCAGCAACCTAACTCATGGTTGCGATAGGCCGTCAATCATGTTGTCTCTGAACTAAATCTAGCTCTGGGATTACAACAGCTGATTTATGTCCTGGATAACTACTTCAAATAACATTTAGCCTCTTATAATTTTCTGGTTTGAAATCAAATGGTGCATCTGGATAGTGATTAGACGTATCCCTAACAATAACATGGCGACGCAGTGCTTATAAGTATCGATACAATAAGGAGGTGGAAATTGACAGTCTTAATAATGGTTGGGATTTGTGGCTGGAAACTCATCTTGGGGTTAAATATGACACCCAGGTCCCTATTCTACCATTTTGATTCTAAGTGCTGGGCGGACTTGAAACTGGGAGTGTTTCAGGCTTGACTTTTAGACCCCATACGCACTCAGCCTGCAAAAATATCGGCGATTCCGAATTGCACTGCACAGGCCTGCAGTTGGGGCTTAACGCGCCCAAAATGCTGCAGTTCTGATCGGCATTTCCAACTGCACATGTACCAAAAAAAATGATGGAATGCGGCTCCCTGCCACATCATTCCTAGGCCAGATTATTCCGCGTAACCCCACAGATATTGCCCCACCCCCACTGATCCCTCTACCCTCCACCACACAGACTGATCATTGGCCCCTTCCACCTCACACCCCTGCCCCACCACTGAGTGGCAGTGGACCCCACTTTCCCCCCACTGATTTCAGGTGGAGCGGCAGCAGACTCCCCTCACCATCGATCTTAAGCAGAGATCCATCAGACGCTAGGCACTTACCTCCTCACCAACCTGACTGATGGAGTGCCCGAATCGGACTTTTAATGGTGCATATCTGTAATGTGCCAATTCTAGATGGGTGAATGCGCTGATAAAGAGGGAAGTGCCAGTAAAGTTGGGTGTGCAGTCTATTAAGTCAATTTAAATGCATGCAAATGCAATTAAATGGTACGGTCCTGCTCATGGCCATTTCCGGGTTCTTGGTAAAGGGTAACCGGTGTGGATTATGCTACTCGCCTCACGCCCAAATTTATTAAGTTTTCACATCCACAAACACAATGACAGAATCAGGCCCCAAAGTTGTAAACTATCTGGTTTGGGTTTCAGACAGTTGGCAGGGAGATGGGCAGAGTGGTAATTAGAGAACAGATATTGTGGTGGTGATCAAAATCAGTGACTTTGGTCATCCCAATAATTAGATGGAAGAAATTTTTTTTCATTAGCACTGGATATCAGAGAAACAGTCTGACAATTTCGAAAGAATAGAAGTGGCGGTGAGGTCAAGCAGAGAGTTGTCAGTGCGTGGATGAAAATTAATACTGTGTATTCAGATAATGTCGCCGAGGGGTAGGATGTAGCTGAGAAATAGGATAAGAATTGAAGATAGATCCTTGGGTACTATTGAGTTATAGTGCTTTACAGGTGACATGAAAGATATTGCAGGTAAATCTTTGGCTTTGATCAAGTAGATAGGAATGGAACTAGTGAAAGAAGTCCCACTCAACTGAGTCACAGTGGAGGGTCATTGGAAGATGATACTGTGGGCTGCAATACCAAAGATTGCAGGTAGGTTGAAAAGGAAAAGAAAGGATAGCTTGCCTTTATCACACACCTTTATCAGATGAGACCAGAAATTCCTGTCCGAGGTCAGTAGAGATTTCTGTTATCTGATGCTTGTCCACTCTAATTGTGGGTGGGCAAAGTGATAGGGTTCCAGCCTAAGAATGCAATTTGTGACTTTGGTTAAAATGGTTTTGATTCTGCAGCAGAGGCGGAAACTCAATTGTGAGATTGAAACACAGTGTTCTGTGGAAGATTGGCACATATTTGGGAAAGAATAACATATTCTAGGACTTTGGAGAAGAAAGTAAGGCTGGGTATGGAGCAATAGTTCAAAAGTACAGAACGGTTAACGTTTTTTATGGAGAGGGTTGATAACAACAAGCTTAAAGGAATGAAGTACAATGCTGGAGGAGACTGAATTGTTAAAAATATAACAGGGAGCCAGAAATTAAGTGTGACTAGAAGTGAGAGATCCAGTGCTGGGTCTCATGGACACAATTAGCTCAGGGAACGGCAGATAGGAGAACAACTGACAAAAAAAGAAAAAAAGGACAAAATTAGAAATGTTTTTGTTCAGTAAAAAACTTATCATGTTTGGTTTTGACAGAATGATTGATACTTAAGGTTATTGGTGATTTAAGATAAATATTCACAGTGGACTAATATATGAAACTTTGGTGGCAGAAGCATTATTCTGTTTTGTTCCAGACCTAAAAAGTCTTTAATAAAGTTTTAAGTTTTTTTTGCTTTCTTTTATATATTGTTCCAATTCATTTGCTAAATGAAGAAAGTGAATTATAAAAATTCACAATGTTGCAATGAAGTGACCTGTATATGAGTGATTCCAATCTGTCAGTTCATCAGCTGATCAAACACATAGGGCGGAATTTTCCCATCCCATCCATCACAAGAATCATAGCGGACAGGACACCGACTATGTAAAGGTTCATTGATCTTGGGTGGGATTTTCTGGTCTTGGGATGAGCACAGTTGGAAAATCCCAATCATACTGTCTAAAAGGACTTTTTAAAAGTATGAAACAGCACTGACTTAAGATGACTGCCACAAGTCTCTTGACACCTGATATTACAAGTTGGCTAATTACTGGAAATTTCCATTGAGAATTACAATTTAGACATGGCATGACATCCTTCTGTAAAATTTCACAACTGATATGTCAAGAACTAGTTAATAAGGTTTACTGAAATGGCATTGGAGCTAATCTTTGCATTTCTACCTCTCAAGCACAGAGTCGACTCCGACAATAGCTATATGAAAAGCTGTTCTTTCTATCTCATCAGGCTAATGGATAATCATGAATTAATGGATATTACAGAATCTAAATACTATAAAAGCCGCACTTCGTCCAGGTATCAACTAAGTAAATACCTTCTAAAATCATTATGGGGAAAGAGGTCATGTGACTGGAGTAGCTATTCCTGAAGTTTTTTATTGCAAGATGCAAACTGCTGAAGAGTAGTCTGGGAAAGCTACCAATGAAGGAGTGATGATTTCCCTTCTCACCATGGCTACCCTGCAAGCTAAAATCTGAACTCTATTCCAGTTTGAAATCCAGCACAGAGATAGTGAATTTCCATTGAAAGGAACCTAAAAAAAAGACATCTGGAAACTTACAGCTTCAATTCTTGAAACCTCAGGACCATTATGGAGAAAAGTCTGTCGCAGTCACAGGTACTAGCAAAGGGCAGAGAATTCTCAATTTTCTTATCTTCCAACACTGTATCTTAGTTTGGTTCAGAAAATAACTACCAACGGTATAACTAGTAAATTTTCCATGCTTGTATATGAAAATTATGGGTTAGGAATGTTGGGTTGCAGATTTACCTTTTCAAGGTTTTTTATACCTTCACCTGATAGGATTTTTAACTTAATAAAAACAGATCCATTTTTGTTTTAAAATCAAGAAAGCCTGCCACACTAGTTTCTTTGCAATCAGCATGTAAGTGGTTAAGCACAGAAAGTGTGTAACTATTTTCATCTTTCTAAATTCAGCAAAAACCCTGTTATGGTCAGACTTGGAATGGTAGGATAGGAAAATAATTTTTAACGCTTCCTTACATGGCCTTAATGACAAATACTGAATAGGGGATTATATGGTATTATGCAGCCAGATGATCTCTCAGGAGAAAATTATGATGTTAATTGCATCCCAAATTCTCCCTGTCGATGAAATACTTGAAGGATAGGGTTGACTAAAGGGACTGAGGTTTGAATTTGACTCTTGATGAGAAGGAAACACTCATCAGAAATCCACACACTTGCAGCACACAATTTTCTGGCCAAAATGTGCATTTGGACCATAGAATCCCTACAGTGCAGAAGAAAACTATTTGATCCGTTAAGTCTAACTGACTTTCTGAAAGAACCTCTCACCTAAGTTTATCCCAATTTTAAGGGTCTCCCTGATGTAACGGTGATCCTTAGAAACCTCTTGATAAAATGAGTTCTACATTTCCAAAATATGCCACTTGGCTCATTCAAATGCTTTAAGAAAGTATATTCCTTATGGTGACATAAGCACTCTCCTGTAAGCTGATGTGAACTATCTCTCTGGTTGGTATTGCAGAGTCCAGTGCAGTTTGGAAGTCTGGAGCCATCTTCCACCACCGCTGGTAAACATCCTTAGCTTGACTTCTTAAAATGACTGAAGTTCTTCCTGAGGTTTTGTAGTAGGTGCAGAAGAGTCAAGCTGCATGTAAAATGTACAATTTTAACATCAAAATTCATCCTTCCCCTTTCCCCCTTCTTCCCCTTCCCTTCCCTCCTTACTCCTCCCCATATCCCTTCCTCCCTCCCTCCCTCACCTCCTTGTTTGTTGTACTAATGTATAAAAATACTTAATTGATCATTGTGTTAGAGAGAAAAATACATTTTATTGCAAGAAATTTGAAAGATGGGGCAACCAAACAAAATATTATAGTGTATAAAATCTTTCGTTGAACATTAACATGATATCAAAGTTTAGTAGTTATAATACTAATTTTATTAAGAACATAAGAACACAAGAAATAGGAGCAGGAGTAAGCCATCCAGCCCTTCGAGTCTACCCCGCCATTCAATAGGATCATGGCTGATCTGCAGTGGATCAGTTCCACTTTCCTGCTTTCTCCCCATAACCTTTAATTCCCTTGTCTATCAGAAATCTATCTACCCATGACTTAAATATATTCAGCGAGGTAGCCTCCACCACTTCAATGGGCAGAGAATTCCTGAGATTCACCACCCTTTGAGTGAAGTTTCTCCTCAACTCCGTTTTAAACTGCCTCCTCCCCCCACCTTATTTTGAGGCTGTGCCCTTTAGTTCTGTTCTCCTTTCTAAGCGGAAAGAATTTCTCCACCTCTACCCTATCTATCCCCTTCATTATCTTGTAAGCCTCTATAAGATCCCCCCTCAGCCTTCTAAACTCCAATGAGTACAGGCCCAGTCTATTTAATCTTTCCTCGTAAGCTAACCCCCTCATCTCCAATATCAGCCTGGTGAACCTTCTCTGTATTCCCTTAAGGCCAATATATCCTTACGCAAATGATGGGACCAAAACTGCACACAATACTCCAGTTGCACCCTCACCAGTGCCTTGTACAGTTGCAGCAAGACCTCCCTGCTTTTATATTCTACCCTCCTTGTGACTTGTTAATAAATTATTTCCACTAAATTTTACAAAAGTCTACTAATGCTTTATTGAAACATTAAAATAACATTTAAATATGAAATTATACAAGTGTTTTATTGAAACCTGAATCATTCCTCCCCAGACCTCCATAACAAGGTCCATTCACATCAGCATGTATGCAGCCCAGATTGAATTACAGTTGGTCCCCTAAGCTTTGCACATGGCAGGCCGACCTCCCAGAGGAGCTCAGATGAGCACATTGCTCATGACAGGAGGATGAAGCCTAGGCAATGCCAGTGGGCAGTTCCAGAGAGCAGTGCTGTGGTGTGGGATGCATTGTGGTGGGGGGTGAGGAATGGAGGGAGTGACATGGAGAGGGGAGGGAGGTTCCGTATCAATTTCAAAAATGGTTTTGGGATTATCAAAAATCACAGGACAAGTTTTTTGCCCTATGTCCTGAATGATATGACGGAGAATGCTGCTATTGGAGCCAATTGCTTCAACACCACTTTTCCCAACCACCATTGGTCTTTGCCGGTATTTGGGAAAATTGTTTTCAATCCATGTGCAATGACTGACTAACAGAACAAACAATTGTTAATGCATGTCAAAAGTAAGTTGGGTAACTCACAGTTACACAGGATCATGAATGCAAGTGTGTCTTCTGTTCTCGAGGAAAAAGGAGATGTTTGCATCTTTTCTTTGATATGGAAAGGGAAATGTTTGGGTTTTAAAGAGTAATCAGTCTGATGTTACCTCTGACTTGCTGTAGTCATAGAATCATACAATCCTGCAGTGCAGGAAGAGGCCATTTGACCCATCAAGTCTGTACCAACCACGATCCCACTCAGGCCCTATCCCCATGTCATGTCACTCTGCCATGAAATAAATTCACTGTTGCATAACATTTCTCTTCAGTTCAATAAACTCTATTATTGAAAAGACACTTGAATCACTGCTCTTTTTAAACGTGAAACACTTATCTTCTATTACTTGTCCAAAAATATGTAGTGGCAAAGGACTGGCAGACACTAGAGAATCATTTGGCATTTCCTATGATTCTGCATGCATACATACTGTCATTGCAGGTAAAGGCTCAAAGCTAATACACTGATCCCTGTAGACAGATACCATAGTAGTTCTATTAATTCATCGAATCTGTTGATGATGGTTGCTCCAAATGTACTACAAGTATTTTTAAAGTGGCATTAATCATGCCTTGAATGCCGAACCCAAATGGCTCAAACTCCTTAGGGAGAACATTCCTGAGAGATGTTCTAACGATAGTCTCTGGTTGTGGGCTTCTGGCTTCCCTTCCAAATCCCACTGAGATTGTTTCCTGCCAATGTCCTCATGTGGAGAAGATCTTCCGAAAGTAGAGAATATATTACCGGGGCTGTAAACATCAA
Source organism: Sphyrna mokarran (assembly GCA_024679065.1). Taxonomy (NCBI): domain Eukaryota; kingdom Metazoa; phylum Chordata; class Chondrichthyes; order Carcharhiniformes; family Carcharhinidae; genus Sphyrna; species Sphyrna mokarran. The sequence goes on along the minus strand of JAGIQG010000012.1, from coordinate 49,878,958 downwards.
AAAAATGTTGAGACTGACATTTATGATTTGTAAAAGTGACTTAATGCACCAGCCCATTTAGATATATGAGGGTAAGAATCACCCTGGTCTCTATGTGCTGTATTCATTTTCAAGCCTGGGAGGAAACCTTCACAAAATACATTGATGCTGTTGTTGACACAGAGCCATGTTTACTTATGGACAATATGTCAACAAAAGTTAGTTTTTATCACCTTAAATGTTTAACTCTCATGTCTAATGAATTAAACTTGTTTGTTACTTTTCTATTCCTACTAATTGCACTGTCTGGTTACCAGAGGACGTCGGTTTTAGCACAGTGTATCTTCTTTATCTATATCAGATTTAAATCTCGATTTATGTGCAACTAATATCATGAGGAGAAATGATATCCTTCCAGAATTCTAATAGGGAAACAGAGCCTGTTTAAATAGATTTATAGATTAGTGGTGGCTGTATTTTAAGTACTTCTGCTCCAGGGCTGCATTGAATGACAGTACAATGGCCTCTAGTGGACTGTTAGTAATTGACAGATATAGCTCAATCATTTCTTCAGCTGCTGGCTTCCAGCTACAGCTGGCTTTAACATTAGTGAAGGCCCTGACTGACAGAGGCCTCAGCTTTGGGCTGAGCTCATGAGGCCTAGTAAGTACATTCAGCTCCCTTTTAGGCTGTTGATTTACAGTCCCTGAAGACCTGTTGTTGATCCATGTCCCCTCTCAGTTTGCTCAGGGAGCACCCCACATCCATCCTGCAGTCTGGAGAGTGGAGGGAAAAATAAAACAGCACTGCTGCTCACCTGTTGCCTTGATGTAATCTTAGAAACGGCATGGATGTGACGTTAAAACTGTAATCTCTCAGCCTTTTAATGGACCTGACACAATTCTTTCGAAACAGATTTTAGCGTTTGCTATTAGTGGCGAGATAGGCACGGCAGTAAATCGGTTGAAGCACTGTCAGAGGAATTAGATGTATCTGCTTATGCACACGTACATATAGGCTTTAAAAGGATTGGGGATAGGAGGAATCGAGATCTGTTAACAAAACAGCCTTGTTACCAGCTGAATGCAGACAATGATCACCACTTCCTCAGCTTTCCAGTTCATTGATGATTATGTGAGTAAAAACAACGAACTAAACGGAGACCTTCAGGGCACAGGGGACCAATTAAGGCCACATGACTTCCTTAAAGGGTTCCATGAAAATAACTGTATCACAATGGTCTGTGATATTAATACCAGCTTTGGGAAACTCAGGCAGCAGTTCCGTAGGGAGGGAAGACGAATGAGCAAATATTGAGGAATGTAGCTAGCATAGCGGACCATGAGAATGGATTGTCGCTCCATCTGAACCCTCATAAGATGGATGTTGCCAAATACTGTAAATGGTTTTCCTTTCTGACCCTACTGAATTGTTAGTGGTGCTCCAAGGCAGCATTCACAGGGAAAAGTTAAGGACCATTTAATTTATCTCTCGACATTTTATGCTTCAGCACAGTGAAAGCACTGTGGTTTAAAATGGATGAAGTGGAGAAAAGCACATTTCCTTTTGAAAACACATTACATTTCCTTCCATGAGTTGCTCTGGCATTAAAATGCAAACAGCAAATATTTATTGTCATGATTTTCATGCTGCATACCCTACACACACCTTTGATGATGCTACATCATCTTGTTTTCACTTCTTTACCACCACCTTTCCTTATGTTCCATTTCTAAAATATACACAGAATGTAATTAATTCTTTCTATGTTTCCTTTAAGAGATGAATAGTATTTCTGCAAACATTTAACATCCCAGTATGTTATTCAGAGGGAATTACAAGGATAATAGGATTTTTAATAAATAAAAGAATATTATGTTATCAAGTCATAGATACATTTGTTAGCATTTTGACAGTAAAAAGACATTAAAGGAGGTTTAATGTGCCATGCTTTGCTGTTTTAATGCACTGAGATACAATAGATAGAAAGCAACTTTGATTTACTCAGAGGGTACATCAGATCGTAAAACACTAAATCTTATTTTTCTGTATAAAAATGTCTGATTTTCCTGCATTGTGACAATTTTTAATGACTGCACTTCCGGGGAGATTAAGAGACACCAGTAAACAATGCTTGACATTGAAGTCCTGAGGGGTGGATGCATAGGGCTGGGGAAGACGCACCAATCTGCCTTTTGTTTACATCTTTGGTCCTTCATCAGATTTGAAATGGATGGACAAACAGCTGAAGCTTGTGTAATGCCAATTCATTTAGCTTCGTTCTGTCAGGGAGCCAAAACAACACCACAACAACCTAAGTTTCTTTAGCAAAAAAAAAACACTCTGTGTTTCATAGATGCATGCACAGAGAAGCCGAGTCAAAAATTTAGGTGAGGAGTCCATAAGCTGGTGAGTTTTAAGAAGGACTTAGAGAGGTAGGAGGCCTGAAGCATTTGAGTGGGATCTTAATATCTGAAGACACAAATGAGGGAAGAATGCATAGAGGAAGGGGACTGGTGGCTGTAGATCTGCAGGAGATAACAAGGAAAGGGATTGGAAAGGCTATGTGTGAATTAAAAAGCAAAGACAAAACTTTTAAATTTGAGACAATGGGAGGCATTTCTGATTTTCTCCAAATGACTACTTCATCAAAGATGGATTTTCCGAAGCTAATTAACTCATTTATTGGATGGGAATTTGCTGCAACGATGCTATTGCTGATGTTCTCTGTAAGTAATGATGTGGAGATGCAGCATTGGATGGGGGCGGGCGTAGTAAGAAGTCTCACAACACCAGGTTAAAGTCCAACAGGTTTATTTGGAATCATGAGCTTTCAGAGCGCTGCTCCTTCATCTGGTGAATGAGACTTCTTACTGTGCACCATACATAAGACAGTGGCTCACTCTTGTCTTTTACCTGGAGCCAAAATTTTCTGGGGTGATAATGACGATGGATGAAGTGTTGAGATAACACTAGCACTCAGAATGCGGTGGCCATTACAGATTCTCATCTAGCCATTGTTTGTTTGCTCAGTGTCTGAAAGCAAAAAGGGTAAATAAATGAACTGCAGGACAAACAAAGATCAATCTGAGGAAAGAGAAAGTGAATTATATGTCCTTGAATCACTCTTTTAAGTGTTCATAAGGCTGGTAACAAGTAGTCTTGTAATATTATGCATTTATGGATTTGTAAAGTCAGATGTAACGACTTCATTCAAAATATATTAAAAAAATCACCTTGAACTATCCATTCATAAAAGCACCTAACTGAGAAACAATGATACAGGATCCAATGCAAATAGACAGACTTCACTATTCAAACATTTTGCATGGAAAAGACAATGTGATTCCTTGGCCGGAGGGCTGATTGAATTCCATTCTTGGAACTTGCATGGCTTACAATTCAGCTGGAGAACCTGAATCACAGACCCGTGGTACGGTGCACAGTAGTTAGCACAACTGCCTCACAGTGCCAGCGACTTGGGTTTGATTCCAGGCTTGGGTCACTGAATGTGCAGAATCTGCATGTTCTCCCCGTGTCTGCGTGGGTTTCCTCCGGATGCTCTGGTTTCCTCCCACAAGTCTGAAAGACTGGTTCGGTACCTTGGCCCTGCTAAATTCTCCCTCAGTGTACCCGAACAGATGCCAAAGTGTGGCAAGTAGAGGATTTTCACAGTATTTTCACTGCAGTGTTAAAGTAAGCCTACTTGTGACACTAGTAAATAAACTAGACTAAACTTTGCTTCTTGAATAAATTGGAAAAATGTGCTCCCATTCCATATTATTCTGAGAAATGTTGGCTCTATTCTGTCTTCAAGACGCTATTAGATCTGCTAAGATTTTCCAGCATCTTCTGTTTTTGTTTTAGATTCTAGCATCCGCAGTATTTTACTTTTACAATACACTGCAATTGTTTTAAAAGTTAGCAAATCCGCAGTGGGACTAAAGGGCTAACACATTTTCCTTTAAATATTCTGGTTGAAACAGGCATTGAGGCCAAATTGTTTGTATTATGATATTAATGTTAAAAGTTGATAAGTCACCAAGGTATGCAATCTTTTTAAGCTCAGATGTTCTATTGTCTAATTATAAAGCTTATTTTATTGTTTCTTTTGACTTTATTTTTACAATGATTAATTGTAAAGGTTTTCTTTTAATTGTTCTTTTGTTCTAGCCCGGATCAACACCAAGTTAATCTTATAAATAGAGATCTTCCTGACTATCCTTTTTTAAGTAGCAAGGAAATTGACAGGAAGAGACTACTCAGCCCATCATATCCATGCCAGCCCTCTCAATTTATGTTTTAATTCTTTTTCTGTGAAATCTTATCAGTAAAAGTCTCACTTTTCATCCTGCAGACTGTAATCCCAGAATGTTCAATGTTCATTTATTAATGTCATAAGTAGACTTACAGTAATACTGCAATGAAGTTACTGTGGAAAATCCCCGAGTCACCATGCTCTGGCGCCTGTTCAGGTACACTGCGGGAGTATTTAGCATGGCCATTACACCTAACCAGCACGTCTTGTGGATAGTGGGAGAAAACCAGACCACTCGGAGGAAATCTACACAGACATGGGGAGAATGTGTAGCCTCTGCACAGACAGTGACCCAAGACAGGAATCGAAATCAAGTCCCTAGCACTGTGAGGTAGCAGCACTAACCACTGTGCCACCGTGCTGCCCCTATTGCATTGTGCGTAAGATCACATTTTCATTTGGAGCAAAGCTTGACTATAGAAGTGAACATCTGTTGAGGGCATGGGAAAGCTATCTGAGTGAGCCAGAATCATAATAATGAGTTCACTGTGAAACGTTCCATGTGCTAAGCTTGAGATCTCAGCATGAACACCTGAGAAAAGCACTGCCATTGAAAACAAGAAAGAAAACAGAAAGTGTGTTGGTTCCTGATATTGTTGTGATCATGCAAACGGCTGGCTGAGGAGAAATCTGACAATGCTGAATATTCAGGCCAAGGTGTGGGGGTTGGGGGGAAGGAGGGGTGCAGCGGCAGGCGGTAGATGTGGTAAGTGGAAGGGGGTGTCAGGATACATGAAGGGAGAGGGGAAAGCTAAAGGTGCCATAGAAAGTAATGTGAAAAGAGGAAAGAAAACCATTTTCTCCTCAGGCAATGAATATTTCCACACATTTCGCAGTGACAAAATGAAAGTGAAAATACAGACATGAGGAAAGAGAGAAATAAGTTCTATTTCTACACCAAAGGCCCAGTGAGGAAGATGCCGTTCTTCTCAGCCCTGGCTAAGAAAGTATTGAGGACTTGCTTAACGCAGCTGTAACCTGCAGATTTGGAGATTTGGCTGATATGCCCTGCAATGGTATATAATCCTGAGGTCAATAGGCTTGGCATGCTTTCCTGCCCATGTGTTGCTGGTGGTGCACTTCCTTCAACAAGTTTTGCTCCCTTCAAGGCAAGGAATCAAGAAATAGTTCCCAAATACAGAAAGATCAGTGATGACAAGAAAAGTATAAACATTGCAAACCAGAAACTGTAAATTCTCCTGGAAAAGCCAAAAGTAAAATATTTCATTATCCAGTGAGGTTCTATTGCTTTAAGGAACACAGAAAGTCAGCAAAAAAACAGAAAATGGGTCGTCTAGATTTGAAACATTGGCTCTATTCCCTCCCCACAGATGCTGTCAGACCTGCTGAAATTTTCCAGCATTTTCTGTTTTTGTTTCATATTCCAGCATCTGCTATATTTTGCTTTCATCTAAAGAAAGTCAGCATGCTGATGCAGCAAATAGAAGGCCAGATGACAAGCTGACCTTTATTGCAAGGGAATTTAGTACAAGAATGAAGAAAACTTGCTACAATCATGCAATGTTTTGGTGAGACCACTTCTGGAATATTACGCTCAGGTTTCATCTCCACTTTTTGGAAAAGATATACTTGCATTGGAGACGGTACAGTGAAGGTTCACAAAATTGGTCCCTGTGAAGTAGGGGTTGTCCTACGATGAGAAGATAAGTAAATTGGGTCTATTTTCTCTGGAGTTTCAAAGATTGAGAGTTAGCCTTATTGTATCATATACATTTCTGGAGCGGCTTGTTAGGGTGGAAGCTGAGAGATTGTTTCTGCTGGTAGGTCTGTGACATGGTGGCATAGACTCAGGATAAGGGGACAATCATTCTGAACTGTGAAAAGGAGAAATTAGTTCACTCAAAGGGTTGTGAATCTTAGGAGTTTTCTGTCTCAGGGGATTGTGAATGCCCCAGTGTTGAATACATTTAAGGTTGGGACAGGCAAATTTTGTCTTTCAGAGAACAGAGGGAAATAGACAGTGGGCAGGAAAACGGAATTGAAACCCAAGACCAATTATAATTGAATGACAGAACAGGCTCGATAAACCTGAAGTCTACTCCTATTTTTTGTGTTTTTGACTTCTTGACACCAGTTCCAATAGATATTGTTTGAATGTCCAGGATAGGGTGCAGCATTCACAATTCGGAGTTAAAATGTAGTGGAGGCAAGTACAATATTACCAGCACGCAACTTTGTCCTTTTTATCTGCCGTCACTTTCTTGGGGCAGTACCTGCCATACAGAGAAAATCTGGTGATTCATTTTGTGTTGCAGATCTTCCTCCGTTGAAATTTTAACTCTTTGCAACATAAAGCTTTACAACATGGAAATACATCCTTTGGCCCAACTTATCCATGCTGCCCAGTTTTTACCATTAAGCTAGTCCAAATTGCCTGCATTCAGCCCATATCCCTCTATAACACTCTTACCTACGTAACTCTCGAAATGCTTTTTGAAAGACAAAATTGTACCCATCTCTACTACTACCTCTGACAGCTTGTTCCAGCTACTCACCACCCTCTGTGTGAAAAAATTGCCCCTCTGGACCCCTTGTGTATCTCTTCCCTCTTACCTTAACCTATGCTCTCTTTTAGACTTCCTTACCTTTGGGAAAAGATGTTGACCTTGTCTATGCAGTTCATTATTTTATAGATCTCTATAAGATCACCCCTAAGCCTCCTACGCTCCAGAGAAAAAGATCTCAGTCTATCCTTATAACTCAAAACAGTGACATCCTAGCATTTTTTCTGCATTCTGCCCCTAGTTGAATAATATCCTTTCTATAATAGGTTGACCAGAATGTACACAGTATTTCAAGTGTGGCCTTACCAATGTCTTGTACAACTTCAGTAAGATGTCCCAACTCCTGTATTCAATGCTCTGACAAATGAAAGTAAGCATAGAGAATGCCTTTTTCACCATCCTGTCCAAGGACGATGAACCTGTACCTATAGATATCTTTCAAGGGCGATGAACCTGTACCTATAGATATCTTTCAAGGCCGATGAACCTGTACCCCTTGATATCTTTGTTTTATAACTCTCCCCATTGCCCCAGCATTAACTGAGTAAACCCCGTCTTGGCTTGATCTACCAAAATTCACAACCTTGCATTTATGTAAATTAAACTTCATCTGCCGTTCATCAGCCCACTGCCCAATTGATCAAGACCCTGTTGCAATCCTAGAAAACTTCTCTCACTGACCACTATATCACCAATCCTGCTGTTATCTGCAAATTTACTATCCATACTTCCTAAATTCCCATCCAATCATTAATATAAATGACAAATAAAAGTGGACCTAACACTGAACCCTGAGGCACAGAGCTGGCCACAAGCCTCCAGTTTGAAAAACAGACCTTTACAACCTTCTGTCTTCAAGCCAATTTTGTATCCAATTCGCTACCCCACCCTGGATCTCATGATATTTAATCTTATGTAACAACTTACCATGTGGTACTTTGTCGAAGGCCTTGCTAAAGTCAACGTCGACAATGCTGATTGCACTGCCTTCATCTACCTTCTTGGTTACACCTTCAGAAACTCAATCAAATTCTTAAAACATGATTTTCCGCTCACAAAGCCATGCTGACTATCTCTAATTAACCCTTGCATCTCTAAATACCTGTAAATACCTGTCTCTTAGAACACCTTCTAACAACTTACCCGCTACAGACATTAAGCTCACCGGCTTGTAGTTCCCAGGCTTTTCCCTGCAGCTCTTCTTAAACAAAGGCACAACATTTGGTGCTGAAGTCTTAATGCGCGACAAGATTGATAAATCCCCAGGACCTGATGGAATGTATCCCAAGACATTGTGGGAGGACATTTCTTCCCTAGCCTCCCACAATGTCTTGGGATACATTTCATCAGGTCCTGGGGATTTATCAACCTTGACGTGCATTAAGACTTCAGCACCATCTGTTCTGTAATATGTATACACCTCAAGACATGACTATTTATTTCCCCAGGTTTCTTCACATCTATGTCTTTCTCAACAGTAAATACTGATGAGAAATATTCATTTAGGATCTCACCCATCTCTTGTGGATCTGCAGGCCTTATTCTTTTCTAGGATTCTCCTTTGCCTTATCTGACAAAGCAATCTCTTGTCCCTTTTTGCCCTCCTGATTTCTCTCTTAACTCAATTCTGATACCTCAATACTCTTCAAGGAATCCACTTGATCCCAGCTACCTATGCATCTCATATCCTCCTTCTTCTTTACCAGGACCTCAATATCTCGAGTCATCCAGGGATTCCGACTTCTACCAGCCTTGCCCTTCACTCTAACAGGAATATGTTTAGCCTGAACCCTGGTTAACACACTTGAAAACCTTCCACGTACCAGATGTCCCTTTGCCTTCCCACAGCCTCCCCCAATCAACTTTTGAAAGTTCCCATCTAATACCATCAAAATTGGTCTTGTCTCAATTTAAAATTTTAACTTTTGGACTATCATTCTCCATAGCTATCTTAAAACTAATGGAATTAGTTTATTAACCCCATTCTCATTCAGAAACCTCAGTTCAAATCATCTTTTGGTATATGTTGCCAGGACATTATTAACGGAGCCTATGGCTGAATGGTTAATGAATAAATGTGAAGTTCCATGTGATATTGGAATAGTGTGACAATTGTTTTACCAATGAAGCAAGATTGGTGCCTGCTAGCGTTCAGCAGAGGTATTTACACTGTCCTGAGCCAACTCATTTATATACTTGTAGTATTGATTGACAGAGGTTCTGTGTAAGACAGGTGCGAGTGCTGGAATATGTGGAAACTGGAGAGCAGCATTTCAAAAGACAGTTCAGCTTACAACAACGGACAGGAGGGCAACCAGATAAGGAAAGAGCCATGCTTGTATCAGTCACTTGGCGCTCAGATAACATCACTGTATGTCGCATCAACCTTTTCATGATAGTTTTCAAGAACAGCATACCCATTTGGCCAAGCAGTCAATCAAGGAGACAGGGCATGGCACCTAGCCACAGTGGAACACAGCTATCTCCTGACTCATACCTCCAAGCCTCTCTCGAGGAAACATATTTAAATGGTTTCAGACTCCCAGAGTAGGATGGCACTGAATGTCTGAATGCTCTCTCTCTCTCTCTAAGTATCAGGACTGTAGGTCATTTCCACAGGAAGTTCAAGAACTTTCCCCAGGCCAAACAAACTAATGACAGACCAACTGCTCTTTCTTTATTTGTTCGTGAACAACTGCTCAAAGTGACACTTTCACAACCAACTCATCACAGATGATGGCTAAAGACCAACTTAACATTTTGTGCTATGGCTACCCAACTTCATTCATAGCAGTCATTTAGCCACGACCCCAGAAAGTGCTTTCCACAATTTAGCAAACTGTAAGCCCCACCCCTCTTGTTTTGGCTCTCCCATATGCCTCTTGGGACACATCCAAATGCCAGACTTCCCCTCATAACTCAATGTTTTTTCAGGAGAAATTGGTGCACAATGCAGTCAACCCAGGGATCATTCCAATTGTTAACTTCCTCATACCGTACGAGTAGGAGAATACAATGGAGTTCATGAGGAGACCCTCATTGTAGATGACAAGATTGGTGGATTATTGTTGGCAACATGTTCATGATAGATCACTGACATTGTATCCTGAGCTTTTTAGTAATATTCAAATCAATGAATGTCCACAAGAACAATAATTGAGATGGTGGTGTCAAAGAAATCAAACCACTGTCAATTTATAAATATGCCATTTTAAAAGGTACTACTTAACAATTGTGTTAAGGTGGATAAGTCACAGCCAATTGCAAGAGAAATATATTCACTTTTTGCCTATTGAACCTATCATTATATGAGGCACTGTGGGAGAAATCCTAAACCAATAGGGTCACACTCAGGAAGAAATGTCACCTCAATAACCTAAATATTTTCTGCAGGACAGCCTTTAGCTGAGTTTACAAAGTCCGTATGGCAACAATCCAATATAGTAAAGAGATCTGTAGAAGTGTGACTACTGTGTGGAAGATATCTACACGAGAGGTGACGCTAGAGAACAGTGAGTTGCATGACATTGTAAAATATTTTAAGTAACCTGACTTTTGCACAGTTAAAACTATATACTGAAAATTTTCTAGAATAACTGAGCCCCGTAACATTACGATGAATGAGATGGGATAATGTTTGCATAGTCTCTGGCTGATTCACCCTTCTAATGCTGCTCCAGTTGAGTTCACAACAACACAGTTATCTGTTCAGTGTAGAAGTAGATCTGTTTTTCAACTTTCAATGGTTTTATTCTTGGCTCAGCTCATACTAGGTTGGTTATACAGGTCAGAGTTATCGAGTAAAAACTGAAGTAAATTCCTCTGGCAGTTTCAGAGGGAGTTTCAAAATGTATCTCCAACACTCTGTGCATCATGGAGTGCCCTAGTGTGAATCATGCTAAAAATCAGTGGGTGGGAACTATTCCTGCTGGAGAGGCTGGCAGTGTAGCGCTGAGTAAGTTTCTGTGCTTGTGCCAATCTGTCAGTGCTGAGATTGGCGCACGTAGAGTAGACCTGCACTGCTGACCTCACAATTGCGGACTAGCTTGATCATCCAACAATTAAGATGGTTGTCTGGACATGTCTGGGCCAGCCCTGACACTCCCCTTTCCCCCCACTCCCACCACTACCAGCCTGCCTCGATCCCCTGCCCCCAAGAATCCCGATCTCGCCGCAATACTGTCAGCCCTGTTCCCCTCACCAGCAGCTCAGACCACCCCATGACCCTGATGGCCATCCCCGAATGCTCGTCTCCCTCCCTCTGTCACTGCTGAGTAGCAACAGGATCCCCAGCCCCTAGCACTTGCCCTCAGAGATCCTGTCCCTATTAGATCCTGCCCTGTTAGGCCCCAATTCCTCGCTCTGCCCAATGCCCAGTGTAAGTGCCAAGATGCTCCCTGGGTATTGGCACTTTGCCCCTTGGCAAAACTGGCAATGTCCAGAGGGCAACCCCTATACCCCGACCTCCTGGGGGCCACCATTGGGGTTGGGCTGCCATCTGTCTGCAAGTGAGAAGCTACTGAATACTCCTGGCAGGGAAAAGGCTAGTAGGCCTGGAGATTTCAGTCCTGGGTCTATTAAAGAACAAAGAACAAAGAGCAACACAGCACGGGAAACAGGCCCTTCAGCCCAATGAGCCCGTGCCGCCGTCCTAACGTCTTAATGAAATATCCATGACTTTAGGCTATGCCTATTGTGGAAGATTCCCATATAGGGACCAATATAGGGACAATTTGTTACCCAATCAGCCTAAGAGCACATTTTTGGGATGTGGGAGGAAACCGGAGCACCCGGAGAAAACCCATGCAACCACGGGGAGAACGCGCAAACTCCCGCAGACACCGGCCCAAATCTATGTGTCTGCACAGCAACAATGATAGTCTCTGAGCTGTCATGTTGCCCATCAGATGGTCCAGTTTAAGCATACACTAACGACATGAAGCACTAGGCCACTCCTGAAGCAACATCCAAAGCAGCCCTCGCACGACCTGCCGAATGCATGCACCTTGTTGGTCAACAAGGTGGACCGAATTGCCTGTGGAAACAAATAAGATATTTAGACAGTCCTGCTATATCCCTCTATCTGCAGACTACTCATGTGGCTGTCCAAGAGACCCTTAAAATTACATTACAAAATTAAATAAAATTAATTACATTTAAATTTGAATTTGAATAATTTATACAGCTCTGCACTGATTTCTGGTGTGGAGCTGATGATGCTGAAAATTTGACAACCAGAGGCCATGGTACCTTGTTGGAAGCTTGCTAAATGACCTCCGCTTGAGTTTCTTGGCCCACTGTGCTGCTAAAACTACACAGTGAGCTGGGAGAATCATCCCCAGGATCTTTCTAAATTAATGATTGACTCTAACTGGATGGAAGCTTTGCAAAGAGAAAGTATAAATAAAGTCCAAATGCAAGGAAAAATAAGTGGCTATAGAACAACGTTATCATATGCTTTGAAGCACTTACATGATGTAGCCTTGTCACTTATGACATACAATATGTACTGATCATTGTCAAGAATATTAGATATGAGGTAAAATAAATGATTAAATTAACTCGAGAAATTCCTGACTGGTGCTCTTTATTTTGAGAGATTAAATGTGTGCCTACACAAACAACTGCTTGTAGAATTCCACACACTCTGGGTTATCACATTATACCAAGCAGGATTAAGAAGCAGTCAAAGAACAAACAGCAAAAAACCCTACAGCACAGGGAATAGGTCCTTTGGTCTCCAAATCTGTGACGATTATGTTTATCTATCTATACCAACTGTTTATATCTATTCCCCATTTGTTCATACGCCTATTAAGGTAAGTCTTAAATATCGCTAATGTAACTGCCTTAACCACCCCACTTGGCAGTATATTCCTAGATTCCCCCACCACCCTTTATGTAAAATCTTCCCCCGCGCATCTCCACTGAATCTTTCTTCCTTCTCTTGAACTTCTGCCCCTTATAATTAGAAAAAGCTTCCAACCGTTCACCCTATCTATGTCCTTCATCATTTTACAGACTCCTATCAAGTCGCCTCTCAGCCTCTGTCTTTCCAGGGAGACCAATCTCAATTTATTCATCTCTCTTTATAGCTAATACCTTTGATACAGGCAATGTCCTGATAAACCTTTTCTGTACTCTTCCCAAAACTTACACGTCCTTCAGGTAGTGTTGTGACCAGAATTGGGCACAATATTCCAAATGTGGCCTGAAAAACATTTTGTAGCACTGTAACATAATTTGCCAATTTTTATACTCAGTGCACCATCTGATGAAGGCAAGCATGCCATATGCTTTCTTCACCTCTTTTTCCATCTGTGCTGCAACTTTTAAAGATCTGTGGAACTGTACTTCCAGATTGCTGTATTCTATGCCCTATTATTCTACCATTTATTTTATTGCTTGCACCTGAACTGGAACAAAATGCATCATCTTTCCAGATTAAAAACCCAGATTAACTTTCATCTGCCATTTCCACGCAATTTTCCAGCCTATCTATATCCTGTTGTATTCTTTGGCAATCTTCATCACTATCCTCAACTCCGTCAATCTTAGTATCACCCATAAACGTGCTTATCAGACCAGCTATGTTTTCTTCCAAATCATTTATATGTATTATAAACAGCAGATGTCTGAGCACTGAACTCTGCGGAACACCATTAGTTAGTAGTTATCAGTGCTGACATTTTTCATACATCAAGTTCTTTTGATTCCGAAATAATTCTATGAGGCCTGTGTTTAGCAAACAGTCTCTTAACAGTTTGGAATCTCAGTAGTTTGGGATTTTCATCTATGACCTTCCATTAAGTTGTCATGTAACTAAATATATGTTAATAATTGGAAATTGCATGTCAACCAATTTTCCATCATATTATTAAATTTCAACAAACTAGCTCTAAGTGAATTTCTAGTTGCAGTAAGTGATAAAAGTTATAATGTTGTTTACAAGCATTACTTCTGAAAGAAATTTGATATTGTGTAATTCAGGACATAATGTTGAACTATTAATAAGTTGAAATGGCTTTTATTAGCATTTAAATTTTAAGCCTGCTCTCCCCATCAAGGAGACATTTCTTGTGTCTAATTTATCTCTGTTTGAAACTTACTGGTCTCTTGTTTTGAACCTAGAGAAGGTGCAGCCTCATTTTAACTCTAAAATTTATAAAAACCAAGATAGAGGGCTATATTTTTTGGGGATTGGGTTGGTGAAGTGAACATGGAGTAACATCTTGTAGATTGAAATGCCTCTCTACCTTCCCATCTTCTCAACAATGTCGTTTATAAGATGATCTTTCATACTGGCTCGCCTGACGCTGTACCTGGTGTTTATGAGTGGTTGTAAGGGTTGCTTTTCAAACTGGAGGCCTGTGATCAACGGTGTGCCTCAGGGATCAGGGCTGTGTCCGCTATTATTTGTCATTTATATTAAAAATTTGGATGAGAATTGAAGAGGCACGGTTAGTAAGTTTGTAAATGATACCAAGATTGGTGGCATAGTAGATAGCAAAGAAGTTTATCTAGGATTGCAACAAGATCTTGATTACTTGGGCTGATAAGTGACAGATGGAGTTTAATTTAGATAAATGCAAGATGATGCATTTTGGTAGATCGAACAAGGGCAGAACTTATCAGTTAATGGTAGGATGCTGGGGAATATTATAGAACAAAGAGATCTAGGGGTACAGGTTCAAACTCCTTGAAAATGGAGTCACAAGTGGACAGAATGGTAAACAAGGCATTCGGAATGCATCATTGGCCAGGACAGCGAATACCCCCGGAGGTGGAATGTCTTACTGAAGTTGTACAAGACATTGATAAGACCATATTTGGAATACTGGTACAGTTTCTATTATAGAAAGGATATTATTAAATTAGAAAGAGTGCAGAAAAATTTTAATACAACGCTACTGGAACTTGATGGTTTGAGTTGTAAGGAAAGACTGGCACATTTTTCTCTGAAGCATAGGGGGCTTAGGGGTGATCTTATAGAGATTGATAAAACAATGAAAGGCATAGAATAACTGGATAGTCAATATCTTTTCCGAAAGGTAGGGGAGTCTAAAACTAAGAGGAGAGAGATACAAAAGTGCCCAGAGGGACAATAGTTTCACACAGTGGGTGGTGACTGTCTAGAACAAGCTGCCAGCAGTAGTAGTAGAGGTGGATACAATTTTGTCTTTTAAATAGCATTTACACAGTTACATGGGTAAGATGGTATAGAGGGATATGGGCTAACATAGAACATTGGGGTTTGCTTAATCGTTAAAAAAAAGGTGTGGCATTGACAAGTTAGACCATTGGGCCTGTTTCCATGCTGTCCAGACTCTATGACTCTGATGGCAGATTGAGGGTGGCAAGTGGGCAACAATTGTCCACTTAATTCCTCAAGAGGTCTAAGATTGGGCAGTGGCTACCTTACTCACAACTTGTATTATGTAGACTGGGTTGGGCTGGGTGAGAAGATGGTAGGCTGTCCATGTGACATATTGTACATGCCCTCGTCACCAGAAAAATACCTGGAGAGAAATTTTCCTGTCATGTCCACCACAGTGATCATAGCGGGCAGGATACAGACCATGCTTTGGGTGCAATTTTCCGTCTTGGGCTGGAAAATCCTGCCACTAGAAAGAAATGGGGAAGGCTGTAAAATACAGCACATGAATTCTTTTTTGCTCACATTGGCTTTGTTTTTGCCTGTGGCGCAGTGATTAATGCGCTTCACATGGAATAAAAATATCAATGTTTTTCTCTCCTCGGATATTGTCTATCCCTTCCCTTCAAATATGATGTTCTTCTCCCCTCCCTTTAAAAAACTCATTTTTGGCCATCTGTGCTTGCAAATTACTGACTCATCTCCAACCTCCACACAATCTCCGAAGTCCTGGAATGTGTGGTTTCCTCCCAAATCAGTTTTCATCTTTCCCAAAATTCTATGTTTGAACAAAAAGATTGAACCCAAGGAACAAACTCTGCTCCACAGCAACCAACTCCATCTTTCTCTCTGTCATGTGTCTGAAACTGAACCAGACTCTTTGCAACCTTGGTGTTATATTTTATCCTGAGATAAGGTTCCTGGCAGCTATCTATGCCACAATTTCCACTATTGTAACGTCATTCATAACTCTGCCACTGCAACAGCTCATCTGCTTCTGAGAGCCTTGTTCAGCCTTTGTTTTCCTGAGCACAACACGATGGCACAGTGATTAGCACTGCTGCCTCACAGCACCAGGAACCTAGGTTCAATTTCCAGGTTGAGTCACTGTCTGTGTGGAATTTGCACGTTCTCCCCATGTGTGCACAGGTTTCCTCTGGGTGCTCCAATTTCTTCCCACAGTCTGAAATATGTGCTGGTTAGGTACATTGACTTGAACAGATGACTAGCGAAATTTCACAATAACTTCATTGCAGTGTTAATGTAAGCCTTACTTGTGACTAGTAAGTAAGCTTTATTTTTACTTTACCTATAGACATGATAACTCCAATATTCTGCGGGACAGCCTGCCAGTTTCCTGCCAGTAAACGTTTGTGCTCATTCAAAACTACCTGTTTTCTAACCCTCACCAATTCACATTCACAATTAAACCAGGTCCTCACTAACTTACCTTGGCTCCCTCATTTTTGAATGCCTTGAGAGTATCATCATTCTATATCCCTGTGATCTCCTGCTACCCTCTAAAGATGTCTGTGCTCCTTTAATTCTGCCCTATATGTATCTCTGATTTTACTGGTTCTTGTCTGACAGCTTTCAATTGTTGATGCCATAAGTTATGCAATTATCCTTGCTAAACTTCTTCACCTCCCTACGTCTCTCCCCTCCTTTTAGACATTCCTTAAAACCTATCTGTGACAACCATTTTGTCACCTGCCCTAATGTGCTTTAGCATCAACATTAAAAAGAAGGAAAAGACTTGCATTTATATGACACTTTTTAGGATGTTTCTGAAGTGTTTTGAAACATAGTCACTGTTGTAATGTAACAAATATGGCAAACAGTTTGCACATAGCAAGTTCTCATGAACTAGCTGTGTAATCATGAACAGATAGCCTGTGTTTTTAGTGGGGTTGATTGAAGGATGTATATTGGCTGAAACACCAAGGATAACTCCCCTGATTTTCTTCAAAATAATGCCATGGGACCATTTACGTCCACTTGACAGGATATTTGATAACTCAACCACAAAACATTTTATCACTTTATGACATTGAAAGCACTATCGAAGAATTGTACGTAAGTTGTTGTTGTTGTACATGTAAATTCACTCAAGAATTATATAATTATAATATTACATTTCTTCAGTTTAATGATAATGTAAATCACTAGAGGGAACTAGCAGAGTTGCAGTGCAGAGCAGAGTAACAGCTGTTGGTGAAATGAGGAGTGTTTTAGTAAACGTTGGGGTGAGGCAATGAGTCTAGGTAGTTCACAGCCATAGGGCATGGACTTTAGAATTCAATGCTACTAGTTACAGTGTGACTATCAGCAATGAATCATCCACCTGGAGTGCAGCATCTACAAGCAATGAGACTGAGACTTAAAATTTGATTAGAGATTTCTAGAATTGTAAGATCATTGGCGTTCACACGTAAGTCCAGCAATGTAAAATGATTGACAGTTGTAACTATGTACAGAAGAGCAACAGAGTAGCAACTCTGACTACAACTCTGACTCTTACATTTTCAAAGGAAACCTTCTCCTGCAGATAGGTTCAAGAGTCGCTGGTGGAGACTATATGACCTTCAGTATAATAGCCTCCCACCTATTACAGGCCCTATTTTGTGATAGATGTTCTGAATTCTAAAGGAAAACCTTGTTCCATTCCATTATATGTTTTATATTAATTTGGAAACATAATTGTTATTTAATGGGCCTTTCTAGATTTGATTTTCTCCACCAATGCTCCAATTTAAATAGTCCCCAGCTAAAGTGACAGCAAATTACTCTTGGTGCTTATGGATCTATAAAATGTGCTATCTGGTGCCTCAGTTCCATTGTTAGGCATACATTTTCCATTTGATTTTCAATTGTCCATTAATTGTAATGTGTCAGATTTTAAAATGTACAATTGCCTGAAATTTACAACCCCTTCCAGGGATGAGATGCCAGCTGAGGTTGCGGGGGAAGTTGGGGTGTAAATTTAGATACCGTGGAAGCTGTGTCCATCATTCCACAAACTATCATGTATGCTTGGCTGAGAGCCCGGACATCCATTATTCATGCTGAAATGGTTGAGCCCTGGAGAAAATATTGCTTGATTGACTGTTATAGCTCTCTGATCTCTGCAGTCAATTTCACAATGTTTATTCATACAGGGTTAAGTGGTTTCAAGGGGTTTTGATTTCTGTTATTGATTCTTTAAAGGGTCCGGATGATAGCCTGTAGTGAAATTACTTTTTTAAAAATATATTGGAAAGTAATGACTTTTTAAAGATTTTTATGCTGCGTATCCTACTGTCACTATAGGGTGCATTGATTCTATAGAGTGAATAGTGGGTCAATGGACATTAAAACATCAGAGCTTGGTGTAGTAGGTATGAGTGGCAATGGTAAGGAGTGGGTGGATTACCATATCATGGCATAGGGGTATGAGGGGCTTCTGCGGGGTTGGTGGAATGCTATCATTTGTTTGGGGGTGAGAGACCACGAAGATTGACATAGGTCTTGCCTTAGCATAGGAGGCATGAGAAGGGCCTTTGGAAATTTGCTTTTAAATGGTCTTTTCATGCAGACTAAGGTTCATGACCCCTTCAGGAGCCATGAAGTGCAACTTCTTAAAAATCTAGCCCGACTCCAGGAAAGTTGCAGAGGTTAAGACATGGAGGCAGCCAGCTTGGGAATAAGCCTAGATACAGGCTTATAACAGAAACCAGGCCACCCCAAAAAATCAGACAGCCTGGGAATAGGGCTGGGAATCCCAGAAACCCAGGGAGCTGCCCACCATTTTTAAAGGGCTCTTGAGTTATGGCGACTCAGTGAAAACTCAGCCTGATAAGTTAGTGGCTGCTTTTTAATATCATTGACATAATTGAGAGTTACTCCACGGACCACAAAGTTAATAGTCTGCAGTAACCTTCTTCTACCGTTGCATCCAATCTTGCTGCCATGGTCCACCCAAACAGGAACCAGTGGCATAGTTCAAGAGATCATCAAAGCCTCTCTACCACATTAAGGTGGCGAGATCTATCTGTCAAGATTGTGTGGAAATTACAGCATCCCCACATTAAACAAAATCATACACAGGCCTCTACCAATGTTCACGAGGGAACAGGGGCAGGGCTGGGAAGCTGGGAGTCCCTATTCAAAATCTGCACACAACTGACATGTGCATGAATATCTTACTGTGTTGGGTTGGGCGTGTCTTTGATAGCAGCACCTGAGACTGAGAAGTTTTTTTCAGGAAACCTTCTGCTTACAGAGTGGGGAGAGGGGTGAGAGAAAATGCTCTAAAAATAGATAGTCCCACTTTCTCCTGCTGGGATTATCATCTTCATGGTCAAAGAAAGAACTTGTAAATTTTATAACCAGGAATGTTAGAGTTCTCACGGATAATTTCAAGAGATACTGTTCCAGGAAGATGAACTGCAGTTGGAACTCTGAACTATCAAAGCTCCAAATTAACACCACCACCTTCAGTGAAACCTGTCTTCCTGGGGAGGGGCAGCTTAAGGATCAAGCGGGATAAAGGAAAGGCTGATGGTGATCCTCGCGTCCATGGATTTTGCCTTCCAGAATAGGATCGTGATGCATTGCCAGAACTCCCCAGTTGTACCAATTAAAGAATCACGACATTTCACCTATAGCTCAACCATAATCAATACCTCGTCATCTTCAACACTTGTGCCCTGACCTTTGACTTTGATTAAGATATTTAAGGAAAAGTTCAATTCTATCCTTAATGAAGTCTGCACTGTCAACCACAAGAAGAAAAGACCGTGCTTCTGGGGGAATTTTAATGCTAGTGTTGGGCATAACTCTGATATCTGGAGAGGAACCATTGGGAAAAAGGTATGGGAATAGCCAATGCAAATGATGGTCTCCTCTGTCAAAATGTGCTTAGCACAGCCTTATTCTAACAACCATCTCCTTCCACTAGAAAGACAAACACAAAACCACACATAATATCCAAGATCAAAGCACCTGGATTATGTCATTGTTTGGGTCTAAGAACAAATTGATGGCTGCATCACTCAATCCATGCAAGGATAAATGTCTCCTGGGCAAACCATTGATTTGTTCAATTAGTAATGAACATCCATCTTACACCAAGACATCGTGGGACCCAAATATTGAAGAGCTGGAAGATCAATGTCTCAACTCTAAAGCAGTCTGACAAAAGAGAGGAATTCCAAGTGCAGCCTCCAAGCCATCTGGAAAATCTTCACACATCCCTTTAATAATAAAGTCATCTATACCAGACTCCTGTATTCAGACCATTGGGTTTGAGCATTATCATCAATAGAATGGGTTCGATGAAACTGATGCTGAAACTTTTGACTTCTTGGAATGAAAATGAACAGCTTTCATTGCCCAGCAGAACAACCTGAGGTCAAGAAAGCAGAATTCCAGCAGCTCAATGCTGACACCCAAAGGCAAATCAGGAAGTTAAGAAAGGGAAGGCCTGACAGATCCAACAATGTGCCGCCATCATGATATGCAAAGTTATTTTGAAGCTACCAGGGCCATTTATAGACCAAAGTCAAATGGACAAAAGACCATCGCAATCCTGTCATTGTTTCAAAATGATATAACTGTCTTGAATGGGAGATGTGAAATAGATGCTTTCAAAATCTGGAGTTGGGTCAAACAAGGTTGTGTGATAGCTCCTATACTATTTACAATCTACCTGGCAGTGGCTAGTCACCTCATCAAAGATCAACTGCTCTCTGATGTCAGTATTAAATGCAGCTGAGATGGAAAACTCTTAAATCTCAATCATCCCTGTGCCAAAGCTAAACTAACCACTACAGACTTATGTGATCTGCAGTTTGCAGATGACTGCAGTGTAGTTAGTCACTCTGCACCAGATTTGCACACTACTCTCGATCTCTTTAGTTCTGCATACAAGTGACGTAGCCTGTCCTTAAATATTGCCAAAACAAAACTCTAATGTGACCATACCTATATATCCCTCCCATGCAAGCTGAAGTAGAGAATGTGGAACATACTGAGCTTTTTCCCTTAACTGGGAACCGCCTCTCTCAGAAGGCCATCATTGACAGAGAGATCCAGGATTAGCACCATCAACTCAGCCTTCTACGAACTATGGGGGCAATTTTCCCAAAAACACTGAATTTGTGGATCACGATTGTTTTCTCAGTTCAGCTTCTCACTCAAATCTCCACACTCTGTACTGCAGAGGTCCTAATCATGAGTCTCATTAAAAACTCAGGGGGTGGGGCCTATTCACACCAGTGTTTGGCAGTTCTGGAACTCTGCACATGTGCAGTAGCCTCGATCTGTCAGACTTTCCGTTTGGCCACCTCGATTGCTGGTCAACCCAGGACGCCTCCAGTGTTGCCCCTCCAGCACTACCCCATGGCCCAATTGCATTCCCCACAACAATTCTCTGGCCAGATTGACCCTCCCTGCCATGGAGCATCCTGATGTCTAGCCCCTGCAGCCAGCAGTGGTGATCCCCTCACCTCCCTCACTCTGGCAGACCCCTTTTCCCACTCGCTGGCTGCAGCTCCCAGATACAGACCAGGAGGCAGGCCCTTCTCTCACAGTACAACAACACACACCCCCAGCCCACTCCAATCGCTGGCCTCTCTCCAGCGCAGATCCCCACAACAGGCCCCACCCCCTTGGCACTGCCTGATGCCTGGTGGGCAGTGTCAAGATGTCCCCTGGGCATGGGCACTTTGCCTTTTGGGCAGTGCTGGGGGCACAGACCAGCAGTGACAGGGTACCCATGCCCAGGGGCACTCTCCTACCGCCTAACCTCATGGGAGGTCCTGATTGATCCTCCTTCATTCTGGCGGGGTCTCTTGCTAGTTCCCTGAATGTGGGGAGTTACTCTAAATCCTACCTGAATGAAGTACTCCTGGCGGGATGGGAGATTCAAGTGGGAACCGGTAAGTTCCAGATAATGAAATGCTCAACATATTTAAACTACATCAAAAAAAAATTCAACCTACTTCCCTGCCTTCCCACCGGTTTCCAGCATGATTTGGACTCCGACTGTTCTCCGGCTTTGAAAGGTGTACTTGCATTCCTGGCATGTGTGCAAATCCTGGAAAAAGGCTGATGATGTGAATCTCCCAGCCCGACCTGCCAGAAAAGTTGCGGCTTGCGATGGGGGAATTTCCCCCACAACACTGAGTATTTGACAATAAAGGCTTCCGCAAGTCAACAAAAGTCAACATTTCTGTCGTGATATGTGACCTGGATTATGTATCAGTGACACATAAGAGTGCTAGAGAAACTCCATGGACAATGCCTCCGTTACATTCTCCAGATTCAATGTGACTACCATTGAACAAAGCTAGTGTCCCTCTTAAAGTCATCTCCAGAGGCAATCAGGCAAAGCTCCCGAAAAATCAATTTTAATGAACTGGACATGATCAGTTGGCTGAAAAGTGTCTCTCCCACCAAGTCTTGTTTTCTCAAGTCTCAAATTGCCAATGTTTCAGGGGAGGAAAGAGACAAGACTTCAAAGACACACTGAAGCTCTCCTTCAAGTGTTGTGGCTTTCTTTGAAGTATTGACCTTTATGACTGGGAGCGGCTTCCTACCAATTGTTCAAAATGGCAACAGCTTGCCCATTAAGCTGCATTACACTTTGAGTTCAAATGCCTTAACGCTGAGGGACAGCAGAGAAGGAAAGGCAACAAAGCATATTTTGGATCCCACTTTCTCATGGGATATAATGAACCCTGTGTGTACATAGATGCATGGTTCATGAATTGGCCTGTTCAGTCATATGAAGACTCATGGCAGAAATCCATGCCCCTGAGAAGTAGTTATCCTCAAATCAATTGGCGGCTGATGCCGAGAGTTGTCAAGAAAGCTATGGCAAAAATGATGCTGCTGCTTCGAGACTGGTTGTTCAATGATGCTGGTGTTTGCAAGTAGACCATGCTCTGTGCTTTGCCTAACGATTCACTTTCACGTTAATTAAACCGGGTTGCAATACCTGTTATCTTGGGCAGGGTGAATAGTGAGATCCACAAGCATCTTAACAACTATGAAAGGAATTCTTTCTTTCTACTTTCTGAGCCACAATTAAATGTTTCCCTATTATATAACACAATTCCTTCACCCTGCTACCTATAGAAATAGAAGATTCAGTCAAACCATCATCCTTCTCCTTTTCTCCTGTTACTACACTCTCAATTTTCCATCACACAGCCTTCCCTGCTCCTTCAAAATGCATAGATATCATAATAATAAATTAATAAAACAAGAGCGTAGAAACAAAATACTCCAGACGTTGGAAATCTGAAATGAAAATAGAAAATACTGAAAATACTTAGCAGATCTGGCTGTATCTGTGGAGTTATTGTTTCAGGTTGATGACCTTTCATTGGTATGTATATTTATTGGTTCTCAAAACGAAGGCACTGCTGGCAAGGCAGTGAAAAGATAAATAATCATACAGGTTTAAAAACCACATAAACTGCAAGCTGCTAAACTCAGTCACACAGGGAAAACCATGAGGAAACCACATATAAAATATGAATAAAATAGACCTAGATAATAGACCATAAAACTCATAGTCACGAGTGAAGACACAGTTACATAGCAGAAGATTGTTAGTGTCTGTTCTAAAAAGAGGCAATGGAACAGGCGAGTTGATATACCACTAGTTTGAAAGATAACTTCATAATTGTGTACAAGAAATACATGCTTGGTGATATTATAGTGAGGTAGATGTGCACAGATTGTAATTGGACATCTATGCCCTTATACTACATGTGATGTAAACCTAATCCATAGTTATGAATGAATATAGATTTATCTTCTGAGCAAATGTACATCTTTGAGTTGGATGTGCTATGTAACTGGATCTTAACTATAAATATAATTCCTGGATCGGGACTGTCCCTGGTGAACCACTAGTCAGAGCACAGGGCCAGCCCGCACTATAGTTCATAATAAAGGCCTGAAGCTCCAAGAGTCTGGTTTTCTCGAGGATGAGAGAGTGAAGTGCATTATGGCCGAATAGCTATATTTTTCTCCCAACAACTAATAATAGCTCATCTTTATTAGCAATAGTGGGCCTTCTTTATGAACTAACTGAAGAATGATGTAACTGAATGTCTCGCTTGGCCCTTTTAAGTCAACCACATTGGTATTGAGTGACATAAATAGTAGGTTTTTTTTCTCTAAAGTGAGTCCCAAAAGAGTTTTTCCAATAACTTCAAGGTCTTTAGTTTTATCTATTTTTCTTTTGAGCTGAAACCAATTCTCTAAAAGCCTTGTTAGAATTTCAGCATACACTATTCTGCATCAGACCTTTAGGTCCAATAGTAACTGGAATATTATATCCTGACAAAAGTATCCATCGTCAGCATCATGCCACCTTTTTGTCTCAATATTGGGATGCAAGAACATTTTCAGAAATGAAAAGAACTTTAAAAACTGCAGGACAAGCAAATCAAATCTTTGGGTAGGTTACAGATCATTTGGTTGTCATAAAAGTATAATTGACAATGTGCCCACAGTCAGAGTAATTCCACCCATTATAAATTACTGAATGTTTTTGACTCACATTCCAAAATAACAATTTATTTCTTAAATGCATTAGGTAGTTTTAAACAATCCAAAATTTGGAGGATATTGCCAAAGCTGTTCACATCACATTAATCATGAATTTCCTTCTAACTAAAATTTAGGGAGCTAACAGATTGGAATTATATCCTTTTAGTCCATACATCTGGATACTAACCCAGAACATAGCGACTGCTGAATGAAAACTTCTTTCTCAAAGGCTGTTAGCGTTTCTCAATTAAAAAAAAAATTTGGCAAGTTTCATTTCAATTACTCACTACTGGCAGTTACTCAGCAATTCCATTTCCAAAAGGCCATGATATGGGCAATGAGGGAAAGAGTCAGTTAGGCTATTGCTGTAAGATATATGTAAGAAAAAGCTGTCTGGGAAGTCCCCAAAGTACATTATTACAGTTTGGGGTACTCTTGAAATTAGAAGTGAGCCAATGGGCAGAGAATCTTTCAACGCTCTTTATCAAGCATAGACTTGGATCTTTGGCAGCAGGTCGATACAGCTTTTTATATTATGGCAAACTATGTCACAGGATTTATTTTGAATGTGGATACTGGTTAACATGAGAAGATGTTATGAGTCAGACCAAAAGAAATTCTAAGACACCTTACACTGTTTTATCATTATAAATGTATCACTTACTATTCCTCTGTTAAAGCAGTAATGTGGAATTCAAAATGTCATAGTACTATTTATAAGTGAAGATATCAAGCCATCACTTGAGTCTGTGCATCCATATGGTCTGCTTTGTTGATAGAGTTTGTTATATCATACAAGATCTGTAATAATCTATTTCTGAAAATATTTATTTTTTCTGTGGCACCAGGCTTTATTCCACGCACCTTTAACAGCACGATAGTTATTGCCAGAGTTGAGAATGCCATGTAGTATTCTGACATTAGTCAAGATTAATTCCAATATCCTTTATAACAATGAACATAGCTATAATTGAATAGTGGAGCATACTTGGTAGACTGAATGGCCGATTTTGCTACTATATCTCATGGTCTTATGTGCATTGGAGCAATAGTAGGTCATTTTGGCCCATCAAAACTGCTTCACTAATCAATTAAATCATGGTTGATTATCTAGCGCAAGCCACTTTCTGTGCTATTTCCATGTCCTTTGATGTCATTAGTATCCAGGGGTGAGATTCTCTGACCTTGTTTTTGGCTGTCCACTGTCTGTGACGATGGGGGAATTTGACCTTCCAGCTAAAACTCCATTCGCTTTCAGCAGCGCCGGATAATCCTAGCCACAGAGATTTTCCGTGCAGAAATTTATAGGAGAAGGCAGGGTACAGGTATTGTTACTGGACTAGTAATCCAGAGACCCAGGGTAATGCTCTGGAGACCCAGGTGGTGAAATTTGAACTGGATAAAAATCTGATGGTGACCATGAAATTTTCGTTTTAAAAAAAATTAGGTTCATTAATGTCCTTCCAGTCTGGCCTACATGTGACTTCAGACCAACAGCAATGTGGTTGACTCTTAACTGCCCGCTGAAATGGCCCGGCAAGCTGTCCATGTTACTCAATATTGAGCTTCCACAGTCTTCTGGAATAATCAATCAGATTACACTGGCGTGGGAAGAATCCCAAATGGGTTTTTGTTGGCACACATCACATTTGGCTTCTCTCACAATATTTTTCGGCCATAACTTTGTTTGCTCTGGGGCGCATGGGGTTGGAGAATCACCCCTCCTCCCCCACCATCTACATAACAGCCTGTCATGCCCCTTAAGAAACTTGTAAGTTTCAATAGATCATCTCTGGTTCTTCGAACGATTTGATTAAAAATGCCAAATTTCAAAATAAGCTATTTTGCTTCATTTAATTACAGGTGGCTGCAGTAATTTAGTATTCTTAGTTCATGAGTGTTAAACATTTATTAGACATAGCAGAATGTGTAAATTGAACTTTGTATAAGAGAAATAGAGCATTTTTATTCATAATAGCATTTTTTGGGGGGAATGACATGATACAATTTCCTCTATCATTTTGGGGATTGGTATTGAAGAATCTATCATTTGTCCCATCACTAGTAGTCCTACTTTTAGTATTGGCCCCATTCTCTGAAATTGCCTAATCTATCTCTTTCTCAAGCTCTCCTTCTCCTTTTTTAAGATCCTCCTTAAAATAGATCTCTTTAACCATATTGTTAATCATCAGTCTTAACATCTCCCATTAATCAGACATATTACTGTCACGCCTCTATGAACAACATATTGGGATGGGTTCACCATAAAAAAAATACTATATGAATGCGACTTTTACTGGTAAATAAAATAATTCATTTAAGAGGTTATACAATGGACAGGATTTTGGATATTATGTTCAATTTGCACCAGTAACTTTTTAAACTCAGATATGAGCATTGCTGAGTGGGCCAGCATTTATTGCCCATCCCTAATTGCCCTTGAACTGAATAGTTTGCTGGGCCATTTCAGACCACATTGCGGTGGGTCTGGAGTTACATGTAGGCCAGACTAGAAAGACATTAGTGAACCTGATTTTTTTTTTGAAACAACAACAGTTTCATGGTCACCATCAGATTTTTATCCAGTTCAATTTTCACCACCTGCTGTGGTAGCATTGGGACCTGAGTCATCAGAACATTACCCAGTCTCTGGATTACTAGTCCAGTGATGATATCAGTACCCCACCTCCTCCCGTACTACATCATTGCCTCTCTTAGGATGGTGGGCAGAATCTTGAAGTTGAAAGCCAATTGGAAGCCCTCAGCCATGCAGAAGCAAGAGATTAGGATGCCTTTTCTGATAAAAGGGTGAGGTTCTTTCCACACTGAGGAGCCCCTTCTCCAGCTTTTAAAAGATTTCTATTTAAAAGGAATCAACTACCAGCCTACCATTGTGGAGGAAAAGCCATTTCACAGGGCAGTCTGTGATCACAGGAGGGCATCAGAGTCATCAGGAGTGTGGTTCCCTAGGTCTGCTGCCACTTCCAGATAGCTGATCCCGATACTTCAGAATTTTGATTGCAACATTCTGGTTGGCCTCTGTCAATAGCTTTAGGTTGTCTTTTATTCCCCTTAATTGGCTCTCTACCTGCCAACCCAATAATCATCTCTTGTTTTAATGTTTCAAGTTTCCTTTGGAATTTGTTTTTGTTTGACGCAATGTCCCCTTAAGGGGCTGCCCTTTTATTTTCGTAGAAATCATAGAACACCTACAGTACAGAAAGAGGCCAATTGGCCCATTGAGTCTGCACTGATCACAAACCCACCCAGGCCCTAACCCCATATCTTTACATATTTTACCCACTAATCCTCTAACCTAAGTATCTCAGGGGCAATTTAGCATGGCCAATCAACCTAACTCACACAACTTTGGATTGTGGGAGGAAACCGAAGTACCCGGAGGGAACCCACGCAGACATGAGGAGAATATGCAAACTCCACACAGACACTGACCCAAGCCAGGGATCGAACCCAGGTCCCTGGAGCTGTGAAGCAGCAGTGCTAACCATAGTGCTACCATGCCGCCTCATATTTTGCTTGTTAATTTGTTAATTTAATTTCACTGATTTACCAAATAATAGGATAATCTTGCCAAACACCATCCAGCTTCTGGGAAAATGATTGGGAAAAGCGATGCTGTCAACAGTGTTGCTAATCTTTGTGCTTGCCTGATTCCTTATATAAACTTGGTTAAATTGCTGGTAGCTTCCTTCGATTTTAATAGAATATATTGATTTCAAATTAAAATTTAAAAATTGCATTGTTACTCTACAATCCTAAATACCAATTTCTCCTCCTATCTCACCTTAGCTGGTTTGATTCTTGGGTCCAATTTTAACCCATTCGAAACCCACTCCACTTTCTCGGAGCTCAAACCGAGACTGTCATATTTCGAAATTTGTCTTAATCGTATCTCGTATCGTTCTTGTTCTTGTTCTACTCATTTTTTTTTACCTTTCACTTTTATTTCAATTCTCATTATATTGTGGTCAGTACTCCCTATGGCAACAAAAAAGAAAGAACAGATTTGAGTTGGAAAGTGATTGCCCAGATGTTTTTATACTGAATTTCCAGTTATAATTTCATTTCAAAAGTTAGCTTTGTTGGGTTTCCTTCTGGCAATTACTAATGCAGGAATGAAATCAATCTTATTAAATAGGTTTTTAGATAGTCTGCCTTAAGCCATTGTCCATTGAACATTACTCAATGTGAAAAGACCCTGGATAGTGTGTTTACCCTTTGCCAATGGCATATTTGAATTGGTGAATTGGTGATCAGTTCATTTTTAAAATTAATTCATGGGATGTGGGTTTAGTTGGTTAAGTCAGCATTTTTATTTATTACCCGTCCCTTGAGAAGGTGGTGGTGAGCTGCTTTCTTGAACCACAGTGCTGTTAGGGAGGGAATTCCAAACTTTTGGCGCACCTCAGCAAAGGTACAGCCATATAATTCCAAGTCAGCATGATGTGTGGCTTGGAGGGGAACTTGCTGCTCCCTTATCCTTCTAAGTGGTAGAGGTAATGGGTTTGCAAGGTGCTGTCGAGGAAGCATTGGTGAGTTGCTGTAGTGTGCCTTGTATATACTACACACTGCTGCTATTGTGCATAATATTATTGATATACTCCCTGCTTGCTATCAACTCTTTATCTCCTGGAAATAAATTTTATAGTACAGTACAGGTTATGGTGGCTTTTTGGCAGACTATTGAAATTGCCTTTGTTTATGAATGTATCAAAATTAAAATTTCATGCATTTTTTTCACATCTGCAGTTGAAGATCGAACCTCTTCCAAATAAATTCTCCTGGAAAGGATGGAAGAAAAACTGTCTTCCATTATGTGATGTCCAAACCATTTTGCAACGTATTAAATATTTTTGAAATGCAGTCAGTGTTGTAGGAAATGCCACAGCAACTTTGCGCACAGCAAGGTCCCACATGGCAATGCCAACTTGGCAGTGCCAACCTGTGCCATGGGGCAAATCCCAGCTTCATGGGAGAAGAAGGCGGATTCATTCAGATTTGATTGTAGGCTAGGAGGCACAGATGAGCAAGGTATGTTGGTGATGGCTATTGGGCAGCGGCAGGGTGGGTTGTTGTTGGCTGTGACTGAGAGGTAAGAGGCCGGTGACTGGAGAGAAAATGGGAAAGGGAACAATTGATCGGGAGAGGAAGTTGAGGGAGGGAGAGAAATGCTGACTCTGATCAGAAATTGGGAGGGGAGACACTGAGGCCTCCATTGTGAGCTGGGGGGAGGTCTATTTCTGTTATGATCAAGGCGTCCTTTGAACATGGGTTTTGCTAACATGTTTAAGCCCTACCATCTGCATGATGACTTGAAATACGTCCCCTGGATTTTTTTAAGCAGAGTCTCGTAGGATCTGGGGAGAAAACTGTTGTGTGTCTCTGGAGAAAAACAGATTGGTTTTCTCACCAGAAACAATACGACGGTTTTTAATAAGGAAATGGAAGGTTATCAATGAGCTTCTTGCTTCATTCTTTTTGGAGGTGGACCCACTTCTGTTAATTAATTGCCCTGACAGTTCAAAAGGTAAAGGGGATACAGTAACTGTTATTTTGCCTACTGACTGCCTGCTGGTAATAAAATTTTACACCTCAACTGATCCAAATCTGCAGCTAAGTACTTTAAATCTTTGAAATGATATACAATGGAAATTAATTCATGAACAGTGCCAACACTGCTATCCATTATATCAATTTTGACGACAACAGCAACAGTGAGGTAAATTCAGAAATTGGCTTGCTCCTGTGAGTAATGCAGATGTTTTGGGGACTAACAGTAAGAGATTTGAATTGCATTTTGCTGAATTTGGTAGGGAGACCTCCAAGATGGTGCTGGAGAGAGGCGACTTCTTGCAAGCTGTGCCTAGCATACCCTCTAATTCTATCTTTAACTCATGCTCTGTGCTTCTAAAACTTTTAAACTCTCTAACAATGAACTACATCACATTAAGTTGTTCTTTTTGTACACCCTAGCTGTGACTACAACACTAGATTCTGCATCCTCTTCTTTCCTTCTCAATGTACGCTGTGCTCTGTCTGTATAGCGTGCAAGAAACAATACTTTTTATTGTATGTTATTATATGTGACAATAATAAATCAAATCAGAAGTTAAAATGAGGAAAAGAACAGCTGCTAACTGAAAAATACATTGAAGTGCTTGGCCATTAATCTGACACGTTACTTCAGACCTTCTCAGCACTTTGCAAAATCTGACATCTTTGCAAGATAGTTGCACTTTTTAAAAGTTTATTAGTACCACAAGTAGGCTTACATTAACACTGCAATGAAGTTACTGTATAAATCCTCCAGTCACCACATTCCTTTCGGGTACACTAATGGAGAATTTAGCATGGTCAGTGCACCTAACCAGTGCATCTTTTGGACTGTGGGAGGAAACAGAAGCACCTGGAGGAAACGCACGCAGACACAGGGAGAAAGCGCAAATTCCACACAGACATGGCCCAAGCCGGGAATTGAACCTGAGTCCCTGGCACTGTGAGGCAGCAGTGCTAACTACTGTGGCACCAGATAATAAAATTTATATTATTATAAGACAAATTACAGAGCAATACAGCAAACTGCTGTTAGCCTGAAAGATTGACCACAAACTGTTTATATTCTTTCAGATACTGTTTCTTTGAGGAAATGAGCGAATTGTCAAAAGAATTTAAGGTAGCCCATCCTCTTCTTGTACCTCAGGCAGCTGTAAAGGTGGCTGGCCAAGGACATTTGGTCAGATCTTTAATCTGAAGACCTTAACCAGAGCTGTAGGGGTTCAGTCTTGTTCCTTCCTAACAAGACTCAGAGGTGCATACCACTAGACCACAGGGAGGAGGGAACCTGTAGTGCACTGAAATAAAGTTATGTCATATCCATTCCTTTCTTCCTGCCTTCTTTTCTCATTTGCAATGTAACCACCATCCCCGTGGGGTAAGAACATTACTGGCCATTCAACCAGTATGAATAGACATGAACAGGCTTTTTCACCATTCTAATATTGCTACATTCACAGACACATCCTGTAGGTCATCAGCAACAGCCTTAATTTCAATTTAGTGTTTCCCAGTGGAACAACCTGCTCTAATGTCAGTACAAACTTAACAGTTATTTTCTTTCAGGTCACAAAATTAAACAGGAGTTTTATCTGACATGATTAATGCTTCCTGAAAAAAATTTGTATATGAAGGGCAGCATCCCTCGTGAAACACGTAGATCTGAGGATTAAAGGGGGTCATGTTTAATGCACCTAAACACACAAAAGAATAAGTCTGGGGTTCAAATGAGGCAGATCTCTTTACAAGTGTAAGAAAATACTGTGCTGATACCATTTAAACTTCAATTAGCCAGCAGAGAAGAAGTGCGGATGACTAGAGGTAATTATCCTGTTCTCCCTGACAGTCCCTTCCTGTATCCCCAACCAATGCAGGTGATTTTGAAACACAATCCACCAACAGCTGCGATTAAGGGAGTTAGTTTAGAGGCTGACATCTTTAACCCTTTGGGCACTGACAGCCGCAATCAGTTAGTTCATAGCCACATTGGACAGACTAACACTGCCATTTGATTTGGTTTGTGGAATTATTGGCAGTGTTTTGAAGCCTGCCTTTGGAATTGACTGTTTTGAATGTTTACGGGTGTCATCACTTTCTGCTCTCTGGAACCTGGCAGTAAAATTATAGAATTTCAGCCCATTAAGCCTGCACCAACAAGATTCCTACTCAGGCCTTATCCCTGTAACCCCACGTTTTTGCCCTAATACCAAGGGACAATTTACCATGGCCTATCAACCTAATCTGCACATCTTGGCACTTCATATTTACCGTGTAGTCCCCCTGACACGAGGGTTAATTTAGCACAGCCAATCAACCTAACCTGCATATCTTTGGATTGGGGAGGAAACGGGAGCACTCAGAGGAAATCCACGCAGAATTGGGAGAATGTGCAAATTCCACATAGACGGTCAACCGAGGCTGGAATCAAATACAGGTCTCTGACGCTGTGAGGCAGCACTGCCACAGTGCTGCCCAGTTGGAACATTGAACAGGATAGACAGACAGCCTTTCAGCCCATCCACTCTGAGCTGAGAAGAGAGAAAGCAGCCAGGAATTTTGCCATTGACTGTCCAGTGAATCCTATAGTAACATACAGTGGGTGGCACGCTGGCATAGTGGTTGGCACTGCTGCTTCACAGTGTCAGGGACGCAGCTTGGTTCACTATGTGGAGTTGCACACTCTCCCTGTGTTTGCGTGTGTGTCCTCCAGGTGCTTCTGTTTCCTCCTATAATCCAAAGATGTGCATGTTTAGTGAATTGGCCACACTCAATTCTTCCTCAATGTGCCCGATAGACACTGGAGCGTGACGCCTAGGGGATTTTCACAGTAACTTGGTTGCAGCTTTAATGTAAGCTGACTTGTGCCTAATAAATAAACTTTAAAAAAAGACTTTTTACTTTATTTTAGCTCTACCTATTCCATCTGAGGGTAGGTTTGGACTCAACTGTGATGCCGTCACATCAAATACCCTGTCAACACTCTGGCCCCAAATGTCCCTGCGTACCCCAAGGCTTCTGTAACCACAGAAACTTGGTGTTCCCTAAACAGCTCTGACTTCCTTGCAATACACAGTGCCAGAGTCTTTACCTAGAATGGATCAGTGCAGAGGAAGTCCAAGCCATTTCTAGGTGGGCAGGAAAGAATATCATTACAGCTCAAATGTTGGACTGTAAGACCTGATAAGTTTCTCCAAATAATGCAGATGCTGGAAATTTGAAATGAAAATTGAAAAATACAAGTCACGCTGAGCAGTTCAGGCAACATCATTGGAGAGAGATTTCAGCACATCTGTCTTTCACCAGAACTACAAGAAGTTCAATTTACAGCTGTGGGTAAAACAGAGATAAATTAAACTAGATAAAATTTGTTAAACCTTGGATCAAGTCTCACAAAAAGTGACAAAGTGTTTGTGCTGGAGAGAAAACAGGTGTCTTCCTCTTCAGTTTTTTCTCCGGATCTTACCACACGCTGTCACGAACAGGTAGGCATGTTTCATGTCATCATGTCGAGTGGGACCTCAACACGCCAGCAAAGCTTGGCTTTGCATTGAGATCAGAGCGTCATGTTTAAAAGGCAGTCCAATCTAAACAAACAATGATCTCCCTTCCTCAGACCACCACAAAGTCTCAGAGGCTCCACCCCACTTCAATTGGAGTCAACCTTCACTCCGATCTGCCTACCCCTCACAATTATCGCCCCTTCTCCCTCTGACGATCATTGGTCATTTCTACCTAGCCCTCGTGTTCATTGGCCCCTTTTTCCTGCGCCCCCCCCCCCACCGTGATTGCTCCTCCCCCGCCCACACAGTTGGACCTGGCACTGACCTCCCAGTTGCCCACTCCTAAACGCCATCCCCAGCATTCCCTGCCATCCCCACACCTGCCTGCTCCAGCCCATCCGTATTTACAAATGATTCCATTCCATGAGGCTCCCACTGGTGCCAGCTCAGCTGTGCCAATCTGTGCCAAAGGACGGTGCCAGGGGGCATTGCCAGGCCACTGCCTGGCTATGGCCCTCTGTCCTGGGGACTATACTCACCTTTGTGCCCCTGGATGTCCCAAAACAGGTTCACATCTGTGTGAACCTGTTGTAAACTGCACTGATGTACCATTTGAAATAAAACAAGGGGGGGAGGGCAATATATGCTGAGGGACAAAGCACTAATATGGAAATATGTTTAAATTAATGTAAATCAGATTCACACCTATTATGGTGATGGTGGGGAGTGGGGGGAGGGAAATTGCAATCTCACCAGCGAGATTTGTGACTTTAATATTGTGAGTCCCCCTCAGCATTCTCATAGTGACCCTTGCAGGCATTCCCCACTCTCCCCTCCTTGGGATCCTTGCCAGTTACCTTCATTCCGGATCCCTGTATGTAGTTCTCAGCGTGTTGTTGCAGTGCCTTTCCCAGCCACTGCAGTGCTGCGTCTAGGAGGACTGGAGAGCTGCCAGACAATCTGATTGGCCAGCAGGACTCGAAATCCAGACTTTCTCCCAAGTGAGAACAATTAACGCTCATTAGAGCATGAAATGGCACAGGGCCTGTCGGAGTCAGCGGGGACGAGTTCCCCTCCAAAAATTCAGGCTCAGGAAAATCATGTGCAATATTATAATGAATTTAGTAGAACATGCCTAGTTACTGATGCCAATAAAGTACTTTGGTAAAATGAAATATTGTCCAGAGATTCAATACAGTATCAGACATTCCATCTTCTCATTTTCATTGAGCTCAAGTGCTGAACATTAGTTCAGGCACGCAAGATTTCATTTTATGTTTGTTTTTATTGAACCATAAAATAACTTATTTTGAGGCAATCCAGTTCTGGAGTCTCTCAGCTCTTTAATATTATTTTATACATACATTAAGAACAAGAGGATAAGTAAGGACTACTTAAGGATAAAGGAGGGAACTTGTGCTTAGAAGCAGAGGATGTGGGTGCAATTCTAAATGAGTACTTTGCGTTGGTGTTCATCAAGGAGAAAGGCATCGAGGATATTGAGATTAGTATGGAACATGCTCATCTGCTAAGACATTTTAAGATCAAGAAAGAAATGGTGTTAGGTCTCTTGAAAAGCATTGAGGTAGATAGGTCACCCAGGGCTCAATGGGATATACTCCAGGTTATTGAGAGAGCCAAGAGCGAAGATTGCTGGGGCCCTGACAAAGATTTTTGTATCCTTGCTAGCTGTTGCAGAAGTTCTGGAGGAGTGATAAGTAGTTAATGTCATTCCTCTGTTCAAGAGAGGAAAAAGGCTTAATCCAGGAAATTATAGACTGGTGAGTCTCACATCAGTGGTTGGGAAGCTTTTGAAGAGAATTCTTAGGGATAGGATTACTCTCATACAGAAAAGCATGGCCTAATTAGGGAAAGTCAGCACAGATTGTTGCTGTACAGGTCATGTCTTACTAATTTAATTGATTTTTTCGAAGAGGTGTTGAAGGCGATTGATGAGGATAGAGCAATGGATGTTGTGTACATGAATTTTAGTAAGCTTTTGACAAAATCCTTCATGGGAAGCTCATCCTGAAGATTAAAATGCGTGGGACACATGGTGACTTGTCCACTTTGATTCAGAATTGGCTTGCCCATGGAAGTCAGAGAGTGGATTTGGAAGGATGTTTTTCTGGCTGGAGGGCGGTAGACTCGCGGTGTTGTGCAGGGATCTGTACTGGCTCCTCTATATAATATATTTTACATATATAAATATATATTATTGGATGAAGACATGGATGGATGGGTTATTAAGTCTGCAAAAGACAAAAAGGTAGATGGAAATATGGATAGTGTAGAAGGTCGTCAAAGGATACAGCAGGATATAGATCGGAAATAGATATGGGCAGAGAAATGGCAGATGGAGTATAATCAGGGCAACTGTAAAAAATGCTGCACTTTGGGAGATCAGATGTTAAGGGTAAGTACACAGTTAATAGCAAAGCCCTGAATAACATTGATTAACAGAGGAATTCTTGGTGTTCAAGTCCATAGTTCCCTGAAAGTGGCTACACAAGTGGATAGGTTGATAAAGAAGCATATGGCATGCTTGCCTGTATTTGTTGGGGCTTTGAGTACAAGAGTCAGAATGTCATATTGCAGCTTTATAAAACTTTGATTAGACTGCATTTAGAGTATTGCCTTCAATTCTGGTCACCACATCACAGGAAGGATGTGGAGGCTTTGGTGCAGAAGACATTTACCAGAATGCTGTCTTGACTAAAGAGTAAGAGTTTTAAAGACAGACTGGACAATCTAGGGTTGTTTTCTCTGGAGTAGCAGTGGCTGTGGGGAGGCTTGATAGAAGCCTATAAAATTATGAGAGACATAGATAGTGTTGACACTCAGAATCTTTTTCCCAAAGTTGAAATGTCTAATACTAGGGAGCATACATTTAAGGCAAAAGGGGAAAGTACAAAGGAGATGCAATGGGCAAGTTACTTACACAGAGAGTGGTCTGGAATGTGCTACCAGTGGGTAGTGTAGGTAGATACGATAGGGGCATTTAAGAAACTTTTTGATAAGCATATGAATATGCAAGAAATAGAGAGATATGGACCAAGAACAACCAGAAGGGATTAGTTTAATTTAGCATCGCATTTGGCGCAACATCGTGGGCAGAAGAGCCTGTTTCTGTGCTGTACTGCTTAATATTTGTAAGTGATATAACTGGATGTTTGCTTTAACATAAAATGGGCCAATACTTTGCTTATAGTTACTGAAAGGACCCAAAAAAGTTTGCCATCTCTTCCTTTTCTTCAATTCAAAGAAATGTGACATATAAGGTTCAGATTTTGCAAATGTTTCATTACATATAATATCTATATTGTTCTTTTTAAGTTTTCAGGTAAACATACGTTGAAAAGAATTACACAGGTATTTATTGCATATTAAGGCTCAGCATTGATGGCCATCTCTTTTGTTGGACTGCATTTGGATTTTCACTGAAGAGACTTGGTAGCATCTTAATTGTTCAGTGTTGAGCATTCCCTGCTTCATACTCACAGGAGCCGTCTCACATCCTCCCAATATAAGAATTAAAAACAGAACTATAGAATCCCTACAGTGCAGATAGAGGTCATTTGGTCCATTGAGTCTGCACTGACAACAATCTTACCCATGCCCTATCCCCGTAACATCACATATTTACCCCGCTAATCTTCTAATCTACATATCCTGGGTAACTAAGGGGCAATTTAGCATGGCCAATGCACCAAACCAACACATCTTTGGTCTATGGGAAGAAATTAGAGCACCTGGAGAAAACCCAAGCAGATATGGGGAGAACATACAGCCTCTGTTCAGTGCTAAGGTGAGGGAAGCCATTGTGCCGCCCCAAAAAAAGAGCAAGATTATTTCAATGTCTATAATAATGTTAAAAGTACTGTGCCTAAGGTCATTTTCTCTTTTTACTATCTCTAATTACTTCTTTATGTCACACTATTTCTGTCTTGTTATGGCTAAATTTATCATGTACTTAGCTTTGATTGAAATCTCAGTCCTCATTCCTAATGTAGATGGTGTTGTTTTAATTGAAGTGATACAGCTGAAGAAACCTTTTACCTTTTTAAACCTTCTGAGATAGAGAAATGCAGCTGGTACAACTATACCTACTTCCTCACGTTTTATTTTGCTGTCATAAGCACGAAGTACGATGTTGTTTCAATTCTGCCTCTCACCCTTCCTGTTGCTGAGTCACCCCAGTAGGAAGTCTGACAACACCAATTTTAAATCCAACTGATTTATTTGATAGTAAATACAAATTTATTATCAAATAAATCGGTTGGATTTAAAATTGGTGTTGCCAGACCTCCTACTGAGTTTACCCCAGTCCAACGCTGACATCTCTACATGCTGAGTCACCCCCCAGTGTGAAAAGCTTTATTACTCTGGTCGTGACCATAATCCAGAAGGTGATTCTCAGTTTTCCTAGAGGTCAGACTTGGATAATCTTTATATTATAAATGGTGCCAGAGATGCAAGCTACCAATTTAGGCCAATAAAGAGAAACTTAATATCAGTAAAGTTCAACAGGAAAACTAAAGGAGCAGAAAAACAAATTAAATCATGGTTTGAGTTTTGATGTTTTGTTGATCATAAAAGTGATAACCATAGAATCATAGAGTCCCTACAGTGCAGAAAGAGGCCATTCTGCCCATCAAGCTTGCGCTGACAACAATCCCACATAGGCGCTATTCACACAACCCACATATTTACTCTGCTAATCTTGCTGACATTAAGAGCAACTTACATCTTTGAACACTATTTACCATGGCCAATCTGCTGAACCTACACATATTTTGAAGCACCCAGAGGAAACCCATGCAGAGATGAGGAGAATGTACAAACTCCACAGTATTGAACCTGGGTCCGTGGCACTGTGAGGGATCAGTGCTAATCACTGTGCCAGTTTGCTGTCCAATAAATCTGATTAACCTTAAAAAATTGATGCTTCATCCATTTAATGACTTTAAAAGTATACATTCATTCTTGGGATGTTACTACCACTGAATGGCAAGTCCAGTTTATCTGCTTTTGCCTTTGAGAAGGTGGTGGTAGTCTTTCTTCTCAAACTACTGTATACATTTGGTGAAGGTACTGGCATAATACTGTTAGCAGTGAGTTCCAGATTTTTAATAAACTGAGAAGGAAAGAAGGAAGTATCTATCCAAGTTATAATGATGTGTGACTTGATGGAAAATTTGGAGGTGGTGTTGTTCCATCATCAAGGCTAGCAACATCTCCAATCCCATGTATTATACCATTTAGAAGCACAAAAGCAGTCGATCTGTGGGAATACCATCTCCAAATTCCTTATGTGGAAATGTATCACAATTCTTTCATCGCCACTGGACCAAAATTCTGGCACTCTCTGCCTTACAACACTGTGGAAATACCCTCATCACACAGATTGCAGTGGTTCAAGGTGGCAGCCTACCAATACCTGCTCAAGGGCAATTGGAGATGGACAATAAATGGTGACCTTGCCAGTGATGGCTATTTGAAAATTGTGGTTGTGAAGATCCAAGTTTGGAAGATGCTTCTACAGAAGCCTCAGTGAATTGCATATGTATTTACAGCAGAGAAATAGGTCACTTGGCTTATCTGCTGATGTTTTTGCTACACACATGCCTCCTCCTTCCCACTTCATCTCATCCAATCAACATATCCTTTTATTTCTTTCTCCCTTATGTGTTTCACCAGATTTCCCTTAAATACATCTATTCTATTTGCCTCAACAACTCCCTTTGGCAGGGAGTTCCACATTCTCACCACAAGTGTTAGGGCATTGACTATTGATCTTCCCCCACCTTAACACTGAATCATCTTGGTTTTGCTTGCTACTATAATTAACTTATATCAATAAGGAACGATATAGATGAAACCAAATTCTGCAATATATCCTGAAGGTAGTGCACACTGCAGATAATGTATGCTGGCAGTTGGTGGACTGGCTGCTCAGGGTGGATTGGCTCCCCGTCAGACTCGGGATGGTGTTGAGTTTCTTGAATGTTATTTTTAGATGCACAAATTGAAGTAAGTAGAGAGTATTCCTGACATGTGTCTTGTGGGAGATGGAAATGCTGTGGGAAGTTTGGAAGTGAGTCAATCACTGGAGAATACCCAGTCTCTGTCTTTGCTCTATTAGTCCAACATGACAAGCTGGCTCAGTGGAAGTGTTGGCAAACAGTGACATGCTAGGATGATGACAATAGGGCATTATGATGGCAATGTAACTGAATGTCAGGGAGTTACCGAGGTTGGGGCAATCATACCTTTGTGCCCCACTAGCCAATTGGCGGGGCAAGTCGGTAAGAAAATGTCAGAGCTTCGAAATTAGGTTCACGCCCGATATCTCGCCTCTCACAACCTTAATGG
Organism: Sphyrna mokarran; assembly: GCA_024679065.1. Classification (NCBI taxonomy): domain Eukaryota; kingdom Metazoa; phylum Chordata; class Chondrichthyes; order Carcharhiniformes; family Carcharhinidae; genus Sphyrna; species Sphyrna mokarran. The sequence goes on along the minus strand of JAGIQG010000012.1, from coordinate 49,838,983 downwards.
CACCAGATATCTGGTGTGATCAACCTTTGGACGGCATGTGGCACAATAATTCACACTGTTGCCTCACAGTGTCAGGGGCCCGGGTTCAATTTCAGCCTCGGGTCACTCTCTATGTGGAGTTTGCACATTCTCCCCATGCCTGAGTGGGTGATCTGATTTTCTCCCACAGTCCAAAGGTGTATGGATTAGGTTGCTTGGCCATGCTAAATTGACTCTAGTGTCAGGGGGATTAGCAGGGTACAAATATGGGGTTACAAGAATTGTAATTGGTGCAAGCTCAGTGGGCTAAATGGTCCTGTTCTGCACTGTAGCGATTCTATTCTATGAAATGGGTAGAGCTGGAAGGGACAGGGCCTACTCCAGGTTTTGGCCAGACTGTGGGTGTTCAGTCGGTGATAGGGTGGTGTAGTACTCTTACATTCTGCATTAGGGATCAGTGGGTGGGGAAGTGGGATCAATTACCATTCTGCATTGGAATCAGTAAGAGGAGGGAGGTTTATGATCAGGGCTGGTCAATCGCCAGGAGGCGGGGTGTGATTAGGCCAGCGATTGCGGGCCTGATAGCGGAGGAGGGGCTGGACCGCTGATCGCAATGGATTTGGGCAGCCAATCGTGGGGCAGGTAGATGTGAGGGGGGTGGGGGAGAATAGATCTAGGTGAGTGATGAGATCATGACAGACTGCAGGCTCCTGCAGTAGCTGAGGTGGAGTTTTGTTTAGGCAGGGAGGCAAGCTGAGAGCAGCAAAGGCTGAGTGGCAGGTCTGTGCTGCTGGAGATCTGCACACGCACAATGACTCCCTCTGCTGCTCTCACTCAGTGCTCAGGCAACTGAAACTCTTCCCCCTCCCTCTACAGGCGAGAAACCTTTGCTGCTGTTTTTTTTCATACACTGACTGCATAAGAAAGCAGATTTGAACTCTCCCAAAAAATGGATCTGAAGCTCTCCCATTTTCACACCTTCCTGGACTTAGAAATTGTTTTGGTAAGGTGCTCCCTTGGGTTGCCATTTGTTGTTGATGGCCATTGCCTTAACTTGTGTGATGCACATATTCATTGTTACTTATTAGTCCAAATCTAAACGTTGGCTATACTTGTACTGCTTCATTATGCAAAGAATTAAACGTTGAATTAAACAACATATATTCACCAGAGAATAGGTGAAGACTAAAGTGCTCTGAATTCCACTGGAAAAATATGAGCTGAGATCAAAATATAATTCATCTGATGGTTTGTTAATCATATCAAGGATTTCATCTAATTTGTTACAAAGTGGAAGCATATTTGTCAAGCGTTTATTGCCAACAAAGTTCCTTTCATTCCCATCATTAGAAAACAGATATTTCTAAATATGTTAGTATTTAAGGGTGTTGTGTTCTTATGTAAGCCTGATTCTATTGATTAAATAAGAAACAAATTGATCTGGATTACTAATCAGATGTCACAGTTTCCCAGCTGCACATTCTGTGGGAATGGCTGGACAGCGAGTTCCGGCCAAAGGCTTTAGTGTTTTGTTATTCATTGCATCCCATTCTGCAGCTTGCCTTGAACTTAGAAAGATGAGCAGCCTCTGTCTTTCATCCAGCTTCCTCCTGCCATCTTTATACACTTGGAACCCTTACCCTAACATCCTAATTAAGGACTTCCAGAATTCCTTTGGGACTCAGTGGTTAATGAGCACCATCCGGTAGGTCAGCTACAAGCTATTTGCCCTGAGATAAGAGGAAAGCTGTGAAAAATTTCCAGGGAAATAATCAGATGAATCTGTTAATGAGTTGAACATTACAGAGCACAGGAAAAAAAATAGTGCAAAATGGGGTTTACAATATTTTTGTAAATAAGTCTTTTGTTTGCCTTTCTGGTGAGAAGATGCATTATGATGTACTGATTTCAATGGATAGTTCTAATTATTTCAATTAACATTTACAATGCAAAGAATAATGAGAACCTGCACACCCCAATCCCCTCCCTGCCCCTTCCCATTGGAAATTCTATCCCAATAGGTTTCATTTTACTTAAACTGTCAAAGCAGTGGTGCCTTCCAAAATATTATTTCTCTTCATTTGGAAAGTGACTTGGGAGGTCTGTGTGAAGAATGTGCAGCAGGATAGTGTGGCAGCTGGCATAAGATGTAATCAAATACCAATAGAATGTTTCTCACTCATCATTTGTGACAATTGTAAATACAATTACAAAAGGTAATTAGCTCCCCAGATCTTGACAAAACGACTGAAAGCTGAAATTCTAAATGCAAGTTCAGACCACAAATTTAAGCTCTGCAGTGCCTGACTTATTGTGGTTTTGTGTTGCTTTGCCTTCAAAATGGCATCAGTGATGTTTGTGTGTACCATTCTGGTGCTAGCTGTATCGGACACTATTTTGGTCAAAGTCTTAGTGTAGGTATAGGGTCAATTGCGTGGATTATGCAGAATAGGTAGATCCTAATGTCAATCAGTATGTAATGTTGAGTTGACATCAGTGCTGCCATTTTGGAGCTCAAAGCTTCAGCCATTTGCCTCTCTTAACGGTACAGACTGAATATGTGTTGGGCAGTACAGACGACCCTCCACCAATGAAACTTAAAGGGATCATCAACCACCTTCAAGCTAGTTATTGATTGATTTGTATTGGCTATTGCTGAGTTTGAAGAAATATGGTGATTTCCAAGGTTGTTTAAAATTGTTAAGTGTACAGAGCATGTTTTGGCACGTATTCTTCTGCTTCAACAATCTCCACAAATGGCTTGCTCCCACTCAGAGGTAGAACGGTTTTATCCTTACATATTACACCATATTGGGGAAAGTGAGGAAAGGAAATGCAAAGCATGACAAGCTGCTCAAAGAATGAAGTGGAGGAGGCGGAGAAAGAGGAGAAGGATTCTGAGGAAGAGGTCATAATCCATCTCAAGGTTTTCAGGGAGCAATTCCCATACCTGAAGCTCAGCGAGGAACGATGTGTTCTGCTTCTTGAAGGAGTCCCTCACTGAAATCTATCACTTGCAACACTTAAGCGGGGCAAGGATGGCATTACCAGTGGTTGTGAACATAACTATGGCCACGGACATTTATTCTAGGGTGGAGCAGGTGATAGTTTGCAATATCTCCTTACTGCATAAGGGAAGTTATTGAGATTCAAAGAGCTGCTTATACTTCATTCTCCCATAACAGAGAGAAGTAGACAGAACAAACGAATGGACAGAACCTCATACATTTGTGATGTGGAGATTCCGGCTTTGGACTGGGGTAAACACAGTGAGAAATCTTACAACACCAGGTTAAAGTCCAGGTTAAAGTGGCATTTGCTACCGAATAAACCTGTTAGACTTTAACCTGATGTTGTAACTCTTTTTACTATCTCACACATTTACCATGGTTAATCCATTTAACCTATACTTCTTTGGACATTAAGGAACAAATTAGTACAGCCAATCCATCTAGTCCACATATCTTTGGGCTGAGGGAGGAAACCAGAGCACCCAAAAGAAAGCCATGCAGACACGGGGAGAATTCATTAATATATTTCATTTTTCCAAGTGGTCTTCTGTTTACTCCTTTAGTATAGATCCCATTACTTTGCCTACCATTATGTTAAGCTGACTGGTCTATAATTCCTGAGACACATTCTTAAATATATTACATTGGCCAGTAAATTCCATCCCAAATCCTGACTTAAACCAATCGTGCCCTGCACATGCACGTTGGGAATGACATGGAAGTCCTGGTGCATGTATATGCACACTGGAAGAAAGCCAAGTTTGTATCTTTGGTACAGTTTTGTAAGTCTACTAGTATCGAAGCGCTGAACTGCAATCTCTCCCTAACTTCCATCGCTAGCAATGATGATAGGTGAGTATTTACACTTCTGTATTTACACACATTATTTTGGTCTAGCTGCAGTGAACAGAAGCAGCAGACATCCTTTGGGTGGGTTAATTTTTTTTGGAACTGTTTTAAAAAGATGTTTAAAATACATGTAATGTACAGAAAGTGAAAGCAAAATATTATTTTGAATTTTACAACTTGGTCATGACAACTAATTCCAGTAAAAAAGTAGATTCCCTATAACAAAATGGATGTATGTGTCTGGAATAAATTTTAGCTGAAGCCTATTTGGACTTTGTGATGTATTTTAAGCAGTGTTTATCCCAATTTTAAGAGTTGCCCTGATGTAACGTTGACACAGGTGGCACAGTGGTTAGCACAGCTGCCTCACAGCACCAGGCACCCGGATTCAATCCTGGCCTCGGGTCACTGTCTGTGTGCAGTTTGCACATTCTCCCTGTGTCTACATGGGTTTCATCTGGGTGGTCTGATTTCCTCCAAAGATGTGCAAGATAGGTTGATTGGCCATGCTAAGTTGACCCTCATGTCAGGAATTAGCAGGGCAAACATGTGGGTTTAATGGGAATAGGATCTGAGTGGGATTTGGTTAGTGCAGACTTGATGAGTTAAATAGCCTCCTTCTGCACTGTAGAGATCTATGATTCTACCCTTATGCAAATTGGCTAAATCAAATGCTTCAGGGAAATATGTTCCTTTAAATGAAATATGCAAGACTCAACTAATGTGAACTCTTTCTTTGGTTGGTATTGCAGAATCCAGCGTAGATTGAAAATCTACTACTGCTGGTATATCAGGCTTTTAGCTTGGCTTCTTAACTGGAGTTTGTTTTTGAGGCTTCAACATTGATGCAGAAGAATCAGACTACATATAAAATGAATAATTTATATGTCCAAACCCTTCCCTCCCCCTATCTTTCCTTGGATTTTCCAGTTGGTCTCCATCTTCCTGGAGGAAGCAGGGACCTGTTTAGCTGTTTGGAGGCAGTATCTAGTGGTTGGTCTCGGGGGACAGTGCACCAGACAAACCTAAAAGCCCTCCCTACTTGCCCATGTACAGTGACACAATGAAGTTGAGTATCCTGTAAAGGGCTTGCTCCCTCACCTTCACCCAAATGCTCCCCACCATCCCTTCCCCCCACCTCTCATCCCCATTCTGATTGTGATGACCTGATTGTGGATGTCATTTTTAATTTCATTTATAAAGTTGAAGATAGTGCACCTTCATTTTGAGACACACACAATTTTTGCCTCACTTACCTGTGATGACATCTTGTCACAGCCGTCAATGTTGAAGACCTCACTGATTGGCCCTCCCATTTCGAGTGCCCATCTGCTGTCCTTATAATTGCGCGGCGCACCTATTCTCTGGCCATTTATTGGTTGCTCCATTGAGTGACTGTTTGCCACACGGTATAGGTGTCTGACAACCCACCCCATTACATTTGAACCTGATAGTGGGACTCAAAAGCCCTTGGGAAAAGTCCTGTGCAGGGTGTGGGTCCTTTCTGATCTACACAGCTCAACACAAACCCTTGTGGTAAATTTACCCAGTGAATGATCAGGACTTTGGAAAACTGAGCTGTAGCCCAAAATGAGTTAAGGAGGAAGAGAAGATAATTTAGAATGAATAAAATAACCCATATTATGAACAGTAACAGAACTAGGAATAGATCCCCACTCTTTTGACTAATGTCCAGGATTAGATGATGGTTGTAAATCATCCATCTATTTTCTGTTGGTTAATGACATCATCTGAACATTTTGATTAGATTGCTGGGCTCTGATTAGTCCCAGGTGTTAATCGTACCAAAAAAGTTTCTATTTATTATTAGAAGGTAATGAATTTTGCTGAATTCAATTTAGATTCTTTTTTTAAAAAAAGCACGATAATAGGAAGTTAATCTTACTGAATAATTAAACAAGCAATTAGGTTGTGAAAATGTTTCCAAATAACGGCATACAGAACCTCACTTCTAAAAGTGTCCTGCTCCTGATACATCATTAATCTCCTTCTTACAAATAGACCTCTTATTGAAATACGAAATATAACCATAAGAATTAATGAGTCTGTAAACTCGTCCTGGCAATTATATTGGTTGAATAATGGAAAAAATCTGTCGTTACCCAATGCTTACAAATACCATTTTGAATTGTACTTGGCTAACCGCCACACTGACAAATTGAGCTGGATTTACATAGCCAGCGCATGGCCACCATGCCTGTGGGATAATTAGCTCATTCTTCCGAAGCTTGTTGATGAAAATATTTGGGAAATTAGCTTATTCCACCTCAACTGTGGGTGGTGACTGAAGCACCAGGTGGTGGATGTATGCAAGGTTGTGGGGGGGAGATGGGGGGAGGGGATGGGGGAATGGGAGGAGTTGCAAGGAGTATGGGAAGAAAGGAAGCAACAATGTTGGAGTAACCACAGATTCTGATGACAGATACTATTTTATGGGACAGCTTGGCTGCAGCCAATGAAGCGAGATGAAGAAGAGTGGCATGGATGAGCAAAACTTCATGGCACCAGCTTACAAAGGTTCCCTCTCAAAAAGACCTCCTTGTGGACGTTATTAGACAAAACTCAAAGTACATGTGAGGAATGCTGGAGGTCACAGCAGTCACATTTCAACAGTTCTCAAATCCTGCGAGAAGAATTTTACAGCATATGCTTCCTAAAGGAGCCAGAATGTTTACTAATAAATGCATATTTGCTCAAACCATAATCTATTGCCTTCAAGAATTCCATATTTGGAGATTTTTCACTCTGCCTTTCTGCATGCAGCAATTCAAAATAAATGCACTAATCATTTGAAATGTTGTTAATTTAATAGCTATAATTTATCACCAGCCTGGATTTTCCAATGTATTTGCAACAAAACTGTCATCATCTGTTGTCATCACTCTGCTGAAACTGACAGCGACTTCAGGACTCTACACATCGGCAGAATAACATAGAGGCAGTTGTCCGTAGTTATACAGCCCTCCAGATGCAATGTTGAGTTACCCCCGCTCCCCAAAACACAATCCAAAAGTAATCTGAATTAGTGAAAGCCTCCACTTTGCACTATAAACTCATAAAATTGTTACAGTGCAAAAGGAAGCCATTTGGCTCTACGGACGAGATTTTATAGTTTTGTTCGGGTGAAACTGTAAGATCCCACTCAAGATCAAGGGAAATTTCCCTTATGGGATCCTCGCCCATGCTGATTCTTGGGTGGGTGAGGTGGTAGAGTTCAGGCCATTGTGTGTCTGCATCAGTTCTCCAAATTAGAATCCATTCCTTTTTTTCTGTATTGCTACACATTGTTTCTATTCAAGTAATCTTAATTACCAACATTAAACCTGCTTTTACCACACTTACAAGTAATGGATTCCCGACCCGCACCACTCATTGCGGGCAAACGTTTTTCTCACATTTGCTTCTTTTGCAAATCACTTTAAATCTGTGCACCCTCATTTTTGATCCTTTTTAAGAGCAGTTACAATTTCTTCACATCTACGCTGTCCAGCCCCTTCATGATTTTGAACATCTCTATCAAGTCTCTTCTTAGCCTTCTCCTCTTCAAAGAGAATAGCCCAACCTCTCCAATCTATCCTCATACCCGGAGTTGGGAGGGTTAGCTTATGAGGAGAGACTGAGTAGACTGCGGCTATATTCATTAGAATTCGGAAGAATGAGGGGAGATCTTATAAAAAAAAGCATATAATAGGAAGTTAATCTTACTGAATAATTAAACAAGCAATTAGGTTGTGAAAATGTTTCCGAGTAACGGCGTACAGAACCTCACTTCTAAAAGTGTCCTGCTCCTGATACATCATTAATCTCCTTCTTACAAATAGGCCTCTTATTGAAATATGAAATATAACCATAAGAATTAATGAGTCTCTAAACTCATTATTATGAAAGGAATAGATAAGGTAAAAACAGGGCAGCTGTTTCCATTGCGAGTGAAACTAGAACTAGGAGGCAATGGCCTTAAAATAGGGGAAAGCAGAACTTCTTCACACAAGGAGTTGTGAATCGATGGAATTCTCTGCCCAATGAAGCAGTTGAGGCCACCTCATTGAATGTTTTTAAGGCAAGGATAGATAAATTTTTGAACAGTAAAGGAATTAAGGGTTATGGGAGTGGACAGGTAAGTGGAGCTGAATCCACGAAAAGATCAGCCATGATCTTATTGAATAACAGGAGGCTCAAAGGGCCAGATGGCCTACTCCTGCTCCTGGTTCTTATGCTCTTATCTTCTTATAATTGAACTTACCCATCCTTGGAACCATTCTTGTGAACTTTCTCTGCACTCCCTCCAATGCATTCACGTTCTTTCTATTTTGTGGTGTGCGTCTGTGAATTAACTACTGTGAAGAAACCTTTGATAAAATTACACCTGGTTGAAAAAGGTATAATTGGGTTTTTAACAGCATGCAAGGTTCATAGTTACTGCTGAACACCCTCAATGGCCTTGAAAAGTTTATTTTATATTTGTGGAATGCTTTTACACAATGATGTGGAATTCCCCATTTTTTAAATTAGAAGTTGTTTTATATTTATTTATGATATTGTAACTTGTATATTACAATAATCATGTATTTTACTTTCTGAGCTTTTAAATTAAAAGTGAAGGATAATCAGAGCTTTCAATGGCCAGATTTGTAGCCTTTGAGAAGACTTCAATTTGATTGGCTGCTTATCATGTTTGCTGGCATCACTGCTATTGGACATTGAGAATCTATTTGATTTCTTGCTAAATTTAAACTTGCATCGAGAAAATAGAAAATCAAGTCATAGGTATTTAAGGACATTTTTTTCTGAGATTTGTGATAGGTGTTCATGCTTTGCCACTGACCACAGAATTCAAACGATTATTACAGAATCATAGAATCCCTACCTTGCAGAAGAAGGTCATTTGATCCAATGAGTCTGCAGTGACAACAATTGCATCCAGGTCCTATCTCTGTAATCCCAGATCTTTACCCTGCTAATCTCCCTAACTAAGAGGCAAGTTAGCATGGCCAATCAACCTAACCCGCATATCTTTGGACTGTGACAGGAAACTGGAGCATCCTGAAGAAACCCACGCAGACACAAGGAGAACATGCAGATTCCACACAGACAGTGACTCAAGCTAGGAATCGAACCCAGGTCACTGGTACTGTGAGCAGTAGTGCGCCACTATGCTGCTCCCAGTTCTTGGTGTGAATACATTAGAGAGTGTGCAGAAAATGTTCACACAGACAATCTCCCAAAGCCAGAATTGAACTCACATCCCTGACACTGTGAGGTAGTGATGCTAATCATTGTGCCACTGTGCCTCCAACTTCTTGAATCTTAAAAAAATTATGATATTAATATGTGAAAAGTTGGATGTGACAAATTATTTTCACGTTTTTCTGCCTGTAACTTAGTATAATTGGTTATTTACTATTTGGCCTATTTCCAGAGCTAACAGGAGGCCTGCTTTTTCATATTGCATCTAGCACCCTTTACAATATGACTTTTGCAAGGATGTTATATTGGTATATCTAGAACTTTTAGCTCAATGTGTAGTTACTTGATTGCCTCATTAGGGAAATATTCAATCATAAATTATGGCTTATAAATAGCCATAATTTATGATTGAATTAAGTATTGATGATAAGTCTCAATAAGTATTGAGACTTATCATCATTTAGCTATTATCTGTCACAGGTTTCAAAATTATCTTATATCATTCATAAAGCTCTGTGAAGTGCCTGAGCCTGTGAAAATCTCTAATACTATTTTAGAAAGGGATATTTGTGTCAAACATTTCTGTTTCTTGAGCTTAGCTATTATAATGGACACTAGTGATGATTTATTGTATGGTAATAGCATATTCTGACATTGAACTAGGTGAGGTCTACATGTCTGCCTCACAGTTGAGCTCTGTTGTTATATAGAACCCAATAGTCATCTCCCAGAATATTTACAATGTACAAAATCCATTCTCACTAATTACTGAGGAAAAACAAACCACTAGGTCTATTTCATTTACATAAGAAAAGATTTGGGCCAGCGAGTAGCACAGTAATTAGTACTACTACTTCACAACTTCAGGGACCTGGGTTTGAATCCTGGCTTGAGTCACTGTCTGTGTAGAGTTTGCACTTTCTGCTCATGTCTGTGTGGGTTTCCTCCGGGTGCTCTGGTTTCCTCTCACAGTCCAAAGATGTGCAGGTTAGGTTGATTGGCTGTGCTGAAATTGCTCTTAGTGTCCTGAGATATGTAGGTTAGAGGGATTAATGGGTAAAATATTTAGGGAAAAAGGGGATAGGGCCTAGGTGGGATTGTGGTTGGCGCAGACTCAATGGGCCGAATCTGTACTGAAGAGTTTCTATGATTCCATTTCTATGATTGTCACTCATGTACCACATGTCACCAGATTAAATATTGTTGAATATCTGCCTGAATCATATGCCCAGATTTTCACAGAGTCACGGAGACTCCGCCAATCTTCCAAAGTGACAGGTTCTCAGATACAGAAGTCCAATCCTCATTTGTGATTAATCCAATTTTCATCTGTAGGGGAAAGTGGGGAGGAACTTATTCACACATGTAGGAAATCTGAACTCAGAAGTCATTGGGAGTGTGAGTTCAAATTGATTCTAGTGCAGTGAGGGACTTAAACCTCCCTTAGTATGGAACTTATACATTTTTAAAGTAGTTGTAAATGCTCATGAAGAGTGGGTAAGCCATGTAGAACGGTCAGGTTGTCAAGTTATTTAAACCTCCATCCCTTTAATGTTAAGAAATGCCTGCCTGTATCAATGAAATGTTAACAAAGACTCAAGAATTTATTTAAATCCCTAGCCTTTATAAATGTAAAACAAAGACAGCCTTTTTCAATGAGAGTTGATAAAACCTCTTCTAACTATTACAATATTACAATAATGTTTGTTGACATTACTCAAGAGTTATCATTACATCATTATTAATCTTTGGCTGATTTTCACCATCTATCTCACTTGGAGTGCCTCAAGTTCAGAGTTCAATGGACAGCTTCAATGAGTTATTAAAAGATAAGCTTTCTTTATTGCAAGGTTATGATACAAGTATGTTTATTTTATGAGGATTAAATACTTGAGGAAATGTAAATGTTTTGACTAGGTTTTTGTGTATGGGAGTATTTTTTGTAATAAAGGCAGAAATAGATATTTAGAACTTTCATTTTATTTAATCTCAACATGCTTCCTAAGTCTGACCATGACGTGATTTTGCATGAAAGTTATAAGTAGAGAAAGGTGGTGGATGGGTTGGCATAAATTGATATGGAGAGTATGAGCACCATGGGTTGACATTGAGAGCATGAGGGCCATTAGGGGTTGATGGGTGTGAGATGTGGGTTGGCATGGATGGAGCATAGTGAGTAGGTGGGGTGAGGGTGAGCGTGTGTGAACGGTCATGGCTAGAGAATTTGAAATCTAATAAAGCAAAAGGGAGGGCTACAAAATAACCTGCTTCAGCTCTCAGCAGTTACTGTAGCTACTTCCAATCTGTATCTGAGGTGACTGGGGTGACTCTATTTTGTATTGCCCCCACTCCCCCAGACTGAATCTCTTACAATTCAGGTGACTTTTTCCCAAAGTCAATGCAGTAAACTGGGAAATTACCTGAGCAGAAATGTGATCCATAATTGAATCCTATAACACATCCCATATGTAACTATATTTCTTTGGTATGAAGGCAAGGGATATAAGAGCAAACTTTCAACAAAGAATATAATCACAGAAAATGTTATATGACTATAGAAGGTAAGATAAAGTTGGGAATTTCACTGTGAGTGTAATCTACAAAAAATCAACTCAGTCAGCAGAGAATTATCCAATAATTTAACTGTCTCCCTTGTGTCTTCGAAAAACCAACTATTTCCTTCACAATAAGGGAGAAAGACATTTCAACTGCAAGAATATAGGGGAGAAATTTTCCTTTCTTATTAGTTTATCTATTTTTATATTTCCTCTCAATCCTGATGGAAACTTATTTTCTATCCCAATGGCACCTATTTGTCTATCTGTGAGACCCATCAGTTTCATCTGGTCTGACAATAAAAAGTAACAATTTATAGTGCCTGGCATGGAAAAGCAATAACAAGACAGGATGTATGGGCCTGTGAGCCTTAATTGCATGATCCAAAGCTTTCCACACAGTGAAAAAGAAGTTTCCAAATCTCAGTTCACTATTTTTGACTTTTGAATTGAAGAGAAGTAAAGATACTAGAGGGGTCCATAGGTTGATCTGCAGCATAGGACTCTTTAGTGGTTTCAGTTTTGTGGTCTAGCAGCTAGATTAGAAATGCTGGATGGATACAGCAGATTGCGCTCTGTTAATATTTGGTTTGCAGACCTTTGCAGCATAATGCCTAATACTATAATTTTCTATAGCACATGCCAGGGGAGTAACAAAAAAATATAAAACTTGTTTTTCAGCTTCAGAAAGTTCAAAAGGTTAACCAAATTGGCTCCACTGACAGCACCAATATCAGAATCACAGAATTTACAGTGCAGAAGGAGGCCATTTGGCCCATTGAGTCTGCGCCTACTACAATCCCACCCAGGTCCTATCCCTTTAATTCCAGGCATTTACCCTTGCTGGGCTCCCTGATACTAAGGGCTAATCCAGCTACCTGCACATCTGGGAGGAAAACCGGAGCATCCGAACAAAAATCACGCAGATATGGGACAGTGGGCAAACTCCATACAGATAGTGAATCGAACTTGGGTCCCTGGCGCTGTGAGGTAGAAATGCAAATCATCTTGCCACCATTGTCCCTCTGTAAATATTTTTCCCTTTCTGTATCACCAGCTGCTTATCAATATGGGCTTAAAAACCTATTGGAACAGAGTGATTGAATTTGCTCTTTCTCAAACCAAGCACTCAAACTTCTAACATAACATGAAACTGAATTTGCCTTATGAGACGATCAGTTTGAAAAGCTATCTTCAACTTCTTATTGACTCACTCAGTACTGGGCTGAATTGCTTTATCAAATAATTTCTCAGTTGAACTAATTGAACCACATGAATATGGCAGATAGATGTAGAATTCTCTGCTGCTGTTTGCTCTGCCACTGCTGTCAGTGAGAACGGAGAATTTGGCACTCAGCCTAATCTGCATTCACTGCAGTGAGGCTGGAGAATCCAGCTGTGGGTGAGATTGCAGAATTCCAGCCAGAAGTTAAAGAGGAAATGGATGAATTCTGGAGGACTGTGTCATTTGAGGAACACACAAGCATTTCATGTCTATTATTCTTTCTTTCCTGCACTTATCTGTGTAAAACCTGTGGCTCCATTGCCAGAGAGCCTCTTATTTCAGAGTTGCTGCTTTTATATCAATGAGTACAAGCTAGAATTTAAAGAATAGCTGAAAATAGCATTAAAAGTCGGGTTTACTTTTGAACAGTGGGAATGTCATTGGCATATTTAGTAATATAATTAAAAACTAAATTAAACCCTGTGAATCTTTATTAGTGTCCAATTTATTTTTGTGGCTGGTATTGTGTCCTGAGCTGATTTTTAGTGCAAATCATTCAAGTGTAAAAATGTGACATTTCTTTAGGGATTTCAACAATTTAGTTCATATCCTGACAGCAGGATATTTTAAGGTTCCATTTATATTAAATGAATCATTGGCAAAATATCTTAATTAAGTATATTCTTTGACAATTGTAATATTGACGTTCTGTAGATATTTGTGGGAGTTTTGAACAGACATTTGCCCTAGCAGTACTTTTATGAAAGCTGGAAAGAAATTCATTTGTGTCTCTATGGAGGCTGGACGTGGCCATATGCTACCGTGCTGTTGTTTCTCTTTCAGGATGGGAATTGAATCAAGCCCGCAAATAATAAGGAACTTCATCTAGTGGCTGTTGCAATCAGTCCAAGGTGCAAAACCTCTTTCGGAATTGGTATTAATTTGCCTGCCAGGGATCTGATCATTTTACTCGCTGACAGCATACAGATTGACAAGTTGGGTTTGAGAGAGAGGATCAATGGGTCTCCTGGGTGCTATTTCTGGGGTTGGGCTCGAGGTAGAATGTCAGACTGACATAGAGAACTCAATGTTGCCTTTGGCTCACAGCTATAACCTTGACCTAGACGTTTTTGATGTTGGAACAGTATGAACAGTAGAACAAATGTAGCACTGCTCCAGAACTGTCATTCCTCACTTTGATTATCATACAATAAAAGTCACAGCAAGTGGAGCAGTTACTGGATGACAGAGAAACACAACTTTCAACCACTTGATGTGGTATTGTATGTACTAAATTAGCATCTGGTAATGCCTCATTGATACATTTATTTTGCTGAGCCAGGAAGGCATTTCTTCAAGCTGGTGCAATTTGAGTCTATGAGCATGTTTACTTTAGATTTATTAGGGAATGCGATGTTTTTAAAATGAATTTCCTGCCAGATTAAAGAAGGAAAAATCAAGAAGAAAAGGCAAGGCTGTCGCCAAACAGGTGTTAAGGCAATTATTATGTTACTTTCTTTTCAACCAAACTATTTAGTTAACAAAAACACTGTCCACATGTTGTTGAAAGATGATTAAAAATTTGGATTATGTGCAGCCACTTGTTTCTTTCCTATGGGAAGGGTCATAACGTAATGACCTAATATACAAGTATTATGCTTCATTAATTTGATCATTACTCTGCTGACGTCCTGGCTCTTTCACAGGAAAAAATTGCACTGGATTGCCAAGTTAAATAGACAATCGCAGGAAGACTAAATTATGCATACATAGCATTCCCTGGGGCCTAGAGCCAAGTTCATGTCAAACCTATAATAATTGGAGTATCCTCACTAAAAACAGCTTCTGTGGGCGTACGTCAGAAGTAATTTAAAATCTACGCAGAGGATGTATTGATCTTCCTTTAGTTTCCTTTCTCACAAACACATAACAGTTGCAGTCACAATGTTTTCAAAATGCACCGGCTCCCCCACAACACACTTACTGCATCAAACCCAATAATAAATAAATTGATGTTTTGAGACAGCTTTGAGCCCTTTTATCTTGAGTTTGGACTAAGTACATAACATGCTGTGCGTGAGCAATAGGACTGTTTAGCTTAAGAAGGAAAATAACTCTCACACACTGCTTGTGACATAAATAGACAAGAAAAATAAAAGCAATAACAATTAGTTGATAACACCAGGCAGTCTGGGGGGAATGACTCATAAATCACTGACTCCACATGTTTACACTGTGATAACAATTAATTGTATTCAAGAAAGCCAATTCTTCTAGCTTCTTTTTCATATTTTCCTTTGAATTAATTAGTTTGGTCATAAGATAACCAGCATTCTCACTGCAGAGTGCACAACATCTAACTAAATTCTTTTGAGCTCTGTCTGGACGATCAAATGTTGACAATTGAGGCTAAACGTTATCGAAGGAAGTCCGTACTCGGAAAGTGACAGTTTGGTCTTTGTGGTGGAGAAGTGAGATTGCACATGCAACCCAAAAGTTGGCTTCTATGAAGTGAAAAAGTTTAGAAAATTCTGCATGGAAGTGCAAATGATGTACAATTACTGACGCCCAAAGTCAAATAGTTTTTCAAAAGAATCATCTTATTTACCAACTATTGGCAATCATATTCACAGAAGTACAGAATACTGAAAAAGTTTTTTCACCTTTGCCCAGACAGCCAATTTTATTTCATTGTGCATCCATTATTACGAAACTCTTAAGATGGTCCCTCGTGCAATGATGAATGGTCTGTTGATAGGTTGAAAGACCTAGATTGTTTTTGAAAGAATTTGGTGCAGATCAAATATCCCCTTGCTCAGTCACACTAATTTACCTTGACCCAGATGAAGTGCATTGCTTTTTGCATCAAAAAAAATTCTACAGCTCACACTGCAGGTCCAGATTTCCATGCCTCTTAACAAGAGTGCAAGGGTGGAGATTTAAAAATGAAAGATGGGAGCCAATTCTTGGTTTTCCACCTCCAATTCCATCTTGTGTTTTTTTTTTATGATTTCAGGATATGGATGTCAGATAAGGATCTAGTAAGCTCACACTCATTCTTGCCCTTTTCTATCCCATTACAGGGGTGGGCATCTCAGACCCCCTGAACAATTTTGATTAAGTTGGACTGGCATTTGTAGGAGACATTGTTCATGGCTCTTTAGAGGAGCTGTAATCCATGAAAGATACCTAGTCTGGAATCGGGAACCTTTTGGAAATTTTAAAAGGTGCTGGAATCTCACATCTCATATTTAGATGGTGTATGATAATTTACTTATGTCTTATTAATATAGTTATGGATAATAAGGTTTTGTTCTTAAAAGATAGTAACCACTAAATTGACCAGCATTGTGCAATCACTCACATGCACTAGAGTACTTTATCCAGAAAGGGTAAAGGCTCTTCGAAACTAGCATTATAGTGAACCTGACTTTGATGTGTCATGTGAACATTATGCTTTTATCTTCATATTGATTTAAAGTCATGGAATCTGTTGAGTCTATGAAACACTCTTCTGATGTACACAATGGACAGAACAAATGAGTTTTAAATAGCATTACAAGTCTTTGTGAAATGCTTATCCAAATATCTACATAAACAATCATCCATTCAAAATTAATTTCAAATAAATATCATTCTCTCAGAAACTCATAAAGCCATAAATCAAACTAACCATTCATAAACCCATTGACTTTTTTCTCATAATACCTCTTAATCTTATCCAAAAACCACACATAAGCATTGAAAAAGCCACTTCAAGCAACAATAAAGTTATCACAGGCTCACACGTTTATCAATCAAACAATATTAAAATGCCCCCTTCACAGCTGTGTAAACAATCCCTTACACATTGAATCCATTAGTCGGTTTGGAGCTCAGCCAAATATTCATAATGGGATTTCATTGCACAGCCGTGTCAACAAGGTTCTAAAACTGAATACATAGAATCACAAAATCCCTGAAAGAGGCCACTTGGTGCATTGATTCTGCATCAACACTGTGACAGACCCAGGCTCTACCACATAACCCCATGTATTTACTCCATTAATTCCCATAATCAGTACATCTTGAGATAATAAGGGGCAATTTAGCATGGCCAATTCACCTAATCTGCATATCTTTGGGCTGTGAAGAAAGCCAAGGTATCCAGAAGAAACATGGGGAGAATGTGCAAACTCCACACAGACAATCTCCCGAAGCAGGAACCAAACTTGGGTCTCTGAAGTTGTGAGGCAGGAGTGCTAACTACTAAGCCACACACACTGTAACCCTGAGACAAGTTGTATAAATGGCTGATCCGTCAATTAAACAAGTCAGCCCGCTGGTGACCTAGATGAGCATCAATTTAGCCTGTTTCTGGAGGTTTCCTGCCATGGTTTACTATAAGCCTAGCTTCACTGGTCAATATACACACAGGGATTCTTACAATTCCACATACTATAAGTTTGGCCTTATTGACAACCTTGAAAATAGGTCTCAGGTTTTTTGCACACCATGCTAGCTTGATGCTGAAATAGGGAGCAGCAAAACATCCTACAGCATAATGGCTTCCCTGATCAGATCCTTTTGTACTGTATATCATACACACTCGTGAATAGCCTAAGGCTATCATATTAATCCATGAAAAGTGCCCAATCTATCTCAGAGTAGCCTGGAAGAAAAAGGTATCTCAAATATATGTACAACAGGTGAAGATGTTTCATGCTGCTTTTATGCAGTAGCAGTATGAATGATTTTCACTATGAGTAGGATGCTGCCATCAAGCCAAAACAATGTTCTGTCTATCAGACAGAATCTATCAGAGTCATGTAGTATATGAATTTCAGTGTCAGTGTGTGCTAGCTATGTAATCTGTACGTTCTGAAGATTGGTGGGTCATGCCCCAGCTGTTGTTCATAACAAGCAAGGTACAGACCACATTCAACCAGCCCGTTCTTGCAAAATACAAAACACAAATGTCCAATGTTAGATGTGACTCTGCGATTTGAAAACATTTGCAAAGTAATCCTTACTGTGCAAAAAATTATACTGACAACCAATTCAAGATTGTCATTGGGCTAACAGTGTAACACATTTGAGTGTACTGGAAGCTATGCAGATTAATACATAGGCCTATGTTCTTTGTAGACAGAAAGAACAATTACACACATAGCGCTTGTTTCAGTTAAACAAAATAAGTGACAGCTATTTACTGATTCATGCCTCAGGACAGTGCCATGACTAATCAGGGTCAAACTGCTTGGCTTAAATTTCAAACAATGCTTGGCAGTTAACTGTCAGTCACCATTAACTGGTGCATTCTTAGAAGATACAACACAGAACATAGAAAACTATAACACAAACAGACCCTTTGGCCCACAAGTTGTGCTGATCATATCCCTACCTACTAGGCCTATCCATAACCCTCAATCCCATTAAATCTCATGTACCCATGCAGAAGTCTCTTAAAAGACCCCAACGAGTTCGCCTCCACCACCACCGATGGCAGCCGATCCCACTTATCCACTACCCTCTGAGTGAAAAGCTTACCTCTGACATCTCCTCTATACCTATTCCCCAGCACCTTAAACCTGTGTCCTCTTGTAGAGACCTTTTCAGCCCTGGGAAATAGCCTCTGAGAATCCACCTGATCTACACCTCTCAACATCTTATAAACCTCTAACAGATCACTTCTCATCCTTCGTCCCTCCAGGCAGAAAAGACCTAACTCCCTCAACCTATCCTCATAAGGCATGCCACTCAATTCTGACAACATCTTTGTAAATCTGCCCTGCACCCTTTCAATAGCTTCCACATCTTTCTTGTTGTAATGAGGTGACCAGAACTGCACACAGTACTCCAAGAGGGGTCTGACTAGGGTCTTATGAAGCTGAGCGTTATCTCCTGACTGCTAAACTCAATCCCTCAATTAATGAAGGCTAGTACACCACATGCCTTCTTGACCACATCCTCTACCTGTGAGGCCAATTTAAGAGTTCTGTGGACCCGTACCCCAAGGTCCTTCTGATCCTCTAAGTGTCTTACCATTGGTATTATATTCCTTCATCCTATTGGACCTGACAAAATGGACCAGTACACATTTACCCAGGTTGAAGTCCATCTGCCACATCTCCGCCCAGTCTTGCATCCTATCTATGTCATGCTGCACTTCTGACATCCCTCCAGACTATCCACAACACTACCAATCTTCGTGTTGTGAGCAAACTTACCAACCCATCCCTTCACTCCCTCATCCAGGTCATTTATGAAAATTACAAACAGCAAGGGTCCCAGAACAGATCCCTGGGGCACTCCACTAGTGACTGACCTCCATGCAGAAAAAGACCCGTTCTTCAGGGGAATGCCACTACCAATCAGAATCCATTAGCATTTAATCAGCTCTCTCTTCTTATACAGTATAATGTTGTTTTTCACTCCTGACACTGGTATTTGTGTGATTGTTCTGATGACTACAAGATGAAACACTTTGACAAAAGTATCACAGCTCAAACTCTTGGGATAACCATAGCTGTTTAGTTAGCAAGGGCAGGGTTAAATAAATTTTACAGAGTTGACTGCAATATTAATATAACTGAACATGTTATTAAAGTTAAAAATAGAATTCCCTTGAGGAATTTACCACTCAAAGAACAAGCTTAGCAGCAAGTTTGATCGGTGCACATATGGATTTTTCCCATTCATTTTTTGGCATCAGATTTCTGTTATATACAAGCTGTTTCAGTTATAAACAGTTTATTGTTCGACTCCAGTGCACTCACTGTGGTTTAAAGCATGTCCGCACACTTTACTGAAGTTAGCCCATTAGTCTCCCATTAATGGCTCATAAGTCACCCAACTAAATTCTGGGGGCAGAGTTCTCTGCAACCAGGCCTAAGCCTGTTGGTGGGAGGAGGAAATCAGAGGGACATTGGCTGGAAAGCAGGGTGGGTGAACACGCATTGATTAATTTGTTGCTCACCTGATAAATTATGCAGCTGGGAAGATTGTGTCACATCGTCTGACAGGCCAGGCAGGAAGTAGTACAATGATTAGCACTGCTGCCACATAGTGGCAGGGACCCATGTTCAATTCCAGCCTCAGGTACTGTCTATGTGGAGTTTGCACATTCTCTCTCTCTCTCTCTTACTTCTGGGAACTCTGGTTTCCTCCCACGGTCCAAAGATATGTGGGTTAGGCTGATAGGCCATGTTAAATTGACCCTAATGTCAGGGGATTAGCAGGGTATATCTGTGAGATTGCAGAAATAGGCCTGAGTGAGATTGTGGTCAGGGCCGAATAGTCTCCTTCTGCTGGGATTCTAAGACACATGCCTTACCATCACATCTGCAGTATATTAAAAAATACCCACATAGCCCGTAATTCAGTGTATCAGGATTTTTAAGAGATCAAGATAGCCTGGAGAAGACACTAAACACCAGCCCCACACTTCAGTGATGGACAATCTCCTCAGGCTATGGAGGAGAGGAGGGAGGTCCTGTTTCCCAGTGACGGGAGCAGGTGGCTCACCCAACCTACCGTGGTAGCCTGGGAGAAAGTCATTAGAATGGCAAGTGTCAGAGAAGAAGAAAGTACCTTATAGTACAGAAAACAGATGATTGATTTAATCCACACTGCCTGGACTGGTAAACCTGCAACTCTCTAAATTTACCTCATCAATTTTTTGAATCTGGCATGGAACATGGGCATCAGTGACAAGAACAGTATCTGTGCGATCCATCCCTATGAGCTTAGTGGGAAGGAGCTGGGGTGCTGCCTCATTGTCCCACTGCATTCCATATGGTTTGCTGGTAGGGAGGCAACTGACCCAACCACACTGAAGCTGCAACTGTTTTGGGGATGGAGAATAAAGGGCAACTTGTAGATGCTGCTGATTCTAGGCTTCTGCTGTTCTCGTTCTTCCAGCTGCTAGAGTCCATGGATCTGAAGTAATTTGGAGAACGAGCATCATTCACAGAGCACACTCACAGCTGTCAGTATGGATGTAGTGGAGGGATTGAGTCATGAGGGAGCCGGATGGAATGTCAGTCAGGCATTCTGCTTCATACTAAATGGTGTCCAGTTTCCTAAGCATTGTTTGAGCTATACTTATCTAGACAAGTGGACAGTATTCTCTCACACTATTCACTTGTATCTTATGATGATTAAAAAAAACAATTAAGAGCTATTTAACAATGAATTCCTTCTTTTCCTAGGGTGCACAGCTTCCATACTGTGTTAGGACCTTGAGAGGGTTACATGATGAGTGCACAGTAAGATGAGGTGAAAAGCTTTTTTGAGTTACACTGATACATGTCACTTAGGCTGCTCTTCTAAACAGCTCAGAATTTCTTGGAAGATACTTCACCTGTCTAACACTTCACTTTGTGCTGCATTTCACTGTTGTGAGCTTTCATGGCAGAAGCTTCTACAGCCCCACCTCCTGCCTCTCTTGAGCGGCAACAGTAGAAGCCACTCCACTGCCAACAGATCCAGCAGCCAACACGAACAGCACATCAGCTTTCACCTCCTCAGCCATGTGTGCTTCCACAGGACAAATGCAATAAACATCAATATCCAACTTGAAGGAGGTAAGATTGCCAGAACAGGGCCTACATGCTGGGACACCTCTCTCAACATGTCTGAGCACCAGTACCTCAGGAGACTTAGGCCCTCAGTGCAACTCACTGCTGACATCTGCTGACATCCTTCCCAGTGGAACAGATGGACGTGTCTTACCAATGGACGACAAGGTGCCTGTCATTGGAGAATTACCAAACCCAAACTCTCAACACCCTGTGTTGACCCTTTGCCTTTCACCAAGCAACGTGCTCTCTTCTACTCTAAAGAGAGAAATCAGAGTCTTATGGATGTTAATAATGGTTGATGTAAAGAGGAAGGAAGGATAGCATTTGTGGAGGATAGATCTGAGGCAAGAGGCAAGGGGATGAGGGTGAGTGAATGCTCACTGCTCAATGGGGATATAAGTTGCCTACAGATAGAGAGTGCAACTGCAAAGTGCACTCTCTTAAGGTGCGCTGTGCAGGAGAATGTGGGATTTGGCATCTAAACATGCAATGTCACAGGAGAGGTGATGGCCTAGAGGTATTATTGCTAGACTATTAAGCGACAAACTCAGCTAATGTTCTGGGGATCAAGGTTCAAGTCCCACCACGGCAAATGATGGAATCTGAATTCAATAAAAAATATCTGGAATTAAGAATGACCGTGAAATCATTGTCAATTGTTGTAAAAACCCATCTGTTTCACTAATGTCCTAAGGTAATCAGTCATCCTTACCTAGTCTGGCCTACATGTGACTCCAGAGTCACAGTAATGTGATTGATTCTCAACTGCCCTCATGGGCAACTAGAGATGGAGAATAAATGCTGCTGACCAGCCAGCGATGTCCATGTTCCACAAATAAACTAAAAAAAGCTCACCCACCATGTACTCTGGAAATCCAGGATCCTGTTTCCAGCTTGGAAGGACTACGATCTCACAGCCAACTTCACCAATCACATCCATCCACGCTTACTTGTTTGGATAGAGTTTGTCCGCTTCCTCCTATCCTTGGGAGAATTCATTTCACTGCAATTCCTCAAATCCAACAGCAAGATAAGATTGAGAAACACGGGGAAGGGGAGGTATAACAGCTGCCCAACAACTCTTGGTGAAGGAACAGCGATGCAGGCCCAAATCCCAAAGGGGGTCTCCCTGGCACCAATCAAGCAGTGTCCTGTGGGAGTGGAACAGCCAGGGGGTGGGGAGGAGAGCATGGTTTGTTAATGTAAGTGGCTGCGAGGTTCTTCCTGAGAGACAACCCTTGCAGGTTTCTCTGATGCTCACAGAGTGCGAAGCAGAAGGTACTTCTGTTGTCCACCCTCTCACCCCTCCCCTGGCTGAAACCTATTAGGTTGTACTTGAATGGTGCTTAAGGGTTTCCAATTGGCCATGACACAGAATTAGGCTGACTTCAACCCTCACCTTCCCACCCTATTGAACAGTCCCACCCTCCTTCCCTGCTGCTGTGAGGTGGAGCACAAAGTTCTGCCCAAGTTCTTAACACATTGGAGAAGAGAAAGTTGGGATGAAATCTGATAAATGAGGGTTCTGCACACAGTAGGTAGGAAATGACTGCTCTATTGGCAGAAGGTCAAGAACTAAAGGACAGTAATTTAGGATGATTAGGAAAATAACATAGTGCAACGCAAAGAAAACCTTGTTGATGCTGCATAAGGTTAGGATCTAGAATGGACTGTCTGAGAGTGTGGTGGAAGCAGGGTCAATTATAGCTTTCAAAGGGAATTAAATAATGATCTAAAGAAAACAAACTTTGTGGGAAAGGGCAGGGGAGTAGTATTACTGAGTTGGGCCATAAAGATACAAAGGGCCAAGTGGCCTCCTTCTGTGCTGTAACTGTTCTATGATTACAATTCAGCTCCATCTCACATCAATCCCCAGCATCAGAGAACTTCTGTGGTATTAAATAAACTGAAAAGAAACACAAACTTTCTCAACAAATACATATCTGTACACATATTTATGTACCATAGTTGTTTGAGTGATGCATTTCAACACACACAAAGTTTCAACCATCTGATAACAGCAATGCACATTCTCACCATTCATTTTGCACTGGTTGTATTTTGTCAAATACTTGTCTTCTGTAAGAAATAAAGCATATTTCTGTTTGTCTTATAATGAAGAGCTTATCTATCTCTCTGCCCACTAGATTTTTACCATGGGATGTCCAGTGAGATTTACAAAATACTCTTACTGCCTTGGAGCAGACTGCAGAATTGACACCTCGAGGTGAGCAATTGGTACAATTACACTCTGAGTTTGTGAACTTGGGTCATGACCTCCTGTGCATCTGGACACCTGGAAGCAAGATATTCAGATGGGGGAGATTGACACTGACAACTATTAGACACATGGGGATGGCCATGCTGATTGTTAAGGCTGATTGCTAAGAAGGGCATAGAAGGCAGGGAGAAGAAATGGAAGTCCAGCTGGCAGAGGAGAGAGCCCAGAAAAAAAAACAGACACCAGCAAATTGCAGCAGAGACAGCCATAATAAATCGGCACTTGTGAGTCACACTAGGCAATGCTTAACACAAGGTTGACCATCACTGGGAAACCATTATCTTATGAGGCAGAAAGCTGCCAAAGATCAAATTCACTCAGGTTTTCTAAGCTAAACATACCATCAAACATATTCTCATTTTTTGTTTTTTCTATCAGCACAATGCTTCATCCCCACCCCCCCAAAATACTTAATTTTGCAAAAGCGACATTGCTAATCTTTTTTCTTTTTTGACCTGCCTAATCTTTCCCCAAAAATTTGCTGACTACCATGTGCACATAGACACATTGCCTGATTGACTGCTGCGATGTGAGCAGGATGCAATTCAAGAAATGAACTCAAGAAAGACTTCATCCAAAATTCTAACACTTTGCACAAGTAGATTGGAAAGCAAATGGAGGCTGAATGCCTTGGTTATCTGGCCTGTTAAACTTTGTTTAACATACTTGTGCAAAGTGTTAGAATTTTGGATAAAATCTTTCTTGAGTTCACTTCTTGCTTTGCAACCTGCTCACCACACTATGACGGTCAATCAGGTGATATGTCTATGTGCATATGGTGGTCAGCAAACTTTTGGGGAAAGAATAGACAGGTCAAAAGAGAAAAAAAAAATTAGCAATATCACCTTTGCAAAATTAAATATTTGCGGGGGGGAGTTAGGGATGAGGATTTGGGCTGATAGAAAAAACAAAAAATGAGAATATGTTTGCTGGTGACATAAAAAAGGAATAATGGTCGCGATTCTCCCAAAAGTACTGAATTGGTGGGAGAGCTATTCTAAATCCCGACTGTTTTGTCAGTTCAGTTTCTCACCCGAATCTCCGCAATCTGTGCACTGCAAAGGTCCTAATCGGGAATCTCATTAAAAATCGAGGGGGATGGAGCCTACTCACACTGAAGCCTGGCAGGTTTAGAACTCTGCACATGAGCAGTGGTCCCAATCTATCAACCTCCCCATTTACTAGCCAGCCTGATTGCAGGCCAGTCCAGAACCTCATCAGTCCCCTCAACGGTCTGATCGCGGCCTCCACAGCAATTCCCGGGCCAGCCCTGACACCCCCTTCCCTGGAGTGGCCTGAGGTACAGCAAACACTCCTCCCCCACCCCTCCCCAGCAATGGCAATGCCCTACCCCTCTCAGTCCGGCAGACCCTGCTGGCCGCTCTGGGGTCAGAACACCCTCCCCCCTCCCGGAGGCAGCCCTCCAGCACACCAATCACTGTTCTCTCCCCATCCTAGACTGATTCTGTTTGCAGAATGGCAGCAAAGCCCCCACCCCCACCAATTGCCCATAGGCCCCACCCTCAATAGATCCCGGCCCTTGGCACTGCCTGATGCCTGATGGACAGTGCCAAAGTGCCCCCAGGGCATGGGCACTTTGCCCCTTTTGCAATGCCAGGGGGCAAAAGCTGGCACTGTCAGGGTGCTCATGCCTAAGGAACACCACCCACTGGCCACCTGACCCCCTGGGGAGCACCAATTGCCCTCCCTCTACATTCCAGTGGGGTCTCCTGCTAGTTCCTCAAATGTCTGAACTCTTCTGGAATGAAATACTCTTGGCGGGGTGGGACCTAAAAGGCCCTGATAATTAACTAATATACATATTTCAAATACATGCAAAAAAAATGATTTAAATTACTTATCTGCCTTCTGGTTTGACTGGCGACTGTTCTCTGGCTCTGGGAGATGTGCATGCGTTCCCAGCATACGTACATACCCCTGTTCAAGGCCTGAGATGTGCGTCATCCACTCCGACCCGACAGAAAAGCTGTGGGTCACAATGGGAGAATTGTGGTCAATAACCAGAGCCACATTTTAGTCAGGCCAACCAATTATCTTCAGAAGTTAATGTAGAAGGTGTAACATGGTCGACATGGAAAATGCTGGAACTGCTTAGCAGGT
Source organism: Sphyrna mokarran (assembly GCA_024679065.1). Taxonomy (NCBI): domain Eukaryota; kingdom Metazoa; phylum Chordata; class Chondrichthyes; order Carcharhiniformes; family Carcharhinidae; genus Sphyrna; species Sphyrna mokarran. The sequence continues at coordinate 49,813,190 of JAGIQG010000012.1, read as the reverse complement.
GGGGCAGCATGCGGAGAAGGAAACTGGATTAATGTTATAGGTTGACAACCCATCATCAGACCTGGAAAAACTTCAACATACAACTGACTTTGAACAAGAAGAGAGATAGGGAAAGGCAGGAGGCGGGGAGGAACTTAAGGGAAGGTTTGTGACAGGGAAGAGCAAGGCAAGATTAAATTGCAAAAGGGATGATGGGGAAAAGGAAAAAGGTAATAGTAATGGGAAATTAAATAAATATGGTGGAGATGAGATGTAAATGGGAATTGTAGAATTATTACTAACAACTGTGCTTTAAAACAAGTTGAGGGGAAGATACTATGATCTGAAATTATTGATGTTAAATCCTGAAGGCTGTAAACTGAGAAAAAGTCAAGGTCCTGTTTATGAAGCTTACATTGAACTTCACTGAGATAATATTAGGAGGCTAAAGGCATAGATGTTAGAGCAGTAGTGAGATGGAGAATTAAAATAACAAGAAGCTTGAGATTGTGTTTATGGATTGAACAGAGATATAACGCAAAGTAATCAAATGAACTACATTTGATTTTATTTATACTTATTCATGCCACAAGTAGGCTAACACTAACACTGCAATGAAGTTACTCTGAAAATCCCCTTGTCACCACACTCCTCTTCTTTCCACCAGTGCAAAAATTGGCCATTCAGCCCATCCAACCTGCACCAACAACATCCCACCCTGGCTCTAACCCTGTAACTCACAAATTTGCCCTGCTGAGCACTAAGAGACAATTTAGCATAGCCAATCCAACCTTCCTGCACATCTTTGAATGGTGGGAAGAAACTGGAGCACCCAGAGGAAACTCACACAAACATGGCAAGCAAATTCCACACAGACAGTTACCCGAGACCAGAATTGATCCTGGACAGCAGGAAGGAAGGGGGTAAGAAGACAAGCGTTGCATCTCCTGCATTTGTGCTAGTCTGTGCCATAGGAAGAGGAGGAAATGTTAGGGATGGTAGAAGAATATAACAGGATAACATGGAAAGAACAGTCTTCAGAATACTGAAAGGGTGGCAACATACAAGGGGCGGAGAAGTTGGGGGGGGAGGCTGATTCATTGGATGTGGAAGCTGATGGAATGCAACCTAAGAGCAAGAGAAATCCTGATGTGGTAATGTGATGGAGGGAAAGAAGTAAAACAAGAAGTGTGTATTAAAATATGGTTATTTCATTATTATTGAAATTTGGTTGAAGAGGTGGGATTTATTTGAACAAGCCTGATTTCTCCACTCACTACCAATCTCCAAATTGAAAAGTGTCTTTGAATTTTGGTCTCCCCCTTTATAAGTGTGATGTATTTTTCCCAAAGGTTTCAGCTGGCATGATCCAATCCTCTATGAATAATCCCACAGAAAACCTAAGATAAAATAAGAGGGTTAGTTTATTTTGCACACGTACACAAAATGCAGAGAAGGGATTTTGCAAAGTCTGCCCATTTTGCATTCATACGCTAAAAGAGGGATAAGTAAAAGAAAGGGGTACAGGGAAAGACTATAATAAAAGTTAAAGTTACAGTTATACATGAGTTTAGAATCAGGAATCAAAAGTCCAATGGCATATTCCATCAGAGACGAAACTTTCGCAGAGTGATCTGCCTTTCCAGAAATGAGGAATTTCATGATGGAAGATGTGAAGATGAATTAATCTTGAACACACAGACATATAGGCCAGAATTTTACTGGCACCCCTGCTCCAGAATTGGCATTCTCTGTTGGCCTCGAGTGGGATCTTACGAGCTTCGAGAGGGCAAGACGATAAAATTCCAGCAATATGTTCCAATCTTCCAGTAGTTCACAGTGTAGGTGAGGGCCATGCAATTTTAAACCTGGACAGAATCTTTTCTGCTACTACCACTGAGACAATAAATCAGAGTGATGACAGATATGTGTGCAATGCAATTAGTCTCTTTGAGTGTGGTGTGATTTGATACAAGGACCTGACAAAAGTAATACTCCAAGGTGAAAACTGGAGTTGTAAAGGTCTGTTCTTTACATAACTATATTTTATTCATCAAATATCTGAAAGAACATTGTGAACATTTCAAATTGGCCAACATACAAAGTGCAATAAAATCCAATTTCTCGACATTCACCATGATTGACTCTTGAGGTGTTTCAGTACACTTAAAAAAAAATTACAAACATTTTAAAATTGTCATTATAAATGGTGCAAAGATATTTAAATTGTCTGCGTAGAACAAGTTGCGCTATTCCATACAATAGTGATACATGTAATATTCACTGCATACATTCAATGTGACTCCCACAGCCTGAAGGAGTTCTATACAATTCCTCTTCCCTCAGTTCACTATGGCTGAATGGTCACAGACAAAGGTTGTAAAGATTACTGTGATATCTCCTGGCTATTGGCAGCCAGTGGTTCACTGGCCAAGAGCTTTCTGCAGCTGCAGAGTGTGGAAACTCTGCTTAATGCTCAATGTAGCCATAAATTTACAGAACCCAGTTCCAGTGGAATTCCTCCATATTTAAACTGGCCCTTTAAATTATAGAGATTGAGCTGAGTAAAATTTTCAGCTACCAATTTACATCCAAAGGATACATCTGAGGAATTTCCTGAGTTTTTCAGGGAAATTCTTTCCTTTATGTTCTTCATAGGCCTTGGTAGAACTCACAGTAAGTGAGAGATGTGCCAGAGGCAGGCCACTAGGGTTTGGTTGGAAGTAAATGGTACCCCAGAATTATTCTTGTTTTTCACCGGAGTAGAAATTCTAAGCTTATATTTATACAGTTAAACAATGATAATATCTCTCTGTAATTAAAAAAAATCATCAATGATATTGTCAGAGTATTTGTGTGATATCAGGTGCAATGCAAGTTATTGTAATGTAACTTGCTGGATTCAAACTGAGTTTCAAAAGAGATACTGGCTATGGTAAGAATAGTTGCTATAGGAATCTTCTCAAGCTCAGTAATGTTATTCACTTCTTTCCATGATTCTTATGAGAGTTAACTCATAATTCTCTCAACAAAAACATAAGATGACCAATTAGGGATGCTCTTGTGATCCTGATCTGCTTTCAAAACATGGATTCCTTCAATCTCTCTATAAAGGCAGGTCAAATTAATACCAGCAAAGCCTTGGCCCAATTTGTTAAGCTGCTTCTTTCCATAGTGAGGTGAAGCAACAAGGAATTTGCCTGATGGCATAAGTACAACGTTTCTCTGCATACTAGCAAAATATTAAGAATCTACCAGGTCTTCCCACCTTACTTGACTTGATGAAGTGATCTCTCATCCAACTGGGGGCACTGTGATTGTGGGAGCATGTGGCTGGGGGAATTGGGGCACTGTGATTGTGGGCAGCATATGGCTGGGGGAATTGGGGGTGGGGGGATTGTGATTGTTGATGAGCTAGGGACAAGCAGCATTACATAACCTCCACATTTATTCCTCTCTAATATCCCTGCCATCACTCCCTCTCCCTCATACCACCTTCAGAGTACGAGATAGCTTTTGCAGTGCAACAAATTGATCTTGCTGTTCTTTTGGTTGCTGCTGGAGTGGAGGAGGATGAGTAGGAATAGGAGGAAGAATTGCAGGCACAGGAGGCCCGGGCCTTTCCACTTTGCTGGAGTAGAGGGAGATGACCATCAGAGCCAGAAAATGTCTGCCATTCGCTCAGAGGGTTGGTCATAAGATCAGGAGGGGGCAGAAACCCCAGCAGTTCTGTGCACTAGTATCCTTCAAGCAGATGTCGGACACCATGTGCTGCCGATGCCTCCCGCTCCGAAAGGAGACTGTGCAACACCTGTATAGCCTGTTGTAGGACCTGGCAACCTCGGGACAGGGGAGCAGTACCCACTCACAATGGTGTCAAATTGATGGCTACTGAACTTCTACACGACTGGTTCATTCTAGACACCTAGTGGAGATGTCTGTGGCATTTCCCAATATTCTGTGCACATCTGTGTGAGGCAGGTCACAGAAGTTCAGTGTATCTGGGCTGGGTAGGACATCAAATTTAACCTGGACGAGGCACATCAGGAAGCCCTGGCTGTGGGGATCGCTGCAATTACAGGGATATCTAACATGCAGATAGACAATCGCTGCACATATATCACCCTCGAGCCTCTCTACAGAATCCACAAAGATTTGTTAATAGGAAGGGGTTCCACTCCCTGAATGTTCAGTTTAGCATGCAACTATAAGATGACCATTAGGCACATTTATTCAGATATCCAGCTTCATCATCAGGACATCCAGGAGGTATTCGAGGAGCAGCCCAGGCTGCAGGGGTGGCTCCTGGGTGATATGGGTTACGGGCTTCAGTCATGGTTGATGACCTCTGAATGGAGGCCTGTGTTTGAGGCAGAGACCCGCTATAATGTAGCCACCCGCTTGATAGTAGAGAGGTGCATTGGGCTCCTCAAAATGTGATTCCGGTGCTTGGACCGATCCGGAGGGGCTCTTCAATACAATCCAATGGTCGCTTCTCACCTAGTGGTGGTATGCTGTGCCTTGCGCAATCTGGTTCTACAGAAAGGTGACATATTGAAGGCGGAAGAGAATGTGGAGGATGACAAACTGGCCATCACTGGGGAGGATGACCAGCAGAAGGAGGAGGATGAGGAGGAGGAGGAAGAGGAGGAATAGCACACCTTGGAATATCAGCAAGTGGTGGAGGGCTGACAGCTCAACTGAGGCACGCAAAGGCAGCAAAGGAGGACCTGATAACCAGCTGACTCGGTTGCTGGGAGATGACGATTGTGGGTTCCACATTCCCTGCCCCCATCCCCAATGTCTTCTATATATTCTGCATTTGTCACACCAGAGTTGTGGGCCTTGGTACGCTGCATTAGCGAGTTTTTTGGCAAGCTAAGCACCATTATGATGATGTCCTCGTGAAAACTAGTCTGACTCCTACCTACGCTCTGAATGTGCGCTGGCACTAGACCCACATTTGTGTACTGGCTAAGGGATTTGAAACCCCCGTACAGGGCCCTGGGATTGGGGTGGGGGAAGAGGGAGGGAATTGCTTGTGGTATCTGTGAAACCAATGGCTTCTTTTCCTCAGGGACAGGTCATTGAGGGGCCTGCACAACTGATGTCAGCCTGAGGCACCCGTCGGGTTATCATCAATGGGACAGGAATCATAATCAAGACAAATTAGTCGCAAGTGAGTGTTGAAAAAGCATTTATTTACAATTAAAGTGTTTAGATAAGATGTTGTCACATAAAAACATATGAACTGAAAACATTAAAGTGCTTAAATATCTTGCTAACCAGTGCAGTCCTTCACCTGTGCCATCTCAGTGCAACTATAACATCCTAACCTTATGTGGCCTACAACTATGTCTCAGTGACTCCCCAGACTGTACATCGGAGGTGGAGGGGGCCAGCTGCCTACCTCATCCCATGGCCTATGATGTGCGTGGCGGACATCCTCTGGAGCCCAGGCAATTGAAGGCCCTGGCCTGCTTTCATGTGTCTGGCATGTTTCCGTGACATCTTCTTCATCCTGCTGCCACTGAGATGCCCCGGTGTCAGGAAGGGGGGAGTCAGAGGGTGTTACCATAGCCACATTCTCCTGACTGAAAGGCCCCGGTATGGGTTCAAGTCCTTTTTTCTCCCTTGGATTCCCTGTTGGCCCTTGGGTCACTTCATGGCACACTGGTGCTTCTGTAGTGAGCTCCAGAAGCTCTGGCATCACTTGGACCTGCCAGTCCTGGAGGACCACCTGCATCCTACCCATGGTACCTGACCCTGCTGTAATGGCCATTTGAGTTGACGGCCACCTCTCAAATGGCTGAAGGAAATGCCTCTGAGGCTGGGCCACACTCTGCACGCATTCAGCCTTGGCCCTATGAGATTGGGCCATGCTCTGAGAACCCTCAGCCATGGCCCTCTCAGAGGGTCGAGAGTTGCTGCCATTCTCAAGGGTTGCTGCCATAGCCCGCTGTGTCTCAGCGCTGTCCTGTTAGGTTTCCTGCAAACTCTTGGGCCCCTCAGCGATGGGCCAGGAAATGTTGAGAAGCCTGTTCCGTCCATCAGCTGTGGTCCGCTGTGACTTGGCCATCATATGGAGCCTGCCATTCATGATGAGGATCCCCTTCCCTAGGCTTTCCGCTGCAGTGTTGGCCTGGGAAGCACGCAAGACAGGCAATAGCTGGTCCAACTGAAAGCGTTGGGACTCCTCCCAACAGCCTCACAATTGGTCCAGTGTAGCTTCGCAGCATTTGCTGGCTGTGTTGCTGTACCTCCAGCAGCTGAGGGAGAAGTGATCTTAGAGGCTCAGCGTATAACCTGGGGCCAGCTGAGTCCCCGCCTGCCAGAGGCCTCTTACGTTCTCTCCTCCAGCCAAACACATGATTCACATGACTCCACTGAACATAGAGCAAAGCACCAAGAAAATTACATCACAGGAACAAGCTTGTAGCGACCAGGTTGCTCATCTGATTTGTATCCCCATATCCTTCTGGGGACCATATGCCTCTATTTCTATCCCTTTCAATAGGTGCAGAGATCCCCCTTAAAGGTCACTATCGTGTCTGCATCCAGGACTTCCCCAGCAGTGAATTCCAGATATCCACTACTCTCTCAACACAAATAAACACGTCTCGTACATCTCCTTTAAACCTTACCCCTTGCACCCGAAACTCGTGCCCCCGGGAAGTTGCCTTAAAGTGAATTGTGGAATGACAGGTGCTCACGTCTGAACAGCAGCCTGACAATGCTGTCACTGACTTCCCACATCTCTCCTTCTCTGGAGAGCTCCGGTGCCAGCTCTTCAAAGGGGGTAAGGACCTGGAGGCCTGCCTCACCACCCCCTATCTTCACCCTCTCGCAGTTATTATGCTCGGTTTTCTTCCGACGAGACAGAAAGAGCAATGAAAGAAATGGTGCCGGGATACCTGTAGAGTATGAGTGTTGGCCCTTAGAGGGAAAATACAGTGAAGCTCATTGGGAGGAAAGCAAAGGTCAGGAGCTGGAAGCATGCAGGATGCTGGAGATGGGAGGATCTGGGGGAGGTATGGGCGAACGTGCGAAATGGGGTTCAGGGATAGAGTTTTTTCTGGCATTGTTTCCCGGTTCGGGGGGACCAGTGCTCTGTCACTAACTGGGGGACGACTTCCTCGCAGACCGCATTCCCATTAGCTCCCATGGTCTGCATCCTCCTGAGGGGGAAGAGGTGTTCCACTTCGCCTCTGCTTTGTCCAGTAGTCTCCCGAGGTCACTTGCAGAAAATCGGGTAGCTGGTTGTGAGCTCATTTTTTCCTTGCAGTGCCTGCCTGCCTGCTTGTCCATTTTGGAGTTTTTAATGGTGCTGCCCCTTGTCAGGATAGATCAGCGCCAGACAGCTTGGCAGAGCATTCCATGTAGTTTGCTTGTTAACATTAGGCGGAGGCAAGTGAGCACTTGCATGTGTGCTGCTAGGGAGGGGAGGGGGGTGGGTGGTTAATGAGTGGGGCTAGGGGAAGAGGGAGGTGTCACACACCCAAAGGATCCAGAGGAGATGGGGGCCTTGTGTGGGAAGGTCTGGGGTGAGGGTGAGGGGGAGGGGGATTATTCTGCCTGATATCTGTAGGTTGGAGGGGGCAGGGTGGATCTTTCTGCCTGAAATCAGTTTGGGGAAAGGGGGTCTGCTGCCACTCTGCCTGAAATGAGTGAAGGAGAAGAGGGGAGGGGACTGCAATTGGTCTGGGTGGCGGGGCGATTGGGGGGATAAGTGGGTCAGTTATGTTGTGGGGGTGGGGCAATGTCTGTGGGGGCTGGGAGAGACATTAACCAGCCCTGGAACGATGTGGCTGTGGAGTGCTTATCCATTTTATTTACAGCGCAATGCGCTGTTGAAGGTTCTGATCAGAACAGCAGTATTTCGGGTACGATAAGCCCTGATAAACCTCTGATAGCTCAATTCAGAGTTGCAATTTTTTTTTCAGGCTAAGTGCATGTGAAGGCCCCTGAGAGCAGGTTTCCAAATGGAACTGAATTGTGCCCAGATTCAGCGCTTAGGATTAAAGTAGTAAAATCACCCCCAAAGAGAAGTTCTATTTCTATCTTTTTAAAAGCTAGATTCAAATTTGAATGAGTATTTTTATTACTGGTACTCCGTTCTTAGAAAGTGAGTTAGTCTTGACTGGGTGACATACCCACACTGTTACCCTGTTGATCCAGTTAAACCTCCTGAGTCCGGTGTCAGCCTTTATTCAAATTTAATTACTCCACAACAAATCCAACAGCTTAACTTGATGCAGTCTTGTGCTGAGTTCCATGAACAGGGTTGTCACAGGAGTAACAAGTGTGAATCATTGTTGGAATGCTAAACCATCTTCCATTGGCTCCAATACAGTGCATTGGATGGGATTTTAACACTATCTGGCAGGTAAATAGTTAAATTGCCCCAGGTAGATTATTTGCCAGTTTTCTATTAGCCCCATACCAATCATGCAAACAGAAGTAGGAGCAGGAGTAGTCCACTGCCATTCAATAAGATCATAGCTGATTAGCTTGTGTTTCGAATTCCACAATTCCCATCTAACCTCTGTAATCTTGATTCCCTTGCCTAACAAGAATCTATTTACCTCTGCCTTAAAAATATTCAATAACCTCGCACCATGCCTTCTGACAAAGCCCTGACAAAGGGTCATCCAGACTCAAAGCAATGGCCCTGTTCTCTTTCCACAAATGCTGTCAGACCTGCTGAGATTTTCCAGCGTTTTCTATTTTTGTTGTAGAGAATTCTCAATTGATAGAATGGTTACAGCATAGTAGGAGGGTTATTTGGCCCCTCGTATCCATGGCAGCTCTCTGCAAGAGCAATGTAGCCAGCCCTAGTAACCTACCTTTTGTTCATATTCCTGCAAATTTCTTCTCTTCAGATAGATATCCAATTAATCCAGGATTTTACCTGTCTACACCACACGCTCAGGCAGTGTTTTCCAGATCCTAACCACTCACCGCATAAAGAATTTTCTCCTCATGTCACCTTTGATTCTTTTATCATTGTCTTCAAACCAATGTCCTCTGGTTCCAGACCCTTCTGCCAATGGAAACAATTTCTCCTCATCCACTTTATCCAGACTCCTTGTGATCATAGAATCTCGACAGTGCAGAAGAAGGCCACTCAACCCATCGAGTCTTAACCGAAAACAAGTTCACCAAGGACTCTCCTGATAATCCCACATATTCACCCCGCTAATCCTTCTAATTTACACATCCTAGAACAATAAGAGGCAATTTAACATGGCTAATCCACCTAACCCACACATTTTTGGACAGTGGGAGGTAACCAGAGCATCTGGAGTAAACCCACGCAGACACAGAGAGAACATGCAAACTCCACACAGACAGTCACCCGAGCCAGGAATCAAATCCAGATCCCTGGAGCTGTGAGGCAGCAGTGCGAACCACTATGCTACCATGCCACCCTTGAAACCTCACTCAGATTTTCTCTCAACTTTCTCTCTCATCCCCAGAACAATTCTCAACAATCTTTTCCACACCCTCTGTAATATCTTCATACCCTTCCTCAATGTTTATTGCCCATAATTCAATGAAATGCTCCATTTGAGGCCAAACCATTGTTTAACAAAAGGTTATCAAGTCAATTCACTCACATCCAGTTCCAAAATCTGGTCTGACTCCCAAGTGTAATTACCAGATTAATTTAAATGAATCACACTCAAGAATCTCTTTCACACACAAAATGAATCCAAATAAAGCACTTAAAAGGGATTTCTGACTACCTACATCTCCAAAAATGGTTTGTAGTAGGAATGAATTTGAGGGGGAGGGGAGGTTTATTCCATATTGTCCAATAATCTCACTGAAAATCAATTCTGGAACTTGGCAGTTCTGTTAACACCAGGAATCTTGAACTGCAACCAAAATAAAATGCTGACACATTTCTCAAGTGTTTCTCTGAATCGTGAGATAGTCTTGCAAGAGATTGTAGAAAATGTAGCAGTGAGGGTGAAGCCGAGTGCAGTCGTTATCCAGTTTAATTTGGGTTAATGAGACATGCGGCACAATTAAATTTGTCGCACAATTTATCTCAGTATTCAGTGAACAATCACAGACCCCTTTGGAGAAACTGAAAGGTGTGACAAAAATAAGAAAGCACCACCTTGTGGCCTGGCTTTGCTTCAATTTTAACTAGGCCTGGGAAAATCCACGTTATGTTTATACTGAGTCATTTGCAAGAGAGAGAGGAAGTGTAGATCCTGTTAGTCTTCTATTGTACAGCTGTTTTGGGGACCAACTATGAGGAAAATTTGATCTACAGCCATTACGCACAATTTGTTTTATGTTGTTCCAGCATTTCCAATGGCCTTATAAGTGTAGTTATTCTCGAAGCAGACATGTCCAGTTAAATCATATTACAATCAGAATTACCTTTTTATTTTGCTGTCAGCACCTACTGCAATTTTCCTCTACTTATGTCACGCACAGGACACATGCTAACTGTACAAGAACAAGACTGAAATTTTGAGAATGGGCATGATGGGGGTGATTTTACCGGTTTGAATCTGGGCCACAATTCAGATCTGACTTTAAACCTATTCTCAGCACCTCTACACATAGTTAGCCTGAAAGAAAAATCATGGATCTGAATTGCGGGGCTTATCGCACCCGAAACACTGTTAGCTCTGATTGGTGCCTTCGACTGCGTATATGCAGTAAAAAAAAATTGAAAAACGCTCCTCTATCACATTGCTTCTGGACCATAAAAGCAGATAAAGCAGCTCGGCAGTGATGGTCTCCACTGATATCATCACATCCCACAACATAACTGTCCCCTTATCCACCCATCCCCCCAGTACCCAGACCGATTGCAACCCCCTGCCCCCTTTTCTCACCCACTGATTGCCTGCAGAGTGGCAGCGGATCTTCCCCACTGATTGTCTGCAGAGTGGCAGCAGACCCCCTCTTCCCTCCCCACTGATCGTCTGCAGAGTGGCAGTGGGCCCCCCTACTCCTGTCCCTCCCCGATCCTCCACCAAAGAACGATCTGGCCTCCCTCCTCTCCTCCTCCCCTGTCACCAGAGAGCAATCTAGCCCTCCCTCCTCAAACCCCCTCTCGCCCCCAAAGATACATCTGACCTGCCTCCTTCCCCCTCCCCGCCACAGCAAATGATTGGGCCTTCTTCTCCCCTCCCATCCACCAGAGAATGGTCTGGCCTACCTCCTTCTCCCCTCCATCACCAATCTGAAATAACCGCTGAAAGCTCTGGACTTATCTCTTCAGAAGCTAGCGAGCCTGAAAGTGGGAATCTGCATGGATGTGGGTGTAGATCGCGTTATTCACCTCACACCCACTTTACCATGTTTTTGAAATGCAATGGTAAAATCAGGCCCAAATTTTACTCATGAGTTCCTGATCCTTAAGTGATTTTGCACAATTGCAATATTGAGTAAAACATGCTACTGAATTTGTACATCTTCAGGTGTCTATCCCTGACACCAGAACTTATGTCTGTTCGGCTATCCATTACATTGTTAAATTTTAAGGGTGGTACGGTAGCACAGTGGTTAGCACTGCTGCTTCATAGCTCCAGGGTCCTGGGTTTGATTCCCGGCTCGGGTCACTGTCTGTGTGGAGTTTGCACATTCTCCTCATGTCTGTGTGGGTTTCCTCTGGATACTCCAGTTTCCTCCCACAGTCCAAAGATGTGTGGGTTAAGTTAATTGGCCATGCTAAGAAATTGCCACTTAGTGTCCAGGGATGCATAGGTTAGTGGGATTAGTGGTGTAATATGTAGGGGAATGGGGTAGGGCCTGATTAGGTTTGGTGCAGACTCGATGGGCTGAAGGGCCTCTTTCTGCACTGTGGGGCTCTATGATTCTATGATTGTCCTACAGAGCTCTGACTACATGAGTTCAACAATATAGAAGTCACTGCTGGAAAAGGGCTTCTTGATAATGCACTATTTCAAGGGACACGTCTATCTATTCAGATGAATATAGTAGCTGGAACTTTACTGCCTCACCAGCCACAGGGATCAGAGCAGACATGCAATGGACAATGGGAAGGTCTGTTGACCTTGGGCAGGATTTTCTGGTTTTGAGACAAACAAGGCCATAAAATCCTGCTCAGATGTTTTCAGCACTATTCAATGGAGAACAGAGAGATCACCTGGTGTCCTGGTCAACATTTATCTCTCAATTAATACATGCATCATTTGCAATGTTGGCTAGTCCACTGCCAACAGGTACAACCACCCAGTTACAGATACATTGTTTGTTAGAGTTGAGAAACTGATCAGTTTCTCAATTATCCCTCAGGATCAATATGTAAGAATATAAAATTATTTTAAATGGTTGGCTTTCCAAAGGTTCAGAGGCTTATCAATGGCACGGATATAGATATGATGTGGAGATGCAAAAAAAAATAGAGAAGCGATATATTACTTAAATGGAAAGAGATTGCAGATTCAAGTAGATGAATCTTTACAAGTTAGTATGCAGATACAGCTAGTGACTAGGAAAGCAGAAGGTCTGTTTATTACAAGAGGAATGGAATATAAAAGTACTTCTTTTTATGGATATAGATATCTATTGTCAGAGAGTCACACATATAAACAGGAAGGTCTTCTACTTGGTCACCCTCAGACTGCATGAATACAATGTTCCCAGGCAGCATACATACAAACATGGGAACGTATGATTTAGGAGCAGGATTATTTATCTTCTCAAGCCTGCTCTAACATTTGACTCCCTTAATCACCAAGAATCTATTTACTTTTCCCTTAAAATTATTCAGTAGCCCTGCCTCTGCTGCTCTTGAGGAAGAAAATTTCACAGACCATTGATTCTCTGAAAGAAAACATGTCTCCTTATCACCATCTGAAATGGGAGATGTCTTATTTTTAAACGGATCTAGTCTCTCCCAGAAGGGGAAATATCCTTCCAGCATTCAACCCTGTCAAGTTCCCTCAGGCTCTGACATGAAATCCAATAGATACAGGCCCAACCTGCCCATCTATTCCTGATAAGATAACCACTCATTCCAGGAATCAGTTATGGACCTTCTCTGAACTGCTTTGAAAGTAACTATGTCATTTTTAAGTAAGGAAACCAAAAACTGTACACAAAACTCAAGATGTGGGGTGTAATTTTCCCATCCCACCCGCCACAAGAATTGTAATGGGCGGGACACAGAACATGTAAATGTTCGTTGATTTTGGGTAGAATTTTCCAGCCTTGGGGTGAGAGTGGCTGGAAAAGCCACACATAATCTCATTAATGCCTTGTACAAGTGTAGCAAAACATCTCTACTTTTATATTCCATTCCTCTTGGAATAAACATACCTTCTGCCTTCCTAATCACTAGCTGCATCTGCATACTAACTTTTTGAGATTCGTCTATTAGGATATCTGGATTCTTCTGTATTGCAGGTTTCTGCAATTTCTCTTTATTTAAATAATATATTGTTCTTCTATTCTTTCTGCCAAAGGGAACATGTTCATGTTATATTCCACTTGCTAAACTTTTGTCCACTTACTGAACCTATCTACTTTCCTTTGCAAATTCCTTGGGTGGGATTATCCAGCCGCACCCATCCTAAAACAATAAAATCCCGCCAGAGGTCAATGGACGTTTGAATGATCTTGCCCACTATAATTCTCATGGCAGGTGGGAGCAGAAAATTCCACCCCTTATCTCCTCGTTATAACTTACTCTCCACAACACGCTTCTTACCTATCTTTGTGACATCAGCAGATTTAGCAACCTTATATTCGGTCCCTTTATTAAAGTCATTGATATATATTGTAAATAATGGAAAAGTTTTCATTCAAAGGCATTAAATCATTCATCCTCCTTTGTTTGCATGTGAAGTGTTAATTGCTAGAAGACCGGGTATACTCACCAAATCCATGCCTTCACCGGCACTATCATAGGAGACACAATGGGTTTTTTGATATAGAGCAGATGTGTAGACAAATTGTGAGCAGGCTGCCCTTTAAGCAGCAAAAGTATCTAGGATGTCACACAATATTGCAATTGACTGAGACATTGACCTGGAGAAGCACTGGTAAGACTTTTCACAAGGAAAAGACAGGAGAAACAAGAAGAACTACAAGAGGATGAAATAGCCTCAACAACAGGCCTTTTGCAAGTAGCCAGAGCCTGACATCAACCAATCAGTGAAACCATTTCCTGAAATTCTACCACAAAAATCACAATGCTTGCTATCATTTCTGATTCTTGGATTTCCTCTAGATAACCTACTAATCTTCTACAAAGAAGGTCTGGTCCTGAAAAAGCAGTTCTCTGCCCAGTACTTACAGGCCACGTCAAAATTAAAGTGTCTCTTTGCACAGAATGTCTTGCACTAATGAATTAATGATGTTTTCTATCACTGAGAGAGGCCACCGCATCCATTGTGTCTGTGCCAGCCAATAAACAAGCCACGCAGCCAAATCCCACTTTCCAGCATTTGGTCCATAGCCCTGCAAGTTACAGCATTTCAGGTACATATCCAAGTATCTTTTAAATGGTCTCTGTTCTACATTCCTTTCAGACAGTGAATTCAAGACTCCCAGAACCTTCTAGGTGAAAACATTTTTCCTCATCACCTCTCTTATCATTCTATCAATCACTTTAAATCACTCCTAAATTTTGCTAAGTAAATAGGCCCTTCCAATTCACTCTATGCAGGCCCCTCACAATTTTGTGTGTATTAAACAAATTACCCCTCAGCCTCATCTGTTCCAAGAAGAACAAGCCCTGTCCATCCAGTCTCCCCTCATAGTTGCAAGTTTCCATTACTGGCAACATCTTGTAAGTCCCCTCTGGCGCAATTGTATCCTTTCTGCAATGAGTTAAAATTTATTCATTACTCAGGATGTGGCCTAACTAATATTTTATAATTCCAGCATAATCTTCCTGCTCTTATATTCTATGTCTCAGCTAATAAAAGATTTAATCTGCCTTCTTAACCACATATTCTGCTACCTTCAGGGATCTCTGGACATTCATTCCAAAGTCCCTCATTTGCTCCCACTATTTATTGTGTATTTCCATACCTTGTTTGACCTCAGTAAATGTGTCACCTCATGGTTTTCTGGGTTCAATTCCTTCTGCCACTTTTCTGCCCACCAGAGCTGAACATATTAATCAATATAAAACTGACTGCTCCAAACTTATTTATTTCCATGTACTTTAATCAAGGATGTGGGTTATACTTTCAAAGTTTCAGACCATCACTTCAAAGTCCCAAAGTTGATCTTCATACTTGAGCATCGAATGGTCAATTCATCAAATGTTCAGTTGCAAATAACAAAGCTCTTCCAGAAGCTGTAGACCTTTATGTATTTTCACCTAAAATTCTGTTTCCTTCAATGAACATATACAGGAGACTGGTTTACATTGATAGTGAATTAAATGTTGGGTTCTGCACAATGTGCGAGTCGAATCCAAATTTGATGAGGAAATGCTGGCCTTGGAGTGGGATGGGCACGGTAAGAAGTCTCATAACATCGGGTTAAAATCCAACTTGTTTATTTGAAATCACAAGCTTTCGGAGCATTGCTCCTTCATCAGATGAGTGATGAGGTAGGTTTCATAAACATGATATATATATAGACAAAGATATAATTGCCGGATAATGGTTGGAATGCAAGTCTTTTCAGGTAATCAAGTCTTTACAGGTACAGACTGTGCGAGTGTTGAGAGGGATAATCACAGGTTAAAAACAATGAATTGTCTCAAGCCAGGACAATTAAGAGGATTTTGTAAGCCCAGACCAAACAGTGGGGGTTACATGTAGTGTGACATAACGCAAGATCCAGCCGAGGTTGTCCTCTTGTGTGCGAAACGTAGCTATAATAGCTATGTTGGACTTTAACCTGGTGTTGTGAGACTTCTTACTGAACCCAAACCTGGCACACTCTCCCAATTCTGTGCATATGTGCAAAAGTCTATGCAAAATTCAGAAGTTTACATTTTTGCTGATGAATAAATGTTTAAATAAAATGTGAATGGAATTAAATTATTGCCACTTGACAAATGTTTAGAAGGGCAGAATTTTATAGAGCTTGTGCAGCAGACTCAAACTTGTGTGAAATTGTGCGAGAAAGCATCAAATGTTCTGGCTTCGTGGCCCTTCCAAATGATATTTTGATCAGTGGGTGCATGTGAGAATTGGTGCTATGTGTTATGCTGCTAGTTGCTTGAATCTGCACCATAATTGATAGTGAATTAAATGTTGCGTTCTGTTCATAATGTGTGAGAAAACATCGAATGTTTTGCAAGGACCTTTGCACGTGTGAACAGAATTTGCAAACTGTGCCAGGTTTGGATTCAATAAGAAGTCTCACAACACCAGGTTAAAGTCCAATATCACTATCATAGCCAAGTTTATTTATTAGTGTCATGAGCAGGCTGACATTAAAACTGCAATAAAGTTACTGTGAAAATCCCTTAGTTGCCACGTGCATGTTTGTGTAGACTGAGGGAGAATTTAACATGGCCAATGGACATAACCAGCACATCTTTAGGACAGTGGGAAGAAACCGGAGCAGCCAGAGAAACCCATGCAGACATGGGGAGAATGTGCAGATTCCACACAGACAGTGACCCAAGCCGGGAATCGAACTCGAATCCCTGGTACTGTGAGGCAGCAGTGTTAATCATTGTGCCACCATGCCATCCCTAGAGTCTTCAGCAGTTTTATTGATTCCACCTCACTTGTTTTATGTGTTTGATTCCACCATCATTATCAAGCATTTCAAGGACAAAGCAAGGTCAGCAAAGCTTACTCTACACTCGCTCATTAATATGCCTCACAATAACCACAGAACACCTCCCACTGCAACGCTATGGTATTTTCCATTTTATCCAAAGGAAATGCTGTGACCTTTAAGTAATCGCATTGAATAATTACATACATATAAAAGGTAAAATGAGACCATCAGGCACTTTGATTGTCCCAAAACAAATCAGCCACCTCTACTTTCCTGATGAATCATCCTCTGATAATCCCTTGATTAAGCAAGACCTGAAAATAAAACTGTCTATTCATCAGCGCATCTCAAACCTCCTTTATGTGGCTCTGATTGCCAAAAATATACCTTCCTCAAACCATGGAGGTTTGAGGTTTGAATCTGCACCATAATTGATAGTGAATTAAATGTTGCGTTCTGTTCATAATGTGTGAGAAAACATCGAATGTTTTGCAAGGACCTTTGCACGTGTGAACAGAATTTGCAAACTGTGCCAGGTTTGGATTCAGCTGCCAACGTTTCTGCAGGTAGAGCATGTTTATGTTCAGGATCTACTGTGAGGAAGTCAGACTGTGTATTCACCTTTT
Organism: Sphyrna mokarran; assembly: GCA_024679065.1. NCBI lineage: Eukaryota > Metazoa > Chordata > Chondrichthyes > Carcharhiniformes > Carcharhinidae > Sphyrna > Sphyrna mokarran. The sequence continues at coordinate 49,795,893 of JAGIQG010000012.1, read as the reverse complement.
TCTCATCTCAGTTTAGATCTGCATTCTCTTGCCCTGGAGTTAACAGTAGTGTTAGGTATTGCTTTTGAGTCTAAGAGTATCTATTGGGTTAAACACTTTGAAAGAATTTCTATTCAATCACCACTTACCTATGCTGTATTGTACTCACTTGGTAAAGCATAAGAGGCTAATTTAACTTAGTTGTCCTTCTTTCTAATCTGTCCAAGGCCAGAATGTCTCTCTGTAATATAATACCTGAACTAAATTGAGTGGTCCTGTGCTTTGAAAATACAATTCTTTACTCCCAGAATTTGTACTCCAGATTTTGAACTTCACATCCTAACGTTCAGTTTGTCTTTTATTCTTGTTATGTATGATTTCACATGAAGTTTCTATTAAAACTCCAAGATGAGAAATTATCCATGATGGGTGTGCACAACAGGTGGGACTAGAAGTGGCAGAGTTTTCAGGGCTGACCAGTGTAAAACATGCCAGGCCGTAGGCATTGCAAAATCAGTGGCAGGAGCATGGCAGGTGTCAGCCAGGAGCATTGGGGACCCGGCGGGAGGTTTAAAGGCAGCGGTGTCGAAAGACATGGCAAGGGTCACAGTGAGCTGCCCAGATTGGCAGCAGCATCTGGCAGACATACCAGGCAGGGGGGAAAGGCAGATGGGTAGTTAGCACCTTGTTTTCTGACAATTTCCTCTGCCTTCTCACGGAAGCAGTGCGTGCCGGGTAGAACATTTTAACGCCAGTGACCCGTCAGTCTCCAACATAGCTGCTGCTTGTTTTGCCATTCGTGCCAGACAAGTTGCTCCTATCTCCTGGAGGTGCTCAGCTCTTCTACTTAGAGGCTAAATTTGTGTCCCGCCTAATCGGCCCATTTGTATTGAAAAAGTTGTGTAAATGACAGTTCATATTTGGGGTTGGGACCAGCACTTCATCTGGTTGTCAGCTTTCTGAATCTGCTTTGGAAATATGTCTCCAAATGTTAGATATGCTGAATCCAGGAACATCAATTGCACATTCTGACATAAATGTATGTTGTAGCTTTTGAAAAATGCAAGAGTAATAAAATATGTCTCATAAAACATCTGTGAGCACAGTACATTACGACTACTCATTCCATTTATCTATTGAAGGATATTTTATGCTGATTAACACAACACAATAATATGTTCAAACATTGGAGCAGTTGAATTTCCGATGCATGTCATGACTAAATGTTGGACTAAGAAAACATCAAACTATTTAGTAATTCTGACATTACCACTGTTATGTGCTTCTTATTAGAATCATTCTGTTGATCAAAATGAAACAGATGGTTTTTCTCTGTTGATAAAGAGCATTCATTCTACTGAAGGGACAACTCCATGTCTTGCAGTTGCAATTCTTTCCAGCGTAGTTTAACGTTGCTAAAGAAATAATAGAATTCTTTTTGTGGCAGAGAATTCTGAATATCAAAACCCTTCATTCTTTAGATCCAGCAGCTGCTTATGTAGCCAGGAGCATGAAGTTTTGCAATGCAGTTTTCACATTTTTATATTAGCCTTAATTGAGAAACTGAGAAAGGTGATCATTTTGAGCTTGATATTAGACAGTTACTGGGGGCTTCACTGACGTGGAGTTAAGAACTGTTGTTGTGTTGCCTATCCGGGGCTGTGCTCTACATCTTGATGAAGGCTACACCAAAATTCTGGAGCACTTGATCAAGGCTGAGCTGCATATATTGATTTAAATAATATAAGTGCAAGTTAACCAAAGTGGAACAAAAAAGCAGCTTAACCGATTTTCACATGCAAGGCAAACATCTGACAGTGATGTGATACCTGAAGGCCAACCCCGACATACATATCTGTAACCTTAACGCAGGGACTTGAATAGTCATTCCTATATGACCAAATCACCAAAATGTACATCATTTTAAATGTTGGCTTCAAATTCATATCCATTAGACCTGCTGCTCAGCATAACCAGACAGTTTTGCTTGAAAGCAAGCTCAAAAAATGCTTGTTGAATTTGGGCAATGAACTGCTGGGTGATACAATGATAAGAATTTATCTTCACAGCTCACTGCATCCAAGAATGCTGCCAAAGTCACACAAAAGTGATATCCCTTTCACCCTATCTTATCTATGATTGGTTCTGCCAGGCATGAAGTGGCCAAACAGTTGGGCAAGTTGCTTCAATAGTTTTGAGCAAATTTTCTGCACACCCAGTGAATGATTCCTTCATATTTTTGAAGACCATACAAATATTGTATTGTATTTGACACAATCCAGTGGGTGAGACAGTGAATTCGGTGGACTGTTCAAAAGTCCATTAAAAACGGATGAAATTTCCAGTGTTGAGTGCACGTGTCTGGAGAATCCCGCCCCATATCTCAGGTTAGTAAAATTGGCCTTTCCCTAGTTTCAAAATTTTATTCTTGCTCTAATGTCCTTTTCCATGACAATACTAAATCTACCTATCACCAAAAAGGTCTTCTACCAATACATTTTCCACCTACCCAGCTTCATTCCCAAAAACTAATCCAAAACTGTCCCTGCTGTTGTTGTGCTTTCCACATGCTGGCTGAAAGGAATTGTTCCCAATTAGTTTTAAGAGTTCTGTTTCCTTGATAACTTCCATTTTTGCCTAGTTAATGGCCTGTCTCCCCTCTCCTGCCTTCTGCTACTCTGCTCTCCCCCCTTCCACCCTTCACCTACCTTCCCTGTCCAACCATAGGACAGCCTTTACTAAAGGCACTCAGTATGAGTGAAATTATACGGAATCCCCAAGGAGAAAAAAGTAACATTTACTGACCTCAAAACTGTGGATGGGTGAGGCTTGCCAGGTACATGCCACCTACATACTGTCATAAAACTTACCTTAATTTGGAGGAGTTTGATTCTGGAATGGCAGATTTTGAATGAGAATGCATGCAATATTAATGGGCTTTCCAACATTGTTGATCAGGAAACTCCATTCACCTTGAACCTGCTTTGAAAGTCAGGAGAATAAAATTCCAACAAGTTATCCCACTGTCAGGAAACAGGATTTTTAATTCCCATCAAATCCCTTGCTAATGGAGTGAAGGGTGGAGAGCACCGGGGAAGTGAAGCGACGGGAATGTCAGGGGAAGGGGAGGAGAGAATGTCCAGGGAAGGTGGGGATGAGAGTGTCTGGAAATGATGGTTGGGGTGAAGGAGTGTCAGAGAGAGGGAGGTAGGTGGTGTGAAGCGCAGGGTCCTTAGATGTGCATTCAGAGTACTGGTGATAGGAAGCGTTCACAGTCAGAGGGAGAAGAAGGATGTGATAGGGTGGCAGGTTCAGGGTGAGAGTCTGTTAGGTGAATGTCTCATAGGGTGAGTTATTGAGATGATGGTTTGGGTGACAAGAGAAGGAAGGTAGGCCTGGAGACAGTAACGGGCATCAGTTCTGTGTGGAGGTAAGATGTGTGGAGTGGATCATGATAGTTTAAGTTTATTTATTAGTGTCACAAAGTGGCTTACATTCATGCTGCAATGAAGTTGCTGTGAAAATCCCCTTGTCGCATAGTCCAGTGTCTGTTGGGATGCAGTGAGGGAGAACTTAGTATGGTCAATGCACCTAACTAGCACGCCTTTCAGACTGTGGGGGGAAACTGGAGCACCCCAAGACAGTGACCCAAGCTGGAAATTGAACCTGGGTTCCTGGCACTGTGAAGCAGCAATGTTAATAAGGGTGGTAGGGAGAGTATGTCTATATGGAGGCCAGCTGAAGAGCTTAATTAGCACTTCTCTGCTGGCTTTTAGAAGGAGAGCCATGATCTGTAACAGTTATGCTCACTAAAGGTATCACTTCAAATTATCCATCTATCCACTGAGATGTTGATGACGCAACCTGATGAGGAAAAGGAGGACCTTTTGCCAGCTGACACAGGGCCAGGAGGAGAAAGGGCCTGAGCAGCGAGAGGCTGCAGAGCATCTATAAAGACAAGAGGTTAGTGGACATGGAGCATTGTAATGGCGAGCATTGGTCTGAGTAAGGGTGTATCACCAGTGGTGTTTTGCACCTGGAGATATTCGAAAGAAAATGCTGGAGGTACCTTCATATGTCCTGGAATGTAGTTGTTCACATCTGCCAACTTTTGCAGTACAATATGATGACTTCAAGGACTCTGGAGAAGTAACACACTATTCCTGGCCTGCAGAGTGTGACCGGCTGTCTAAGCTTCATGTTGATTTTATCTTCACCAGACTAGGCCTTCTGGATCCTGAGACAGTCAGTCTTTCAAAGCTCAAAAATCATTATATAACTAATATTTAGATATAGTCACACAAATTTACATTAAAAAAACAGTATTTGTTTAAAGTAAAGTAAAAGATTAGAGAATCTGCCCCGAGATCAGCATTGATCATTCTTGAATGGCAGAGCAGACTTGAGGGGCTACTAGTACTTAGGTTTATGCTCATATGCAAATAATGATCATTGACGTGAATGTTTAGCTTCTTTGTTCTTTTATGTTTCCTTGTTATATGTGAAAAAAAAAGACTTAAATCAGGCAAAGATGGCCTTTACATTATGGCTCAAGCTTGTCTGCTCTGTAAGATCATTCCTTCCTGCAGCTCTTCCTTCATATTGATGATGCAAAGTAGTTTTCTACTTTCCATTGATCTCATTATTAGGCACTTCACTCTCTTTATCATGTTTTGGATCACAAAAGAGTCAAAAGGAACTTGTCACCTGTTTATACCATTAAATTATCTTCTGTTTCATTCATATCCAAAATAAGTTGCATTATATCTGGCCTTAAATTTGGAACAAATTTATGTAGCAGTAAAATGTTTCTTTAAATAATGGTAACAGTAGAAGGGATTTCCATGTATTTAATTAACTATCGTCTAACAAAAGCTTATTCTCAGAAATCTAATGTTACGGAATATACTATCATTTTTATTTATGAATAACAATATAATTGACAGGAAATGGCACTATTTTTTGATTTTACTTTAAACGAATACTGTTTGTTTAAAATAAAAACTTCTACAGATGTGGTGCTAGGACATTCGAACTCTTGACATAACGGTGGGGTGAGCAACTTCCTGCCTGCCTTCATAATGGAATTCACCAAGATCCTCGTGATACGTAACAAGTGAAAAATTGTGTGCATAACAAGTACGACACCTACCCTGCTGCCCAATGGGAATCACATCAGCTTATCCACCCGCCCACTATCAGTCTTGATAAACTTCAGCTCTAATGGAAAGGCTATCTTTATCAGTTTAAATATTTTTTTAAAAATTATATTTAACAAAGAAACATAAATGAATAAAGAATGAAAAAATCTGTCCAACGTGTTGTCAATATTTGTTGAAAAGTCCTTGTAAAATTCCATTCTACTGGATTGCACATTTTATAAAACCATTCTCAGCTTTTCTCCCTGTCCCCTCCGTCCTTCCTCTCCACCATCCCATCCTGAAAAATCCAAAATAAGTTGCATTGTATATGGCCTTAACTGATGAACAAATTTATGTAGCAGTGAAATGTTCTTTTAAGTAATGGTAACAGTAGAAGGGATTTCCATGTATTTAGTCAACTATCGTCTAACAAAAGCTTATTCTCAGAAATCTAACGTTACCCAATATACTACCATTTTTATTTATTAATAACAATATAACTGACAGGATCTGGCACTTTTTTCGTTTTTATTTTAAACAACTACTGTTTATTCTGTAGATCTGTGTGACTGTAGTTAAATGTTAATATATAATGGTTTTTGAGTTTTGAAAGACTGACTGTACCTGGTATATAAGATTGTTTGATGATAATAATCGTAGCTCAGGATCCAGAAGGCCTAATCTGGTGAAGATAAAATCAACATGAATACTGGAGATTCTAAATTCTAGAACGAGAGGCCATAGTTTTAGACTAAGCAGTGGCAGATTTAATACAAAGATGAGGAAGAATTACTTTACTCAAGGGTTGTGAATCTGTGAAATTTTCTGCCTCAGTGTGCATTGGATACTAGAACACTAAGCAAATTTAAGGAGGGGATAGATATGTTCCTAATTGGTTGCAGGATGAAAGGTTATGGGGAATGGACAGGAAGATGCAGATGAGGGACAGAATTGTCCGGCCATTCATGCCCCATTGCCGCTGCCAGTGAGAATTTGGCACTCAGCCTAATCTCCATTCACTGCAGTGGGATTGGAAAATCTCAACTGCTGGCAAGGTTAGAGAATCTGGCCCGACTTCAGCTATTGATCAGTCTTGAATTGTGGAGCAGGCTCAAGGGGCTGAATCACCTACTCCTGTTACTAATAAATAAGTTTATGCTCTTACATAAATAATGATTGGATTGAAGTGAATGCTTAGCTTCTTTCTTCTTTTATATTTCCTTGTTATATGTGAAAAGAAAGACTTAAATCAGGCAAAGATGGCCTTTACATTACAATTGAAGTTGATCAAGCTTGTCTGCTCTGTAAGATCATTCCTTCCTGCAGCTCTTCCTTCATATTGATGATGAGAAGTAGTTTTCTACTTTCTAATGATCCCATTATTAGGCACATCACTTTCTTTGTCATGTTTTGGATCAGAGAAGAGTCCAAAGGAACTTGTCATCCGTTTATTCCATTAAATTATCTTCTGTTTCATTACTTCCACTTCTGGGGAACAAAAGATCGCCAGAATTCTTTGGCCGTTCACGCTGGCAACATTCTATGATGCTGCTGGCAGTGCAACCCCATGTCGGTAGTTTTCCCGCCAGTATGAGGTGATGTCAATGGGAATTCCCACTGATGGTGGCTGGACCAGGGGATCTTGCTTCTAGCAAACAACACACTATCTCCTGCTGGTGGGAAACAGGTGACTCGGAGGCCAAAGTATCTACCCAATATTTGTGAAACATATCGTTTCTTCTTCTTGATTGGGATCTCACATTTGGGTCACTGAGCAACTAAATCAAAAATAATGTTAGTTGTAGATGTGTGTACGACAAGAGAAGAAAGACAATAATCAAATAAAGTTTGCCTCAGTGTTTAGTCATATGATTAGCATAGCATTAATACATGTGGGGTTGTTTGATTAAATAATACCACTGGAATTCAAATTTGGGCCCTTGCTCAACTCTAGATATCTCATGATCAACGTGGAGTTTGCACACTCTCCTCGTGTCTGCATGGGTTTTCTCCAGGTGCTCCGATTTCCTGTCACAGTCCAAAGATGTGCGGGTTAGGTTGATTGGCCATGCTAAAATTGCCCCTTGGTATCCTGAAGATGCATAGGTTAGAGGGATTAGCGGGTAAATATATAGAGGTTAGGGGATAGAGCCTTCGTGGGATTGTGATCAGTGCAGACTCAATGGGGCAAATGGCCTCTTTCTGCACTGTAGAGTTTCTATGAAATGTCACAGACTTGGGGATATTGTCTAATTTCACATAGTTGGTCAAGGAATAAATGTTATTCGGATAAAGAAAATTCTATTTTCTACCTGATAAAACAAAGGCAAAGCTATTCAGTTGCAGACAGTATCAAAGCTTAAGAGTGATACAAAAATGGCATATAGATTTAGTAATATTGGTGAAATAACTCAGGAGGCTGACTGGCATTGATCAATGTTTTATTCTTAAATCAGATATTAAACCACAAGTCTGTGATGTGCACACATGACTCCGGGATGATAGTTCACTAGGCCCACTTAAGGGCCTGCCATGTCAACAACTTAGCTGACAAGTTCCATTTTGGTGGGCAATTGTCTGTTACCATAGGAACCGGTATTCCACCATTCCCACATAGAGATCAATTAAGCATTCCCCATGTAAGTCCTGATGATTATCACAGTTGGAAAATGCAGTTTTGCTTATATTGAATTATTCTGCTCAATTAGTAATTGGTTTAAGTTAAAATGTATTTATTATTCACAAGTAAGGCTTACATTAACACTGCAATGAGGTTACTGTGACATTCCCCTAATCGTTACAGTCTGGCACCTGTTAGGGTCAATGCGTGTAATCAATGCATTTAAGTACTACTTTCCTGGTAAATATCTTTAGCCAACTTTCCACTGTAACTCTGTGCTATCACCTCGATTAAAATTACTGCACCAGGGCTGAAATGTCTCTTGTTGATAATTTTACTGAAAAACTTGGCTCAGGTAAACCTTGATTTGTACCCATCTGACTTTGCCAAAGTCATCAAAAGAGAATATCTCTCCTCTTCCTCTATCACTGGTGATAGGTCAGCCTGACATTATCACCACTTTGAAATCTTTAAAAATAGTTGGTAACTCTCTGCTGCTTGAATCACACGCATTTACAAAGTAAAACTAAATCCTATGTACTTAGGTTTTATGAAGCTTGACATTTAGAAAACAGTTGACATCTGTTAAATTGTTCTATATTGCCTAAGCTTCCAAACAAAAGCTTTTAAACTGTCAAATTAGCAGCAGTGAACTGGGCAGAGTGAATTAATAACAAATACTTTGCAGGAATAAATTTAGCTACTTCACTTAGCTTTTAATTCCGAGCTTATGTTGGCATAGGTTTACTGACAATGCATTGCATCACGTTCAATGAAGCCTAATTAGAATGTCTCAAAGAATCTACCCTTTCATTAATGCAATGTAACACAGAAGCAATGCTATTAAGAACCAACTAAAAATCTGTTATTTGCAAAATCAACTTCTGAGTTTCTAAGGTTTCAATTCTTATTAAGCCATATTCAGTATTCAATACTGAATTACTGCCAGCTATTCCAAGTCTTTTTTTGTGGTAGTGACATTGCAGTTGGGAGTATCAGGTATGCTAAGAGGAAAATTCCATAGTAGTTTGTTGCGAAATGTTGGGTGATTAGTTAATTCATCGTGTTACAGAGTAAACTTAATCAAGTGGTTAACTACCTTGTCAAAGTAATGTAACTCTAGCTACAAAGTACCATCAAAACACAAAACTACATTGGAGGCATTGTAGGTTAAAGCATTGGCACCTCCTGGATCACTATATCAGAATCTTGTCTGAAGGAGGGGCAGAAAATGGCAGCTTAACATCCTTGGATATAGATTTTAAGGCAGGATAGGGAGGGGAATAAATAAAGTAGGTTGTAGCATTATTGGTTAAAGAATTGATTACAGCTGTGTGAAGGGATGATATACTAAATGGTGGATTGAGTGAGGAGAAATGGGTTAGGCGCAGAGATAAAAAAGGAGCAGTTGCTAGGAATGTACTACTGTGTCAAGATGTGGAGATGCCAGCGTTGGACTGGGGTAAACACAGTAAAAAGTCTGACAATACTAGGTTTAAATCCAACCAATTTATTTGATAGTAAACTCACAAGTTTGATAAACTTGTGAGTTTACTATCAAATAAATTGGTTGGACTTAAACCTGGTGTTGTCAGACTTCTTACTACTGTGTCAAATCAGCGGGAGGCATTCAACAGCAAGATTCTGTGGGCAACATGTAGACATGTTCTCTCAAAATAAATGAATGATATTGCCAAATCTAGAGCCCCTTGGTTATCCAGTAGCACACAGGCCATGAAAAGCAAAAAAAAAAGCTTATGAGGATTACAAAAAACTCAATACTGTAAAAAGCTTAGAGAAGTAAAGAAAGTACAGGGAGAAATAAAAATGGAAATGAGGAAAGCAAAGAGAGGATACAAAAATATTAACTGATAAAAGTCAAAGAAAATCCAAGATGTTTTACTGAAAACAAGAGAATAACTAAGGAAAATGTAGGCCCTATCAGAGATGTATGTGATAACTTGCGGGCAGGGTACTCAATGTCTTTGTCTTTCATTAATTCCAGTTAGCCAACATCTGTCACAGGCAAAAGGTTAGGAACTATCATTAAAGGTGTTATAGTAAGGCACTTGGAAAAATTCAAGGCAGAATCAACATAGTTCTGTGAAAAGGAAATAACATTTAACCAACTTATTGGTGTTCTATGAAGGATATGTGTTATGAATAAAGGGGAAACCAGTTGGTGTATTATAATTAGAGTTTCAAAGGGCATCAAGGGTTATTGTAAAATAAAAGCTCATGCTTTAGGGAGTAAAATATTGGCATGGATTAAAGATTGGCTAGCTAACAGAAAACACAGAGTTAGTATTCATAGTTCTTTTTCTGGCTGACAGAGTGTGATGAATCATGTACCATAGAAATCAGTGCGGCCTCATTTTTTTTACAATTTATATAAATAAATTGCATGAAGTTTAGTTTTTTTTTATTCATTCATGTGACATTGGTGTCGATGGCTGACCAGCATTTATTGCCCATCCTTGTTGCCCTCGAAGGGCAGTTGAGAATCAATCACATTGTTGTGGCTCTGGAGTCACATATAAGCCAGACCAGGTAAGATTGTCAGATTTCCTTCCCTAAAGGACATTAGTGAATCGGATGGGCTTTTCCTAACAATTGACAATGGTTTCATGGTCACCATAGATTTTTAATTCCAGATATTTTTTATGGAATTCAAATTTCACCAGCTGCTGTGGCAGGATTTAAACACACGCCCCCAGAACATTAGTTGAGTTTCTGGATTAATAGTCTAGCAGTAATACCACTAGGTTATTGCCTCCCTGTATTATTGTAGCAAGTAGGCTTACATTAACACTGCAGTGAAATTACTATGAAAATCCCCTAGTCACCACACTCTGGCACCTGAGGGAGAATTTAGCATAGCCAATGCAGGTGGCACATCAGCACATCTTTCAGACTGTGAGAGGAAACCGGATCACCTGGAGGAAACCCATGCAGATATGGGGAGAACTTTAAGATTCCTCACAGACAATGACCTGAGCCGGGAATCGAATCCGTGTCCCTGGCACTGTGAAACAGCAGTGCTAACCGCTGTGCCAACGTGTCCTAAAGAGATTGAAGGTATGGTTCTTAAATTTGCTGACAACAATAAGAAAGTAAATTGCAAAGAGTGCATAAGGATAGATTAAGTGAGTGGGGAAAAATTAAGAAAATGAAGTATAATGTAGGCAAAAATGAAATTGTCCTTTTTTGCAGCAACAATGAAAAAGAAGCTTATTATCTAAATGATGAGAGATTGCAGAGCTCTGAGGTGCAGAGGGATCTTGCTGTTCTAGAGCATGAATCACAAAGGGTTAGTATACAGGTATAGAAAGGAATCAGGAAAACTAATAGAACATTATAATTTATCATGAGGAAAACTGATCATGAAAGGAGGGAGGATATGCTTCAGTTCTACAGGACATTGTTGAGACCACATTAGAAGTAATGTGTACAGTATTGGCCTCCTTATTTTAAGAAAGATGAAAATGTGTTTGAAGCCGTTCAGAGAAGATTTACTAGACTAACACCAGGAAAGGTGAGGAGAGGTTAGGTTTGTATCATTGGAGTTTAGAAGATTAAAAGGTGAGTTGATTGAAACCTTTAAGATTGCAAGGTGTATTGACGAGGTGGATATGGAGATGTTTCATCTTGTTGGAGAATTTGGAACAAGCTGTAACAATTTAAAAATGGGTGGTTGTTCATCTAAGACAGAGTTGAGTAGAAACTTTTCTCTCAGAGTGTTATGAGCCTCTTCCTCAAAAGGCAGTGGAAGCAGAAACTGAAGATTTTTAAAGGGAAAACTAGGCAGATTCTTAATTAACAAAGGGATGAAAGGTTATCGGAATAGGCAGGAATGTGGGGTTGAGGTTATTATCAGATCAGCCACGGTCGTATTGAATGGGAACAGGCTCAATGGGCCTCATGGCCTGCTCCTGCTCCTATTCATATGTAGGGAGAGGGATGAGGCAAATATTCTAGTTAAATATTAGAGATAATAAGCATAGTGAGAGAGGAAGTACAGAGGGACTGGCATCCTTGAAGGTGGATAAATTGCCAGGGCCAGATGGATTGTATCTTAGACTGTTGAAGAAAACTGGGAAGGCAACAGTGCCTGCATTGAGGATCATTTTCCAATCCTCACTCAGTACAGGCAAGGACTGAGAGAATTGGAGGTCTGAGAAAGTTGTACCATTATATTGAAAGGGGCAAGGGATAAGTCAGGAAATTATAGGCTGGTCAGTCTTACTCTGGTATTGTACAAATTATTGGAAACACTCCTGAGAGCCAGGATAAACTGTCACATAGAAAGGCACGGATTGATCAAAAATAGTCAGCATGGTTTCGTTAGGGAAATTTCATGCCTTACCAATGTAATTTTTTGAGGAAGTAACAAAGGAGCAGGGGTGGATGAGGGTAGTGGAGTGGATGTTATCTACATGGATTTCAGTAAGGCAATTAACAAGATCCAACATGGCAGACTGGTCAGAAAAGTGAGATCTCCTGGAATACAGCAAAAGGTGGCAGCTTGGATCCGAAATTGGCTCAGTGACAGGATATAAAGGGTAATGTCAATAGATGTTTTTGTGAATGAATATTGTTTCCAGTGGTGTTCCATAGAGCTCAGTTTTTTGTATATGTTAATAATTTAAACTCAAATGTGGGAGGCAAAATTGGGGAAATTTGCAGATGACACAAAAATTGGCCATCTAGATGATAGTGAAGAGGATACCTGCCGACTGCAAAATTATATCAATAATTATGATTGAATGGGCAAGGAAATGGCAAATGCAATTGAAGTGTGAAGTAATGCATTTAGGGAGAGTAAACAAAACCAGGGAATATTCACTAAATGGGAAGATATTGAGAGGGGTTGAAAAATTGGGATAGCTTGGAATAGACATCGATAGACTCTTGAAGGTGGCAGGACAAGTGGTCAAGAAGGCATATGAAATGTTTTCTTTATTGGGTAAGGTATTGAATAGAAAAGCAGGGATGTAATGATGGAATTCTATAAAAACGCTGGTGACACCACAGCTGGAACTTTCTGTACAGTTCTAGTCACTATATTACAGGAAGTACACAATTGTTCTGGAGAAAGTGCAGAGGATATTTATAAGAACATTTCCAAGGCTTGAAAATTACAGGCATGAGGAGAGATTGGATAGGCTGGGGTTGTTTTGCTTAGAACAGTGGGAGCTAAGGGATGCTTTAATTGACGTGTACAAAACTATGAGGGGCCTAGATAGGGTAAACAAGAAAGACTTGTTTCCCCCAAACTGGGGGGTCAATTACCAGGGGCATAGATTTAAAGTGATTGAAAGAAGTATTAGAGAGGACTTGAGGAAAAACTTTTCCCCCCAGAGGTGGTAGGCATCTGGAATTCACTGCCTAAGCTGGTGGTTGAGACTGCAATGCTCAACTCATCTATCAGGTGCCTGTAATCTGCATCTGAACTGCTGTAACTTGTACAGACCAGGTACTGGAAAGTGGGATTAAAATGAGCAGCTTTTTCCTTTTTCTCTTTTTTAACTGTACAGAGACGACGGTCAGAATGATCTCTTTCTGTATTATATCTTTTCTGTGGTTCTATTGTTTATGTAATTGTTTGGGTCATATATCCAAGTGATGCCTGTAAAACATATGGGGGGGAGCAGAGCTGTGCTGTTGTGGACAGATTATAGACCACTCATAAACTTATTCTATCAGTTTACATAGTGCCAAGACATTGCAAGGCCCGTAGGTCAAAGAGAAAGAAGATCAAAGGTCCAAGTTGAAAGCAGCCCAACTATGGAGAGAAATTTCAAGCATAGCTCACAACCGATCTGTAAACCCTTCACACATCCAACTCAGTTTTATAACAGTGCAATCAAATAAAGTCAGCTGTATTTGATCTGGTTTGATCAATGTTTTCACCAGAATGATGGGGGTGCCCCAATCTCAGATTCCTGGCACTACCTGTGTGTTTACATGCTATTTCACCAGTTGGCTGTGTGACTCTCGCCAGTGCTTTGAAATTGCACAGAGTGCTGTTTGATCAAGAGAGAAAAGAATTTCACGCAGCTTTTCTCACCTGGACCAACAAACATTGTGGCCCTAATTTTACTGGCATCGTTTCCTACAGAGTGGGCAAGGCTCGCAGAACGGCATTCTCCGTTGGCCTCAGGCACAATCTTACAAGTCTCAGGCGAGCGTGTTGGTAAAATTTTGCTCCCTGTGTAATTATGTGAAGATTTCACCCCGAGTTGCTGAAGGGGCAGGCTCAGGCACATCCCATTTCTCCAGTGTAACATTGTGGGATCCGCTTCTGGCTGTTTCTTTCCTTTGTCTTGAAGGGTATGGTGGAGAAAGCCACCTTTGATGCCAAAGGCTTCAACATTACGTCTCCTGCCCGCCTTTGGTCTTTACTGAATTAGAGAAATTATGCCTAGTGACCTTTCTGAAACCAGTTCCACAAGCATTCCAAAAAATCAACTTCAATGGACTGGATACTGCATCCAAATTGTCGGAATGCATCTCCCCCACCAGGACCTGCTTTCTCAACTGTTAAGTGACCAAAGTTTCAGGAAGAAAATGCTTTAGTTACGCTCTGAAGTACTCCTCGAAGAAGGAGTGACAACATTACCAGTAATGACTGGGAGAAGCTGGCTACCAATTGATCAAAATATTTACTGTTAATAAATATGCATCATGTTTTGAGTCACAAAATCTTTGGCGGCATGAATTGAGGAATAGCCAACACTATCGTAAAACTTGAATAGACTTGTTATCAAACCTTTAATATAGTTAATTAATATGTTGACAGCAACAATGCTCTTATATACAAAATAATTAAAGAACCTCTGGTTATGATTCACATCTTTGTGCCCAACCTAGTTTATTGCCCTTGACAAAAATTGATAATAGTTACAGTGTGACAGCCATCTAGTGGCAAAATCAAATATAGCCTTGCATTCATACAAAAACTATTAACATTCTCATTGACCCAAGTGTCAGCAAAGAAATCATATGTTCTTATTTTGGTGACAGTGTAAGGTAAAGTTTCAAATAAATATGTGTATATTTGCACAATTTATTTTTATTCTTTATGTACAGGAATCCTGCCAATGCTTACTCTGCTTTACTGCAATCCATGTAAACTACATCACTTGCACGATCCTCATCTACACCCCCTGCTCATCTCAAAAATATTCACTCAAATTTGTTAGCCATGACCTCCACTGATGAAGCTGACTATTCCTGATCAAAGCTTGCCTCTCCAAGTAGAGATTAATTCTCCTCATCAGAATTTTCTCCAATAGTTTCTGTACTACCGACTTTGATTTTGTTGATTTTTGATTTGATTTAGTGTCACATGTATTACTATAGAGTGAAAAGTGCTGTTTCTTGCATGCTGCAGACAAAGTATAACATTCATAGAGAAGGAAATGAGACAGTACAGAATGTAGTGTTACAGTTGTAGCTAAGGTATAGAGAATGATCAACTTAATACAAGATAGGTCCATTCAAAAGTCTGATGGCAGCAGGGAAGAAGCTGTCCGTATCATACATGAAATCATACAATCCAGTTCTGGTTGCCTTACTACCGGAAGGACGTGGAGACTCTGGAGGGAGTGCAGAGGAGGTTTATCAGGATGCTGCCTGGTATGGAAGGTCTGAGTTACGAGGAGAGGTTAGGCAAATTGGGGCTGTTTTCCTTAGAAAGACAGAGACTTAGAGGAGATCTAATAGAGGTGTACAAGATTATGAGGGGTATAGATAGAGTAAACTGGGTTAAGCTTTTCCTAGGATGGACTCAAATAGCACGAGAGGTCACAGGCTTAGGGTGAGGGGGGTAAGGTATAATTTGGATGCTAGAGGGAGTTTTTTCACTCAGAGGGTGGTGGGGGTATGGAACGCGCTGCCAAGTAAAGTGGTGGAGGCAGGCAGTCTGGAGTTATTTAAGAGATACATAGATGGGCACATGAACAGAAAGGGAATGGAGGGATATAGAAAACTGATTTAGAATGAGCCTTGGGAGTTCCCTGGGAAGTGTGTAAGATGATATTGATGCATTTGTTTTTATCCTACAGGTACTTTGATCCGCCTTGTTGTCTAACAAGGGACATACACGCGATGGGTCGTGAGAGAGCTGCTCTTGGATTTTTCAAAGAGTAGCTTAGTGCTTCACGTCGTTAGTGTACTCTTGACGTGGACCATTTGATGGGCAACACGACAGCTCAGTGACTATCGCTGTGCTGTGCAGATACATGGATTTGGGCCTGTGTCTGGGGGAGTTTGCGCATTCTCCCTGTGCTTGCGTGGGTTTTCTCTGGGTGTTCCGGTTTTCTTGCACGTCCCGGGGATGTGCTCTTAGGCTAATTGGCAGAACAAATTCTCCCTAAATTGTCTCAAATTTGGTTCTAATGCCTAGATCTATAAACATAGACAGGGATCATGAGTAGAAGTTCGAACATCAAGGTGGTGGTGTGGCTCATTGGGCCGAAGGGTCTGTTTCCCATGCTGTTTTGTTCTTTGTTCAACTTGAACTTCAAACATTAGAACTAGGAGCTGGAAAAGATCTTTTAGTCCCATTAGCTTGCTATGAATGCAATTAAAGCTGGTCACTTACTGTGCCTTCCTGTGCTATTTCCATATCCCTTGATTCTCTTATATCCAAAAATCTCCTGCTCTTGGTGTTGGATATACTGAATAGCTGAACATCTGCAATTTTCTGGGGCAGACAATTCCAAAAATTCAGAATGCTTTCAGGGAATAAGTGTCACCTCACCTCAGCCCTTTATTCAGAGGCTGTAGTTCTAGGTGGGAGAGGATTTCTCTCAACTTCCACCTTGTCAAATAATTTAAGAATGTTTCTGTTTCATTGGGGTCATCTCTTGTATTTCCAGACTCAAGGGGATATGGGTCTAGTGTATGCAATCTCTCCTCATGGAGAAATCCCTTCATCCTACAAATTTATTTAGTGAATCTTCATTGCTCTCCCTCTCAGCTTGTAGTCAGAGGCAGAATTACACTTTTGGTGGCCCTGCGCTTTGCCTCTATGCAAAGGCCCCTATGATGGCATGCTCAAACTCCCGATGATGTGGCTTTTTTACTCTCCTCAGCTCTGGCCTGGGAGTCAAATTGCCCTTGCTGCTGCTGCTGCTGCTCTTGACAACCTTATCTTGTAGGTGTACTCACGGCTGTTTGCTGTTTGGTTGCTGCTGGCTACATGGCCTGGCCTCTACACTCACTCTCACCAGTGCAGTTACCACCCATCACTCTTACTCTCAACACTGGCCTCTGGTTGAGTCACCCCGCTGCTCTTTTGGAAAGTCAGACTTGATGGGCTAAATGCCCTCCTTCTGAAATGTTGGGTTCTATGAAAAAAAAATCCCAGTTGTTCTCCACTGCCTGCTGATTGAGCCTATCAGCAAATTCAGAGCTACCAGCCTCTGATTGGTGCTCCCACAGTCACCTCTCAGTTTGGGGCTATCCAATTGGCTGGGCCTCTGCGCTGCAGCACTGTATATTTCATTGTAAGTCTGTCTCTGCATGTAGAGTATCTTTTCTTTGGTAAAGACACCAAAACAGTACTCCAGGTGTAACCCTAACACAATCCTATATAATTGTGGGAAGACTTCCTTACTCTTATACTTCAAAATGCTTTGTAGTAAAGATTAACATACCATTTGCTCTCCTAATGCCTTGTTGTACGTGCATTTAACTTTCTGTGATTTAAATACAAAGACACCGAGAGCCCTCTGAATACCAACATTTCCTAGTCCCTCATCATTTATAAACTATCCTGCTTTTCTATATTTCTCACTAAAGTAGATAACTTCACATTTCTCCACATTATGCGCCATCTGTCATGTTCCAACATCTTTGTGTCCTTCTCACTCTCTCACCTAAATTTGTATCATTACCAGACTTGGAAAAATTGCTTAGTACTTTCATCCAAGTCATTGATGTAGATTTTAAATAGCTGAGGCTATTTAATAAGAAGGGACAATGCAATAGCCTTTGAATTTCAATTATCATATCTTCCCCAATTTTGGCTAGCTATTATATTTGGTGCTGTATTCTGTTAGTTAAACACAGACAAACCAAAAAGATCCTCTTTGTTCTGCCTGTTTTTGCTTAACAAACTGTTCCTCTGTCTAATATATTACTCCAATTCCATGCACTATAATTTTGTGCAATAGTTCTTGGATAACACCTTATTGAATACTTGATGAACAGTTAAATATGGTATGTATACTGTTTCCCCCATATCTATCCTCAAAACAATCCCTCATTCATGTCAAAGGTAATTTTCTTTTCATAATATGATTGAAATAGATGCCAATACATTATGATTTTCAAAGCACCCTGTTATTATGTCCTGAATAATAGATTTGACATGTCCCCTAATAAATTATTGGATATTATCTAGACTTAGTTCTAGTCTACCTCAGCACAGTGGCTCAATGGTTAGCATTGCTGCCTTACTGCACCATGGACCCAGGTTCAGTTACCAGTTTGGTTGACTGTCTGTGTGGAGTCTCCCTGTGTCTGTGTGAGTTTCCCTTGGGTGTTCAGGTTTCCTTCCACAGTCCAAAAGACATGTTGGTTAGGTGCATTGGCCAGCTACAGTTTTCCCTCAGTGTCCTCAGATTGAGGTGACTAGGGGATTTTCCCAGTAACTTCATTGCAATGTTAATATAAGTCTACTTGTAACACTAATAAATAAACTTAAATTTAAAACTCTACTTCACAGTACAGTTACATGTTCAAACATGATAGCATTGGAAATATTGTCCATTATATTGATTTTGAAAACGTAAATAAAATAATGATTCATTTAATGCACCCTGCTGTTCATGCTTGTGATCCAATTGCTGATGTGCAATCCCTGTTCTCCATCAATGTTTACAATGTAAATGGTTTCACTTTTTCTTTCATGTTGTTTCACTGCTGGCAATAGTTCTTTGCGTGGGTTCTGAATATCATTGCATTCCACAGATGAAATTCATGCAGTGGGATGAATGACTGTGATTTTATTACTGTTCATTCATTGAGAATCAATCTTCCTTCAGTTACCAGAATATTTAGATTAAGTTACAGATTTCAATGTCATAGCTGGCAGCAGTTCTTGAAAAAAGTGCAGTATGTAGGCGTGCAACACTAGCACAAATCTCCAACATGCATTCCCTTTGAGATCAGCTGTTGAATTTACTTGCTTATCATAAAATCATAGAATTCCTACAGGGCAGAAGGAGGCCATTCAACTCATTAAGCTTGCACTGACTCTGACAGAATATCTTACTCAGGCCCTATCCTCATAACCATTTATTTACCCCATAATTCCCTGAACTTACACATTTTGGGACACTAAAGATCAATTTAGCATGGCCAATCCATCCAATCTGCACATCTTGGGAGTGTGGAAGGAAACCCACACAGCCATGGAGAGAGCATGTAACCTCCACACACAGACAGTCACTTGAGGATAGAATTGAACTCAGGTCCCTGATGCTGTGTGGAAGTAGTGCTAACCATTGTACTACCGTGTAGTATATAAGACAGTGAAATAAAATAATTTTATCTGGTGGATTGGATATATTTTATGACAGTTACACAGTACTTTGATATTCCTCTTCGTGATTTCAAAAGCTACTCACTGACAGAGAAAAAAATGAGGAACATTATTCTTAGACATTTGTCACTGCCATTCTGTAAGCAGCCATGACGATGTGCAAGAATTCTCCAGGGAATTTTGCTATTTAATTTTCCTTTTCTCACAATGAGGAAATGCCACACTTCTACACAGTAAGAGAAGTGCACTTGTCCAGTGGGCAGGCTTTTATGCCTTCGCCTGAGGGAGAATGAAATTCCCACTCGAGGTCAACGGACATTTTTGTTGTCTGCCTTTTGCTCATTCTGATTCCATGGCAGGTGAGACAGTCGAATTCCAATGATTATTTCCTCAGTAATGCTATCTCCCGACAAAAAGTAACATACTCACACATTCCTGTCGAGCCATGATATTAGCAGTCTGCAGAGTATATAATGCAGACAGAATTGATGTTATTTTATCCAGTTACCACACATTGGCCTTGATTTTACCAGCATGGCCTCCTGAGGCTCATAAGATTGTGCCCGAGGCCAATGGGAAATGCTGGTCTGCAGCCTTATCCGCTCGATTTCGGGGGCTGTATTGGTAAAATTGATTTTTTACTGAGCTTGATTTTTCCACCAAATAATTATTGTAATGACTTCAACAAAACCCATGAGGTTGGCTTCTTGGAGGATGAGCTCCTTGCTTGGGGTAATGATTGCCTGCCCAATCAGGGAGCCTCACCTGTATATGTATTGAGGAACATGAGGACTACTGGCACTTTGGATTCTGACTTTGTACCTACAGCATTCTTAGGAATTAAATTGATTTTTAAATTAAAGGAATCTGGTGAAGGGACATTGACCTTTGAATTTCAATTATCATATTTTCCCCAATTTTGACTAGCTACTATATTTGGTGCTGTATTCTGTCATACTCATGCAATATAACATTATGGAGTACAAATCTGAGATAGTAATCTTATTCTAAACAAAAATGAAGTCAAGTGACCTTTTCTTTCCTACCTTACATCTGGATATACACATAATCCGAAATAATCTTCATACCTGGGCACCTCATTAAAATGTAAACAAACATTTGGACATATCTTTGAGAAGATCTTTTCAGTGGTTAGTGGCTGTCCTCCTCTGAATAATTGAAGACACAATTATTTACATAGTTCTTGCAGAAGTTTTGGCTTCGGAATTGAAATCCAGAGAATTGCTGTGAAAAAGACCCCTAATGCCAGAGGAATGGGTGAAATTTTGGCACCATTGTTTGACAATGACTGAGCCATCAGAAACCATTTATGGTGGACAATGGACAGAAACATTTTGGTCACTTGACAAAATTAGGTTTCGGATGAGGACATTTAATAAGTTGCATTTTTGGAGCAGCAAGGGAAAAGATTCTTGGAATGAGGGGGTTTGTCCTCTGAAGAAAAAATTGGGAGTATATGCGCTGGAGTTTCGAAAAATGAGCATTGATCTTAATTGATGCATGTAAGATTTCGAGGGGAAGGGGAAAGATGCACATCAGTGAAGGAACAAAAACCTACCTGAGAAGCAGAAGGAGGAAGATCATTTGTGTTGGCCTTTACTTCTCTACTTGGAAAACCTTATAGCTTTTGCTATAGGGTTTTGGCTGCATCTCAACTGGAGTAAAAAAAGAGAAATGTGCAACTGCAAACAATAAACCACAGAAAAATTCTTCAGTGGACCTGCAACATATTAAAGCGTATGTGAGTACGTGCTGAATAATAAACACTCATCTTGATTATTTAAAAAAATAATAAGAACCCAACAGCAAGGATACCATTTGGCCAATCAAACTCATTCTATCAGTGTGGTCTTAACTCTATGTTCCTGTTGACCTCCTCATAACCCTTGACTCCCTTCAAGAGCCTATCTAATAAGCTCTGAGTGTATTCAATGACCCAATCTCACAGCTCGTTGGGGAAGAGAAGTCCAAAGACAAACAATTCTTGAAGAACAGAATTTCAAGTTCATCTCCATCACGAATAGGAAATCACTTATTTTAGCACCTTGTCTCCTATTTCTGGTTTCCACCATGAGAGAAGACATCCTCTCAGCATCTACCCTGCCAAGCCGATATAGAACCTCACATGCGTCAGTTAAGATCAACACTTATTTTTCTAAACTCCAATAATTATAGGCCCAACTTGCTCATCATTTCCTCAGAGGGCAAACCCTCTCATTCCAAGAATCAGTCTTGTGAACCTTCTTTGAACTGCCTCCAATGGAAGTATGTACCTCCTTAGCTAAGGTGACCAACGTTTGGGGGACTACACTAGGTATGGTCTTACAGTAGCCTGTACACTTGCAGCATGACTTCCCTATTTCCTGTACTCTATCTCCCTGAAAATAATTGGTAACATTCTGCCTGCCTTGCTAATTATTTGCTATGTCTGCACGCTGATCTCTTGTGATTCATGTACAATGACACCCAGATCCCTCTGTACTGCAGCATTCTGTAATTTCTCTCTATCCAATATTATTCTGATTTTACCTTTCCTACATTATATCAAACATCATTTATCATATGAAGAACTCATAGCAAACCACAGGTCAAAATGGGAACATTGTGGTGAATTACTTTAATAGAGGCATACTGAATTCTGCACTGACATTTGCTTTTAAGCTCAGAGGGACATACAGTTGAGAAGCAAGACTACAGAATAGAAATGTATATGTTATTATTATAATACCGTTTATGTCATATACTTAAATTTAACTAAATAGCCCACAAGCTTGAAAAATATGGCCAAATATAATCTTTCATTTATGTAGTACCTTTTACAACCTTAGGGTATTCCAAAGTGCTTGCAGCTGTTATAATATAGAAATTCACAATTCCATAACAGAATTGTCTATATTTTTATTCTACTCTGAGCCTTCATAACAATATGGAATATAAGTACAGGTAAGAATAAAATGCAGCACAGAAAAAAATATGGAAGCCTGATTTTTTTTTCCCTGCAGTCCCAGACCTCGGTTTTCCTCCGATTGATATTTGATGCTTTGGCTTTCATTCAATCCTACTGTATGAACCTGTCAGCTTGCCACAGAGTAACTAATCATGGAGATCCTTGTATGTGCTGTGTATGAGGGTAGCTGACTGAAATGAAGTAAAGTATTTCCAGTGTTAAGTAATCCCACTCCAAAAGACAAATTCAGCTTTAGGGGATTTGTTATAACTGAGGTGAAACTGCTCAGTTATGGAAGAGATTTTAGATGTAGTCAATGATCACATCTGTTAATTGAATACAGGTTCAACAAGCCAAAAGCACCTTTGGCTATACCTATTGTATTTTTTAAATTTATTCATGGGATATAGACATCGCTGGCTAGGCTAACATTTATTGCACATCTCTACTTAACTTTGAACTGAGTGGTTTACTAGGCCATTTGAGAGGGGCCATTCCACCATCTCCCATGGTGGGCCATTTCAGAGGGACAGTTGAGAGTCAAACACATTACTCTGGCCCTGGAATCACATGTGGACCAGACCAGTTAAGGACAGCAGATTTCCTTCCCTAAGGGACATTCATGAACCAGGTGAATTTTTCTGACAATATTTTCATGGTAGATTCTTCATTCCATATGTTTTTTATTGAGTTCAAATTCCACCATATCCCGTGGCGGGACTTGAACACTGGTCTCCAGAACATTAGCTGAGTTTCTGGATTAATAGTCTAGTGATAATACCATAGGACATCACTTCCTTCTGTTCTATTCATCATCCTGTAATAGAACAAAATTGTTTGTAAAATCTTGCTAGTTTGTTTTGCCTCAGTTGGACATATTCTTGGTTCAGCTGCTAAAGGACTATACAATTTTGATAATTTCTTCAACTTAAAAAAATCAGAAAGATTTACATTTATACTGTGTAACACTTTTCATGGTCACCAGATTTCTCTTTACAGTCAATCAAGTACTTTTTGGAAGTGTAGGCAGTGTTGCAGTGCAGAAAATGTATCAGCCAATTTGCACACAAGCAAATTCCCACAAATAGCAATGCAATAAAGACAAGATAATCTGCTTTTATAATGTTGGGTGAGAGATAAACATTGACCAGGACATCCCTCAGCACTGCACAAGGCATTGGCATTCAAAGAACAAAGAACAAAGAACAAAACAGCACGAGAAACATGCCCTTTGGCCCAACAAGCCTGCGCCACCACCCCAATGTTCCCACCTCTATCCGCGATCCCTGTCTATGTTTATAGATCTATGGATTAAAAACCAAATTTGATACAATTTAGTGAGAATTTGTTTTCCCAATTAGCCTAAGAGCACATCTTTGGGATGTGGGAGGAAACCGGAGCACCCGGAGAAAACCCACGCAAGCACGGGGAGAATGCGCAAACTCCCACAGACACAGGCACAAATCCATGTATCTGCACAGCACAGAGATAGTCACTGAGCTGTCGTGTTGCCCATCAAATGGTCCAGGTCAAGAGTACACCAACGACGTGAAGCACTAGGATACTCTTGATAAAAAATCCAAGAGCAGCCCTCTCACGACCCATCGCGTGTATGCCCCTCGTTAGACAACAAGGTGGACCAAAGCACCTGTAGGATAAAAACAAGTACATCAATATCATCATCTATTTACACACTTCCCAGGGACTCCCAAGGCTCAGGATCCCTATTTTAATTCAACTTTCTATACTCCTCCATTCCCATTCTGTTCATGTGCCCATCTAAGTATTCCTTAAATAACTCCAGAGTACCTGCCTCCACCACTTTACTTGGCAGCACATTCCATACCCCCACCACCCTCTGTCTGAAAGAACTCCCTCTAGCATCCAAATTATACCTTACTCCCCTCACCCTAAGCCTGTGACTCCTCGTGCTATTTGAGTCCATCCTAGGAAAAAGCTTAATTCTGTTTACTCTATCTATACCCCTCATAATCTTGTACACCTGTATTAGATCTCCTCTAAGTCCATGTCTTTCTAAGGAAAACAGTCCCAATTTGCCTAACCTCTCCTCGTAACTCAGACCTTCCATACCAGGCAGCATCCTGGTAAACCTCCTCTGCACTCTCTCCAGAGTCTCCACGTCCTTCTGGTAGTAGGGCGACCAGAACTGGACGCAGTATTCCAAATGAGGTCTAACCAACGTTTTATACAACTGCAACATTAAAGGCCCGCTCTTGTACTCTATACCCCTTCCTATAAAGGCTAACATACTATATGCTTTCTTCACAACCTTCTCCACTTGCTTTGCCACCTTCAGAGACTTGTTCACCTGCACCCCCAGGTCCCTCTGCGTTTCTATACTCTTAATAGGTCTACCCTTTATCATATATCTCCCCCCTACATTCTTTCTCCTGAAATGCATCACCTCACATTTATCAGGATTGAATTCCATCTGCCACCTGTCTGCCCAAGCTACCAGCCTATGTCCTGCTGCATCGCCTGACAATGCTCCTCACCTTTTTATTTTAGTGCTCAAGCTCTGGAGTGAGCATTAAACCAAGAAACAAGAGTGTTACCAACTGAGCCACCACTGATAATAGACAGCATGGCCATTTTTACATGTTTTAAGAACATTGTTAGTACTTATCAAGTCTTTCAGATTCATTACATCCTGGGGTATATAACTTCTTTCCTCTTCCAATTCCTCCAGCAACTTCTGCAGTTAGAGTCCAAAAACTTGGGCTGGCCATTCTCTCCAATAGACAGCCATTCTTTTCTTCTCTCCTGGTTCGATTCAGTTGCAAATTGACTCCTGACACAGCTGGAATGCACCTCTCCTTTAGGAGATGCAGACTAACTTTAAAGGAGCACTGGAATGACATAATATTGGGTGCTCTAGAGACCTCCAGCCAGATTATAGCACAGGAATTGTTGGCTGCATGCCAGAGTTAGCAAATTGTCTGTATTCCACACAACGGGCACAGGCTAAATAGATGTCACAATCCTTATTGACACTTATTTTCAAGAGCTAACCGATTTATAACCCATTATAGTTTATTATAGTCATAGCATTGTCTTGTTGATGTAAACTAGCAAATCACTTTAGATTAATTAAATATCTCTTTGAGTGCACCTCATTAAATTGATAACATTATCCAGTTTCTCTTCCACACCTTCCCTCCTGATCATTGATAACCATACTCCCCTCCCCTTCTGCAATAACTTACTATCTTCTAAACATTTAGTTGGCTTTCTGATCTTCTGTTTCTCTGGAGCAGGCAAGTACGTGTCTGCAGATCACTGGCTCGGTGGTCATGAGATCCAGTACTGGCTGTATCTCTGGTACATCTATTCAGGTACAAGCGTTGATATTCCTCTTTTCATGAGGAAGATGATGGGAATGTGGGCTGATGTGCCAAAATCAGTTGAAAGGTAGAGGGATGCAAATTCCCTTCCCGATGTTAGCCATATGAATTCCAATCAGTTTTCATGGTTGATTCTCACTATCACTCCACAGGAGTGATAGATAAGTGAGCATTTCAAACAGCCCACTGATTGGAGGGGCTAAGAGTCAGACAGCACCAGTATGGAGTCAGGATAGTAATGTTAAGAGGAAGGTGTTGACTCTGGGAGAGAACTGTGAAAGGTTGCAAACATATAGGCTAATTTTTTGTGGGACCAAGAGACTTATTAATGTCCCAAAGTCCCTCAAGATTCAACATAGATTTTTGGGTACTTTCTGGAACAGAAGAGTAAGAGGCGACTTGATCGAAACATTTAAGATCCTGAGGGGTATAGGCAGGGTGGATGTGGTGAAAAAGTTTCTTCTTGGAGGATTTAGAACTGAAATCATTGTTTAAAAAAATAAGGGCCACTCACTTAAGACAGAAATGAAGAAAATTTTTTTCTCTCAGAGGGTCATGAGTCTGTGGAACTCTCTTCCTCAAAAGGTAGTGGAAGCTGAGTCTTTGGATATTTTTGAGACAGAGCTTGATACATTCTTAATTAACAAGGGGGATGAAAGGTTATTGGGGTAGGCAGTAACGTGGGGATGAAGTTCCAAACAGATCCGCCATGATCTTGTTGAATGGCAGAACAGTCTTGAAGATCCGACTGGCCTACTTTTGCTCCGAATATTTATGTTTGTATATATGTAGTTCCTTTAAAAACCATTGTTTAAGCTGCTCAAGTGAAGTACTGATGAGTGAAATTTTCATGATGCATGTTCCATCCATTTTACATCACAATTGCTTCAGTCTCCATGCAAGATATGAACAAAATAGGACAGTCAGTGTTGCCCAAAACTTCTGCAGTGTCATCACCTCAATCCCACCCAGTGGTGAAGCTAAATATTTCTGCCTGTACTTGCTCCTAACACGTTTTCTTCTCTCTTCAAGCTGAGGGCTATACTGCCACACAATAATTCACTAAATGGTGCATTATTGTGCTGCAATTTGGATGGAGATCTGATGCTTGGAAGAGCACACAGCAGGGGGAGTAATCAGGGAGTGGGTATCCATCAGAGCAGAGTGCCCAAACAAAAGGCACACCCCTCAAAGATCAACTGGTGTCCTGCCAATGGTCAATGGGCAGATGCTCTTAAATAGCCGTTAAATGCACTTGGGCAACAATTGATCCAAAGTAGGATAATGGGGAGTGTGGGGGCAGGGGTGAGTAGGGGTGCAGGGGAGCAGGACAACTAAACCTCTCCCATTGCAGGTAAAATATCAGCAGAGGAAGGGAGTCGACAGGCAGAGCGCCATTAGTGTGGCATCCAAAGTTACAGCCCCTTGTCCTGTCTGCTCCTGGGTGAAGTTCCACGCTAAGAGCAGGAGATAAATGTCAACCTTGCCTGCATCCCAGAAACTAATTAATTTCAAATAATGTGCACTCATCTTTGCGTCAAACCTAAAATGTATTGCACCCCTGTGTACATCTGGAAAACAGCAAATATTTAAAGGGAATTCTCCTCACATTCATTTTGATTTTGTAAGTTGTGGGTACAGTAAAAAAAGAGAACTATATGTTCCTTGATGTAACATGGTTTACCATGACAGCAATACATGGAAAAAAATAAAATTTACAAGTGGTCTCAAAAAGATTGACTAAAGTCATTGGTGAAACAATTGAGTTTTTAGAAGAATGTAGCAACGTTTATAACTTTTGTTGGTGCAATCCTATAGATTACCAGATAATTTAGTGCCAATTTCACCGCTTACTGTAGTAGGGCTTTGAATTCATTACTTTAAAAAGTTATACATTTATAGCTGAACCAATATTTATTTATTCAAGTGCAGTACAGCATGCTACCAGATGATGGCAGTACAATATAGACTCGTGGACTCTATTGGGGACACCAGGAAGCTGCTGCTCAGAAGGATATTATATTGACGACATTGAACACAGCAAATTTATGCTTCAGAGAGAGGCAATTTGATTTGGCCCTTCATGCCTGCCCTGAAAAAAGAGCAATCTAGTCTAATGCCACTTTCTGGCACTTTGCCCACAATCTTGTAGTTCATAGCACTTTCCAGGCCTCCATTATCCTCTGTGTGAATAAAAGTTATCTTTCACTCTACTCGAATCCTTCTATCAATGACTTTAAAGTTATCCCCCGTTGATTATTGACCACTTTGCTCCGCGAAATAGATGTTTCCTATCCAGGCCCCTCATAAACCCATTAAATCTCAACTCAGCCTCCTGTGTTCCAAAGGCAACTACCCCAGCCTAGTCTTTCTTCACAGCTAAAATACTCCATTCCAAGCAACATCCTCATACATCCATCAAGGCAAAATACTGCAGCTGTTGGAATCTGAAACAAAAACAAAAAATGCTGGAGAAACTCAGCAGACCCGACAGCGTCTGTGGACTCTGACAAAGGGTCACCCTGACTTGAAACATTGGCTCTATTCTCTTTCCATATATGCTGTAAGAAGTCTCACAATATTAGGGTAAAGTCCAATAGGTTTATTTGGAATCACGAGCTTTCAGAGCGCTGCTCCTTCCTCGAGTGAATGGAGAATTGGGATCACAAGCATGGCATATATATTCACAGAGGCACAATTGCAAGATCATGGTTGGAATGCAGCTAATCAAGTATTTACAAGCACAGACATTGAGAGTGCTGAGAGGGATAATCACAAGTTAAAGAGGTGTGAATTGTCTCAAGCCAGGAGAGTTAGTAGGATTTCGCAAGTCCAGGCCAAATGCTGGGGGTTAATATAGTGTGACATGTTGAGACTGTCCTCATGCATGCGGAACTTGGCTTTCAGTTTCTGCTTAGTGATTCTGCATTGTATGTCTTGAAGACCACATTGGAGAATGCTTACCTGAAGATTGGAGACCACTTCCGCTTGACTGCTGAAGTATTCCATGACAGCAAGGGAACATTCCTGCCTGGTAGTTGTCCATTCATTCATTGTCATAGCATCTGCATGGTCTCACCGATATACCATGCCTTGGGACGTTCTTTCCTGGCAAATGAGATAAACAACATTGGCCGAGTCGCATGAGCATGTACTGCTGAATGGTGTTCTCGTATGTAATGGTGATATGTGTCGATGATCTGGCACATCTTGCAGAGGTTGCTGTGGTATGGTTGTGTGGTGTTGTGGTCACTGTTCTCCTAAGGCTGGATAGTTTGTTACGTGCAATGGTCTATTTGAGTTTGTGTGGTTGTTTGAAGGCAAGTAGTGGGGGTGGCCTTGATGAGATGTTCATTTTCATCAATGACATGTTGAAAGCTCCAAAGAAGATGATGTTGTTTCTCTGCTCCAGGAAAGTACTGGATGATGAAGGGTGCCTCTGTCCGCTGTGTCCCGTGTTTGTCTTCTGTGGAGGTCGATGTGGTTTTTCACTGTGGTGTGTCAAAACTGTCGATTGAAGAATCAAGTGCCATATCCTGTTCCTATGAGGGCATCTTTCAGCATCTGGAGATCGTAGTGTCTGTTGCGATCCTCCTCATCTGAGCAGATCCTGTGTATACGGAGGGCTTGTTCATAGGAGATGACTTCTTTAATGTGTTTAGGTGGAAGCTGGAGAAGTGGACTATCATGAGGTTATCTGTGGGCTTGCGGTACAGTGAGATGCTGAGGTGATCATCCTTAATGGAGATGCATGTGTCCAAGAATGCAACTGATGCTGGAGAGTAGTCCATGGTGAGTCTGATAGTGGGATGGAACTTGTTGATGTCATCATGTAGTAATTTCAGTGATTCTTTGCCTTGGGTCCAAAGGAAGAAAATGTCATTGATGTATCTAGTGTATAGTGTTGATTGAAGGTACTGTTACTGCAGCTCTGCCTCACTGTTACATTGCTAAGCTCAAAGCAGCTTGTGCCTTGATAGACCAAGTGAAGCCTTGCTGAGTGGTCTGCAACTTTCTCCTCTTATAGTGGTGTTAATGTCTCCATGCTTCAGAATGACTTTGAGCTTATCCTTACATCTTTTCCTTGGCTATCCTTAGAGCGTTGGTCAATGGAAAGCTGGGACAAGAGAAGTTGCTGAGGGAAACAGTTTCTGGGTATCCAGAAATAATGGCAGGTCTATTGTTTGGTTTGGCATGAACAGTTTATAGACTGATTATAAATGCAGTTTCATGGAGGGAACTAGCATTGGTAGGCGATGTTCCCATTTGATCCTCAGGATTTGACACAAGTATGGATGGATTTAATAGACAGTGCAGGTTCAGTAGAGAAGGGTGGTCAACACCATAGTTTTATAAACCAGGACCTTTGTTGACTTCCAAAGGTCCCTGCTGTCAAAGATACATTGATGCAACTTGAAGAAAGCCGCAGTGGCGTAGTTGCCTTGGACAATATGTCCTTATTAATGGTTGCTCCTTGGCTGTCACAATATGGGAAGTGTTGCACATATTCCAGAGCCACCCCGCTTACATCGATGGCAGGGCGATGGCTAATCATCTGGCCTGGGGAAAGGTTGCTGAAGGACGTTGTCTTAGTGATGTTTAAATATAGGCCAATTGTTGAAGAGGTCAACGTCCTTTACAGGGTGAGTCATCAGTGTATATGTAAGCTCTTTGGATCATCCTCCATCCTGGGACTCACCACTCTCCTGGGCAGAGAAAATGAAACTGATTCCTTCCACATCTGGATTATAAGCAAACAAGGCTGTGTGATCTCCCCCAGCTTATTCACCACCTGCTTTCATAAAAATCACAGAATCCCTACAGTGCAGAAGGAGGCTATTTGGCCTATCGAGTCTGCACTGATTCAGCATCTTACCCAGGGCTATCACCACCCACTCCTATCCTCATTATCCCAGGCATTTTACTATAACCAATTCATCTAACCTACACATCCTGACACTATGATATGTGTATCCTACACATCCTGGTCATTTGCAAATTGAAGACTGTGGAAGTCCATGGTGGTCAATTTAGTTTTTGCCCAGAAATGACAAAGATTGCAAAGCTTCCCATCCAGATGGTAGTGAATGCTGGCTCTGGATGGTAGGTTATGTGGGACGAAGGGTAGCATGGTGTCACAGTGATTAGCACTGCTGCCTCACAGCATCATGGATCTGGATTCAATTCCAGCCTTGGGTGACTGTCTATGTACAGTTTGCATGTTCTCTCCATATGTGCGTGGGTTTTCCTTGGGTTCTCCAATTTCTTCCTACAATCCAAATATGTGCAGGTTAGGTAGATTGGCTATGCTAAAAAGTTGTCTCCTTGAGTGTCAGGATGTGTAGGTTAGATGAATTGGTTATAGTAAAATGCCTGGGATAATGAGGATAGGAGTGGGTGGTGATAGCCCTGGGTAAGATGCTGAATCAGTGCAGACTCGATAGGCCAAATAGCCTCCTTCTGCACTGTAGGGATTCTGTGATTTTTATGAAAGCAGGTGGTGAATAAGCTGGGGGAGATCACACAGCCTTGTTTGCTTATAATCCAGATGTGGAAGGAATCAGTTTCATTTTCTCTGCCCAGGAGAGTGGTGAGTCCCAGGATGGAGGATGATCCAAAGAGCTTACATATACACTGCCATCCTTCCAGACTGTACCAGTTCTGACTTCACATTCATTTAACATTACTTGAAGATGTTAATGTTCCTGCATTGTCACTGATAGGAATTGGTTAATGCTTGCCCTGAATTGCATTTCAGAGTGAATATCAAGATGTGTGAATGAGCACACAAACACCCACCCACAAGTCTGGAAATATCACCCAATAAGGAGAGGGTGGATGGCATATATCCTCTGCTTCAACAAGGGGACAGTTATTGTACTTCTGCCAACAATATAATGGAGACACTAATTTCCTTGTTGAAATCACTGAAATAGAAGTCAAGTTTCCAATTAACCCAGCCTGTAATTACTGAGTAATTATTTGTGTAGGCCGGAACAGCATTGTCTAATAAGGAAATGTCTTTAGTTCCACAAATACAAGCAAAAGGACCAAGGCGACTCAAGGAAAACCATTTTTAACGCAGTGCAGCAAATGGTTACAATCTCACATGCACAGTCTGAGAGGGTAATGTTGGCAGATTCAATTGATGCTTTCAAAAGGGAATTGTATAAGCACCCAAGGCAAATAACATTTAGGCTTTCGGGATGAGGCATGGGAGTGAAAATGGCTGAATTGTTCTTGTGGAGGACCAGCATGGACTCTTTGGGATGAGTCTCCTCCTGTGTTGCAACCATTATATGATTCTGCATTGTATCATTAGAATTGATTTGCAAAGCAGCTGAGAAGGAATGAACTGACTTCCTTCTATTCAACTTCTTGGGTTGGTGACAGCAAAGGTTTTGGCTTCTCTTTAATGAATGAGAATATGGTTTACTATTTAACAGTAAGCAATTAGGAGCCTCAAAGAAAGATGAATTTATTAACCACTAATCCCAAGGAAAGTACGGTCACACGCAAAGATTAAGGGGCAATTCTCCCATCTTAACACTTTAATTTCTTGAGTGCATTGAGCTGGGACAATCACGCGTGCATTGAATCAAGGGATTTGTGCATGTATTCCCAACCGCGCGCATCTCCCAGTGACGGATATCCAATGTGGTTGGGACCACACTGGAAACCAGCGGGATCAACAAGTAAGTGATTTTAATCTTATTTGAATGTAATTTAAATGTGATTATCGAGCCTGGGACTGAATTCTCCCAGTCCGATAGCATCTCCGACCTCGCCAGTACAATTTCACTCTGGCGGGGTTTAGAGTAACTCTGGATCTTGGGGAACTAGTAGGAGACCCTGCTCGAATGAAGGGGGCAAAGGAGCCTCCCAAAGGATCGGGCAGGGGGTGATGGAGATTCCCAAGCATGGGCACCCTAGCAATGCCAGCCTGTGCCCCGGCACTTCCAAAGGAGAAATGCCCTTTGGCTCATGTTTTGGGGGGGCACCTTGACACTGCCCACCAGCCATTGAGCAGTGTCAAGCGGCAAAGTCTAGTGGGTGAGGCATTTAGGGCAATTTGTGGGTACCTGAACTACAGAGCTTGCATCTAATCTGTTGGTTGTGGGATCGCTTAGTTCTATTACTCCCCAACCATCTCTGATCAATTCATCAGATATTCCATCCAAATAAATGCTTAAACTGGTGGTGACAATTGACTGCTTTTATATTCCACCCCCTCTAGCACATTCTTATCAAACTATAGCATGAGATGCGTAATGGCTACAATAGATTTACACTGATCAGGGACCTATCTAGTGTTCATTCCATACCATATATACATATAAGTAGTGAACAGATAAATAGATCTTTTTATACCTAGGACGATGTACCCATGCAAATTAATGCACCTTTCCTTTAAAATTGGAAAAGGTTTTCAGTAACTGCAGAGGCAATGAGGGGTGGGAGTGGAGGGGAGGAAAGAAAGATCTTTGATGAGATGAAAGACAGGAATGATTACATTACAAAGGGATGATGATTGACTTGTTATTTAACCAGCTGTTTGTAAAGAGTGAGTCATTGGATTAATGATGTGAATGACATTGTAATGTCATCGATCCTCTCCAAAAAGTTAAAAAAACAAATTTGAGCCTTCAATAAATCAGAACAAATCTTATTTCAATGGTTTGTGCTCGTTTAAGAGTGGCAGGGTGATATAGTGGTTAGCTCTACTCCTCACAGTGTCAGAGACCCACTTCGATTCCCGGCTTAGATCAGTGTGGAGTTTGCACATTCTCCACATATGCGTGTGGATTTCCATCGGTAGAATTATAGATTCATAAAGTCATAGAGTAATAAAATGCAGAAGGAGGCCATTCAGCCCATCGAGTCTGCACTGACCACAATTCCATACAGACCCTAGCCCCATGCATTTACCCCATCACTAAGGGGCAATTTAGCATAGCCAATTCACCTAACACCCATATCTTTGGACTGTGGAAGGAAACCAGAGCACCCGGAGGAAATCCACATAGACAGGGGGAGAACACGCAGATGCCAGTGCTCTGATTTCCTCTCAGTCGGAAAGACATGCTGATTAGGCACATTGGCCATGCTAAATTCTCCCACAGTGTATCCGAACAGCACAGAAGTATGGTGACTAGGGCATTTTCAGAGTAACTTCATTGCAGTGTTAATGTAAACCTACTTGAGACATTAATAAATGAACTTTAACTTTAAACTAAATGTTAAACTCTCCCCTTCGATCCGGCCAGCCCCAATCTCTATGTCCCTCCCCCAATTCTCCACCCCAATAGTCCTGACCCCTCCTCCCTGATGACAAGTCCCAACCTCTCCAGCAGCCCCCATATCCCTCACTCCCGCCCACCCCCACTGATCCTCTTGTGGGATGATAGTGGGTCCAGTCCCCCATTGATTGTTCTTCCAGCAGAACCCATTAGTGGATTTCGCAGGATTCACACTGGGTACCCCGGCCTCCACGGGCCTCACAGAATCAGCTCCACGCCGGGATTCTCAGTCTGGAGAATCCTATCCCAGAATTGAAATGCTGATTTCAATATCATAATCAGCTTCCTGCTGGTTTCCAGTGAAGAGCTGATTATGTGAAAAAAACTTAATCTGAGTGAACCCCGCCAAACGGCCTCCACTGATATTTTCCAGCCTGCTGTGCTACTCGGGTAGAGGCTGAAAGGATCCTGCTGTGACTCCAACTTTGTTCATTATTAACTTGCATCAAATACACAGTGCAAAAGAAATAATGTTCTAGTTGGAGATACAAGTCAGCATGGTTAAACTTGATGTGATGAAGTAATTATTTAACTTTTCACATGTTATCTATAAATGATTTTTTTTCCCTTCAAATCGGTTCTTCTTGACAAGACAAACTTTGTTCAAGTGATGGCGATGGGCACCTGCAATACTCATTATAAATTCATGATTATAATTAAAAAAGTTAAATTTTTTTATTGGTCACGAGTAAGTCTTACATTAACACTGCAATGAAGTTACTGTGAAATTCCTCTAGAGATCACACTCTGGCGCCTGTTCGGGTTAATGCACCTAACCATTACGTCTTTCAGACTATGAGAGGAAACCAGAGCACCCGCAGGAAACCCATGCTGACATGGGGAGAATATGCAAACATTAC
This sequence comes from Sphyrna mokarran, assembly GCA_024679065.1. Taxonomy (NCBI): domain Eukaryota; kingdom Metazoa; phylum Chordata; class Chondrichthyes; order Carcharhiniformes; family Carcharhinidae; genus Sphyrna; species Sphyrna mokarran. Next base: position 49,761,103 of record JAGIQG010000012.1, on the reverse strand, counting down.
AAAGACACTGACCCATGCTGGGAATTGAACCTGGATCCCTGGCGTTTGGATTGGCTGCCAATTAGATTCTCATGTTTGCATAATGATTTGCTGAGATGGATAACCAGGCATGAACCAAAAAATGATAGTGCAACATATTTGAGTTTCTGGTCTCATAATCATCACTCAAAAATATACTGCAATTCTTTTTGTGATTTTTTTTTTGTAAAGTAATATCATTTGTTGTCAATGAGAACTTTGCACCCTCCTTCACTAATTGCATGCTGATTTAATTTCATAAAAATAGTGCTTGATATCCTAAATAATCAAATCCGTTTTTACCATAAATAATGTCAACTTTGAGTCTGTAATGTGAGCTTACCTGTAGTAGCAATCAATTAGTTTATGGATGTCCAAAGTTATGAAATTAGATCTTCCATTATTTTTAATAGGCTGCTAGTGTCAGTTAAAATCATGGTTAATAATAGCTACCTCCCTAAATAACCTGCTTGCCTGGATTGGAGAGATTTAGCTATTACACTTACAATATTTGTCACATTATTAATAAATATTATAAACCACAGCTGATAGTCGATGTTGGGCAATCCTAATGGTTGCTATTTCCCATCAGAACCAAATTGTTTTGCAGTAAAGTACAGGAAAATTTGGTTCAAATTCTATTCTTGGCCAACACTGTCACACAGGCTTACCCCAGATGGCAAGTTGTTGGTCTCAGCCAAGCTATCAGGTGTAGCTCTGATCGGAGGCACGGTGTCCAGCCAATAGAAAGGAAGGAAAGCCAGAGACTCTACTTTGAGTCGCACTTTCATGTTCCCTGCCAACTCGGGCACTGAGGTGCCCCACAATGCACGTGCAGTGAATGCAGATGCTACATTTGCGCATGCATATGCACGCACTGACCTTGTGTCAGGAACACCCAAGGATACATATTCCTTAGTTCATACAATAAGGATCCTGCAAATTTCGTCAATGTTACTCAAATCTACAGACTTTTGTTTAATAGAATGCTTGAGAAACATGGCTTGGCAGAATATGTAGTAGTAATTGTGCACAAAAGATTTCTGTGATTTGCACCCTTTGGACTGAGGCAAGTGGAGAAAGTAGCTATATTTTCCCAAAATGGTATCAGTGTGATACTTTTGCCAGCAGTACAATGCTGAGCAAAAACCTGTGTATAAAATGTGTTGGGTATAAACTCTTTCAGAAGCTGATAAAAAAGTGTTTACAATATACAATATAGATTGTAAAATAAATTGACTGATCTACTATTACAGTCAAATTTGAGGGTAGGATATAAAGGGGAGATTGAACATTATTTTAAATGTGACTAAAAATACGCAATTGTTAACCTCTCAAATTTTGCGCTTCATTGATTTAGATGCTAAAGGCAGGGGATGCCGCTGACCTGAAACATAGTTTTGTTTCAAAAGAGAATGATTTTACTTCTGAAGCATTATAATAAATTCTAATCAGTAGCAAGTGCCCTAACTGGCTCCAGTCTGAATCATGGCACCTAATGCATCAAAATCCATTAGTAGCTGAAATATAGTCTTATATGGCATGAAATTTATGTCCTGGCAAAAATGAATGTTTCAGTGAGGTTTGATGCAGACTTGGCCAGAACAGGCCTTTTAAAAACCACGAATGAAGTGACCTTTCCTCCTCTGCTGCAACTGCGAACAGGAATGAAAATGAAGCGCAAAATCAAATGAATTAGCTGCAGTGTGTCTGAGCAGGCAACCAAGCAATGAGTTAAATTCACAAGATGGTTTTCTGAAGCTCTCTGGAGAGGTCAAGCTTACTCCTGATAGTCATTTTATCATTAAAGTTTCAGGTTCATTGGAGCGACAAATCAGTACTTATGGCAGCTGGAAATAGCCCTGACTTGTCCTCAGTACTCATTCCAGAGGCAACCCCAGCTGAGTTTTATTTTTTTACATATGGAGTTAAGCTATACAGGTATACATCTGAAACATGTTTTATCCATAAAACACATGTCCTGCTGTTCATATCTAGTTGTTTCATTTACTATCTCGCTGCTCTATCAAAGAGAAACAGGGGCTTATCCCAGCTGTTTGGGGATAGGGTGGTAGCATGCCAATGTTTGTGCTCAATAATTCTGCCATCATAAACAGACATTCCTGGAGAGAAAGTATTTATATGAGGAGTGAGTCCGATCCAGGCATGGAAATCAGCTTTACAAATGTTAGCCAAACAGAATTTTCATGTTTCAATTCACTAAAAATCCTTAGATAGCACATTCCAAACCCACAACTATTTCCATTTAGAAGGACAAGGGCAGCAAATACATGGGAACACCACCACCTGCAAGTTTCCCTTCGAGCCACTCATCGTCCTGACTTGGAAATATATCGCTGTTCCTTCACAGTCCCTCCCTAATGGCATTGTGGGTCAACCCACAGAACATGGACTGCAGCGATTCAAGAAGGCAGCTCATGACCACTTTCGCAAAGGCAACTAGCGATGGGCAATAAATGCTGGCCAGCCACTGATGCCCATGACCCACAAATGAAATAAAGCAAAATAAGCAGATTGAGCACAGAACATATTCCACCCATTTGTACCCCACATAGAGCAGCCTAACAGAAAATCTGCTTCAGCATGCTCCCAGAAAAGACAAGTTTCCTTTCAAAACAGTTCTGGATCCTGAATTTATACAATCTCCACTTGGTCCCACAAAAATATTTCCACTTGCTACCAATACGCCACCACCTCCCCCATGCTTGCTTCTCACATTTTAGCCTGTCAAGATCAGAGAATCATAGAATTCCTACAGTGCTGAAGGAGGTCACTCGGTTCATCGAGTCTGCACAGAATCTTACCCAGGTTTACCCCGTAACCCCATGGATTTACCCCACTAATCCCTCTAACCTATATATCTTGGGATACTAAAGGGAAATTTTTCATGGTCAATCGACCTAACCAGCAGGAAACCAGAACACCTGGAGAAAACCCACACAAATATGGAAAGAATATGCAAACTCTGCACAGACAGTCACCCAAGCCCGGAATTGAACCTGGCTCCCTAATGCTGTGAAGCACCATTGTGTCACTGTGCCACCCAAGATGTTACTGGACTCTGTGGAAAAGCTGCTTGCCTGTCTGCCTGCCTCATCTCCTGATCAAAAATCTGACTTTTCACTCTGGTCCAGTATTTGCAGTTTACCAATTTCATATCAATGAGATCTGACAAGTAAAATTGTTCAAACCCCTTGATCAGAACTTCAGACAGGCAGCAAGAAAACTCCAACCTTGACCCATCCATATTTACCAAAGGTTAAGATTAACCCTACAGTGTCATTTTTTAACTTTTTGCTTCTACCAAACTGGGCTTAATTTTCAATCAAATGAATAGCAAAAAAAATGTCAGCAACTTTGACTTTAAACTGAATAGCTATTTCCTTCATTATTTTTAATTTATACTTTTGCACCTGCTCTATACTTAACTGAAGTGCTGTTAATCCCAGTGCATTCAGATAGCTTTGAGGACCTATTATCTTCATGAATTCAGGAAGACAATGCAGTCAAGATGGCCTACTGGTGCGGATTGTCTTTTTAAGGGCATCATAGCAGATTAAGAGTCACCTGATCTGATGGACCAATTGGAACTCAGAGTGGGTTAGGTAGCGGGGAGGGGAATCTGCTTAGGCAAGTAACATGTTGGGAGCAAGACAGAGTCATAAGGCTGCTGAACAATTCTGATGAATAAACACCTTTTCATGTTCATTCATGAAGTCTGTGAAGTCTATTTTTTAACTATCCCCTAATTTGCACAATAATCATGTGAATGAGAAGGAACTGAGCAGAGCTAAAAGGCTGTCAGAGTGAGAGATAAATCACTCTTGGTGTGGTGCTTGGTCTAGGTTTGCCTTTGATTTTATGTACTGCTTTAGGCAAATGAGCTCTACAGGGAATTATGGCACAGTGTCCCAACAACAAGATCAGTACAGAAACCCCATGGTAAACCTTAGCAAGATTTCGGCATAAATGCAATCCAAATAATTTGGTTGTGATCTCTCACTACAGGAAGGCCCATGAAAAATATTTGAAAATATACCAGTTTCAAGCAGAGTTTTAAAGAGTTGGATAAATTCGATAGAGTGGAATATGACATGGTGAAATCACAAGATGGGATCAAATCAGTTTACACCCTGCAGCATGAAGAGAATCAGCAGCAGAATTTTCACCATACCGGTTTTTTTTTTGGGAAGTTATAGAGTTCCATGTCCATGGTTGTGTGGTAAGTGGTTGCAATAGTTTGTTATCGCCTTCTGCAATTCTGGCTAACAAAGAGACTTTCTTACTCTTTCCACCTGCCATAGGTATGTTGGAAGGATTTAAAAGCTGATAATCAACATATCTAGGCATTTTATGAACACACCTTCCATGACCACTAAGTCCCAGAGTGGAATTGAAACCCAGAGCTTCTGGCTCAGAGGTAGGGATGCAATTATTATGTCACATGGCACCCCTTGCAGTCAAAATACTGGAAGTATTTTTTACCCTTGCATTTGGCTTCTAAAACTATGTTTATTTGTAATGCATTTTTTGTGGATAATTTTAACCTAACTTGCCTGATAGAATCAGGTGCAACGTTGATTTTACATCCCTCTCGTGTCAACACTGCAGTCAAATTTATGAGTTTTCCAGTGGGGGGAGGAAGGGTGTGCATTTGTTAAGATTATCTTCTTTTCCCTTCTGACTGCTGTTTTTACATTTTTTAATGTTCTTCTATTTTCTCCTGTTGGCTTTGTAGAGTTGTTCATCTTATTCACTCAGCTTTGTATTATCACTCATTCATTTTGGGTGATATTTCTTTAATCTGGTGTGCAATTCCTTGGTATGTTCTTATTCTGTAATATGCCTTCACAGTTGCTTTATTCCTCCTCACCTCTTGTTTTCTTGAGTACCACCATGAGCCAATTTATGTTCACCTCTTGCCTCAATGCTCTTTTGCTGTTTACTTGAGTAATGCTTTGTGGTATTGGTTTATCTCAGATTATGTCAAATTCAATCATGTTGTGAATTCCATTGCCTAATGGTAATTCCTGTTACCTGGTCAATATGCTGGTTAACTCCCCATGTACCCTTATTGCACTGAATCAGAAACGTCAGGCACTGCAGCCATTAGCTTTAATTCAAGTTCATCTAAATACTTACATTTTGCATTAGGTTCGTATTATAAAAAATTTTGATTAGAGGGATATTTCTGTTTGCATATATTTTGATTTGATTGATTTATTATTGTCACTTGTATTAATATGCAGTGAAAAGTATTGTTTCTTGCTTGCTATACAAAGCATACCATTCGTACAGAAGGAAATGAGAGAGTGCAGGATGTAGTGTTACAATCATAGCCGGGTGTAGAGAAAGATCAACTTAGTGCAAGATAAGTCCATTCAAAACAGCAGCAGATAAGAAGCTGTTCTTGAGTTGGTTGGGGTGTGACCTCAATCTTTATCCTGATGGAAGAAAGTGAAAGAAAGAATGCTTAGGATTCTTAGTTATGCTGGCTGCTTTGCTAAGGGAACAATAAGTGTAGACAGAGTCAATGGATGGGAGACTGGTTTGCGTGATAGATTGGGCTACATTCATGGCCTTTTGTAGTTCCTTGTGATCTTGGGCAGAGCAGGAGCCATATCAAGCTGTGATACAAACAGAAAGAATGCTTTTTACGATGCATCTGTAAAAGTTGTTGAGAGTTGTAGCTATATGCCAAATTTCCTGAGGCTTTTGAGAAAGTAGAGGCATTGGTGCGCATTCTTACCTATAGCATCAGCATGAGGGCACCAGGATAGATTGTTACTGATCTAGGCACCTAAAAACTTGAAGCTCTCAATCCTTTCTGCTTCATCCCCATTGATGTATACATTGGTGCGTTCTCCTTTGTTTCATGAAGTCAATGACAATCTCCTTCATTTTGTTGACATTGAGGGAGAGATTATTGCTGCTATGCCAGTTCATCAGATTCTCTCATTCCTGTACTCTGTCTCGTCATTGTTTGAGATCCGGCCCTCTACAGGGATGTCGTCAGCAAATTTGAAAATCAAATTGGAGGGGAATTTGGCCACGTAGTCATAGATGTATAAGGAGGATAGCAGAGGCCTCTTCATGGACACCGGTTTTGAGGATGATTGTGGAGGAAGTGTTGTTGTACATCTTTACTGATTGTAGTCTGAGTTAGGAAGTTCAGAATCCAGTCACAGAGGGAAGTGCTGAGGCCAGAGTTTAGAGATGAGTTTGTGGGAATAATGGTGTTGAAGGCTGAGCTGCAATCAATAAATAGGAATCTGACATGGGTATCCTTGCTATCTAGGTGTTCCAGGGTTGAGTGCAGGGCCTGGGAGATGGTGTCTATTGTGCACCTGTTGCAGCAATAGGCAAATTATATTGGATCCAGTGTCTTTGTCATTTCTGCACAAAGTAATCTTTCTTTTAACCCACTATAATTATTGTTCCCCCTTTTACATCTCCAAGTGGATTATTTCATTTGCAATAAATGCCAATGTGTCTATTACCTCATCATCATGCCTTTCTTGAAGTTTACAGATATTCCAACTCTTTTCCTGTCTAGTCTGTTCTTTCTAAACACTTTAAAGTACGAAAGTTAACAAATTAGAATTTATAGGAATCTTCATCCAAGCAAAACATTTCTTGGAGAATTAGTCACTCGACTGTAAACAGTCAGTCATTTTTTTTAGATTACAAAGTACATTAGTACCAAACAGTGCTTGCGACTGTGATGCAGAGGCTAACAGCACATGCGTTACTTCTATACATCACAGAATATTTCAATATCAGCATTTGTGCTTGTGCCAACACTCCTAGAAAAATAACAATGCATTTTTACTGTTCATGAAACCTATCCAGTAATTGTTGGAATCTGTCATCTGTCCATTGATTTATTTTCACGCAGCAGATTCTCAGGAGGTTAACGCATTTTTTCTTTTTTATAAAAATCTAATAATTCATTTCAATGTGCTTGTTAAAAAGGTTACTTTTATTTTAATTTAATTCCATAGAAATGTCTTGACAAATGGGACGTTATCCATGTCATCATTAAGATGGCGTTGAATAGGATGAACCTCTTTACAGAGAAGCCAGCTTCCAAAAAGATTAAAGATTTTTTGAGAAAAATGAAAAAAAGCATTCCACAAGATTATCAAAGTTCAATAGTGACATTCAAAGAGGAATTGGATATAGATTTGAAAAATAAATTGACGGAGAAATAGCAGGCCAGTGGGGTTAACTAATGCCTCTTTAAAAGAGCTGACACACATATGATGGCTGAATGACTTCCTTCTGTGCTACATCCAATGACTTTTAAGATTAAATTCCATTGCATGTGGCACTGAAGATATTTAAAGAATGTATAGGGTAAACTTAATGGGATGGCTCATGGTGGCACAGTGGTTAGCAATGTTGTCTCTTAGTGCCAGGGAGCCAGGCTCGATTCCAGTCTTGGGTGACTCTCTATGTGAAGTTTTCACACTCTCACACTCTCCCCGTGTCTGCATGGTTTTCTGGGTGCTCCAGTTTCCTCCCATAGCCCAAAGATATGAAGGTCAGGTGGATTTAATATGGCATATTGTCTCAACGATAAATGTGTGGGGTTACTGAGATAGGCAGTGGGAATAGGCCTGTGTAAATTGCTTTGTCAGAAGATTGGTGCAGATTCAATGGGCCAAATGGCCTCCTTCAGCACTGGAAGGTTTCTAACAATGATTATAAAGGACAAGAGATAAATGTTAAGCTCTTTACCACAGTTTACAACTATCATCTCAATTGCATATATATGTTCTTTGACTATGGCGTTTAGTTCTGTGGTTTACATCACTTTCTCTGGGTTTCTAACACTTGTCTGCTGAACAAATGATCGACAAGGGGGGGGGGGTTAAGCACTGTTTCATCTTTGTAGATTTGAATTACAACATCAGCTTTCTTGCTGTGCTTCATTTTGAGTCAACTGTATTTAATTGTCTGAAAAGCATTGGTGGAACACAGAACAGGGCGCAGAATCTCTGCCTGTACAAGTACTGCAGCAACAGCATAGGAAGTCTGGGAACAATAAATACTTTGTCCTACTTTGTTTCCATTGTCAAAATGACTCTGAGTGAAACTGGATCATGTATAAATGCATCTTTGCAAGTATATTTACATACAATCCACTTTAGACCTGAAATCTCAGTTAAAAATCAAAAATTTTGACTAGTTTTATAAGTACCATTCCAGATTGCTCAGCTGAAGTTGTTAAAAGGTATATTGTCATGGTGGAAATGTCCTTTGGTTCACACTTATTTATGCAGCTCCAAAATTGGTCTCTATTAAGAACAAAGAAAATTACAGCATAGGAAGAGGCCCTATGGTCCTCCAAGCCTACATCAACCATGCTGCCTGACTGAAGTAAAACTCCTTACCCTTTCTGGGACCATATCCCTCTATTCCCATCCTATTCATATCCTTGTCAAGATGTCCCTTAAAAGTCACTGTCATATTTGCCTTCCCTGGCAGTGAGTTCCAGGCACCCACCACCCTCTGCATAAAAAACTTGCCTTGTAGATCTCCTTTAAACCTTACCTCTCACACCTTATATCTATGCCTCAAACTTGAAAAGATTTCTGGCTTGGAAGTCATAATTTTTCATTGCAGATCTTTTAATAGCAAACAAAGGAAAGAGGCATCTTAATTCCTGCTGCCTGGGCTAACTTCAAATCAAAAGTCTCAGATATACAATGTGCTAACAGAATATGCTACCTATATACATCATACTGTATCTTGCCGTGACCATCTTCTGATGAAATAAACTAATTTGGCAGATCAAAGCATTTCTCCAGCTGACTGCAGTTCCACACTGCACTGTTACTATATTCTCAGCACTCATCATCTAGAGAGGTTCAGAAAATGATTGATTGAACTTTTGTGTTTCACGGTTCCAAGGCAGGTTTTCAACTTAAAACCAATAAATCCTCAACCTTTTCCTAAGAAAGCAGTGAGCTTTGACAAACTAATTGCACACATAAATTGTGAAGTTTCTTAGTTTGAATTTGGGTTTTGTTTTAAGGATCAATTCTCCACCAGTTAAGCCAAATTTTTAAACCCAATATAGCAGTTCGCTGCATACACTGAGCACCTTGGTTATACCGTAGTTCCTATGAATTTCCTCATACGTTAGAGTCACTTAATCATTGGAAACACAAAGGCGTAAGGTTATGGATAGATTAAAACAGAATTTGTCATTAAAAATGAGTAACAATGTGTTATGCACCCAATTCTGAATTTTTCCATTTATGTTCTTGGTCATTAATATACCTTACTTGCTCTATTAATTGTTACATCCGCTCCCCATCACCATCAGTTGGGACATTGGGACATTCTGAGCTAAATATTCCACCACATTTACCATCAGTGCTCCTAGCAAAGGAGGGTTACTCTGTGAATTGGATTAACTCTGTGAAGATTTACTCCAATCAGTTCCTTTTCACTATCAAATGACACTTTGTTTAGCTGCCTGCTTTTTATAAACTCATATACTGGTAACACTGAAGCGTAAAGAGATGGAAATTTACTGCACAGAAGGAAGCCATTCAGCTCATCAATTAGGGAGATGAACATGTGTCTCAAAGACTGGTGTGGGAGAAGTGGGTTTCAGTTATGGTTGATTGAATGGACGTTCAGAAACTGTTTCCTTGGCAGAATGTAGCTGTTACTAGGGGGCATAACTATAAGATTAATGGTTGAAGATATAGGAGGGATGTCCGAGGTACATTCTTTACTCAGAGAATGGTTGGTGTGTGGAATGCACTGCCTGCTGTGATAGGGGAGTTGGATACTTTAAGAATTTTCAAACGGTTATTGGATAAGCACATGGAGCACACCAGAATGATAGGGAGTGCGATAGCTTGATCTTGGGTTCGGACGTAGGTTGGCACAATATTGAGGGCCGAAAGGCCTGTGCTGTGCTGTATTGTTCTATATTCTATGTTCTAGGACAAACTATGAAGGTTAACTAGCAAGTAATATAAAAATGCACTGTAAGGGTTTCTCTAAATATATAAAAAGGAGGAGAGGCCAAAGTAAACATAGGGCCCTTTAGAAAATGAGACTGAGGAAATAATAATTAGGAATCAGGAAATGACAGAGGAGTTAAATAAATACTTCATGTCAGACTTCACAGTGAAGACACTAATATCATTCCAAAAGTAATAATTATCAAGGGACAAAAGTGGAGGAGCTACTAAGTATAATAACTACTACCAGAGAAGCAATCCTAGGGAAACTAATGGGGCTGAAAACTGTTAAGCCCCATGGATCTAATGAATTGCACCCTTGGATATTAAAGGAAGTAGCTACACAAATAGTGGATTTAAAGTAATAATCTTCCAAGAATTCTTAATTTCTGGAAAAGTCCAAGTTGATTGGAAAACTGCCAGTATTCAAAAAAGGAGGGAGACAAAAAAGCAGGTAACTATGGGCTTAATGTCAGCTTAATGTCTGTCATTGGAAAAAATGTTATAGTCCATTATGAAGGAAGCAATAGCAGAGTATTTAAAAATATATAATATAATCAAGCAAAGTCAGCATGATTTCATAATGGGAAATCATGCTTGATAAATTTACTTGAATTATTTGACATGGTAATGAATGGAATAGATAAAGGAAAACCAATAATATATACACAGATGTAATATATTTGGATTTACCAAAGGCTTTCTATAAGGTACCACACAAAAGGTTACTTAATAAGAGCCCATGATGTTTTGAGGCATCTACTAGCATGGATAGAGGATTGGCTAACTAATAGAAGATAAAAAGTTGGGAAAAGGGGGGTCTTTTCAGAATAGCAACATGTAATCTTTGGAATGCTACAAGGATCAGTGCTGGGGCCACAATTATTTATGAAGTATGTTAATGACTTGGATGAGGGAAGTGTATGTGCTATTGCCAAGTTTGTGGATGACACAAAAGTGGGAAGGCAAATGATGAGGATAATATGAAGAATTATAGACAGATATAGGCAGGTTAAGTGAGTGGGCAAAAACTTGGCAGATATTATGTAGGAAAATGTAAAGTTACACACTTTGGAAGATGCATAAAGAAGTTGAATATTATTCAAACGGAGAAAGACTGCGGCTAGCTGCTCCCCAGAGGGATTTGGGTTTCCTTGTGCATGAATCACAAAAAGCTAGCATGCAAGGTCAGTAGGTCGTAGAGAAGGCAAATAGAGTTTTGCTTTTATTTCACAGGGAATGGAAGTCCTTCTAAAATTACACAAAGCACATCTTATGCCATACCTGGAATGTTGTAAACAGTTTTGACCCCTCTATCTAAGGGAAGATATACTGGCATTGGAGGTAGTTCAGAGAAAGAAACCCACTGACAGCGATGGGGCCAGAGTAACCCATTTCCAGCCAATAGTGGGCCATCTCCACTGGCACAAAATGGTGTGAGGGGAATGTAGAAAATCCTATTCAAAATAAAAATCCCAATCTCTCTTCTTTTTCCTCATTGCCAAAATTTTCCATTCCCAGCAGCAGCATCATAAATATCCTCTGTACTTTCTCACATCCTTCCTGCAATGTCAGAACCAGAATTGTATGCAGCACTTTAACTTGGGTCCATTCACTATTGGGTACAGTTCTAGGTTAACCCCCCTGCTCTTATTTTCTATGTTGAATAAGGGAAAGCGTTTGTTTTCTAGCAGCCAAACTGGAACCCAAGTTGTCACTTTCTGACCCATCTGCTTGCTATTTAGAATTGCCAAAGCCTTGCTAAAATTTCTGTAGGTTGAATCATGTCTGATACAAAGGTTTGTCAAACACTAGCTCAAAAAACCGTTCCCATGGGTAGAATTTTAAGGTTGGTGAGTGATCAGCCCTTGCCACCCCAAGAGTCTGTGCCTACAGCACAGACACCGACTCTCTAACTCCCACTTCATGCTCACTTGAGTGTTGATTGGCAGTGGGGGGGACTTGCATCTGCCCTTGGAAAATGCTACCCCTGGGAGCTATCAGTTACTTAATAACCTTAATAGGTGAATGCCCCCCCTCCTTCCTCGAGACCCTGCCTACCCAAGCCTGGAATTGCACCTGGATTTGGGCAGATGCGTTCCTGGGGCCAATCTTGTCCATTTAATCTTATGTTCCCTCCCCACCTTAGAACACATATGGAGGAAGAGTGTAAAATTATGCCCCTTGTTAACATTTCAACTCTTTATTCTGCCTATTTTGAAGAACTTAATGATGACCATGCCTGTCTTTAGATTGGATTTCTACCTGTGTATACAAAAAAAAAGTCACAAACTGATATAGTGAAGCCCATTTAAACGACTATGTGACAAGTGAACAGTTCTCTTAAAAGAATAAAACTTCACTGCACAAATCCATTCTGGATAACTTCCAATGATTTCTGGATCAACACGTTTGACTTTTTAATTAGTGAAGCACTGAATGCCCTAAGCTTAGCAAATCTGTAGTCTTTGAAGTCTTCCTGCCTCATCTGTTACATTATGGAATATCACAATGGAGAGAAATTGCTGCTGATGTATTATTTATTTTGCTGCATTTGAATCTCTCAAAACTGACACTGCTTCCTGCCTAATATTCCCAACCTACTGCCTGACACCTCCTCTCAATTCAAGGATTAAATTGAAGTGGTCATGTACCTCAGAGTATGAGTTGGTAAAGCCATATCAAGCATTGACAGAGTTTTGAATGGTGAAGGGATCAAGGTACTTGGCGATAGTGGAAGAAGGTGAAACTGAAGTAGATCAGCCATGATCTTATCGAAAGGGATAGACCGGAATTTTACCACCTGCCCACCACGGGAATCGGAGTGGGTGAGGGGTGGACAGTGGGAAGGTCCATTGGCCTCAGATGGGATTTTATGGTTTTGGTGCAAATGAGGCAGTAAAATCCCACCCATAATCTGTTTATGACACTAAATAGCCTACTCCAGCTCCTGTGATGTTTTACATTCAGCAAAGCAATTAAATATTATAAACTGACTAAACATTCAAGACTAAATTGGAGCAGTAATTTGGATCAACTATGATATTCTGGCAAGGCAATTTCCCAAGAACCCTGTGCAGGAGGCAACAGTAAGTCTAAAGAAACAGCAAAACATTGCTGTAATCCAGATAGGTGATCCATTGGAGTGGGAATGGAACTGTTTTAAGCAGCAACAATAAGAATAATACATTAGATGGTTTCTCAAACCTAGTGGTACACTAAAGCAGACTTTTGTCTGTTTCCATAGTAATTCTGTAGTAATTCCTGGAACATGTCACTAGTCTGTTGCCACAGGCTTATAGCTTGAGGGATGCTATTCCACATCAAATATGGCTGACCAGGAGTCTCTCTTGCTCTTACTGCCAGCCATTGGCAGGTTTGGAAGGACTCACAGGTTAAAATTCAGCCTGTTTGACAGCACTATGCACACACCTTCCTTGGCCATTAAGTCCTAGGGTAGGATACGATGCCGGATCTCTGGCTCAAAGTCAGGGAAACCACCCACCGCGCATCAAGAAATAGTTTTGATGCTAAACAGGTTGTTTGCTGAAGTGGGCTTCACTTGGACAGAGTTTTCTCAAGTAAGCCCCAGCGTAAAGAATTGCTTGCTTAGAACACTTGGAGGAACATCAAGTGGCGAAGATCAAGTATCTGTAACGTAATGGAGGCAAATCCATGCTACAATTGACACCGTATCAATCTAAATGCAGGTCGAGGAACGTGTACTATGCATTTTGAAAATGCTTTAGTTAATACGCTTTTTAATAATACTCCTCACTTAACAGGTTGATGGATCAAAGTTATTTACAAATAGGAAGGTAAAATAGCAAACTTTGGAAGAAAGGAAAATGGATAGGGTCTTGAAAAATTGATTCAATTCATTTTGCTTTTTTTTAATAGGTAGAAATCTAGCGACTCGGAGAAAACAAAGTGTGAATTGCAGAAGGCAATAACGTGGTGGCAGAATGAGTGGCCACCAAAGGAGAGCAGAAGGCAAGGTGTGGAATGGTGTTAATAGTGACACAGTAGGGGGAGAAATAACTTGTATTCCACCACAGCAGGAACAATGCCAGCCATATTAAACATTTAAAAATAAACCTGGCATCGCAAATACCCGAGGTCATTATCCTCATACTGATTGAAAGAAGCTACATCTGGTAATGCTGGAAGCACTCCAATCACATGTTTTGAGGCATATCAGTGAAGTAAAAATAATAAAAAATGTTATAATCAGTCATCATTAACCTACAGTTTCACATTTTGGAATGAAAATAAGAGAGCTCAATCCCATTAAATTTATACCTGATGTGTGCTGATGCACAATGAGTTGAACGTAGTTGCAAAATAAATTGGTGCCAATGTTTTCTTAGAGAATCACTGATTTTTCTACCAGAACGGTGGTGACAGAAACCATAACCTTTGGCCTCAACATAGTGCACAAAAATACCTTGATAAGTCTGTCACAACCTGAACTGTTTATGTACATGTTAATGGCTGTCAATGAGCCACAGAAAATGCCACTTTGTGTTATTTTGCCAAGAGTGAAAGTAGGAAGCGTGGTTTTAGACCCACAACCTTCGGGGATGATTATATAAGCCTACATTTTGTGCAGGGTGATGTGTTAGAAAAGTTCCTTTAATTCATTAATCATCCACCACTGTTAACCAGTTTCAGGAGCATGTGACGTTTCCAACAGAAAACCGAACAGCTTGACTCCCTATGAAACCACAGCTTCTAACATCTCAAAGACAAAGGCTTCAAATATGCACACATGGCATCTTGATATGTGGGAAATCCACATAAGTCACTCTATAACACTGACATCCGTGTGACAGCTTTCATTGCAGCACTCATGCTTGATGTGTTTAAAGACAACAATTGATGGACAAAAATACATAACCCTTGATGTACTACTAACTCATCTAAAGGTGTGGAGAAGGAAACAGTTTTTCATGGCCAGACATGGATGGGAATATCTTATTCCTGATTGTATCAATGAGAGATAGAGTTCAGCATGCAGTCTTCAATGACCCTGGTAAGAATCAAATCCATGTTACAAACATTCAGTTGAGGGTATTAGTGTACAAAAGCAGCTCAAAACACTTTTGGAACAGTGCTGTATGTTTACAATGTGCTTAATTGTGAGCGGGTTCAGGAAGGAGGTGGGCAAGTGCTAGGATCTATGATATGTAACCCTTTACAATGTAAGAGCACATTCTAGTACGCACCATGGTCTTCAGCCACAGTTGTGCTATCCTAATCATACAACACAACCTTCACACTTCCTCTCATTCCTTCTGTGACATCAAGAAATAAACTTAAAACTTAATAGAATCACCTCCACCATGACCATCATGCTCCACAATATCTTCCCACCACTTAGTGTACCTGCTATGGGTGATTCACCCAGACTACACCCATAGCTGTTTCTTCCATTTCCTGTTCATCATTAGCTCGTGGATCCATCCTCATCTAAATCATTTCTCTGGCATTATGGATCCTCTTGCCATGGAGATACAACATAGTGTGATGTTAGCCTAATATAAAATGCCACTAAGGACAAATCTCTTGAATGTGACAGTTCATCACAGTGTACAATCACATCTCCACTGTGTGTGCATCTACAGAGCTGCTTGGATTACAAGCCTCCATGTTATGGATGAAGTATGTGCCAGATCTCATACAATAGGTATATCTTTCACTTGGACCCCAGTATGCTTGTGCTGAACAATATACTCTGCCAGAGTGATGGTGAACCTCTTCTCACATTGAGTCCACAATCAGTCATGGTCCCCAACTGCATTCATGGCCGAGGCTATCACTTGCCATGCTCCCTTTGTCCTTGGGAACAGGTTTCGCTGGCCTGCGGGAGTTAAGGTGTTGCAACATTTATGGACTTCCTTGGGCAGGATCTGGAGTTCTGGATATTGAAATGGGTTCTGCCATTGCTGCTCCACCTCCACTTGGCCTACATTCTGACATTTTGGAATACCAACTGGGAAAGAAACATGGGCATGTCAGCCTTTCAGCTTCCAATGTCATTGCACACCCATGTTTGGTCATATACACAAATCATGTTCTCTAGCCCATCAGTGGCTAATGTTGGATGGGGTGGGCCACCAATAGATCTGGATGAATGTAGGGTAGTCTGGCTTTTGTTCCTGTTACTCCCAAATGGAAAGTTGTACTCCTGATCACAAAATACCCAATTGGCCTGCTCTCTCTGAGTCATACCATTCTGCCCTTACAGTGTGCAGCTGTGAGGGTCATAGAAACTAGGAACAGGAGTGCAGAAACCATAACCTTCAGAACCCTTGGCCTGAACATAGTGCACAAAAATACCTTGATAAGTTTGTCACAATTTGGACTGTTCGTGTACACGTTAATGGCTGTCAACGAGCCAGAGAAAATACCACTTTGTGTCACTTTGCCAAGAGTGATTTTTAAGGCTGCTCCATCAATTCGATGATCATGGCTGATTATCGGATTCAATATTCTGATTTCCCCCCTTCTCCACATATCTCTTGATCCCTTTAACCCCAAGCGCTATATCTAATTTCTTCTTGAAATAAGACAATGTTTTCATTCTCAGCTACATTCTGTTGCAGTGAATTCCACACATTCACCACTCTCAGGGTGAAGAAATTTCTCTTCATCTCAGTTCTAAAGGGTTTACCCATATCCTCAAATTATAACCCTTATTTCTGGGCTCCCTCACCATTGGGAACATTCTTTCTGTTTAACTCTATTAGAATTTCATAAGTTTCTATGAGATCTCCTCTTGCTCTTGTAAACTCCAGTGAATATAATCTTAATTGGCTTAGTCTCTCCTCATGTGACAGACCTGCCATTCCAGAAATCAGCCTGGTAAACCTAAGTTGAACTCCCTCTATAGAAAGGACAATCCGTCCTCAGCTGAGGACACTAAAACTACACACAATACTCCAGGTGTGGTCTCACCAATGCCCTATACAATTGCAGTAAAATATCCCTATCCCTACACTCAAATCCTCTTGCTATGAAGGTCAATATACCATCTGCCTTTTTTACTGCCTGACATGCCTGCTCGCTTATTTGCAGCAACTGATGAATGAGATGTCAGGGTCTCACTGAGTATCCACATCTCTCAATTTACACCTTTTCAAGCAATGATCTGTCTTCCTATTATTGCTGCCATAGTGGATAACCTCACATTTATCCACATTACTCTACAATTTACATGCAGATGCCCACACACTCAGCCTGTCAAGTCAGCTGAAGCATCACTGCATCCTTTGCCCATCTCACTCTCCCACCCAACTTTGTATCATCTGCAAATTTAGCGACAATACATTCAGTTCCTTCTTTCAAATCATTAATATGTATTGTGAACAGTTGGGATCCGAGCACAGATCCGTGCAGAATCCCACTAGTCACTGACCGCCAATCAGAAAAAGATTCTTTTATGCCAACATTTTGCTTCCTATCTGCTAACCAGCTTTCTATTCATCTCAAGACTTTACCTGAGAACTCATGTGCTTCACCTTTACATATTAGACTGTTATGTCCTTGTAAAAGACCTTGTAAAAGGTCTTATTAGACCTTGTAAAAAGTTTTCTGCAAGTCTAAATTAACCACATCCACTGGTTTTTCTCAGTCAACTCTACTAATTACATCGACAAAGAATTCCAATATATTCATCAGGCATGATTTTCCGTTTGTAAAGTCATGCTGACTTTGCCTGATTATACCACTGCTTTTCAAATGCTGAGTTATGAAATCCTTGATAATGGATTGTAACAACTTCCCCAGTATTGATGTTAGGCTCACTGGTCTATAGTTCCCTGTTTTCTGTCTACCTCCCTTTTTGAATATCAGGCTTACATTAGCTACTCTCCAATCTGTAGGAACCAGTCCAGAATCCAAGGTCGTGGGCAAGGCTCAGTTGCATGACTCTCCCTAAGAGATGGGTGCAAGAGTCTAGGTGGAAGGGTAAAAATAAGCGGTTATCCCCTGAGGCATTCTACTAGTCTAAGTCAATTCAGAATATAATGAGCAGCTGATGGTGCCAAGGTGCTGCCATCTCCATGGCTGTTAATGGTTAGCTCTGCCTCCTCACAACACCAGGACCTGGGTTTGATTCCCAATTTGGGTCACTGTCTGTGTGGAATCTGCACATTCTCCCCATGTCTGTGAGGGTTTCCTCCAGATTCTCCTTCCACAGTCCAAAAGATGTGCTGGTTAGGTGCATTGGCCATGTTAAGTTCTTCTCGGTATACCTGAATAGGCGCCTGAGTGTGGTGACTCGAGAATTTTCACAGTAACTTCATTGCAGTGTCAATGTAGCCCTACTTGTGACTGTAATAAATAAACTTTCAACTTAAAATGAAACTTGGTAGAGTGTGCTCCTTCATTATAATGTGAATAGGCAATAACAGTGACTAGATTTTCCTATGGAAAGCGTCATCTGTTCCAGTGTCCGGAACCAGCTGCCCAACAATTACCTGACTGTTGATTGATATCTCCACCAATAAACAGCAACCTTTCCATCCGCTTCTTATTGCTCAATAGGTACACCTCATTTTATACCAGCACCAAGTCGAGACACCCAGGCAGGGTCCGCTGCAGCATCTGTGCTATTCCCAGGGTCGATTCACCATCATGCACTCATCACCTTCCTCCCTCCCTCCCTTACAATCTCTGAGAGACAAAAATCCGATCACTCAGGGCAGTTTCTCCCAAGTCGGGTTTCTGGGATTGTGAAAATTCCTCACTCCATATACTTGTCTCAGGAGCAAAAATCCGGCCTTCAGTTTCCATTTTTCCTGGTGTAACAGTACCGTTAGTATAACTTCAATCTAGAAAAATAATACCAAAGAAATTTACTGATGCTACTCGTTGGTAATTCAATACAGTTAAAACTTCTCATGTGCATTGTTTATAATAATCTTCCTCCAAGTGGCTCTGACTGAATCTATTGTCGTATCTGAAAACCAACAATAAATTTTTCATGCTAGTCTCAGTTGCATTCATGATGGATGATGGTATCTTTAGCAAGTCAGTATTCCTAAGCACTGAGAATAACTGGAAAGGAAGAGTTTATGGTGACAATGAGTAAAGAGCTTGATATCTACTGGTTATAGATGTTTGAATGCTATTGCCACACATTAAACTCTGAAGAAAAGTTCTATCAGTTTAATTTTGTATTTTATATTAATAAATTAATCATAAGTAGATTAGGGATAGAAGCTACTAAATGTAAGTTCAGATTTCCTTAAGAATTTATCTTTGAAAGTCCTAAAATTTTTGGCTAAATGTGAAGAAAATATTGCTATTTAAGTCTTTCAAACAATTGAAGTACATAGGTGTACTACCCACTCCATCTACAGCACGAGATGGATAGCATACACTTTTTCCAAAGAGTAAACACAACAGTTGGTCCAAGGGATAAAGCAAATATTCAACTACTGGACTGACATTTACAGACTCTTCTTGTCAAGCAAGTGGATGTATCTTCACCACTGGGATATCTTTATCTAACAATTCACCATCCTGTGTGTACTTCTAACAAGGGAAGTGGGGAACCTAGCTCTTCCTCCCTCCTTCTCTCTCTTTCTCTCTCCCCATCCCTATTTCCTTTCTCCCCCTCCTCCTTTCTCCTCCCCTCTTGACCATCCCTCCCTCTCCAATCTATTTCTCTCTTTACACTGTTCTCTCCCTCTCTCTATTCGCCTGTTAACTCCTTATCTCTCTTTCTTGTCTCTCTTGTTCCCTCCCTCTCCCTCTCTCACTCTGTTCCTCACTTTCTTTCATGATCTCTCTTAGCCTCTCTCTATCTCTCTATTCCCCTTTCACTGTTCCCTCTCTTTCTCCCCTCTCACTTACCCTGTCATGGGTTCAGGATCTAGTGGGGTACTTTAGGGTTTGTCTACTTTCCTTAAGAAAGCGACTTTAACTGAAATTCATAAAACAAAGTTCTTGCTTATTTATATCTCAATGTAATTCTTAGGAACACTGCATGAATTTACACTTCCCTCTAAATCTGTTACTTGGCCATGTGTCATTACCTCACAGTTACATCAACATCATGTGCTTCTGATGTCAACCCTTGACTCTACAATACTCCCTTTCTCCTCCCTACAATCTCTCTGTCTCACTCTTTCCCTTCTCTCTCCCTGCCTGTCTCTCTTCACTCCATCTCTCTTTACCTCCCTCTCTTTCTCTCCTCTCTTCTCTGTCTCTTCCCCCTTTCTCTCCACATCTCTTTTTTTTTTCATGCTCTTTCTCCCCCTTTCTGTGGAATGCAATGCTTCACTATAAAATTCAAATACGGATCACAGTTTAATCTCAAAGCTGAGATTCTTCTCCTGCAGCAGCAGTTTTCTTTCACATCTCAGCATTTGTCCTTATATTGAAAGCACATGCCTGGAGATGTGATGCCATGAAGTGGGAGAGTGAATCTAACATGCATTCTGTAAAACTAAATTTGAGTTTTCTATGTTTAATGGTGCAAGAGTAAAAGAAGACAAGGGTTGTCATGGCAGACAGTGGTGATGACAGCATTCCCTGGTGTGAATCTGATAAGAATGAAGAGGGCGCTGGTGGATATAGATACTCACAGAGTAAATGTTCTCCAGGCCTTTTGATTCTCATTTTAAGAAACAAGGCGGGATTTTACAGCCTTGTTTGGGTGAGACCAGAAATTCCCACCCGAAGTCAACAGAGATTTTTATTGTTGGACCCTGGCCCGTGTCAATTCTGTGGCGGATGAGATGGTAATGTTCTGATCACAGTCTTTGAGTTATAATGAAAGCATGTGATGGCTGTGACTTTCAGAATGCCTATTTTTCCTCTCCAGAAGAAAATGTTTACTCTAATTAATAAAGTCTCAGTCAGTCAGTTCGCCACCATCAATGAGAGACTGACAATTGGCAAAAGGAGTATGTGACTCGGGCACTGCACAGGTTTCCCGGCCCCAGGAGCAGGAGGGATCTGCAGGAGATGCCTAAGTCCTTCCCCTCTCCAACCATCCCTCTGCCCCTCCCAATCAATCACATCTTCAAAAGAGGCATCAGAAGATCAGGAGGCTTGGAGGAGAGGTCACCAAACAGAAGGGATCCCAGAGGAAGGGAGAGAAGTCCTGTGCCAGAGGGAGAGTCTGCTGGAGGTTCAGAACGTAAAATTATCAGCTAACTAGTTTATTTATTTGTAGCCATCTCCAATGGTTAAAGCAGCTCAAATGGGAAACAATGAGTAAATTTGTATTGTCTCAATGATCTTCCAGAATGGGACGTGAAAAGGAAATAAACAAAATTGGTGGTAGGTCGGTACAGATGAAATTCAATATGGAGGAGAGTGAGGTGGTGTATTTTGGTAGGAAGAACATGAAGAGGCATTATAAAAAAAAGGGGTAAAGTTCTTGAAGAGGTGCAGGAGTGGAGGGACTGGGTCTGTATGTGCACAAATCATTGAAGATAGCTGAACAGTTAATAAAGGACATGGTATTCTATTCTTTATTAAAATGGCATAGAGTACATGGACAAGGAAGTTATGATGAATTTATACAACACATGAGTTAGACCTCTTGAACAGTTCTGGGTGCCACACACATTAGGAAAGATATGAATGCATTGGACAGAGTGCAGAAGTGATTTACAAAAATGGTTCCAGGGATGAGAAATTTTAGTTATGAAGACAGTTTGGAAAAGCTGGGACAGATGATAGCTCAAGGGAGACTTGATAGAAATCTTCTAAACCCAGAGGTGCTGGATAGAGTAGATAGGGAGAAACTGTTGTCCTCATTATGAGATCAAGAATGAGAAGGCACAGGCTTAAGCTGATTTGCAAAAGAGGGAGATTTGACGTGAAAAAAATCTTTTTCACATGGTGAGTTGTTCAGGTCTGGAATGCGCTGCCTGGAAGTTTGGTGGAGGTAGGTTCAATCAAAGCATTCAAGAGGACATTAGATGATCTCTTGAATAGAAACAACATGCAGAGGTGTAGGGAAAAGGCAGAGGATTGTACTAAGTCATGATACTCGTTTAGAAGGCTGGCTTCCTTCTGTGATTCTGCGAACTAATGGTTTCTCATCATTGCAGCAAGAGCGATAGTGGTAGCAAAAGCTTAAGCCCCAACAACATTGAAGCCGAATCATTTCCAAATGTTTCCAGACTTTGGAGACACAGCCGGCAACCTGTACGCCCCAACTGACAGCAAGATAATTCACCTTCGATGACTTTCAGAGCATCATCTGAATTGTGTCTACAACTGCTTGTAGAAGTAAATCAATGTGACAGTACTGACCACGGTGTTAAACATGCCTGGTACTTAATTTTTACGCGGGCTGGAGATTCTGGACTGACTCTGGAGTTCTCTCCATGGCCAGAACACACATTCTTTATTTGTTACATCAATAATTGTTTACTAATGAAAGTTCAAAACTTACAGCTACCATCAGTGTATTTCAATATCTTCACTGGTTCTTCACATTTGCACACAATATCATGCTGATGCACAATACTTCTATTACAGTGGTGGGTTCACCAAATAATTTTCATGGGTTGGGCTCAATTGGGATAACTGTAGGAAGATAACAATTGTTTATTGAGCCCGGAAAGGCCAACCTGTGATGTCTGCTTCTGTGGGCAATTCTCTAAGAGGGGGCAATCCCCGAGGACCATGTGATCAGGCTGGAGCCTATGGAGTGTTGAGGTGGGAAGCGGAACCAATCAAAAGCTAAGAGTTGTATCCCAGGCCAGGGACGATCCTCAGTTGGAGCCAGGATGTACAGGAGAATAGCTTCATCTTAGTTCTGTCAGACTCTTCATTGCAGATTATTATTTATATTTGGCAATAATTCCTTTCATACTTTGAGTCACACTGAGTCTCCTTTGATTTATTACATTTTCCAATCAGCATTAATCAACCAGTCAGCAATCAGTGACAAGTTTTTCCAGATAGGAAAACCAGCTACTTGGCATCCCAGATCAGCTATTTCGACTGGTCCCAATTCACAATTATTCTCTTTCAGCCGTTTCAGTTGCAGACTGTTTATTCTATCATGTTTATTACATAAAATGTGCTTTTAATTATGTGTTTTAGCAGCTTACACTCTTCATGCATGCTTATAAAACTGATTAATAGCCCACGTCTCATGTTTGCAAATTATGATTTATTCTTGTAAATTGATTAGACTAACATTCATTATTCACTATTACAGTCTCACCAGCGCAAATGGTACTTCAAGTGTGTGAAGGGACAGGATGGTGATATAGTTTTTAGCACTGTTGCCTCACAGTGCCAGGGCCCTGTGTTCAATATTGGCCTCGGATGACTGGCTGTGTGGAGTTTGCACATTCTCCCCATGTCTGTATTGGTTTCCCCTGAGGGTTCTAGTTTGATCGCACACTCTAAAGCTACATGGGTTATGTGAGGCTGCAGAAAGCTCTGCTCAGACCTCATTTGGAGCATTGTGAGCAGTTTTGGGCCCTGTTTGGAAAAGGTCCAGAGGAGGTTCACAAGAATGATCTCTGGAATGAAGAGCTTGTCGTATGAGGAGTAGTTGAGGACTTTGAATCTGTACTTTTTGGAGTTTAGAAGGATTGGGGGGGGGGATATTATTGAAACTTACAGGATACTGCGAGGCCTAGGTTGGATGGACGTGGAGAGGATGTTTCCAATAGTAGGAAAAACTAGAACCAGTGGACACAACCTCAGGCCAAAGGGATGATCCTTTAAAACTGAAATAAGGAGGAATTAATTTCTTCAGCCAAAAAGTGGTGAATCTTGGAACTCTTTGCTGCAGAAGACTGTGGAGGCCAGGTCATTAAGTGTCTTTAAGACAGAGGTAGATAGGTTCTTGATTAATAATAGGATCAGAGGTTATGGGGAAAAGGCAGGAGAATGTGGATGAGAAAAATGTTAGACATGATTGAGTCTGCTCCACCATTCAGTGGGCTGAGTGGCCTAATTCTGCTCCTATGTCTTACGATCGTATGGTCTTGTGATTGGAAATACTAAAATTACTCCTTAGTGTCAGGAGGATTAGCAAGGTAAATATGTGAGGTTATTGGGACATGGTCTGGGTGGGATTGTTGTCAGTGCAGACTCAAAATGGCTTCCTTTTGTACTGTAGGGATTCTCATAATTCTATGGTAAACTGGCTTAAACTGACCTGTCATTGTACAAAGAACAAAGAACAAAACAGCACGGGAAACAGGCCCTTTGGCCCAACGAGCCCGCGCCACCAGTAAAAAGTCTCACAACACCAAATTGAAGTTCAATGGGTTTATTCAGTAGCACGAGCTTTCAGAGCGCTGCTCCTTCATTAGGTAAGCATTCATCAGGTGACTCACCTGATGAAGGAGCAATGCTCCGAAAGCTTGTGCTACCGAATAAAGCTGTTGGACTTTAACTTGCCCAACCCTGTCCAATGCTGGCAACTCCACAACATTATATATGTTAAATGACGTCGAAAACCTCTGTAATGTACGGTGATTAACAACTTCATTGTTATATGTATATTTGTATGTATCAGCTGACCAGACCTTGTAATACAGTTATCACGGTATTTATGCTTGTAAAATTTAAAAAAATGGACTTTACTTTTAAAAGGCAGCCTGACATATGTACAATTACTTCATGAAATGGACTCCAGAGAGTTGGGTGACTTTTTTTAATGGTTTCTACATGGCCAGGGATTAACACTGTGTCTGGACATGTCTCTGGAAAGTCATCAATATCGAAATGGTGTTAATGGTGACTGTCTCTGTTTCAATTGAAGAATCTTAAAGCAACAATGTCTCTTAGATTTACTTGTCCCCCATGAAAATGAGATTTCAAATAAAGGGATTTAGGAAGCTATTTATGGTTGGAATGTCAATGGTATGTCATTCATTCTCCTTTGTGCATCAAGTACATCTGCCAAAAAAACTGTTGTGTGCACAGAGAATGCACTGATATTGATGTCACTTGACTGAAGTTGGCTAGAGATAGAAATGATTTTATTAATCCAAAATGTAGCCCAAACGGTCAATCTTGGATAAGAAGACTTGAGGGAAGACATTTCTCTCCTAGCACAAGATCAGACACTGCCTTGAAAAGAAGATCATCCCAGGAAGCAAAGTATAATGCAGGATTATATTGTTATGATTATAATTAATAATAATTATTATTGTAATCATAACTATTGTGGCTCAGCCACAATATTGTTGTGAAGGGGCAGTAACGTCCAAACTCCATTGTCTCCGGTGAAGGGGAGTCAATGGCCTAGTGTTATTATCACTAGACTATTCATCCTGAAACTCAGCTAATGTTCTGGGGTCCGAGGTTCAAATCCTGCCACGGCAGATGGTGGAATTTGAACTCAATAAAAAATATCTGGAATTAAGAAACTATCGATAATCACGAAACCATTGCCAATTGTCGGAAAAACCCAGCTGGTTCACTAGTATCCCTTAGGCAAGGAAGCCTGCCATCCCTACCTGGTCTGGCTCTATGTAACACCATAAGAAGTCTGACAACACGAGGTTTAAGTCCAACCGATGTATTTGATAGTAAACTCACAAGCTTTTGAGGCTGTCCTCTTTGTCAGGTGAATGAATACATGTGACTCCAAAGTCACTGTAATGTGGTTGACTCCCAACTGCCACTGGGTAACTAGGGATGTCAATAAATGCTGGCCAGCCAGCAACACCCTTGTCCAATGAATAAATAAATGAAAAATCAACAGAAAACCTTTTAAGCCGGCAACATTTCAACCACCATTTTAAGAACTGGTTAAAAAAAGTGATCTGATTCTTCTACCCTTTCATTGAGTGCATGTTCCATGTTTAGAAATCATCATCTGTCACAGTTATATTTTGGGTGTTGAGAGAAATAAATCATTTCTTTAGATTTAAGCTCATGAAAAAGCTTGTTTTGTGTGTGTTCTTTAAAGTCATAGCACTCAAGCGATTAAAGCACGGCTTCTCAAATAGAGTTATCTTACTCTCATCTTGCTACTGTCAGCCAAGAGGTGGGAAAAGGAAAATTAGCCAACATCTCCTCCCTTTCTGTAACACAATATTGATTAACCAGGTGTCGAAGAGCTTTCTATGTTGCTATTGACACTAACATGCTCTGCTGTAAAATTCTGCTTTGTATATTTTTTGCAATGGCTACTTTGCTTTTACCATTGAGTGCTCCATAAAAATGGAAACACAGGGCATTAAAAGTGTTAAATGCAAATGCAAAAGTGTTAAATGCAAATTAATTATTGTAAGTCAACTAATGCCATACTTTCAATATGCTTTTACAGAAATATGATAAACAATCTAGTAGTTACAATATTTCATAGAGAATCTATCATTCATATGGTGGTGTCATCTTGACCATATAGTGTCCATCTTTTGTGTTGCATCAGTTGACCTCAATCAGAACAGCATTAAGAACATTGTGATTAATACGACATAGGAGAGCAAGAGAAAATGACCAGGTTCCTATTTCTGTTTGTTACCTGGTTCCAAGCTAGAAACAGAGCATGAATCAGATGTCAAAAGAGCACAGAGTTGGATTTGCTTGTGATGTGCCCATGGCTAATTACCCTGTTGATACTTACTGCTTTACTTGCCTCAGACCACAATGGTTAGCTGCATCAGACAGCAATCATTCATCTAGACTGATCATCTCATGGCCTGATCCAATATGCGTAGTTGTTCTAAGGCATGTCCTTAGAAAGAGAGAAGTAATGGGCTCCACAATAGGTAAAAAAAAGAATGGACTTGTTGATGAGGCTGCAACAACTTGATCAAAGTTTGAGTGGAACAAATCCAGTCCCTGCTCCACACTGTGTTGCCAATTTTAATGATAGGGTCCATTAATAGGTGTTAAGCCCCTCATTAATATATGTAAGATCACAAACAGTCATTGATTTTCAATTGTTTGTCTGATACACTAATGGTTCTTTCTTTCCAAAGGAAGAGATATCATTTGCTGTTTTGTGCTAACATTCGCAGTGTACAGGAACCTGTAGTTAAAATGAGCACAAAGTGAAGCATAACATGAAATCATAATAAAAAAAATGATACATATGACAGTTAAAAAGAATACCCAGTGGTGAATTTAGAATTATAAACTAACAGCAAAGCAAGCTGCCAAGGTGTGTTTGAAACATTCGTAACTGTTTCAAAGCCACATAATAGAAACCATAATGATCATTCAATCAAATTATTTGCATAAGCAGTTTTTATTGAAATGCAAAAGCATTTTGCATGATTTTGTAGGTGATGTTTTGGTTCAAGGTGTTTAACTGAAGCTTAGTTGACAACTACAAAGCTACTTTAGCTAAAAGGCACTTACTTTACAATTCTGTGAGCAATCAGTAAGAATGCCTCTGAATGTCTGTAGGGTCACCATTGGTCTCCCACTGTAATGTCAGCAGAATAATGGCCGGAAACCATGGAAATTACCATTTCCGCTCAAAATTCTATCAGTCACCAACCAAAGTGTAATGTCCTAACTATGTTCAAGGTTGGGGGTTCAAAACAAAAAGAAAAGGCTATAGTCTGCACATGTAGATTCAAGTTAACAACAATAGTTTTATTTTAAGAGGTCTTGTCTGCACAGAGTACAAACTGTAAGTAAAATAGCAGCATGTGGTAACACCTTAGTGACATCAAATCATATGATCATTTCTTAAAGCATTCAAAAATTTAGATGGTTATGCTAAATTATCCTTAGTGTCCTAAGATTAGGTGAGGCTAAGAGAAATGGAGCTTGGGGAGGGCCTGGGTAAGATGCTCTGTTGGAGTCGGTGTAGACTTGATGGGCTGAATGGCCTCTGTACTGTAGAGATTCTATGACTCTGGATAACAAAAAGTTATATGAAAAGCAGACGACTCATGATTTTATCACAGAGTCTCAGTTCTACCTTTTGTTTGCATCAATATGAAAATCAAGTCAATATTCTCCCCTTCAATAGAGCCACAGAGTCCACAACACAAACTGTTCACCCAGCAGGGTAACAAATAAATTATGGCTCATGTTGAGGAGCATAATTGACCCAGCATGTTCCTGGACCAGAAGCTCAAGGCTCATCAGAACTTAGGCCTTGTCCTCATTTTAATATGGGTCAAATTGGCCGTACCTGTCATACCTTCAAAGTTGAATACTACATGGCCTGATCCAATTTGGGAAACTTACCTAATCAGTAGTAGTTCTGAAGTATGCCTAAGAAAAAGGGAACAGGGAATAATCCAAGGCTAATAGTGGGTCCAAAGTATACTCTATCTGATTTCATGGGCCAGTAAGTAAAAATAACATGCATTTTTTAATGATAGCTTTCCTGCAACTTGATGTGTTCAGCTGTATAAGAAGGTTTAGTCCTAACACTCTAAAGTTCACAACTCTGGCATTAAATCAGCACTGACCCTAATTGTTTCATCATCTTCTATATGCATCTGGCCAGCTTTAACATTTAACAAGAGGGCATCTGGCATGCTTCACATCAATAATGTGTTTGTGCAGGCTGTTAAACACCAATTTGGACTTCAACGGGCACTCGTAGCCACTAGGAGCTACTGAGCCCTATTTCTCTCCCTTAGACAGGGATTTTAGGTTCCATCTGCTGCAGGACTAGAAATTCTCAGTCAAAATCAATGGACCTTTGAATGGATCATCAAGTTTTCCATCCAGTCCATGGCAATTCTCACTGCAAGCAGGACCAGAAAATCCCTATTCTCTATTCATCAGCACCCTTCATTGTCTTTCCATTTGAATATATGCTCCTATCCATGTTTAAACCCCAAATTCAGTGCATAACAAAATTAACCACAATGAAATGCAAAAGTTGCCTGCCCCTTTTGCTCAGTGATGTATGGCCTTTTGTTTTTGGAGCCCTCATTTTAAAGTTTATTTATTAGTGCCACAAGTAGGTTTACATTAATGCAGCAATGAAGTTATTGTGAAAATCCCTGAGTCACCACACTCCAGTGCCTATTCAGGTAACTGAGCATGGCCAGTTCACCTAAGTAGCATGTCTTTCAAATTATGGAAGGAAACTGGAGCACCTGGAGGAAACCCATGCAGACACAGGAAGAACGTGCAGGCTTCACACAGACAATGACCCAAGCCAAGAATCGAATCCAGGCCTTTGGCGCTGTGAGACAGCAATGCTAACTACTGTGCCATCATGCTGCCCTGTGGTTGTCGAGCCTCTGAATAATTGATGTTAGATGTAAGGTCCACAAAGATTGGTTGAGTATTTGCAACAAGGCAAACAGTGAAAAGTATTATCTATTTTCTCAAAATGCTTTAAAACCACATTAATATCTTAGTCAGATTAGCATAGTCAAGGCTAGCTTATGAGTAATGCTGTTAAATTATTGAACAATTGCCTTTAAGTCAAGGGTACGGAGATCATTGGTATATAGTCATTGCACATTGACTATAAACAACTGTTTATTAAAAACATTATTTAGACAAGGAACTTGGTTTAAAGAATGAGGTCCACAATTAATTTGGTTCAAACTTACTAAATCACAAAAAAGACATTGCTTTACATCATTAAAATGGTATTCATGGCATTTGTTCCTTCGCAATGTGCAATATGTTCCCTGAGCATTACATTTCTGCATCATGAACAAATCTACCCTAATCCTCCATAGATTAAACAGTTAATTTATTTTCCAATTCCACTTTCTGGTGGCATGGTGGCACAGTGGTGAGCAGAGTGAGAGATAATCTTACTGAAACCTAGAGAATGGGATTCTCCCCAAAAATGTTTAAGTGTTGAATTCACGTAAAAACTGGATTAAATCATAGGGGGATTTTCAAAGTGAATCTCCCACACTCGGCACTGTAGAATGTACTAGCTTAAATATCATTAAGAATCAGTGGGCGGGGCCTATTCCTGCTGGAGAAGCTGGCAGCATAGCACTGAGTGCACCACTGCACGTGCCAATCTGCAGCTCTGCATGGCCCGCATCTGGATCGCTCACCAGCTCAATCACTGGCTAGCGCAGCAACATCCCATCACAAGCCTTGCGAACCCACCACCCAATTGCTGGCCTCTTGGACATGTCCAGACCAGCCCCAGACCGCTCCCCAACCCTTACCCCTATCCAGCAGCCCCGGCTGCCCCACCACCCCCACCCACAGTCCTGATCCCACCCCCTTTGGCAGCTGACACCCCCCCCCCCCACACACACACACACACACTGATGGCCAGCCAAGATTACTGGCTTACTTCCCTCTGTCATCACCAAGGGCAAAACAGCAGTGGGACTTCCATTCCCACCAATCTCTTTCCCAAGAGGCCCTGTGCTCTATAGGCTCTTCCTCCATTAGGCTTTGGCCTTTTGGTTCATCCCGATGCCTGGTGAGAAGCCCTGGGGTGCTTCCTTGGGCATTGGTACTTTGCCTCTTGGGCAGTGCAGGGGCCAGGCTGGCAATGCCCAGGGGACAGCGCCTCTTATCCCCAACCTCCTGGGGGGTCTCTATGGCCCCCCTTCACTCCAATAGTGCCAGGTTGCCACCTCCCTGCAAGTGGGGAGCTATTATAAACCCTGTTGGAGTGAGACACTTCAGGTTGGGGAGGAGGCTCTAATGGGCCCAGAAACTTCAGTGCCGTGCCCAATAATCACATTCAAATCTCCGCTTAAATAAATTGTATAGCTCCGCTCCAATTTCAGGTGCAGAGCTGACAATGCCAGAATTTGGTGGCTGGAGACTCGCAGAGGCCATGGTGCCCAGCGGTGAGCCTGATACATGGTCTCCACTTGAGTCTCCTGGCCCATATAAAGATATTTCCCATTCTGTGCAGTCTAGGACCCAGCGACATGGTTTAAAAATTAGGGGTCCCCCCATTTAAGATTGAGATGAGGAGAATGTTTTTTCCTCAGATTCCTCAGATGGTTGGTAATCTGTGGAAATTTCTTCCCTATGAGGGGTGGAAGTGGGTTGATTGAATACATCCAAGACTGAGTTTGACCAGATTTTTGATAGAGAATGGAATCAAGGGTTTTAGGGTATAGACAGGAAAGAGGAGTTTTGAGGCCTAATCAAATCAACCATGGTCTTATCAAATGGTGGAGCAGGCTAGAGGGAAAATAGGCTACCTCTGCTCTTAATTCTTGTGTTCTAGTTCTTGCATAGATTGAGTGATATATACATTACTCAGATCTTTGGCCTGAACAGCGACAATCTAGGAACTGCCAGTGCTTTGATTGAGAATGCATCCACATGGTTTTGTATTTGTCCTTCTAGTGGAAGAGGCTGTTTGATTATAAGGAGGCTGTGCTAAGCATATTTTGTCAGCAAAGGACACCATTGATATTGGCTTTTCCTGTGCCATTTTTCCCAATGGCTCTACTTCGGACACCAGAGACACAGCCAAGCCTGGCATTATAGTTTTCCTGAAGGAGGATCTCTTCTTCATTTGCAATGCCATTGAGAACTTTATCAAGGCTAGAATAGATCATTTCCTTAACATCTAAATTGGAGTTGAGGATTGGGCATAACTGCTGATAATGATGGTGTATTGATTTTGGCTGAGATTAGGTGAAATGTCATGACTCTTTCAGTTATGCAATTAAGGATTTCTGGTATAAGGTCCTTTTCTGAATGGCAAAACCAATGCTGAAGGCATGAGGGTTAACTTTTTTTTTCCAATGGAAGATGTGGCCCCCTGCTTGCTCCTTCTCACTGAGAGTGGTGATGCCTTTATGGAGTCCTGATAGCTCACATGATATGATTGCAGTTCTTCTTTCCAGAAGGTCACTCTTGTGTTCATCCAAGTGTTCTAATATTCCAATTTGCAAAATGAAGTGCATTATTTCTCTAAATATGGAGATGGTAATCCCACAGGATGTGTTTGCCCAGCCAGGTGAAAGTGGGACAGCCCATTTTTAGGGTAAATTCTCTAGCCCTCTTACAATTTGGGGTGAGCAGAGGATATCTTAAAGAGAGTTCTCAGTCACACGTTGCCAAAGACTTCTGTCCAAGGATCTTCATGTGTCTGTTGCCTACATGCAGATTCTTGAATAGGGACACCTAGGCTTGCAGCTTTGTCCCAGTTGTTAGTTCTCCATTGCCACTTTGACTTGGCAACTCAGTCATAGTAGAAACCTGCATATAACAAAATGGCGGCCTTGTGGTACTGTCACTGTCAACACCATCTTGACAGGCTGATGGACTGGAACTTCCTTGCCACTGAAGGGTGGCATAGCGGCGCAGTGGTTAGCAGTGCTTCACAGCGCCAGTGACCTGGGGTTCGATTCCTGGTTTGGCTCACTATCTGTGTGGAGTTTGCATGTTCTCCCTGTGTCTGAGTGGATTTCATCTAAATACTCCAGTTTCTTCCCACAATTAAAAGACGTGTTGGTTAGGAGCAGTGACCCGGATTGTGGCAACTAGCGGAATTTCACAGTAACTTCATTGCAGTGTTAATGTAAGCCTTACTTGTGACTAATAAATAAACTTTACTTTTGGTTCATCATCAGAGCTTTGAAACACAAACTGAAAACCTGGCCTACACTAGGAATCTCTGGTGCCGCTGTAATGAGTTGAGTTTTTATATGTGGATGAAGTATCTGCTGCTATAGTGGTGGCCAGAGCTGGTTGTTGTGGACCAGAGTATCTGTGAAGAACCAGCTTTTGATGTGAGCTCCAGCACCATGCTCAGTCTTCTTTCATTTTTGGTAAAAACTTTGCCAGCTGATTGACCATCCGCAAGAATCACTGGAGGTTAAATTGAGGATGGGATTGAGAACTTGCTGATAATCTTGGGTTTTTTTTTTTGTGGGTCTGTACAATAACGTAATTGCTAACAATGTGGCTCGTAATTGAATTGGTGTTGTGGAAAACGTGCTTTTATCAGTCATCGTCAGCCTTCGTTCTGCAGTGAGTCTCCTGTTACGTTCATTCACCATTTTGTATTGTGAACCAATACGTCATCCATTTGGCAAAAGACCGTTTAAAGGCCATGTAAAATGGCTGACATCATACATTAGAATATTTCTGCATTGGCCTGATTCCAAATGGCAGGAAGTTAAAGCAGAATCTGCCAAAGAGGGTAATACATATTGGGATAAAAGAGTAATGGCAGTCTGGAATCTTCATCAAAAGGGAGTTGCCAAAAGCTGCTGATATTTGAAAATACCACTTCAAAAGTTTAGTCAGGCTTTTGTTCACTGAGGACTGGGATGTACTTCTCTGCCTGTTGCTTTATTGAGTTGTTCAGCTTGACATAGATATGGCTAGGCCTGTTTGGCTTTGGGACAGGGACAATCCCAGAACACCATGTGACTGGCAAGATGACTACCATGTCTATCATTTTGTCCAGCTGCTATAGCAGCTGCCCTTTGATTGGGTGGGGTGTCTTAAATAATGTGACACAAGGATTGTGTATCCCTTCGCAGTGTGACCCTGTAAACATTGTTCAGTTGCCCTGATCTTGTGAAGTGTTTCAGGAACTCAGATTTGTAATTGGAACCAGGCTCTTGCTGGCTGACCTTGTCAATCATCTGTAACAGGTTAAGTTCAATACTGGCTTTGCGGCTTAATAATAAATATTTCTGGTTGTGGATCTCCAAGCAGGCCTCAGGGATTGTTTTATTTTTGCCTCTCAGTGTCGCTTGGATTGTGCCTTTCACCAGGAGCTTTAAGCTCCTGCTCCTAATATGGGTCATACAAACATATAAATAGGAGGAAGAGTAGGCCATTTTGCCCTTCAATCTTTCTCTGCCATTCAGTGAGATCATGACTGATCTGACTATAAGCTCAACTCCTCTGTCCCACCTACCCGCATAACCTTTCACCCCCTCACTTTTCTGTAATCTATCTGGTTCTGCCATAAAAATATTCAAAGACTCTGCCTTTTGAAAAAGAGAGTTCTAAAGACTTATGACCCTCTTAAAGAAAAACATCTCCTTTTCTCTGTCCTAAATGGGTGATACCTTATTTTTAAACAGTGACCTCTAGTTCTAGATTCTCCCACAACAGAGAACTACCACGCCTCCCACCCGTCACTGAGGTGTGGCTGTGTGTCTTCTGGACTTGTAGCCTTGCCCTTGTGGATAATCATTGGACCTTCTATACTTGTCAGAGTGTTTGTCCCGCACAGTTTGCCATGCTGTCCAATTCTGTTGCACTAAAAGCATTAAACTGAAATTGCAGGATTATAATCTCACCTGTCGGGGTCTTTTGTTCTACATTGTTGGTATGTCACTCTGCTGGCCAGTTTGAATATTGCTTTCTCTAGCTAGCAGTGTCTCTGTCTCTTTGTTGCTTAACTGTGAATTGGCCTATGCACCACAGTTTACTTTCTCCCCTTAGCTTGGGTTGTGGGCTGCTTACGGAGTTCTAACTACCTGCTAATCTGAATTGCCTTTTCCAGAATTTTCCTTTGCTTACGTTAGGTCAGACAGCACTTCATCTGATTCTGCTACCACTATGTTGTCTCTGATGAGTTCAAATTTTAAGGCTCCATATTTACAACCTTCTGCCATCCTCTACGGATTATTGATGAACGAATCACCTGGTTCCCCGGCTGTTGCATTCACTTCTTGAATTTAGCTCTTTCGAGTATTTAATAATTTCTTAGATTAAAATAAATGTTGAATGATTTTAGTACCTCTTTGAATTTTACATGATTCATCAATTACCTGATGAGGACAGAATTGTCAGCTATAACCTTACCTGTCGTCAAATAAGGTAATAATATCCAAGATGAGATCTTCCCAGCCACGCATTTCCAGCTGGTTGGTAGTGGCAGGATTTTCTGGTGCCAGCGGGATTTTCCATTGACATTATCCCATGCCAGTATGAAACCCCGCAGGCACTGCTAACGAGACAGGAGTATCCTGCTGGCCTGAATGGCCAGAGAATTCTAGCCCAGTGTCCAGAAACACTGCTTGAGTAAGATACTGGAGGACCAGTATCGTAATGAAGGCCATTTAGTGGGCCCTCTGCTGGGTGCCACGGCCTCCATGAGTCTCTAGCAGCTGGATTTCCGCTGACATCAGCTCCACGCTAGATTTCTGGAAAGTTAATCTTTCATTTTTGAGATTCCAGACCAATCTGAACATTTTTATGATCCAAATTCAGGTAGGAGACCTGGAAACATTTGTATTAATCCACCCCTGACCAACCTCTGGTGTTACTGCAAAGGAGTACCCCAGACCACAATGATGTGGACAAGAATGTTTAATAGATCTTACTGCAAATATCTACAGTAATTTTCAACAGAGCAACATGTTGTAGTTAGTGTGTCTGCTGTGAAGGGCTGAGGGCCAAAACATACAACAGATTAAAGAATGGAACAGCGTGTAAATCGTACAGATTCATAAACAATGGGCAGAACATTATAGCTACTAGAATGTATTGACAGTTTTATTTTCAATTATGCCTTTAAGTATGATTGTTGTTCATGGCCTGTCTATTTATAAGACTTACAAATACACTTCTACAGAAGATAATTTATTATCGTCAGAAGTAAAAATGTTATAATTGTATCATTTGTTCTCACATGCCAGACCTCAGAGAGCTTGGTCAGCAGACATTCCAACAGTGACAGGTCTTTAAATGTATTTTTAAAAGGAAAAAATATTGCATGGTTTTAATTTACACAAAGCATAGATCCCTATTTGGCAATGATATGATCAGGTATGTAAAAACAGCCATCAGGGAGTTTACTGCAGATAGATTAAGTTATCATCCAAATAATATGTATGATTCTGATTGGCCACTGGTAACATCACATAACTTCAAATGAAAACTGCTCTGAAAAATGCTACTGAAAGCCAAGATTATGACCTTTTGATCAGAATGTAAACAATGTTTGCACCACAGAGTCCTCTTAAGGTTTACTTTTAACATCTCATTAGCTGCCATTACATCCTTAATTTCTCTTTCTCCATATTTGACCCAGCCTTCCCTCTTCTTCAGAGAGGGGCATGGTGGTTAGCACTGTTGCCTCGAAGTGCCAGGGACCCGTCGTTAGGTATCTGTCTGTGCGGAGTTTTCACATTTTCCCGTGTCTGCATGGGTTTCCTCCAGGGGTGCTCTGGTTTCCTCCCACAGTCCAAAGATGTTGATTGGCCGCTCTAAATTGCCCCTTAGTATTGGGGGACTAGCAGGGTAAATATGTGGTGTTTTGGGGATAGAACCGGCGTGGAAGACTTGTCAGTGCTGGCTCAATGGGCGGAGTGGCCTCCTTCTGCAGTGGAGGGATCCTATGATTCTCCTGAAGATGTCATCACCTGCCTTGACATGGTTCTATGATTGGGTGGGGGGGTGGTGGGGGGTGGTGGAGGGGGTGTGGGGGGGTGGGTAGGGGAGGTGTTGGGGGGGAAGGCTAGTGGGTCCAGAGATTTCAGCCCCAGGCCCGCTAATTAGATGGAAATTGTAGACAGATTCTAATTTCAATACATTTATGCAGCTCCGTGCCGATTTCTAGCGTGGAGCAGATGCCAGCGGAAATCCAGCTGCTAGAGACTCATGGAGGCCGTGGCACCCAGCAGAGGGCCCACTAAATGGCCTTCATTATGATACTGGTCCTCCAGTATCTTACTCAAGCAGTGTTTCTGGACACTGGGCTAGAATTCTCTGGCCATTCAGGCCAGCAGGATACTCCTGTCTCGTTAGCAGTGCCTGTGGGATTTCATACTGGCATGGGATAATGTCAATGGAAAATCCCGCTGGCACCAGAAAATCCTGCCACTACCAACCAGCTGGAAATGCGTGGCTGGGAAGATCTCGCCTTGGATATTATTACCTTGTTTGACGACAGGTAAGGTTATAGCTGACAATTCTGCCCTCATCCGGATTCCTAAAGGAAGCTGAACAGGTGCAAGATTGTTGACTCATTTCCCCCTATAGCCCAACTATTGCTTTCCTTATCCGTGAATTAGCTGATGACCCCTTGCAGGGATAAAAGGCCCAGAAGGTTAAGAATTCACTTCATAAATTTCTAAAAATGTGAAACACATTGGGAAAGCTCTAAAAACACTTATGGAATCCAAAGTTTTATAAATAAGTGCACTGAGAACAAAAGCACACTGGTAACACTCAACTTATACAATTCATTGGTGAAGCCATAGTTAAAATATCAGAAAGAATTTTAAACACCCCATCACATCCAATGGAAACCAGATCAAGATGAGTTAAAAAAGTATTTACCCACTAATGCCCTCAGGTAAGTGATTGCATTCTTCCACCGTATGAGGCAAAAGACCCAGCCAAAGCAAGGAAATAAAATCAGACCTTTTGTCTCTGTGTCATCAGAGACTGAATACTCAATGCTATGGAAATTCTGATGTGCTGACCTCCATGAGAATTACCCAAGGGGATTCAACTTCCAATGGATAATACCCTTGTTACTTGAGACCCTCCATGAATGTTTCTGACTTGGAGTTAGAGTCAGGGACTTCAGACAGTTCCGATATACTTATGAGGATAATAACCCAGGAAGTGTTAAACCCAGCCTAACTGCTGTGTGACTCCTGAACGAATTCCCTTATCCCCCACAATCACTCACACTAATTGAAGTAACTCCACTGAGACTGATGTCTTTTCACGAAACTTTCATTTATTTGCATAGTAAGCAACATTCTGACAGGTACTTCCTCGTACGGAATATAAACCCTGAGTGCCTGACATGCCACGTGATGTATGCATGTCCTGATTATTGCCTTAATCTGGGAGCTTGTAAGAGCTCCACAACATGAAGTTTGTTAAAGTCATTCAATTGATCTCCAGACTGCACGCCTGATCCCCAACTTTCCTCCACTGTCTACCCTTTCCAATTACCCAACTAGCCCTCTGACATACCTGACCAAACTTCTGACCCCACCTACCTCCCTGCAAACTATCCCTCCCATAAATAACCACTGACCCTTCAATTACTCCTAACCTGACCCAACCACACCTACCCATTGAGCCAATCTTACGATCATTGCAGCTCCTGGAAAGATCCAAGCCATTGTATTTTATATTGGATGCCTTGCTTTACAAACAATGTCAAAGCAATGGAAATAGTGTAAAAGAGATTCATCAAGATGACATCAGGTATGTGAGGTATTCTGAGAAACATTTCCAGAAAGATGAGGGCAAAATTCAATAACAGCCACTCAGGCATCAGGATTGCAATGCTTGATTCGCTCACACCTGCTGTTTCTGATGGAGACGAAGCAGCCATTTTGTGTTGTCTGTTAATTGACAGGATTGCTGTGTGCAGCCAACACAGTTGAGCATCTGCACGCCTCAGCAAGGAGCTGATGTTAGTGCGGGATGGCACAGTGCCACAGTGGTTAGCACAGCTGCCTCTCAGTGCCAGGAATCTGGGTTCAATTTTGGCC
The DNA here is from genome assembly GCA_024679065.1 of Sphyrna mokarran. NCBI lineage: Eukaryota > Metazoa > Chordata > Chondrichthyes > Carcharhiniformes > Carcharhinidae > Sphyrna > Sphyrna mokarran. The sequence continues at coordinate 49,722,762 of JAGIQG010000012.1, read as the reverse complement.
TTGGGTGATTATCTGTGTAGAGTTTGCATGTTTTTATTGTATCTGTGTGGGTTTTATCCAGGTGTTCCGGTTTCCTCCCACATTCCGAAGTGTTAGGTTGATTGCCCATCTAAATTGCCCCTTCCTGTCAGAGATCAGCAGGGCAAATGTGTGATGTTACAGGGATAGGGCCTGGGTGGGATTGTTGTTGGTGCTGACTCAATGGGCCGAATGCCCTCCAACTGTACTATAGGGATTCTGTGGATTCTATGAACATGACCCTCAAGATGCTTTGTGAATTGATAAGTTCAAGCTAGCATATAAGATATTAGAAAGAATCACTGAATTAACCAGACCTCTAACAATATCAGTTTGTAGAGTTATCCTGCTCAATTTAAACAATGAAAGAAAGGCTTACCTTTATATAGCACTGTTAGTTGAATCTTCAATCATTTCCAGTATTGTGGCCCTGGAGTGGAGCATTTCCTATTGACTACTCATATTGGAAATTCCAACGTGCCATCTTTGAATTGAATGAAAATAACTTTTCTACCCGAGAAAGGAATATTTTAAAACTAATAAGATAAATAATAAATGATTTTCAAACACTAACAGAAAGCAATTTGCCAACAGATAACATAAATGGCCATCTTCCAGAAAGACCCGCACAGACATATCTGACAGAAAGATAAATATTAAAAAATCTTCTCATAAAAATAATTCTGGTCTATATAAATAAGATAACAACTATTTTTATTGGATAGATTTCTCATGCCTACTTTTAATTAGAGGAGGCTTGTTATGGAATATAGTCAGCAGAACAGGCCCAATTTTAATGTGGGGAGAATTTCTGGGGGAATGGTGGGGGGGAGAGGGCTGTGTGGGTGAAACCTGCAAGTTAATTCAGCATGCTAAATTCATGCATTTTAGCTTTGTTGAGGTTGTAAATTTTGACTTCTGTGTGTTTCGTTGTCAGGCTCCACATTAGGCATGATGTGTGCCCACAGGAGGAGATTTTAATTCCTTTAAAAGGTCAACATAGAAATGGAATTTAGAGGAACCGGGAGGTTTTTAATGTTGGGTGCACAGAGAACAAGAGAAGGGGAGATAACAAACTCACAAATAGCTGGTAACAGAATTATTTCTGACATAATGTGTTCCCTTTATTTCATGAATGGTTGAACTGTGGATGGCACAGTGGCACAGTTGTTAGCGCTGCTGCCTCACGGTTTCAGGGACCCAGGTTCGATTCTTAGCTTTGAGTGACTGTCTGTGATAATCATTCAATCAAATTTGTGATGAACATTCAATTCAGTAAATGTTCCATAACTTTCCCATTGGATTTACAGGACATATTCTGAGAATGTTTATAGTGGCTCAGTTGGTAGCACTCTTGCCTCTGACTAAGGCAATCGGGGATTCAATCCCACTTCAAAGACCTGAGCGCAGAATTTAGTCTGGCACTTATCCATGCAGATGAGACGAAGAAACTACACCATTTACATGCACACCAAGAACAGAAAACTTGAAAAACTTGGCATCGCCACCAGCAACAACTAAGCCTCCCTTGGCACCACAGTAGAAAACAGCACTACCGCAGGGAGATCCATTGTTAACTTGTCGGACTACACACTTCAATCAGAGGAAATAGAAGTTCTCAGCCGAGGGCTCAATTTCTGTCCCACCACCAAAATGGACCCCATCAGTCTCGCAGCGGACACAGAGGAATTCATCAGGCGAATGAGGCTGCGTGAGTTCTTCCACAAACCCCAAGAAGCCAATAGCGAACTCAATGAGACAGCTAATGAACCAGAACAGCTGACAGAGGGATCCGCAGTGCAGCAACCGAAGAGGAATGAATCCAATTGGACTCCTCCGGAAGGCCGCTGCCCCCGACTGGACATGTATGCCCAAGCCATCAGGAGGTGCGTGAACACCAGATTCATCAACCGCACTTACAAGACAGTCCCGAACATCACCCAAGCACAAAGCAAGGCCATCCGTGCTCTCAAGACCAACCGCAACATTGTCATCAAACCAGCAGACAAAGGAGGCGCCACCGTCATACTGAACAGAACGGACTACTGTGAAGAAGTGTACTGACAACTAAACAATGTGAAACACTACAGACAGTTACCAGCAGATCCAACCAAAGAACACACTCGTCAACCCAACACTCTGATCAAAACCTTTGATCTGGACCTTCAGAACACCCTCCGGCCTCTCATTCCACGTACTTCCCGCATTGGAGATCTCTACTGCTTCAAAAGATACACAAGGCAAACATACCCGGCCGTCCCATCGTATTGGGCAATGGGACCCTGTGTGAGAACCTCTCTGGCTATATCGAGGGCATCCTCAAACCCATTGTACAAAGAACCCCCAGCTTTTGTCGTGACACTACAGACTTCCTACAGAAACTCAGCACACATGGAGCAGTTGAACCAGGGACACTCTTTGTCACAATGGATGTCTTGGCGCTCTACACCAACATCCCCCACGACGATGGTATTGCTGCAACTGCCTCAGTACTCAATGCCAACAACTGCCAGTTTCCGGATGCAATTTTACAACTCATCCGCTTCATCTTGGACCACAATGTCTTCACCTTCAACAATCAGCTTTTCATCCAGACACACGGAACAGCCATGGGGACCAAATTCGCACCTCAATATGCCAACATCTTCATGCACAGGTTCGAACAAGACTTCTTCACCACACGAGATCTTCAACCAAGGTTATATACTAGATACATTGATGACATCTTTTTCCTTTGGACTCATGGTGAATAATCATTGAAACAACTGTATGATGATATCAACAAGTTCCATCCCACCATCAGACTCACCATGGACTATTCTCCAGAATCAGTTGCATTCTTGGACACACGCATCTCCATCAAGGACGGTCACCTCAGCACCTCACTGTACCGGAAACCGACAGACAACCTCACAATGCTCCACTTCTCCAGCTTCCACCCTAGACACGTTAAAGAAGCCATTCCCTATGGACAAGCCCTCCGTATACACAGAATTTGCTCAGATGAGGAGGATCGTGACAGACACCTCCAGACGCTGAAGGATGCCCTTGTGAGAACAGGATATGGCGCTCGACTCATCGATCGACAGTTCTGACGTGCCACAACGATAAACCGCACTGACCTCCTCAGAAGACGAACACGGGACACGGTGGACAGAGTACCCTTTGTTGTCCAGTACTTCCCCGGAGCGGAGAAGCTACGACATCTTCTCCGGAGTCTTCAACATATCATTGATGATGATGAACATTTCGCTAGGGCCATCCCCACCACCCCACTTCTTGCTTTCAGACAACCGCACAACCTCAAACAGGTCATTGTTCGCAGCAAACTACCCAACCTTCAGGAGAACAGTGACCACAATACCACACAACCCTGCCACAGCAACCTCTGCAAGACGTGCTGGATCATAGACACGGACGATATTATCAAACGTGAGAATACCATTCACCAGGTACATGGTACATACTCTTGCAACTCGGCCAACATTGTCTACCTAATACATTGCAAGAAAGGATGTCCCGAAGCATGGTACATTGGGGAGACCATGCAGACACTACGACAGCAGATGAATGAGCATCGCTCAACAATCACCAGGCAAAACAGTTCCCTTCCTGTGGGCGAACACTTCAGCAGTCATGGGCATTCGGCCTCCGACCTGCGGGTAAATGTTCTTCAAGGGGGCCTTCATGACACACGACAGCGCAGAGTCGCTGAGCAGAGACTGATAGCCAAGTTCCGCACACATGAGGACGGTCTTAATAGGGATCTTGGCTTCATGACACACTATCTGTAACCCCCGTAACTTGCCTGGGTTAGCAAAAAACCTCACTTACTGTGCTGTCTGGAGAAAATACACAATTCTCTAACCAATGCTCAGGATTCCCTTCACACACATTGTTAGCCACTTTAACACTTGAATAGCAGGTTAGATGTAAGGATTCGCATTCTAATCAGCAATCTGTGATTGTCTGTGCTGATATGTGTGCTATTGCAGACCAGAACACTGCACTTGCCTGACGAAGACAAAAAGGTCGAAAGCTCGCAAATTTACTATCAAATAAATTGGTTGGATTTAAAATTGATGTTGCTAGATTCTGACTGAGTTCTTACTTATCCAGAACAATAAACTCTTATCTTTTTGAGCAGCATGGTGACGTAATAGTTAGCACTGTTGCCTTACAGTGCCAGTGATGCGGGTTCAATTCTAGCCTTGGGTGACTTTCTGTGGAGCTGGCCATTCTTCCCATGTCTGCATATGTTTCCTCTGGGTAATCTGGTTTCCTTTGCAAACCAAAAGTGTGCATTAACTTTGCTACATACATTGGGTTACAGGGTTAGGGTGGGGGATTGAGCGTAGGGTAAGTGCAGACTTGATGGACTGCAGGGGTTTCTATGATTCTATGAGAAGGCTGAGTGTGATGATATTTACAAATGTTACATTGCAACAAACCAATTCAAATCTATTTCATTCGTCTTTCAGGACATTTGCATACAGAGCAAGTATTAATAGGGATGTGTGAGGACAGTTCCTCATTCCTTCTAAGAGTGCACTGTCACAGGACATTCAGCCACACCCCAGCACGGATATCCATGCCCTGAGGAGGTCCAGTTAGAGAGCTGTTTGGGTTTTCAACAGTTTACAAGAGAGCATACACAGACATTGGTAACAGGGATGGCTGTGGACAATCCATTATCCGGGGCACAATCCTTTCCAAGCTCTGCTAAGCATAACATCTGTTAAATCCAGAAAGAAAAATGGGAGAAATGCATGATCAACTTATCAGTGAACTGACTCATGTGCTATACTCATGATAGCAGAGTGGATGTAGGAGTCCAACAGAAATGTTAAATAATTGTGGGAATGTCAATCATGGAAAGTGAGTTGTTTTCACATAGCTGAAATGTCCGTGAAGGCCGTTAGTGATGGGCTGTAGCTGCCAACATGTCTGTTGCCCTAAACTTTCACTGATCTCCATCAAGCTAGTTGCAGCCGAGAGGCAAGACTGATGTGATGCTGATGGCGGGCAATTGGGACTAGCTTCATGGTAAATGCTGGGCAGTATGGATAAGTTAAGCTGAAGGATCTGTTTTCATGCTGTAAACTTCTATGACTTTATGACTCTCTTTCTCATTCCTCAATGGTCGCACCGAGTTGTCAGCCAGATGTTCAGCCTCATCTCCTGAAGGCTGAATGTGTTCCTGATGATTTGGGCTGTTGGATTGCTTCAATAGGAAAACAAAATAATAGATTCCATGGAATCTGGCAGACATCTGCAGGGACTCAGCACACCAACTGAACATTGCAAAAAGATATAATTCCATCAATGATAAAAGTTGCAGCTTGCTCTGGATGTCCTTGGATTGTAACATGTGAGCAGTCAATGGCACTATCTACAATGGGAAATGTGCTAAACCATGTTTGAACTGGATTGCAATTGCCACCATAGAACCAGCCCATTGAGTCTGCACCACCAGCAATCCCACCGAGGTCCAAACCCATTAATCCATATGTTTACCCTGCTAATTTCTCTGACACTAAAGGGCAATTTAATATGGCCAATCCACCTAACTGCACATTTTTGGACTGTGGGTGGAAATTTCCTGGAGGAAACCCATGCAGGAATGGGAAGAGCTTACAAACTCTGCACAATCACTCAAGGCTTGAATTGAACCCAGGCCCCTGATGGTATAAGGCAGCAGTGAAGTTGAAATCTCCCTGCATATCAAAAGAAGACCATGAAAGACAGAGAACCAATCAAAGACAGTCTAATGTGACACATTTATGTGACCAGTGAATGGTAATGTGATATTTCAACTGCATGATCTGCACAGCAGTTGAATATAAATAGGCTGCACTTTAACATAATGCACTTGTTGCTTTATTTAGTGAAGTGGAATCTAATTTCAGCCATCGCAAAGAGTGTAACTAAACTCTGATTGGGCAACATGCACTCGACCGAGAGCATCACTCGCACTATCACAGTGCTGTGACAACATTACCATCTCCATTCCCAATTCTAAAGCTGTTAAATACAAAGAAGCTTAAGAAATATACCAGGCAACAAATGGCAGTCAAGTTTATTGTTCAAACCAGGGACTGGTTCTTTTAAATAAAGCATTTTTATCAGTATTCAGAAGATCATATCTATAAGATAAAAATAAAAGCACCTCATACATGTTGACACTATTCTCTCCCCACAGATGCTGTCAGACTTGTTAAGATTGTCCAGCATTTTTTGTTTTTGTTCCATATTTATAAGCAATGTGGTTGTCTCTCAACTGTCCCCTGAGCAAGGGCAACTAGTGATTGGCAATAAATCCTGGCCAGCCAGTAATGTCAACGATCCCAAAATGGAATTTAAAAAAAGTTAATAGTGTTAAATAGGCTATGCCACATAGGCAGTATCAATAGTCTGTCAAGCCCAGGCAATTTAGTTCCGTTTGTACTTAAATTTTTTAACCATTAGCTTGTCCTTGAAATAACTTTCCCTGCTAGGTGCTCACGAAGCAAAGCAGAATGTGTGTCACCTCAAGTTCAAACACCACATTCTAATGGCTGCTTATTTCCATCTGCATGACTTTGCTCTAATCCAACCCTTTAATGACCCCCTTATCCCCCACCCCTCCATACTCAGACTGATTGCAAGCACCTCTCTTCTCCCTTACAGATCTCAGGCAGAGAACCGTCAGGCCCACCCTTCCTTCACCTTCCCCGCCATCAAACTCAAGCAGAGGGTCATTGGACCCACCTTCCCCGTCCCCCCCCCACCGATCTCAAGCAGACAGCCTTTGGACCTCTCACTAATTGGAGCACCCGAATCAGACTTTTATAGAGCATGACTGTTTCGCGCTGATTCCAGTTGGGCGAATGTGGTGGCAAAGGGAGAAGTGCTGGTAAGGTTGGGCGTGCAGCCTATCATGTCAATATAAATGCATGTAAATGCATTCAAATGGTCATCGTGCTCTTTTTGGGATTGGTCCTGATCACGGCCATTTCCAGGTCTTGGTAAAGGGGGAAAACAGAGCAAATCATGCTACCTGTCTCATGCCCAACTTTGTCTAGTTTTGTGCCCAAAAATGTGTGCAACTTGATGTAAAATTGGGCCCACCGTGTACAATACTCTGCTTCAAACAAATGCATGATTCCATTAAGTTCTGCTCGTTTATTAACACATGAATAACAATTCTTACAAAAGATTACCTAATCTCCAGTAGATTGAATTTAAAATCCTTCCTCTCATTCGCATCCACAATTTCAATCCAATTTATTACTGCAAATTGTTTCAGTATTATGTTCCTTTCCTTGGTGCTTTGACATTGGCCTCCTGTGCAGAGCCCTTTTACACATTTGGTGACAGATCTTTCCACTGCACTGATATGACTTGGTACTTTCAGCCAAACCCTTCCTTCTGCACATCTTTGAAAGCCATCCCCATATGGAGCTTATGGTCAGCTCTCAGTCATTCTACCCAGGCTTAGAACTCACTGCTTTTTCTCCTCTTCACGCTTACTCCGTGTGATGTTTTGGTATAAGACACAAACAAAAGCACCAATTGTCATTGTAGTAACTTTGTAAACTCATTGTGTAGATATGGAATTTGGTTTTGTGTCTCCCAGAGAGATTGCTGTTAAATTTAAATAGATAGAAAAATGTTGGAAACATGATGCTTTTTCTTCAAATGACCCCTTATTAAGTGATCTAAATTGTTCTATTTTCATATGACATAGAATAATAATTTTATTGGTGCAACAGGAAAAGTTAAGGGATATATTTAGCATTTCAATGCTCAGAAGTACTAGATTAATACTTTTCTCCTCTGTGTCTTTGATATATAATAGAAGTAATGATGGTGATGATATGCAAACATTTCATTGAATGGACATTCCTTGAATTGAGAATACATTTTTGCAGCAAGGCTTCCTTAGAAGACAGGGGACAGATATCTAGCAAGTAATTTACTTAGCTCGCATGCAGGAAATCATTAAAAATTATAAATATCCAATTTCAAGATATTAAATATAATTGAGAAATAGATGGTGTTGTGGTATTGTCACTGGACTTTTATTCTGGAGTTCGAATCCCAGCACCGCAGCTGATGAAATTTGAATTCAATTAAAATAATGTGTAATGTTGACCATGAAGTCTTTGTCAATTGTTGTAAAAACCCATTGGGTTCAATAGAGTCCATTTGGGAAAAGAATTTGCCATTCTTACCTTTCTGTTCGATATGTGACTCCATGTTTGGTAGGCCACTCAGTTCAAGGGCAATTAGGGATAAGGAATGAATAATGTGACAACCAGCAACACTTACATCCCGTAGTAAATAAAAGAAATTACTGTGAATTTCATTTGTAATTGTAAATAATTCCTTTATTAGAAAAAAGCAATAATCATGAATTACCAGCACTCAAATACCAGTGGATGTTACCTCTCTTAGCCACAAGATTAAAATGCTTTGCATTCTCTCTTTTGTTATTGCTATGGTGTTTTTCTGATTGATATGTCACTGTTTTTGACCACTATAATACTTCCACTTTTATGATTGTATTTAACTCCCCACAAATTTGAGGTCATTAGATCTATTTTTGCCTTTTGCAAAACATGAAGTCTTCTAATTTTACTCATTAAATAATTGTGAACTCACTCATACCTTTGAGCAGGCCTTATAAGTGATTTTCTATTGAGATGTACATTTTCCTGTATATGTACTATATATTCATATGTTTGTAAAACATGATTTATATCAAACCATTTCCTTGCTTGTCATTTTTCACCATTTAGGAGTATCAATCAGGAAATTGTGCTGGGTTCCTTCCATTTATTATGTTGGATGGAAGTTATGAACAATGCTATCTCTAAAAATTAGTTGTTATGCAGCGCAGATATTTTTCAGTGTACAGTCTTCTAATTATTTTTTTGAACAGAACAAGGCACCCACTTTTGCACAGATATGGAATAGTGAGTTAACATCCCACGCAGTTCTGAAGAGTTATAAAGAAGAGTCATATTGATCTCAAAACTCAAAACTATTTCCTCTCTCCACAGATACTATCAGGCCTGCTGAATGTATTCACCATTTTCAGTTTCAATTTGCCACACTATAAGACTTCACTTGGAGTAAATGAACATTTATAACTACCTAATTACCATCTAGAGCCCTTTCAACACTCATGTCTAAATATAAGGCACATGGGTCAGGATTTTACGACCTTGCTCCAGCGAGGCTGGTAAAAACCTGCCTGAGGCTAATGGAGAATTCTATTCTATGAGCCTCGCCCACCCCGAATCAGAACAGGCGTGCCAGTAAAATTCCGGCCATGGTTCCTTAATTTTGATATTAATAAACACAGAAACAAAAAAGGTGGATTGATTTCCAGCATAGTATCTGGAATGTATAGGGAGCTGGAAAAACTGCATTTTATTTTGCTAGCTTTCTATAGGCCTTGCACAGACCAATATAAACAGTCACAAAATATGTGAGAGTTTAATTTGCAGAATCAGTTTGATGATAATGCACATTCATAAAATTTCCAGAGTTTCAGACATGTTTTGCACTATGCATGTACTTGCACAATCACTCTTGCCTTACGGAAAATAGTTTCTTAAAGGTTAATAATTGTGAAACTCCCTGATTGACGATGATCGTCTCCCTAATCTTTTTGGCCAACAAAATAAACTAACTCAAATTAACGAGGGAACAAATTAAACGGGCACTTCCCAAAAAGGAGGCAAACTGCCTGAAACTAAAGACAAAGTGGGAAGCAAACTTAAAGCATCAAATCAAAATATAATTAAAGGGATCAATAAAACATATCAGTCCCTGCACTGCCCAGTGCATGGAAGGCAATAACAGTACTCTTGGACATTGCACGCTCCCTCTCCAGGGACACCTGGCTGTGAATAAAGCATTGTAGAGGGACAAACAGTTGATTTGGATGACTCCCTTGGTTGCCCGCTGCCTGGACTTGCAGATGGCAAGCTTTGCCAGGCCTGGACGCATGTTCATGAAGACGTTCTCCTCCTTACCTGCCCCCTCCGCACCAGGTATCTGTACATCAGAAATGTGGGACTGAACTGCAAAAAAGATCAATAAGAGGTTTTTGCAGAAACTAAAAAGGGAATGCAGTCTATAACATTGAACATAGATGTGGTCCACGGATTCCACAAAGTTGCGAAAAGGCCAGCTCTAAAAATCCAATTAAACACTGAAGAGGACATCAAGATTTGAATTTGGGACCTCTGGATGTGCAGTCAAATGCTCTTCAACTGAGCTATACCTCCTTAGGCAATCATTACCTCAATCAGAGAGCTCATACTCCAAGAGGCCAACCTCATGCTGAGGTCATTACAGTTTGAGTGCACAGTAAGTAGTCTGTCTACACCTGCCGTTGTTCCCAAAATCATTTCAAAAAATTCAGGCCAACTACCTGGAGCTGTCGGAGAGAAAGGGAATGTAGTAATAGAATTGTACTGTCTGCTGCAAGTGAATTTTCCATGAACTTCAAAAGATAGCAAAAAACAAGGTCACACGTGTAATCAACCTCTACCTTTCTCAGTTCTCTAACTTTCCTCAGGGAATATGTGTAACCTCAGCAAATCAGCACAGTTCATAAATGCTTCAAGACTGAAGGTCACTAATGCTTTATTCACTCACAAATTTTATCAGGATAAAACAATAGCAGAATGATAATTATCCACATTGCAAGATTCGGCGAAGCTTAAGGTATGTTTAACAGTGCTCATGTGGTCATCCTGGCCATTGATCTGCTGAACCATTTATGAATCACAAGCATTTTCATTCCATCAGTGTTCAGATGATCAGTGACCTGATTATAATAGTGAATCATTTCTTCTCAAGACATTTCTATGGCTGTCCTCCATATCTGAGTTATTTGAAGGAGAGAGTAATTCATTAAGGATACAAAAGGTGTTCTGTATAGCCCTCACCACTGATATTCTTATATTATAGAATCCTTAGAGTGCATAAAGATGGAATGAAGCCCACCAAAACTGGCAAGTGTGGGAAATTCATTTGTCTCCATCTTGAAATTCAGAAAGTTCTTAAGGCAGGACCTACATTTTTAAATATTTACCTCACATTAGAATTCCACACTTTAAAACCAATTTAGACTAATTCAAAGGCTAATCGCATATTTGAGTACTTTGGAGGAAAGAATTCCCAAGATACAGCCTCACTTCAGTTTTAGGCAAAATATTAGAGGCAAAGAAGGTTAATGCATTCCTTTACTCGAAAGGCTCAATTGCAGACAAAACTATTGTTAGACAGGAAATCAAACTGTTAAATTTGAAGAAATACTCAAATCTTTTGACATTTATTTCAATCTAAGACTAATATTCTTGAAAGAACTCAATTTAACACGCAAGACCAGTAGCCAGGAAAACCAATTGGTTCTTTCATCCATGATCTTTTAGTTAAGCAGAATGTTGCAAATATAGAGACTTAAGATCTTAACTCTTCAGAGACAGAACAGTGGTAAGAGTACAATGATGCACTCTCTGAGTGTGTCAATCCCTCAACAAGCAAAGGAAGAACAAAACCTGTGAAAGGCAATCTAGATGGTTAAGCAGTCAGAGCTCCATAAGCAGCACAGAACCATTTAAACAGGACATCATGTGTTGCCGAGGCCAACATTCAATTCAGCTAATTGAGCAACAAAGCCTCTCAAAACTAAAAAAAACCCAAACTGTCCAACAGAGTGACCATGGCAACACTGCAGGGCAAAGTGCCCCCACAGGTGTGATCACTATCCTGCAATTTCAGTCCAATGTTTTTAGTGCAGCAGGATTGGTGACAATAGTAAATTGCGCAGGTCAAAAACTCTGAAATGCATGATAGATACAAAGATCATCCATAAGGTCGAAGCTGCTAGACCGAAGACAGTAAAGTTTTACAACACCAATTTTAAATCCAACCAGTTTATTTGATAGTGAATCAGCGAGCTTTCGACCTTTTCGTCTTCGTCAGGCAAATGCAGTGTTCTGATCTGCAATAACACACATCAGCACAGACGGTGACAGATTGCTGATTAGAATGCGAATCCTTACATCTAACCTGCTATTCAAGTGTTAAAGTGGCTAACAATGTGTGCGAAGGGAACCCTGAGCATTGGTTAGAGAAATGTGTATTTTCTCCAGACAGCACAGTAAGTGAGGTTTTTTGCTAACCCAGGCAAGTCACGGGGGTTACAGATAGTATGACATGAAGCCAAGATCCCTGTTAAGACCGTCCTCATGTGTGCGGAACTTGGCTATCAGTCTCTGCTCAGCAACTCTGCGCTGTCATGTGTCACGAAGGCCCCCTTGAAGAACATTTACCCGCAGGTCGGAGGCCGAATGCCCATGACTGCTGAAGTGTTCGCTCACAGGAAGGGAACTGTTTTGCCTGGTGATTGTTGAGCGATGCTCATTCATCCGCTGTCGTAGTGTCTGCATGGTCTCCCCAATGTACCATGCTTCGGGACATCCTTTCTTGCAACGTATTAGGTAGACAACGTTGGCCGAGTTGCAAGAGTATGTACCGTGTACCTGGTGAATGGTATCCTCACGTTTGATGATGTCGTCCATGTCTATGATCTGGCATGTCTTGCAGAGGTTGCTGTGGCAGGGTTGTGGGGTATTGTGGTCACTGTTCTCCTGAAGGTTGGGTAGTTTGCTGCGAACAATGATCTGTTTGAGGTTGTGCGGTTGTCTGAAAGCAAGAAGTGGGGGGGTGGTGGGGATGGCCCTAGCGAGATGTTCATTGTCATCAATGATATGTTGAAGTCTTCGGAGAAGATGTCCGAAGACACACAGCAAACCTTCTTGGATGAGGTCAAAGATCTTGGTTTCTTTTTGTAGAATGTAGACAGTCCAGTCAATGGTTATTCACCAATCTTAAATGAGACACAAGAACTAGTGCAACAGTCCTGTCAGACAAAGGACCCTGGCTAAAACACCTCTGGCTTCAAACAAACGCTGCATTCTATAACCCAGAGGAATCTGACTTAACGTCATAAGCATGACTCTGGAAACATTACGATATGGTGGCAAACAAATCTTCAAGTTGATGGATGTCCTCCATAACCAGACTTACTCTGCCTTGGACAGAGATGCTTTTGCCGCTCTGGATTTCTTTAAAATGACAGAAGATGTCAAGACAACTGTTCTTAACCGTACAAAATTCTCCTGTGTATTTAAACAAGAAAGAATATTCTGTCTGGGACTTCAGCTCTGAATTGTCTTCTCTCTGTGTGGAGCAGGTTTATCCATTCTCATTATAGGTGCTGGCCTCTTATCTTCCGTTTTTCATAAACTTGAACTCATCCGGTTCCTGCATTGCTGACTGCTTTTACTGATGTGACTTATTCTGTGCACCACTTGTATGATTAACTGTTCGTCGTGCCAGAGTCCTAATTCAGTCATATGTTTTACACAGTACCAAAACTCCTGAAACATTGATGAGTCCCATGTTTGCAGTACAATCATTTCTGTTTTTATCAACTGTTCAAAATGTCGTATCACAAGGAAATGAGTTTGGTTACATTAAGTTTGAGAATGCAGGTTAGAATCATTTAAAAATTAAATAATGGACCATAATGTCATTTACATAGAGCAGAGTATATTCAATGAACTGCCAGATTAATTATCTTTTGCTGCACTGTCTATCTTTATGCAGTTGATTTTTACAAATAAGGCTATATGGTTTGTATGCCACCAATCAGTGTTTCAGATCATTAGGATTCTGTTGATGTCCTTCCAGTCATCTGGAAGAAGCACACTTTTACAAATACAAAACTCGTGATAAACATCATCTGTTTGTTTAGAAACACCAGGTGATGATGTAGATTACAATGATACACATCATCCTGTCATTTGGATATGATATCATCATGGGTAAATATTTCACCAAGCTCTGGCCTTTCCCAAACAATATAAGCTTCATTAAATGTTTTTTTTTCATGGCAGCTGTAAACACAACAACTATCTTTAAATCTTTAAATGTAACTGAACCATAGAAAGGGGAGTGATTCTCCCAAAACAATTCTAAGGCTCTGATTTTACCACTTTGATTTTAAGTGCTGTATCTGGGTGCATTTCAGACCCGACTTGCAAATCTGCTTTCAGGCGCTCCCATACTTAGCCTGAAAAAGAGATCACAGGTGTGAATTGCGTTGTGGGCAGGGCTTATTGTGCCCAAAATGATTGGAGCTCTGAACTACGCATGTGCAGTGAGAAAAAAATTTGAGAATACGTGCCCGTGTCAGATCGCTCGCAGGCCGCAGAAAATGGAGAAAGTGACCCAGGAGTGAAAAGCGGGGGTGATGGCCCTCACACTGCCCCCCTAATCCACCCACCCACCCCCCTCACTACCAGACCAGTTGCAACCCCCTGTCCCCTTCCCCCTATCGATTGCCCACAGAGTGGCAGTGGACCACCCACCCACTGTCTTCCCCCACCATATAAAGAGATCCGTTTTACGTGCCTCTCTCCTCTAGAGAATGATCTGGCCTCACCCTCCCCTCCTCCATCAGAGGTACATCTGACTCTGTCCTGCGTCCTCTTTCCTCCCCACCCCCTCACCAGAGAATTATCTGGTCTCACTCCCCACCCCCCTTAGAGAACAATAAGGCCTTACTTGCCACCCCCACCCCCAGAGAATGATCTGGCCTTCCTCCCCTTGCCACTACCCAGAGAATGATATGGCCTCCCTCCCGCATCCCCCCCACCTTCCCCCCCAACCAGACAACGATCAAGCCTCTCTCCTCCCTTCCACCACCCCCCACCAGAGAATGATCTGACCCACCTCTCTCCACTCAGTCCCCCCACCCAACCTATCCCCACCAGCAACCTGAGTTAGAGAACCATTGGAAGCTCTGAACTCACCTCTTCAGCTGCTGGACCACCCGAAACAGACTTTTATTCATCATGTCAATTTCAGTGCAATTCCGGATTGGCAAACATAGTGGTAAAGAGGGAAATGCTGATAAATTTGGGTGGGCAGTTCATTAATTCAATTTAAATGCATGCAAATACATTTAAATTGCAGTTGTGCCTATTTTGGGCACGAATTGGATTATGGGCATTCCCGGGCCTCGGTAAAGTGGTCATCTGCATGGATGCAGGCACAGATTGCATTAATGGCCGCACACCTGACTTTACCATGTTTTCGCGCCCAGAAACAGGCATGATGCAATGGTAAAATTGAGCCCTAAGTGACAAATTCACATGAAGACTGAAGTAAGTCATTCTGGTTTTTCTCAGTCGGACTTAGAGAAAAATCTCCCACGCTCAGTGCACTGCTGAGTGCACCAGCGTAAATCACGTAAAAAATCAGGTGGCGGGGCCTACCTCCTTTGGAGAGGCCAGAAGCATAGCTTTGGGAGGGGACTCAAATTTGACACAGGGGGACGTGCTCAGGGCTGGATGCCCAGTGCAGACCCTGCGGATCAGGCGCCATCTCATTCTCCCGGCCCACTGCGCTAAAAAAATCAGGATTGGAGATACCAGCGTTGGACTGGGGTAAACACAGTAAGAAGTTTCACAACATCAGGTTAAAGTCCAACAGGTTTATTCCAAAGCTAGTGGCATTTATTACTAAATAACTCTGTTGGATTTAACCTGGTGCGGTGAGACTTCTTACTACTAAAAAAATCAGCACAGCAGGATAGGAAAATAGCAGCCAGGGTTTTCTGTTCTGTAAAGGGTTGACTGATAGTTCTCTGGGCTGATTGTAAACAGAGAGCAGAATGCTGATAGAGGACTTTGGATTTAAAAGACAGAGTTGACTAGATTTGATAATCTCCACATTGGCCCTAGGGATCAAGATGAGCCAGTGCCCAACGATTAAAGTCAGGCAAGATGGCAACTGTGTATTATCTATGCATCGCCTTGATTTGCGTAAGCAGTCAGTATTCCCCACCCCGTTCAGTGGCTGCATGCTTCTAGACAAGTACCTAGCACTACTCACTACTTCAGTTAGCTTGCACTTCTTAAAGGCAGTTTAAAGACAGTGGGATGTGGAGTTGGGTGGGGGTGCAGGGGGAGATAGGCAGCAGGGGCAGTGGAACAGAACTGGGGGGGATACATTGTGGCTGCTGATGATGCTGAGATCATTCTTAATGCTGTGTTGCAGAGGATGAAACAACAGACACAGATGTTTGAAGATCTCGGCAGAAGATCTTTTCTGACAGAGCTAACCCAGTGTTGGGCTTATCGACACTGTCCCACTCACTGAACTGGCAGGCAATGCACTGCAGTCTGACTACAAGGGATCCATCTGCTCACCAGTTCTTTATGCGAGCATTATCCTGGTAATGTGTCATCAAAATGTTCCTATGCAGTCACAGCACTGCAATTTCAGCACTCTCCAATGTTACAGTTCTGTTGTGATATGTCTAGAAATTTAAGGTTTATCCCCTGCCATTTAGCACAATCTAAGGCTGTTCACTATATTGTAACTGTACTTAATCTTGAAGCCACTTATTTTTCCAATGATGATTGCTGCGTCACGTTATTATAATGATATAGATACCAATTACTAATAAAGGAATATGTAAACACATTAGGGGTGTATTTATATAGACTAGGCACATACGTACATTTATACCTAGATCAGTAGTAGAGGTGTGTGTATCCACTCTGCTCAAAAGCAAAAGTGAAACTAAAATAGGATTACATGACACACTCACTTTCCAATGATAGTGTGCTATTACTCCTCAAAAGACATTACAACATGCGCTATTGATAAATGATCCTGAAGCTGGAAGAAACATGTTTTCTCATAGATCTATCAGCATTAGAATATTACGATGAGAGAAAGCATGCCTACATTTAAATTCCCAATGCTTTTTCAACTATTGTTTTGATCATATATACTCACTGTCACAACATTGGATAGTGCCTCTCTGAGTTTCCTTCTGCTGTTTCATCTCAATTCTAAATATGCTATCTTATTTGCATCTCCTTTTTTGTACATTTCCATTAAATAAAGCTCACGATATAGTCTCCTACTGAAATTCATTCGTTCGCATGATCTGAAAACTGGAAATCCTCATTTTTCTATCATTCCATCACTATCCAGGGGAGGGGAGGGAACAAAAAATTGGCAAGAGAAAAATTGACAAGTTCTTTTATTCAAGTACAAAGTTCAAGAGTATATAGTAAAATTGTGACAAGAAAAATATTTGAATTGCATTTCCCCTCACAAATATTGCAAACAAATTGTGCATTCTGAAGCAAGAGTAAAAGTATACTAGAAATCAATGCATGGAGGCAGTCAATGTACTGCAATGAAGATTGTTTGGGCTACAGAAAAGGTTATATCCTAAAAAACTGTAATCCTAAAAAGCCCGAGTTGTACCCAAAACTATCCTGCAGGTATGTGACTGGAAATTATCAACATATCACAACATTTATAACTTGTGTTCTTGTTCAAGAACAGCTGCTGGCTATGTAAGATTGATTTGAACTTGACACCAATATGGCTGTGGTTAATCCTTTATTGAATGTAGCCAAGTATCAACACACATGATGTTAAAGATAATAGTATTCCAAAGTTCGTCTTGCTTTGGATAGAAGCCATAATCTGGCCAGCATTCAGCCTCATTGCTGCTGCAGCCTCTGTTTGGACAGGTCATCAAATTCTCTGTTCTTCTGTGTGTATGCAACAATACTCTTTACCACCTCCAATGCAAATAATATTCCTGACCACTTACAGAGACTTTGCAACAGCAGAAGTTATTTCTGATTGCCTTGCTTTCAAGTTGGCTACCTAATGCATTAAGTAACAGTAATGTTGCAACCCCTTGGACCTGAATGCACATTTAAAGTTTATTTATTAGTGTCACAAGTAGGCTTATGTTAACACTGCAATAAAGTTACTATGAAAATCCCCAAGTAGCCACACTCCGGCGCCTGTTTCTCTACATTGAGAGAGAATTTAGCATGGCCAATGCACATAACCAGCACGTCTTTTGGACTGTGAGAAAAACCAAAGCACCTGCAAGAAACCCATGCAGACACGGGGAAAACATGCAGTTACGCAACTGGGAATAGAACCAGGTCGCTTGCGCTGTGAGGAAGCATTACTATCCACATGTTCCTTGGTGAGTGACAAGTGGATTTGGTGAATGGACCTACATGGTCCAAGTTTTCAAATAAAACATCAAATTATTCAGCAGCACTGAGTGATCCAACTCCACACATAGATGGTACCCAAACATGCACTACTCAGGCCCTGTCAGAAGTGGCTGTAGGTGCAGTAAGTCCCATGCTGAAGGGTCTCCAGCTTCAATAGCACTATTACAGAGCCAAATGCTGAAAATGCCTTACCTAATCACTGGATGTTAATGGTCAAATGGCATCCCAATAATTTTACAATTCATTTGATTCAGAAATGAAAATAAGTAAGGAAAATAATTAAACTGCTTTTGATATACTGTCCTTTGAGTTGATTCACTTAAAGAAAAAATTATTTTATTAATTACATTGAAAAATTACAATGAAACCAGGGAATGTTTTTGAGGTGGGCTTGCAAATGCCTGATGATGTATTGCAAATTTCCAGCTATGGAAAAAAGTCTAAATTATGCAGAAAAATTTATCGCAGTTTGATTTTGATAAGAAAACTTTCAACTCTTACAGTTAATTAATGCCATTTGTAGATTTCAACATTCAAAAGTCACTGAACATTGAGCACGTAATTGATCAAGCCTGAGCTACATACAAATGCTAAGTTAACACTCACAAAAGCTGCTGGACTTACTTTAGTTGGGTTATCATGACATTATCTCACCTGAATGCAATCTGAAGAGATTTGAAAGTTAAAATGGATGGAAGTAAGAATTTGGGGACTGACTCAGTTGCAGGAAGCTGTACAGGAACACATAGCTTATCTATGAATGCGCTAAATCCCCAACAGAGAAAAGTTTATCATGGTCTTGTGTGGTATGCTGTTAATGAAGAGATTGGTCAGGATTTTACCACCTCACCTGCCACAGGAATTGGAGCAGGCGAGGGGAGGACAATGGAAAGGTCAGTCGACCTTGGGCGGGGTTTTGTAGGTTTTGGGACGAGCAAGGCTGTAAAATCCTGCCCATTCACTAACTTCTGCTGCTTTTAATCTATTAAATTTGTTTCATTGACAGGGTTACAGGTTTCCAAACAAAGAATGAAATACAGAATGTTAAATAAATATTGACCAGGATAATGAATGACTTGAGGTCACGTGTGCAATAAGAATGGGGTGAGTAACTGGAGTTACATCATTTACTAATTTACACTGGGGTCACATGAGCTAAATGGGTTTCGGTCACAAGTTGAAGTGTCATCTGGAGCCAAAAACATAAACGTTTAAAAGCAGAAAGCTCAGCCCTATTTAAATAGTATGTTCAAGAGCCAAATGTTTCCACAAATGTATCAATCTTATAAACCTTCTGAAGGCCTTCTCCAATCATCTTCAGTTCTAGGTTTGACTTCCCGAGCTTGGGTTTCTAATATCAGGCAGTCTATTCTGTGAAGGCACCAAGCTGGGAATAAACATATCCCCATTTGGAAAGCTATTGTTACCCAATGTTGTAAAGCTCCCAGGAGTAACTCCTGCGATTCTTAATGAGTGCCTGGTGAAGGTATAGAAGTAGGTTGGGCACCTTCTAAATAAGCTATAAAATATCCATTGAAGCAAGAGGAGAAGAGAAAACAAATAACTACAAAAGTTTTTAAAGGATGTTATTTCTGAACCATTACATAATCACTTCATGTGATTTGTCAAAGGACTATGCAGGATGAACTGGTTTGGAGATGATTTTTGTTTTATTATTTGGCAAAACAATGTGTAGATCAAAGAGACACACTGCAGGAAAGAATGAAGGATAAAGAAGTAAATTGGCAAGCACGGCTACATTTCTATTTTAACAGCCCGAAAGATTGTAGGAGGGAGATAAGGAATTACATAGATTTTACACTCTCAGAAAAAGTCATTAATATGATGTGGATAAGAGCCATTATCAAAAATCTTGGACACAAATAATTTCTGAGGTAAGTGAACATGTGGAGTTTTGAATAAACTTACATTGTGGCTATTTTTTTGATGTAATATGACATTTTTGGAGAAAGTTCATTTGGGTAGAAGAGCTCTTTTGGGGTAGTATGAACATGGTAGGGGTTGTGGGCTTTAAACAAAAAGAAAAAGATGCGTGGCTGATTTTATCACTTCTCCCTGCCCATTGGTAAAATCGCAGGAGAGCCAAGAAATCAGGTTCGCACACAATTTCTCGCCATTTGCGATCTTCCCGACACTAGCTATCCACTTCCAGCCAGAGATGGAATACATTATTTACGTATATTTAAAACATAATTTGCATATAATTGATAAGGCCCTGGATGCCGTCGTCCGGGCTCACTTGTCTTTGTGGCCTCACGAGAGATTCATCCCAGCGAGGAAAACAAAGAACAAAGAACAAAACAGCACAGGAAACAGGCCCTTTGGCCTAACGAGCCAGTGCCGCCACCCCAATATTCCCACTTCTACCCATGATCCCTGTCTATGTTTATAGATCAATGCATCGGAACCAAATTTGCGAGATAATTTAGGAAGAAATTGTTTTGCCAATTAGCCTAAGAGCACATCTTTTGAAATGTGGAAGGAAACCGGAGCCCCCGGAGAAAACCCACGCAAGCACAGGGAGAATGTGCAAACTCCCACAGACATAGGCCCAAATCCATGTATCTGCACAGCACAGCGATAGTCACTGAGCTGTCATGTTGCCCATCAAATGGTCCAGGTCAAGCGTACACTAATGACATGAAGCACTAGGATACTGTCAAAAAATCCAAGAGCACGACCCATCGTGTGTATGCCCCTTGTCAGACAACAAGGCAAACTGAAGTACCTGTAGGATAAACAGAAATGCATCAATATCATTCACAATTCATCATGAATGGGGACCAATCATGATAGCCTTACCAGTAGAACTGGAGGTCATTGTGGTGCTCCTGGGAGATCATGGGCAAAGATGGCTGCCTTTTGGCCATTGCTAGCCTGGCAATTCCAGCCTGGCACCCTGGCACTGCCTACTGGGCACTTAGCACTATCCTCTGTGGGGGAGGGGGTGGTGATTTGTCTGGATGACAGGGAGGTGATGGGGACACTCTCAATCGGCTGCAATCCCTTGGCATAACACGGGGAGTGGTGGAGGGTTTCACTGAGGCCGGCTGCAGCAGCAGAGAACTGACAGGTCTCAGAGAGAGATCTATCAGCTCTGTGCTGGTTGCCACTGCACATGTGCAATAGTTCTCTCTGCTGCTGCAGCAGCCTTCCTGGTGAGTTAAGCCACACCCCCTTCCTCCTGTGGCTAGAAATGGTCTAGCCCATTTTTGGTACCCTGAGTGCATAAGATATGCAGTTTGGACTTGCCCAAAAAAAACAGATCTGGAATTCTCACACTAGCTAGGCACTTAGAATTTTTCTCATAAAGTTGCTCACATAAATTCAAAATAGCAACAATAAATTTATTATATGAGATGTTGACTAAACAGAGTAGAAACTGTAACTAAGGCAGGAGCCTATGTAACATGTCAATGACAGCACCATCAAATCATGTGATCGACTCTAAAAGTAATCATACAACTATTTAAGTATATAACAAGCAGCTCTCCAATTTGACAGCATCTGTAACAGGAAAATATCTGGTCTTGCAACTGGAAGTGCATTTTTACCAAGATGAATTCATCTCTTTTTAACCAGCATATATAATATCACATAGAATTCAAGATTTTTCTTTTAGCTGAATACATCAATATGCAAAGTATTTTGCTCGTGAGGAATCATGAAAGCTTGAAAATACTAACTACCATTGCATTGTGCCGATAGTAACTCTGATCGTTTTTGTGTTAGGTTAAACTCAGGTGACCAGTGCTATGTAATCAGCTTCCCTTTTCTTGATTGATCTCTTCCCTTTTCTCTTTACTGAACAAATGTGACTTAGTCCCTACAGTGAAATAACATTAACTCAAAATATGTAAATTTTATGGTCTCATCTGAGTCTACTTTAATTGAGATCTGTAGTTTTCTAAGTTTTCCTGAGTTCAGTGTGACTGAGTTCAGCAGCTTATGCAGTTTTTAACCAGTGTGATTAGTAACCTTTAGAGCAGCGTGAGCAGCAATTGGTTTGGTGAATGAGAAATGTGTGAAAATGAAGTTTGACCACGTGTGGGCACTTTAAAATTATTTCTGCGAGCTCCTTACGGAAAGACTTTGGATAATAACTTTCTTGACAACCGACACACTCTCTTGTGAAAAAAGAAAAATTTCTGGCCCCCTGAGGAAACATGGTCTCTCACATTCTATCTCACATCATCTCTGGAGCATTTTGTGAGGCATCAGTAAATTTTAGAGTCCTCTACCTGTGCTGGTGTTTCTATTTTCATTAACCTTGAATCCTCCTGTTTCAGCTGTTTTTAAACTTGAGTGCTAAATCAATAGAGAAGAAGTAGAAATAGCCAAGATCTTCACATTTTTAGGTATCCAGATTAGCAACAATCTGTCCTAGTCCCTCCATGCTAATGCTATTGTTAAGAAAACCCACTGATGCCTCCACTTTCTCAGACAGTGGCATAGTGGTTGGCACTGTTGCCTCACAGTGCCAGGGACCAAGGTTCAATTCCAGTTTTGGGTCACCGTCTGTGTGGAGTTTGCATATTCTCCCAGTGGCTGTGTGGATTTTCCCCAGGTGCTCCAGTTTCCTCCCACATCCCAAAGATGTGCAGGTTAGCTTGATAGGCCATGCTAAATTGACACTAGTATTGGGGAATTAACAGGGCAAATATGTGAGGCTATGGGAATACAGCCTGGGCAGGATTGTGGTTGGTGCAGATTTGATGGGCTGAATGGCCTCCTTCTGTACTGTAGGGATTCTTTGATTCTATTAAATGTGTGGTGTTTGGAATATTAAAACAAAGCATCATCCTTCATCACACACTATTATATAAAATATATAAATACAATAGGGAGACTGAAACCAACAGTGAATCAATTTACAACTTACAGTTAATAGACCAACAGAAATCCTCTACTGAATATCTAATTTGTAAGTGATCATTGTTTTAGATATATATATTTTAAAAGTCTGGCTGGGTAAACCCCTTATAAAATGGATAATAATTACAGAGGTTTACTCATGGACAATTTCCAAGGCACCTTTCATTATTCTGCATCAGGAGTTCAGATTACTTCATCCCGCTGTGCCTTAAGATCTTGTGGCAAACTGTCAGTGCTAGATAGGGACTGATGTCTTGCGCACATTACCGATATGTGACCAATCATGCCCCTGACTTCACACTGAGTGATCAGTTTTACTGAGGAGTTAAATAACAGTGAAGCAGAATGCCACCAACCATTGAACTGCAAGAATAATTTAAATCATGCATCATTCAAAAAACAAATTGCAGCAGAAAGAAACAGCAAATTACTATAATGGTAAGATTCACAATTGGTACATAAATATTTGGACTTTTTGGAAAAAAAAGATAATAAGTATTCATTTGAAAACAGTATGATAGATTGTAAGGCTGAATTGATGTAAAGATTAAAGACAGGATGATGTGCACATCCCAGTTTCAACATCGAATTCAATAGCTTCCAGTGATTAGCTCTACCTGACCTCGACCTCTTTGTTTTCATTTCATTTCATTTTTAACTGTGCTCTACTTTTTATTTCTTTATTATCTCTCTTTATTTTTCTTTTGCACCCAACTCTTTCCCCCCATTTTATCCCCTCTTTCCATACCTTTTCTCCCCCCTTGTCTCCCCTTTCCTCCCTTTTCTCAATTTTACCTCTTTCCCACCCATTCCCCCCCTCGCTTCACATATTCATCTTTCATAGTTTATCCTCTGATTTGAACTTCTCTGCTATTTGGCCATACACACCCTTATTCTCTCTATGAACTGCCATTAGCAACCCTTCCCCTTGTTTTTGTAGCTATGACTCATTTTTCATTCCCTCACCCTGCAGTATAAATATTTCCCACTTTTAATGCCTTTTAGCTTTGACAAAGGGTCATCTGGACTTGAAACGTCAGCTCTTTTCTCTCCTTACGGATGCTGCCAGACCTGCTGGCATTTTCCAGCATTTTCTCTTTTGATGTGCACATTGTGTCATTGTAATGATTGCTCACATATATTTGTATTTGGCTGGCTAAGCATTGCATTAAATAAGTAGTCAACTCTGCAGATAAAATAAATTGCAAATGTAAATTGAAACTAAAACAGAAGAAAAACCAGGACGAAATACAGACCGGATTTGCTAACTCTTTTTCTGCTTCCTGACGTGATAACTTGCTTTGAGCTGCTGCCAGATGCACCAGTTCCAATCTGCCATGACATCTCATGGACAATAGTGATAGCGACAGATCACCAGGCACGACACCGCTGATGGCAGGGCAGGCTCGAGGAGCCAAAGGGCCTAATTCTGCCCCATGCTCATGTGCCTAAGAACATAATGGGGGTGATTCTCCTAACCCACTGCGTTACCATGGTCTCTGCGTCTCCAGCAACTGGACTTCTGGCGCTGTCAACTCAGTACTGATTTCTCACGTGGAGCTGTATAAATTATGCAAAGCATTTTCATATAAGTAACCTGTAGAGTCTGCCCTGGCCTCCACCCCATCGCATCTCTGCCATGAGTGTTTCACTCCTGCGGGGTTTACAATAGCAATCTGCACCCACTGGAATAAAGGGGGACCATGAAGTTCCCCAGGATGTCAGCGGTAAGGCGGGGTGGGGTAGCCCCTGAGTATTGCCAACACCAGCCTGGCTCCCTGACATTGCCCAAAGGGCAAAATGCCAATGCCCAGGGGGCATCGGGCATTGTCAAGGAAGGGATCTAGTAGTGGGCAGGGCTTAATGTGGAAGGGCTTCTCTGGGAGGGAGATATGTGGAGATCGGGCAATCCTGCTGCCAATCTGCAATTAGGCTGGGTGACAGAGGGAGGGAGGCCAGCTAACAGGGCTGGGCATTGGTTGGAGGGGGAGGGGGTGGGGGTTGGGCCTACCTGCAGGATCAGGGCTGCAGGGGAAGGGTCAGGGCTGTGGGGATAGACCTGGGACTTGACGGGGTTGGTGGGATGGACGATCAGGAGATTGGGAAATCAGGATTGCCAGGGAAGGGGTGGTAGAAGGATCTGAGACAGGAAGGCAATAATGCAAAGGTCGGGGGGGGCTGGCCAGCAATTGAGCCAGCCAGAGATCAGGAGGCCAGCAGTGCAGGGCTATTGCGCATGCACCAATCTCGGCACTTACAGATTGGCATATGTGCAATGGCTCACCCAGCGCTATGCAACCTCTCCATCGGGAATAAGCCTTGCCCCCAGCTTTCTCGTATGTTTGCATCACAGAGTGCACTAGTGTGAGAGTGTCAGAGGTTCATTTTGAAAGTCCTGCAGAAAAAAAGTGGGATTTCTGCCAGTTTTTACGCAAATTCGACTCTTAAATTTTTTTTTGGAAGAGTTGTCTCCAATATTACTGCTCTATCTGTACCACGAGCAGGTCTTTCATCCTTTGCACTCAAACAAGTTCCTCGTAAAAATGATGACCTGGAGTTTCTGCTGAAGTGCACTGTTTCTTTGTTTGGCACAAACCAGCACAAATGAGTGCAGAACTTCATATCCAAATTACAACCAGCACAAAGCCAGTTTCCACAGTTTTTTGCAGTGGTTCAAAAAACACTATGCTGGAAATCAACAGTACCTACAGCAACAATGTGGAGGCCTAGGGTGTGTTAAACACAGAGAAAGTTTCCGATAATTGTGTCAGTTTGAGAAGCCCCTTCAAATAAAAATTTGTGTGGGCGTAAGATCACTATTAGGCATGTTTGAAAATATTTTGATTTAATTTTCCAACTTGTAATAAATCTAATATTATACACGAGTATAACTAATTAGAAATTGTGCTGTATCATTTTTTAAGTTCATCTTTAGCTATGTAAAAATTATTCAAATGTATTAGACAGATAAAAATATTTATTTTTGTGATAATCGTTTTGAGATGTAGTGATCACGCTGCACAAATGTATAACCTGAAATACATCAAGTAATATTTTTGAAGCATAAATAATCAAACTGTATCTATATATCACTGTGAGAGAATAGTTAAAGTGTAATTGTTGCTCAGGGAAACTTAACTCCCGTCCTGTACAATATTAACCACATGCCATATTATTGGATCACACAAATAGCTTAAAGAAGAGTTAGAGGTCACCACTTTAATACTGGTATCAATCTATATAGTACTGTGCAGCCAAATGATTGTCTGAAACATATTGCTACCATTCCAGGTGGTCATGCCATAATGGCCAGCTGATAAGGTACTTCAGTTAAAATAAATGTCACCATCTTATTCTTTGATGGGATCAGGGTCTAAAGAGCTAATATGATGCTGCAGCTTGTAAATACATACTCTTTACTGACATTGGTCAAACCATAATGAAGAGAACTTTGGATGGCAGGGAGTCTGGATTTTTGTGTTTTACTGGGATAAGAACAGAGGATGGGGTCAAAGATTCGCAGCAGAGCTGGCTTGCCGGGTTCCCAATGTCTTTTCTGGCATTGACCCATTTCACCAGGGTGGGGGAGGGTGGCCTTACCTGACCCATGATGAATGCCAAAGAGCTCATTCAGAGCTCAATGATGTGGGGGTGCTGTTGTAATTTTTGCTGGGGTCCTCATGTTGCAGGCAGACCAGCTCTATGGGGAGGCAAGCGCAGAGTGAGTGGCCCCAGGAAAGGTCAAAGGGACAAACAGGAGCTAAATCAATGGGAAGTGTCATTCTGTCAATTCAGGCTATAGGTAGACTCTGTATTCCAATGATCAAACTGTACCTATATATCACTGTGAGAGAATAGTTTAAGTGTAAGTGTTGCTCAGTGAAACTTACAAATTGGTATATGTGCAATGGCTCACCCAGCGTTATGTAGCCTCTCCATCGGGAATAAGCCCTGCATCCAGCTTTCTCGTGTGTTTGCTTCGCAGGGTGCACTAGTATGAGAGTGTCAGAGATTCATTTTGAAAGTCCAGCAGAAAAAAAGTGGGATTTCTGCCAGTTTTTACACAAATTTGACTCTTAAATTTCTTTTTGGAAGAACTGTCTCCAATATTACTGCTCTTTTTGTACCATGAACAGGTCTTTCATCCCAAGAGTGACTTTAGAGAGTCATATATAATTTTTCTAGAAACTACTTATTTACAATATATATTTACAAGACTTTGTCGTTCCATGGAGACTTCTTCTTGGTTTCTTGGGGCCTCTTGGTCATCTGACCCTGATGTCATGCTGACATTATCATTAACATCATTGTCTTGTTAATATGGCCATTAACCCTTCACTTGATAGTGGGCAGTAAGAGCTCAAGCAACACAGGAGATTTTCGCCCTCTTGATGTTGTAGGGGTATAAGGGCGGGGGAGTGTAGGGGCGGGGGAGCTGTCAAGCACAATGTTGTGGAGAGGTATAGAGAAGGCAGCAGCTAACAAAAGGGACACAATTATTGAATTACGGCTCCACTGATGATGAGAAGCTATGTCTTTCACAGGACAGAAAAGCATTAAACACCTGGAAAAGAGGGGAGAGGGATAAAGGACAGGAAGGATATGCAGGACATATAGGCCCTTAATTCTTTTTGAGTTGCCACTGTTATTCACTTTTTGCTCTTTAAATGTATTCTGACCAATCCTTCTTTTGATCCAAAATAGATGGTGTCACACTTAACTCCATCGATATTCATCTGCACAGTTTTGCCCATTTAATATATTAATTTCTCTCTTCATGTCTACACTAAAGGATTGATTGTTCCAACAAGCTTTGTGTCATTGGCAAGCTTGGAAGTATGTCTCTATATAAAATATAGAACATAGAAAAACTACAGAACAAACAGGCCCTTTGGCCCACAAGTTGCGCCAATCATATCTGTCCTACTAGGCTTACCTATAACCCTCAGTCCTATTATGTCCCATGTACTCATCCAGAAGTCTCTTAAAAGACCCTAATGAATTTGCCTCCACCACCACCGATGCAGCTGATTCCACTCACCCACCTCTCTCTGAGTGAAAAACTTACTCCTGAGATCTCCTCTGTACCCACTCCCCAGCACCTTAAACCTGTGTCCTCTTGTAGCAACCACTTCAGCCCTGGGAAAAAGCCTCTGAGAATCCATCCGATCTAGACCTCTCAACATCTTAAACACCTCTATCAGGTCGCCTCTCATTCTTCGTCTCTCTGAGGAGAAAAGACCGAGCTCCCTCAACCTATCCTCAAAAGGCATGTCACCCAATCCAGGCAGCATCTTTATAAATCTTCTCTGTACCTTTTCAATAGCTTCCATATCCCTCCAAGAATGAGACGACTAGAACTGAGCACAGTACTCTAATTGGGGACTGACTAGTGTCTTATAAAGCTGTACCATTACTCCCGACTCCTAAATTCAATCCCTCGATTGATGAAGACCAGTACACCATATGCCTTCTTAACCACATCCTTTACCTACTTTAAGAGTCCAATGGACCTGGACCCCAAGGTCCTCCTGAACCTCTAACTGCTAAGAGTCTTACCCTTGATATTATACTCCTTCATCCCATTTGACCTCCCAAAATGGACCACTACACGTTTATCCGGATCGAAATCCATCTGCCATTTCTCCACCCAGTCTTGCATCCTATCTATGTTATGCTGCAACTTTTGACATCCCTCCAAACTATCCATAACATCACCAACCTTCGTGTTTTCAGCAAACTTACCAACCTCCACTTCCTCATTGAGGTCATTTATGAAAATTACAAACAGCAAGGGTCCCAGAACAGATCCCTGGGGCACTCTACTGATGACTGACCTCCATGCAGAAAAAGATCATCTATAACCATTCTCTGCCTTCCACAGGCAAGCCAGTTCTGAATCCACAAGGCAACAGCTCCTTGGATTCCATGCCCTCTCACTTTCTCAAGAAGCCTTGCATGGGGGATCTTACTGAACGCCTTGCTGAAGTCCATATAAATCACATCTACTGCCCTTGCTTTGTCAATGTGTTTAGTCACATTTTCAAAGAATTCAACCAGGCTCGTAAGGCATGATTTGCCTTTGACAAAACCATGCTGACAACTTTTGACCATACTAAACTTCTCAAGGTGTTCATAAATCCTGTCCCTCAGGATCTTCTCCATCAGCTTACCAATCACTGAGGTTAGACTCACTGGTCAGTAATTTCCTGGGCTATCCCAATTCTCTTTCTTGAATATAGGAACCACATTCGCAATCCTCCAATCCTCTGGAACCTCTCCCATCTCCATCGGTGAAGCAAAGATCATCGCCAGATGCTCTGCAATCTCTTCCCTCACCTCCCACAGCAACCTGGGGTACATCCCATCCTGTCCTAGTGAATAATCTATCTTGATGCTATTCAAAATTTCCAACACATCCTCTTTCTTAATGTCCACATACTCAACCTTTTCAGTCCGTCGCAAGCCTGTAGTACAACCACCAGATGGTTTTCTACTGTGAATACCGAGGTAAAATATTCATTAAGCACTTTTGCTATCTCTACCAGTTCTGTACAAACTTTCCCACCTTCACATTTTATAGGTCCTTTCCTTCACATCTCATCCTTTTACTCTTCACATATTTGTAGAATGCCTTGAGGTTCTCCTTTATCTTACCTGCCAAGGCTTTCTCATGATCCCTTCTGGCTCTCCTAAGTTCCTTCTTAAGTTCCTTCCTACAAGCTGTATATTCCTCTAGATCCCCAACATCGCCTAGCTCTCTGAACCTTTTGTACACTTTCCTCTTCTTTTTGACTAGGTTCATTACAACTTTCGTGCACCACCACTCCTGTAACCTACCAAAACCTCCATGTCTCTTTGGAACGTTGCCGTGCATAACTCCAGACAAACATTCTTGAAAATCTGCCACCATCCTTTGTTATTTTTCCCCGAGAATACCTCCTTCCAATTTACTCATCTAATTTACTGTCTGATGGCTTCATAGTTCCCCTTACTCCAGATGAATGTTTTCCTAGCTTGCCTGATCCTACCTCTTTCCAATGCTAGCGTAAAGGAGATAGAGTTATGATCATTATCCCCAAGGTATTCTCCCACTGAGAGATCCGACACCTGTCCTGGTTCATTAGCCAGTACCAGATTGAGAACAGTCTCTACTCTGGTAGGCTCATCCATATACTGTGACAGAAAACCCTCCTGAACACACCTAACAAACTCCTCCACATCCAAACCGGTTATCCTAGGATGTTTGGGAAGTTAAAGTCTCCCATCACAACAACTCTGTTATTACTACATCTCTCCAAGATCTGTTTCCCTATCTGTTCCTCAACATCTCTGTTACTATTGTGTGGCCTATAGAAAAACACCCGGTAAAGTTACCAACCCCTTTCTGTTTCGAACTTCCACCCACAGAGACTCCGTAGGCAATCCTTCCACAGCATCCACCTTCTCTACAACCGTGACACTATCCTTGATCAACAGTGCCACTCCCCCACCTCTTTTGCCTCACTCCCTGTCCTTTCTGAAATATCTATAACCTGGCACCTGAAGTATCCAGTCCTACCCCTGAGACAGTCAAGTCTCTGTAATGGCCACCATATCACATTTCCAAACACTCTAAGCTCATCCACTTTATTCATCACACTCCTGGCATTAAAATAGACACTTCTCAAACCTTCTTTCCGAGTGCTCCCTTCTCCATCACCCATCTATCCTCCCTCTTATACTGTCTACAATCCTTCTCTATTTGCAAGCTAACTTCCTCGCTCCCAGTCACCTCATCTCGATTGCCTCTCCACAACATTGCTAGTTTAAATGGTCCCAGTAGCCTTTTTCCTGAGTTCTGTGCTGAAGGTGAGTCCCAGCTCCAGTGCCATGACATCCACAGATAAGGTAAGGAAGTTGACACTGAAACCAGTAGCTTCACTCAGTGTTAATGTGAGCCTATTTGTGACTCATAAGTAAATAATTGTTTGTAGAATGGAGATCAAACCCCATGCTGTTGGCACCAGTCTGATCCACTGGCCATCGATCCAACTGAGCTAACTTACCCCCCTCAAGGGGTCTGAGTTGCCATGGCAGCATACACCTTTACAAGTATGTTGTAGCCAGGAGCTATGGATTATGATGGTAGAGGCTCCAAATTTCTTTCTATCACATGGCTGATCAGGAATCTCTCATGCTTTTGCTATTGGCATATATTGGAAGCCTCGACTGAATGTCTTTGTTCACATTATGAACATACCTTTTTAGGCCATCAATTTCAAGACTTGCACTCTGAGATTCTGGCTCAGAGACACTGCACCTGATGCATATCGCGTCGATCCCAGAAGGTAGAGTGCTGGGCCTACCAATCAGTTCCGCGCCCAGTACTAGTTTGCAATTGTCCAGACCCCTTTCTACTGGCGCAAACTGGATCGTGCCCAGAAAGGTGCATTAGCATGAGATCAACTTGATTTCAATCTCATTTGTGAGCTCGGCACATGATTGTGCTCCCCCTCCCAGAATGTTCCTAGCCCTCTGGGAGGTCAGGCCAGTGCAATCTGTACTGGTCTCTAGTAGTGAAGACCAGGTGCAATGACCATGTTGGGGGAATTGGAGACCATTGAAAACCCCAGGTGGTCAGGGCTGAGAGGTGGCAAATGGAGTTTAATGTGGAAAAGTGTGAGGTAATGCACTTTGGCAGGAATAATTAATGTGTAGAGTATAGGGTTAATGGTAGGATTCTTAATAGTGTTGATGAACAGAGGGATCTTGGTGTATTTGTGCATAGATCCCTGAAAGTAGGCAGTCAAGTCGATAAGGTTGTTAAGAAGGCATATGGAGTCTTAGCTTTTATTGGTAGGGGGATTGAATTTCGGAGCCGCAACGTCATGTTGCAACTGTACAAAACTCTAGTGCGGCCGCACTTGGAGTATTGTGTGCAGTTCTGGTCCCCACATTATAAGAAAGATGTGGAGGCATTGGAGAGGGTACAGAGGAGGTTTACCAGGATGTTGCCTGGTATGGAGGGCAGGTCTTATGAAGAGAGGCTGAGGGATTTGAGGTTGTTTTCGTTAGAAAGGAGGCGGCTAAGAGGGGACCTTATCGAAACATATAAGATGATTAGAGGTTTAGATAGGGTGGACAGTGATAGCCTTTTTCCTAGGATGGAGAAAGCTAGCACGAGGGGACACAGCTTTAAATTAAGGGGTGATAGTTATAGGACGGATATCAGAGGTAGGTTCTTTACCCAGAGGGTGGTTAGGGAGTGAAATGCCCTGCCTGCGGCAGTTGTAGATGCGCCAAGTTTGGTGGCGTTTAAGAGGTTAGTTGATAAATTTATGGAAGAGAAGGGAATGGTTTCGTTTGGAGGGTCATTGCTTTTTTCATAATTGGTCGGCGCAACATCGAAGGCCGAAGGGCCTGTTCTGCGCTGTAATGTTTTATGTTCTATGTTCTATGTTCTATGGCTTGGCATTGCCCATTGGGCAGTGCTCACCTGGTACAATGGAAATGCCCACCAGAGACCCCGGCAGTGTGCAAAATATGGAGTGAGTAGCCTGTTTCTTTACTGTAACTTTCCATGAATTTATGATGATTTAGGCCCTCACAAATTTGAGTATCCAGTTGTCAATGACCATGAGTATTTGAACATAAGCAACATCAGTTGGTGGAGAGGTACCAGCAACGCACTCAGATTAGGTTAAATGGGCCTGAATCTCAATTTGGAGTGACCTTGCCCTGAAGTTATGTGGTCAAAATTACCCAAAATTGATTTGTGTCTCGGGGCATCTCTGAGAGCCACTGGAAATAATGATGGAAAATATTAGTGGTGATAAAGGGGGAAGCTACCTCACGCAACAGATCTCTAGTGTATTCTGAAGAGCCATCCCATTCATTTCACTTAATAAATAGAGCTTATGGCCCATGGAAGAAAAACCTGAATTGATGAAGCTTTATCA
Source organism: Sphyrna mokarran (assembly GCA_024679065.1). Classification (NCBI taxonomy): domain Eukaryota; kingdom Metazoa; phylum Chordata; class Chondrichthyes; order Carcharhiniformes; family Carcharhinidae; genus Sphyrna; species Sphyrna mokarran. The sequence goes on along the minus strand of JAGIQG010000012.1, from coordinate 49,689,767 downwards.
AGATTTAGTATTTGGCATTTGCTGTTTATTAAACAAAATCAAAAGGAGGAGAAAGAAGCTATTGAGGTCAATCTTAATTATTTGTGATATTTTGATTGTTTTAAAGCAGGATTGAATTTCCATGGGAATAGCTTTGGTGGAAAGCTAGACGAAACAATACAAATGACGGACAACTTAAAAAAAAATTAAGCATGTCTGGCTATTTTCAGAACTCTGAATTATAGTTGATCTGAATGATATCTGACCTGGGAAGGTTATTTATTGAATACATGTATGTTTCCACTCTAGCGGACTGTCATTCCTAATTCTGATGAAAATATCCACTTTCACATATACAAACATATGAATATTCGGGGAGCACCAAATATAGATACACAGAAAGAGAAGTTGGACTTGGCAGCGTACCAAAGTTTTTTCATATTCTGTGTGCAATGAACTGAGCCTTTGAAATGAAGAGACTGCAGAATCTCTTGGATGGTAAAATGCCACTAGTAAAACAAGGAAACAAATATTTCTGACAGATGAATCAGTCAGGTGCTCTGGTCTTTTGAACAGGTCAAGCTTGAATTTCATGATCATGATCCATACCTCTCAACAGCATAAAAGATTTAATATGATATGACTTTCCTCTTTTTCTAAGGTTAGGTCTAGAAATCCTTCTCAGATGTACACAATCTAAGAAGTACCTATACTCAGAGTTGAGAATAGACTTTGTATTTTAATTGAGCAATTGGGTATCAATGCAGTGTTTTTGATATCTGTGTCTATGTCTGGCACATGCACTACCTCAAGAACATTCAACAAGGCTTCTACATATTGAAATGTGTAATACAGCTTGCAAAGGCAAGCAACATCACTGGGTAAGATTTAAGGATCACTTCAGCAAAGTATCCATGCTGAGTTATTTGAACAGCCTAGGGCATTCAAACATGGCTGTGGCATTTTACCCCTGGGCATGTACTTGGACTAAGTTCAGATAAAATGCAAACCTCCACTCCGGCAAATCAGTGCAATGGTTTTGAGTCTTTACAGTCTCAATTAAGTTCCCATTAGTTTGAAAAAACACTGCATTAAATCTGCTTTAACTGTTCATAGACTCTTCTTGCAAGCTATTAATACAGGGTGTTGGAACTATTGTAATTTTATGTTGTCCTTAGCATGTACTGTTTTTAAGAGTCTAGTATTGTCTTGAAAACATCTCCAATTTCACTCTTGAACATTTGTGATAATATAGTGTGATGACCTTACTGCATCAATGTGTGCATTAGCTGGGAGGTCCACCATAAACTGAGAATTTAATGGGAGGAGGGAAGTGCACTACATAAGTCATCATCTTTTAACAGCTATATTGGCTGAAAAATGATATATCTTGCTTTCCAATCAGATGAGGCATAGCCTTATTTGTCCAAACTTGTGTGTTTTAACCTGTGCAGTGAATAAAGATACAAAGTCAACTTTAAACACTTAAATACAATTTCCTTTACCCTGTAGCTACTTAAACAGCAGTAAATACTTGCAAGTTATGAACGAAATACTCACTATCTGTTACTTTACTTAAGATTAATTTCCACTTGGAATTCAAACCTGGCCAGGATTTGTTATCACATGGAATCAGTTCTTTGTTCTCTTCTCCTTCCTGATGTTGCCTCTGCTTGTGAGTTTGGTTCCCAGGTCCTCCACACTGGCATTCTGAGCAAACTCTTTGTATTTGTAGAGTTAAAGCTCCAATTGTTCCTGAGTAGTCAGTCAGTGAATTGATCAGAATGCCAATTGCATCATTCGATTAGGCTAATCAAATCCAACCATAGTATTATTTGTCACTTCAGGTCTCAGGCGTACGGTGTACTGGCCTTCATTAATCGAGGAATAGAGTTTAGGAGTCAGGAGGTAATGATGCAGCTCTATAAGACTCTTGTCAGATCCCACTTGGAGTATTGTGCGCAGTTCTGGTCGCCTCATTATAGGAAGGATGTAGAGGCTATTGAGAGAGTTCAGAGGAGATTTACAAGGATGCTGCCTGGATTGGGAGGCAGGCCTTATGAAGATAGGTTGAGGGAGCTGGGACTCTTCTCACTGGAGAGACGTAGGTTGAGAGGCGACCTGATAGAGGTTTATAAAATGTTGAGAGGAATAGATAGGGTGGACTCTCAGAGACTATTTCCCCGAGCTGAAATGGTCACTACGAGAGGACACAGATTTAAGGTGCAGGGAAGCAAATACAAAGGAGATGTCAGGGGTAGGTTTTTCACTCAGAGGGTGGTGAGTGAATGAAATCGACTGCTGTCGGAGGTTGTTGAGGCAAACTCACTGGGGTCTTTTAAAAGATTTCTGGATGAGTATATGGAAAAGAATAGGATAGGGGGTTATAGACAGGTCTGTGGATTGGTAGATGTGATCGGTGCAACTCGTGGGCCGAAGGGCCTGTTTGTGCTGTATTGTTCTATGTTCTATGTTCATCATTTAAGTGCATATTGTTAACATTCTAATGCCTAGCTAAGGAACACTGGCTCCCACAAGTCTGTTCACAACTCATCCCTGCCAAGCTGTTGAATCTGACATCTCCTCGTCCTTTGGCAAATTCCAGGCTATTGGCCACAAGGAAAATCCCAGCATAGTGTAAAAAACTTTAATCAAAAAAATCAGGTTTGCTTGATCGAAGATCTTTCAGCATATTAAAACTTAAACTCCAATCAGCCACTTTAAGACTATGCATTCTGGATGTACATTGTGGTGCACATAGAGGAACAATGGTAGGGATGATTTACCTTTCTTCTCATCTTTCAACGGAACAAAGTCAGGTTGGCCAGAATTTCCTTGTTTTTCATCCCCTCCCCCACTCCTCACTGTCACTGTAAGCGAGGACGGAGAATTTGGTGCTCAGCCATATCTCCATTCGCTGCAGCAGGACCAGAGAATTCCCACTGGGACGAATAGCTGGAAAATTCTGGCCTGTTTTTTTTAAAATGTGCCTTAAACTCATACTGCTTTAACTATCCAGTTTAGACAGATGACAGGTTTCCTCATAAATTTAAAAAGGAAAACAAATGTTAATTATTCTATATCTTAAAATATAGAGAGTAATAGGGGTCTATTGCACAGGATAAGGCCATTTGGCCCACCTTGTCTACACCAGTCAAAGACAAAGCACCTAACTATTCTAATTCCATTTTCGAACACCTTTCGATGCCAAGGCCTTGTATGCCTTGGCATCACAAGTACACTTCTAAATATTTCTTAAATGTTATGACTTCTCTTCCACCACCCTTTCAACCAATGCAACCACAAACACTCGAACATTCACACAGACACAGGCTCGGAAAAAGATTGTGATTACAAAAAGTTCTTTCCATTTCGAGAGTTCTTTGTCAAGCTTAGATGAAATCTTGAAACAATGCAGACAAATTTTGATCCATGAAGAAGAGTCTGGAGGCTTAAAGAAGACAGCATTGCTGTCAGTAATTGTTTGTATTAAGACAAGTGAGATCGCATGTCAGAACTTGTCCCTTTTTCCTAATCTTATCCCAATCATAGCAGGCTATTTTTCTAATTTGTAAGAATGAAGATATTACTTCAATGTCTGTGCTTAAGTATTTACCTGCTGATTGCAAAAAAAACCAGTCTGACAGGCTTTCTTGAATATAAAAATCTTGAATATATAAAGGTGTTAATTTTTATTAAGCTAAATCCTCATCCAAGTAATGATATAAAGATATTTGAAAAGATCTTTTTGACACATGATTGCCCAATGACATCAAGAATGCATTTGATCAGGTATGGCATCAAGGAGCCCTAGTAAAACAGGATTCAACAGGAATCAAGAGGAAAACTCTCCACTGGTTGGAGCACCTAGTTGGTACAAAGGAAGATGGTTATGGTTGTTGAAGGCCACAACTGTCTCAGTTTCAGGTCAACACTGTAGGAGTTCCTCAGAGCACTGTCATAGGCTCGACATCTTCAGCTGTTTTATCAATGATCTTTCTTCCATCGTAAGGTCAGAAGTGGGGATGTTTAATGATGATTGTACGATGTTCAGTACCATTTATAACTCCTCAAACACTGACGCGGTTCATGTCCAAATGCAGCAAGACCTGAACAATATCCAATCTTGGCTTGGGCTGACAAGTGACAAGTGTCACTTATGCCACACAGGTACCTGGTAATGACCATCTTAAAAGACAGTATCTAATCATCATCCCTTGACATTCAATGGCATTATCTTCACTAAATCCCCCATGATCAATGTCCTGAGGATTACCTTTGACCGGAAACTGAACTGGACTAGCCGTAACATACTATGGCTAGAAGAGCAACTCAGGGCCTCAGAACTCTGCAGTGAGTGATTCACTTCCTGATCCTGAAAACCCATCCAGTTACAAGGCATGAGTCAGGAGTGTAATGGAAGACTCTCCACTTGCCTGGGTGAGTGCACCCCAAACAACATTCAAAATGCTCAACACCATTCAGTGCCAATCAAAAGCACTCGATTTGATTGGCATCCCTTCTATAAACATTCACTCTCTCCATTGCTGACACACAGTGGCAGCAATGTGTACCATCTACAAGGTGCACTGAAGGCTCCTGAGACAGCACCTTTCAAACCAATGAATAGTATCATCTTGAAGAATAAGACTAGTAGATACATGGGAATACCAGCACCTGGAAGTTCCTCTCCAAGTCACTCACCATTTTGATTTGGAAATAAATCAATGTTCCTTCATTGTCGCTGAGTCAAAATCTTGGAATTCCCTCCGTAACAGCAACTGTGGATATACCTACATCATAGCGACTGCAGCCATTCAAGAAGGCAGCTCATTACCATCTTCTCAAGAGTAATTGGGGATGTACAATGAATGCGGGCCTAGCCAGCGATACCTACATTCCATAAATTAATTGTTTAAAAACTCCAGCCAAGGTGTGATATTGAAATCTGATAGTGAAACCCTAATCCAGTCCCTTGGATAGAGGGAACAAGGATCATCTGAGTCTACTGATGGTTGTTAGACAGGATTTTGTCCTTCACTTCATAGAATCATAAAACCTCTGCAGTGCAGAACGAGACCATTCAGTCCATCGAGTCCGCACTGATAACAATTCCACCCAGGGCCTATTCCCATATCCCCACATTTTTACTCTCCTAATCCCCCTGTAATTAAGAAGCAATTTATCATGGCCAATCAACCTAACCTGCACATCTTTGGATTGTGGGAGGAAACCAGAGCACTCAGAGGAAACCCAGACAGACATGAGGAGAACGTGCAGACTCCATATAGACAGTGACCTGAAGCGGAATTTGAACCTGGGTCCTGGGCGCTGTGAGGTAGCAGTGCTAACCATTATGCCACCATGTTTAGATGTTTTTCTCATCTGTTTCCAAAATGTGCCTTATTTAATCTCCTTATCAGTACCATAAGACAGCATTTTCTTGCACTTTCCACCAATAGGATCTTCTGGTCCTGCTGAAGTCAACCCCCCGTGACAGTTTACCTGGTGGTATGCCCTGTGAGCAATGCAAATGGTCATTGAACTTAAAGGACTGGAAGATCCTGCAACTGGTCATGGTGGTGGTGGTGTCAGTGGGGGGCCTCTGGCATGGGTGGGGATGGCGTCTGAAAATCCCGGCCCTAGTTTTTATCAGGTGACCAGAGCTCCATTTCCATTCCTTTCCATCACAAATGGTTCCTGGTGGCTAGGCCATTGTCAAACAATAGGGTCAATATGTCACCCACTAACATACCATCAAGTTAAAATAGAGGTTTTTTCATATCCATTCTCTGGATTTCAACTCTGGTTTCAAGAAGTTTTGCAAACAGGATTATGAAATCAGTTTCTTTAATTATTTGGGGAATTGTGGCCATTAACCACAGGAAGAGATTTTTGCATTTTAATGATTACTCAAAGAACTATTCAGAAAGGTCATTTTCACTTTAATCATTTTGTCAATCCTTGTCATGGCATATAGATTAGTTGAAGGCTTTTATAGCCCCATGTGTACTGGCAGGAAGGCATAAGTCACCTGAGGGAACATTTTATGCCCATAATATTTTAGCAAATTTCTCCTAGCCGCTACCTACCTTCTAGTCTGCTCCATCATTTCCACCCTCTCTTAAACAGTGTAAAATCAATCACGTTTCTCCCCCACTTTTGTTCTGAAGATGAGCCAAATGGACTAAAAACATCAACTCTTATTCCCTCTGTAGATGCTGCCAATCCCAATATTTTCCAGCTTCTTCTGTTTTATTTCAGATTTCCAGCATCCACAATATTTCTCTTTCATTACATATTTTCTTGAGTTCATTTTGTTCTTTAATCTTTTTGCAGTTTCTGCTCTTTTGTATTTTCTCTCCCACCTGCCCCAATGCAACCAGTTCATCTCTAACCAGCACATTCTCTTCCCGCTTTGACACATTCAGCTCTGGTATTGCTCAACAATCTATTTGACCCAACCCTGTTCTGTCACCATCATTCACAGTCTACCTGCTCCATTGTTTCTATCCTCACGAACCTACTTGTATTCTAAATCCCTGATAATAGTGAGTTTGAAATCTTTGTCATGGTTTACAAATCAACCCACAACAGGATCCCATGTTTAGTAAAGCTTGACTAACCTCAGACTCTGTCATTTTCTCCAGTTCTCTCATTCTAATTTCTGATGCAATCCATCTTCCCTCAATTTGATTATTGTAGAACCTTCTGTAATCAGCGTCACGTTCTCTGGAACTCAGGACTCGATTTTACCAGTCGGAGGCTAAGGGCTAGATCTGGATTTAAAACAGATCCGAGCCCGGAATCCTCGTTCCAGTGCACCCATATGCTTTTTGCCGGCTCTGATCCTGTCCTTGCTGCGGGCGGGGCTTAGAGGAATGATCGGAGCTCCAAACTACGCATGCACAGTCCGAAAAAGATCTGAAACAGCGTGCTCGGGAGTGAAAAACAAAATCAGCAGAGAGAGCTGGGGGGCGTGGGGGAAATGAGCTGCGATTGGACCCCCCCGGGAAACAGACCCCTCTGGCAGATGCTTTCCGATCAGATCCCCCTCCCTGAGAGGCAGCACCCCCAACCGATCAGACCACTCTGGCAGTCACCCCTGCTCTGTGATCCATGCCCCCAGGGAAGCAGGCCCCACTCGGCAGAGCACACCTCCTAACCTACCTCGATTGCTGCCCTCCCTCCACCATCCTTCTGACATGCACTCGTTGATGTGGAGATGTGGGTGTTGAACTGCGGTAAACACAGTAAGAAGTCTCACAACACCAGGTTAAAATTCTGTTGGACTTTAACCTGGTGTTGTGAGACTTGTTACTGCCCTCGTTGGACAGCCTGCAGCACCTTCCGCTGGCATCTGCAGGAGGAGGGGGTGGGCCGAGATGGATCTCTGGTTGGGGGGGGGGGTGCGGTGGTGGAGGATGGGGAAGGGAGTTGGGCTTGGGAGAATCTCCACCCCCCCCAACCTGCTTGCCCAATCAATTACCCCTAGACATTTGCAGGAGTATTAGCAAACAAAATTTGACACCAAGCAACAGAAAAATATTGGGACAGCTGAAAATGCATAGTCAATTAGTCAGTTTTAAAGACAGTATTAAAGGATGAGAGAGGGATAGAGATGCAAAGAATTTTAAGAAAGGATTTTCAGTGCTTCGGGCCTCTGCCTTTTGCTGCATGTCCAAAACCAATTCCTTCCAACAAGCTTTTGATTGTCTGAAATTGTACTTCTGATTCTTCAGCCCAGATTGTTTGTGTAGGTTATAAACAATGTGGTTATAGAACTAAGAATACCACTTCTTACCTTCTGCTGGTTTGCGAACTATTCAAGCCAGCAGAAGGTTGGGGCAGCACAGTGGTGCAGTGGTTAGACCATAAGACCACAAGACCATAGGATGTAGAAACAGAATTAAGCCCATTGTATCTGCTCCGCCATTCAATCATGGCTGATTTTTTCTCATCCCCATTCTCTTACATTTTCCCCATAACCCTTGATCCCCTTATTAATCAAGAGCCTGTCTAATCTCTGTTTTAAAGACATTCAATGACCTGGCCTCCATAGCCTTCTGTGACAAAGAGTTCCACTGATTCACTACTCTCAGGCTGAAGGAATTCCCCTTTATCTCTGTTTTAAAGGATCGTCTCTTTGGCCTAAGATTGAGCCTCTGGTTCTAGTTTTGCCTACTCATAGAAAAACCTTAGCACTACTGCCTTACAGTGCCAGGGACCCGGGTTCAATTCTGGCATTAGGTCACTGTCTGTATGGAGTTTGCGCGTTCTCCCCATGTCTGCCTGGGTTTCCTCTGGGTGCTCTAGTTTCCTCCCACAAATCAAAGATGTGCGGGTTAGGTTGATTGGCAAAGCTAAATTGACTCTAGTGTCAGGGCATAAATAAATGGGGTTATGGGAATAGGGCCTGGGTGGGATTGTGGTTGGTGCAGACTTGATGGGCTGAATGGCCTTTTTTGCATCGTAGGAATTCTATTCAATACTCTCCCATCCCCCCAGTCCCTGCTCTGTTCCATATTCATTTGTTTTACTATGAAGACCAGAACTGTGCAAAATATTCTAAGCATAATCTAACTAAGGTTCTCATTTAAGATAGCATAACCTCTCTGCTTTTAAATTCCATTGCTTTAGAAATGAATTCTAAGTCTCCTTCAGTGGTTTTTATGGGTTTGTTAACTTGTGCTGCTTTGGAAATGAATTCCATGTCTCCTTCAGTGGTTTTTATGGGTTATTTAACTTGTGCTGTTCTTCTGAATGATTTATAATCAGCCACTGTGAAATCCCTACACTCAAAGATTCCCATGCAGGCAAAGCTTGCTGGGCGTAACAATACAATTCAAACATGGAGGTGATTTGATTCCAAAATATAATGATTTCCTGCACTGATTAATGAGAAAGAATCATTGATGAACCATGAGATTTCAAGTAAACCACTTCTCTAACAAATGCTATGAAAGAAATAGCTTCCATTATTTTGTAATATCGGACGTGCTAATGAGGATTCTAGATCTAGAATTCTAGATTTCTATTTGTTTATAAGATGTTGAGAGGTATTGATCGAGTGGATTCTTAGAGGTATTTTCCCAGGGCTGAAATGGCTGCCACAAGAGGACACAGGTTTAGGATGCTGGGAAGTAGGTACAGATGAGATGTCAGGGGTAAGTTTTTCACTCAGAGGATGGTGGGTGCGTGGAATCGGCTGTTGGCTGTGGTGGAGGAGGCAGATTCGGTAGGTCTTTTAAGAGACTTTTGGATAAGTACATGGAACTTAGTAAGAAAGAGAGTTACAGATAAGCCTAGTAGGTAAGGACATGTTCGGTGCAACTTGTGGGCCGAAAGGCCTGTTTGTGCTGTAGTTTTTCTATGTTAATTTCAATTAACACTTTAATAAAACTCTTCAGACAATCCTTTTCTTTCAGGCAATGCCTGCAATGCAATTGAATGGAATGGCTATTTATTGCTCAGAACCTCATTCAATTTATTCCTTTCAGTGATACGTCTCAGGGCTGTGGAGGTACAACAGTTGCATTTTGCTGTTGCATATGATACCCAATAATAATGCCCACACAATAATCCTGAGTGAAGTACGAATTGTTGTAGTTATAATGACTCAGATTGAGTTAGCATGATATTTATTTTACTCTGCATGTCCAGCACACTTTGAATGCAATTGTTCAGTTGAAGTTTATATGCATGTGAACCATGGCTGTTGGTTATTATCCATTCACAGTTTATATACACTTGCTTCATCGAATCATAGAGTGCAGCAAAGGAGGGACATCTGGCCCATTGTATGGGTGCTGACTCTCTGATGGAGCAATCTGCTGAGTGCCATTCTACTGCCTTTCTCTTGTAGCCCTGCAAATCCTCCCTTTTCACATAATAACCCATTTCCGTTTCGAGAGATTCAATCGAACCAGCCTCCACTACACATCCAGGCACTGCATTCCAAATCGCAACCATTCACTGTGTGAACATATTTTTACTCATGATGTCCTTTCTTCTTTTGCCAATTACCTTCAACCTGCACCCTCTGGTTCTCATTCCTGTTTTTTTCAAGGGATGTAGGCAATGTTGGCAAAGTCAGCACTTGTGTGATTCCTAGTTTTTCCCTTTGAACTAAGTGCCATTTCAGAGAGCAGTTAAGAGTCAATCACTGTGGCTCTGAAGTTGCACATTGGCCAGACTAAGTAAGAACGGCATAGTGGTACACTGGTTGGCAGTGTTAGCTCACAGCATCGGGGATTTGGGTTCAATTCCGACCTCAGATCACTGCCTTTGTGGAGTTTACACATTCTCCCCGTGCCTGTATGGGTTTCCCCTGGGTGCTCCAGTTTCCTCCCACAGTCCAAAGATGTACAAGATAGGTTCATTGGCCAAGTTAAATTGCTCCTTAGTGTCAGGGTGATTAGCATGATAAATACATTGGGTTACGGGGAGAGGGCTTGGGTGAGATAGTTGTCAGTACAGGTGTGATGGGGCATTAGTGAATGAAATGGGTTTTTACAACAGTTAATGATTGTTTCATTGTCACCATTAGTGGCACTAACTTTCAATTCCAGATTGATTAATCAGATTGAAATTCCACAATCTTCTATGGTGTTTCCACTGAAGGATTTATGGAACTTTTGTTTTTTTTAGGCACCCAATTGGAGGATTCCATGACTGTGACAAGCTACTCTAATATATCAGAGACTGGAGGAGTATGTCAATTATTTAATTCAAAACACATTCACACCACAGACAAAGATATTGTTGCATGAAAGATAAGCTTCTGACACAACATTTTCCTTCAACCAAAAATTCCCATCCAACGTTCTTGATAGGACTTTCCAGCCTATCTGGTCCATTTGATATTCTTCAGCTCTTACTCCTGCCCCTCTCTCCCAGAATCATGGTAGAATCCCCATCATCCTCAGTATCCAGTTCTCTGTTTCATCCTCCATCTTTTCACTAGCACCTGTGTGATGCTGCCACCAAACACATCTTCCATATCCTTCTCTTTCAATCTTTCCACAGAGACCATTCCCTCTGAGAAAGCTTTGTCCACTCCTCGGTCACTCCTGACATCTCCTCCCTTCCCTATGGTACCTTTCTGTACAAGTGCGAGAGATGTAACACCTCCCTTTCCACTTCCTCGCTTCTCACCATCCAAGGCGCCAACCACTCCTTCCAAGTGAAACAGCAATTTACTTATACTTTTTTCAAGTTAATCTGCTGTTTTCTACATACAAAGTTAGAATCATGCAAATTCTGAGCAGAAGTAGGCCACTCGAACTTCCTGCCTGTTTTCACCATTTGATAAGATCACGGCTCTTCAGATCATGGCCTTGACTCTTCTGAGCATTTCCTATTCCTTTTCATTCCCTTGTTAGTCAAGAATCTGTCTAACTCAACTTTAAAAATATTCGCTAATCTGACTGCTCTCTGGGGAAGAGAGCTCTATAGACCAAACACCGTCTGAAAGAAACAACTTCTCCCCTTCTTTGTCTTAAATGGGAGACCTCTTATTTTGAAACTGTGTCCACTAGTTCTATCACTCCCACATCCTCTCAGCATCCAGTCTGTCAAAGCCTCTAACAATCTTATAATTTTCAAAAACATCACCTGTCATTCTTCTGAATTCCAACAGATACAGTCTCGACTCTCCAGCCTTTCCTCATTAGATAACATTTTACCCCAGGAATTAGTCGTGTGAATCTTATCAGCTTCTAATGTAATGATAGTCTTTTTTCACAATGAGGTCTTGACACGGTGGCATGATGGTTAGCACGGTGTCATGAACTTGGGTTCGATTCCTGACTTGGGTCACTGTGTGGAGCTTGCATATTCTCCTCGTGTCTGCATGTGTTTCCTCCAGGTGCTCCGATTTCATCCCACGGAGTGAAAGATGTGCTGGTTAGTGGACTGGCCATGCTAAATTCCCCCTCAGTGTACCTGAATAGGTGCTGCAGTGTGACGACTAGATTTTCATGGCAGTGTTAATGCAAGCCTACTTTTAACACTAATAAGTAACATACACTAGGTGACTGCTTTGCAGAATGCCTCAGTTCACTAGCATGACATTGAGCTTCCTGTCTTTTGTTGTTTTAATTCCTCACCCTCCTCTCACTCTGTCCATGGGTTACGAGATTCTAATGAAGCTCAATGCCAACTGAAGGAGCAGCACCTCGCGATTCTACAGCTTTCTGTACTCAGTAGTGAGTTCAACAACCTTAGATCATAATCTCTGCCTCCATGCTGTCCTATGTGTCTATTTTTTTTAATATCATGTTTTTCTATTTATCCTTTTATGTGGTATTCAGATGGCTGTTATATCACCGTTCATCCTCCTTTAGATTCAATGGTTATTCCCTTACAATATCCATTACCACTTTGTGGAACAACTTAACCCGACTGGAGAGATTTCCCCAATTCTATTTGGCTCCATTTTTACCCAAGATCCTTGATGCCACATTCGGTCAAATGCTGCCTCGATGTCAAAAGCAGGCACTCTGACCTCACCTTTTGAGTTCCTTTCTTAGTCCATTCTTGGACCAAGGTTGCAATAAGGTGAGGAGCTGAGTGACCCTGATGGAACCCAAACTGAGTGAGCAAGTTATTGCTGTGTGAATGGAATACAAAAGCAAAAGTCCAGGGGGAAATAGTGAAGGGAAGGGATGGGGTAGTACAAAGCTTAATAGATCACTACAAAGTGCAGGCAATTTACAATCCTTTCATGTGTTGTACCTATAAAAGCATTATATTTATAATAGAATGCTATTGTCAATGATGTCAAAGCTAATTTCAACACCTAGACTGTGAATTAAAGGCTCTGAAATTATTCCATGTGGCTGATTTGCTCTGCCAAGAGTTGAGAAATATTTCCTAGGTCCCCGCATGATTAACTGCCTCTTCCTCACAGTGACTTCCAGCCAATAAAATATTAAATTGGCCCAGCTTAACCTATGCTGGATATTTCAGTTTTATGATCATTATTGCTGTGAAATTCTCTTTAAGAAATGTCCAGTCCTTATATTTGAGGATGTTATCCTTTGTGTCCATGTTGCAAATTTTTCACTTTAGCTGGTGCTTTCTGTGACTTAAATCTTTACTGCAAGTCACATAATGTGGCATTTCAATGAACAATCAACTACTACTGATGTTCTCGAATCATTTTGTAATTAAGTAATGGTTTAACATCTAAGTAGGTCAAAACAAAACAACGGAAGGAAAGACATTTGTAAAATGAATTGCAAACTGACACGACACACAATGAGGCCATTTGATCCATTTTGCTTATGCTGGCTCTTTGTTACTGCTATCCAAGTTGTCCCACTCCTCTGCTCTTTCTCTTCAAATGTTTACATATTCAGTTCTGGCCTCAAAATTAACTCCATATGTCCAACAATCTGGACATAACAAACCTGTTCACTGCAAATGTGCAATTACCATTTTTATAGAGGTGGATGTCAGGTTGATATTTCATTAACATATTCAAACAATGATGAAATGTAGTACAGGAAAGAGATAGAGAATCTGGTAAACTAGTACAATGACAATAATCTCTCCCTCAAATGTCAATAAAACAAAAGAGATTGCCATCAATTTCAGGAAGCTTCAGGAGGACCTGCGCCTATCAACATCAATGGAGATGGAGTAGAAATGGTCTAGAGCTCCAAGTTTCTAGATGCCCAGATCACCAACAACCTATTCTGATCCCTCCATATTGACCCTGTAGTTAAGAAAGCCTACCATTGTTTCAATTTTCTCAGAAGGTTAAGGAAATTTGGCATGTTTGCTACAACTCTCACCACTTTTTAAAGATGTACCATAGAAAGCATCTTTTCTGATTGTATCACAGCTTGGAATAGCTCCTGGTCTGTCCACAAAGCAAGAAACCACAAAAGGTCATGAATGAAGCCCAATCCATCACTCAAACCAGCCTCTCATCCACTGACACTGTCAACGCTTCCTGTTGCCTCAGAGAAGCATCCAGCATAATCAAGGACCCCTTTCACCCCAGGCATACCTTCTTCCACCTTCTTCCATTGGGTAAAAGATACAAAAGTCTGAGGACATGTACCAACCGGCTCAAGAACATTTTCTTCCCTGTTGTCAGACATTTGAATGGACTTACTTTACGTTAAGTTGATCTTCCTCTACACCCTAGCGATGACTGTAACACTCTGTACACTCTGTACACTCTCTGTACACTCTCATTTCCTTTTCTATGAATGATATGCTTTGTCTTAAAGCACACAAGAAATAATACTTTCCACTGTCTACTAATACATGTGACAATAATAAATCAACTCAAAATCAAATCAAAAATCAGGCTCAGATTTAAACTTCAAGGAATCACAAAATCATAATGGCTCAGGTGACCATTTGGCCTATTGAGTCTGCACCAGTTCTCAGTGCCATTCCCCTGCCTTTACCCCGTACCCCCTGCACAGCTGCCAGGGGGCAATACCAGAGTGAGGGTTCTGTGATGGTGGTGGGAGACAGAGTTCTAGGGGGGAGTGCCGTGAGTGAAAGGGGGGTGAATTCCATGGTGTCGGGGAGTTCAGTGGCAGTGGGTAGGTATGGTAGGGGAGGGTGGAATTCCATAGCGTGGGGAGTGGGGGCTGGGGGGTTGGGGGATGGAATGGAGTGTTTTTTAATTCTTTCACAAAAAGGGAGTCCCAATCCTTTAAAATCTGATTGAGCTCACCCTACCAGTGTTACATTGTAGGAGCCACCATTATTTTATTTTCTCCATCAGTTTAAAAGTATGGCAGGAAAACCCACCAATGCCAGGCTCCCTCTGCATTTTCTGCCTGAGATGTTTCCCAAAACATGGCAAAATTTCTGTCTATTGTTTCTATTCAAGTAATCGTCCACAAGAAGCATTACCATTGAGAATTGAACTCAGGACTGGTGTCGTGAAGGGAAGCAGGAGCATCCAACTGAGGGTGCAAAGAGTTTTTTGCAGAACTCCTTGAGTGCAGGAAGAACAGGAATGCAGTCCCCCCTCAGCACCTGCCCCCAGCCCCCGAGTTTTCCGCTTCCTTCCTGCTAATCCTGGCTTTTCTTTTTCTCTCCCATCGCTCTATGATTGTAGACTCTCCCACTTTGAACTCTGACATTCCTGCTTTCTGTAACGACCTATCTCCCTCACAGAAAAGCCCTGATGTCTCACTCTATCCACCCCACTATGGCTTCTTCCAGAAAACTTATCTCTACTTTCCTGATTGCTGCATATCGCTTCTCGGTTTTTTCGCTATGGTCAAGTGTAATATCTGTTCTAATCAGTTTAAGAGTCCCCACTGCATGCAATTCAGGTAGCTGACTCATCACTCAATTCAGCTGTTGGTCAAGAAACAGGAGAGAATAATTCATGATGAGATCATGTTGATAGATTCACCACCTCCCATAAACATCTGCAGGGTTACAATTTGGCCACACCCAGATGTGCAATGTTTACCACCTGTTAAATTATGATTCAAACACAAACACAAAAAAGATCCTTTAAAAGGGCCACTACCTAGATGAAAAAAAATGTTTTCAATTAAAGAAAAGTTCACTTTTGTATTTCTTTATCAGCTTGAAGTGCAATCACTGTAACATAGCAGCTAAGTAGCACTGGTCAATTGGATAATCTTTATTCAGTTGTGTTGTTTGAGGGACCATATATTGGCCAGGATTACTGTCTTTTGGCCTGCCTGAAACTTGTTGGTGTTCCAGTTCAAGGAGTTGTCCCTGACTAAGTGTTGCAGATTGGTACATGCGAAAGCCCAGGACTACATGCTGAGGAATGCATTAAAACTGAGAGGTCTAAATCAAAGAGGTGTAATGGGGAAAATCCATTTTTAAGACCTTTCAACCACTGTGAACCAAGGAGAGCAGAACCTCCTCTGGCCAAAAGACTCATGAACGTATACAGTGAATATTGCATCTAACTCGGTTGCTCTGAATCACCTCGGAGTGCAACTAGTTCTACATAACCAGCCTTTAAAATAACTGCAAGTCCATTGTGAAATGTCTGAAGCATTACCTTGACTGTATTAAAGCATCTCAGAATATTGATATATGTAAAGAGCCAGAATATTATTGCTTTTTGTGTGATGGTCTTTTTAGAACATTTGTGATGTTCTCACAGATTTATAAGAACACAAGAACATCAGAAATAGGAGCAGGAATTGGCTAACTGGTCCCTCGAGCCTGCTCCACCATTCAATAAGATCATGGCTGATCTTTTCATGGACTCAGTTCCACTTAGTCACTCGCTCACCATAACCCTTAATTCCTTTACTGTTCAAACATTTATCTTCCTTTGCCTTAAAAATACTCAATGAGGTAGCCTCAACTTCATATGAATAAAGTATATTTTTGTAAAAACATACTTTGTGTTTTACATTCAATTATCAGCAGAAAAGTAGGGCCTGTGTTGAATGAAAGACACATGAGGATGAGAGTGTTATCACCTCAACTAAGTTAATAGTTGTGATCAGTGGAAGTTGTTCAATAATAAGTTTTATTAAGAACCTGTGTGTTTACATATATTAAAAAAGTTGACAATTTATTCATGTGTTTGTGAATCTTTGAATTGTATTGTTGCATTATACACTGGTTCAACCGGTATAACCCACATTTCACAGAAGGTACGCAAAGATCCGCATAAAGCAGTGGACATTCCTGATGTGTTATGTAATCTGTATGCTAAAATCTATTTAAAATCAGTGATAAAGTTTTTCCACAGATAGAAGCCAGGTGTGCTTGTCCTGCTGACATTGAAGGAACTTTTACCCATCTTGGTAAATGTTCTCCCCCACTGGCTGTAAAGAAAGATCAACTTTGTGCAAAGTGAGTCCTGACCTTTATCACTTTAAGAGCAGGAATAACTTGTTTTTTTTACTACTGATTGTGTGAACTGATACCAAATTCTGCAGCCCAGTAACAACCCAGAGGCAGATTCTGATTGGAGGAGGGGATAGCGATCATCAAACCTATAAGAGGTTGTCATACCTCTGAATGTCTCATTTCAACAATTTCAAAATTTACTTCAGGTTTCATGTCTCCGGTCAGTGTGAGACAGAGGCTAGCGTGCCCTGTACCTACAGGAGGAAATCTAAAGGGCCGATATATAGATGGACATGGAGGAGTTTGATCAAAGTGATGTTTAAAGATAGATTTAGGACAGATCATGACTGTGCTATGGCTTGTTGACACATCACTTTGCGTATTGCTGGCTGAGAAACTGAAAGAGGATCATCTTCACTGGCAAGAGGAAGGAAGACACCTGCTGCTAGTGTGAAAAGGGCATGATTGTACATTATCCGGGAAGTCAGCAAATGGAACATTTTGGCCTATTTAGGAAGTGCTTTAATCGCCTAACCTAATTGACTAAGTAAATTTGGCATGTCAGCTATGACCCTCACCAACTTTTACAGATGCATCATAGAAAGCATTCTTTCTGGGTTTTTCACAGCTTGGTATGGCTCTTGTTCCGTCCAAAACCACAAGAAATTACAAAGGGTCATGAATGCAGGCCAATCCATCAGCAAACCAGCCTCCTATCCCTTGCCACTGTCTACACTTCCCGCTGCTTCGGAAAAACAGCCAGCGTAACTAAGGACCACGTGTACCCCAGACATTTTCCTTTCCATTTTCTTCTATTGGGAAAAAGATACAAAAATCTGAAGTCACGTACCAACCATCTCAAGAATAGTGTCTTCTCTGCTGCCACCAGACTTTTGAATGGATCTACTTTGTACTAAGTTGATCTTTCTCTACACTCTAGCTATGACTATAACATTACATTCTGCACCCTCTCATTTCCTTCTCTATGAATGGTATGTTTTGTCTGTATAGCATGCAAGAAAGAGTACTTTTCACTATGTACTAATATGCATGTGACAATAATCAATCAATCAATTATGTCGGGGGGATGAATGAATGCAGAAGCAGATTCAGCTACATAAACACCAATAATGCACAATGCTTCTTGACAAGCATAGGATAGAGGAGTATGAATTGGCCATTCAGCCCCTTGAGCCTGCTCCCCCACTCAGTGAAAGTATGGCTGATTGTGGTCTTAATTTCATTTTCTGTTCTGGTCCCTATCGTCTTTGAATCCAATTGTAGATCCAAAATCTATTTTTTTCTTTTTAATTCATTTGTGGGACATGGGCATCATTTGTTGCCAATCCCTAGTTGCTAGTGGGTAGTTGAGAGTCAACCACGTTGCTGTGATTCTGGAGCCATAAGTAGGTCAGACTGGATAAGGACAGCCAATTTCCTTCCCTAAGGGACATTAGTGAACCAGATGGGTTTTCCATAATTGACAGTAGTTTCATGGTCATCACAGTAAGAAGTCTCACAACTCAGGTTAAAGTCCAACAGATTCATTTGGTAGCAAAAGCCACTAGCTTTTGGACCACTGTCCCATTGTCAGATGAATGGGAATGGGAGTTCTATACAAACACAGGGCACGAGTAGCCCCGCCCCCGCTACTTTATGGTCATCAGCAGATTCTTAATTCCAGATATTTTTTATTAAATTTAAATTCCATCATCTGTATGGCGACATTTGAAACCCAGTCCCGAAAATATTAGCTGAATTTCTGTATTAATAATATAGTGATAGTACTATTAGGTCACCTCCCCCTATTTAACTCAACTTTGAATATATTCAATAACTCAACCTCCACTACTCTCTATGGTAGCTAATTCCAAAGCTTAATGAATTTCTGAGCTTCTCATCGCTGTTTGATTTTAAAACTGAGCCTCTTAGTTGTTGATGCCCCCGTGAGGGGAAACACCATGCATCACACCACTCCACATATTTACTTAAGATTCAAGAGTTTCCCTTGTTCATTTCTTGTCTCCTTCATCACATATCCATCTATCATCCACTTCTGCTATTCACCCTGATCCTTGTGTAACTTGTTGTCACTCTCTATTGCACTCTCTTTCACTGTTACACCCTCTGTCACACTGATATTTACAAAAGATATGGGCCTTGAAAATCCATGGCCATTTTGCCTATTGCCACTGTATGTACATAGGGAAGGAGGCGTTCGAGCTGAGGGTAGGGGCTGTCTGACTGTCAGAATTCCCATGGCCTTCATTGTGACTCAGTATACAGATACTACAGATTTAGCATAGAGAGGTGTGACCCTATTGACCCAGCAGTAGAATATGACCAGATTATTGCATCATTAAAAACTGTTCTTTTGGAAAAAAGGTTAAATACACTTCGTTTGCAGCCCCCAGAAACCCTCAACCACAGTCACTAGCTCCAGCTGTCACCTCAACTAGAAATTGCAGAGCTGCTACAATAGCAGGTAGACCAGATGCACCACTGATGGCATGGGTGTCTGTCACATTGGAGCATCTGCTGAGAATACTTTATGGATTTAAGTCCCACTTGACAAGCATGAAAACCAGCACCTGAGAAATTTAGCCCTTAGAATATTTTCATTTGAACAAGCTCTTTGGTTGCTTTGGGTAACAGTTGGATGTTTTTGTGTGCTCTGAAGCATTTTTTTTATTTGTTCAAAGATGTGGACTTGAACCAATGTCAAAATGTTTACTCCATTGTCTCTCCACAGATGCTGTCAGACCTGCTGAGATTTTCCAGCATTTTCTATTTTTAAAACACCTCAGAACTGCCAGATAAAGTGAGTGAACATTTCAAAATTGAACAAGAGCTGTAATTGCAGTCCTGGACCAAGAGATTCAGAAATTTCTAGATTAATTCTTCTATTTGGACTGCACATCAGTTACACCCATTTCAGGAACCATTTTTCATTCCTGTCAGGAAGATGCTTAAAAAAAATAAGAATGATGTGTCCACAGCCAGGACAAATCTGGTTCTTCCAGCAGGAGGAATCTGCTTCCAGAGACTTTGATGTCATCTCCCCATTAAAAGGTGTTGAGGTTTCTGCTCCATCATGGCTGGCATTTCCATGGGGAGAGAGGAGAGAAGATGCAAAGAAAATACAGATCAGCAATCCATTGCTCACATGAAGGGCAATGCAATGTATAAAAGGCTTAGTGCAGGTAAGTGAATGCATGAATGAAAGATGGAACTTTACTGTATTGTATTAACACATCAATTTTCAAATTGCATGTGGAGCTATGGTGAAACAGAAGCAAGGTCGGAACAACTTGCCTATTTCTGAAAATATTAATTAGGTGCAAGAGTGGGAGGGCCACTGAAAAGCTACTTTGCTGTTTGCCAGCAGCAACACGTCCGTGAAGTCATATTAACAGGACAAATGTTCAGAAACTCTCCAAGAAAGTCTTACAGAACAAATAAAAGACATAACCCTTACCTCATCCTAACCCTAATTTATCACAGTCCAGTGAAATTTTGATGGTTTTCAGTACTTCATGCTAAAGTCAAGTCTTATAGGTAATGAAGGAAATAAAGACTTCCGTTTATATAAAGGGAGGAATTTTCCTGTCTCACCACCAAGGGAATTGTAGTGGGTGGGCAGGCAGGGGCAGACCACACAAAGTCTGTTGATTTTGAGCAAGATTTTCCAGTTTTAGGGCGAGTGTGGCCGGAAAATCCCACCCAAAGTCTTCCAAGACCTTAAGACATCCCAAAGCACATTACAGCCTTCGAGGCATTCTTTGCACCGTAATCAACACTTTAACTTAATTTGCGTACAGCTAGATCCCCTCCCCCAACTGTTTTTTCTATATTTGTTCATGGGATGTGGTGTCGCTAGCTAAGCCTGTATGCTGTATGTTATTGTCCATGCCTAACTTCCCCTGAAAAGGTGGTGGTGTGTTAATGTATGCAAAGTGCCGTAATTACCAGAAAATCTGTTGTTAGTTGATCTTTCAAATTGTCCCCTTGTTTTTTGTGTGACTAATTTTTACCCAACTTCCTCTTGAACTAATCTGTACTTTCAGTTTCTGTTATCATCATATTTATGGTGCCCATTGTACATAGCATGTTGGGATTGACTTATATTTAATATTATTAATATTAAAGTATTCAATATTATCCACATATGCTTAATATTTTCCACATTCTGTGAAGCGGAAGTCACAAAATGGGCCATGATTAAAATATGTCAGCAACAGAGCTCATTGTTGGATAGAAGAACAAAAATTATTAAAGTTTTGAAAGATAATTGATTGCTAACAGACACTAGCATCTCTGGCATGGTAGCACAGTAGCTTTTACTTCTGCCTCACAGCGTCAGGGACCTGAGTTTGATTTCCAGCTTGGGTCACTGTCTGGGCAAAGTGTGCAGGTTCTCCCCGTGTCAGTGTGGGTTTCCTCCAGATGCTCCACTTTCCTCCCCACTCCGAAAGAGTGCTGGTAAGGTGGATTGGCCATACTAAATTCTCCCTTTGTGTACCTGAACAGATGCCGGAGCGTGGCGACCAGGGGATTTTCACAATAACTTCATTGTAGTGTTAATGTAAGCCTACCTGTGGGACTGATTAATAAATAAAGAAGTTCTATTTAGGCAGTTCGTTGGAGTGAAGAATAACTCGCTATCACACTATAAGTGAGTTCTCATGTTACAGGTGGTGAGAGGTATGGGCAGGTAGGGTGCCAAGGCTGTTACCATTCCTTTCGCGTTCGACACTTGACTTCAACTTGCTGTCAGCAATGAAACTTGAGGTATTCAGCTGCTTCTTGGCTGCTTTTTTCCCACTTCAGATAGTCTTGGACAAGGGATTCCCAGGTAACATTGGAATATTGTACATTACTAAGGAGGCTTTGAGGGTGCCCATGAAGTTCTTCCTCTGCCTTGGTCAGGCTCACTTACTATGTCAATGATCCAAATAGAATGCTTATTTCATGAGTCTCATGTCAGGTATGTGGATGACATAGCTGCCCAGCGGAGCTGATCAAGTGTGGTCAATGCTTCGATTCTGTGGATGTTGGCTTGAGGGTGAACACTGAAGTTGGTGCACCCATCCTGCAATAGTTTTGTAGGATCTTGCAGAGGCAGGGCTGGTGGTATTTCTTTGTTTGTGGTACCTGCTATACATAGTCCATGACTCTGAACTATGTAGCTACTGCTCTGTATACCATGAGCTCGGTGGCAGATCTGAGGTTCTGGTTTTCAAACACTCACTTCTTTAGATAACTAAAGGTTGCACTGTTACATTGAATGAGGTGCTGAATCTCATCGTTAATGTCAACCCTTATTAACAATAGACCCCAAGGTATGGAAAGTGGTTCATGATGTCTAAGACCTTGTTGTAGATTTTAATAACTGGGGGAACAGTGCGTGGCTGGGGTAGGTTGGTAGAGGCTTTTTGTCTTCTGGATGTGAAGATGTTGACGATAGATTGATATTTGGCCTCTCGTTATATGCAGATGTAAGCATTGTCTACATACTGGAGGTTAATAACAGAGAGTAGGATGATTTGGGATCTGGCCTGCAGGCAACAGAGGTTGAATAGATTCCCATTTATTTTGTGATTTACCTCCATTCCAGCAGGGAGTTTGCTGAGGGTGAGATGGAGCATTTCAGCAAGGAAGATTGAGAAGAATCTCAGTGTGATATCATAGCCTTGCTTGACCCCAGTCTGAATGGGATTTGGGCCTATGGTGGATCATAGTTTGCATGTCACCATGAAGCAGAAAGAGGATGGTGACAAATTTCTGGGGGGCAGACCAAACTGAGACAGATGTTCCATAATCCATTGCAGTTGACCATGTTAAAAGCCTCAGTGAGGTCAAAGAAGGTAATGTACACAAAGGTTGGTACTGTTCCCTGCATTTCTCTTTTAGCTGTCATACAGTGAATATCATGTCCATTGTGCTCCTAGTAGATAGAATCCATATTGAGACATTAGGAGAAGTAAGAAGGCAATTAAGGAGGATTCTTCTGATGACATTCCCTGGCATTGACATCAGAGAAATTCCTCTGCTGTTACCGCAGTCAGGCTTGTCACCTTTCTTGAACATGGTTATCATTATCGCATTTCTGAGATCTCCTGGCATGGACTTGTCTTTCCAGATAAGAGAAATGAGCTCATGTATTCACACCAACAGTGCTGAACTGCCATGTTTTAATGCTTCAGAGGAGATTTTATTTGCTCCCGATGTCTTGTTGTTCTTTAGCTGCCAGATAGTCTTTTCTGGCTTGTGCTGTGTTGGGGTTGTGCTGAGATGGTGGTGTATAGCATGCTGTAAGATAGAATTTAGATACTCGCGTTGAAGACAGAGGAGAGGATTTTCCGGCCTCACTCATCCCAAAACCAGAAAATCCTACCTAAGTCAACAGACTTTTCCATGGTCTGTCCCTCACCCACTCTGATTCCTGTGGCGGGTGAGATGGTAAAAATTTGTCCGAGAGTCTTTGTTAATGAGATCTTCAAAGTGCTTCCTTCAACAGGCAGTGACTGCCTCTGTTCTTGATGAGCACCATTATTTGCCAGCAGTGGGATGGGGTCTGGGTGCCTGGGCCATAGATGGTCTTGATTGAGCTAAAGAAACCTCACCTAACTGCTGGATCACCTGGATTTTCTCCACCTACACTGGATCTTTAGATTGTGAGTGTCTTGCTGGATTTCACTCTTCAGTTGTAAGTAAAGCTGTTTTCTTGTTCTCAAATTGGATTGCTGTTTCAGATTCAGAAACGTTTTGCGCTTGAGGCTTTTCAGTTCCTGGATATTCTGGTTGTTCTCCTGTTTTGGTGGTTCTTGACCAAATGACCAAGTATCTCATCACAGATGCTGTTTATGGAAGCCTTGAGGGCAGACTAAACCCTGTGGACACTCTGCGTGTTTGACTAACCGGGTGTCCTCAAGTTGGCAGTGAGGCGGTGGCTGAATAGTGTTCTCCCATCTGGGTCTTTGAGTGTCTCAGCACTAATTTTCCTGCAGTTTTGCTTCTGTTACCATTGCTGTTTTGGAGCTACATTGACCAGTGCAGATGCAACTTGTGGTCCAATCAGTTCCTGTCATGATGCAGATGATAAACACACCCTTGCGGTCCTTTGCTCGATATATATACCCAGTGATCACATTTGAATCAAATAAGCCATGAACAACCTAAATTAATCTCTTAGATGTGAACACCCACATTCATCTACTAAAAATAATTTCAAACATCACCTTTCCTGTCAGTTTATTTCTCAAAATCCTTCAGGAAATTCTTTTTAAATAGTTTTCAGGAAGCTAGATTCTTTACTGTGGTCACAACCGGAAAATTACTCTGCACTTAACCGTTAGTCAAAACATTACTGGATGAGAACCAAAACTTGAGAAAGGAAAAACAGCAGCAGTGGAAGAACATGAATTGAATAAAGTATTCTTTAAGAAAAATGTGAATAGAAAGGTGAAAGGCTTTTGTAAGCCCTGAAGTGACATGCTTCATATTCCTTTGTTCCATTGACATTTCCTTTACATTGGATTGTCTTTTATCGATTGCCTTTTTTCCTAACTTTATTCTAAAATAAATGACTCTACTAATTCCACATAAACTTGGGCAGATTCTGAAAATGGAGCTCACGATGATTTGTTCATTTGATAGAATGCTGTCAACAGGCTCGGAGCTTTCACGTCCAGTTTTGTTTTCAGCTTCAGTTTAATTTTCACATGCAGTGTAATACTTTAGTCATCCATTCAATTGGTGCTGTGTGTAAATGGAGAAGACAAATGTGTTTTAAGATTTGATATTGCAGCAGTTACATAATAGGTGGGATTTTCCTAAGGAGGAAAATGTTCCAATGACAGGGGGGTAATCAAGTGTCTAGGAGACTTGGGTAAGAACACAAACACATTTAAAGGAAATGCCAAACAATTATAGTCCAGTTAGTCTTACTTGGGTGGTGAATAAGTAGTTAGAATATTCTTAGAGATCGGATAAATTATCACTTGGGAAGGCATGGAATAATCAAGGATAGTCAGTACAGCTTTATTAAGGGAAAGTCATGTCATACAAATTTGATTGAAGTGACAAGGAGGATTGATGAGGGTGATTCAGTAGATGTTATCTAAGTTGATTTTAGTAAGATATTTGTCAAAGTCTCACATGACAAACTGGTCAAAAAAATAAAACTTCATGGGATATAGCATAATGCGCTGAATTGGATTAAAAGTTGATAGGGTAATGGTCGATGGATGCCTTTATGATTGGAAAGCTGTTTCAAGTGGTGTTCTGCAGGACTCGATGTTGGGACCCCTGCTGTTTGCTTCATATATTAATGATTTGGACTTGAACGTTTTTGAAAGTCCCTTATTTGCCATACTCTGGCCCCTGTTTGAATACACTGTGGGGGGAATTTAGCATGGCCAATGCATCTAACCAGCACATCTTTTGGACTGTGGGAGGAAACCAGAGCACCCAGAGGAAATGCACACAGACACGGGGAGAACGTGCAAACTCCACACAGACAATGACCCACGCTGGGAATCATATCCGGTTCCCTGATGCTGTGCCATCATGCAGTCTGAATGTGGAGGCCACGATTGGGAAAGTTGCAGACAATACAAAAATTGACTGCATAGTGGATAATATGGAGTATAGTTGTAAGCTTTAAATGGTATAGATTGATTGGCTGAATGGGCAGGAAAATGGCAGATGGGTTTCAACTTTGACAATGTGAACTAACAAATTTAAGAAAGGTCAAACAGTAAAAGGAAATATATAATGAAGGGGAATATACTGTGAGTGATAGATGATGTTAGAGATCATTGCCTTATCACAAGTAGATAAGGTTTTAAAGAATGCATATGAAATGCTCTCCTTCATTAACAGAGGTATGGAATACAAAAATCGGAGTACAATGATGAAACTCTAAAAGACATTGGTAAGACCAGAATTGGAGTATTGTGTGCAACTCAAGAGATGTAATTGCTTTGGAGAGAGTACAGAGAAGATTTACTAGGATGTTGCTTGGGCTGGAGAATTGTAGCTATAAACAGAGGTTGGGGTTATTTTCCTTGGAACACAGAAAGCTGAGGGGGTTTGAGGTGTACAAAGTTGTGAGGGGCAGAGATAGAGTAGACAGGAGAACCTGTTTCCTGTGCAGAGAACTCAAAAAGCAGGTGTCATCAATTCAAGCTAAGTGGCAGAATGATTAGAGGGGACATGAGGAAAAATGTTTTAATCCAGAGGATATTGGATGTCTGGAATTTGCTGTCTGAGTTGGTGATGGATGCAGAGACCGTTAACGCTTTTAATACATTTCTGTGGGTCGGGAACAGGAACATGGGATTAGAAAGGACATGTGGATGTCTGTGGGTTGGCATGGACAAGACCGAATAGCCCTCCCCCTTTCTGCCGTATCATTTCTATGGTTTTCCTATATCCTATGAAACATACGCATGCCTCCATTTTGAGGCACCTTTATCGGTGGGGCAAGAAGTTTTTTATTTTGCCGGGGCCCTACCAATGGGAGGGAAAATGCCTTCAGTGGTGGCAGTGATGCTAAGGGATATGCTTTCGACATCTCCATGGAGCTGATAACTTTTTACATGTGGAGGGGATGCAATGTCTCTTGCAAGATGTCAGCAGCCTGGGAAATTGTTCCTTAAAATGCCTTTAATTAATCAAATTCCCCACCAGCCCGTCTGTCTCCAGTCACTGGAAAAATTCTCTGAAAGAATGACTGTGACGGAGGCACTTTCCTGGCCAATTCCCCCCTTTCAACCTGTCTCCCTGGGCCTGGTCAAATCCCAGCCATAGTTTTCCAAGAACAAGTATTTGGATATAAAATGTGAAAGATTATAATCAACTTTTTCTTTCTTGAAGATAAATTATTTAATTGACTAAAAGACATCCAGATTTCAGCACTAATTGGAGTAAATAATTTAAGCATGTTTACAAATTAACAATTTTACAAGGACTGACATTAGGACTGTTTTCACTCTGAGCTGTGTACATGACTTGACGCCTCTAATTATGTTTTGATTAAGAAGGGATTGTTGAACCGTTTAGAGTAAGAAAAAAGTCATTTGGGAATTCTGTCATATCCCTTAATCAGAATATTAATTGCATTCGATGTTGAAATTAGAAAATATTATTGTTATTAATGCTATAAGTGTGTAGATTGCACTGATGGATTTTTTTTCTACTGAAAGCTGCTATCAATCTTAGAAACCGCCAGGAGAAAATGGAACTGTGTGAGTTCCAGGATTGGGATTGCATTTGTCAATTTCCCTGGAAAGATTGTGTAACCCAAGGAAGTTTGGACATTGATTGCGAATGCTGACCCTGTGTGAAATACAGGGTTTTGATGCTCTATATTCTTTTGGCTGAGGGTGTTAATAAACAGTCAAAAGTTTGGTGCTAGCTTAGAAATTCAGACATTGCATGAGGTCAGGGCAAGCACTTACACTTCCAATTTGTTCACATTTTGCATTGGAAATTGACATTGATACTGTCCCCAGGACATAAATTGACAGGAAAAGCTAATACAATATACCTGTCCCCATTTCAGTCAACATTTTCAATGATGAACGAAATGGTATAATCCTGTTCCACTGCTCCTACCCACATGTTACTTTAACAATCCTATGCATTGCCAAAAGTTTTGGGGCTGAGGTCTCCCTTCCCTAGTCCTGTTGTAATACATCAATGTTCTCTTCGAAGCAGGCGCTCAAAACTGGATATGGTCATGGGTCAGAAAATCAAGCCACAATGTTGTAGCTCTATTCCCCCTGGGAGTGCAGGATGATGAAATTACAGCTAATATATCAACCGTGGCCCCACGGTTAAAATAACTTGTTTGAACTTTTAATAAAATGCCCTTGAGATGAATCCTGCTGCATAATTAGACTTGTTGATAACTTGATTAGTCTGTTGGTAATAATTCTAAATACACCGGCATATACACTAGATTTGAACTCTGGCTTGTTTTAAGCTTGCACTGCACTTTTGCTGGAATTTTAATGATGCTATCTTAAAATAAATACTGCTTAAACACTTTGTCTGGAGTATTGCCAACAGAAAGTAAATAACTCAGAGAAAAATAAGTCAATAATCTGTAAAGACTGAGGTGAGTAATTATATAAAGGCCGACCTCAGCAGCTAATGCTGGCTGAATCAGAAAAGAGAAAAACGGATTGAAGATTTGGTATCTTTATTGATGTGCTATGTTTACACCCTGTGAGCTCAATGTCTAAACAAAAGTATGCTGGTGCTGTCACGTCTGTTTAATTCTAACATATAAGTTTGTTTAAACAGTTGCGCAAAAATAGATGCAGTACCATTAGAAATATAATTAACTCCCAGCACTGCTCACATACTTGTTTATCTATGATATGTTCTGCTATGTCATACTGCACATATATATTTCTGTTCTATGTAGACCCAGTGTGAATGTGAGCAGAATTGGTCTTGACAGAACGGATGAGAGAAAAATTGGGCATCAAGGAACATTCCCAAATTGGACCTGATTGGGCCTGATTCCCAAAGCTGGGGCACCAGTAAGAGTTCCCAAATCGGGCCTGATTGTTGGACTGGCATAGAGCACCATTGCTCAGTTTTTGGGGATCAAATAGTGCCTTATTCTCTTCTCATCTCCTGTAGAAGTGAAAAGCTGAGCCCATTTTCAAACTTCCAGACTGGGTTTAATTTTCTGCTAAGAATTTTAAAATGGACTACAGTTGCACATTGAAAGGTTCATGCTGACTTCGAGGAAAGTGGCTTCTGTGGGTTCCAGTGAATCCCTTGCAAAGATCAGCAATGTGGCATTCCTAGTAACAGAGATGCAAGATAGTTAATGCAGGCAGTCGAGAGTTTTGCCTGCTGGCTGCAGAGCTGGCAAGAGTCGCTCATCAGCTCCTCCTGCTAAGGCCAGTGGAATTAAGGTATTGAAGTGGATACTGGCAGACTTTACGCCAGGATCAAGGATCTTGAGGGAAGAAATCCTACCCCCTGAGAAACATTGGCCAATTAGAAGTTGGAAGATGTACATTTAGGCATCGCTGGCAGCAGTGGTCATACCTGCTAGCAGTGGATCCACCAGAGGCACAGGGTTACAAAGGGACTCAGACCACAATTAAATGAGGGTGAAATGGGAAGTGCAGGGTGCGGCGCAGTCACAAGGGACAAAGGGGTTTAGTGAAAGAGCTGTGGAGACTGGCTCTTGGCAAGTCTCTCTTCCTGGTGCCGGGACCCTCGATCACACCAAGGGGGCCTTTGAGTACTGAAACCCAGATCCCATTCATCACTGGGTGACCAGCAAATGAATCTGACCAGGCTTCCATGTGGATAGTACCCCACCTGCCACTGGTTGGAAGCCAACGGCAATAGGATGAAGCTGTTAAATGAACATTAATTGCCCACAAGGACTTCAATTAGCATTGGGGCAGGAAGGCCAAAAATGAGCCTTTCTGTTCCAGATTTAATTGGGGCAGATGAGGGATGGTGGCAGGGTGCCCGTTTGCTAGCGTCCCACCTGATTAAGTGCCTTCCCTGCCACTAAATCCACTTTGGTGGAGGCTTTAAACTCTATGCCCAAAGAACGCAGTCTCTGCGAATGTGAGTGTAGTCATGATGTGGAGATGCCGGCGTTGGACTCGGGTAAACACAGTAAGAAGTCTCACAGCATGAGGGTAAAGTCCAACAGGTTTATTTGTAACAAACCCAGAGGGTGGTTAGGGAGTGGAATGCCCTGCCTGCGGCAGTTGGAGATGCGCCAAGTTTGGTGGCATTTAAGAGGTTAGTTGATAAGTTTATGGAAGAGAAGGGAATGGCTTAGTTTGGAGGGTCATTGCTTTTTTTTTTCATAATTGGTCGGCGCAACATCAAAGGCCGAAGGGCCTGTTCTGCACTGTAATGTTCTATGTTCTATGTTCTAAACACCACTAGCTTTCAGGACTTTGCCCCTTCGTCAAGTGAATGGGAAGTTCTGATCACAAACAGAACATATAAAGGAACACACTCAGTTTACAGCATACTGATTAGAATGCGAGTCAAAACCCTAGAAAGCTAGTGGCGTTTGCCACCAAATAAACCTGCTGGACTTTAACCTGGTGTTGTGAGATTTCTTACAATGTGAGTGTACCCATAGAATGTACTCTCTGTGAATGAGAATGTATAACTCGGAATGGGAACAGACTGGAGTGATTCTCCTCTCACTGGCTGACAATTAGCAATGGTGTGGACGAAGGCACATCAACCTCATTTATAAGAGATGTTTACTCAACACAAAGGATTCAACAAAGTAAATGGGCAAAATATGCTTAATATGAATTCATTTATTAATCAAACAAATTTGGACAAAAGATTGAATTAAGTGTTAGCAGCAACAGCATTTGTTGCAGGAAGATGGGACCTTGTGGCAATTGCAAGTGTGGATTTCAAATGATTGCAGACATTGCAAAGATTTTCTGTGGCTTGATATAATGAAGATTATAAGCTGCAGTCAGATACAGAGATCAGATAAAATGCAACATGAGAGTCAAGTGTTTAAAGGGGCGTATGCTGCTATTCTGTTTGCCCTTCTGCCCACTCAACACCCTAATTATAAAACAGAGGACTCAAGTATTTGGGTGATTTTAATTCCAAAGGAATAGAATATCAAGCTCTGCCAATATATGCAAAATAGCTGGATGAAAACGTTAGTGGGGTGAGGGCAGCAAATGCAATGTTTTCTCAACCAGCCAGCATACATTGCCCTATACACCCACAAGTAGCAAAGATTGACACCCAGACACCACTGTCACTAACATTTTATGAGGTTTTCGATGCATAATTTGCATAGAAATGGTTAGAAGATGCATTGCAGCCAGGGTTAATGTAAAAAGCCAGCATCTTCAAGAGAGAAAATGAAGGGAAAAGGTGATAAAAATCATTTGAATCCAGGAGTGATTGAGAGTTTAATGGAGAATTTACAGGATACATGAACTCAGAACATTATGAAAACCATACGTGCACAATGCTATCCTAAAACTTTATTCTGGGGGCAATACATTACTGACCCAAAAGAGCACTTACCCAATCCTGCAGTCAACATGTTTAACGGAATTTTATTTTTGGGCGTGAGTGTGGAAGATTGTAAAATCATGTGAAAAGACTTTGGATGGGAAGTACAACACTCGCACAATATTTCAATCGGTGGGCAAGTGTGGGAATTGGAGGTGTGTGTGGGAATCAGTGATCCAGCTACCTCAATATGTCTAACATCCAGAAGCCTGTGCCTCTCTCCGGATACCATGACCTCATTGTGCCGCATGATTGGGATAGAGATCGCCTCCAACTGTGTGGGTGGGCATCCAATGCCAGTCACTCTGCCAGTAGCCCTCAATCTTTATGCATCTGGGTCATTCCAGGGCTCAGTGGTGGATCTGAATGGGGTGTCGCATCAGCTATCCATGGCTGTGTCAAACTGACAACCCATTCAGATGGTCTTCACATTCATTCATTACCAGGTGGAATAAGCCAGCCAGAGTGAGCCAGAGGTATCGCAGCCATCACAGAATTCCCCTACATCCAGGATGTCTCAGACTGCACCCATGTGACCAGCATGGTACCTGCAGTCAGCCGGGTACTTTGTGGATAGGAAATGTTACTACTCTATGAACATACAAATGTTGTGCAACCACACAATAAGATTCTGCAAGTCTGTGCAAGGTACCCAGGCAGTGCAATGATTAATGCGCACTCCCAGGTGCCAAAATTGTTTGAGGCTCCAACCTAGCTAGATGGGTGGTTGCTGGATTACAAAGGGTATCCTTTGTAAAGGTGGATCATGAAGCTGCTACAGCATGCTGCGGCAGAGGCAGGAGAGAGATACAACTGCAGTCATGCTTCCACAAGGGCAGTGATTGAGAGGATAATTAGGCTACTGAAGTTGAGATTCCATTGCCTGGAATGTTTCGGGGAGTCCTTGCAAGATCCTTCGGAACATGTGTCACTTATTGTCATGATATACTTTGCTCTGCATAACTTAGCAGTGGCAGGAAGGGACCCACTTGAGGATGAAGATATCGAAGTAGCTGCACATACTTAGAGGAACTCTCTCCAGATGGATCTGTTGAGGAACGTGGGCAGGCACAGGGTGAGGATGAGAAGCCAGATGTGATAGACCTTTGAGGAGGCAGGGACAGCAGAGAGGCCTTGATTCAGTTCTCCTTCAGCTAGGCTGCCAAGACTTGGCTTCTATCTCAGTTCAAAGGTGCCGCTTCTGTCAATACACATTTCTGACGATACAATGCAATGACCTTAGTGTCATCTTGCAACTTCTGCAGTAAAGTTTCCTGCCCCTGCTGTCAATTATAAAGAAATATGAGGCCTGCAAGGAACATGCAAGACACTCAGGGCATTGAAACAAAATCTTGATTTATATTTTTTCCAGAGATGCAGGCAAGGAACATAACATAAAATGGTTTCCACAGTACACAAAAACAATCCATTACATTGAGGAAATGAATGAATGTCAGCAGTGAAAGTTCCATCCTGTGCTCACTTGCAGCTTGCTGGTGCTGTATCTTGGTGCCCCTCCTCACCAAGGAGGTAGGTAAATGACTACACTGTTGTGTTGGCCCAGATGACTTGGCAGTTGTCCTCTGGCTAGTGGAGCCTAAGCAGGCCAGTGCCCAGTGACATTGCTGGGCACTCCTCAGTCATGGTTGCCTCAGACGATGGCACAATGACTGGCAGAGGGGTGGAGGAGCTGCCACCCTCTTCCAGAGGGCCATGAGAGGAGCCCATGAAGACGACTGGCAGCCCGCTCACCAGTGTGAGGACAGGCACCTAACAGAGAGATTGGGCATCTCATCCATCTCTCACTGGCAATGACCTCCTGAACTCATTGCCTGTGTGAAGAGTTATGGCTCTGAATTCAACCCCAGGATCCCCTGATTCTGCTCCTGGAACTGCCTCATCATGAGAGTTACCACTCTGTCATTGGTGCTCAGGATCTTCGCAGAGCATGGAGTCCTCTATGACAGAAACCATGGTACACAAAAACTTAAGGAATCCCTATCAGATCTTCCTACACATCCCACTGGATATCCAGCATTTGTCATCTGATGGATGACTCCAGAGGTTGATCATCCATCCCAGATATGGCCTTGTCTTGGTTTCCAGCAGTCCTCCAACAGCTGGCTCCTTGTGTCTCTGCCAGTTCCATATGAGTGTGTTGCACCCATCTTACAGTGCACTCCTATCTGAGCTGATAACCTAAAGCCCACTGATGTGCTTGTATCTGCACTGGTACTTGGTTGTAAGGAGGGTAGATCTGTCAGTGTCAGTTGTTAATGTAAGATCCTGGGGTCCCAGCTGGCTCTGAAGGAGGATAACAATTGGCCACCATTATCACTCATCATATGGTCAATGCTCATGTTAGGCAGATGGGTGAAACTGATACTCTGGTATCATAGTGGCTTCGTGATTACTGAATGACTGGAGACTCTTATTTAGAAGGTCTTATGTGAGGTGAGCTACGCTGAATTGTTTGCAGTCTCTGCCTGTCCCACTTATGTCCAGTGGCTCTTACCTTCCTCCAAAATGCCTGCCTCTGCATCACTCGATGACTTTGGTACATGCTCACACTCAAGTTCCAGTGCGTCCATTTCGTATTTGTTCAGGATGAGTGGGTTGGCCAACCCACTCCAGTTCCTGTGCACTCAGCGGCATTACGGCTTCTCTCCTTCTTTAAGTACAAGGGTCCATTCATGACTCCTGGCTCCATCTGTTAGACTATCCCATGCTCACAACCCTTTCCCACTTCCTGATAACCATGTTGAAATTCCTATCATCTTTGCACGTCTGACCCTCAGATGTTCCCACCTAAGGCTTCCAATCTCATCCTGCAGCCTTAACACTCAAAGGCATTTGTGCCTTTGGTTCCATACCCCGAGCACTGGTAAGGATGGCCATCCTTCAGGACTTCTCTGCACTGGACAGCGCCTGCTCGGCACACAACCTTGTCGACACAGAAGACCATTGAACCTTCTTTAATACTTTGGCCGGGTTTCACTGCCACCTCTGTCCAAGCCTTCTTTTTTTGGTGGGGTGGCCTTCTTTTGCCATCCTGCAGGGCAAAATGCCCATGTGGCACTCACCGCCTCTACCAGGCACTCCTTTGCAAAGAAACGGGGGACACCGAGTGCCCAGTGACATTGCCCTCCTGGATGGTGCACCCAATGGGCATTGAGGTCATAACTGTTGCCAAAGTGATGATTCTGGACAGTTCTCTGAGATGCCTCAACAAGTCCTGGCAGCTATCAGGAAACTTTCCTGCTCTATTTAAAACACCTCTGAGTCCCTATTGGATCCAGTACCTGTCAAGCACCTCTCCCTGGCGGTAGTGCTGAGCCTTTGCTCAGTTGTGTTGCATGCTGGCCAACCTTAGTTGACAAGGCAGAGTGAAACCATGAGTGGGACTTTCTGGCTGCGCTTGCCCCAATATCGGAAAATCCCACCAGGGATCAATAGGCCTTTGCATGGTCCGTGAATCACCTGCTATGATTCCCATGGTGGGCGGGATAGGAAAATTCCAGCCTGCAGGTCAGTTGCAGTCACTGCCCGAAATGGAAATAACAAATGCTTCCAGATCCGACAAATGGATTTATTGAATGAGGCGGAACAGGCAAGATGATCCTGTTGGAGAATCACACCAGATCTCGTGTGCCGGAACCCTGCAATGGGAAAACTGCTCTCCATTGTGACAGTGGCTGGAAGATAAGCAAGTGGGAAAATCACCCATTAGTGCTGGGAACCTTGACCAGGATTCTCCCAAAAAAAAGGCTCAGTGCCCAACAGGTGGGAAAATGGAAGAATTTCTCTCCCATTATTTGGGTGCACTTGGTGGAATGAATCTCCGGCACTCTGCACATCACAGGGTGCCCCAGGGGCCTATAAATAGCGAGAGAGGGGAGACCTCATTCTGCTGGAGAGGCCTACATCAACACACTGAGCAGAACAGTACGCATGCGGCGATCTGCCAACGGGGAGATTAGCTCATGTGCACTGGCTCTCTCTTTCGCCAGCTTCGCAAACCCCCAAACA
Source organism: Sphyrna mokarran (assembly GCA_024679065.1). Classification (NCBI taxonomy): domain Eukaryota; kingdom Metazoa; phylum Chordata; class Chondrichthyes; order Carcharhiniformes; family Carcharhinidae; genus Sphyrna; species Sphyrna mokarran. Next base: position 49,654,865 of record JAGIQG010000012.1, on the reverse strand, counting down.
CCTCCTCTCCCAATCATTGACCTACCCCAGCCCCCATTACTCCCCCCTAATCATCAGTGCAACCACGAACACACCTGCCACTATATACAGAGCCAATCCCTCCCATTACGCGTGGCCCCAATCGCCTCCTCCCTTCCAACACCCTTCAAATCCCATTGCAGAGTGCGCAGTGAGTTCAACTCCCCCCACCCTCTGGCCCGGACCCCTGAGACTGCCTAATGTTGGTGGGGATCGGGGGGTGGGGAGGTTGGGGGGCTCAATGGCCTCTGTCCTCCACCACTGGGGTGTGCATGCCTGGTCCTTGTTGATAAGGATCAGTTGTAATTCCCATGGTGGGAACATCTCCCATTAGTGGATGTAGGGAAGGGGGGAGACACTAACAGGCCCAGAGAATACCGTCCTGGATGCGCTAATCAAATGGAAATAGCAATATCAATATGGTGATCAGCCCTGCACTGATTTTCAGGCATGAAAACATTACCTGGAAGACTCGTAATGGGCTGGATGCTGGTCACAAGTCCCAATACAGCTCTCCTGCTGATATCTTTCTAAGAATTCTGGCCCTCATATTTATTCAAAATTAACCAGTTGTATGTAATTTAAATGTAATTTCTTGTGATTCAGCCCAGGTTCCCCCCATTAAATGAAAGTGATATGAGTTTTCTGTGCCTTCAATAACCCAGTACAGGCAGCCCAGCAGCAAGGAATCTAAAGGCAGGGTGACAGAGAGCAAGGTAGTTTGAAGAATCAGGTGCCATCTCTATAAATGTTGGAGAGACAATACCTCCTTGGATAGTGCCTTTCCAGGAAGAACTATTCTCTCTAAGGAAGGGTGATCTGCCATGGGGGATACAGTAGACACCCTATGGCAGTGGCATTGTAAGTTACTGCATCTTTTAACTTCAACTCGGCCAGTTTCTCTTAGGTGGCTACAGATGACAGTATTTCCCAAGCAGCCACTCACCACTGTATAAGTTCACTGTCCAAAATGGCTGGAGAATGTCTCAGATTCTGGATGAATGAGGGCAGCTATTGCCAGTCATAATGTGGACTGCACCATGTGAGAATCAACGCACTATTTGAGCAGCCAGCATGTTTATTAACAGGAAAAGGACTCTATTCAGTCTATATGCAGTTAATCTATGACCTATAGAAGCAAATTGCAGCAACAGACATGTGCTTCATCACTAACAAGCATCAAGGTCACAGAGCAGGGAAGGTGTCTTAGGTGACAAAAGCTGATGACCCCATCAGAAACTCTCGGAGTGATGGAGAAAAGAGGTTTACTGCCAGTAATACTACAAGAGATCATAGAGCAAACCATCAGGCTGAAGATGCAATTCACCTACCTCAGTCTTTCTAGGGGAGCTCTGCTATATATATACTTTTATACCAGTAAAAGTATAATAGACAGTCGCTGTGTGCTGTTCACTGCATAACATGGCTATGCAGAGTGGTGATAACAGCTGCCCAGAGGAAGAAGAGGAGGCAGAAGTGTCACTGGATAAAGAGGACAGGCAAGTGGAAGTGATCTACATCCACAGGTTGCTGCCAATGTCCCTGTCCATGTCATCAAGTTAATGGACTATCTCGTACTGACCTATCTCCAACCATATGGTCACATGATATGATATAACATTGACAGTTTTACCCACTTATCATGTATGGTGTAAAATGTCACATCTAAGAACGCCACTGTAAGGTTCAATGACCACCCTATACTTTAACCATTCAGTGTCCCTACTTTTCCCACCCACTTTCATCCACGTTCACAGTACGAAACTCAAGCTCACCTTTGCATTACCGAGGTTATTTTTCGACATTGGGTTCACTCCCTCAGATCACATCGCTCACCTTGGCAGTGACCTCTGCCCAGGCCACCTTAACTATTTGTGATGGTCTTTTGTGGCCAATAACCGGAAACAGAATCTCTCTGCATTCCCGAACAATTTGGAGGAGATGGTGCAGCTCGTCCTCACTGAACCACGGGGAGACGTGCTTATTGGGTTGTGACACTTCTGAATACAGCTGAATATATTGGTGCCACTGACAGAACATTTCTGAAGAATAAGATCTCCTCTACCTGGAACTCCAAAGTTTTTGGTTGTGATATTCACACACCCAACCAGTTCAATTAAATCCTCCCTCACAAAGATTGCACGCGGAATGTTAGCTTTGAAACATAGTGCCTTCTGCTGCATGGGGATCAGGTGAGAAAGGGCCAGATTTTACCAATTGGAGGCTAAGTGCTGGATCCAGCATGCGTAGTTCAAAAAAAATCTGAAACAGTGTGCCTGGGCGCGAAAGACAAAACAGAGAGAGCTGGGGGGCGGGGGAGTGGGGTGGGGGTGGTGGTGGTGGTGGAATGAGCAGTGATTGACCCCCTGGGAGGCAGACTCCTCTGGCAGATCCCCCCACGATGGTCAGATCCCCTCAGGAGGGGCAGCCCCCCACCTTCACAATCAGAACCACCTCCGTCCCCAGGAGGCCGGCACCCCCTCGGCAGAGCACACCTCCAACCTATCTTGATTGCCACTATCCTTCTATCATCCTTCTGACCTGCACTTGTTGATGTGGAGATGCTGGTGTTGGACTGGGGTAAACACAGTAAGAAGTCTCACGACACCAATAAAGTCCTGTTGGACTGGGTGTTGTGAGACTTCTTACTGCACTCATTGGATATCCTGCAGCATCTTCCTGGCCTTCCCTGGCATCTGCCAGGAGGGAGCGGGCTCAGATGGATCTCTGATTGGAGGGTGGTTAGTGGAGATTCTCCCAAGTCCATCCTCCTCTCCATCCTCCACCATCCTCCTCCCAACCAGAGATCCATCTGAGCCTGTGCCCACCCCCTGTCATCCGGCAGACATCAGTGGAAGGCCAGAAGGTTGCTGCAAGCTGTCCATCAAGTTGCGGTAAAAAGTCTCATAATGCCAGGTTAAAGTCCAACAGGACTTTGCAACAGGACTTTAACCTGGTATTGTGAGACTTCTTACTGTGTTTATCCCAGCTCACATCTCCACATCAATGAGTGCAGGTCAGAGGGAGAACAGCAATCAAGGTAGATTGGGTGTGATCTAATGAGGGGGGGTGGGGGGCTGCCTCCCGGGGTGGGGGGGAGGTGGGGTGGGGTGGGGGGGTTCTTACTGTGGGTGGGGAGCCTGTCTCCGGGGTGGGGGGGGTGGTCTAACTGTGGGAGAGGGTCGGCCAGGGATGCGGGGGCGGTGGTTTGCCTCCTGGGGGGTTCAGATCGCAGAGAGGTGTGCTCTGCTGAGGGGCCCTGCCTCCCATGGAGAGTATGATCACAGGGGTTGGGGTCTGCTGGAGGAGTGGTGGGCTGCCTTCCAGGGAGTTTGGATTGCAGGGGAGGGTGGTGTGCTGGGAGGGGCCTGCCTCCTGGGGAGTGGGGGGGAGTGGGGCAGGGGTGGTTACTGGGAAGTCTGCAAAGGGTGTTTGAGAAGAATGGGCTTCAGATGTTCCCCTGCAGAGTAGAAATCCGCTTTGGATTTTTATTCTGCAGGTGGATAGCAGCACAGATCTGAAGAGGTTAAAATGGGGTTTAGCTGTAGAGTTGGGCGCGCGGTTCATTAAATCAATTTAAATGCTAACGCTTTTAAATCATCGGGCCGCTCCAATTGGCATGCGGACCTGATCTGCACCCAAATCCGGTGGTGGTAAAGGCACGATCTGCTCGGTTTCGGGTACAGATCGCATAAAAGGCTCGATGCCCGAATTTACCGCGATTTCACGCCCGAAAATGGGTGCGAATTTTTGGTAAAATCGGACCCGAAGAGTTTTCTGATGCCAGCCACCCCTGCCACTCAATCCAATGGCCTACCTCATGAGCTTGCTGCCAGGTGGCTGCGCTCAAGCTGCTGTATCCTTCCTGTAAGAATTTAGCAACACCAATTATTAATCCAACCGATTTATTTGATAGTAAGTTCAGAACACTGCACTTGCCTGAGGAAGACACGGGAGTGTTGAAAGCTCGCTTTTTTACTATCAAATAAATCGGTTGGATTAATAATTGGTGTTGCTAAATTCTTACTGAGTTCTTACCACCCCAATCCAACGCCGGCATCTTTACATCGTATCCTTCCCGTGCCAGATGCCCAACTTCTTTCACGCCTGCCAGTGTCAATTCATTGACTGTCGTGCAAAATCTTGCCCATTATTACTATCTGATCTGCATTCCTCATCACTGACATCCAAACCATTCAAAAATTTCTGTCCTATAAAAATTGTTGATGTGAGCCAAATGATGCTTTTATGAGATTGAGGGAAGAGGACAGGACATGGCAATAAGGAACTTCAGTAAATCTATGTTACATTTAGTTCATTCATTTGTCTTATAGCACATGAATGCAATAATATTTAAGTAATATGCTTGCTTTCTTTCACCATAGGTAACTCTTTTCAATGTGATATTTAATCGGTAAAAATATAGTGCGAGGAACAATAAATTATTTCCAATAAAATTATGTATTCGATTCTTTATTCCTGTGGTTATGTTATCTGGAATATGATAAAAATAGAACAACATTTTAAAATGAATACCATATAAAAATTCAAGTTGTAATCTTGTCTGTGGGCATTCTGCTGATGAAATTCTCTCACGGATATTTTGAATAACTTGTTCTTCTCAATGGGCAGCAGATTTGGTTGATCTGTGTCGCTTCATATTTCAGAGATTACATTTGTTCTACAGGCTGAAATGGAGGATAGGATCTTCGTTGCAGCATCTAGATTATCATTGACCGCTTCACGGCTTGTCTGATAAACAGGTCAAGTTCTTTGCTTGTAAACAGCACCAAAATAGTTTCGGAACAGTTTCTAATTGCAACCGATGAGCAGTCCGTCATATTAATCCTCTGCTATCAGCAGTGCATACTCGTCTGTGCAAGAATAGCCCTGATCTCAGCAGCTCTGCATTCAGCCTTGGATTTGTTTTTCGACGTATTTGGAAACACAGACTTCTTTTCCTGAGCCTCGGTGGACAAGAGACAGACGTGCTGACTTTATATGGCCTGACAGCACACAATCAAATCAGTTCTGGGTCACTTTTATCAAGCCAAAAACTCGGTTGTAATTTTAAACCTTCTTCCCCTGTTACATCAATGCCAGATATAAATTCAAATGAATGATTTCACCACTCCTTAAAAACGACAAAAAAAAAACCACGCATGAAACAACAAGCCACTCATTTGTTGTGATGAGAGTTGTACTGCATGCTGTTGATCCCATGCATTGTTTATTAAAAGCAACAGGAAGACTTGCAGATACTTCTGCACTTTGTCACACACAAGATTTTTCCGACCACAGTCATGTCACTGGGTCTGGGCCAGGTATTTTCCTATGGGCAAAGAGGAATTAGCAGGTGAACTGTAATGTGTGGATGCAAAAAAATTAGCATGGGACTTTTAATATGTGAGCAATATGTCAATTGTAAGCAGCAGCACTTGACTCAACAACAATGTACCCAGGACTATGACTATTGCTGGACTGTCTCCTGTATGAGGAGATGGTGGTTTAGTGGTAATGCCAGAAACCCATAGGGACATGGGTTCAAACCCAATCCCAGCAGTGAGTAGAGTTTAAATTCAGTTAATAAATCTGCAATTGAAAATTAATCTCACAATGGCTACCATGCAACTATTGTCAATGGCTGTAAAATCCCTTCCAGAACCTAATGTCCTTTAGGGAAAGAAATCTGCTATGCAAATCTGCCTCTGCCATGCAGTGGTTAGCATTGCTGTCTCATAGTGCCAGCGAGCCAGATTCAATTCCAGCCTTGGGTAACAATCTGTGTGGAATCTGCACATTCTACCTCTGTCTGCATGAATTTCCTCTAGATGCTCTGGTTTTCTCCCACGATCCAAAGATGAGCAACTTATGTGGAATGACCGTGGTAAAAAAAAAGCCAGTTAATATCCATAGCTGTAAAGGTTAGATGACTTAACCATGGTAAATATGTGGGGTTATGGGGATAGGGTGAGAGAGAAGGCAGGTATAAAATATTCTCTCAGAGAGTTGGTGAGGATTTGATGGGCCGAATGACCTCCTTCGGCACTGTAGGAATTCTATGTTCATCTGGTTTGACTTACATGTGATGCCAGACCATTAGCAATGAGTTTGGCTCTTATTTACTTCTGAAATGGCTTTACAAAGCCAAACAGTTCAAGGGCAATCCTCCAGTTCAGCCTGTAGAACAAATGTAATCTCTGAAATATGAAGCCACGCAGATCAACCAAATCTGCTGCCCATTGAGAAGAACAAGTTATTCAAAATATCCGTGAGAGAATTTCATCAGCAGAATGCCCACAGACAAGATTACAACATCTTGAATTTTTATGTGATATTCATTTTAAAATGTTGTTCTATTTTTGTTACGTTCCAGATAGGGAAACATAACTATAGGAGTTAAGAAGTAGTCAGAATCGAATTATAAGGGATGGGTAACAAATGTTGGCCTTGCCAGCAATGCGCACATCCCATGAAAGAATTAAGTTATATAAAATGTTATAATAAGTCCATGCTCCGAAGTATATCTTTAACAGTCAGCATGAGACAGACAATAGCAGAAATCTGAATGTAGTTTGACTGAAGCATGACTTACAGGTGGCAATCCCTTGCCCTTATCTGAGTCTCCTCATACGGTTATACTTTGCGCCAACTTCCCTGTGAGTGCTGGCAGCATGCTTCTTATTATCAAATCTCATCTTGATCACTCCCCCCGACTCATCTGTCACTTTTTCCTACTTCAAGCACCTGATTATGTTTCCCTCACCTGTCTTTGAGAATCCTTGTCAAATCCACTCTGATTTTATGACCAAGGTATTCCCTCTCAAAGCCTCCTTCAACCTCTGCTCTACATGATTCTTTATTCTGTGATGTCAGTCCTCATCTCAGCTTCTCTTGATTTCTTTTTGTCTGAATTTACCACAATTCTGTATTTAAGCCCAAATGTCTCCCTCATTGTGAACTCCCCTGCTACTCTCATAGCTACCCCTTCAACTTCGACATCTGGGTAGCACGGTGACACAATGGTTAGCACTGCTGCTTCATAGCTCCATGGACCTGGGTTTGATTCCCAGATTGGATCACTGTTTGTTGTGGAGTTTGCATGTTTTCCCCTGTCTGTGTGGGTTTCCTCTGGGTGCTCTGGTTTCCACCCACAGTCTAAACATGTGCAGGTTAGATGCAATTGCCCTGAAATATCCCAAAATGCATAGGTTAGAGGGATTAGCAGGGTAAATTTGTGGGGTTATGGGGAAAGGGCCTAGATAAGATTGTTGTCAGTGCAGACTCAATGGACTGAATGGCCTCCTTCTGCAATATGGGGATTCAAAGATTCTATGATTTCTATCTTCAGATCAGGCTTAACTTGACAGTTAATTCAGTTGGTGAAAACAAATGTAAAGCAATGTTGAAAAGCTGACTTAAATGACTTAAAGTGACCAAAGCACAATAGTAGAATGCAGTGGAAATGAGATGATTCCTGTAGCAGGGTTTATAATTTTGCTGTACTTACAACACTGTTTTCAGATTGTGGTAAAGAACTGAGTTAAGTGTAGAAAGAGGGAAAGGGTTTTGATTTGATGATTCATAAAGCAAGAATATGTCTTCCACATTTATCACACTACTCAAGACATCTCATATCAATTGACAAACAATTAATGATCCATTCACTGCTGTTAAGTAGTGGGAAGTAAGCAGTGTATTGCATCAAACTGGGTCAACCTCATGACATTATAATACCATCTTGAGTCATACCTGACACAAAGGATAATGTTTGTGGCTGTAGGAGACTAATGATTTCAGCCTCAGGATATTGTTGCAGGAATTCCTCAGAGCAGCATCCTCGATGTGATCATATCTGGTTTCGTCACTAATGACTTTCCCTCTCTCACAGAGTCAGAAATGGGGCTGGTTGCTGACGATTGCAGCGTTCAGCTGCATTCAACTACCCTCAGAAAATGAAACAATCCAAGCTGCATGCAATAAGATAAACAACATTAAGACTTGAGCTGGTCGGTGATAAGTAACAGTCAAGCCATGCAAGGATCAGGCAATGACCATCTCCAACAAGTGAGTTCAATCATTTCCACCTGACATTCAATAGGATTCCTTTCACTGAGGCCTCCATTGTCATCATCCTGGAGGTCGCCATTGTCCAAACACTGAACTGCATTAGTCAAATAAATGCCGTGGCTACTACAGCTGGTCAGAAACTGGGTATTCTGCAGCAAGTGGCTCTGACTCCACAAAGTCTTTTGACCATGGAAACAAAAACCAAATAGGTTTTAAAACAGATCACCAATTTACCTATGCCTAATTTGCACCACCACCCAAATGAATTTCAACCCTTGGTGATACTGATCATGTTCCCATTAAGGCACGTCACAGACTGCTTTTACAGAGGAAGATAAAGCACAAATCCATGAAATATGATCACAAACGCAATGTACAGAATCAGAGTACAATCCCATTAGATGGACCACCAATTCAGTAGAAAGTCCACAGGCCCATTTTACAGTGAGGTATAGTAGCTTCTAACTGCTTTGTGCACACAGAAGGAAACAAATATAAAGACCATGTAAAGGTTGCACTTTAAGATTCAAGGATAAATGGCTTGAATTAGGATTAGATAGGACTTCCTTGAAGAGAAGTGAACTGATTAAAGCCTTCAAGGGCAGCCCCTTAGCACAGTGGTTAGCATTGCTGCCTCACAGCACTGGGGACCCAGGGTTTTATTTCCACCATGGGTCTGTGTGGAGTTTGCATGTTCTCCCTGTGTCTACATGGATTTTTTCCAGATGCTCCAGTTTCTTTGCACAGTCCAAAAATGTGTGGGTCAGGTGGATTGGCCAACCTAAATTGCTCCTTAGTATCAGCAGGATTAGCCAGGGTAAATGCATGAGGTTATGGGGATAGAGCCTGGATGGAACTATGGTTGGTGCAGACTCGATGGGCCAAATGGCCTCCTCCTGCACTTTAGGATTCTATAATTCCAAATGATTTGAATAAATACTGAGATTATTTTCCTTGGTTGGAAATATGCCAATAAAGGGCCTATAAAGAGAACAGGCAGTGGGATTAATTTTGAATTGCTTTAATAAAAGGCTGGCACAGCAAATAATGAACCAAATGATTTTGTAGTGTTTAATTCTGTGATTTTCAGAGGCCATATCTTTAGGATTATAAAAGTAATTAAATGGATAGTATGGAAAAGATTTAAAAATGTTGCAATTATAGTGTGAAGTTCTTGTCTCAAAATGTTGAAGAAGAATTCATAAAAATTTAAAAAATGAATTAGTTATTTGAAAAGCATATTAAATATTAAGATAATTTCTTCTTCAGAGAAACAATTTGCGAATGAGTTATGTTTAAGGTGTTCTGAAATAAAGTGAATTCACAGGTTGGAAGACAAGAAAAAAGATTTAATAAAAGGATGCAAGTGTAGTCGACTCGATCTGACGAAGATGTTTGGTGCAGACAGCAGATACAAACCACTTCTAGCCCAGAGCCAGTGATGATCAGGAGAAAGTGAGTCCGCTAACAGTATGTGGTATGTATCTATTCCTTTTCTAGTTATTAAGAAAGATTTTGTAGTTAGTAAAAACAAGGTGACATTTGATTACTCTGTTATTTTGTGCATCAACTATTGTTTCTGAAAGAAAAACAGCCAAAAGCAACTCCGTTCAAGATCGTGCTGGAAAGTTATAACTTCTTGTGAGGTGTCACCAGCATATCCTCCAAGTCCACCTTTTATAATTGTTCAATGCTTTTAAAACTGTACTCAAATTCTTATAAACTCTCTAACGATGCTCAATTTCAATCACTTGTAGACATCTTAGCTGTGACTGTAACACTACATTCTGCACCCTCTCCTTCTCCGTTATATACTTTATGAATGGTATGTTTTGCTTGGATGGCACACAAGAAAATAAAACTTCCACTGAATACCAATACATGTGACAATAATAAATCAAATCAAATCTTTTATATAACTGGAGCATTGGTATTGGCCAATAAAGAAATCAGCCATTATCTCACTTCCAGTTCATTCACAGATTTTAATCAGTGTTCGATCAGCTAGGCAGGCTAGTCTTCTTCTTGCCAGAACAAAGCTAGGTAGGACTTCCACCAGCTACCTTGACCTTGCCATCTTTCTGGGATGCAGCTATTTATGTTTGCAGGCAGATTGCTGGCTGGGTCCTTGCCAGCTGGAAGGAGCCTGCTGCTGTCAGCAAAGGAAAATGCAAACTGTTAGGCAGCAGGCCTACTATGTAGCACTGCGAGAAGTGGAGGCCGACACTGAGATCTAACAATGGTAAGAGTTTAGGTCTTAATAGAGCATTTCTGCTAATGAGCTTTCGGTGTGAACAGGGACATTAGAAAGCCTTCTGCCAGTACCTCAGTAAGTCTACCACCCTTCTCCTAACCAATTGTAGGATCAGTGATAGATAAATGTGGAACGGATGCTTCCTCTAGTGGGGCATTCTAGGAAGAAAGGTCATAGTCTTATGATAAGGGGTAGCAAATTTAAGAGTTGAGGAGAAACTACTTCTTCCAAAGGGTTGTGAATCTGTGGAATTCGCTACCCTAAAGTTGGGGTGGATGCTGGGATGGTGATAAATTTAAGGAGGAGTTAGATTTTTAATTGGCAATGGATTGAATGGTTATGGGAAGAAAGCAGGAAAATGGGGAAAAGGAGCATCTCAATCATGATTGAATGGCAGAGCCGACTTGATGTGCCAAATGGCCTAATTCTGCTCTTATATCTTGTGAACTTAGGGATAGCAAAAGGAAATAACTTTGGATAAAGAATAGGTGATCAGTGCCTTTCCTTACTGAGGTGGTTGGAAAAAGAAATGCAGTTTAGAGCAAGGATGAAATGGGAGGCATGCCTACGATAAAGGGCCAGCCTAAAGTCAGAGCTATGACCGATTGTAGTCAAGGCGATGGTTTCACTGCAATTGTGTTGGAATTTAAACTACATGCGGAAACATGGGAATTTCTGTTTCTCTGTAAATCTGGCAGAAGAGCCAGTGGAACCTCAATGTTTGTCACCTCCATATTCAGTATTCTGCTGCTCTGATGGCTGTGACTAACCAACTTAGGCTCATCCAAGATTTTTCTGCTTCTATTTAATCCTGCTCCAAGTCCTGTTCACCAATTACAATATGGATAATTTTCCAGCCTTGTTGCGCCCGGCTCAGATCATGCTGGACAGCGCAAGGTGGAAGATTCACGGGGTATGGGCCACAAGACAGGCAACCAGATTAGCATATTTAAATAACTTCTTAAAATATGTTTAATTGATTTAAAGCTAGAATCTCTCTGCTCCTGGGACAGTGGGAACCAAGTAAGAATCTCAAGAAACAGAGACCCAGTATAGTGGCCACACTGGGAGACTCAGAGGCCATGACTGGGCAATATCCACCTGGCAGTGCCAACCTGACAGTATTAACCTGGTGCTGGCAGGGTACCAGAGCAATGTCAAGGAGGGGTGAGGCCATGAAGGCGTTGGAGCATAAAGGAAGCAGGCAATGAAGGGGGTCATGAGGAAGATGAACATGAAGGGTGACATGAATGAGTAGAGTATGAGGGGGGAGTCATGGAGTGGGACCCACTGGAAAGGCCCCAATGCTGGCGATCTACGCTGGGAAGGTGGCTGGGGAAACATGTCTTAAACGAGGGAAGGGGTGGTCCTGATGGGAGTGGAGGTCTTCAATTTCAGTTTTACATTGGGAAGCTTTTAAAGAAGTCACTAATCCCTGTTAAGTTGAGGTTACTAGTTACTAGCAAAACACACCCCTCTTCCAAAGAAATACTAAGTGTGGGAAGATCGCAATGACCGGCATGACTGGTTTTCTCACCCAGTCATTTTTTTGAGAAAGTTCCACCCAGTGATTCATGGGGCAAAACTCTGAAGAGCCCCTTGCTCCAAAAATGTCATCAAAACTACCTCGTGAGAAAGCAGCCTGGCAGGAAGTCAGGGATCAACTCCACTGAAGCTCTTTAAAACTCTCTGCCCTTCCCCCATTGCAAATAAAGAGGATGGCTACAGCTGAGACTGTAGGCTACTTTATGAAAGATCTTCCCTCCACTAAGTTTGGTCTGGTAACTGTGGCCATTGTTACTTCCAAAGTTCCTAGTAGGCACCCTTCATCACAAATGTTGGAATCTAGCCCACCATCCTTAGTTGGATAGCAAGCACATTCTCTGGCCATTAATTGGGAATTCTGACAAAATTCATGTTGAATGTGTCATGCCAACAGCATGCACAATTGGCATCCAACACACTTGGTAAGAATGTCAATTTCCTACCACAAAACAAAAATTCAGTCCCTTGGCTTTTAAATATTCATTGGCATCTTTCAATTGCTTCACGGTCTTGCCCTTCTCTATGGCTGTAAGCTTCTTAACACTATGACCCTTAGCCCTCTCTTTCTCTAGCCTCTTATGCCACCCTTTCTTTATTAGTCCTCCATTAATCACCACATCTTCAGTCATCTACACACACGGCCGAATGTTTTCTAGTCCTTTTCGTTGGTGGGATCTTCCAGTCCTGCCAATAGCGACCAGCCATAGCACATTCTTTGGTGGCTGATGTTGTGGATGCACAATGGCCCATAGACATTAACAGAACTGGAAGACCCCATTGCTAGCCAATGATGGGCTGTCACGGCTGAATGGTGGGTTAGGGGAAGAGGGTGGGAGATGGAAGATGAGGATGAAAGGACAATGATCAGGAATTCTTTCTCCTGACCTCTCAAAAGGGTCCTTCAAACACACTTCCTCCACCAAGCTTTCACTCTTAACAAATCCTTCTTTGATGGAGTGTCAGTTATTCCAATTTTGTCTCTAGAAAGAAAGTTGGAGACATTTTTCCTTTATAACATGAAGTTAGTAAGTTGTTGCTGTTTCCATTAAAATTTCCACTACCCTCTCAGCAACATGATGGTGGAAATTCTGCTCTCTGGAAGAGGAGGGAGATCATTCTCTACAACAATAGGTACAATCAGAAATCTCAGAAAGTGAAAACCATTTGTGACAGTTTGACAAAATTGGTTACAAACCAACCATTGACACAAGAGGAGGAAATGAAAAGTGAATGGAACGTGGAAATGGCCCCATTTTGTATGAGTGCTGGGGACAAATTTCTCTAATGTTGCAACCCAAATCTTGCGCTTCTATGGGACAATTGGCCAAGCTCATGCTAGATCTACCTTTTAATTACAAAGTGGAATACTGCTTTCAGAATCAATCCCTGATTTTCTATATTTTAGCTTAAATTCCTATCTCTATTCTCATTAAAATTATTTTTCTTTCTGGCATTATTTTGTTTGTGCATTTTGAATTCAAACTCAAGACTTCAAATTCAATGCTCCAATCAAAATTCTTTTCCCAATAATTTTGTGTTTCTGCAGGACAGCTTCCACTCGAACTTGGTCGTAAAACGAACTCGCGCAACTGCAAGTTTTGCCCAATAAATCCAAGTAGGAGAATTAAGGTTATAGCTAGAGGATAAAGGGCAAAATTTTTGGAACTGAGGGGAGGAGGAATGTCTCCCCCAAAGGGTGATGAATGTGTGGAATTCACTACCACAGCTCTTGGGGCTAAAGGGAATCAAGGATATGGGGGAGCAGGGCAGTGGGGTGAAGGGAGAAATCAGGATACTGAATTCGATGATCAATCATGATCAAAACAAATGGTGGAGCAAGCTTTAAGGGCTGAATGATCTACTCCTGTTTCCAGTTTTTAAATACTGGTCAAAGTAAACCAATTTAACAATTGTTTGAGATCAGAGATCACAGTTCACAGTTCACCCCTCACATTCCACCACCCCAATCCCAAAATCCCTCTACTTGGTGCGGGTGGAAAATTCTAGCACAGTAATACGGTGGGGGGAAAAGAGGAATTTCCCATTTACATTTAGGGATCAGTAACGTGAGCAGAAAATTCCAAGGAAGGCCCAAATTGCATTTGTTATCAGTGCAGACTTGCCAAATGGCCGCCTTCTGCAACAAAGGCATGATGTGATATTCCCTACCCTTGCTGGTGACGTAACAATGTTCAATCCCATCATGATAAATTTACATCTATCAGATTTCTTCACTTGATAATCTAGACCCCCACCACCCCTGCTGTTTTTTTTTCAGGCATCCTCATTAAAAAACTATGTTGCTGGTGGAGCAGACAAAAGCACGCCAATAATATGTTGTGGGACCAGCCCCTTCACGATGCAGAGAAAGCCAAGGCCAATTTTCACACCCACTGCACCATTCTACTGTAAAAATGGGAAAATTCCATCCATAAAAATCATAAGACATAGGAGCAGAATTAGGCCACTCGGCCCATCGAGCCTGCTGTGCCATTCAATCGTGGCTAGTAATTTTCTCACCCCCATTCTTCTGCCTTTTCCCCATAACCCCATATTCCCCTATTAATCAAGGGCCTATATCTTAAACACGCTTAATAACCTGGCCTCCACAACCTTCTGTGGCAAGAAGTTCTAGATTCTGACTGAAGAAATTCCTCCGCATCTCTGTTTTAAAGGGTTGCGCCTTTAGTCTGAGGTTGTGCCCTCCATTTCTCTCTATCCAGGCCTCACAGTATCCTCAAAGTTTCAATAAGACCCCCCCACCCCTCTCCCCATCCTTCTAAACTTCAATGAGTACAGATCAAGAGTCCTCAGCCATTCCTCATATGACAAGCTCTTCAGTCCAGGGATCATTCTTGTGAACCTCCTCTGGACCCTTTCTGATCCTCCACCTCCCCCTCCCCCCCATAGTTTTCAACCTAACTTCAAAAAGTATATTTGGAACTCTAAATGCTTATGTTATTATTGATCTTACTCAGGATTCCTCACTGGCAAATTAAATGCCCACAAGTCCCATCAAGAAATAAATCCATACAATACCATATTAAAATGGAACAAGTGGGATTTTCAGGCAGAAGGGAGGGTTCATCTCAATGGGATTATGCAATGTATAACTTTGCTCTGTAATAAGTTGCATGGTGTACAGTTGTTAGATACTAGCTTCATTGGATTTTATATTTTACAGGAAGCAAGTCAAGAAAGGTCCAGTTTAGATGTGTCTGTCACTGTAAGGAATGTGCTTTACGCAATTGCTAAACTTGACAACACAAAACAGAAATATACTCTAGATGGTTATACATAACTTTTTTATAAACAAAATTATACACAGACAACTGTAACACACAGATTGTGTGAAAAATATTAAATAACATTTTTCTTTAACATTCTGCTCCAACATATTTCCAAAGAAATTGTGGCAGTACATGTGGTACTGAGACCAGAATTTAAACTAAAAAAATTGTTTTTCATTGATTTCTTCCCCCTTCCCACCCAGCCCCTGTTTATGAGTAGGTGCATGTTACTGTCTATTTACATTAGGAAAATGCACCCAGCTCCATCCGTTTGGTACTCCACACGCAAATCAATTATTGCACGATGAGCCTCAACCGGCATGTAATGGATGAGGCCATTTTAAATTTAACTCCCTCAATTCTATCTAACCCGCATTAAAAAAATATAACCAGCATTAACCGAACCTGAACACACAAAATAAATCGGGCTTCTCTTTACAATTCTCTCTTTAATAGCTTAGTGGAGATTAGTTGCAGCTAAGTGCGTGTCGGGTTCCCTCGCTGCGACCAATCTGCTTTGGCAACCTTTGGATAGTTGAAAGGACATTCCTTGGTAGATTTCCAGGCCATTTCCCCACTATCGTATTCTTCCCTTCATTTCCAGTTGTTTGTTGCTGTCTATGAACCTGCACAGACCACCAACTGTAGCATTCCACAATCAATGATAACGCAGTCTTTCTTAGGTTCTCAGTTCCAGCATACTGTAAAGACGCTCCACAAGCGTCGAGGGGAGAGAAAAATGTCATTTTTAAAAACAACCTACAAAAAGTCAGCCAGGTCAGGTTAGACAACCGTCTCCACCCCGACCAGCTTTGGTGTGAGAATTCGAGGAGTGACGCCATTGTTTAGGTCTTCTTCAAACTCCAGCAACTGTCCCATAAAATTGAGGTTTGGAGAAATAATTGGTCTCTTTCCTTTAACAAATTTGTAGGCATCAGTCATGGTCATCCGTGTGTGCTTCATCAGATAGGCAATAACAATGGTAGCAGAACGTGAAACACCAGCTTGACAGTGAATGAGCAGTCCCTTGCCACACTGGTGTGCTTCCTCTGAAAACACAGGGAACAAAACATATGTTACGCTTTGTTGGCCAGTCTGTCAGTGAATACAATCACCCTTGCAGTAGTTCTTTTAATAAGGCTGAAAACAATGAAAATTCAATGAACATCTGAAGAGAAATTATAAAAATATTTGCTTGATGTAATACCGCAACGAAGTTACTGTGAAAATCCCCTAGTCACCACACTTCTGCAAAAAATTGGGATGCACAGAGGGAGAATTTAGCGTGGCCAATGAATCTAGCCAGCACATCGTTCAGACTGTGGAAGGAAACCCATGCAGATACGGAAGAATGTGACACATGGGCAGTGACCCAAGGTGAGAATTAAACCCAGGTTCGTGGCACAAGGTAGAAGTGCAGAAAAGGTCCTCAGTGCACATACCAACTCTGCTATTTTTGCCTTCATATTATATACTTATACACACTCTAAATTTTAGTCTTAAATTTCTTTTTCCATTTATCCATTTAATGATCTGAATTATTTTGCAAATGGATGTTTTTACTGCCCATCCCATTCTTATTTCATCAGCATATGTGCAATTTAGACATGCCCTTTGGACCATTTTTCCAAATCTGAAACAACAGTAATTTGAACACAAGCCCTTGTGGGACTCCAAACAGAACTTCCCACACTGACTTACTCATCTGATAAGGGCTGTCAATTTCCTATTCTAACTGGCTCCTATTACTATTCAACTTTGAATTCCTGTAGCTTTTGGTTTAATTAGAAATTTATCATGTGGAACTTTGGTTCAAGGTTCCAGAAACTGAATGTACCAAGAGAAGAAATATGGATGAAAACGATTTTTGAACAGGCAACAAGTAAAATATGAACAGTATTGTCACAAACACATTGCCATATAAAAACGCACCAGTTCAAAAAAATGCACAGTGGAATCCTCATTGAGATTTTGCAACATATTCACTATAAATAGCCTGGTTGGCTTTCAACAAGGTCTTTAACCAGCAAGATATGACTAGAATTTTACCACCACGTTCACCCCATAAAATTGGGGCAGGCGTGGCTTTCAGATTCTGAATTCTGTTGGTCTTGGGTGGAATTTTGCGAACTTCACCCGATCGAAGTCTAAAATAATTGGCCAAATGTGTTTTCAATCCTCTTCACAAAAGTCTCAGAATTCAAAATATGGCTCCAAATCATTTATTCCTCAGTTCTAAACAAGTTAACACCCCAAACTTTAAGTATGGCTCAATAGATGTGCAAAACAATTTCTAAAAGGCCTGAACAAGGAACTTCTAGTATATGTGCACGCACTGAACCAATTAGGATGCATTTATTTTACAGTTAAAGAAATACGTTAAGCACATATAGAAATCATAGAAATGCTACAGTGCAGAAGGAGGCCATTCAGCCCATTGAGTCTGCACCGACCACAATCCCACCTAGGCCCTACCCCCAAATCCCTACCTATTTACACATCTCAGGACTCTAAGGGGCCAATCAACCTAACCCGCACAGCTTTGGACTGTGGGAGGAAACTGGAGCACCCGGACGAAAGTCACAGACACAAGGAGAATCTGCAAACTCCACACAGACAGTGACACAAGCTAGGAATCGAACTCAGGTCCCTGGAGGTGTGAAGCAGCAGTGCTAACAGCTATGCTACCATGCCACCCAAAATGACAAATGAAGTCAAATCTAAAGCTCAACATCATTCTAGGATTTCTGGTTACCCAAAGTATGTAAAATCTTACTATTTTTAATAATAAAAAAAAGGTTCATAAATAGTGCTGGATAATGCGTGGCATTTGTTAGACTGAACAAATGATAAATCAAACAGTCCACCTGAGAACAATAAACGTAATCAATCTGGTTTTGTACACCCAGTTACTAACAGCAATGATCACAGGTGCTAGCTGGTAAAAACAGAGGAAATACAACAAACACTATAAAAGAAAGAATTTTCTGGATCATTACTTCAGGATGCCTAAACCAGCTTTATATATGGCCTTCCAGAAATTTCTATTGAGCTTGCAATTACTTTGTACACTTCTGCTGCATTGATTGCAAGTTCCTGCAGCAACATTACATAGGTGGTACACAGCAGATACAGGCTTTATTCCATATTGTTTCCCATTGATACAAGCGAGATAATTAGATATCAGGATATTTTCCATGGTAGATGACTTCGAAAGATTGATGTTTCAAAACATCATTCGAATGGTAAGCTTTGGTTAAATGTTAAAGAAACGAATAAATAATATATACTTTTAAATGCACAATAAGAGTGTGTGAGGCAAGCCCTGCAAATCAACCCAACCTACAATCTCTTGGACAGTGAATACCTGAGTATTCACATGCAGGATAAAAGACAGATTGAAGGATTTATTATTCTTGAGGAACCAAATCTGTTAAAGCATTATTTAATTTCAGTCATTTTGCACCAACAGATGGCAAACACTCTGAAGTGGAACTCTGTATGAAGGAGCAGTGCTCCGAAAGCTTGTGATTCCAAATAAAGCTGTTGGACTTTAATCTGGTGATGTGAGACTGCTTTACTCTGTATTTAATATGAAATTGTGTCAAACTACAAATCATCTTTCAAAAATGTGACCAACTACTATTAACTTCAATAGTTCCTCAACTCTGGCTACAGTAATTTTACAATTGTGTTTGCCCAGGGATTTGGACTTGCCAAACATTCGACTCGTAAAAGACTACTTTCAATTAACTATAATTGAGCTGCACTTAAAAACCATAAGACATTGTGACTGCTGATACGTCAAAATTTAAAAAAAATCAAAATGGTTAATGTGATGCTGCTGAAATCTTTTGTAGAAAGCACCAGGGTGATGGCATCTGGAGTTAAAAAAGTTATAGGGAATTCCCGTTGACCAGAGAATCCTGCCACTAACAAACATTGCGCCGACGGGGAACATGGCTGAGAAGCCAGAGAATCTTTTCCATAATTTGCAACACTACAGAAAGTATGAAAGCTACAGGCTAACTGCAAAACTAATCATTCCTGTAGTAAACATTGTTTTTTTTCTAACAATTTTCAGTTCTAAGCATATCCAAACTTTGTAGGAAGATGGTAATGAAAAATTAAAGATGGTAATGAAAGATGATAAAACAAACATTTTAGTATCCAACACAATCTTTCAACAAAAAAAATTAACTGTACAACAAGTTTAAAATAATTTCAAATATATTGTATACTATGCAACTGGGTACAATGCCCCAATTCTCACCTGTGACAAGAGGTCTCACATATCAGTAGTGACCAGAACTTGAAAGTTCTATCCAACAGGATAGACCTGTGCAGGTCACAAAAATGAACTGAATTTTTGTCCATTTTATTTTTTACTTTTAAAGATAAAATGTATTTTAACTGAAGTAGGTTTTGGATGGGTAGAGGAGGGTATTAAACCAGGCCATATATCAGTTTTTGATCTGGGCACTTAAATTCCTGGGCCTCATTTACATCATGCCAGCCAGTTGCCCATCAAAATGGAGAACCATTTGGTAGACTTCTGCATGGCAAAACTGTACAGACAGCCCAATAGCACCAAGGTAAGCCAATTCAGGGAGATTGAGATGCTGGAGAAGGCCAGGCTAGTACAGCCCAGAGGATACATCTGTTCCTCGTGGCTTTAAGAAAGTTTGACCTTCTCCAAGAATGAAACTGTTGCAACCCAATTTATACACACGATAAAAGTAAACTATTCTTGTGTTAGATAAATTAGCTGATGGAACAATATCAAGAGAGGGAGTTCATACCAACAGCTTCAAGGAAACACCCATACAGAGGTGATAATGCCCTTTCCTGTTTAGCTTTAAAATGAAGCTGATTCAATAGGAAGGACAGTAGCAGCTTTGATTGCCAACTTCTCTGGCCCCAGATAACAGCTGGTGTGAGAGCCAGAACAAAACTCCAATTTGCTGGGAGTATGTGAAGAGAGACGAACAGAGTTTTAGCCATGTTCCAAAAGGTCAGGTTCAATGACATCTTGTTCGTGTAAAGTAAAATTACATGCTTATATAGAGAAGTATAGTTTATACTTCAGTGTGCTTTGGCCTGCAGTTTTCAATGCATAAAGGTATGGCTTGGGTGCTCATCTGCTGTTGTACTGACACTGCTGTATTATTGCAGGTGTGGGTATTTTAGACCTTACACAATAGTGATGATATCAGCTGATTTTGGTGGAGGACAAGTTACATACTTTTCCTTGAAGTTCAACTCAGTGACCTGTTTGGCTGTTTCAAAGCATGGCAAATAACTGAGCTTGATTGCAAGCAAGAGGTATAATGGATTTGGTCAGCAGGGCGTGTTGAGGAAAACGCAAGCTTGTTCATTTTGATAGATTAACAAGCTGTTTAGAGGATAATGATGTGTAAGAATTTTCAAATAATGTTTGCTTTGACAGATTTATGATCTCCTCAAAGACTTCGATTATAGTACTGGCCATAGTGTGTTGGTGGCTTTGGAGTGGGAAGGGGATTCCAGGTCAATGACAATCAGCTAAATAATTTTTTGCTGTGCTGTAAAATAAGTCTCCAACTCATCTCCAAAACCAGATAGATCAGAGTGAATGAAAATGGACCTTTTAACCAGACCATCTCTGCATGGCCTGCTTCCAGCAGTAGGCCAGAGTCCAGGCCATTTGTGCCTCTGCTAAATCAAAAAGACACCAACAGGTATAGATAGATAGGATCAACTTCCATTTCCAGCCTCAGAAATGAAAACCTGCTCCCGAGTACAACTTCTAACCTTTGAGAATTATTACCCAGTTTTCATCCCAAATTTCACTGCAGCATGGTCGTAATGTGTGCAGCAATTGCCTGGACCTCTGTTGAGAGACAGGACAAGCAACAGGAAGAGCAATGGTGCCCAGTGCCACCTGCTGCTCCACAGGGCAAAGGGGATGGACAACAAGTTCCATCTCCAAGGAAGTGAGACACCCAACAGTGTCTAGACATAAGTACTGGTTCCTCAGACTTCCATAGCAGCTTATTGCTAATGTCTGCAGTGTCCAGGAACAAGGCATTCTTTCCAGTGCACTAGGTGGACATATCTTGTTTAAGACTGTTAAAGGTGCCTATCACTAGATGGCTTACATCCAGTAAGTTTGCTATCCAATTGGAGATGCAAGGTATCTGCAGGGAGGGGAATGACTGGAGCTATAGTGTATGTTATCCTGAGGTGTGCTGTGCAGGAGAAAGCTAGGAATGTTAGTGCGTGGTTTGACACCTGGAAGTGTTTTGCCATTCACCCATTTAGCCATCCTGGAGGTCTTGGGTCCTTCTGGTGCAGTGTGTCTAGGCAAGAAAAAACCATACTCCTACTTGTGACTCTCTTATGCAGGCCTGCTTGGTTGGAAAGACTTGCCTCTTCCACCTCACTTCAGGCCTTCAGAAAATTTCCATATATGCAAGAGATTTTTTTGGATGGAAAGGTGTTCGGGGCACTTTCCAGGATCTCCTTTGCATTCTTGTGATTGCTGAAGCTGCAGAGATCAATAAAATATACAGTCACTCTGACCCCTGTCGGGATCCTTTTTAATAGAAATCCTTCCTTTAATATATTTGCTGGGTCACAGTCATCAGACTCACCTACCCTTGAATTTGTTGTGAACTCTCTGGGAAGGACTCTGCAACAATCTGTTGTGAAAGCCACTCCAGGCACTGGTGTTTACATATGTTGAGAGGTCTAATCCCCTACTTATAGACGCTATGTTTGGGGACCTTGCCTCCTTGGAGTTGGTTTCTGCACTGTGGAGCAGCGACAGAGGGAAAGGCAGCCGATACTCCTGCTGGCATTGCTCCTTTTGCTCTTGGGTGCTATCAGAGAGTCACGGCCATTAGAGTTCCTAAAGGGTTTCCGGTTAGCTACAGATCCTGTCCTTTCAGCTGGGACTATTGTTTGAAAATTCTGCCCAGCAAACCCATTCATAACTTACTTGGGAAGCATAACAGCTTGTTGATTTGGACCAGGTCTCACTTCAAGTGTTTGCTTAATCTGCTCTCCAGAGCAAGTCAAGAAGCAGGTTTACATTCAATCAAGACTACAGCAAGCTACGTCTCCAGAATATGCAACCACAAAATGGATATAGGTCAGTGTTAGTCAAGCCCCATAGAGTAGGGCACACAAACTGCTTACAGGAGTAATAGCAACCAGAGCACATATCTACCACTTGATAAAAACAAATTACTGCAGATGCTGGAATCTGAAACCAAGAGAAGAAAATGCTGGAAAATCTCAGCAGGCCTGACAGCACTTACAAAAAGGAGAGAAAACAGCTGACGTTTCAAGTCCAGATGACCCATTTGTCAAAGCTTTTGATGATATTTACCACTTGCTTGGATTACAAAAGGGAAATTGTTTCCTTTCAAGTAAAACCAAAGATTTGATTTGAGGATCTGTATTCAGTAGAAAACTGAATATAGGTGGAAAAAGATTGGAGGGGTGAAATTCCAAATTTACTACTATTGGATTTTTGGCTGAGAGTCACACTTACACTATGTTTTGGTTCATTTATTCTCCAGATTTACAGGCTAAGAGTCTATACTCCCAGAATACTGACAGCTTATAACTTACTTTGGTAGCAAATTATGTTGCACTAATGCATAATTTTTTTTTTAAAAAGAGCTGCAAACTTTCCAAACCACCCACTGAACTGCACATTGTAATAAAAAAAATTGTCAACAGAAACGCAGAACATAGTTCAGTTTTTAAGAGGGCGAGAAAGAGAATATACTGAAAAGAACATTACCAATGAATTCAAAGGCCTCTTCGAAGTATTGCCTGAGATTCTGCTTGTTGCTATCGGTGGCAGGTAGCCGTTTATAACGGAAGATACCTTGCTCGTAATGATAAAGAGGCAGGTGGGTAGTTACGTTGATGATATAGCCAACATTCATCCGCTGCATTTTTTCTATATCCTGAGCATCCTGCTCATTCCCTAGAAACAGGAAGGGTAGGATGGGGGTCAGCTCGGCATTTTCAATGTCAGGGGTAGTGGGGATGGACTGAGGTAGCTGTGTTGGAATTGCTGAGGCTGCCCCGGCATCTGGGCACTCCTGAAGCTGTAGAGAGTGATCACAGAGATTCTCGTGGTGCTGTTTGAAACTGCTGTGGCCACCTTTTAAGAGAAAAAAATTAGGACACAGTTAGCCACTTGCACAGTCCCAGAACACTACTACAGTGCTTCAACTGCACTGTGCTACACTAAATAAGTCACATTATAGTAGTCAGGAATTGAATATTCAAAAAAAAAAATCAAATAACAAACAAACCTAATAGTTCTTCAACTGAGGCATGATGCATTAGCTATAAAAGCACATCGCCACAGGAGACTGATCAGTGCACTGTGTTTCGTCTACTTGTGCTTTGCTAGAGCGATCCACAACTAATTGCATTGCCCTGCTTTCTCTGCACAATTTTTAAATCAACCTTCACTTCAAATATTTATCCAACTGCATTTGCTTCTGGAGGAATCAGTCCCTGACCCACTTGTATTTTTCAGCCCCTGTATACACATTTATATGCAGTGACAGGGTGGCACCGTGGTTAGCGCTGCTGCCTCAGTGCCAGGTTCAATTCCAGCCTCGGGTGACTGTACAAAATCCACACACACTCTGTCTGCGTGGGTTTCCTCCAGGCACTCTCGTTTCCTCTCACCATTCCAAAGTTGTGCAGGTTAGGTCGATTGGCCATAATAAATTGCTTCTTAGTGCAAGGGAGATTAACAGGAAAAATATGTGGGGTTAGATGGAAAGGACCTGGGTGGGATTGTGGCCAGTGCAAATCATAGGGATTCTATGATTTTATTACTTCCACCAAATTTGTTAGTGGATAAATTCATCCACTTGTGCTTCTATGAACTGACTGCAACAATGGCCCTTTCAATAAAAGATCCCCAAACCATTTCAATCCTTTGTTCCATCTGGCTCCCAAATAAAACATTGGCACACTGCAGACTCAATAGCACCATTTCCCACCCCCTCCATTTCATCCCCCCCATTTCATCCTCTCCTTTTGCAGAGCCTGTTAAAATTGGCCTTCCGTGTCTTTGGGAGGGCTGGCCAATTTATTTTCCTGCTGCATTATTGTGGTCATTATAGGAACCATAAACACATTTCATGGTGGTTCACATATTATTGCATACACTAATGGGGCAGCATCTCTCTGTTGGAATATGCTCCAAAAAAATAATTTATTACTTGCCTTTTATAGTGCAGCAACACTCTGTACACCCAGCTCAGACAGGGGATAAATAAGAACTGTTGAACTTTCTGCTAATAGGACTCATTCTCAGAACTTAGAATAGCTCTTGGCTATTAATCAAAGTATACAGGCTAATCGTGCCATTATATTTTGAAGTTGGCTTTGAGTTTCGATTCTACCCCAGATCTCCAAAGGTTAAACCAATTAATCAAGCTGGGAGGGGTGGGCAGCGATAAATTTCAGCATCTGAGCATCATGATACACAACATGAAATGCTGCACTATAATGTAACCATGGAGATTTGCCATCATCTTATTACTTCTAAATTGAATAAAAGCCACCCAGGGGAGTTCACTATAACTTACATTAAACCTAACATCTGAGTTACACTGCTGTTGCCAAATTCCTGTATTGGTCCTCAATTTGCCTGTTGGAAATGGCCAAATTTGGAAGGATCCACCATTCATAATACTGCTCCCAAATGTGTTATATAACATATGCAGTGCTTGTAACAGAGTTGCTTTCAGAACATAGAAAGGCAGTTGCTTCTGCAACTTTATATTTCTCTGATGCTTTCAATGAAAGCATTTAGTAATCTGCAGGCTACATGGCAAACACGTGACTTTTCGCTGGTATGTTTTTTGCTAAGTGAAGACCATTCCTGTGGTTGTCAATTTAAACTTCAGTTCAGGCAAATTGCCATGTGTTTTTCTGACTGGTTCATAGCACAGTTTGCTGAATAGTTTATGGCATGCTGCAAAAGTATCAACACGTACACTAAGA
The DNA here is from genome assembly GCA_024679065.1 of Sphyrna mokarran. Lineage (NCBI taxonomy): Eukaryota > Metazoa > Chordata > Chondrichthyes > Carcharhiniformes > Carcharhinidae > Sphyrna > Sphyrna mokarran. Next base: position 49,629,656 of record JAGIQG010000012.1, on the reverse strand, counting down.
GTGAAGTACTCAAGCAAAAGACACAATATTTGCTAAGTAGACAACCAGATGACAACAAATTATGATACTTGATCACTTCAAATAACAGACTGTACTTGGCTGTGAAATTAACAGTGACTCTCATGTGAAAATGGTGCAGCAAATTCAGAGAGAGGCAAAAGACATGGTTAAACTCAAACATCCAAAATGTTCTTTGCTGCAGTAATCCAAAACTAACCCTGCTGTCCCGTACTGTTCCTGTAGCTTTCTTTGCTTCAAGTATTTATCCAGTTTGCTGTGAAAAGCTGGTCTCAGCCTTCCATACTCCCGTGGTAAAACATTTCACATGCTCCAATAATCCTCTGCAGAAAGAAATTTCTTTTAACACTTATCTCTAGCCTCCCGGTTCACTGCAAAGTTTTTGATCATGTCACCTTGCAGATCCATGACGACCTCTCTCTCAATTCCAAGTTTCAATCCCTCAAACAAGTTTCCACTCTTCCCACATCAAAGCAGCCCTAACCAAAGTTGAGAATTACATTATTTCTTGTTCCTCCTCATCTTCTTTGCAGACTTCTACCTTATCAGTCAATCACACAATTCTCAAACATCTCTTCTGTGTTATCCAGCTTTATGTGACTATCCTTGCTTGGTGTAGTTACTTATCTAATTCACAGAGGGTGTCTGTCAATACTCCTCATCCCTGCAACATTTCATTCTTCCTCACCTGCTTGCTGTCCCTTGAAATATCATCCAATTCCATAGGTCTGCTTTAACATGTATACAAAGAACATCCAATTCTACCTCCTTATTACCTGTATTGACTTCACCACTGTCTTGCTATTAGGTTGCATACTTGACATGCAGTCCTAGATACACAGCAATTCCAGCTTGCTAACTGTTCTGCCACAAACTCCATATCCTCCCCACAAATTCAGGTCATTCAAAACTCTGCTGCCCACATCCTATTCTGATCGAGTCCTGATCGCCCATCTCGCTGATCTGCGATGATTGTTGCAGGATCTCCAATGCCTGAAGTTAAAATGCTTGTCTTTTTGTTCAAGTCACTCTAAAGTTTCTCTTTTTTAACCCATGTAACCTCTCCAATGCCACAACCCTCTCAAATTCTCCAACCCCTAATTTTGGTTTCTTATGTACCCCAGTCTGTTTTTAATCCTGCCTTAATCCCATTACTTTTTTTTTTAAACACACCTCTATCTAAAGAATCTATAACCCTATTCTGAGGAAAGTAACTTCTCACTTTACTCCAGGTTTGTATTTTTTTTCCCCCCATAAGAGCCAACATCTTAATAAATCTGCATTACACTCTTTTGACCAAGTTTTTGGTTAGTATTCCAAATTTTTCTTCTTTTGTTTCAGCATCCACTTTTGATGCCTTAGCATTAAGTAAATTTAATAAACGAGTGCAAGTGCTTTTGTTGTTAACCTCTCTCCTCATCTCTTAATTCAATTTGAAACTGGAGGCCAATAGTATGTATTCCCCATCTGAGAAGAATCTTTCCTATTCACTCTTGTGAAGCCCTTCAAAATAAAATCTCAATTCAATCTCTTTGCCTTTTCTGCTTTGATGGAAGTAGTCCCAGCATCTTATGCTTCATTTTGTAAATATAGTTTTCCATTGTTAGCATCAACCATCCTGGTAAATTTATTCCTTGTAATGGGGTACATATTTGTGCCCTAAACAAATGGTATGTGCAAATCTATTATCGCTTATTTATCTGGATTTATAAAACCCAGATGTTGTTAATCTTTTATTGGTTTTATCCATTCGCACTTGGCAGGAAAATATATTCGAAAACCTAACCACATAATTTTTCTTTTTTGCAGCTATAGTTCTCAGAGGGTTAAAACACAAATCAGGTACGTATTTAAAAACAATTTAATAATCTCACTAATTAATTGCGTAAGTGTTCACTGGGGAAATTATTCCAAGCAATCCTGTTTACAAAATGATGTAAAGGGCATTGGAGTCCAGTTAAAATCCAGCCATATACTAGCTCAATACATTCACCTCTTAGTCCTTATCACAAAGGCTTACAAAGGATGTTTTAAGCTATTCATCTTCATTTTTAAATTAAAATATTAAATCGCAATGAAACCAAAATATAAAAAGATAGAAAACTAACAGGAGGAAATGACAGCCCGCTAAACAATTAAAATAGGAGTATTAAGGAATTACCATAAATTAACCATAGGAGAAGGAATAGGTCATTAAGCACCTGAAGCATATACCTAAATCTCAAACTTTCACTATTTCTTGTTTTTCACCATTTAAAGTATGTGGCTCTATTCTTTCAGTTACAAGGGCAGCAGATACATGGGAACACTACCATTTGCAAGTTCGCCTCCAAACTACTCACCTTCCCGACTTGGAAATATAATCGCCATTTCACTGCAGCCACTGGGTCAAAATCCTGGAAATCCCTCCCATTGTGGGTTGACCCATGGCACATGGACTATAACGATTCAAGAAGGCAGCTCACCACCATCTTCTCAAGGGCAACAAATGCTGGCCAGCCAGTGATGCCAACGTCCCACAAATGAGTTAAAAAACTGCATTTATATCTGCCACATTTTGCCAATTCGCTAAATTAAACCAACATCTCTTTGTAATTTTATGTTCCCACCTACAGTATGCATTTTGTGTCAATGGGAAACTTGGATATAATATTGTGTTATTGAGCCATTAACACATATGATGAATAGCTGAGGTCCCAGCACATGCCCCTGTGGGCAACACTTGCCATGTCCCTCCATTCAAGTAGAACTTGAGTAGAAAAGGTTCTGCAGAATGTCTGGATACTTAGTCTCTCAAGATGTGAAACCAGCAATACGTTGAAATGCATCAAAAGTACTTACATAGCCATAACATTATCTCTTGTAATATGGTACAATTACTAACATGAAAAGGTCAATTTACAATACCATTTTATGTAATGGATACCAATTTTTACAACCAACTGACTTTCATGAGCATGTTTAACAACTAATCACTAAACTAGCTTCAATTAATCGGTTTTCAACATGGTTCACTCCAAGTTGTGCACAAAGCATTTTGTACTAAAAATACTGTGGTGGCCAGAATGGAATTGCCACAGGTATACATGTGGGTAGTCAGTATTATACAACACCATAGCAACAGGAGAAAAACTATTCACACCATTGTCTCCCACTTAAATGGGGAGACGATGGCTGAGTGGTATTATCACTAGCCTATTAAACCAGAAACTCAGCTGATGTTCTGGGGACCCGGATTCGAATCCCACCACAGCAGATTATTGAATTCAAATTGCACAAAAATACATATCTGGAATTAGGAATCTACTGATGACCACAAAACCATTGTCGATCAGCAGAAAAATCCATCTGGTTCACTAATGGGTGACTATAGTTAGGAAAGCCCACCAATGCCTCTGCTTTCTCAGAAGACTAATGTGCTGTAACGTTCTATGTTCGGTATGTCAGCTATGACTCAAATTCTTTACAGATGCACCATAGAAAACATTCTTTCTCGTGGTATCACAGCTTAATATGGCTCCTACTCTGTTCAAAACTGCAAGGAACTACAAAAGATCATCAATGTAGCCAATCCATCATGCACACCAGCCTTCCATCCACTGATTCTGTCTACACTTTCCACTGCCTTAGCAAAGCAACCAGCGTAATTAAGGACCCCACAGACAGTGGACATTAATCTCTTCCACCGTCAGAAAAAAAAAGATACAAAAGTCTGAGGTCACATAGCAACTGACTCAAGAACAGCTTCTTCCCTGCTGCTGTCAGATTTTTGAATGGATTTACCTTGTGTAAAGTTGATCTTTCTCTACACCCTAGCTATGACTGTAACACTACATTCAGCATTCTCATTTCCTTCTCTATGATGGTATGTTTTGTCTATAAAGCACACAAGAAACAATGTTTTTCACTGTCTGTTAATACATGTGACAATCATAAATCAAATCAAATAATGTCCTTAAGGAAATCTGCTGTCCTTACCTGGTCTGGCATACATGCGACTCCAGAACCACAGAAATTTGGGTAATTAGGGATAGACAATAAATGCTGGCTGGCCAGTGATGTGAATGTCTTAAGAATAAAAAAAGTCCCAATTCTCTAGTTCCCATATCATTAATTATCTACTGCTCTTTTAACAACTTTAATTGAGTTTGCATCTAGGACAGTGACTCCCATCTCCAGTTTCTGATACTAATCTTTACTGTCATTACCTCCTTTACAATCCCATCTGTTCTGGCAAAGTAAAATTAACTGTCCACAGAAAATCATTACTACAGCAATTACAATCCTAATACAATATATTTTTGTAACAAAATATCAAAGGGGTAATAGAAATGAGTCAAGTTTCCCATTTTTGAATCCAGACTCCATGTGCTTCAAGCAACAGGCCAGGGAAATTAGTAAGATAAGAGACAAAAAACAGAAAATGCTGAAAACTCTCAGGTTTGACAGCATCTGTGGAGAGTAGAGCCAATGTTGAGTCTAGGTGACCCTTTGTCAGAGCTCTGATGATGGGTCATCCAGACTTGAAGCGTTGGCTCTACTCTTTCACCACTGTCAGGGCTGCTGAATTTTCCAGCATTTTTCTGTTTTTGCTAGGGAAATTAGTAACCCAATTTCTCCTGAATAACCGGGTTGTGCCCTGGCAAGCACTTGCCCAATTGAAGTCATCAATCACGAATAGGCATGCCTGGCTGGCAGCCTTCCTCATGCAAGTGCCACAGCAACGAGGGAAGATATGGTCGGAAGGGGAGAATGGAAAACTGATGACGACTCTTGTGGCTTCTTGAAAAAAAAACATTTAATGCTGTCATAGGTGATCTGAAGATGGGGCAAAATTTGTTGAAGTTCTTTCACAAGGTTCAGACCTCTAGTTTCAATATTCAAAAGAACAAACATTTAAAACCTTGTTCCCTCAAATTCCGAGCCCCAGGAGTTTGGCAGTGAGACCAATGTCTGCTCAGATTGGGTGTAATCCATGTCACTGCTAAATTGGTAGTATTCAAGTCCATTTTATTTCTGAAGAATGGGCTCAATACAGACCAGTTTCCAACTCCTAGATATCTGATTTAAAGTTTAATTTGAGTGCACCATGCAGAATCAATCCAAATTTGAAAAGTTGCATCCACATATTCTTTACACTTCACTGATTTGTTTTGTAAGTTGGTCTGAAGCTCCCCGGAACTTCACTGCGGATGTCCACAGAGACCATTGCATAAGCTTTTTGAGGGTACACATAACAGTAACAAAAACAGAGTTAAGAGTAAAATCCAGATGATATGTTATCTTATTAATAGATGAATGAAAAGCAAGGAACAAAACACAAAAATTAATTATCTGCTAATGAGCTTATAAAACCAGTGACACAACATTCTTAGAAAAAGCCCTTGAAATACAGCCAGATTAAGTAAAACTAAAGATCACATTCTTCTGTTTCAAAGATAATTTAACAAAAATACAGATGTAATAATAAGTTGTGTGCCTGGTCTCAGGTTATGACCATAGTCGATTTGGATTGGGAGGATTGATGATAGGGTCTGTTTGCTACAGTATTAAAACTGATTCTCCTTTCATATTAATTTGAATGTTGACATTTGGGAAGGGTTCCCTTTGTCCCTTTTCCTTTGCTAGCTTATGATTGAAAAGATCTTCATGAATGCATATCAACCCTTTCCATGTCTCACGCAGCTAGTCAAAAAAGGTACTAGGAGTTGATTAATGTAATTTTCCCATCCATCTTTCTCCACAACCTCCCCCCCCCCGCCCCCCACCTTGCAGGTGGAAATTAAATCCTTTTAAAAATGTGGTTCAAGTGGTGAGCACAGCTCCACAATCCATTAATACTGATCATCGCCATACAGTTCATTAAGTTTGATATTGAAAAGGACATCAACTTTTTTTGATTTGCTTTCCTAACCACTCAGCATTTAAAAGACAAAATATTTCTGCTATAACCCACCAATCCTAGAGTTTATCTAAAAATTCAATATAAATAAACACATTTTCCTAAGCTTACAGACAAAAGAAGAGTATATTACTTATTAAAGCAAATGAGGAGCATTAAATTAATTATTGGACAGTCTTTCAGTGACAAAACACAAACATATACAAGGTACACTTATTGGTAACAATGTAATTACAATGGACCAATGTGATCAAATTTGACCCTGTCAAAGTAACCACTTGACAGCTATATCTCAAATACCTTGAGCAACAAACAAAATGGATTAGCTTGCTTTGATCTTGAAAATTTTAATGAAGTCCTCTGAGCTAACATTTGTTGATTTAAAACCTGCTTTAATCTTTGGGACAAAGATTGTTCGTTCAAGCTCAGAACCAGAAATTGGTACCTTATTCACACAAGAATTGAGAAATTGGACTGGAGACCAGAACTAACCTTCTTCTTACAGGATAAAAACATTTTTGTTTTTGAAAAGACTCAGTACCACTTTGGACATGGTTGGAAATAGACTCCTAGTCTAACATACATTCTGCTTACTGGTGGACCTCCTGCATGATAATAACCTGTTCCTTGCTCCAACACCCAAATAGATTGGTGATATTTTTGCTTTTTAAAAAAGGAAATAACTATCTGTGATACACAGGTGACAACATAAAACACAGTATATGATAGGATGCACCAATAAGCAATCAACAAATTTAAACAAATTAAAAACCAAATATTTTTATTTCCACTTTAAAAGTAGTTTGCCATCTTCTATCAGTCTGTAAAATTGTATGTTGAAAGAAATTAATTGCTGTGGATTAAACACTAAGGTGTTCAACCCACAGCAATCCCTCTTGCTGGTGGGATTTTCCAGATCCACCAAAGCCAATGGAATGACCAGCTGCATTTTCTAGCCCATCTCCCCCGTGATGAGGTGGTAAAATACCACTCTAGATATAGTTGTATCTTTTGGTGGCATCCGCAGCAATGAACTCCATGTGCCGCCATTCAAAATGCATCTACCAGTGAGATTTTGGAAACATATTATATTTTGTTTGGAAATGGAACCTTATCCAGACCTTTGACAGTAGCTACAAGTACCATGATTTCTGCCACCACTGGAACAGCAATATCATGGGAACACCAGCACCTCCAAGTTCACTTTCCAATCGTTTGCCATCTTGACTCAAGGCTTAATCTTAATTATCACTGGATCAATATCCTGGAGCTCAGTGTAGAATAACACTTAGCATATGAGCTTCAATGGCTCAAAGAGGCCACCGTCACTTTCTTTGGACAGAAGAGAATCATAAATAAATATTGGCTTTACCTTTTATACCCCAGAAAGTGAATAGCAACAAAAAAAAACTTTTCTTTCCCCTTTGCTCCTATTGATAGTTCCAAAAAATAAAAAAGGGCTTGGTTGAGAATAGAAACTTGTCAACTAGGAAACCAGACTATTACCAATATACAGCATAATGCTTTGGGCTCAGACTCAACATCATATCTGGAGGCTTATTAATAGTTAGCACAAGATTATAAAATGAATACCACCTTCATTCTTCTAGAAAGATCATTTTGCGGCAACATCCCATTGCATTTTCGCTATTTCCAGGACTTCACAGCTCCATCTAGATGTTCATTACAACCGTTAATCACTCACTGGAGGGTGGAATTTTGTGTTGGTGTAGGTCAGGTAATATAATTGCCTCTAGTTATCAAATTACCACCTTGTGATCACATCAGGAGGCAATACTCATTCAAAGTTTGATTCCAGTTTAACTCTGACTTGTTTTGTTGACTGTTGCTCTGTTTGCTTGGACATGTTTTGCATCAATGTTACCAATTCTTTTAGGCTTTGTTCAGCTTCATCCTTTGCTGTTGTGTACTGTTCATGGGGTACATGTATCAATTTTTCCTTCCTACATTTAATACTTCTTGGTATTAAAATTAACTGGCCTTAAAACTCGACAGCACTCAAAAACAGGTACCACAATATGTATCCATTGCTTCCCATACAGGTAACATGCAAGCTTAACACTGCCTTCTTAACTGCAGCCAGCACTTAATATGCTGTCAAATGGTTGCACGTCTCAGACGGAGTCCACGTTTGTGCAAAACTATTACTGAACATAGAACCTTACAGCACAGTACAGGCCCTTCGGCCCTCAATGTTGCACCAACCAGTGGAACAAATCTAATGACCCTCTAACCTAAACTATTCCAATGTTATCCATATGCTTATCCACTGACTATTTGAACACCCTTAAAGTTGGCAAGTCCACAACTGCTGCAGGCAGGGCATTCCATGCTCTTAATACCCTCTAAATAAAGAACCTACCTCTGATATCTGTCCTATAACCACCACCCCTTAATTTAAAGCTATGTCCCCTCGCACTGCTTAAAGCTAGCTGCACTTTTAAAGTTACCCTGAACCTTGTAAAAAGGAACTGCATTCTGGGTACAGTAGGGGCTATAATTGTTTAAAGAAGATCACAAGAAGACTTCAGGACAGAGATATTCAAATACAAACTTCAAAAAGACAGAATAGAGACAACATAGGAAAGCCAGAAGCTGATTGGTTTGTGAGTAACTGCTCTCAGAGAAAAGTGTGTGAATGGCTTGTAAACAATTATAAATATGGAAATTTTGGAACTTAGTTTAGTGGTAAAGGCCTATTTTATTAGTGAGGCTTAAGTAAGTGCAGCAAGTGATGGCGAGGGTAGACACTAAGTGGAAAAAAAAGGGGAAGTGAACGATTAAATAATTAAAGGCATTAAGGCTGACAGGACAAGCAATGTGTTGCAACTGCAGATTATGGGTATATATGGATGCCAGTGTGATCCAGGACAAGCACACTTGTAGTAGATGTCTGTAGTTTAAGGACCTTCAACTCAGTCATTGAACTGGAGGCACAGTTTCAGACAATGCAATACATCAGGGATGTAGAAGCTTTGAGTTACTTTGCACCAGGAGGTGATGATACCCCTTAGACTAGAGTCTTCTGATTTGGTTGGTGGTCAGAGACAAGAAGGTGTGACTGTGAGCGAGGCAGGTAATGGGACCCAGAGGGCAGCAGTGCAAGAGACTTAGTCCTTGCAATTGTCCAACAGGTTGGAGTTGGAGGTTCTTTCAGTTTGCTTGGATGAGAGTATGGACTGCATGATAGATGAGGGTCATGAATTAAGACCAGGCAGTCACTCAAAGCAGCCTCTCATTCATTGACACTATCTACACTTCCACTGCCTCTGAAAAGCAGCCAGCATAATCAAGGATGCCCGCACCCTGGATATTCTCTCTTCTGCCTTCTTCCATTGAGGAAAAAGATATAAAAGTTTGAGGTCACGTACTAACTGACTCAAGAACAGCTTCTTTTCTGCTGCCATCAGACTTTTGAATGGACCTTGCATTAAATTGATCTTTCTCTGCACCCTAGCTATGACTGTAACATTACATTCTGCACGCTTCCCTTTTCTTCCCAGTATGCTTTGTCTGTATAATGTACAAGAAAACAATGCTTTTCACTGTCTACTAATACATGTGAACATAATAAATCAAATCAGGGCAATTTAGAAGTCATTAAATTGTAGCAAGTAAATAGGAATGTAGTGGCAGTAGGGGATAATACAGTCAGGGCAATAGTGACAGTTCTCTGTAGCCAACAGCGGAAACCAGATGGCTGTGTGGCCTGTCCGCAACTAAATTTCAGGACATCTGCTCTGGGCAGCACAGGAACATGCAGTGAAATGGGAGGATCCAGCTGTGATGGTCCACATAAGTACCAACAACATTGGAAGGACTAGGAAAGAAATTCTGCTGAGGGACTATGAGCAACTCAGTGTTAAATTATAGAGCAGAGTCTCAGGAATAATAATCTCTGGATTATTATCTCAACCACAAACAAACTGGCGTAGGGTAAATAAGATTAGAAAAATGATTACATGGCTTAAAGATTGGTATGTGAAAGATGGGTTTTGATTCATGGGGCAATGGCATCAGTACTGAGCAAAGTGGGACCTGTACCACTGGGATGGTCTACACCTGAACTGTACTGAGACCAGTGTTCTGATGAATCATGTACTAGGGCAATAGAGAGATGTTAAATTTAATAGTAGGAAATATAGCAAAAAAGTATTAGAGCAGGGTAGCAATCTGCATAATGATTACCAGACAGTGACAAGAAGGGCAAGAACATAACAGTGCATCGGTGGATAAGGCCAGAATTTGTAAAAATGGTAAAAGAGGGTCTTGAACTTTGTCTGAATGGATGCAACACAAGAAATGAATTGTTAGCACAGAGAGAGATAAATATAAATGACCTGATAAGTATTACAAAGATCATGGTTGAAAGGTGACTAAGGGTAGAAATAAGAAATGTTAAAGGTAAGAGGTCACTAATGGGAATAGTATACAAGTACCCTAACAGTAGTTACATTGGAGGATACAGCATACTGGAATTAATAAATGGAGGCATATAAAAAAAACCCACAAAACCATGGAGGACTTTAATCTACATACAGATAGGGAGAATTAGATTGGCAAAGGTAGTTTGGAAAATTAGTTCAGAGTGTTTTCAGGACAATTTCTTAAAATAGTACATACCACGCCAATCAGGGAGTAGGCCTTCCTAGACCTCACAATACGCAGCGAGATAGGATTAAATATTAAACTCACGGTAAAGGAGTATCTAAGTGGCAGTGATGACAACATGATAGAACTCTATATTCAGTCTGAAAGCAAGACACGTGGGTCTGCTAAATAAAGGTAAATACAAAGGCAGTGCTAGTCAAGGTGAACTGGGAAACTAGATTAAAAGATAGCACAGTAGGGATGCAGTATGAGAAAATATTTAATAACTCTTAGCAAAGATTTATCCCAGTAAAAAAAAAAGTGTATCATCTATGGTTAAATAAGGAAAATCAAGAATGATATTAAATTGTAAAGAACACTATAAAGATTAGCGATAGGTCAGAGGATTGGATAAACTAAGTAGCAAAGCATCACTAAAAAGATGAAGAGGCAGAAAGCAGAGTATGAGCGAAAACTAGATACTAATAGAAAACAGTTCATACTGGTACCTTTTTTATATTCCAATTTAATCAAAACAAGTCCAATTCACAGTCTCAACAAGTTGACTCATTCCCGATCCAAGCTAACAAGAAGGGCTATCACCTCCTGTTTTGGGCTTGATCGACATAATCCAAGCTGATTGGAGTAGGCATTGGACTTCCTCCAAGGCTTGATCTCATTTACATCTTAACGAAAAGACCAAGATGCTGCTTTTAAAAATTGCTTCAAATGAAGCTGAAATGTAACCTAATGACTTCAACCAAGCACAACACGTCGATACCACACTTGATCTTAGCCAAAAGGCTGAGAAGCGATACTAATACTTGAATAGGAAAATAACTATAGTGTTCGTTTTTCAGAGAGTGAACGCCAGAAATTGACAATGGAAAACAAGGAACGGCATTAAACAGGCATTTTGAGTCTGTCTTAGAAGACTTAGAAAATTTCCCAAAGATATTTAAAAATCAGAAGGTGATAGGGAGTGATAAACGTAAATAATCAGCATTACCAGGGAAAAGATGCGAGGAAATCAATTAGAATTAAAGGCCAACAAGTTTCCAGGTTTGAATGGACATCATCCAAGGGTCTTATAAGAAGTGGTAGCACAGATAATAGATGCATTGGTTATTCCTTAAATTCTGGAAGGGGATATTTTATGATTAGATATCCAATGTAACACCTTTATTAAGAAAGGAGGGAGACAGAAAGCAAGAGACTAGGCCAATTAGCCTAACATATGTCACAGGGAAATTGCTAGAATCAAGAAGGTTACAGCAGGATACTTAGATAATCAGGATGTAAACAAGCAGAGCCAGCATAGCTCAGTGAAGGGGGAAATTATGTTCAACTAATCTATTGAAGTAATTCAAGGTAACTAAAGGGGAACAGGTAATTGTGGTGTACTTGGATTTCCAAATGACATTTGATTAAATCACAGATTATGAGGACATAATATGAGGCATAACATATTAGCAAGGAAGGGTTTTTTTTTAAGATTGGCATGCTGTGGCTAGTGAAATGCCACACGAATCAGTGCTGGGTCCTCAAGTATTTACAATCTGTATCCATGACTTGGTTGAAGGGCTCAAAATGTATATTAGCTAAATTTGCCAATGACAGAAAGATAGATAGGAAAATATATCATCAAGGAGGTAGAGAGTCTGCAAAGGGATGCAGGCAGATTAAAATGAATGGGCCAAGATTTGGAGTATAATATGGATAAATTTTAAATTGTCAATTTTTGCAGGAAGTACAGAAAAGCAATATTCTATTTAAATAGAGCCTAATTGCAAATACAGTGGTGCAGAAGGATCTGAGTATCTTGAAACATGAGTCACAAAGTTAGCATGCAGATACAGCAAGTGATTAGGAAGGTAAATAGCGTGTTGGTGTTTATCACAAGAGGAATAAAGTACAAAAGTACTAACATTTTACTGCGGCTATACAGGTTCTTGATGAGACATCTGGAATACTGTGTACAGTTTTGATCTTACTTGAAAAAAGGATATAATTGCTTTAGGGACAGTTCAGAGAAGGTTCATGTTACTCATCCATGGGATGAAGGGCTTATCTTATGAAGAAAGGTGGAACAATTTTGACCTATACACATTGGAGCTTACAAGAGTTAATCGTATTGAAAAATATAAGATCTTGAGGAAGCTGGATATGGCGCATACTGGAAGGATTTTTTTGTGAGGGAAAAATAGAACTTGGAGACAAAACTAAGATGTCTCCCTTTTAAGCCAAAGATGAAGAGAATATTTTTCTGTCAGTGTCATTAGAATGTGGAATTCTCTTCTCCAGATGGTAGAATCGACTGGAATTTTAAATTTATTCAAGGTGGAGTTAGATTGATTTTTGTTAGGGAAGTCACAGGGCGGAGCAAGGCAGGGGGGTGGGGGGAGGTGGAGAGGAGTGTGTGGGGAAGAGGCAGTGGTTGCAGTCAGGAACGTGGAGCTGAGACCACAACTTGATCAGCCTTAATTTTGTTGGAACAGGGTCCAAGGGCTAAATGGCCAACTTGTGGTTTTACCCCATATTCCAGTGCAAGAACACAAAGGTGGTGGAACAGAGGACAGAATGTGCTCCAAGCTTCACTTATATTTGGATGCCTCGCTGGAGGTCAACAAGGAGGCCTCAGTCCTCTTATTCATAAACCATGAAATCCGGTGGGCAAACTGAAAAGCAGCGAGAACAGACTGATGCAGCTATACTAGATGACTAGCTTCCAGGATCTGAAAACAATTCAGCCAGGAATTCCACGCCTTTGAAGCCATCAAAATTAGTGAATTCAAATGCTAATTCATGCCAACTGCTGCACTAATGTCATGCCTTGCTCTGAATGCACTACAACTCAACGACTCATCTACCAACATGACTCCTATGGCACATTCATAGCTCCACCACATCTTTTCATATTTACTTGTGCTGCAAGCCATACTTCTGTCTCAAAGTCTGCAACACTGCCACCTATTCAACCATGAAAGCCAGATCATTCAAGATGCTTTGCACTGCATTCAGTGACACACATCCTGCTCTTTCTAAGCAAGCTGGTGTAAACCAGGAGGCAGCAGCAACTAACCAAGGAGGGGGAGGGGGGGTGTGTGAGGGAATGTTGTATGACCAAACTCTGATAGAGAAGATCGCTATAATTGGAGCAGCCATTGCCTCGAGTCAACCAACATTAAAAATTGCTGTCTTGCAATGATAATGGGGGTGCGGAGGCAGCTGTAATGGGCTGAGTGGATGTCCTGCCCTCAAGAGCTATCAGTTTGGATTCTAAGCTAGTAAGCAGTACTTGCAAGATTGCATATCTGCAATCAATAGCATCCTACAAACTGGACAAGCCTGCAATCTTTACAAAACCACTTACTTCACCTTGACAAGAAATGAAATATATTCAGGCCTCCTGTAATCAGTGAACAACTAGGAGGTTTTGTAGATATTGCTTCTAGTCTGGAAGGAAATTGCAAAAAGGAAGCACCTTACTGTGGTTGAAGTAGGACAATTGCTCCCCAAGCAAGCTAAGTGATACAGCCTCCTCCTGTGAGCTTTTCTCCCTCTCTACCGTCCCTCCTCACAAACACCATCCTCTTCAGTCTTCCATAGCTTGCCCTGCTCTGTCATCTTAGCTCATTTTCCCTGTCATGCTACAGTCTATCGAGATGTAAAGTACTGCACCTATTTTGGAAACCAAATGGTTTGTGTAGAATCCTCTTAGTCAGGAGAAAGTTCTGCAGAAAATATTACACCACGTTTAATTAACTTTGGCAACTATCAAACTCTTCTACTATTGCAGCGAGAGCCGGTAGAAATCAGTCATTCATGAACCTGAAAGTATTAAAGGTGATATAGGATAGTGGCATTCCTCCTTGCTGCTCAGCACATCTTTATCTGTGCAAGATTGAGCAGGGGCGGGGGGGCATCATGTGGCACAATACTGATTGTCACAGTCCGCCAACTCTGCATACCTCTGGAAGATGCCCCATGGACACACCAAAATACCAACCAGCACCAGAGATGTGTGTACGCACCGTGATGCAATTCAGGAGGCAAAAACCACGCTCAGCTTTGAGAAACCAGCTGTTACGTAGCCTAATTTGACAATCACTTTGTTTAGTTCACTCACGTATTACGTCCAACTCATTCTATGATCACTGAGATGCCTCCCAATGGGAGTTCACTGACTTTCACTTCAAAAATATTACTTATCCTTCACAAAACACCACAGAATATGTTGTAAAATCCACATTAGGGGCAACTTTTTATTGAGCTATACCAATTTGGCAACACCGCATCACAGACCACTCTTTTTAAACCTTCGTCACAATCTGGACTCATTTTCTATCATTAAGTCTCACGTGGCAGCAGAATTGCTTCACTGATTGTAACACCCGAATAATGTTTAAACAGGATATTAAAAACTCCTGATGACAGATCTTTTAATAGTAAAAGACATGTAGTAACCCAAGACCAAGTTTTCTCTTTCATAGGAGTTTATTTGATAGCACAATTTATTCAAAAGATAGCAGAACACCTTCTGAATTAAAATAGCTCTTCTAAATCTCGCTGTTGTTCTTATAAATCGTTAACGTGGCTAGTTTTTCTCCTCATCAATTTGTAAGCTGATTCTACTTCAACGGACAGAAAACAAGTTATGTTTCATATTCTCCATTGAGGAGAAAAAAGAGAATTTACAGTACAGAGAAGACCATTTGGCCCATCTTGTCCGTGCCAGATGGAGGACACCCAAATGCCCCTTCTAATCCCACCTACCTGCAGCCAGCACATGGCCTTGCAGCTTACAGCACTGAAAGTGCAGATCCAAGTACATTTTAAAAAGAGTTTAGAATATCTGGCCACCATCAACTAACTGTACCACCACCAGTTGCCACTGTAAGGCCAAGATTTTGGGAAATAAATCAGATATGTTAGATTTCCTCATTCTAAAATGGTTGCTAAACATCCAGTCCATGGGAGAGGATCCATCTACCCCTATATGAGAGGATAAGACAAAAAAAAAGACAGTTGTCCTAGAAATGTCTTCCACCTATTCCACTATGACCAGGAAGTGGTGCCGTTCCCAGGCTTTGCTCATCTATAGGTTTTGCCAGAGCTACTGGGGTGATTTTCCATTGCCAACCATCCTTCAAATGCTGGAAAAAGAGGGCAACTGGTGTCGACTACTTCAGTGCAAAATATGCAGGAAGCTACTTAAATATACAAATGTGGATCTACACCTGTTGCAAGAGCCTAGTTGCAACTTTTAATGAGAACTGGGTGAAGTATGAATAGCACATGCCATCCCACTTGCTCTAGGCACTCAGTCCTCAGAGGAGACTGCTGGAAATTCTTCAGATTGATTGATACTTTGTTTTTTTGAAGGGGAAATTTATGAAATCTCAATGCAACATTTATAAAAGAATCCACTTTGGTTGCATTGACTGTTCTGGGTGAGATTAAGGGGCTGAATGGCAACTTTAGTGTTAGCACACCTGTGTCAAGTATTGCTGACTTGTACTGACTCTTTCCCAGGTATGAACTGCTATCCATCTATGGTCCGCAAGATGATCCTCAGTACCTCCGCTTAAGTGTGTGCTCATCTAATATTCTTTTTAGTGCAGGCTTAGGAGCCAGCAGCTGAATTCTTCTACTCCCCAAATTTAAATGATACAGTTCTTTTTATAATGCAAAAAGAAATGAGAGACTCAAGGTAACCACAGCTATCTCTGTGCAGAACCATCATTTTGGCACATCATTGACTGTGAACCAAACAACCCCTCACCTCCTGCTTTGTACCTCTAAGTAGTTACACAGGTCCAGTCCCCACTTCTGCTCAATGATGTTTGCAATACATTTCCTCAACCATTTCTCACAATTACCCTTTTCATTCAGTCTCTTTCTTCCAGTATTATCATTACCCCTTTAAATCATCAGGGTTGATAACCAACAGGTCTCAAATAAGATGTTCTTTGTCCCACGCTATTCCCTCAACTCAGCCACCCTTAAAGGCCCATTCTGGGAATAATTCCTGCTTCTGTGTAGGTTTTTTCCCCCCTGCCCTCCCCAATGCCCAGGCCTCTGTAGCATACTTGGGGCAAAGCAAGCTGTATTTAAACATATTTAAAGTGGTTGAGTTGGCAATTTATGGCAGTGCCTACATCGAGACCTCACAGTAGATAGTCTCCTGCAATTGCCTCAGCCTGCCAGAAGACTTAAAATAAATCCAACCTAGTTTACATAGTACAGTTTTTAAACAAACTGACTTGTAGATGAATTAACTGATCTCACTTAGCTGCAAGCAATCATTAATTTAAATCTGTAAAGCAACAATGAATTGATTAATAGATAAACTCACGATCACTGAACATCATCAGAACCATAATGATAGCTCCCTGGAGCACTCTTTAAAACTCATATTACACATAACTTCCATCTTGTCAAAATTTATAAGCTTGTACTTGTGCAGTATAAATTTCAATCAATTAATTTAGAAACCCGAGAAATAGGAATCTCTCAAGTAAGGATTACAAAGTCTCAAACTTTTGTGCACAAAGGGAATCATAAGCTGTCAGTTATTGTCTGACCAAGCATATGGCCTTTTCCAAAACATACATATAATTTGCATAGGATAATGATGCTCAATTATGTTTTCTCCCCTCTCGGTTAGGCATATGTCTTGCACCACCTGTTAGGATTACATCATCGACCACCACTTGTCGCACTGCCTAAACAAAGTACTATCCCTTGTATTGTTAACATTCAAGAGGCTGATGTCATGCCAACTGATGTCATTGTTATTATCTAGCTCCACTGCATTACCATAGCGACAAGGCAGGTGGAGGGCTTCAAGTCAGTGCCAGACGCAAAGGGAGGAGGAAATTACTGAGAAAGACCAAGCCCATCTGTTCAGTGAACCAACTTGCCCTTCATAAGTTTCCTATTTATCCAAAAAAAAAAGACAGGCGGTTGTGCCATCACTTCCCTTGCTGTCACCTATAAACGAGACTCAGCAAACCGCCTAATGGTTAATGCAAATTTTCAGCTACCCGCTTTATTAAATATCAGAGTGCAAAGTGGCCCCAGAAAGAGCAACTTTGAGGTTTAATATTTATTTTTAACCATTTAGTTTATCCTCACTCCAAACATTTTGGTGTCAGGTTGCAGGTTAATCAATATTCCAGTTTTCATTTAGCGAGCAGCTACTGGATGGTATAAAGGGAAAAGTTATAGCTATAGATTTTTGGATGATTGATTGGACAATAACAATTGTTCTATAGACATCCCCTCGCTTTCTGTGCTCAAATAGTAAACTCTGAATTCCACAGATGCAAATCAAAAGTGGACAAAGACATTTTGAACAAAGGACTGTATGTTGGATTGAAGGAGACAAACCTAGAGGTTCAAATATATATTGGATTAAAATGCGAGTGTGGGTAGGCAAAGTTACAAACAACTCAACAACATTGACTTTTGATAGGGATAAACCACCTCTACTGGTTAGGGAGTAAATGGCAAGGGCCATCATTTTAAAATCATAACCAAGAGAGTGATGAGCAGGTTAGAGGAAATTTCTAATGCAAAAGCATTATTAAAGCACTGAGCTGTCTACTAGAAAGTGTGATTAAGGCATGTTTTAAGAGAAGTGAATACATATTTGATCCATGGAAAAAGAACACAGCAATGGGGAATAAATTGTGGATTTTGCGCAAAGGGACAAGGTATGCTAAATGTCCTCTGTTGTGAAAAAGGCTCAGTTCTATATGGTTAAAAAAATTTGGGCCTGCTGAAGAAAGAAAAAAATATCAAACCTTCGATAATCTGGGCTCAGGGAGTTTCAATTAAGAAAAAGCTTTTGGGCTCCTTAGGAAATTTTTACAAGAGGCCAAACTGCTGGATCAAACTGCATGGAAGAAAGCATCACACTCTGAAATAGCCACTGGTACATTTTTACTTCAGCAAAGGTGCCTTTATTTTTAAAATACAAAGTAGGTTCATAGAAGCAATGAATGGGGGATGGGCCTTCCACAAAAGAAAGCTACAAGGTCAAAAATGCCAGCCTCTTTTAATGCAGATGGAAAAATAATTTTCAGGACACTTTACCTTTACAGTCCAGTTACTATAAGTTCAGATGGAACACGGCAACAAAAGGTGGCAAGGACTTCACACAAGTACAGCAAGTATTCTGCAGGATGGCTTTACAAATTAATTAGAAAAATGCTTCAGTTCTGCAGACATTGAATTGTTTCAGTGCACCGAGGATTTTTTTTCATTTGAGCTTTGCATATTATAAGATTTCGTGGCCTTTGGAAGCCAGGCAGATGGTTATAATGAATAAACAGTAAATTACAGAATATTCTTATTTTAAAGGGGAGTGATTTTATATTAAAATAAAGTGGCAAATCTTTACTTACAAGATACAATGTTATAGATTTTTGATAAACTTAATGGCATCATAGTAAATAAAATTATTGATATTCCTTACTAAGCATACTAACAACATCGCGCGCACTACACATTGTTAAGTTTGGGATGAACAGTTTGATTATTTTGCAAATTTTAATTCCAAAAAAAAAATTAAATTGAATCCAATTCATGGCCCCCCACAGGAGGTCCAAAAGATCCAAGCTGACAAGATAAGGCATTACATTCCATCCTGGGCTTTGTCTTAGTCAAAAGGCCCAGATGGCTTTTGAAAAATTGCATCAGGCAATGCCTCGGTTAAACCTCATCGGCTAACTTGATCACTGACTCTAGCTTAGCCTAGGAGGTCAACCTGCCTGATCATTGACTCTCCCCTTGTAAAGACAAGGGACTATACCACGCCATTAACAATGTGTTCTGTTACCAAGATGGAACAGAGTCAAGAGGTAATCAGTTGACATATTTAAATGCTATACCTGGACCAATTTGAGATCAGATTATTTTTGTCAAGGGACAGGACAAGATGCCACATAGCTAATGCCCTGGTGGTACAAATCAACCAGCAGTTTATGTGATTTGCAATTCACAAAGTTGTCTCTTCCTCACTACAAGTTGCCAGTCCTCTTTCAGATCAATAATGTTGTTTGTCCTCAGATTCTGATATTTTTCAATGCAAGGTGCAGAGCACACAAAAAAAAAAATCAGATTAAAAAAGTGCAACACTCATATGATGCCCAATCATGCCCAAACTGACTGTTACACACTGTAACTAGAATTTGCCGGAGTGGAGTATCTCATGCCATGCCCCGTTAGTTAGGCTTAATTACCTACATATTGTTTTTTTTTTTAAAATCTGCCCACAAATTTGTTGTCAATGTGAGTAGATAACATCACAGTGTGGGCAATAAGGTATCGAAGACTCCTGAAAACAACAAAACAAACAGGGTCTCTCCAAAAAGACTGAGATATAAACGAAAAAAAGATGGTTATGTGAGAATGCATAAATCAAATGTCAAATCAGATATAGAAAGAGAAATAAAATCAAGGAACAACAATTTCATTGAGAGTAAGTGAACGAATAATTAATGTGCAAGTGTAGCATTGTCATGAAATTCAAAGGAATGTTCATCTCAAGATGCCAATTCCACATAGCTAATACCACAGTGATACAAATCATCCAGCAGTTTGTGGTAATTTCTAATTCACAAATTATCTCTTCCTCACTACAAGTTGCTAACCTTTTGCATATTGAAAAATATATCAGAATCTGAGAACAAATAGTATCATCATCAAAACCTGGTCTTCCAATATATAGAATAATGCTAGTAGATGATTCTGATATCCAATGATACCAGAACATCAGATCCTGTGCTAGAAGGGGATTGTTAAATGCATGGAAGTATGAGTGGCCAAGATCTTCTTCCTGATATGAGTAGGATTATTTCCTGAAAAATGAGATTGCATTTTTGTTACTTATTTAAGTTTATGACTTTTATTCTCACTAAAGACAATGGAGACTTCCTCAAATAAAACCCTTGCACGCTTTGTTAAAAGCGAGGCTCATCGTTATTTTAACAACTAGGAATTTCTGCACAGTGCCTCTTTAGATTTATAGCCAGTTGAATTACGTTTCCTAAGTAAAGAGTGATATGTCTGAGAAATTGCTACAAGTCAAAAGAAAAGCTCTGGTTTCTCAAATAGGTATAGACCTCCAATAAAAATGTACTTTAGACATTTTCTGTTGCACAGGCAAGTTCAATAACGTTATGTCTTATGTCTATTACATCCAAACCGATTTCCAACAGAAATGACAGCCTCATACAAAACACAAGGAGGCAGTGAAGAAAAAACAAATCTATATATTTTACATAAGCAATGTGTTGTTTTAGCCACTTTTTTATTGACTTCTGTTGTTGGGTAAGCATTTCTGATGGATATTTCTTATCCTTGTTGTTGCCTGCGATTGATATATTTCCTGCCTGTTGTGATTTCTTGCTGGTTTTCGAAGGTAAAAACCTGAAACAAATAGCTTAAAGTTTGACATAAAACAAGTTTATAGAACTGTAGCACCCAAGCAGGAGATATGACAGACAAAATTATTGTTTTCAGATACTGTACATGGATGCAAGTGAATCTGGAATTAAACATTTAATGCACACTGATGTTATTTTTATAAATCAAAAATATCTGCAGAAAATCAATATTATAGTATCCATAATGGAGAATTTAGCTTGGATAATTATCTAGTGCTCACTTTATTTCAGAGAAATCAGAACTATTATTTTAGGTAATGTGTACTAAATTGGAACTTTAATAGATCAAAGGAGTCATTAGCTGATACAGCTGACTAATTGTCATTTCACAGTCTGCTCTACAGGTGCCAGAAACTAGAATGTCATGACAAAATGTAACGCGACAATTACTTTCAAGTACAAATAGTCCCAAAAGCACCCAGTTTAATTTCCTGTGATCTCTGATTATTCTTTAACATTCAGGTCGCTTTAGCATTAAAACGAGCAATTGATTGCTCAAAGTTTTAACAGAAGACATTTAAAATGTGCCTTCTTTTTCCAGGCACGCCTTCATGCCATTTAAAGATCCCTCAATTGCTGCAAAGTGCAACATAATTAAAAACATTCAGCCTAAAGCAATTATTTTTACTTCGTTACCTGGTGCAACTATATTTCAAATGTAATTATATCTGATCTGAAGAGCAAAGGGAAGGATGGAGTTGAAGAACAAAATTCAATTATTCCAAATACTTAATGCATTTGCAAAAAAAAAATCAAAAAGTTAACAAGTTAAAAAGTTAGATATTGTTAAAACTTTGTTCAATTCTACAACTTTAATAGCTTGAGATCATCAGGGCTGACCTACAAAAAGTAAAATGCATACACAAATCAGTTATAAGCAAATCTTTCACAATGTCCTGATACAGGCAAATTATCAGAAGTCCCTCCTGACTCAATAGGTTATATGCAAATTCGGTGAAAAATCAGCCAGGTTCCTGTTTGCTAATTTAAACTATTTCCAGTTCATGACAGCTTGTGCAATCAGAACTGTTATCAACACCCTCTCTTCCTGAACAATTATCAATTCAAACTTAAAGTAATTCAATCACACAAACAACTGTGGGCCTCCTGATCAGTTTATATCCAGATGCCTCTACACTACTGAAACAGTAATAGCCCCACTAGGCAATACCAAACTTGGAGTGGACAACATCCAGTCCTGGGCTCTAGACTTAGACAGGTCATCTCTAAGCAACAGTGTTTACAAACATAAACGGGGATTGGATACAGGCACAGTCATTTCGATTATAAATATACACTGATCCTTTGAGGAGTAAAGCTGAAAAAAAAATGCCATGCTGAATCTCACATTCTTCCATAGATATGGTGCATTAATGTAAAGATAATTTTTAAAAAATTTAAATGGTTTAACTTTTAAAAATTCAGTGCCGATGAACTATAAAATGCTTTTCACAGTGCTGTTTCCTTGCCCTTCCCTACATTTTAAGTCTGATATAACTCAAACCTTAATACATTTCCCGTTATCCTTGCAAGTTGTTTTCTTCAAAATTTGGCCAAGTCGCTTGTTGTCTTGCACTTTTGTCTGTAACTATAACACATCAATTTGGAGGTCATGCCGACTTTTAACTCCTTGGACATCAAAGAGAGGATCAATGTGCCAATAGATCTGTGGGTACCTGTTATGTCTTTTGCCACTGGTATAAACAGGGTGATAATTTGATTTATTACTATTACGCGTACTAGGATACAGAGAAAAATATTGTTTCTTGTGAGCTACACTGACAGAACATACCATTCGTAGAGTACAGAAAGGAGGAGAAGAGGGAGTGCAGAATATAGTATTACAGCCACAGCTAGGGTGTAGAGAAAAATCAGCATAATATAAATTAGGCCCATTTGAAGGTATGATGGCAGCAGAGAAGTTGTCCCCTTGAGTTAGTGGATTATAAAGAGGAGAACCTGGGAGAGAGCACTACATGGTCCTTACTAAGCTTGTTTCTTTTTATTTATTGGAATGAAAGGAAAGTTAGGCGAGGCAGGATCCTCCATATCACCTGTACCTTTGTGTTTTTGTTTTTAACAACTATGTGATAAAGACCAAAGATTGTCCCATGTCTTCCGAACTAGCTATGAAATTCAAAACACAGCTGTATTTCCGCTAATGCGTGAGGAAGGGAGGAACCTAATGGAGGGATATGTCAGTACCCTCCTTTTTAGGTTATTATCAGTTCATGCAGATTTGTTTTTTGGCACCAAGAGAGAAAAGCTGTTTGGCAGACAGTAAGCCAATAATGGCAATTCTACACCTGTTTTCTGATGGAAAGATTCCTTCCAATTTCACAGCTATTCCTGCATTTGTCAAGGTTAGTCACCTAGGATTTGAAAAGGATCGAAACTATGCTAAATGTACATTCCCCTACAATTAAATTTTGGATACAAATGCAAGTACATTAAAAATCAAACCAAGCATTGTGAAATGAAATATTTCAAACATTTCTATCTAAACGATACTCAACACAAGACTCAATACTTATTCTGAATAGATGACTAACAGAAGAAGGACCATTGATATAGGGCTCAGTTAATTATCCTTTAAGATTTCAGAAGCTGCACTTCATTGATTTTCCACTATACATCTACAGAGAGATCTGATTAAAGCTCTAGTTTCCATACTGCAAAAAAAAAGATACACTCAAAAGGAGCAAAGATCTTTAAGAATGACACTAGAATTGATGGGGTGGAACTATCAGAAAAGACTGAATAGTTGGGGATTCTCTTTCACAGGAAAGTGAAGACTGAGGAGTGACATAATAAAAGGTCTTTAAAATTATTAACAATTTTGATAGACACAGAGCATTTCCACATAATTAGGACAATAAATATAAGATAGTCATTCATAAATTCAATAAAGCATTCAGAGAAAAGTAATAATAAAAATACAAATAAATCTAATGGGGAAAAAAAAAGGAGAAATGTCTTCACTCAGTGGTTAGAATGTGTAATGCATCACTATAGAAAGTGATTCGGGCAAATATCTCAAGATAAACATAGAAAAGCATCAGGAAAAAAGGGAATAGAAAGATGTGCAAAATGAGGCAAGTATCATGGGAAGATTGTGGGGAGTATGGACATCAGGACTGAATAGTTACGTTAAGCATCCTGTTTGTGTTTTATGCAACTCATCCTCAGCTAAGATTGGTAATGACTCCAGCCAGAAAGGAGAATGATTTTAGTACGTTATGTTAGTGAATTCTTAGGAGTAAACCATTCAACTGAATTATAAGTGATCTATACTTCAAACCTATCTTTTCTGATAGTTCCACCCCATCAATTCTAGTGTCATCCTTAAAGATTTTTTTGCTCCTTTTGAGTGTATTTTTTTTTGCAGTATGGAAACTAAAGCTTTGAAAATGTTGCCTAGCAAAAAGTATACTCATCTGTCTTGAAAGCTCTAACAATTCTTGCATGCATGAACTTTTAGTGGAGAGAACACTAGATTTCTATTATCTATTGCATGAAAAGGTTTCTTTCATAGTGTAGCTCTAATTGCAAGATAATAATGGAACTAATAAAAATACATTATTTTTGATTCTTCCACTAGATGAAGTAGTTTCTCTGCATTTTCTCCGTACCAATCTGAACATTGTAAACACACTGATCTGTTCACACAATCTTCCACACTCAAGGCATAACAAGCCAGGTTTTTGTAATTTGTCCCTTGAATGTAACCTTCTAAGCCTTAGTTATCCTGAGGATCGTTCACTGCACCTTCACTGTAGTGAGTGTATCCTTCCTGTGAGATACCCGAAACGGAATGCAATATACAGATGTGATCTGATCAAGGCTCCGTACAACTGAAGCACAACTTCCCCTCCCTTTGTACTTCAACCTTCAAGATGAGCCAACATTTCATTGTTCTTTGTACCTCTCTACGTAAGTATTTGGATTCCAAATATTCTTTGCTCCCTATATTTCCAACCTTCTAAAAAAAAAAAATAACTCCCTTGATTATTTTTAGGTATAGAATAAATAATTTTGTCCATTCAGTTCCCTGTCCATCATGCTAATGGCTTCTTCAAAAAACAGACATGATCTACTCATCACACATGTAACTTAACTCTCTCTTTGATCTGTTTATTCTTGTTTAAACACTCAGTCGCTCTGCCTCTCAGGATAAATTCCAAAAACTTACTCGCAACTGATATTAAACTGCAGGATTTGTAGCAGCCCATTTTCTCCCCATCTTCCCTTCTTAAATAATGAGTGACGTTTGCCATTTTCCAAACAAATCTGGAAAGCCTTGAAAAATGACTAATGCATTTAGAATTTCCTCACCCATTCCTTTGAGCATTGAATTGAAAGCCATTAGGTCTCAGAACTGTGTCCATCTTTCATTCTATTATTTTTTCCCATTACCATTTTTCAAACTTGGATTAAAAGATACCAAGTTCTTGCCTTTGTCTTATTGTTAAGCTCCCTTGTATCGCTCGTATTTTGTTCCCTTCCTGCACAGTGGAAAGGGGTGCAAAATCTGAAATTAACAGCCTTCATCATTTAAAGACTGAAGGTAAAACAATGAAACCATATTCCCCTTTGCCCACTCTCTTAGTAGATTTATAAACATTGTTAGCTTTGGTATCCTTTGTTTTGTTCCCCAAGAGCATTTAGTATCTCTTTGCATTCGATACTTTAATGGTCTGCTTAATTTCCACTTTTTTCACATTTGCATAAGCCTTGTCTTTACGCATGATACTACTTATATCATTTGTTAAGAAGGTTGCTTAACTACACAACTGGAGCCCATTTCCTCTGGTTTCTCCTCATCACTCAGCCTCATCTTAGTAAATCTTGTCTGCAACATCTGCATGGTCTTGATATCTTTCCAAAACATAGCGATTTCAAAATTGGACACACTTAACTAACCCATGGCCAAAGCAACCACTTTTAAAGGTTTACCATCATCTCTGCTTCTGAGTATTCAGTTCATCATTTACAAAGTAGTCTCCCTTGTTCATGGTGTTACTAATATTGTATTACACTTCCACCACAGTTTCTAATTTGATCTCTCCCATTCTACCTACTACCTTTTGCACATTTTGCACCATGGGGCCTCTATTTTTTCAGACATGCCTTCACGCCAGTGAAGGTCACAGATCTCTCCAACCCCATGCTCTACAGCTAACCAACAGGAGGATGCATGCTGTGGTGAAACTAGATGGGCAATATCACTTATTTTTCATTGTCCTTGAAACAAAACCCACTGCTAGAAAAAGTGCTCCACCTAGCAGCCTGGCTCAGACTGGCAGAATTCAATCCCAACTGTTGCGGACAGATTTGAATGACAAGCCGCTTTAGGATTCAGAGCCACATCAATCTGGTCAAGAAGGTCAGTGCTGCAGCTGCTAAGCCGTTTTGCATTCGGTTCTGTAAAGGCCATCAATAAATACTGCTGTTGCTCACTCCTTAACATGATAAATTTACTGCAATGGAATTGAAAAAATGCATTTGCTGCATTGCATTCAAAACCAAAGTCAATATCATTCATTCCGATATCCCTAATGATGCTGTATCGGATATTAGGCTCACCATGCAATCGGGACCTTTCAGAACTTGTTAATACCTGCAGATCATGAATCATCATTAATGGACCTATTCCCCTCGATTTCTGTGCTAGAAAAGCAGTAATGCACAAGCAGCCAGGGTGACGTGCTACACATACTGGATTCGTTTGCAGGATGTTCCTGCGTTGCCCCAATGTGACATTGCAAAACGGGATTTTTCATTCACGAACCAGAAATAAACACAGGTCACCTTATTTACTTCCAATCCGATTGCTTTACCCATGAAAAGTTCAGGCGGGTGCCTAAAATGTATAGTGTAGTGGGGACTTGAAAAGGGCTGATTTAGTTGCGCAGGGTGGAGTGTTTACAAATGACTTGTCAACTCTTAAGTGTGGCTTTATCAGCAGGCAATTGAATATTGAGGGAAAAAAAGTTACATCTTTGATAGCATGCATTATTAATCCCCCCAACCCTTGTCCAAAAACTCTGATTTAAAAAAAAGAACATTTCCAAAAGTCTACCTTTTAAAACCAGTGGATCTTTGCCTTCTCGTCTCAAGGACTCCAGCACTATATGGAGAGGCTGAGAGGGCATCACTCGGTTGGGCTCGTTAGTGTTCTCATCGTAAACTATGATCTCCTTGGAGAAAATCCTTTTGTAGGAGTCCTTGCCCTCCCGGCAGGAGATGAGATCCAGCACGGTGATCTTGCCCTGCTGCAGCCTCCTCCTGCTAATCTTGTCCGAGCAGTTAATGTGGACGGCTCCCTGGATGTGGCTTTTGTTATATTCCATGAAGGGGCGGCAGTCGATGATGACCGGAGCCTGGCTCTGGGTGGACGGGGGGCCCTTGCTGCAGCGGCTCAGCTTCTTGGCCAGCTCGGCGGGGTGGATGGTGCGGACTCCGGGCAGCGGGGGTGAGAGGGGGACTCCCCCGGTCCCAGCAGCAGCAGCAGCAGCAGCAGCCCCAGCCGGGGGGCTCAGGGTGGTGCCGCCGTTCTCATTGCTGCTGCCGCCGCCGCCGCCGCTGCTGACCATCGGGCTGGCCGCACAGCTGGGGCAGTTGGCCGGAGTGCCGAGCTTGGCAGCCGAGGCTGGGAGCAGGTTGGTGCCGGTGCTGCTGCCTCCTCCTCCTCCTCCTCCCTGGCTCTGGTAGCTGGTCACCGTGCAGCAACTAGCGCCGCTACATCCGCAGGACAGGGAGCGCACCGAGCCGCTAGATGATGGCATATACGTGAAGTTACCGCCTCGGAACGGGAGCTCAGCCGCCGCCGGGCTGCTGGGGGTCGGGCTCCGTGCTGTGGGCTCGCCGCCGCCGCCTGCCGCCCTCCTCTCACTCGCTCCGGGGGAAGAAGCCACGTAGCCGCCGCTGTCCAGGCGGAGACGGAGTTGCTGCGGTCTGACCGGCCTCGGCAATGCCACCACCCCGACAATCCGTTCGTCCAGAGGGGTTGGAGGCATCAGGATGATGTGCAGGAGCCCCGCTGGCCAGCCGTGCAGGAGGTGGACTGAGAGCGGATCGAGTGTGCTGTCAGCATCAGAGCAGAGGGAGGGGAGGGGAGAGCACTGGGTGCACAGGCACGCATTGGTCCTGCCTGCTGCAAAAAGGGGGCAATCGCCGGCTAAAAATACACGGCGGCCACGGGCGCCTGCATTTGGGCAAACGGGAGGCTGGAACACACTGACTGTCCCGGGGAAGTGTGTTCAATTTAAACTCAGAGACACACACAGAGGCGGGCTCACTCAAACTTATCCACAGCAGCAGTGAGTGCGGAAGGAGGAAGCAGAAACTTCATTACATCTAGTCACAGCACTAACTCCTCCTATTTACTCTCTTTATTTATTATGGTTTTAAAGACTTTTATTCCTCTCTCTCCTCCCACCTCAGTCACTCACTCTCTCTCTCTCTCTACTTCTCTCACTGCCTCCTCCACTCATTCAATCCTGTCCCTCATTTAATGCTTCCTTCACTCACTCATTTCTCTCCCTTATTCACTGCCTCCTCCACTCACTCATTGCTTCCTCACTCACAAACTCATTGCGCCCCTCACTGCCTCCTCCACCCTCTCATTTCTCTTCTTCACTCACTCTTCTGTCACTCATTTCTCTCCCTCACTCACTAAGAATGTCGCCACTGCCACTTTAATTCAGGGAAACTTTTCTAACAGCGCATTCCCTTCACCTGATGGGGCAGGCGGAGCCACCGGGATGATTGACAGAGGGACTAGCCAATAGGCACTCAAGCTCAGACACGCCTTCCGAAACATGGCCCCGCCCCTCCCCCTGCAACTACCAATCATCAGCCGCGCTTGTGGAGCGCCGCTCTCTCATTGGTGGGGAGTGGGGGCGGAGCCCATTGTCCGCCCCTCATGACATCATTGCCAGCCAATGGGCGGCCTCCCGGAATGAAGCCGGTACTTTGCTGTGGACTCAGCAGCGGCCAGGCAGCAGGGTTGTTAAAGGGACAGACAGTAAGAAGTCTCACAACACCAGGTTAAAGTCCAACAGGTTTATTTGGTATCAAAAGCCACAAGATTTCGGGCCGGACAGACAGTCATAGTAGGGGCTAGCTCCCCTTCACACTTCTTCTCAAACTACATTTTCCATGCATTTCTCGATCAAATCAATCATTGCTGTCACCTTTGGAGCATTGGTTCCTGACTTGTGTTGGAGCTTAAAGTTTATTTGTTACAAATAGGCTTACATTAACACTGCAATGAAGTTATTTGAAAATAGCCTGGTCGTCACACTCTCACTTGTTCGGGTATACTGATGGAGAATTCAGCACGGCCAATGCACCTAATCAGCATGTCTTTTGGACTGTGGGAGAAAACCAGCGTAGCTGGAGGAAACAGACACAGATATGGGGAGAATGTGTAGGTTCCATGCTGACCCAATCTGAGGATCAAACCCAGAGTCCTTGGCACTGTGAGGCAACAGTGCTAACCAATGTGCCTCAGTGCCATCTAAAGCTACAAAGCAACATGAACTCCAAACTTTAAAAATACAAACAAGTCTTTTTTTTCTGTTTTCAGCAAGGTTTCCTGTTCTGGGCTAGAGGGAACGATGAATTTCATCTTGCTATCAGTGGGGCATGGTGCTACAATGCTTACACACACACACACACACAAGTCCATCAACATTGCACTGGGAACTCAAACTAGATCTGACATGAATGCAGCCTGACACGAAAATATTGCATGGCAAAGGAACAAAATGATGTGACTGAGTTTCTGGCAAGGAGGAAGTGACTTTTAAAAAGTAATAATTTTGTTGAACATGGTGGCAAAAGAAATTGTGAAAAGTGAGCCTACTGTTAAAAAAATCATTCTCTAAGTGGTTGGGTGGGTAAATAACAAACAGGATCTCAAGACTGAATCCAACACATGGAGATGATATCATTATGTAAAGCAAGGTTAATCATAATATCTGGGATCATTTACCTTTTACCACAAAATTATTTCAACATGATTCAGTATTCTCTCTCTTATGAAAACATTTATCCAAACTGAATCAACAATGGGTTCACTAGGAGGCAGAGTTTCTTGTTACTGCATATTGGATTAGTTAGATGCAGTGCATGTAAAATAATTGGTTTGTGAACAGTTGTAGTTACCAAAAAGCTATCTCAGCCTTGAAGAAAGCACAGCATAGATTTTACCAGATTCCTCAACTCTAAAGGTTAAATTAAGAGGAGATATTGCAGTGCTCTTTGGGATTTAAATGGCTAAGGGCTGATTTGAGAGCTGTTCACAAGATATCCAGAGAAATAAATGGGGTCAATAAACTATTTCTGCTGGTTGGATCATCTTGAACTGGGGGCTGCAATCTAAACATTAGGGCTAAATTAGAGAAAACTTTTTACACACAAATGATGTAGAAGTTGGTAGAATGGTAGAAATTATGGTAGAAATGGTCAGAACTGTGGCACAGTTCTCCCTTACAGTATGGCATGTGCAGCACAGCATGGGTGGCACAGTAGCACAGTGGTTAGCGCTGCTGCTTCACAGCTCTAAGGACCTGTGTTCGATTCCTGGCTTGAGTCACTGTCTGTGTGGAATTTGTACATTGTCCTCGTGTCTGCCTGGGTTTCCTCTGGGTGTTCTGGTTTCCACCCACAGTCTAAAGATGTGCGGGTTAGGTTGATTGGCCATGCTAAAATTGCCCTTTAGTGTTCTGAGATGCCTAGGTTAGAGGGATTAGTGGGTAAAATATGTAGGGATATGGGTTAGGCCCTGGGCAGGATTGTGGTCAGTGCAGACTCGATGGGCTGAATGGCCCCTTTCTGTACTGTATAGTTTCTATGATTCTATGAAGTGGTCAGAATGGTGGCACATTTGTCCCTCACAGTGCCAGGGACCTGGATTCAATTCCTAACTTTGGTCACTGTATGTGCGGAGTCTGCAGGTTCTCCCTGTGTCTGCATGGGTTTCCTCCAGGTGCAACGGTTTCCTGCCACAGCCTGAAAGATTTGCTGGTTAGGTGGATTGGCCATGCTAAATTCTCCCTCAGTGTACTTGAACAGGTGCCAGAAAATGGCGCCTAGGGGACTTTCACAATAACTTTGTTACAGTGTTGATGCTTACTAGTGACACTAATAAATAAACTTAAAACTTAAAAAGAAGTTTGGAATTCTCTTCCATAAATGATAGTGTCTCACCCTTCTCATTTTCTTCTGTGGGACAACCAGGTATAATAGCAGGAAAACACGTTCTGATGGTTGCTGATGGTCCACAGATCACATATGGCAAGTATAATTAGGATTTCCTACACAGCCATCCTTCTGTACCTTATTTAAAAAATACAATTTAAAACAAGGTGTCAGCCTTAATGTATTCTTGTCTCTGACTTGAGCTGATAATGTGGATTGCACTTTAAGTGCAGTACTGAAGGAATGCTGCACTTTCAGAGTTGTCATATTTCAGATAAAATTTCAAACCAAAGTCCCCAATAAAAGAATCCATGGCACTACTTGAAAAAAGCAAGGGAATTTTTCCTGGTTACCTGACCAATATTTATCTTTCAAGCAAGCTGTTAAAGCAGATTATCTTGCTATTTCTGTTTGAGAAAATTGCTATTGGCAAGTTGGCTGCATTGTTTCCTTCATTGCAGAAGTGACTAGACTTCAAAAGTATTTTCTTCTCCATAAATATATTTGCAAAATTTCTAAATAATTGCAAGTCTTTGTCTGTTTAAAATGTGAATGATTTTTTTTTGAATTCCTACCACCATCAATCTCTGTAAATCCTTTATAGGAAAAATAATAAACATAAAATTGTGAGAAAGTTATGGTCGATAATTCCCTCAGAGCTGATTTCCCCCACCACAACTGCTGTAATTGTGCAAAAAATCTGACATCCTATTAATGCTGCACATCTGGCAAAGTTATGCCAATGGAATGAGAGAAGCTTAGAGAAAATACTCGGCCTATGTGTTCAAATTACATGCTCCTTAAAATATTTTTATGTCACTTGAACCTTGTGTGATATAGCATGTTATAGTAGTGGTTTTCTTTTCATGTTTTACTGGCCAATTTTACTATTGCATAGAATTACATAGAATTTACAGCATGGGAAGATCATTTGGTTCAACAGGTCCAGGTACTACCTTTCTTTGTTCTGTAATTTGTGAATTTTTTCTATGCAGTGATAGAGGCATGGCATTATTGTTATTGGTGATAGGCTATATTTTAGACTGCTGTTTTTAGGCACATGATAGAAGCCCAATCTGCCTTGGTGAACAGAAAAATATCATTTCATATGTTTGTAATATTACACAATAGTTAAACTATATATTGTCTATTGCAGGTCCAGCCTCAAATAAGGCTCTTAGATTTACTTCTACAAATATGCCTACCAATTTGTGGAGGCTTCCATTGTGCTCATTAAGATTCAGATGACAAATGTAGCTATTTAAAGAAAATGTTATCTTCATAATTTAATGAGTACATGCAACCATTATAAGTAATGCATACTTTTTAAAGGCATCTCCTACTTGCGTTTAATACAATTTGAAAAATCTATATCATGTAATTTTTTTTACCAATATGAAATTAGATATATAAACACCATGACGTCCTTTGCAGCCATCTTGTACTTACTTTGGTAGATTTTGGCCTGTTCTAAATATTGCGCATTCATTACTAGGTGCAGGGTGGGATACAAAGGGGTATTTAACATTTATAGAAAGTAAGAGTTTTTTTATTTCAAGTCCAAATTAATTTCATACTTGTTGAGCTCCTCTTGTATTGTTCCCAGACATATTTTTAAAAATCTCTCTTCCTATAAGTGTCTCTTGTTCTCTCATCTGTGTTTTCCTGTTCCATATTTTTTTCTGTAAAATCTCTATCTTTGTTGCACTAATTTGCTTTATTACTTGTTGCATTGAAAGAATACAAATTTTGATGCATTTGTCCCATTCATAAGCCCATCCCTCAATAAAATAAATGCAAAAATTATAGAAAAACCTAAAATCTTGACATCAACCAGCTATATCAATGTGAATGAAGCTGTTACTTCTTCTTCATTCTATCACACGAGTTTTTCAGTTTCAAAAGTTTATTTATCAGTCACAAGGTAGACTTACATTAACACTGCAATGAAGTTACTGTGAAATTCCATTAGTTGCCACACTCCAGCACCTGTTTGAATACACTGAGGGAGAATTTAGCATGGCTAATTCTTTGTAGCTGTGGGTAGAAACCTGGAGTAAACCCATACAAACATGGGGAGAATGTGCAGACTCCGCACAGTGACCCAAGCTGGAAATCGAACCCGTGTCCCTTGTGCTGTAAGGTAGCAGTGTTAACCATTGTGCCACTGTGTCACCCGGTGTTGATTGTGTGATGGCGAGTGAAAATAGCTGGCAACTCCATGAATCCAATAGCACTAGCTTTTTGAAAGTGGTTGCACAGAGTAGCCAGTCTGTATTTCCTTTTGGAAAGTTAGAGGCAAGTCTGGGCTCAGCTCTGGAGAGAGTTGACAGATCCTCAGTGGTGAACAAGAGCCACAGCAACTTTTCGGAATTGTAGGAGGCAGGAGGAATGTTTTGAAAGGAAATGAGAACAGAATGGGTTTGGTCACAAATGGAAAGCAGTTGGAATTATCAAAAACTACATTCAGTTTTGGTGCCTTAAGATACGGTACTGGGTTCTGGATTTCACAGTGCTGTGGGTATGTCATGTGCTTTTGGTTATAATGAAAGGGGGTGCAGAGGATGATTAAAGCAGTGAAATAAAGCAGGAAATAAAAATAATTAGAGGTAGAGATGAAACAGATAGAGGTAAAGTAAAAGTTCCAAAAAGAGGTATGTGCCTTGTATGTTGGAGGAAAATAATGGAGTGAAGAGACAATGGATGGAAAGTTTGTGGGGATGTTTGTAATTTTGTTTTCAATGAATTATTCATTTTAATGTATTAATATAACATTGATCTTTAGGATTATATAATAAAATGTGTGGGGAGGCTGCTGTGACTGCTGGTATGCACAGAATTATTTTTGGTACAACGTGGTTGATGGTTTGTTCGACTAAACATTTAAGTATACAACTATCGATTGGTCTGATTGATGGGACACTGGCACCTTATTCTGCAAGAAGGGATTCAATAGCACACAGCACTACATTTGCAAGGGGCAAGAGTGCAGATTGTCCCCACTGGGTGTCCAGAGGACACAGATTGCCTCAGGTGCGTTGGACTTGAGGAAGGGAGGAGTGAGAGAATCCTACTTTAGGCAGTTAGCATGGCGCTTTGAGCATTCCTTCAAGCACAAGACAATCCAAAAAAAGAGCAGCAGCCAGAGGGGAAAAAAACAACTAAACAGGGAAATAAGAAGTCTGGTCTGAACTGTTTATTCCTCAGGTCCCCACCATCTTGAGGAGAGAGGAAAGCACTTACGAAAGACATTCTTGGAATAAAAACAAAATGTGCTGGGAAGTCTCAGCAGGTCAGGCACATCTGTTGCGAGAGAAACATAGTTAACATTTTGAATCTAATATGACTCTTTGATTCTGAAGAACTTCTTCTGAAGTTATGGTGAAGAATTATATTGGACTTGAATTGTTAGCTCTGTTTCTTTTTCCACAGATGCTGCAGGACTTGCAGCATTTTTTGCTTTTATTTCAGATCTCCAGCAGTTATTTTGCTTTTATTAAATATATTCCTGGACTCTTCCCCAACTTTTAACAGCCGCCAGAGCTCCTGCAGACACACCATTCCACAAAGGTCTTGGCACAATCACTATTGATAAGCTTCTACAGGTATCTTCCTGGTATTGCACAATCTAACAAAAGAGTAGAGCAAAATGAAAAATTGAGAATGCTCTTTCCCTGATGTTCTTGATACACTTCCAAAAATAGTTCATTTGCTGTGAACTAAGGAGGTGTTATTAGCGTTGGACTATAATTCCGAAACTGAACTGATGTTTTGGAGACCTGGATTTAAGTCTCGCCACAGCAGATGGGGGAATTTGAATTTGATTAAAAAAAGTAAGAATCTACTGATGCTGTGAAACCATCATCAATTGTTGGAAAAACCCATCTGGTTCACTAATGTCCTTTAGGGAAGAAAATAGAACATAGAACAGTACAGCACAGTACAGGCGCTTCGGCCCTCAATTTTGTGCCGAGCTTTGTCCGAACCCAAGAACAAGCTATCCCATTCTCAATCATTCTGGTGCGCTCCAGGTGCCTATCCAATAACCGCTTTAAAGTTCCTCAAGTGTCCAACTTCATATCACAGCAGGCAGTGCATTCCACACCCCCAATCACTCTCTGAGTAAAGAATCTATCTCGGACATCCCTCTTATATCTCCCACTATGAACCTTATAGTTATGCCTCCTAGTAAATCTGCTATTCTTACCTGATTTGGCCTATGAGTGACTCCAGAGCCACAACAATGTAATTGATTCTCAACTGTCCTCCAAGGGCAACTAGGGACGGGCAATAAATGCTGGCCCATCCAGTGACACACATGTCCCACAAATTAATATGAAAAAAGTGCTGAGGTCATGAAAGGCACTATATAATTGCAGTCTCTATTTTCTCTTAACTCGGGTTTTAGGCAACACAGAAGGTCAGCTTCCCGTTTTCCTGTTCAATCTACTTGAGAATGAGGCATTTCGTTAACTTTTTAATAATTTACATTTTCAGTCATGTGGAAACTTTTACTGTATAAACACTAATCTGTTTGGTGGGAAAATTCAGAAGCCTATATTATTTTTGTCTTTTATGATATTTTAGGAATAAAATATTGAAGTTAAAATACTGGGTTTTGAAGCGTCTGGACCTCTTCAACTTCAGTAAGTATTTTACTGCAAAACAATTCAATCTAATTTTTCTTTTGAAATTTACTCATTGCAATTTCTGTTGGGTTTTACAGAATATAAACATAGCTCTGGGGTTACTTGAGTGCAGGCATATAGTTGATTAAACCTGAATGTGTACCATTAAATATTGGAAAAGCAATTTAGATCTGAAAATAGTTAGGAAATTAAGGAATAAGCTCATATGGTAGAATTTGGCAAATAGTTCAGCAAACCTTTGAATTCTCAGTAGGGAATCAGAAAACAAAGAAATGAAATTTTGAATCCAGTGGAATTTGGCTATGTGATTCATGAAGTTCAGTTAAGATTCAGAATGCACATTGATAAGATTCATGAATTATGTTGGGGTTTCAGTTTGTTTGAGTCCTGGACAGAGATTTTCTCTGTACAGTTAACTGGACAGCTTGCTGATGCAAAGGAGCATGAATAGAGTCATGCATGAGAAAAGGCCATCAGCACTTCAAAGCTTATTCCCAAAATACATTGAAGCTTCGATTTTCCTTTGCTATGCTGCCTGAATAATAGTGAAGAAAGAGGAAAAATAGTTCAGAGAGGGGAATTCTGGAAAATTGCCCTCGTGATGTCTGGCTTGAAAATATTAATTTATGCTATTTTTGTCCTTCCTAAAAGTTAAATTTGGACAAACTCAGAAACTTTAATTGTCTGTGGTGCCTGAGGGAAAGAGCTCACTTAAGTTCATTGTCATAATCGTTCCGATGCTGTAGAGATGCCAGCGTTGGACTGGAGTAAACACAGTAAGCAGTCTCACAACACCAGGTTTAAGTCCAACCAGTTTATTTGATAGTAATTCCACAAGCTTTCGGAAATGGTGTTCCTTCGTCAGGTCTGTCTTTATATGCCTTTCTCTGACCAGAACCTTCCACACACCTGAGGAAGGAACACCGTTTCCGAAAGCTTGTGGGATTACTATCAAATAGACTAGTTGGATTTTAACCTGGTGTTGTGAGACTGCTTACATAATCTGTTCCAACAAAGAGAACCTTGCTTTCATTTGTTGTAGGTGTCACTGGTAAGGCCAGCACTCGTTGCCATTTCAAATTGGGGATAGTTAAGAGTCAATCAGATTTCCTTCCCCAGAGGAGATTAGTGAACGAGGTGGACCATCAGAACAATTGGTGATAGTTTCATAGTCATTACTGAGAGTAGCTTTTAGTTATTATTCCTGATTTGTTATTAGAATTTAAATTCCACCAGGTTAAGATCCTCTTTCGGAGAGTCGGTGCAGACTTGATGGGCTAAATGGCTTCCTTCTGCACTATAGGGACTCTGTGCAAGTAATTTCAGTCACTTGCCATTGGAAATGTCATACCAAAGGGCTTTAATGAATAATTATGTGCACTTCTCAACAGTGGTTCTGAGATACTGACATAAAACTGCCAAACACACCTATGCATGTTAGAGCCTTCATTCCCCAATTTTCCACCTGTGGTGTCATACTTCATGGGTTGTTCGTGCTAGTTTTAAAAATCATGCTCTAACCTTGTGCAGCCTAATTCATCACTATTCTAGTGAAAATAAAATTGGTCTTTCTATGTTTGTCATACAAATAGAAATTGATGAGTTCAGAGTGGCATGACTTTCATGGAGGTACCTGATAGGAAAGTGAGCCTGGACCTATTTGGGATCTTGTCCTTTTTGTTTCAAGTCAACCTGCTTTGTTATTTGGTCGACATTGAAGTTAGTTTTCCTGACTGAGAGCACTTCTCTTCTTCAGCAGTGAACATTGTGACTACGTTTCCTTTGCCCACCACAACTTAATCTTTCTAGTGCAAGTTTTCATTTTGTTAAGAGTTTAAAGTTTATTTTTTGGTGTCACAAGTAAGCTTACATTAACACTGCAATAAATTTACTGTGAAAATCCTCTAGTTGCCACACTATGGTGCCTGTTTGGCTACACCGAGGGAGAATTTAGCATAGTCAATGCACCCAATCAGCACATCTTTCGGACTGTGGGAGGAAACTGGAGCACACAGAGGAAAGTCACACAGACATGTGGAGAACATGCAAAGCTGGAGTTGCACCAATTACAGACAGTTAACAAAATTGGAAGGTGGGAATTCCATTGGCTATTCCAATGGTATTATATGAATCCATCAACCATTTTTTAAATGACACAACATTTTCAGATTCAAATACCACCAATAACAAAAGGTCATACTTTTCGAACCACATTGCTGTTTAAGTGGGGACTTGTTTTTGATATCTTCTTATCATATATAAGGCAGCGACTGAATTATGCCAACTATTGAAGGATAATCTATGACAATATCAAAAACTGTCACAGCTGTGAAGGTTATAACTGCTCCTCCAAGAAATGATCCTTCAATTTATTACAGGATAAGATATCTGCCAGTTAAGCCAGTGGAAAGTTAATTCTTGGTAAAAAGCAAATAACTGATACCACATTTGCCAGGCTAAAGTTCTTTATAGTTTTCTATTGGAAAGAAATTGGTCAGGATAATGGCTTTTTATTCTTTATGTGTTTCTCAAGCACCTGGGGTGTTACAGGGAAGGTTGTTAAGTCTGTATATAACAGAAAATGCCCAGGTATAATCCTGACCATTATTTAAATTACAACCATACTATGTCATTCTGCAGTGTCCACCAAACCTTAATTATTTGATCAGACTTTGAGAGTGAGTTGGTAATTTTTGAGAACTCAGTTTTACTTTTGCAGTTATGGCTAATAACCATAATCAGAAATTACCATACAGCATAGAGCATAGACACTATGAAGCCATGGAACAGACAACAATGATGTTTAAACTATTCTTCTATTCTTTGGAACTTCCATTATATAATTTAAATCTCCTTGGTGCTCAATAATTTACCTGAAGAAGCAAAATTAAGCAACAGGATAAGGATAAAGCCCTGGCTTTGCTACACCAACAAAAGTGGATTAGAGAGAGGGCTAGGTGGCATGGTCAGGAAGGAGAATGTAGACAATTATTTCCAGAAGTAGACACATCCTGTCTCTGACCAACTGTGGCTTTCCCCAAGAACACCAACACATTCTAACCTCAAGGACATATTGTCCCTTTCCTGCATTCAAACTAATCTGTATCCTTAGCTTCCTCCCCAAATTATTCCAATTGCACAGCTTGACTAAAAGAAACCTGTTCACCAAAATGTGGAGATGCTGGCGTTGGACTGGGGTCGGCACAGTAAGAAGTCTCACAACACCAGCTTAAAGCCCAATAGGTTTATTTGATATCACAAGCTTTTGGAGCACTGCTCCTTCATCAGATGACTCGTGATACCAAATAAACTTGTTGGATTTGACCCTGGTGTTGTGAGACATTTTATTGTGTTCACACAAAAGAAAAATGAAAAAAACTATTCATTGAGTACTACTTACAGTGTACATTTTACCAGTGCTTTCTTTTGCTGCTCTTTACAGTGTGCTCGTTGTAGTCCTGAACCTAAACTTATATTGATGTCTTTTCAGAATGAGAAGTCAGTACATGAGAACTTCGTGTTTGATGCAGACCAATAGGGATTATCATAACCTAAAATCCAGAGCTTTGCAGTATCCATTCACCAATTGGAATAATGTACAATGGTGGCATGATGATTGGCATGTTAAATTTCAAATCCTTGCGTGAAAGGATGGGTGAATAGCATGCCTCATTAAAACATTCTCTTGACATAGCCCAGGGCAAGGCATCAGTTGCATGACCTTCATCTACCTGAAAGTAATCCATAGATTGTCTCTGTAATATTGGAAGCTTCTTTCTCAATGATATCCAAGGCTGGGAAATCTCAGAGCCGCAGTTTGTTGTGAATGTATACCCAAGTAGTCAACGCTAACAGTTTGACTCTGACACTCATGGGACAACATGGTCCTGCTGTCTCTGCTTTCCCCCGGTTTGAAGAAAGCCTTGAAGTTTTGAGGTCTTCAACAATTCTTCGTCTTTAAGTAAGCCAGTCTGACCGGTCCCCAATAATGTTGAAGGCTTCTGTGGCAAGCTCAGGCTGATCCTTCCCCACCCCCAACCTTCTTGCTGGCGAGAATTGCATCCTGGCACTTCTATTGCACTAAGTGCCACAAGATTGAGATTTGCAGCTCGCCAAAAAAAAACCCACTGTGATTCGCTCCTGTTTGCTCGCTCATTTGATGCTTGGAATCTTTTTCATAAGATCTTGGTAATGTTTTGTGAAAAGTCTCCCATTGTTTTACAAGTTATTGCATTGCTTTTCCCACTTAGTGGTCGACATTCATCTATTCCCATAGCAAGCAACACATCAATAACGTGACACCAGAAGCTTATTGCAGTGGTTTGCATTCTGCCTCAGAGCGCCAGGGACCTGGGTTCGATTCCCAGCTTGGGTCACTGTCTGCATCGACTTTGTGCATTCTCCCCATTGTCTGTGTGTATTTCTTATAGGTG
The DNA here is from genome assembly GCA_024679065.1 of Sphyrna mokarran. Taxonomy (NCBI): domain Eukaryota; kingdom Metazoa; phylum Chordata; class Chondrichthyes; order Carcharhiniformes; family Carcharhinidae; genus Sphyrna; species Sphyrna mokarran. Next base: position 49,589,377 of record JAGIQG010000012.1, on the reverse strand, counting down.
CTTCAGTTTCCTCCCACAGTTCAAAGACATGCCGGTTAGGTGGATTGGCCATGCTAAATCGCCTGTATCAGGGGGACTAGCTAGGGGAAAGGCATGAGGTTATGGAGATAGGGCCTGGTGGGATTATGGTAGATGCAAACTCGATGGGCCAAATGGCTTCCTTCTGCACTATAGGGATTCTATGTTTGATCACGTTATGAACACACCTTCCTTGGCCATCAAGTCCTGAGGTATGACTTGAACCCAGGTCTTTTACTCAGAGGCAGGGATCACTGCACCACAAGATCTTCTGAAGGTGATAGTAAAAATATAGAAATGATTGTCAATAAAGATTAGTTCAAAGTACAGGAACTCATGTTAGTTTTGTCTTTGGGCCCTCATGTCAACCATATTAGGCTGTTGAAATAAGTAAGAGAGGAAATGTTCAGGCCACAGTTTTTCAATTCTAGGTATATTGTCTAGTAAACTGGAGAATAAGGTGGAGATGAGCAGTCCAGGATGTACCCTTACTGAAAAATAAGAGAAAGAAAACGCAGAACAATTAATCTAAAATTGATAATGGACAAACCTTCAGAATCCATAAATTGAGGGACAAAAAGGGCAGTTAGAAATACATGGGTCAATCAATGACAGCCAGCATGGATTCATTAAATACTAGTTGTGCTTGATAAGTTAAACAGAGTTTTTTCAAAGTGATTAATTGGATAGTTAAATGGAATGCAGAAGATATGTAGGTTTTGACAAGGTTTTTGCTTACGATGTCTCAGGCCCTATCTTGTCCTCACATGACATCTATGTGCTTTCTGGCAAGGATTGAATCGCACTCAAGAGTAAGAATCCAGGCAGATGTTTTTCTCTCCCTTCACAACTCAAGGAGACTGAGACCACTCATTCTGTGACTATTGATGAGATCAGCTACCTCCCCACAACCAGTCAATTAAACCTGGGACCTTTCTGGTCTCAAAGGTTCAACACCACATGAGGCTATGAATTTCCCCATTGACTCATTAAAGAAGATGACATCACTCAAATTTAAATGCTCTATTGTATGCTTACCCGCCCACCTTCAACCAATGGGAGAAAACTTGTTGAGATAGTATGTTCCTTAGATCACAGTTTAATCATGTTGTATCTGATTCTATCAGGGTTTCACTGATATATTTAAAATTCGTTTTTGCTGTTTGGTGGAGAAAGTAGCAACCCAAGGCGAAGGAAATAGCTGCTTCCTAGTCAGTCATTTTTCTGTTCCCAGCTCTGTTGCTACGGGAGCACACATAGTACAGTAAGTAAATTTAGAAATGTTCTTAAACACAGTCTACAATTGAAAGCAATTTTATGATTGACAATGATGAGAGAGTACAGGAATGAGATAGAGAATCTGGTGAACTGGTGCGGCAACAATAATCGCTCCCTCAATGTCAACAAAACAAAGGAGACTATCATCAGGAAGTGTAAAGAAGAACATGCCCTGTCTACATTAATGGTGATGAAGTAGAAAGGGTTGAGAGCTTCGAGGTTTAGTTGTCCAGATCACCATCAACCTGTCCTGGTTCCCCCATGCTGACACTATAATCTAAGAAAGAAAGTCTACTTTCTTAGAAGACTAAGGAAATTTGGTATGTCAGCTGTGACTCCCACCAGCTTCTACAGATGCATCATGGAAAGCATTCTTTCTGTTTGTATCACAGCTTGGTATGGCTCCTGCTCTGCCCAAGACCGCAGGAATTACAAAAGGTTTTGAATAGAGTCCAATCTATCACGCAAACCAGCCTCCCATCCATTGAGTCTGTCAACACTTCCCACTGCCTCAGTAAAGCAGCCAGCATAATTAAGGACCCCACACACCCCAGATATTCTTTCTTCCACCTTCTTCCATCGGGAAAAAGATACAAAAGTCTGAGGTCGTGTACTAACTGACTCAAGAACAGCTTCTCCCTTGCTGCTGTCAGATTTTGGAATAGACCTATCTTGCATAAAGTTGATTTTTCTTTTCACCTTACCTATGACTGTAACACTACATTCTGCATTTCTCTATGAACAGTATGCTTTGTCTGTACAGTGTGCAAGAAATAATGCTTTTCACTGTATGTTAATGCATGTGACAATAATAAATCAAATCAAATCAAATCAGAATCATATGATTGAAGTATAAATGAAAGAGTAAGATAAGTACTTAAAAGGGACAGCATGATGGCACAGTGGTTAGCATGGTTGCCTCACAGCACTAAGGATCTGAGGTTGATTCCGGCTTTTGATGACTGTATGGAGTTTGCACATTCTCCGTTACTCTATCGTGGGTTTGCTCCATGCACTGAGCTTTCCTCCCATGCTCCAAAAATGTGCTGGTAATGTGGCTTGGCCATGCTAAATTCTCCCTAAGTGTACCCGAACAGGTTCTGAAATATGGTGACTAGTGGACTTTCACAGTAACTTCATTGCGGTGTTAATGTAAGCCACTTGTGACACTAATAAATAAAACTAAAACCTTGATGTACCAAAATGTCCAGGTTAGGTGGATTTGTCATGGTTCAGCCACTGCCCTACACCAATACCCCCAATACTTAACCTACTAATCTCCCTAATCAATACATTTTTGGACTGTGGGAGGAAACCAGAGCATCCAGAGAAAACCGACAGAGGCATGGGGAGAATGTGCAAACTCCACAAAGACAGTCACCCAAGATCAGAATTGAACCTGGGTCCCTGGTGCTGTGAGGCAGCAGTGTTAACATTGTGTCACAGTGCCATCCATGCTGCGCATGTCCACATAAACAGAGTTTTTTCAAAGAAGTGACCAGTGGGATCATTTTAGGAATGCAGTAGATATAGTGTATGTGGGTTTTCACAAGGTTTTTGTGTAAGATTCAAGAAAAGATACAACTAAAAGAACTCACCTGCAGAAATCATTACTTCATTGGGACTTAATGGAGAGACATTCAGCTTTTATTCCTGCAGGCATGAAAATGGGCAGGATGATTATAGAATCACAAGAATTATATGGAGAAAGAAGCCACTCTCACATGATTGCTGACTCTATCTGATGATGTGGTTGAGATGTACAAAATGATTCAAGTTTAGAATCATTCTTCATTCGATTATGATATGAAAGCTGTCGGTGTTACTCATGCTGGTTCTTGAAAGTTATCGCAGTGGGGCTGATGTGAAATCGGACAGCAAAGATATAATTTACAGTTAACCTGATCCCTTTAAAGGGGAGGTAGACCTTGTGAGTATTGCATGCACTATTTCCTGTGCTCGAGCATGGAGGATATGTCGGAATAATAACTCCAAATCTTTCAAACAGAGCCATGGGGATCAGCAGAAGGAATGTAGTCCTGTTAACAATTGATGGGAAAAGGGTGCCAGGGAAATAACACAGCAAAAGTTGGCAAAGTGGGTGAATACAAGGAGCATTCAACCTACAACCTAGTTCAGTCAAGACTCACAATGACAACTCTTCCTGTCTATTTTACACTGCAGTACCTGAAGCCCTAGTACAAACAAACCTTTCCATTACTATCCTTTATTCACTACAGCACAATGTACTGAATGTCCTGCTGCTACTTGCACATTCTTCAATTGCGGGCAAATGTAAACCCTACTATTCAAGAACGATAGAGAAAACAGGGAACTACAACCAGTTAATCAGTCATTGGAAACTTGTTGGAATCTATTACTGGGAAGGCAACTTAGAAAATCACAATACAACTAGATAGAGTTAAACTGGTTTTAATGTGTCACCTGACGAAGTTATTAAGAGTTTGTTGAGGATGTCACAGTGGGCGGCACAGTAGCACAGTGGTTAGCACTGCTGCTTCACAGCTCCAGGGATCTGGGTTGAATTCCTGGCTTGGGTCACTATCTATGTGGAGTTTGCACATTCTCTTTGTGTCTGCGTAGGTTTCCTCCCACAGTCCAAAGATATGTGAGTTAGGTTGATTGGTCATGCTAAAATTGTCCATTAGTGTTCTGAGATATGTAGGTTAGAGGGATTAGTGGGTCAATGAGTAGGGATATGAGGGTAGGGAATGGGTGGTATTATGTTTGATGCAGACTCGATGGGCCAAATGGCCTCTTTCTGTGATGCCATTAATGAGATAGGTAAAGGGGAACAAGTGAGTATGTGTCTGAATTTCTAATTGACACCTGTAATGTGAAGGTTATGACACAAAGTAAGTTTTCATTGGTTTGTGGTTAATATATTAGCACAGATAGAGGATTGATTATTGAACAGAAAGTAAAGAGTAGGGATAAATGGAATATTTTCAAGTTGCAGGCTATAACTAATGAGGTACCACAAAGGTCAGTGCCGGGTCCTCAGCTACTTGTAACTTATATTAATGACTTAAAAGACACCTGGAGTAACATATCCAAGCTTGCTGACAATACAAAGCTAAGAGTGATATTAAGCAATGAGGCAACCCAGAGAGGCCACAAATGATATTAGTATTTTAAGTGAGTGGGCAGTAAGCTTACAGCTGGAGCACAATGTGCAAGAATGTGAGTTTATTCACTTTGCTAGGACAAATAGTAAATTTGAATTTTTTTGAAAGGTGAGAAACTTTTAATCAGTGATGTTTGGAGAGATTTTGTGTGCCCTCATACAAAGAATAAAAAGTTAGTATGATGGTACAATAAGCAATTAAGAAGGCAAATAGCATGTAGGTCTTGTTGCAATGGATCTGGAGTACAAAAATGAAGATGTCTTGCGTCTAGGCTCATTCTTACTGTTTTGTCCAATATTTAGAAGCAAGATTTAAAGTGGGCAAATGAAACATCCAGGAATTTGAATCTGACAGGAAGATCGTCAAATAAACACTAAACACTCATTTATTCAAATTAAAATAAAGAATGAAGAAAATTACAGCACAGGAACAGGCCCTTCTGCTCTTCAAGTCTGCACCGACTATGCTACCCAATTTAATCAAAAACCCCTACCCTTCTGGCTCTGTATCTCTCTATTTCCACCCTATTCATATATTTGTCAAGACACTCATTAAAAGTCACTATTATATTTGCTTCCATTACCTCCCTGACAACAAGTTCCAGGCACCCATTACCCTCTGTGCATCTCATACAAACCTTGCCTCTCACAACGTAAGCCTTTGGCTCCTAGTAATTGACCCTTCCACACTGGGAAAAAGCTCCTGACTGTCCACTCTGTCTATGCCCCTCATAATCTTGTAGACTTTTATCAGGTCTCTCCTCAACCTGTCTCGTTTTAGTGAGAACAAACCAAGTTTCTCCAACCTCTCCTCATAGGTAATGTCCTCAGTACCAGGCAACGTTCTGGTAAATCTTTTCAGTACCCTCTTTCAAAGCCTCCACATCCTTCTGGTAGTGTGGTGACCAGAATAGAACACTATTTTCTAAGTGCAGCCTAACTAAGGTTCAATAAAGCTGCAATGTGACCTGCCAATTTTTAAACTCAATGCTCCCCCACCCTCTGATGAAGGCAAACATGCTGTATGCCTTCTTGACTATCTTCTCCACTTGTATTGCCACTTTCAGTGACTTGTGTACCTGTATATCCAAAGCCCTCTGCCTATCAATACTCTTAAGAGTTCTGCCATTTACTATATATGTCTTATCCATGCATATATCCATGCACTTCCTAAATGCACACTTGTCCAGATTAAATTCCATCTGCCATCGCTCTGCCCAAGTCTCCAATTAATCTATATCCTGCTGTGTCTTCTTATGATCCTCATCGCTATTTGCAAATCCATCAACCCAGTACTGATCATTGAAGAATGCCACATGTCACAGCCCTCCTTTCAGAAATGCACCCTTGCATTGTAACACTTTATGTTCTATGACTGAGCCAGTTCTGTATCCACCCTGCCAGCTCATCTCAGATCCTATGCAATTTTATCTTCTGCACAAGTCTGCCATGGCGAATTTGTTAAAGGCCTTACTGAAGTCCATGTAGACAACATCCGCAACCCTAGCCTCATCAATCATCTTCCTCACTTTGTTGAAAAATTTGATTAAGTTAGTGGGGCATGACTCTCCCTTCACAAAACCATGTTGCCTCTCACTAGTACGTCCAATTGTTTCCAAGTGGGAGTTAATCCTGTCTCGCAGAATTGTCTCCAATAATTTCCTTACCACTAGTGTCAGGTCGCCAGCCTGTAATTTCCTGGATTACTCTTGCTACCTTTCTTAAACAAAGGAAAAACATTGCTATTCTCCAATCCTCTGGGACTTTCCCTATAGGCAGCGTGGATACAAAGATTTCTCTCAAAGCCCCAACGATTTCCTCCCTTGCCTCTCTCAGTATTCTGGGGTATATCCCATCAGGTCCAAGGGACTTGTCTACCTTAAAAGAATACCAATACCTCCTCATTTTTGATCTCAACATGACTCAAACTATCTACATACCCTTTCCCAGACTCATCATCCACCAAGTCCTTTTCTTTGATAAATACTGATACAAAGTATTCAATTAATACATTGCTTACATACTCTGGCTGTATGCATAGATTTCCTCCCTTGTCCTTGAGTGGGCCAATCCTCTCCCTGACTACCTTCTTGCTCTTTATATATGTAAAAAAAAGCCTTGGGATTTTTCTTAATCCTGTTAGCCAATGATTTTTCATGACCATGTTTAGCCCTCCTTACTCCTTGCTTAAGTTTCTTTCTACTTTCCTTGTATTCCACACTTGCTCTGTGTGTTCCCAGTCTCTAGCTTTGACAAATGCTTCCTTCTTCTTGTTGACTAGGCTTACAGTATCTCTATTATCCAAGGTTCTCAAAACCTGTCAGACTTATCCTTCATCCTTATAGGAATGTGCCAGTCCTGAATCTCTATTAACTTACACCTGAAAGCCTCCCACATGCCGGATGTTCATGTGCCCTCAAACATCTACTCTCAATTACATTCTTCAGTTCCTGGTTAATATTGTTGTAATTAACCTTCCGTCCAGTTTAGCACCTTCACTTGAGGACTATATTTATCGTTATCCATCAGTACCTTAAAGCTTACTGAGTTGTGGTCACTGTTCCTGAGCTGCTCCACTACTGAAATGTCAATCATCTGGCCAGGCTCATTCCCCAATACCAGGTTTAGTACGGCCCCTTCCCTAGTTGGACTGTCTACATACTACATCAAGAAGCCCTCTTTACAAACTGCCCCATCCACACCCCTAGCTCTAAGTGGGTCCCAGTCAATGTAGGAGAAATTAAAATTCCTCATCACAACTTTGTTACTTTTACACTTGCCAAAATCTGCGTACATAACCTCTATCTCCCTCTGGCTGTTAGGTGGCCTATAGTAAACCCCAGCATTGTGACTACATCCTTCCTATTCTTGAGTTCTACCCATAATGCCTTGCTGTATGAGGCCTCTGAGATGTCCTCCCGCAGTACACCTATGATATTCTCCCTAACCAACAGTGCAACTCCTCCAACAGTTTTACATCTCCCTCTATCCCACCTGAAATATTTGTATTCTGGAATGTTAAGCTACCATTGCTGTCCTCCCTTAACCAAGTCTCTGTAATAGCAACAACATCATAGTTTCAAGTACTAATCCAAGCTCTAAGTTCATCTATCTTACCTGTTGCACTTCTTGCATTGAAATAAATGCACTTCAGTCCACCAGACCCTCCTTGATCAATAATCACGTTCTGCCTGCTCTGATCTGGCTGGCCTCCTCTCTAATTCCCCTTTTATTAAATCACTTTTGCTTTGGTTCCCATTCCCCCTGCCAAGCTAATTTATATTTTGCCGTGTGACACAAGCAAACCTCCCAACCAGAATATTTAGGCCCTTCCAGTTTAGATGCAACCCTTCTTGTACAGATCCCATGTGCTCCAGAAGAAATCCCAATGGTCCAGATATTTGAAACCCACCCTTCTATACCAGCTGTTTAGCCATGTGTTCAGCTGTACTATCTTCCAGTTTTTAGCTCACTGGTACGTGGTACAGGAAGCAACCCTGAGATTACAACCCTGGAGGTTTTGCTTTTTAATTTTCTACTTAATGCTCTAAACTACTGCTGCAGGACCTCATTACTCTTCCACCTATGTCAATAGTACCAATACGTCCCAATGGCTGCTCACTCTCTCCCTTCAAAATGTTTTCTGCCCATTCAGAGACATCCTGGACCCTGGCACCAGAGAGGCAATATACCATCATGGAGTCTGTTTCACGTCCACAGAAACGCCCATCTGCATTCCTAACTATAGAATCCCAACTATTGCTCTAGTGCTCTTTGTCCCTTCCTGCTTAACAATATAGCCAGCTGTGGTGCCACAGCCCTGGATGCTGCTCCTTTTATAAGCCAACCCCCTCCTCCCCCCAGTAGTATCCAAAACAGTATACTTCTTAGAGAGGGCGACAATAACAGGAGATTCCTGCATTCACTGCCTGTCCCTTCTAGCAGTCACCCATTTATCTGCCTGCACCTTGGGTATGACAATGTCTCTAAAGCTCTTACCAATGATGCTTTCCATCTCCTTCATGCTTCTAAGTGCATTCAACTGCTGCTCCAGTCTATCATGTGGTATGCAATTGGGTGCACTTCCTGCAGATGTAGTAAGCATCCTACATCTTCCTACACAGGAAGCATCACGGACCTCTCATTTTCACAAGTGCAACACTTAACCCCATTGCCTGACATTTCTAGCACCAATTAAATTATTTAAGAAACTTATAAAACTCTTACCTTCACTTTTACCTTCTCACAGTGGCCTTTCTTTTGGTCAGAGGAGAAGAGGGGGGGAGACACTAATGTAGTTTCCGCTTCTTGACACCAGATCTTCTGCTTCCCACATCTGAGCAGATGTTGTTGCTTCAATTGCTTTCAGAATGCATCAGTGAAGCCCCTCAGCCGCTTCTACTGGGCTCTACCATCTAATTCCAGGCTGACGGTTAAATTGAGACAGCCGCAATATCATGTCAGGTCCACTCAGAAAAGATAGTTCACTGATGCCAAACAGTCATTTTACAGGCCTAACACAGGTTTCTTCCTCACGGTCAGGCAAACCTTTGAGAGAAATGGTGGAAAGATTTCATCATTGTACTTGAGAAAGCTCATTCCATGCCTGAAGTAATGTTACCAGGAAGTAGAATGTAGATAAGGAAAAAGAAGAGACCAAGGACAGATGCTTGGAGGTCTCTGGATCCAACAGTTTGGGGATATTGCTGAAAATGTATCAGGCATGTTAGGGGTTTGAATGGGGACCAGATATCTCCCAAGGGAAAGGAAAAACGGCAAAGGCTAAAGCAGTGTGTGTCATTTCTGTGCACCTTTCAATGGTTGCCAATAGCAAGGTCAGAGGCCTGTGAGCAATTATTTTCGAGTCTTCCTGACTAGAATACATGCCTTTTGTAGATGGGACCTATAGGAAATAAAGTGAATTTTGTGATATATGAGAAAAATTATGCTTACTGAAAACCTTGAGGTTTGTTGAATCGGTAAATATTACTGTTTACAGCTGCTTCTCATATTTCTTTTCTAACATCTTAGTTTGTACATCACATGATCACACAGGAACATAAAAAGTTGTACATAAAATGGTGTCTCTGCAGAGATCACAAAGGAATAAACAGCATCAAATACTCAAAGCCTGTCCACAGTATTGTGCTATTTCTGTCGCTGTTTACTGAAAACAGTGGTGTTGAAAATAATTCCAGATAACTATGTACACAGTTCAATGTATACATGGCAGTGTACATATGTAGTTTAACAAAGGAGTTTGGGTGATGTCATAAAGCTATTATCGGAAGATTAGACGACAGTATTGTAACTCACCCACACCCGATTTCGGAAATCTCATTATTGTGGAGTCCTGACTATCTCACACCTATAGCCATTACAGAAATTTGCCTGACCCAAGCATGAATAGTAAACCATTGTTTTATACATTTCTTTAGGGAACAAAATGAATGTATAATTAAGAATTTGAATTAAAAGTAACATTTTCTAAGGTGATTGGAAAAGTTCATCTTTTTGATTTTGTTGCTCTCTGTATATTTATAAAGTTTAAGTTTAGTGTCACAAGTAAGCTTACGTTAACACTACAATGAAGTTACTGTGAAAATCTCCTGTGCATTGAACACAGCCACACTCCAAAGCCTGTTCGGGTACACTGAGGGAGAATTTAGCATGGCTTTTGGATTGCGGGAGGAAACCGGAACACCAGGACGAAACACACACAGATACGGGGAGAATGTGCAGACTACACAGACAAGCCAGGAATTGAACCCAGGTCTCTTGTGAGGTAGCAGTGCTAACTGCTGTGCCACTATGCCATCCCTATGTGGCAGTCAATTTGTGTGACTGAACAGTGGACTCCAGCATAAGCTGACCCTTATAACAGGCTTTCAGTGCTCTGTGACAACGGCTCTTCTGGATCTTACTATACAATTGTCTGCAGTCATTAGTAGTTGGACAAAACAATGCAATCTTTCAGGCTTTTAATGATTAGATGTTTGAAGACATTTCTGTAAAGGTAATGAAATAATGACAGAGGCATTGTACTTCTTGTTCTTGATAATTCATCCATGGTTATTTTAATCAATACATAAACAGCAAGAACATTATCATAGAATCATATAGTACAGAAGGAGGGCATTTGGCCCAACGAGTCTGCACCAACACAATCCCACACAGGGCCTATCCCCATAACCTCATGCATTTACCCTTGCTAGTCGCACTGACATCAAGGGCCAATTTAGCACGGCCAATCCATCTAACCTGCACATCTTTGGACTGTGGAAAGGAACCAGAGCACCCAGAGGAAATACTCGCAGACACAGGGAGAACACGCAAACTCTACAGTGACCAAGGTAGGAATCAAACCAGGGTCCCTGGCACTGTGAGACTGCATTGCCACCATGCCAGCACTGTGAATTGAAGCTAAATACTGTGATCGTTGGAATTTTGAAAAAAAAAACACGGAAATTGCGGGAAACACTAAGGTTGAAAATATGTGGGGGAAAACATAGGGCCTGATTTTACCACTTTGATTCTGAGTGCTGGGTGGACTTGAATCTGGGAGTGTTTCAGATCCGACTTATAAACCTGCTGTCCAGCACCCCAATGCGCATTCTGCCTGAAAAAAATCAGCCCAAACACTACAGCTCCGATTGGAGCCTTCAACTGCACATGGTCACAAAAAAAGATGATAGAATGCTGCTTCCCTACCACACCCCTCCTGGGCCGGATAATGCCTCCCCCGGCTCCCACAGATATTCCCCCATCACAACAACATTACTGACACACTTATCCCCCATTTGCCCACCACTCATACTTTGCCCCCCCACCCAAAAGATCTCAGGCAGAGTGGCAGCAAACCCCCTCTCCCCCACTCCCTTCCTCCCCCACCTCCCCACCACCGATCTCAGGCAGGGTGATAATGGACCTCCCCTTCTCCCTCACTCGTCTCAGGCAGAGTGACCTACCCTTCCCCCTCCATCCTACAGATAGCAGGCAGAGTGACCCCCTCATCCCATCCTGGACCTCCCTGCACAAGGCCCCCATCTTCTCTGATGGCTGTATGACACCTCTTTCTCTCTCCTCTGTCCCTAATCATTGAGACACTCATCCACCAACCCGCTTTTCATCAGCACACCTGCAAGTGCTCACTTGCTTTCCCCTCAATGTTATCAAGCAAACTGCATGGAATTTGCTGGAATGCTCTGCCAAACTGGCCTCGAGGAGTCCGTGAACCATGTCTACATTCTGTGTTATAGATTGCACCCCCTTTTACAAGGGGGTGCAAAGACATTTTACTGATGTTTCATTCGCAGTTCAATCCCAAGCTCCTGATCTACGGGCACCTGGTGTGGTGAGGGGCGTATTGGGACGCCGACCTCCTCGTGAAACTGCTCCTGGGCCTGGCGAGACGTGCCATCAATAGGTCCAGGCAGTGGGCGATCGACGGGGACATCCATCCCGACTGCCTGCCCATCTACCATGGCTATGTTCGAGGCCAGGCGATACAGCATGCAGTGTCCACGGGCACAATCGATGCCTTCCGCGCCCATTGGGCACCGCAGGGGCTGATGTGTGTTATAGACCCTTATAATCACATTTTGATTTAATGTTTTAGGTTTCCTTTGGATTTTGGTTTCTGTTCAGGCTGTTCCCCCTCCTTCCTTTTTGGGGGGGGGGGCTGCCCCTCTTAATTTGTCCCTAAGTTAATTTGAATTCATTTACTTGTTAGATACATGAAAAAAACTGCCAAACTGCCTGCAGCTGTTCTGCCCTAACGAGGGGTAGCTCCATTAAAAGCTGAAGAATGGACAGGCAGGCAGGCACTCCAGCGTAAAATATGTGCACAGCCAGCATACCGATTCTCTGAGGGTAATCTTGGGGAGGCTACTGAATGAAGCAGAGGTGATATCTTCCACAGAGGAAGATGCAGACCCAGGGAACTGATGGAAATGTGGCCTGGAGGAAGTCGCTGCCTCAGTGAGTTCTAGGGCCCCCTGAACCAGGAAGCAATGCAAGAAAGAAAAGTCAATGGCCTCATCCGTGCAGCAATGATGAGTGCTGAATCCCATCTTGCATCATTGCCCAGATCCTCCCATCCTCAGCACCTGCATGCCTTCAGCTCCTGACCTCCAAGCACCTCCTTCCTATCCCCTCAAGAGCCCCACTGCGCTTGCCCTTTAAGGGCTTGATTCTCTGCAGGAGCCACACCATCATTTCTTTCATGGCTCCTTCTGTCTCCACAGGAGAAGACAGACCGTAATACTTGTGAGGGAGCAAAGGCAGGGGGTGGTGATCCAGACCTCCAATTCCTCACCCCCTTTGAGGAGTGGGCACTGGAGTTGTCAAGGGAAGGGGAGATGCGGGATGTCAGCTGCATCCCGATCCAGTGATTGGGCTGCCTTTAAAACATGAGGACCTGTCATTATTCTACTCACTTTGAAGGAACTTCTTGGGGGCATGAGTTCTGGGTGCGAGGAGCAAGGTTTAAAGGAGATGTATGAGACATGTTTATTTGCACAGAGATGGTGGTAGGTGCTGGAGACGCGGTAGTGACCTTTAAGGGACATCTCTACAGTTATGGGATGGTAATAGAGGCATATGGTCCCCAGAAGGGTGGGGGATAACAAATCAGATGGGCAGCCTGGTCACTGCAAGCTTAGAGGGCTGAAGGGCTCTTCCCCTAATATAATTTTTTGGTGCTTTGTTCTATGTTCAGTGGAAAAATGTGAATCGTGTTTTGCATCCTGGATTCCTCTCTGTGTCTTCTGGACTCCTGGCCCATACTATAGCTCCCGCCCGTCTTAGTACAGCTCGGACGAGTCCTTGAGAGATATGGGTGAAGGGACCTTCGAGGATGGCACTGTTTTGGCATCAGCTGCCACCTCACAACTCACCATCCCAGATACTGACATGTCGGTGGGTCACATTAGTGGTGAGGCTTCTGCCTCACTCTCTGGTGAGCACAACACATCTGCTGATGTACATCGGGTGGAGGAGGGACTGTCTGAGGCCTCTGGCGTATGGGGGCCTGCCAGGGGGCGAGGACTCAGCTGGCCCCAGGCTACATGCTGGTTCTCTGAGATTACTTCTCCCTCAGCTGCTGGAGATGCAACAATAGAACCAGGGAATGCAGGAGAGGCTGACGGCCACACTGGGCCAACTGCAAGGCTACTGGGAGGAGTCTCAAAACTTACAGGCAAACCGCTATCGCCAGTCTTGTGTGTTTCTCAGACCAACACTGCAAGGCTGATATTTGCAGTGGAAATCTTGAGGCATGGGATACTCACCATGAGCGGCAGGGTCCAAGTGATGGCCTTGTCACAGCAGGCCACAGCTGAGGGACTGAACAAGCTTCTTGAGTCAATGTGTATAGTAAGAAAATTAGGGAAAAGAACTTTTATCAATGATGAACAAGAAACAAAACCAGCACTATAATGTACAATCCTTGACAAAGATAGCCAATGTGTTCCAAACAAATCAAAACACTTGCCATAGACAAAACCCTTTAACCAGATTTAATATAGCAAAGGCTACTGCTCATGTGATACTGGAAATTGCGTCCTTTGTTTGAAGTCAGCAGTTGTCTGGATTCACTCCAAACAGTTTGAAGTCAAAACAATTTTTCAAAACCCCAGAGAGAAACTCTCTGGTCAATCACAGGATCTTTACTGCAGAGAGGTAAGACCTTTCTTTCAGATAACCAGCAGACTTTCCAAAACAATAGGGAGCGAGAGCAACACTCCTTTTTAGCTTGCCGACCCTTCTAAAACACAACTCTAACTGCAGTCAAACACAAAATGAAATCTTAAACTCACAGAGGAAAAGCTGTCCAGAAACACATGACCATCCTCCTAATAATGCAAGACTGTAAAACTAATCCCAGAGTAAACACACATAACTCTATTTAAGCCACTTAAGTATCAATAAAAGGGCATATACAATCAAAGCAGCAACAATGACCAATGAAGCTGTAAGGGCTGCAGAAGTCATGATTTTTTAAAAAAAGAATCTCTTTAAGGTACACTAACATTATACTTAGCTATTAGGTATTATTTTATTACTTAACAAATCCTTTTAATTTATTATACTGAAGCTACTATCTGCCAACATTTTGTCTTGTCAAGAACCTGAATAAATGTTTGTATAATTTACACAGTCTCAAACAACAATGGATGGAATTTTTCAGCCGTTTATTCTGGCAGGATTCCCTGGTCCCACCGACAGCACACCCCTGTCCTTGGGTTTTCCACCGGTGTGGGTTGATGTCAATGGGAATTCCCATTGTGGAACTAGAGAATCCCACCACTAGCAAACAATGTGCAACATTTCATTAGCGGGAACACGTGGCTGGGAGGCTGGAGAACAACATCTTGGAATACATCCCTCAGTACTTCCAGAAACTTGTTAATAATAGACATTCTCTATTACTTTATCCGCAAGTTGGATGTCTGGCCTTTGGAATGATATTAATGCTGGACCACTGTTACTGTTCTTTGATCATGGCAAGCAAATATGTTGAAAAGGCCTATGAGGTACAAGTCTATGATTATAGAATCCCTACAGTGTAGAAGGAGGCTATTCAGTCCATTGAGTCTGTGCTGACTTTCTGATAGAGTACTTTACCTAGGGCCTCTTCCTTTGCCCTATCCCCTTAACCCCATACACTTACCATGGTTACTCCACCTAACCTGTACATCTTTGGACATTAAGGGGCAATTTAGCATGGTCAATTCATCTAAACTGTACATTTTTGGACATTAAGGGGCAATTTAGACTGGCCAATCCAACTAAACTGCACATCTTTGGATTGGAGGCAACCAGAGCACCTGCAGGAAACCCATGCAGGCACGAAGAGAATGTGTACACACCATACATCGAGTAACCCACTCTGAAATAATAAACAATTCATTCATGAAATTAAAGGTATCTCTGAGCTCCACACTGCCCCATCCAGAACAAAATGACAGTAAATAACACCAAGCTTTGATGGTGGCTTCTGTTTTTGTATCGTGTGCACACCAAATTCAGATACATCACGCTGTTGGAGATGATGCTGGAGAAGCCAGAGGTGCTCTGTGTTCCCTGGTATTGTGAAACAGTAGTACTAACCACTGTAGTACCGTGCCGCTGATTACAACATCAAATCTGCTGATCGGGTTGAATGATGTCATGATAGCATCAGTTAAAATGGTTCTGCTGTACACAGATAATGGGTGTAGAGGTGCTCTTCCTAGCATGAAAAGGTACAGGGGCTACATCAGAAAGACCTCCACACAGAAGACCTCTGGCTTCTCCAGCATCATCTCCAACAGCGCGATGTATCTGAACTTGTTTGCACATGGTACAAAAATAGAAGCCACCATCAAAGCTTGGTGCTATTTACTGTCATTTTGTTCTGGATGGGGCAGGGTGCAGCTCCCAGATCCCTTTAATTTCACCAATGAAATGCTCATTGTTTCAGATCAAACTCAGCACAAGTTCATACTGACCAGCTACACAGTTTTTGTATCAGTGACTAGCATGGATCTTCTTAACATTCATTAACTTAGGTGATCGTAAAACAAAAGCTAATTCCCCAAAAATTCAGTATCTAAACTTTTTTGAAGCATTAAGAAATATGGTAAACTTGCAGAAACCATTTGTATGCCAATCTCAACCAGCAACACTGTTCAGAGTGCCGGAGAGGTCAGCAAATTTTCTCTTCTTCCCATCTGGTTATCTATCATACCCATTGGGCTATCTGTTAGGTGAATAAAATTAAACAAAACCTAATTAAATATCAAGAACAAATGCCATTATTCTACTTCTATCATGGTCATTGTGAATACAACAGTAAGCCTGCATGATCAGTGTTTTTTTTATCCATTCATGGGACATGCTAGTTGACTGGCTAGCATTTATTGCTCTTGCCTGATTCCCCTTGAGAAGGTGGTGATGAACTGCCTTCTTGAACTGCTGCTGTCAATGTGCTGTGGGTTGACCCACAATGCCGTTAGGGAGGGAATTCCAGGATTTTGACCCAGTGACTGCAAAGGAACGGAGACATATTTTCAAGTCAGGATGGTGAGTGACTTGGAGTAGGACTTGCAGGTGGTGGTGTTGCCACGTATCTGCTGCCCTTGTCCTTCTAGATGGAAGCATCCGTGGGGTTTGGAAGCTGTTGTCTAAGGATCTTTGGTGAATTGTGTTTCTCAATTTCCTGACTGAGTCACGATAATTAAAAGAAAAGTCTAGAACTGTAAGCGGAAAATCTATGCTCTTACCAAATATTAATCATGAAATAAAAAAAATAAAGTGGCTTTTGCATTGAACAGTATTGATTCACAGATAACCTTTCCCTGCTTCCACTTGTGCACAAAGCAGACAATCAGAGGGCAGCCTAGTTTTAAACATAAAGCCCTGCTCACTCAACCAGCACTGATTCAATTCATCTCCTGGCCAAGTAGAGAAAACTGAACACTTTTCATTCAAATTACATTGTGTTTAGACATGCACTTAGAATTGTAATTCTCAGTGACGTGTCTGTCGAAAGAATTTTGATCAGACTGGGCGCCATGATATAACAATTAGCAATGAACATAAAGTCACCATACAACAGTCTGCCATCGGGTGAAAGCTTTTTCATTCATTAGTATCCATAGATATTCATGTATTGTATCATATTAGTTAATGGTGAAATAAAGAAACATACCTTCCTTGGATACAGTTCCCTTTAGAATCCCTACAGTCAGAAGGAGCCCATTTGGCCCAACAAGCCTGCACCGACCACAATCCCACCTCGGTACTATCCCTGTAACTCTATATATTTACTTTGCTAACCTCCCTGATTTTAGGAGAAATCAAGTATGATCAATCAACCTAACCCACACATACTTTGGAGTGTGGGAGGGAACCGAAGGATCCAGAGGAAACCCATGCAGACACAGGGAGATAGATAGTCACCTGAGGGAGGAATTGGATCTGGATCCATGATGCTGTGAGGCAGCAGTGCTAACCACAGCAAGCTTCACTGCAGTGTTAATTTAAGTCTACTTGTGACACTACTAAATAAACTTAAGCTTATTGCTGAATTCGCATCATCCCAGCTAATACAATGCAGTCACGAATGTGATGTACTATACACAAGATACGTTCTCTGGCCACTTGAAGTTCTCCACAATACCAGCATACTGTTAGCATAAATTCAAATTTATGATTCCATAATATTGTAATTTGGTTGATTAACGACCAGTAGATTTACCCATCTATACCTGATGTAAACCAGATCTGTACATTATAATTCATTGTGCACCAGCATGTTGGAACATTACAAGTGCAGCTAGTGGACAGACAGACAGATGGATAGACTAGAAGTTTTATATAAGCCAGGAGAAATCAGCATTCGAAATGGGTGAGTATTCATGTTGTACGGTTACTTTTGTTTTAAGGTTAGGTTTTTGCTTACAAGTACAATTTTATTAATCTCAATATCAAACACAAAAAAGGCAACAAAAGAAAGGTGGGTTTATACCCAGACCAAAGGATAGTGGAAATCATAGAATCGCTATAGTACAGAAGGAGGCCTCGGTCTATTGAGTCTATATCGACCACAATCCTACACATGCTTATTCTCGTACCCAACACATTTACTCTGCTGTCCCCCTGACACTAAGGGGCAATTTAGCATGGCCAATCAATCTAACCCGCACATCTTTGGACTGTGGGAAGAAGCTGGAGCACTGGGGAAAATTCACGCACCTCAGGGACAACATGCACACAGATGGTGACCTGAAGCAGAAATTGAACCTGGGTCCCTGGCGCTGTGAGGCAAACTGTGCTGCCTGTTTCAATAGATTCAACTGTATCTGTTGCACCACTCAATCCACCCCAGGTCCCTTCAAAGTAGCGCACAAAACAATGAAAAAAACATTTTTTTAAAGTGCTCAGCATGTTTCCCGAATGGATTCAGTTACCTCAGGTTTTTCGCAATGTTAAAAGAGATGCAACTGCGGCTAAATATTCACAATTCTAAAGCTCAATGCATTTCTGGTTGTAAATCCAGAGATTTTTTTACTACTAATTGTAACAGTATCATGGGTTTGGTATCATCGACACAGTGCTGAGGACAATGAAAAGCATCGGCATTGATTGAAGACAATCAGAGATAACTGCGCAGTCATTACTACAGAGTGATGATTGTCAAAAGGTAAAAATAAAAGAATTATTTTACAGTGTTCAAGCTGAATTATAAGGGAATTAAGGGCCTAGTATATATTATACAGCATCATTGTTTATTGAAAATACCTCCCTTTCTCCTGTGTCCGTTCTGAATTGAATTGTTTCAGTGAATGATGTCATTGGTCGAATGATGAGTTGTATGCAACAGGACTGACAATAGGCTTGTGATATAAGATAAGGAGAAAGGATAAGCAGCCAGACAAGATAATTACAGTGAAAATGGCCTTCTCTGTATTAGCTAAAGCTCCTCTATTCATTTTTTTTATTTGGATGTTCAGTGAACTTTAGTATCAAAGTACTAACGTAAAGAGTGAATCACCAGCAGAACCACTTTGATTGTCATCTTCCCAGTGAGATCATCTGCTCCCCTAGTAGGGGAGTCAGCATTTACTGTAGGTTAAAAAGGAGAATGAAATGGCACTGTTATTCACCTACCACGTGACAGAAGACTATTCCTTCAAATATCTATCTGAGGCGGCTCGGTGGCACAGTGATTAACACTGCTGCCTCATAGCGCCAGGGATCTGGATTCAATTCTGATGCAGGTGATGTGTGTCCTTCTTGTGTCCGCGTGGGTTTCCTCTGGATGCTCCAGTTTTCTCCCACACTCCAAAGATGTGCAGGTTAGGTTGATGCGATATTGCCCCTAGGTATGGGAGGTGGGGGGGCTGTGGAGGTAGGGAGTGCTGCCAGGGTAGATGTTTGAGGAGATGGGAATGGAATCTAGGTGGCGTTGTTGTCAGTGCAGGCTCGATGGGCCAAATGGCCTCCTCCTGCACTGTATGGATTCTGTGGGTGGAATGTCCCCATCCTGCCACCACAGGCATTGTAGCAGCTGGGACACGGATCTTGCAAAGGACTGTTGGTCTCGGATGGGGATTTTCCTAGGCAAGCGCAAATAGAAAATCCCATCCCATGATACGCCCCATTGGCAATGATGGAGTCAAACAAGGTTTGCAATAATTTTGTAGAGCATAGAGATGCATCAATGATTTGCGCAAATGAGAGAATATCTAACACACAGGGTGCTCATTTGTACTTTAAAATGACACTTAGGCTACTGTAATCTGACATTCACATTTGAATAGTTTTCCATGTGAAACAGACAGGAATGGTGTTTGTCCATTTGCAGTCCCACAATTTAGTAAGCGAGACATGAGTCGGACAACAATTTGAAATAACTCCCACCTTTGTAGTCTTATGATTGACAGTGTGATAGGCAGAACTGATTATTATTTTTGCTAAAATCCCTGTTAATACCAGCCTGGAATTTCCTGGGGTTCACCTCATCACGCTGGGATTGACTTCATTAGGAAACCAGAACAGTTTGAAACCCCAGGCCACAGAAAAGTGGTGACTGTGTGCTGGGGGAAAGCTGCCATCAAATGGATCCAGCACTCAGAAAAAAACTGAAGAGGAGTTTTTAAACTTTCAATGGTTTCCTCGTGGGCCAGAAGAAGCAGAAGTATTCCCTCATGCAGGGCACTATGAGGGAAATTTGGGGCTCCCCTGTCCGAAGTCTCCTCTCCCTCCCCTCATTGTGACAATGACTCACTGTAGTGCCAGGCACCATGCTGTTGGGTCTCTGGCTGTAATCTCCTGCTGCCTGAAATCTGGGTCCATTTGTCTGCCTTCTCAGACTGTGTTATGGAACATGGTGACATGGTAATAAAGGGCGAGATTAAAATGCCTGCTACTTCTTGCTACTGTGGGCTTATTACTCAGCCCAACTCCCAAGTCACATTCACTGCCTGAATTAAAACCAAGATTTTATTTATTAGTCTCTAATCGCCTTACATTAACATTGTAATGATGTTACTATGAAAATCCCTGAGTCACCACACTACGGTACCTGTTCAAATACACTGAGGGAAAATTTTAGCATGGCCAATGCACCTAACCAGCATATCTTTTGGAGTGTGGGAGTAAACTGGAGCACTTGAAGGAAACCCACACAGACACGGAGAGAATATGCGAACTCCGCACTATCAGTGACCCGAGGCTGGGAATTGAACACGGGTCCTTGGCATTGTGAGGCAGCAATGCTAAACTACTGTGCCACCCAACCATACCCCATCTACTGACCCTACTAATCAGCCTGACACTGAAGGGCAATTGAACATGGCTAATTCACCGATCCTGAACAACATTTGACAGTGCAAGGAAACCAAAATTCCTGGAAGAAACCCATTTGAACGCGAATCCTAGCGTGGCATCTCAGAGTCTAACCTTGTGTCACTTCACTTTGCATGACAACAGGGTAGACTTGAGGAATCTTACAGATATCACTTGAGTTTTAAGCAAGATCTTCTGGTCCAAACCAAAATGAAAATAAATGATTGCCTTTGGCAGATCAGTCACACAATCACCCTGTGGCTTAGCTCAGCTTCCGTTTGCTATTTTGAGGTTTACCCACTGCTGAAATTAATAATTTTGCATTTTTGGTCTGGTCCTGTGTCGATTCAACCCAAACTACCTCTCCCTTTTTGGCTGTTTACAACTTGTTCTGCTGCCTGCTTCTCCCTCTGCCTCGAACGTAGTTACAATTCTGCTGCTGTGGTAAGGAAGCTGACGCACAATTGCTGCTCTCCTGGAATTTGAATTAAAGCTGCATCAGTTCAAACGTGTTGTAAATATCGACATTGTCTGATAGCGAATCAAGAGGCACTATCGAGAAATAGAGTAATCCTACCTTATCTGAGAAGCAGTGAATTGCACAAACACTCCTTATATTCATTCAATTCCATTGATTAATTAAGATCTGGAAGGTCAATTTTTTGCACAGAGTGACTGCTGAGACCTTGATACTGCACAGTAGAGGCACATGTCAGAACTGGAGTATACTTAATTTTAGAAGACAAAGAAAATTGCCTGGCTGTACATATTCTATAGGCCTGCCCCAATATTGGGATTGTGTGAGGTAGGGGGGAACAGAAGCAGGATCCTGATAGCAGGTCAAAGGGCCAATAGATGTGATCCTGGCTACTGGTATCAGAGGTTTCTGGCTGCTGTTAAAGTGATTGGAACATCCCAAGGAGTGAATTACCAAAGGTTATTCTGCCAAGTAAAGCAAGTATCAGTACTGTGTGACTTTCAGATCTTTGAGTTTCCACTTAGGCCTCGTGCTAATCTATGGAGACTATCAGTGCAAGTCTCAATGCTTGACACTTGCTGTGTGACACCAGAGGAAATTAGGCAGTAGGCCAGAGGTATTCCCTCCTGGCTTACTATACCTCCTATGCAAATGAAAAACCACCCCAAGATTACACAGGTCCACTGTCTGAATCTTTTAACTTAAATTTGAGGGCCTATCAGCAGCCAGATGAAGCCTCGTTAAAGTGCTACTCAACACTGCATTGATATCATTTGCCTGTGAGTAACACAACAGAAGAAGAATCAAAGGCAGCGACCTCCTGAGCTATCACCCTCATGCCAAACATGGCCACGCCAGGCAATTCTGAACTGACATTGCTCAAGCAAATCATTTGCCACTTTCTCCAACACTCTGGCAGTTGGCGTGTTCCACGTAGTCAATGCCTACAAACCCCAAGCACCAGTTGGAAGCAGAATGAGGAGCATTGTCATGCGATGCAGCAGGACATATATAGACTGGTAGCTTGGGAAGATAGATGGCAGATGGAATTCAATCCTGGTAAATGCGAGGTGATGCATTTTGAGAGAAAGAATGTAGGGTGGAGGTATATGATAAAGGGTAGACCTATTAAGAGTATAGAAACGCAGAGGGACCTGGGGTGCAAGTGCACAAGTCTCTGAAGGTGGCAGAGCAAGTGGAGAAGGTTGTGAAGAAAGCATATTGCATGCTAGCCTTTATAGGAAGGGGTACAGAGTACAAGAGCTGGCCTTTAATGTTGCAGTTGTATAAAACGTTGGTTAGACCTCATTTGGAATACTGCGTCCAGTTCTGGTCACCTTACTACTGGAAGGACGTGGAGACTCTGGAGAGAGTGCAGAGGAGGTTTACCAGGATGCTGCCTGGTATGGAAGGTCTGAGTTACGAGGAGAGGTTAGGCAAATTGGGACTGTTTTCCTTAGAAAGACGTAGACTTAGAGGAGATCTAATAGAGGTGTACAAGATTATGAGGGGATAGATAGAGTAAACAGGGTTAAGCTTTTTCCTAGGATGGACTCGAATAGCACGAGGGGTCACGGGCTTAGGGTGAGGGGGGTAAGGTATAATTTGGATGCTAGAGGGAGTTTTTTCACACAGAGGGTGGTGGGGGTATGGAATGCGCTGCCAAGTAAAGTGGTGGAGGCAGGTACTCTGGAGTTATTTAAGAAATACTTAGATGGGCACATGAACAGAATGGGAATGGAGGGGTATAGAAAACTGATTTAAAATAGGGATCATGAGCCTTGGGAGTCCCTGGGAAGTGTGTAAATAGATGATGATATTGATGTACTTGTTTTTATCCTCCAGGTGCTTTGGTCCACCTTGTTGTCTAACAAGGGGCATACACGCGATGGGTCGTGAGAGGACTGCTCTTGGATTTTTTTTCGAGAGTATCCTAGTGCTTCATGTCGTTAGTGTACACTTGATGTGGACCATTTGATGGGCAACACAACAGCTCAATGACTATCGCTGTGCTGTGCAGATACATGGATTTGGGCCTGTGTCTGTGGGAGTTTACACATTCTCCTTGTGCTTGCGTGGGTTTTCTCCCGGTGCTCCGCTTTCCTCCCACATCCCAAAGATGTGCTCTTAGGCTAATTGGCAAAACAAATTCTCCCTAAATTGTCTCAAATTTGGTTTTTAATCCATAGACCTATAAACATAAACAGGGATCATGGGTAGAGGTGGGAACATTGGGGTGGCGGCGTGGGCTTGTTGGGCTGAAGGGCCTGTTTCCCGTGCTGTTTTTTGTTTTTTGTTCAAATCTTGCTCACCCTGCTCCACCCAGCCATCTCTATGTCATTATTCAGACAGGGGATACACCCAGTACTGGACAGCGATGGTGAAGCGCTTCACAATAGGCATTTATATAGATAACAACCACAAACTTTGAGGAACCTTCCATTCAGCCAGATGGTATAGGGATTACTGCCCTGACCTATGCTAGGGTCAGTGCTCTCAATGGGACTCCCCATCCTGCACAGCCTTGTCTTAGATGACTTTCCACATAGTCAACACTGTTCCCTACTCTAATACAAAGGCAAAATACTGCGGATGTTGGAATCTGAAACAAAAATGGAAGAACAGCAAAATCCCAACAAGTGTGGGAGTATCTGTGGACAAAGCATAGAGCCAATGTTTCAAAGTCTGGATGACCCTTCGTCCTTGATTTGTTCACACGGGCTTACATGTTGCTGTAGTTAACAGCCCCAAGAAGATGCGATATCCCAAAGCCCAAGCCACTCAAAACTACCCCTCAGTCACTCCCAACTATGTCTCCAACCACCCAGTTGCCACAGCTAAGGCATGTCTGGACTACGGGAGGCAAGCAAGTGGGTCACGGTTAGGAAGGGGAAAGGTCACGTGCTCGAGAGCACCCCAGTGGATGTGCCGCTTCACAACAAATATTCCTGTTTGAGTAGTGTTGACGGGGACAGCCCACCTGGTGGAAGCAGCAGTGGCCATGCCTCTGGCACACAGTCTGGCTCTGTAGCTCAAAACAGTAAGGAAAAGAAGGAGGAAGGCAGTGTTGATGGGGTGCTCTACAGTGAGGGGGGGGGGCGGCGTTGGATAGGCGATTTTATGGAGGCAGACGGGAATCTCAGATGCTAGTTTGCCTCCCTAGTGCCAGGATCCAGGATGTTTCTGGTCGCATCCAAGAAATCCTGAAGTGGGAGGGAGAGGGGCCAGAGGTTGTGGTACATATTGGTACCACTGACATAGGTAAGAAAAAGGAAGGGGTCATGAAAAGAGAATATAGGGAGTTAGGTAGAGAGTTGAGAAGGAGGAACACAAAGGTAATAATCTCAGAATTGCTGCCTGTGTCACGAGAAAGTGAGAGCAGGAATGAAATGAGATAAAGGATAAATGCGTGGCTGAGGAATTGGAGCAGGGGGCAGGGGTTCAGGTTCCTGGATCATTGGGATCTCTTTAGGGGCAGGTGTGACCTGTACAAAAAGGATGGGTTGCATTTGAATCCCAGGGGGACCAATATCCTGGTGGGGAGGTTTGCTAAGGCTACTGAGGAGACTTTAAACTAGAATGATTGGGAGGTGGGAATCAAAATGAAGTGACTGGGAGAGAGGAGGTCAGCTCGCAAAGAGAGAGAGATTGTCGGCCGTGTGAGAGAGAGGATAGGCAGGTGATGGAGGAGAGGAGCACTCAGGCTGCAGGTTTGATATATGTCTATTTTAACACCAGGAGTGTTATTAACATAGTGGATGAGTTTAGAGCATGAATCGCTACTTGGGAATGTGATGTAATGGCCATTACAGAGACTTCGATGACTCAGGGATAGGACTGCATACTTCAAGTGCTGTGTTTCAGATGTTTCAGGAGGGACAGGGAAGGAGGAAAAGAGATGGAAGAGTGACACTGTTGATCAGAGATAGTGTCTTGGCTGTAGAAAAGATGGACGCCATGGAGGGATTGTCTACGGAGTCTCTGTGGGTGTACGTTCGGAACAGGAAGGAGTCAATAACTTTACTGGGTGTTTTCTATAGGCCGCCCAGTAGTAACAGGGATGTTGAGGAACAGATAGGGAAACAGATCCTTGAGAAATGTAATAATAAGAGAGTTGCTGTGATGGGAGACTTTAATTTCCCAAATATCGATTGGAATCTCCCTAGGGTAAGGGGTTTAGATGGGGAGGAGTTTGTTATGTTGTTCAAGAGGGTTTCTTGATACAATATGTGGATAAGCCTACAAGAGGAGAGGCTGTACTTGATTTGGTATTGGGAAAGGAACCTGGACAGGTGTCAGATCTCTCAGTGGGAGAGCATTTTGAGGATAGTGATCATAGCTCTATCTTCTTTACACTAGTATTGGAGAGAGATAGGACCAGACAAGCCAGGAAAGTGTTTATCTGGAGTAATGAAGTTATAAGGCGTGAAATTAGAGGCATAAATTGGAAGGAGGTTTTCTCGGGGAAATGTACAGAAATAATGTGGCAGATTTTCAAGGAATATTTGTCTGGAGTTCTGCATGACAACATTCCAATGAGACAGGGAAGTTTTGGTAGGTTACAGGAACTGTGGTGAATGAAAGTTGTAATGAATTTAGTGAAGAAGAAAAGAAAAACGTACAAAAAGTTCATGGAGCTAGGTAATGTTAGGGATCTACAGGAGTATACAACTTGTAGGAAGGAACTTAAGAAGGAAATTAGGAGAGCCAGAATGGGTCATGAGAAGGCCTTGGCAGATAAGATTAAGGAAAGCCCCAAGGCATTCTACAAGTATCTGAAGAACAAAAGGATAAGATGTGAAGGAATAGGACCTATCACATGTGATGGAGGGGAAGAACCAGTAGAAATAGCAGAGATACTCAATGAATACTTTACTTCAGTATTCACAATGGAAAAGGATCTTGGTAGTTGTAATGCAGGCTTGCAGCGGACTGAAAAGCTTGAGTATGTTGACATTAAGGAAGAAGACGTATTGGAGCTTTTGAAAAGCATCAAGTTAGATAGGCCATCAGGACCGGATGGGATGTACCCCAGGTTACTGTGGGAAGTGAGGGAAGAGATTGCAGAGCCGCTGGCGATGATCTTTGCGTCATCAATAGACACGGGAGAAGTTCTGGAAGATTGGAGGATTGTGGATATGGTTTCTCTATTGAAGAAAGGGAAAAGAGATAGCCTAGGAAATTATCGACCAGTGAGTCTAACCTCAATGTTTGGGAAGTTGACGGAGAAGATCCTAAGAGTATTATCAAAAATAGTCAGCATGGCTTTGTCAAAGGCTAATCATGCTTTATGAGCCTCATTGAGTTTTTTTAAGGTGTGATTAAACACATTGTCGAAGGAAGAGCAGTAGATATGGTTTATATGGACTTCAGCAAGGCGTTTGATAAGTCCCCCATGCAAAACTTATTGAGAAAGTGAGGGGACATGGGATTCAAGGGGACATTACTTTGTGGATCCAGAACTGGCTGCCCACAGAAGGCAAAGAGTAGTTGTAGATGAGTTCTTTTCTGCATGGAGGTTGGTCAGCAGTGGAGTTCCCCGAGGATCTGTCCTGGGACCTTTGATCTTTGTGATTTTTATAAATGACCTGGATGAGGAAATGGAGGGATGGGTTGGTACGTTTGCCGATGACACAAAACTTGGAGATGTTGTGGGTAATTTGGAGGGATGTCAGAAGTTGCAGCGTGGCATAGATAGGATGCAAGACTGGACAGAGAAATGGCAGATGAACTTCAACCCAGATAAATGTGTGGTGATTCATTTTGGCAGGTCAAATGGGATTACGGAATGTAATATTAAGTGTAAGACTCTTAGCAGTGTGGAAGATCAGAAGGACCTGGGGGTCTGGATTCATTGGACACTCAAATCAGCCTTGCAGGTGAAGGATGTGGTTAAGAAGGTGTATGGTGGACTGGCATTCATCAATCGAGGAATTGAGTTTAGGAGTTGGGAGATAATGCTGCAACTGTATAGGACCCTGGTCAAACCCCACTTGGAGTATTGTGCTCAGTTCTGGTTGCCTCATTACAGAAAGGATGTGGAAGCCATAGAAAGGGTGCAGAGGAGGTTAACAAGGATGTTGCCTGGATTGGAGAGCATGTCTTATGAGGATAGATTGAGAGAGCTCAATCTTTTCTCCTTAGAGGGACAAAGGATGAGAGGTGACTAGATAGAGGTGTATAAGATATTGAGAGATATTCATCAAATCAATTCTCAGAGGCATTTTCCCAGGACTGAAATGACTGCCACAAGAGGACACAGGTTTAAGGCGCTGGGAAGTAGGTACAGAGGAGATGTCAGGGGTACGTTTTTCACTCAGAGGTTGGTGGGTGCGTGTAATCAGCTGCTGGCAGTGGTGGTGGAGGTGGATTCCATAGGGTTTTTTAAGAGACTTTTCAATAAGTACATGGGACTTAGTAACATCGAGGGTTAGAGGCAAGTATAATAGGTAGGGACAGGTTCAGTGCAACTTGTGGGCCAAAGGGCCTATTTGTGCTGTAGTTTTTCTATGTCCTGTGTTCTATGTTCTAAAAGAAACATCTGGGATGAATGAAGACAACACCATCAGCAACACAGAGAAGACATCAGTCTGCTGCCTTTGAGATTGCAGAACTAAAGAAGGCCCTACAGGGCTTGAATGTGGCAAGTCAAAAAGGAACGACAATATTATGCCAGAATTTAGGAAACACCTGGGGCCTTGAGCTCTTGCCTGGCTGACCTGGTTTTACACGATGGTCATTAGTTCCAACATCATTTCAAAGAAATTGTGGACAGCAAAAGTCATTGCCATAGAAAAGGTCCCATACTTGCAGCTAGCTACTGTACAATCTCTCTCTGTTTGTCCCATACAAAATCCTGACATGCCTCATTTCTAATGCATATCCCTAATCGCAGAAGTCCTTAGCATCCATCAAGTTGGTTTCTTCAAGGACTGCAGCACAGGAGAACAGATACTGGCCCTAACCATTCACACTGAAAACAGCTTTCATAAAAACCTGAGGACAGATGCTGTGTTCCTTGACCTCACAGCTGCTTATGACATTGCTTTGCTCTGTGGCTTCTTCCTGAAGCTGTCACATGCTCTCTTCCCCTGTGCAGCTAAAAGCATTGGAACACGGAGGAGGTTCAGAATTAACTTTGTACAGGCAAAACATACATGGAAAAGACAAACCGATGGATTCCCTCAAGGGTCCATATTGACACCAATTCTGTTCAACTTGTACACACATGATCTTCTAAAAACTACCTCCCGAAAATTCATATATGCTGACAACATCTGTTTCACAATTCAAGTCCCTAATTTTGACACTTTGGACTGGTCCCTAATCAAGGACTTGTCAAAACTTGAACAATAAT
The DNA here is from genome assembly GCA_024679065.1 of Sphyrna mokarran. Taxonomy (NCBI): domain Eukaryota; kingdom Metazoa; phylum Chordata; class Chondrichthyes; order Carcharhiniformes; family Carcharhinidae; genus Sphyrna; species Sphyrna mokarran. Next base: position 49,560,763 of record JAGIQG010000012.1, on the reverse strand, counting down.
GAACTCATGGTGATTCAAGCCAAGCCCTGTAAAATAAGTATCCAACTTATTCCACCTTCACAATGCAAACACCAACAGAGAACTCAACATCCAAATGAATGGCTACAAGTTAAAGCACCATGCAACTTCCACATATGCCGGAGTTACCCAAGAGACACTGACCTTCTAGGAAGACCTAAAAACAACTGCAGCCACGGTCAAGTCCGGAAACAACTTGATTGCCAAATTCGTTGGCTCAATGTGGGGTGCTACTAAAAACTACTTTCTGAATCTCAGCAGTTGCACCCTCATACTAGTAGAATACTGTGCTCCTATTTGAAGGTAATCTCACACACACAGAGTTGACACCCACATAATGCTGCCTCACATATCATACTGGAACATTATAAAGAACAAAGAACAAAGAACAAAACAGCATGGGAAACAGGCCCTTCGGCCAAATGAGCCCACGCCGCCACCCCGATGTTCCCACCTCTACCCGTGATCCGTGTTTATGTTTATAAATCCAAGGATTAAAAACCAAATTTGAGACAATTTAGGGAGAATTTGTTTTGCCAATTAGCCTAAGAGCACATCTTTGGGATGTGGGAAGAAACCGGAGCACCAGGAGAAAACCCACACAAGCACGGGGAGAATGCGCAAACTCACACAGACAAAGGCCCAAATCCATATATCTGCACAGCACAGCGATAGTCACTGAGCTGGTGTGTTGCCCATCAAATGGTCCAGGTCAAGCGTACACTAACAACGTGAAGCATTACGATACTCCTGAAAATTCCAAGAGCAGTCCTCTCACGACCCATCGCGTGTATGCCCCTTGTTAGACAACAAGGTGACCAAAGCACCTGTACAATAAAAACAAGTACATCAATATCATCATCTACTTACACACTTCCCAGGGACTCCCAAGACTCATGATCCCTATTTTAAATCAGTTTTCTATACCCCTCCATTCCCATTTTGTTCATGTGCCCATTTAAGTATTTCTTAAATAACTCCAGAGTACCTGCTTCCACCGCTTTACTTGGCAGCACATTCCATATCCCCACCACCCTCTGTGTGAAAAAACTCCCTCTAGCAACCAAATTATACCTTACCCCCCTCACCCTAAGCCCGTGACCCCTCGTGCTATTTGAGTCCATCCTAGGAAAAAGCTTAACTTAACTTAACTTAACTTAACTTAGACTGGGCGGAGAAGTGTCAGATGGACTTCAACGCGGATAAATGTGTTGTGGTCCATTTTGGCAGATCCAATGGGATGAATGAGTACACTATCAAAGGTAGGAGTCTTAGCTGTGTGGAAGAGCAGAGGGATCTTGGGGTCCGGGTCCATAAGACTCTCAAATCTCAAATTAAGAAAGCTTACGGTGTACTGGCCTTCATTCATCGAGGGATTGAGTTCAGGAGTCAGGAGGTAATGCTGCAGCTTTATAGGACCCTTGTCAGACCACACTTGGAGTACTGTGCGCAGTTCTGGTCGCCTCACTATAGGAAGGACGTGGAAGCTATTGAAAGGGTGCAGAGGAGATTTACAAGGATGTTGCCTGGATTGGGAGGCATGCCTTATGAAGACAGGTTGAGGGAGCTGGGACTGTTCTCCCTGGAGAGACGAAGGTTGAGAGGCGACCTGATAGAGGTTTACAAGATGTTGAGAGGAATAGATAGGGTGGACTCTCAGAGACTATTTCCCAGGGCTGAAATGGTCGCGACGAGAGGGCACAGATTTAAGGTGCAGGGAATCAAGTACACAGGGGATGCTAGGGGAAATTTTTTCATTCAGAGGGTGGTGATTGAATGGAACCGACTGCCGTCGGTGGTGGTCGAGGCGAACTCGCTGGGGTCTTTTAAAAGACTTCTGGATGAGTATATGGGATCCAATGGGATTGGGGGTTATAGATAGGTCTATGGCTGGGTAGGTTTTGATGTGTTCGGCACAACTTGTGGGCCGAAGGGCCTGTTTGTGCTGTAGTGTTCTATGTTCTATGTTCTATCTTAACCCTGTTTACTCTTTTTATACCCCTCATAATCTTGTACACCTCTATTAGATCTCCTCTAAGTCCACGTCTTTCTAAGGAAAACAGTCCCAATTTGCCTAACCTCTCCTTATAACTCTGACCTTCCATACCAGGCAGCATCCTGGTAAACCTCCTCTGCACTCTCTCCAGAGTCTCCATGTCCTTCCGGTAGTAAGGCGACCAGAACTGGACGCAGTATTCCAAATGAGGTCTAACTAATGTTTTATACAACTGCAACATTAAAGGCCAGCTCTTGTACTCTATACCCCTTCCTATAAAGGCTAGCATACTATATGCTTTCTTCACAACTTTCTCCACTTGCTCTGCCACCTTCAGAGACTTGTTCACCTGCACCCCCAGGTCCCTCTGCGTTTCTATACTCTTAATAGATCTACCCTTTATCATATACCTCCCCCTACATTCTTTCTGCCAAAATGCATCACCTCACATTTATCAGGATTGAATTCCATCTGCCATCTATCTGCCCAAGCTACCAGCCTATCTATGTCCTGCTGCATTGCCTGACAATGCTCCTTACTATCCGCAAGTCCAGCCATCTTTGTATCATCTGCAAACTTGCTGATCACTCCACTTACTCCCTCTTCCAAGTCATTTATATATATTACAAATAGAAGAGGTCCCAGTACCGAGCCCTGCGGCACACCACTAGTGACCGACCTCCAGCTAGAAAAACACCCTTCCACTATTACTCTCTGTCTTCTATTACTAAGCCAGTTACTTATCCATCTAGCTACCTGTCCTTGTATCCCATGAGCCTTGACCTTCTCAACTAACCTCCCATGAGGGACTTTGTCAAACGCCTTACTGAAATCCATATAGACGACATCAATGGCTCATCCTTCATTGACTGTTTTTGTCACCTCCTCAAAAAATTCTACCAGATTCGTAAGGCACGACCTCCCTTTAACAAAGCCATGCTGCGTATTCTTAATCAGATCATAACGCTTTATGCTTAAAACCACATCCTTGGCGCGCTATCCTGGTAATTACCACTTCTCCATGTATCCGTCAACTTACAACAACGCACAAAATGATTGATAAAATTCACAATGCCTCCCATCTGCCACTTTGAGAAGGCCAATCTGGAAAACCTCTCCCACACAGGACTTCAACACAAATTCCATCTGGACAAATTAATGGGAAGCATTGGACATGATAAACATGTACCTGGTCTCAACGGGGAGGCAATGACCTTGTGGTATTATCATTAGACTATTAATTCAGAAACTCAGCTAATGTTCTGGAGATCTGGCTTTGAATCCCACCATGGCGAATGATGGAATTTGAATTGAAGAAAATATCTAGAATTAGGAATCTATTGATGACCATGAAACCATTGTTGATTGTTGGAAAAACCCATCTTGTTCACTAATACCTTTAGGGAAGGAAATCTGCCATCCTCATCTGGTCTGGCTTACAAATGAATCCAGAGCCAAGCAATGCAGTTGATTCTCAAGTGCCCTCCAAGGTAACTAGGGATGGACAATAAATGCTGGGCAGCCAGCGACGTCCATGTCCCACGAATGAATTTAAAAAAAGCCATCTGGTTTCAACCTTCCAAGGAAAGAGTGGTCCACCCTCAATAGGTTCAGGACTGACCATGGCCCCTGCTTGGCTAACCTCCACTGTGCCAGCTCTCTAATGTGCCTATGGAAAACAGCAAATTCTGCATCACATCATAGAAGTGTGTCCAATGTACAGACTCAGCAGAGGCCAATCTATACTTAACACAGCAGGACCAGGAAAAACTGTTTGGCTTAGGGACTTTGCATTCACTAAATACTTAAAGATTCTTATGGTGGGTCTGCACTATGCATGTGGATACCAATCTGTCCACTTAGGAAAGTCGTGGGAAGTGTCAGGTAGTTTCTTGGGAGCATGAATCTGATGAATCTGGTCTTCATTCCATTTTATCTTCATTGTGACAGGGAAGAGCACATTCTTCAGGTGCAACTAAAGAGAAAATTTATTCACGTAACTCGTCTGTGAAACTTATCTCAGTGATTCTATCAGTATGAGCTCTTTGATCGTAAATAATCATAAAAAATGAAACAGGTTAAAGCGAATTAATGTAACAGTCATTTATTTTTACTGAGACAATTTTAGGCCAAACTGGTTGAAACTGAAAATAGGTAGCCTTGGGGAATTTCAAAGTCCTAAAATAAAAGTTTATTTATTAGTCACAAGTAGGCTTACATTCACACTGCAATGGAGTTACTGTGAAAATCCCCCAGTCGCCACACTCTGGTGCCTGTTTGGGTATACTGAGGAAGAGTTTAGCAAGGCCAAAGCACCTAACCAGCACGTCTTACAGACTGTGGGAGGAAACCTAATCAGACACAGGGAAAATGTGTAAATTTCATACAGACAGTGATCCAAGCCAGGAATTGAACTCGAATCCCTGGCTCTGTTAAGACTCTTTCAATCCCCTAGCCGTCAATGGGGTTTCCCATTCCCTGCACAACCTACTACTGGGAAACCTGTGACAGGGGTTTGCTGACAGTAGAACTGGAAGATCCCATTGGTGAAAACAGCACGATAATTCCAGCCTAAGAATGGAAAATTGCACTCACGTTAGGACACTGAGGCCAACTTTGACGTCTACATTACCATCTTGCAGAAATCAGGCAATTTAGCACATATCAGGTGAAATGATAAATTGGGCTTTACTTGAACAATAATACCTGAACTTTTCATGTAATATTGCTGGAATGTTTTATTCTGATTATTGGATGATACCTCCCAAGCTGCATGCCTAGATCTTTTTCCAACTTAATCAAGTAACTTTAAATTAGTTTCAACACTAGTAGCAACTTAAGGATTGAATAGTACACTCGTGGTTAGGAAACAGGGCTTGGAACTGTTTTAAGGTCCTAAATTCACCCACAACAAATCTTTGGGATTTTGACGAGGTCATTCCCTTAATTGCTATATTGGATTTGGTACTGGATAATGAACCAGAACAGGTGTTAGACTTGGAGGTGAGTGAGCACTTTGGTGATAGTGACCACAATTCGGTTACGTTTACCTTAGTGATGGAAAGGGATGGGCACATACCGAATAACAGTAGTTATAGCTGGGGGAGAGGTAATTATGAGGCTATTAGGAGAGATTTAGGATGCATTGGGTGGAGCAGGATATTGCATGGACTGGGGACATCTGAAATGTGGAGCATATTTAAGGAACAGCTTCTGCATGTCCGTAATAAATATGTACCTGCCAGGCAGGGAGGAAGTGGTCGAGTGAGGGAACCATGGTATACTAGGGAAGTTGAATCTCTGGTGAAGAGGAAGAAGGAGGCTTATATAATGATGAGACGTGAAGGCTCAGCTAGGGCACTGGAGAGCTATAAATTAGCCAGGAAGGAGCTAAAGAGGGAGTTGAGAAGAGCTAGAAGAGGACACGAGAAGACTTTGGCAGATAGGATTAAGGAGAATCCTAAAACTTTTTACAGGTATATAAATAATAAAAGATTGGTTAGGGCAAGATTAGGGCCAGTCAGAGATAGCAGTGGGAAGTTGTGCGTGGAGCCTGAGGAGATAGGAGAGACACTGAATGAGTATTTTTCATCAGTACTCACGCAGGAGAAAGACAATGTTGTCGGGGAGAATACTGCGATACTACGTTGTAGACTGGGCAGGATTGAGGTTCATAAGGAGGAGGTGTTAGCGAATCTTGAGGGTATGAAAATTGATAAGTCCCCTGGGCCAGATGGGATTTACTCTAGGATTCTCTGGGAGGCTAGAGAGGAGATTGCAGAGCCTTTGGCTTTGATCTTCATGTTGTCGTTGGCTACAGGTATAGTGCCAGAAGACTGGAGGATAGCAAATGTTGTCCCTTTGTTCAAAAAGGGGAGTAGGGACCATCCTGGAAATTATAGACTGGTGAGCCTGACTTCTGTTGTGGGCAAAGTCTTGGAAAAAATTATAAGGGATGGGATTTATAAGCATCTAGAGAGAAATAAATTGATTAGGGACAGTCAGCACGGTTTTGTGAATGGTAGGTCATGCCTCACAAACCTTATTGAGTTTTTTGAGGAGGTGACCAAAGAGGTAGATAAGGGTAAGGCAGTTGATGTAGTGTATATGGATTTTAGCAAAGCGTTTGATAAGGTTCCCCATGGTAGGCTACTGCAGAAAGTGCAGATGCATGGGATTGTAGGTGATTTAGCAGTTTGGATTAGGAATTGGCTAGCTGATAGAAGACAGAGGGTGGTGGTTGATGGGAAATATTCAACCTGGAGTGCAGTTACAAGTGGTGTACCTCAAGGATCTGTTTTGGGACCACTGCTGTTTGTCATTTTTATAAATGACCTAGATGAGGTGTAGAGGATTGGATTAGTAAATTTGCTGATGATACCAAAGTAGGGGGAGTTGTAGACAGCGAGGATGGATGTTACAGTTTGCAGAGGGACATAGATAGGTTGCCGAGCTGGGCCGTGAGGTGGCAAATGGAATTCAATACGGATAAGTGTGAGGTGATTCACTTTGGTAGGAATAACAGGCATATGAAATATAGGGCTAATGGAAGGACCCTTAATAGTGTTGTCGAGCAGAGGATCTTGGGGTACAAGTACATAGCTCTTTGAAAGTTGGCACCCAAGTTGATAAAGTTGTTAAGAAGGCGTACGGTGTGTTAGCTTTTATTGGTAGAGGGATTGAATTTAGGAGCTGTGAGGTTATGTTACAACTGTACAAAACTCTGGTGCGGCCGCACTTGGAGTATTGCGTACAGTTCTGGTTGCCGCATTACAAGAAAGATGTGGAAGCATTGGAAAGGGTGCAGAGGAGGTTTACCAGGATGTTGCCTGGTATGGTGGGAAGGCCTTATGAGGAAAGGCTGAGGGACCTGAGATTATTTTCATTAGAGAGAAGAAGGTTACGAGGTGACCTAATTGAAGCGTATAAGATGATCAAAGGACTGGATAGGGTGGATAGTGAGAGCCTTTGTCCTCGGATGGTGATGACCAACACGAGGGGACATAACTTTAAATTAAGAGGTGGTAGTTATAGGACGGATGTCAGAGGCAGGTTCTTTGCACAGAGGGTGGTGAGGGCGTGGAATGCCCTGCCTGCAGCAGTTGTGGACTCGCCTACTTTGGGGGCATTCAAATGGTCAGTGGATAGGTATATGGATGATATTGGAATAGTTTAGGTTGGAAGGTCCACTGGCCGGCACAACATCGAGGGCCGAAGGGCCTGTACTGCGCTGTAGTGTTCTATGTTCTATGTCATGGAGACAAGTTTCTTTCCAATTCAGGATAGCAAATGAATTCTCAAAGCTGTGGGTGGTTGGGCAGGGGCGGGGGAGGGGGCGGGGGAGGGGGGTGCACATGGTGACATTCAGAGATAATGACATTGTTCAGTGAATGGTAGATAATGGAGAGCAGCTCTCTCAGAAACATTTCTAGAATCAGTTAGAGACAGGAAGCAGTCAAGCCAACATTGTGGTGATGGGTTGGGGGGATTTCCTCTACAGGATAACCTTTGGCTGAACCCGTACCCAGCCAGATGGAGATAGCCTATGAGCCTGACTCAGCAGCCCTGACATTCTGGCCTTCTTTCATGGGATGTGGGCATTGCTGTGAACTCAGCGATGTGTGTTGGCCATTTCCAATGCTCAGGCATTTCAAAGGATAGGTAAGAGCCTGGGATGAAGGGGGGAGGGGAGAGGAGAGGGAAGGGGGGCAGCGTTGGAGCCGCATGCCAGCCAGGTGATGGTGACGGATGGCAATAGTGAACCAGATGGTTTTTTGCAACTCTTCACCAATCATTGTTGAATTCTCACCCTCCCTCCCTGACCCCACTGGCTTCCACTGACTTCTTTAATGCTCACTATCCATTCCTATCACAATGTCCACAGAACTCATTCCCTATCCTCCCCTCCCCCCTCCGTAACCATCAGCTGACACTACAGACCTTTCCCTCAGAATCCGTTTTCCCTCTTGCCCAGCATATCTATTGACACCACCCCCTCTCCCCCAAGGCCCATGCTCTATCACAGCCCCTTTCCCACCCTCCCTCTCCATACCAGCTCAACCATTCCACGACCCCCAACACATTTCTCTTTTTTTCCTATCATCCTTGTCGTCAGGAGGTGTAGTTTCTATCTGCAGGAGGTGGAGTTTCTATCTATAGGAAGTGAAGTTTCTATCTATAGGAGCTGAAGTTTCTGTCTACATGAGATGGAGTTTCAAACTGAATGTCAATGGCTTTATGAGGTATTATTGAACTGCTGCAAAGAGGATTAGGTGCGGGAGAGGAATAAAATGGTTCGGTGTAGTTTGATAAATGATGGCCAAGCAAAGAAAGGACATGAATATAGCCTGATAGGAAATATAGGTAACTTCAGAACTGAAGTTTTAATGCCAGGCTGTGAATGTGTAACCTGAAACTACAAGAAGTGACCTCAACAAATGCCTTTGATTTTACGACAGGCAATAAAGTAATCAGATCACAGGACAGGATGGAAAACACCATATATCCCTGAAAATAAATTCATTCGAATTGATCAAATGAAAAAGAACCAGGTACGAAACAAAATCAGAAAGACTGAGGACAACTGGCCCTAAGGTCAGGCAGCCTGCAATAAACTAATTTGAACAATATACCCCTAGTCAGGGCCTCCATGTGGAAATGCAAGTTTCTCAGCCAGGCTCAGAGGATAAAGACTGAAATTTTGAAACCAGTATTGGAAGAACCACAAAAGCAATACGAAGGAAACTCAACTTCCAAGCTTAACAAAAACTGATCCCTCTCCATGCCCCACAAGCACGAATGGATAGAGACATCCCTACAGCCATTAAATTAGTAAGAAACACCTATCACTTAGCAGAGTAGATTTATAAGTATTAATTTGTGATACAGTATTAGAGATGCAATCTTGTAGTAAACATAAGCATTTAAATCTTGTTTATCTTTTAGTAATAAAGATGAGATTTGATTTAAAGACAAAGTTATTGTATTTATCAATTAGCTGGAGCAATGTTCTCAGTTAACACACTAAATTCTCCCTCTCCTGTTCAGGCGTCCATACATACCCAACCACTTTAGTCCTCTCCCCCCACCTAATCCTCTTTGCAGCAGTTCAATAATACCTCATAAAGCCATGGACATTTGGTTGGAAACTCCACCTCCTGCAGATAGAAACTCCACCTCCTGCAGATAGAAACTCCACCTCCTGTAGATAGAAACTCCACCTCCTGTACATAGAAACTCCAATTCCTGCAGATAGAAACTCCTCCTCCTGCAGATAGAAACTCCTCCTCCTGCAGATAGAAACTCTACCTCCTGCAGATAGAAACTCCATCTCCTGCAGATAGAAACTCCACCTCCTGCAGATAGAAACTCCACTTCCTGCAGATAGAAACTCCACCTCCTGTAGATAGAAACTCCACCTCCTGTACATAGAAACTCTAATTCCTGCAGATAGAAACTCCACCTCCTGTAGATAGAAATTCCTCCTCCTGCAGATAGAAACTCCACATCCTGTAGATAGAAACTCTACCTCTTGCAGATAGAAACTCCATCTCCTGCAGATAGAAATTCCACCTCCTGCAGATAGAAACTCCACTTCCTGCAGATAAAAACTCCACCTCCTGTACATAGAAACGCCACCTCCTGTACATAGAAACTCCAATTCCTGCAGATAGAAACTCCACATCCTGTAGATAGAAACTCTACCTCTTGCAGATAGAAACTCCACCTCCTCTAGATAGAAACTCCACCACCTGTAGGTAGAAACTCCACCACCTGTAGGTAGAAACTCCACCTCCTGTAGGTAGAAACTCTGCCTCCTATAGATTAAAAACTCCCCCTCCTATACATAAAACTCTGCATCTGTAGATGGAAACTTCACCTCCTGCAGATACGAACTCCACTTCGTGTAGATAGAAACTTCATCTCCTGTGGATGGAAACTCCACCTTTTGCAGATGGAAACTGCACCTCCTGTAAATGGAAACTCCGCCTCCTGAGGATAAAAATTCCACTTCCTGTAGGTAGAAACATCATCTCCTATGGCTTGAAACTCTGCCTCCTGTAGATAGAAAGTCAATTTCCTGTAGATAAAAGCTCTGCCTCCTGTAGCTAGGAACACCTCCTCCTATAGCTAAAAATGCTTCCTCCTGTAGATAGAAAGTCAATTTCCTATAGGTAGTAACTCTGCCTTCTATAGATAGAAAGTCCACCTCCTATAGCTCGAAACTCCACCTCATGTTGATAGAAACTCCTTCTCCTGTCGCTAGAAAATCCATTTCCTGTAGATAGAAACTCTGCCTTGTATAGATAGAAACCCTGCCTCCTGTACATAGAAATTCCATCTTGTATAGATAGAAAACCCGCTTCCTATAGATAGAAACTCTGCCTTATATAGATAGAAACCCCATCCCCTGTAGATAGAAACTTCGCCTTGTATATATAGAAACTCCGCCTCTTGCAGATAGAAGCTCCGCCTTGTATAGTTAGAAACTCTACCCCCTGTAGCTAGAAACTTCACCTCTTATAGATAGAAACTCCCCCTCCTATAGATAAAAACTCCTGTAGTTAGAAACTCAGCCCCCAGTAGATAGTAACTATGCCTCTTGTAGATAAAAACTATGCCTCCTGTAGATAGAAACTCTGGCCCTGTAGATAGAAACTCCACTTCCTGTAGATAGAAACACCACCTCTTGTAGGTAGAAACTCCCCTCTCCCTCCTCCATACCCCCATCCTGGAAGCTGTTGCAATGATGATCTACATAGTTGATGTTCCACATGCCACTTCTGCATGTGTTGTTCCAGGATCTTGATCGCTTGAGACCACCATCTCTCAACCTCTGCAACTGCCCCAGGCCCTCTTCCATGGAAGACTCCACAGGTTCATACCATGATGGTCTAGATGTGCTCAGGCTTGATGTGATATCCCGCTGAAGATTGAATGATTGGTTGAGGGGAGAAAGAAATTCCAATTGGGCCTTCATCTTCATCCTCCCCTTGTTTCCTCTCCCCTCATCCCCATCTCTGCCCCCTCTCTTCCCCCGTCCCTTCATTCCCCTTCCCCCCCATCCTTATCCCTCTCCCTTACCTCCCCTCCTCTCCCTCTCTTCCCTCCTCTCCCTACCCTCCCTTATCCTCCCCTCCTCTGTCTATCATTACACCCACCACAGGACGGACTGGAAAATTCCACCCTTGTTTTACCTTGCAAAATGGAAAACCTCACACTTTATTGATTAATGCCCATTAACCATAATCCTATGTTTGTCCCTCATGTACAATACATCCACCTTCTCTTTATCTATCTAATTAATCACTTTTTCAAACAACTTTACCAAGTGCCAGAAGTAACTCACCATCAACCTATTGAGTCATTTATCTCCAAATGTGCAAAGCATCAGATTGTAAGAGATTGCCTATAATTAACACTAGACTAACTGTTTTAAAGTGACCAAGCATATCCTCTTCAATCTTGAATAGAACTGTGTGTGTCTCTGCGCTGGCACAGGGTGTAAATGATGGGTTTTCAGTGAAAAGATTCTTGTCCAAGGTGGATAAGGGCTGGGGCTGGTGGGCTGTCTGGAAATATTTCTTGACCTGTTGGTATCCGTAAGAGAGAGAAGACAGATTTAGTTCATGAATAGGAGAATATAACATCGCATATCACTCACTTAGGGAGGACACATCAGTACTTATTTTCTGGGAGTGACCAATCTCACTTCTACCACAGACATGATCCCTGGTCTCCCCTTTCAACTTGGCTGTCTCTTCCTCAAGTGGAATGAGCTCCAGGATGTCCGCTGTCCCTCCTCTCATCTAGATCTCTAAATCTCTGACTAGGTTTCAGTCATAGTGCAAAAACTAGCCTTTCTAGTTTGTTTGTGCCAAATGTCATGTTTCCTAATACAGCAGCGTATGAATTTGACATTTTCAGCCCTGAAGTACCAGCAATAAAGCATCCATTACCTACGCACTCTTTAGCTCTCTGGGATTCTTTCCAGCAATGTAGATCAAGGATATGACCACAAGCTTATCTTTTGTTTCCAATGTACTTTTTCACAAGTCTGCAAAGACCAGATAACATGCCAACGTAGAAACATTATCCACTTCTTCCATCTTACTGGCCAAACAACTTAAATCACGAGTCTCTTGAATATATTTATCCATATTAACTACAGCCAACTGGTGACAAAAACTTCTCCCAGTAATAAAGCAATTCAATTAAAGAAAAACGTTAACTCATGTACCAAAAGTGGACCAAAGTTGGTGTGTTCCATACAGGGAATAACCAAACCAAACTTGTCCAAATTACTCATCCAGTTCCTGGGAATTTTCTGTAATTCACTAAAACCTCTTTTGTTATTAGTATGTTTGGTATTGATATGTAAACAAACTTTAATCAGTTAAAAATAATATGTGAGGGATATTCACAGTAATTTCATTGCAGTGTTAATGTAAGCCTACTTGTGGCAAAAACAAATAAACTAAAACTATGTTTGCCAGAGCTGTCAAGTCTGTACTAAACAATTTGCAAAATGATACAGGAGCAATTAAGGATACGTTAAATAACATGCTCCCGTCACACTGCTCAGTAATATTTTTTCTTTCAGTTTCAGTGCTACTCAAACAACAAGCTAAAAATTCCCTTTGACTGAGTTTGGAGAAATCAAAAGATCTCATCATTTCCACTGTACGATTGTAACAACAACATAACACTGTATGTTACTGATACCAGATCATACAACATTGTGTATTACTGATACCAAATCGCATACCAATATCTCGACATTGAATTTGGATAACGTTCCAAGACATTTTATACGGGCATTACCAAACAAAATTTAACATCAAACCAAGTTATGAGAGCAGCTTGGTCATCATATCTAGAGGTAACAAGGGTAATCAGAATTACAGCAATAGATAAGCTAATACAGGGTGGAATCATGGGAGTATGAATAGGCACACTTCATGAGAGTATGGAGAAGTGGTCACTGCCAACTCGGGGTCAAATAGGACCCCAATCTCAGACAGTTGCCAGGGACAGGTATGAAGTCTGTAACTAGGAAATGAAGTTTGTGACAGAAACTGTGACAGGTTAGTATCATCTTAAAAATAAACAAAGCCTGATTTCATGCAGGATGGTGGCATTTAACCCGTTGATGGCAATGGCGTTTTTTTCTATCATATTGTGTGGCACTTTGTTTAAAAAAATACTTTTGTAGTAAAGGTTAACATCCCATTTAGTTTCTTTTTTGCTTGCTTTACTTGCATGTCAACTTCTTGTAATTTGTCCAGAAGAACATCCAGATCCCTTCCAATTCTCAATATTTCCCAATCTCTCACCATTAAAAAAAAACTTTGCTTACTCTGCTTTCCTATTCTTCCTGCCAAAGTGAATAACCTCACATTTTTCCATGTTAAATTCATATGTCCCATGGAATTGTCCACTCACTTAATCCTGTTTAAATCGCTTTGCAATGCTTTTGCGTCCATTTCAAGTTTAGTTTCCAACTTAAATTTGCATTGCCAGCAAACTTGGATGCATTACACTTGATTCCCACATCAAAACCATTGATATAGATTGGAAAAGGTGAGGCGCATGGACTATTCATTGCAACAACCCATTAGTTACAGCCAGCCAACCTGATATTGCTTCATGTATTGTTACTCTCTGTGTTCCACAATCTACTTGTATCTTTTACTTGGACAAGTTGCAGAGCTGGGCCGAGAGGTGGCAAATGGAGTTTAATGTGGAAAAGTGTGAGGTAATGCACTTTGGCAGGAACAATAAATGTGTAGAGTATAGGGCTAATGGTAGGGCTCCTAATAGTGTTGAGGAACAGAAGGATCTTGGTGTATGTGTCAATAGATCCCTGAAAGTAGGCAGTCAAGTGGATAAAGTTGTTAAGAAGGCATATGGAGTCTTAGCTTTTATTGGTAGGGGGATTGAATTTAGGAGCCGCAGCATCATGTTGCAACTGTACAAAACTCTAGTGCGGCCGCACTTGGAGTATTGTGTGCAGTTCTGGTCCCCACATTATAAGAAAGATGTGGAGGCATTGGAGAGGGTACAGAGGAGGTTTACCAGGATGTTGCCTGGTATGGAGGGCAGGTCCTATGAAGAGAGGTTGAAGGATTTGAGGTTGTTTTCGTTAGAAAGGAGGCGGCTAAGAGGGGATCTTATTGAAGCATATAAGATGATTAGAGGTTTAGATAGGGTGGACAGTGATAGCCTTTTTCCTAGGATGGAGAAAGCTAGCACGAGGGGACACAGCTTTAAATTAAGGGGTATGAGTTATAGGACGGATATCAGAGGTAGGTTCTTTACTCAAAGAGTGATTAGGGAGTGGAATGCCCTGCCTGCAGCTGTTGTAGATGCGCCAAGTTTGGTGGCGTTTAAGAGGTTAATTGATAAGTATATGGAAGAGAAGGGAATGGTTTAGTTTGGAGGGGCATTGCTTTTTATTTTGGTCGGCACAACATCGAAGGCCGAAGGGCCTGTTCTGTGCTGTAATGTTCTATGTTCTATGTTAGTATACTACCCCAAATCCCATAAACTTTCGTGCAGCTCTTTATCAAGTGATCTTTGAAAATCCAAATATACTCTCACTTACCCATTCGAGTAAGGGAGGCAGTTGCATAGTGGTATTGTCACTAAGTTAGTCATCCAGACATCTATAGTAATGCAGTGAAGACCTGAGTGCAAATTCCATCAGGACAGATGGTGAAATTTGAATTCAATAAAAATTTGGGAGTAGGGATTCTCCCCCAGAGCAGGGTAGGAAGCATAAGCGGAGGCCGTTTAATGGACTTCCAGCTGGGCATTATGACCTCTCTGTGTTTTGGGGCCCGAGATTTCCAGCATCTTCAGCTCCAGATTTACATCTTACTCGCAGGCCTGCGACTGAAGACTCCAGGTCTGTTAGCCTTTTCTCCCCTCGCCCCCAACAGGAGTGGTTCATTCCATTGAGGCTCACAAAAACTCCTCACTACTGGAGAGCTGGGGGACTGACTCTGCTGGAGTGAAGAGAGGCCATGGAGGCTTCCAAGGAGGTCAGGAGTAAGGGGGAGTGCCCTCTGGGCATTGCCAGCACGGCAGAGGGAGGTGTTTGATACTGTGAGGGATGGTTGAAGCTGGCAATGGGGGTGTGGGATTGGGAGATTGGGATTGCTGAGGAGGCATGGGGGGCACATCCGGCTGTCCCAGAGATGTCTGCAAGAACAACAATTGGGGAATGGGGACTGGGGGGAATCAGTAAGCAAGCGATCTGAAGACCAGCAATGCGGGGCCGTTGCATATGCACTGATCTCAGCTCTGACAGATCGGCCCATGCACAGCAGCCTGTTGCTGGCCTCTCTAGTGGGAGTCACAGATTTTCAGCACAAATCTCCCGGAGGCACTCTGCAGTGCTCAGAGTGTGGGAGATTCATTTCAGAAATCTTGGTATTCAGTTTTTAGGCAAATTTGGCACTTAGAAATTTTTTAGGAGAATCCTGGCCCTGGAATTAAAAGTCTAATGATGACCATGAAAGCATTGTTAATTGTTGTAAAAACCATCTGGTTTACTAAGAACTTTTAAACCTGTCACCCTGGCGCACACCTGAATCCATTCCACAGCAATGTGGCTGCCTCTTTATCGTTCAGCATAGATGAGCAATGAATGCTGGCTCAACTACTAACATGATGTAGAGATGCCGGTGTTGGACTGGGGTAAACACAGTAAGAGGTCTGACAACCCCAATTTTAAATCCAACCCATTTATTTGATAGTAAACTTGTAAGCTTTCGGCTTTTGTAGCCTTCTTCGCCTGGAGAAGGCTACAGAAGCCAAAAGCTTGCAAGTTTACTATCAAATAAATCAGTTGGATTTAAAATTGGTGTTGTCAGACCTCTTACTGTATCAACTACTAACACCCACATTTCAAGAACAAATATAAAAAAAACCTCAAAAAATTCTTAATAGCTTTATCAAACATGATTTCCCTTCATGTATCTTGTTGGCTCTGCCCAATTACATTATGGTTTTCTTCATGTCTTGTTAACATATCCCTAAAAGTAGATTCTGTCATTTTCCCTCTTGATATCAGGATAAATAATCTATAGTTTTTTGCTGCATCTTTTCTAGAACAGTGGAGTTATATTTTACTACCTTCTAATTCACGGCGACTGACCGGAATCTAGGGAATCTGGAAAATCAAATTCAATGTACCCATTCCAGCCATCTCCTTTAAGACCTTAATGTGTATGCAATCAGGTCCAGGGGAATTATTGGCTTTTAATCCCACTAATTTTTCCAGTGCTATTTCTTAACTGATATCCTTAACTTGCCATTGTCAAATTCACAAAAGATATAATTTATTTATGAAGACATTGGCTGTTTCAGTGACTGGGGCAGAAATCTGTTTGGAGGGTTTTAAACATGGAGTTGCGAGAAAGATGGGCAAGGATTTTGGGAAATGATAACACACACATGAGGATCTTGGAGAGGGAAAGGACAGGGAGCCGAAGGTGGATGGTTTGAGAAAAGGGA
Organism: Sphyrna mokarran; assembly: GCA_024679065.1. Lineage (NCBI taxonomy): Eukaryota > Metazoa > Chordata > Chondrichthyes > Carcharhiniformes > Carcharhinidae > Sphyrna > Sphyrna mokarran. The sequence continues at coordinate 49,544,226 of JAGIQG010000012.1, read as the reverse complement.
TAATGATGGTGTACGATGGTATCTGAGGAAAGTGAACCATCAGCAATATTAACTAACATAGGACATCATTGAGCAGGAACTGGTTGGAGTCACTGACATTATGACAACAGTAAGAGGTCTGGCAACACCAATTTTAAATCCAACCGATTTATTTGATAGTAAATCAGCTAGCTTTCGGTGTTTGTGCCTTCGTCAGGCGAATGAGGTATTCTGGTCTCCAAAAGCACACATATCAGCACAGACAGTTTACAGATTGCTGATTAGAATGCGAATCCTTGCACCTAACCTGCTATTCAATTCTTAAAGTGGCTAACAATGTGAGTGCAAGGAACACTGAGCATTGAGGTTAGAGAGATGTGTATTCTCTCCACACAGCACAGTAAGTGAGGTTTTTTTTGTAAGGATTAGGTGTAAGGATTCGCATTCTAATTCGCAGTAAACTGTCTGTGCTGATATGTGTGCTTTTGGAGACCAGAACACCTCATTCGCCTGACGAAGGCACAAACACCGAAAGCTAGCTGATTTACTATCAAATAAATCAGTTGGATTTAAAATTGGTATTGCCAGACCTCTTGCTGAGTTTACCCCAGTCCAACGCTGGCATCTCTACATCATTATGACAACATACATGCTAGTAGAGAAGTTCTGTAGAAAGGTCATAAGGACTCAAAATGTTAACTCTGTTTCTCTCCACAGATGCTGCCAGGTCTGTTGAATTTTTCCAGCATTTTCTGTTTTTATTGCTAATAAAGAATACTGATAAAAGATAAAGTTTATTAATTAGTGTCACAAGTAGGCTTACATTAACACTGCAATAAAGTTACTGTGAAGGTTGCTTCGTTGCCACGTTTGGGTGCCTATTCGGGTGCACTGAGGGAGAATTTAGCATGGCCAATGCACCTAATCACATGTCTTTCGGATTTTGGGAGGTAACTGGAGCACCTGGAGTTAACCCATGCAGACACAGAGAGAACTTGCAGACTCTGTACAGACAGTGACTCAAGCCGGGAATCAAACATGGGTCCGCGGCACTGTGAGACAGCAGCGCTAACCACTGTGCCATCTGATGTCATGTGTCTTGATTGAATGTTCAATGGCGCAACAAGACGATCACTTCTCAAAAGACACCGATTCTCCCACATTCGATGTGCCATCATCACATTTGGTGCTTTATGTAAATTTGAAAAATTATTTCAAACATTTGAAACATCCAGAGCAGTTCATGCAATGACATCACTGCATGCCTTGGTATTTTCTAAGATTTTCTTTGTGTGCGTTTTAAGAAAATGACTAACAGCTTCTTGAAAATCCCCAGGAAACCCAGAAACATTCTGTATCATAAACAAAATGCAATTCAAATGCTTTAAATTCAGAAGGAAAAAACATCTAACATTTTTAATTTGTTGTTTCAGTGAGATGTAAGAGGATAAAGATGAGTAGAAGAATCAGTTAAAGTTATGCCCTCATGATTTTATAAATCTTTATAAAGTGTGGCATGGGGCACAGTAGCATAGTGGTTCGAGGCGGTATAGTGACACAGTGATCAGCACTGCTGACTCATAGTGCCAGGGAACCGGGTTTGATTCTCAGCTTGGGTCATTGCCTGTGCGGGGTTTGCACATATACTCTGTGTCTGTGTGGATTTCCTCCTGGCGCCCCGGTTTCCTCCCAAAGTCCAAAGATATGCCTGTTAGGTGGATTAGCCATGCTAAATTGCCGCTGAGTGTCAGGGAGAGTAGCTAGGGTAAATATATGGGATTATGCGGAAAGGGTCTGGATGGGTTGTGGTTGGTCCAGACTCGATGGGCCAAATGGCCTCCATTTGCACTGTAGGAATCTATGATCCTATTATCCTCAGCATAGGGAGATGCAGAGGTAACTTTATAGAGCTTTATAAAATCACAAGGGACAGAGATAAGGTGAATAACCAAGGTCTTTTCCCCAGGGTAGGCTAGTCCAAAAATAGATTACATAGGTTTAAGATGAAAGGGGAAAAGTTTAAAAGGGACCCAAGGGGTAACGTTTTCACATGGAGAGTGGTGCGTGTATGAAATGAGTTGCCAGATGAGGTGGTGATAGAGGAGGGCATAATTACAATACTTAAAATACATTTGGACAATTTCATGGATAGGAAAGGTTTAAAGGGATGTGGGCCAAACATAGGCAAATGGGATTAGTTCCGCTTAGGAAATCTGGTAAGCCTGGATGAGTAGGGCCAAAGGGCCTGTTTCTGTGCTGTATATCTCTAAGACTCTTTGACTCTAGGAAACTCTGGAATGCACACGTGCTGACTGGGGAGTTTAGAAAATTAATGCATTTGTCTTAAATTGTTAAAACAGTAATCTTAAAAAATGGCCTCTGTTAAGAATACAGCATAAACATTGCAATCAAATATACTAAGAGAACATATAATGATATTCTTTTGATTACAGTAAGAAAATGTGCCCATCAAAGTTACATATGAAAAAATGCCCCTAGCTATCTAGTGCTCTGCCGGGGGTCAGGTTCCTCACTGTTGGTATGTACTCAGAAAATATAAGCTGCACAGTGAAAAAAAATTGAATTAACCTCATAACTTTCCAAATTATTATATATAATAATATATATAATAACTTGGAAAGTTATGAGGTGGAGATACCGGTGTTGGATTGGGGTGGTCACATACGAAATCCCACAACATCAGGTTAAAGTCTGAAGGTTTATTTGGAATCACAAGCTTTCAGAGTGCTGCTTCTTCATCAGGTGAATGCAAGTTATAATATAGCTATAAAATCTCGATGGCTAGAAAAATTACTAGCTGGGCACTGTTGGAAAATTGAGGCAGCAGTTGAGGGAATGCCTGGAGAAGGAAATATACAATAAAAACTGGGAAAAAAGGGTAAACGCCCAAACTGTCCATCCATTTTACGGTACACAAGACCAGCTCATACCAGTCCTCTTATTTCCTAGTTTTTATCCTTACATAATACAAGGTGAGACACAGGAATAGGAGCAAATTATTCAAACCATTCAGCCTGTCCCAACCTTCCATTAGACTATTGTTGACCTGTACCCATCTTTAATCCATATCCCTGGATGCCCTTAACTAACAAAAACCTGCCAATCTCTGGATTGATAATTTGAATTGACCCATCATCCATAATCTTTTGGGAAGCCAGGTTTCTGCACCTGCCTTTATAATTGGTTTGCTAGGCCTTGTTACAATTCTGCTAAATCTATCAATACATTCCTCTTCAAGTTCAGTGCTCCAAATGGTACACAATACTTCAGATTGTCTCTGACCAAGGCTCTGTTTATCTGAAGGATCACTTCTCCCATTTTGTATTCAGCCCCCTAGAGATAAAGGCCAACATTCCATTAATCTTTTTGATTGCTTTTTGTACCTATGCATTAGCTTTTAGTGATTTTGTGCACTCGAGCATCCAAATTCCTTTGCTGCTCTATATATTCCTTGCCATGAAACATTCTGTTGATGCCAATCTGCAACTTCCTTCTTCCATTTACTCTAGACAGCTCCTCTTGATATTCTGGACCTCCCAGGAGTAAGTTAAGAATAAGGGATGCAAGGAAGTCCAGCTTACCAGACTGCGCTGGAGGAATCAGTCTGCAACTCACTTGTCCTCTTCAGCCCTTGTTTACATATCCACATGTGGCGGCACAGTAAGAATTGCTGCCTCACATTGCCAGGGACTCAGGCTCAATTCTGGCTTGGGGTGACTGCCTGGTATTTGCACCTTCTCCCTGTGTCTGTGTGGATTTCCTCCAGTGTTCCGGTTTCCTCCCACAGTCCAAAAATGTGGAGATTAGGTGGCTTGGTAATGCAAAATTACCCCATTGTGCTCCAGGATGTGTAGTTTAGAGTGATTAGTGGGGTTATGGGAAAAGGGCAGTGAGTGGGCCTTGGTAAAATACTCTGTCAATGCAGACTCTGCACTGTAGGGATTCTGTGAGCTTAAAAATATTGCTGAATGATGTTCAGGAATCCAACCATGGCAGTCATTGTCAGCGCTGGTCTAGAAACTACCTCCTTCATCACAGGCACTACACTGACAGCATTTTAGATGTTAGTTATTCTTTGAATTTTTGCAATGCTAGGTCATTTCAGGTTATTTCTGGGGACATTTGCAGTATTCCTTTTCCCAATCAGTTGTGCTCAGAAACGCCTAGCAAGTCTCAGCTGCAATGTTTTCTAAAGCTGCCAAGTGTCAACTTTCTTAGAGGCATTGACACCAGGTTTTCGGGCAGTGCTCATTTATTACAGTGCAAAGTCTCCCAATCCTAGGAGCTCTTCATTTCACAATCCTAACAACTATCTCAGCAAGAGTAGCAGTCATGCAATGTTCAGCTTGTCGTCAGCCAGTAGCTCACATTATGAAGTTAAAGTGAAACCCTCTCCCACTTGTGGTTAAGAAAGTAGTTGTGCGTACTGAAGATTTGGTATTTTTCCCTGAGATTGATTTAGCCCCCTTCGTTACAACTTTGTAATTGCCTCACTTTATTGGTGAGCTTCATGAACCCAGAAACCTGTGGCCCTGATGTAAAAAACAGAAGCATCTGCTCGAATTGAATGATCAACATATTGACAACCTACCTCTCCTGAGGGGTATATCCATGTGCAGCCAAATGCACCCCAGTGAAATGCTGAAGTTGATATGTTGAAATGGCATATTGGTTAGCACAGCTGCCTCACGGTGTCAGGGACCCAAGTTTAAATCCTGGCTCGGGTCACTGTCTGTGCAGAGTCTGCAAATTCTCCCTGTGTCTGAAAGATGTGCTGGTTAGGTGCATTGGCCATGCTAAATTCTCCCTCAGAGTAACCAAACAGGTGCTGGAGTGTGGCGAAAGGGGATTTTGACAGTAACGTCATTGTAGTATTAATGTAAGCCCACTTATGACACTAATAAATAAATTTTAAACTTAAAGTGGGCCCCCTGACATGCCCTGGTGTTGACTCCCACATGGCACTAACTTCACACACTCCTCCACATTAAAATTCAGCCTTAACGGGGGTGATATTGAGCCCACTCTTGCTGTCTGCGGGAATGTTGAGGGAGGCTCAAGATCCGGAAGTCAGGTATCTTGCTGGTGACTTTGCAATTTTGGATTCTCCACTCCCCTCGCTGGCGACATCATCAGGTTCATGCCCATAATGAGTGTGCACCTGATTTACATGAATTTAAATATAATTAACCATCCCTCCTTGTCAGATAGTGACTTCCTGGACATCACATCTGCATGGTTTACAACAGGCTCATCTGGATGTGAATCTGTCATGGGGGTAACCCTGGGGCTGTAAGGTTGAGTATTACCACCAAGGGAGAGAGATGTGGCCAGGCAGTAGCTAGAAACATCACCCTGTCATTCTTTTGGCAAGATTTTGCAATGTATCTGCTGAAAACACATTGGAGGACAACTTGTGTTAACAATCTGCAACAAATAACTCTACCCCTACTTCCCCATCTCACTTCCAGAGCAAAGGTTCCAGGACTTCCACATTTTCAGATGTTGAAGGCTACAGTCACACTCCTATATCTTCCTTCAAGAGGAAAGTTCGCTGCATGAAGGTCCTTTATTTGTCATCATGTGGAATTCAGTCCAAGCGTTTGTGAGCATGTTTTTATGATTGCCTCAAACAGCAAAGGATTTTCATTTGAGACTTTCACTACTTTCCTACGTGTTAGGTTTGGAAGGGCAGTGGGAAACAAAAGAAAGTGCATGAGGTGTGCTGGGCCTGACACAACCTTATGCTAACAGTATGAAATCATGGCTCCTTTCCCTTATTTGGGACAGTTAAATCTGCTGGAGAAGTTAGAGAGTTTCAGGGCTTTGGGCTTTGCTGCATCAACCTTTGACATACTTTTGTGTGACAGCTTTTATGATCCAGTCTATTAAACCAGAAACTTTGCAAGCACAGACAGCCACCCTGGAAGTTTCAGGTCATCTATTAACTGTTTCAACGCAGAGAGACAATGGAAGAAAGTTCCCTTTTTCTGAAATCAGAATTCAACTTTGCATCAGGTGAACTGTTCAGTTTAGGGAAATGTAGAAACATAGAAGATTGGAGCACAAGGAGGCCATTTGGCCCTTTGAGCCTACTCTGCCATTCGTCACGATCAGGGCTGATCATCCAACTTAATAGCCTAATCCTGGTTTCTCCCCATAACCTTTGATCCTATTTGCCCCAACTGCTGTATCCAACCATCTCTTGAATACATTCAATGTTTTGGGATCGGCTACTTCCTGTGGTAATGAATTCCACAGGCTCACCACTCTTTAGGTAGTGAAATGTCTCCTCATCTCCATCTTAAGTGGTCTATCCTGAATCTTCAGACTGTGACTTATAGTTCTGGGCACAGCCATCATTGGGAACATCTTCCGTGCACCGACCTGTCTAGTCCTGTTAGAATTTTATAAGTCTCTATGAGATCCCCTTCATTCGCCTGAACTCCAGCGAAAACAGTCGTAACCTAGTCAATCTCTTTTCAAACATCAGTCCAGCCATTCCTGGAATCAACCTTCGCTGAACTCCCTCATGAGCAATAACATCTTCCCTCAGAAAAGGAGGCCAAAACTGCACACAATATTCTAGATATGGCCTCACCAAGGGCTAGTGTAGACACATTCTTTCTCCTATACTCAAAACTCTTGCAATGAAGGCCAACATACCAATTGCCTTCTTTATGCCTGCTGTACCTGCATGTTTGGCTTCAGTAATTGGTGACAGTGACATCCAGATCCTGTTGCACACATCTCTCTCCCAATTTACAGCCATTCAGGTAGTAACTTGCCATCTTGTTTTTGCTCTCAAAGTGAATAACCTCACATTTATCCAAATTATAGTGCATCTGCCATTGATTTGCCCACTCACCCAGCTTGTCCAGATCATGCTGAAGGATCTCTGCGTCCTCATCACAGTTCACCCTTCCACCCAACTTGGCATCATCTGCAAACTTTGAGATGTTACATTTTATTCCCTCATCCAAATTATTAATATATATTGTGAATAGCTGAAGTCCAATCATCGATCCTCACGGCGCCCCACTATTTACTGCCTGCCAATTTGTAAAGGACCCAATAATTCCTACTCTTTGTTTCCTTCCTGCCAACTAGTTTTCTGTCTATTTCTGTACACTTACCCGAATCCCATGAGCTTTAACATTGCATGATAATCTCTTATGTGGGACTTTGTCAAACATTTTCTGAAAATCCTAATATACCACATCTATTGGCTCTTTCTTACATCTTCAAAGAATTCCAACAGATTTGTCAAGCATGATTTCCCCTGCATAAATCTATGCCAATTCTGTCTGATCCTGTCACTACTTTCTAAATGCTCTGCTATAAAGTTCTTGATAATGGATTCAAGAATTTTCCCCACTACTGATGTTAGGTTTACTGGTCAATAATTCCCTGTTTTTTGTCAACCTTTCTTTTTGACTATCACAGTGACATTAGCCACCCTTCAATCTCAAGGGACTGTTCCCTTGAATCTGGAAGATGACTATTAATGCCTCCACTATTTCTACACCCACTTCCTTAAGTACTGTGGGATGTAGATAATCAGGCCCTGGGGACTTATTCCCCCTTCTATCCCATCATCCACCTTCAATCCCATCAATATTCCCAACACCATTTCTTTACTAATATTGATCTCCTTCAGTTCTTCCCTCTCGTTAAATCTTGCATTCTCCAACATTTCTGGCATCTGATTTGTGTCCTCTTTTGTGAAGACAGAACCAAAGTATGTATTCAGTTGCTTAACCATTTCTTTGGCCCCTATTATACATTCCTCTATCTCTGTCTGTAGGGGACCCACATTCGTCTTCAACAACCTCTTTCTCTTCAAGTATTATAGAAGCTGTTAGTGCTAGTCTTCATGTTCCCTGCAAACTTATTTTTGTCTATATTTTCCCCATCATTATCAATCTTTTAGTCTTTGTTGAATTCTGAACTGCTCCCAATTCTTGAACTTGTTATTTTTCATGGTCAATCTGTAGGTTTCTTCCTTGGATTGGATACGATCTCTAATTTCCTTTGTAAGCCATGGATTGGCTTTCTGTTCCATTCTGCTTTTGTGCCAGACAGGAATAAACGGCTGTAGTTTCCCCACGCGTTCTTTGAATGTTTGCCATTGTCTATCCACTGTCATCCCTTAAGTAACTCTCTCCAGTCTATCAAGGTCAATGAACCATCAATATTCAGTGCTTGAATTGAATTGAAACATATTTAAAGTCAAAAAGTCATAGAGGTTTACAGCAAGGAAACAGGATCTTTGGCCCAAATTGTCCATGTCACCCCTTTTTTTTAACCCCTAAGCTAATCCCAATTGCCTGCATTTGGCCCATATCCTTTTATACACATCTTACCCATGTAACTGACTAAACGCTTTTTAAAAGACAAAATTGTACCCGCCTCTACTACTATAACTGGCAGCTTATTCCATACACTCATCATCCTTTGTATGAAAAAATTGTCCTTCTGGACCATTTTGTATCTCTTCCCTCTCACCTTAAATCTATACCTTTTGGAAAAAATATTATCTGTCTAGCTGATCTATGCCCCTCATTATTTTGTAGATCTCTATAAGATCACTCCTAAGCCTCTTATGCTCCAGGGAAAAAGTCCCAGTCTATTCAACCTTTTTTTATAATTCAAACCATCCTAGTAGCCTAGTAAATCTTTTCTGCACTCTTTCTAGTTTAATAATATCCTTTCTATAATTGGGTGATCAGAACAGTGCATAGTATTCCAAGTGTGGCCTTACCAATGTCTTGTACAACTTCAACAAGATGTCTCAACTCCACATTCAATGTTCTGACCAATAAACCAAACATACCGAATACCTTCTTCACCACTCTGTCTATCTGTGATTCCATTTTCAAGGAGCTATGAAGCTGTACTCCTAAATTTCTTTGTTCTATAACTTACCCCGATGCCCTACCATTAAGTAAGTCCCACCCTGGTTCAATCTACCAAAATGCATCATCTCGCATTTATTTCAATTAAACTTCAACTGTCATTCATCGGCCCACTGGCCCAATTGATCAAGATCCTGTTGCAATTGTAGATAGCCTTCTTCACTGTCCTTTAAGGCACCATTCTTTGTGTCATCTGCAAACTTACTAACCATGCCTCCTAAATTCTCATCCAAATCATTAACATAAATGACAAATAACAGTGAACCCAGCATGGATCCCTGAAGCACATTGCTGGTTACAGGCCTTCAGTTTGAAAAACAACCCTCTACAACCACCCCTCTTGTCATCAAGTCAATTTTGTATTCATTTGGTTACTTCACCCTGTATCCCGTGAGATTTAATCTAATGCAAAAATCTACCATGTGGTACCTTGTCAAAGGCTTTGCTAAAAACTATATAGACAATATCAACTGCACTTCCCTCATCTACCTTATTGGTTACCCCTTCAAAAAATTCAATCAAATTTGTAAGAAATGATTTTCCACTCACAAAGCTATGCTGACTGTCCCAAATCAGTCCTTGCACCTCTAAATGCCTGTATATCCTGTCTGTCAAAATATTTTTTCACAACTTACCCACTATAAATGTGAGCTTCATCAGCCTTTGGTTCCCAGACTTTTCCCCGCAGTCCTTCTTAAACAAAGGCACAATGTTTGCAACCCTTCAATCTTCAGGCACCTCACCCGTGACTATTGATGATTCAAAAATCTCTGCTAGGGGACCCACAATTTCCTCCCTAGCCTCCCACAATGTCCTAGGATACTTTTCATCAGGTCCTGGGGATTTATCTACCTTGATATGCTTTAAGATTTCCAACACTTCTTTCTCTGTTATATGTACACTGCTCAAGACACCACTATTTATTTCCCCAAGTCCCCTAACATCCCAGTTTTTCTCAACAGTGAATACTGATGAAAAATATTCATTTAGAATCCTGATTAAAAAGAAGGATTGTAAAATTTTAAAAATATAGATGTGTAACCTAAAGGAGCTTGAGGCTGTCATTGGGCACCTACCTGTAAGAGGGAAGGGTATTTGTTTCATGTGAAGCAAACCATTCTTTTACATGAATTGAAATATTTGTCTTTCAAATGCTGAACTTATGCCTCCCTTCTTAGATTTAGTTTGCTTGAGTAGTTAAATTATCGATTAAACCCACCAGAAATTTGCAATAATCATGACATTTAGTTGTGAAAATGATCTGCTTCACCAATTCCCCATAAGAGTGAACCTCGGAATGAGGCAGGCACAATTTTTCTGGCACAAGCATTTGACCATATCAGGAAAATTAACAGATAATTCCCTTACAGATGAAGGGAACATAAAAGGGATTATATTTAATTTTTTTATTAATTTATGGGATGTGGGCATCACTGGTTGGTCAGCATTTATTGCCCATTCTAAGTTGCCCTTGTTCAGTAGGCAGTTGAGAGTCAACCACATTGCTGTAGCTCTGCAGTCACATGTCAGCCAGACCAGGTAAGGACGGCAGATTTCCTCTCCGAAAAGAACCAGATGAGTTTTTCCAACACTCGACAACAGTTTCACGGTCATCAGTAGATTCTTAATTCCAGATCTTTTTGATTGAATTTGCGCAGTTGTGGGATTTGAACCTGAAGCCTCAGAACATTAGCTGAGTTTTTGGATTAATAGTATAGTGATAATACCAGTTGACCATCACTCCTCCCCGTTCTAAGTATTCAAATGGGGCAATTATGCTATTATGGCAGCACAGTGGTTAGTACTGCTGCTTCACAGAGCCTGGGATCTGTGTTTGATTCCTGGCTTGGGTTGCTATCTATGTGAAGTTTGTATATTGTCCTTGTGTTTGTGTGGGTTTTCTCTGGGTGCTTCAGTTTCCTACCACATTTGAAAAGATGTGCTGGTTTGGTGCATTGACCTGAACAGTTGCTGGACTGCGGCGATGACGGGACTTTCACAGTAACTTCATTGAAGTGTGATTGCAAGCTCTACTTGTGACGAGCAAATAAACTTTATGCAAGGGAAGAAAAGGGACAACTAATAATCAGGTCTGGTCGATTCCCTATTTAAATTCATTGACATTAGTGCATGGCAATGGGTAAAAGCATCTTACAAGTAATTACCTTTCAATACAAAGTTCCTTTAGGTGGCTGTAGATAATAAAGCACAGTACGGAGACAGATTAACAGATTAGAAGTGAGTTTTGTATTTATAAACCCGACTAAAATTGTTTCATGTATTACTCTGCCCTTTGCCCTTAGAATGATTCATAACATTTTTTCATGACATGTAAAGACAAACATCTTCAAGAATGCATTGATACTGTAAACAATGTGAGGTAATCGATTTACTGATAAACATATCAAAACAAACAGTGCAGAATGCTTCATGAAAATAATAACATTCGTAATCTGTAAATAATCTTTTCAAGCCCGACAATCTCTGTGACCCTTGCTGTTTTTTAAAAAAACACAGTAGTTTTATCAAAACAAAAAATATTCATGATGATGTCCTACAAATGACATTATACCTTTACATCATCTACCAGACATGACTGGCCTTAGTCAAGCTTATGTGAAGCACAATCACTTGCCCTTATACTGCCTTCAACACAGTGAAACTGTGGTTTCAAACAGTTCTCTGATCTGGGGAAACTGCATGAACAATTTAAACAGCCTCTTCAGTCCTCACAGACAGATCATTTCCTTAAAAGGTGGTTAACGAGGCTCCAATTGTTCAACTTTTTAATATCCCACACTATGGCTTCACTAATGTAACATGGGCCTCGCTTTATTTACAATTACTCCAGAGTCCCACAGTTTGAAAGATGTGTAAGTTAGGTTGATAGTCCATGCTAAAATTGCCCTTTAGGGCCCAATTTTACTGTCAAGTTATGCCTGTCTTCAGGCACAAAAATTTGGTAAAGTTGGATGTGAGGCACGAAGTGTGATCCGTGCCCACTTCTGAGCCGGTTACTCTTTTTGCCATGCTCAAAAATAGGCACGATCTGGATTATGCCTGAAACGGGTGTGACAGCAATTTGAATGTATTTAAATCGAATTATGGACTGCACACCCAACTTTATCAGCACTTCCTCCTTTACCACCACATTTGCTAATCCTGAATTGGTGCAAAACAGACATGCTCCATAAAAGTCTGATTTGAGCACTCCGTCAGTCAGAGTTAGCAAGAGGTAAGTATATAGCTTCTGACAGCCCTCAGCTACTCACGGGTTCCTTTACATTGAGGCAATTTTCTGTGTTGGGTCGGTGGCAGCACTGTGATTGTGTGGGGGTGTGGGGGGCTATTGCTCAGCAGGGTCCTCGATGTCTGACTTGCAGCTTAGACCCTGGTCTTAGCACTGACCTTGAGTCTTGCGGTGCTGCTGGGTCCCAGTGCACTCAGCTCACTTCCAGCTGAAGAACATGCATAAAGCCCTTGTAAATTGCATGCTGCAGTCTCTCAACTTTACAAGGAGCTATGGGGAGTATGTGGCTGGGGGAATTTGGGGGCTATGATTATGGGGACCATGTGGCTGGGGGAATTGGGGGTAGCACTGTGATTGTGAGGGGCATGTGGCTGGAGAATTGGGGGGACGCTATGATTGTGGGAAGAATGTGGCTGAGGGAATTGGGGGGTGTGATTGTGGGGAGCATGTGGCTGGGGGAATTGGAGGGAGAGCTGTGATTGTGGGGAGAAAGCGGCTGGGGAATTGGGGAGGTATGGGAATGGGCAATGATTATTGATATGCACCCCCTTCAGGGTGACAAGATGTCTTTTACAATGTAACCAATCGATCTTGGTGTTCTTTTGGTTGCTGCTGGAGCTGAGGAAGAGGAGCTGGAGGAAAAATTGCAGCACAGGAGCCCTGAGCCTTATCAGATGAGGGAGACAACCAAGGAGATGGTCATCAGCCCCCCTGGGTAGGGGGTGGGAGAGTGGAGGGAACAGAGACCCCAGCAGTTCCATGCATGAGTGTTATTTGAATAGATGTTGGACACCATGTGCTGCCGATGTCTCCGACTCAGAAAGGAGACAGTTCAACACGTGTGCAACCTGTTGCAGGACCTGGCATCTAGAGTCAGGTGGGAGCATCCACTCTCGGTGGCTGTCAAACTGACGGCTGCTCTGAACATTTATGTGACTTTCAGCCCCTTAGCGGAGATGTATATGTGCACACCTGTGTTATGAGATCATAGAAGCCCTTATGCCTAGGCTGAGCAGTACATCAAATTTAACCTGGACCAAGCCCACCAAGAAGCCCGGGCTGCAGGGTTCGCAGCCATTGTGGGGGTGCCTAATGTTCAGGGGGCCATCGACACACCCTCAAGGTCCCCCTTCAGAATCTGCAGAGATTCATCAACAGAAAAGGGGTTCCACTCCCTGCATGTCCAATTAGTGTGTGACCATAACATGAACATTCCACGACGGACAGCCAGGCAGTGTGTGTGACAGCTGCATTGTCAGGAGCTCGGACGTCTTGGAGGTATTTGAGGAGGAGTCCAGGCTATGGGAGTGGCACGTGGGTGATATGGGTTACCCACTTTGGATGTGGCTGATGATGCCTGTGCAGAGGCCTGTGACTGAGGCGAAGACCCGCTATGATAAGGCCCATGTAACTACCCGCGTGATAGTGGAGAGGTGCATTGGGCTCCTCAAAATGTGATTCTGGTGCCTGGACCAATCTGACGGGGCTCTCCTTTACAACCCAGTGATCGATTCCCAAATGGTGATCAAATGCTGTGCCTTGCCAATCTGGTTCTACAGAAAGGCGTCCTATTGGAGGAGGAGGACGATGTGGAGGTGACTAGCCGGACATGACTGGGGAAGATGACTTGCAGGAGGAGAAGGAAGAGGAAGAGGAAGAAGAAGAGGAAGAGCATGCTGAGGAACATCTACCAGATGCTGGAGGGATGGCAGCCCAAATGAGACATGTGAGGGTAGTAGGGGAGATCCTGATCACCAGGCACTTCAGTCGCTAGGGGTTTGTGTTGATGGATTCCATTCCCTCCCTCAAATTTCCTTCTATCTTCTGCAACATTGTCACAGCAGAGTGGTGGGCCTGGGTATACTGTGATAGCGAGTTTTTTTGCAGGCAGGAAAGTGATGATGAATTGCTAAACACCATTATGATGATGCCCTGGTGCAAACTAGTCTGACTCTACCTCAGCTCTGCCTGCACGCTGGTACCTGGGCCCATGTCTGTGTGGTGGGTTAGAGATCTGAAACTCCCCCATACAGGACCTGGGGTGGGTGAGGATCACTTGTGGGGTCTGGGGAGCCAATGCCTTCCTATCCTCAGTCCATAACATTGAGGAGCCTCCCCAACTGACATTAACATGAGGCCTCTCTCCCATGAATATTGATGGAAGTGGATTCCTATTCGAGACAAATTAGCCATAGGTGGGTGGTGAAATAATATTTAATTGCAATAAAGGTTTTTAAATCAGGCATTCTAACATAAAAACTTGTGAACAGAAAACATTATATGCTTACATTTCTTTCTAACTAGTACAGCCCTTCATCTGTGCCACTTCAGTGCAACTACAACTTCTTAACATTATGTCACCTATCATTACATCTCAGTGACTTCCGAGACTGTATATCGTAGGTGGAGGGGAACAGCTTTTACCTCAACCTGTGGCCTGTGATGCGTGTGGCCGGCATCCTCTGGAGGCTTGAAGGTCCTGGCCCGCTTTCAAGTATTTGGGATATTTCCATGGTACCGTCTTCATCCCGCTATCCCTAAGATGCCCTGATATCAGGAAGATGGGAATCAGAAGGTGTTGCCACAGCCACAGTCTCCTGGTTGGAAGGGTCCGGCATGGACTGAAGCCCTTCCTCTTCCCTTGGTGTTCCTCTAGGCCCTGGATCACTCCATGAAATGGCAGAGCTTCTGCATTAGCTCCAGAAGCTCCAACGTCACCTGGCACTGTCAATGCTGGAGGACCATCTGTATCCTACCCATAGCAGTCGAGCCCTCTGCAATGGCCACTTGAATGGGGGGGCCACTTCTCAATGGCCACAGAATGTACCCTCTGATACTGGGTCATGCTCTGCAACCCCTAAGCCATGACCCTCTGCGAATGGACCACATTTTGGAGGGCTGCTGCCATAGCCCTCTGTGCCTCAGCACTGTTCTGCTAGGTCCTTCAAGCTCTTAAGCCTCTGAGCCATGGGCCATAGAACCTCGAGAATCCTGTTCAGTCCTCAGCTGTGGCCCACTGTGATTCAGCCACAACCTCTGGGACTCCGCTGTGGCCTGCTATGACACGGCCATTGCTTGGAGCCTGCCACTCATGGAGAGGATCCCCTGCCTTAGACTTTCCACTGCAGTGTTGCAGTGTTGGCCATGGAAGCATGCTAGACAGGCAAAAACTGGTTCACCTGAAAGACTTTAGGACTCCTTCCAGCAGCCTTGCAGTTGGTCCAGTGTTGGCATCAGCCCCTCCTGCATTCTCTGGCCCTGTTGCTATATCTCCAGCAGCCGAGGCAGAAGTGATATCAGAGGCCAGCATAGGGCCAGCTGAATCTTTGCCTCCAGCAGAACCCTACATGCCAGAAACTGCTAACATTCCCTCCTCCACCCGATGCACATGCTCTCTAGGAATCATGCCATCATTTCTTTCATGGCCCCTTCTGTCTCCACAGAAGACCGACCATAACACCCATGAAAGGGTGGAGACAGTGCGTGGTCTGTCTGGGTCCTCACCTCCTTTGAAGAGCGAGCATTGGAGCTGTCAAGGGTAGGGGCGATGCGGGCTATTAGTGACAGCATGATTGGGCTGCTGTCAAAATGTGAGCACTTGTCATTCCTTTAATCATTTTGAGGCAATTTCTTGGAGGCACAAGTTTCAGGTGTGAGGGGCAAGGTTTAAAGGAGATGTACGAGGCACGTTTATTTGCACAGAGAGAGTAGTGGGTGCCTGGAAATTGCTGCTGGGGGAGGATGTGTCATGCCCACCAGAGAGTGACCCAGAACCCTCACTACTAACTGGACCCACCAATGCATCACTATCTGGGATGGTGAGTTGTGAGGTGGAAGCTGGAAACAAAACAGGCCACCCTTTGGGGTGCCTTCACCCACATCCTCTGAGGACTCATCCGAGCTGTTGTGATCAAGATAAGTGGGAGCTGAAGTCAGGGCCTGCATTCCAGCAGGCCCCGGGGTATCCAGATCTGTCCCTGCAACTTAAGGTTAAGTGCAAGGGAGAGAGAAGAATCCAGGATACTAAACACATGATTCATATTTCTCCATTGAATATGAAACAAAGCACCAAGAAAATTAAATTGTAGGAGCAAACTTGTAGAGGCCAAGCTACCTGTCTGATTTGTAACCAACTATTCTTCTGGGGACTATATGCCTCTATTCCCATCCCATTCACATAGTTGTAATGATGCTCTTAAAGGATGTTTGCATCCACATCTTCCCCTAGCAGCAATTTTCAGGCACCCCCTACTCTCTCTGTGCAAATAAGCATGCCTCGTACATCTCCTTTAAACCTTGCTCCTCACACCTGAAACTTGTGCCCCCACGAAATTGCCTCAAAATGATTAAAGGAATAACAAGTGCTCACATTTTGACGGCAGCCCAACCACGCTGTCGTTAACGGCCTGCATTGCTCCTTCCCTTGACAGCTCCAGTGCCCGCTCTTCAAAGAAGGTGAGGACCAGAGGTCTGGCTCACCACCCCATCTTCACCCTCTTATGGGTGTTATGGTCGGTCTTCTGTGGAGACAGAAGGGACCATGAAAGAAAAGATGGCATGACTCCTAGACAGCAAGTGTGGTGATGCTCTTGGGGAGATAGGAAGGAGGTGCTTGAGGGGAAGGAGCTAGAAACATGCAGGGTGCTGGGGATGGGAGGATCTGGGGAAAGATGAAAACTGGGATTCAGCAGTCACTCTTGCTGCATGAATGAGGTTGTTGACTTTTTTCTGGCATTGCTTCGCAGTTTGGGAAGCCAGGGCCCTGGCGCTAACCGAGACGGCATGTTCCTCCCAGGCCGCATTTCCATCAGCCCCTCTTGTTCTGCACCCTCCTGAGGGGAAGAGGGTGTGCTATCCCATATCTGTTTCATTCAGTAGCCTCCCCAGGTTGCCTTCAGAGAATCGGAAGACTGGTTGTGCACACATTTCGTGCTGGAATGCCTGCCTGCCTGTCCATTCTTTAGTTTTTATTGGAGCTACCCCTCGTTAGAGCAGAACACTTGCAGGCAGTTTGGCAGAGCATTCCAGCAAATTACATGCAGTTTGCTTGATAGCATTGAGGGAAAGGCAAGTGAGAACTTGCAGACGTGCTGATGGGAAGGTGGGGGGGTGGAGTTGGCGGGAATGAGTTGGGCTGCTGTCAAGATGTGAGCACCTATCATTCCCTTAATCACTTCGAGGCAACTTTTTTGGGGTTACATGTTTCAGGTGAGGGGGCAAGGTGTACAGGAGATGTACGAGGCACATTCATTTGCACACAGGGAGCAATGGTTGCCTGGAAATCGCTGCCGAGGAAGGCCGGGGGTGCAGACGTGATAGTGACCTTTAAGGGTGCCGTTACAGCTATGCAAATGGAATTGGAATAGAGGCATATAGTCCCTATGGATAAGTGCCTCAGTGATTGGGGACAGGGGAGGGAGAGGGAGATGTCACACAGCCATCAGTGTTTGAGATGGGGGGTGAGGGATGGCAGCATGGAAGAAGCTATTCTTGAGTCGGTTGGTATATGATCTCAGACTTTTGTGTCTTTTTCTTTATAGAAGAAGGTGGAAGAGGGAATGTCAGGAGTGTGTGGAGTCCTTAATTATGCTGGCTGCGTTGCTGAAGCAGTGGGAAGTGTAGACAGAGTCAATGGATGAGAGATTGGTTTGCTTGATGGATTTTGCTATATTCGCAATCTCTTGTAGTTCCATGCAGTTTTGGGCCAAGCAGAAGCCATACCAAGCTGTGATACAACCAGAAAGAATGCTTTCTGTGGTGCATCTGTAAAAGTTATAGTTGACATGCCAAATTTTCTTCATTTTCTGAGAAAATAGAGGTATTGGTGGACTTTCTTAACTATAGTATTGACGTGGGGGGACCAGGACAGGTTGTTGGTGATCAGGACAACTAAAAACTTGAAGTTCTCAACCCTTTCTATTTTGTTCCCACTAATATAGATGGGGGGATGTTCTCCTTTAATCTTCCTGAAGTTGATGACAAACTCCTTAGTTTTGTTGATATTTAGGGAGAGATTATTGTTGCTGTACCAGTTCACCAGATTCTTTATCTCATTCCTGTACTCTGTCTTGATACTGTTTGGAATCCGACCCCCTATGGTGGTGTCATCAGCAAACTTGAAAATTGAAATGAAGAGGAATTTAGCCATACAGTTATAGGTGTATAAGGAGTCCAGTAGGGGGCTGAGAACACAGTCTTGTGGGACACCGGTGTTGAGGATGATTGTGGAGGAGATGTTGTTCTATCCTTACTGATTGTTTTCTGTGAGTTAGGAAGCTTATGATCCAGTCACAGAGAGAGCTTCAGGATTTCAAGCATGTTAAACCCCATCTATAGGCTTGTAAAGCATAATTCAGAATTGCTGATATCTTTCCAGGCAGAGTGCGTATGGGGGCACCTGGGTTTAAAAATCAGATCTGAAACATTCCTATTTTAAAGTCTGCACTGCACTTCGAATCAAAATGGTAAATTAGGGCCCTTAGTGTCAGGGGGATTGGCAGGCTAAATGTGTGGGGTTGTGGGAATGAGGCCTGGGTGGGATTGTGGTCAGTGCAGTCTCGATGGGCTGAATGGTCTTCTTCTGTACAGAAGGGGTTTTATTGAATTGCGGTTGTGAAAGAGGAAAGGAGCGTGGCTGACTGAAGAAAGGAGGTGAGAGCCTGACAAAGGTTTGTGTAGAATAGAGGGAGGAAGCTGAGCTACGTAAAGTAAAGGTATAATGGTGAGGTCCTGAGAGTCGCAGTTAGCTGAGAAAGAATTGAAGATGATGGATAGCAGGTTAAGGATAATGGAATTTTTGGGTAGTGGGAGTGGGTGAGGTGACTGGGTGTGGAGGATTAGGAGGAGCTCTTGGGTGAATGACAGTTGGTCAAGTATGATGGGTTGAGGTTCATCAAAGGCAGGGCAAAAACAATGAAGCAACACACTTCATGACCAGTGACATCCTCCTTACATCCAAATTCCAGTCAGAATGAGGCAAGGTCTCTTGATTTCCATATGAGGATGTCACTGTATAAATGCAGGACATCCAGAGATTCTGAGTTAGTCGTGATATGGAAATGCTGGCATTGGACTGGGGTGGGCACAGCAAAAGATCTCACAACACCAGGCTAAAGTTCAACAAGTTTATTTGGTAGCAAAAAGCTCTCAGAATGCTGCTTCTTCATCAGGAGATGGACTGATTACTCGATAAAGAGGCAGTGCTCCAAAAGCTTGTGCTGCCAAATAAACCTGTTAGACTTTAAGCTGGTTTTGTGAGACTTCTTACTGTATTCAGCGATTCTATAGTCATCACAAACAGCTAGACTGATGCTGCTGGATGGCAGGTAGAAACATAAAAATAGAAGCAGGGATAGGCTATTCAACCCTTCGAGCACGCTCTGCATTCAACATGATTCTGGCTGTCCTCTCAACATCATATTCCAGTGCACTCCCCATACCCATTGACACCTTTAGAGTCTAAAAATCTACCCATGATTTGGCCTGTCTCCTGTGGTAGAGATTTATAGTCGGCCAGTGATTTCCTGCCCATCTCCACAGCATGATTGATTGGGACTCTCATATCCGACTAGCTGGCTGTCACGTGATTGCATCTGACTGGCAATTGTAACCATCACCATGAGAAACTGGTTCTACTCTGAAGGTGCAGATGGCAGTGTGGGATCCAGTGACGCTATGGTACAATTGTGGAGATGAGGTGGGGGAGTCATATACTTAAATGCTCTTCACCTCAATTTGCCATGGCAATGGAGGAAAATAGGGCTATCTAATTTCCAGCCAATAGACTTTACATCAAGCAAATTTGATCTTTTTGTCAATTATTAGTTAGAAAGGCACACATGTGACCATTAGCTAAGAGCACTGTTCAATGCAATGAGCTACAAACATCAGATATTCTAAGCCATTGTTGACGTTAATGTTACGAACAGGGAGACAATGGCTAAGACATGATAGTTAGTCTCCAGTTCTCTCAAACTAGTGAGTTGAGGGCAGCTGCTGCCGATGTACACTCCAGTTTCTGGAGTTTGGTCCATGAATTTGATTTTGTTGCCTTTGTTTGATGTTACCAACCTTACCTGGCTGGGGTGAAGCCATGATCATGCAGGGCATGAGGCTAACTCATTGTATAGGGGTGTGCTGACACCTGTGATTATGGTTTGCCTTAGCCAGGGTACAATAAAAGATTGGGGTAGGCAATGAGGTTAAACCAAGGTTTTACCTGATGCAATTCTTGAAAGCATCTCAGCCTTTTGGCTAAAATGAAGCGTTAGAGCATGCCCAGGAGTGTGTGCAATGCCTTATCCTGTCAACTTGGATCTTGTTTGATTGAGCTCAAGATGGGATGCAAAGTCTTGTCTTGTTAATGTGGATCTTGGTTGACCTCATGGGGAACATGATTGGATGTAACTTGAACTGCTGATTAGAAATAAAGTACGGAAAGGTACCAATAAAAAAATTCTGGTTAATATTCTTCAACCTCATTAACACCAGCAATGCAGCCATTTTGAAAAAGTGTCAATTGCATCCACCTGTATTGGGCCTCCCTTAATTTGTAAACCATGACTCTATGGTGTAAACCTGATTGCCATTTTAGGTTGGAAGTTCCATTTCACAAGCTCTGATCATTTCCACAGCTAGCAAAGAAGCTCAAAAAAAGTAAGGGCTAAATTATTTATTTGAGTCTAGATGGATCAGGAATGGTTCACAAAGACAACCATTTACTACCATTATCCCAACTTGAGCCTACAATCTATCTTTGCATGACAAATCTTAAATTGGCTCTTTGTATTTTAACCACACCACTCTGAAAACTCCAAATATTCCTATGCTTTTCTGTGTTGTAAATACACCATCTACAGGCTCTTACCTGACTCTTGCAATCTTAAATGTTTAAAATTTTAAAGTTCCTTTGGTATGATCTTATCACCATTTATTCTTTCTTCTCCTTTTTTGTTGTTTTTTTATTTATTAGTGTCACAAGTAGGCTTACATTAACACTGCAATGAAGTTATTGTGAAAATATTGGAGGAAAATGTAACTGGATTGATTAGTAAGTTTGTGGACGAGACAAAGGTTGGTGGATTTGCGGTAGCAACGAAGAGTATCAGAGGATACAGCAGGATATAGTTGGAGACTTGGGCAGAGAAATGGCAGTTGGAGCTAAATGTGGACAAATGTGAGGTAATGCATTTTGGAAGGTATAATGCAGATAGTAAATATACAGTAAATGGCAGATTCCTTAACAGTATTGATAGGCAAAGGGATCTGGGTGTACAGATATACTGGTCATTGAAAGTGGCAATGCAGGTGGAGAAGGTAGTCAAGAAGGCATACAGCATGCTTGCCTTCATCGGCTGGGATATTGAGTTTAAAAATTGACAAGTCATGTTGCAGCTTTATAGAACCTTAGTTAGGCCGCACTCGGAATATAGTGTTCAATTCTGGTCGCCACACTACCAGAAGGATTTGGAGGCTTTGGAGAGGGTACACAAAAGTTTTACCAGAATGTTACCTGGTACGGAGGATATTAGCTATGAGGAGAGTTTGGAGAAACATGGTTTGTTCTTACTGGAACGACGGAGGTTGAGGGGAGACCTGATAGAGGTCCATTAGATTATGAGAAGCATGAACAGAGTGGATAGTCAGAAGCTTTTTCCCAGGGTGGAAGAATCAATTACTAGCCTGCATAGGTTTAAGTGTGAGGGGCAAGGTTTAAAAGAGATATACGAGGCAGATTTTTTTACACAGAGAGTGGTGGGTGTCTGGAACTTGTTGCCAGGGGAAGAAGTGGAAACGGATACGGTAGTAGCTTTTAAGGGACATTTTGACAAGTACATGAATGAGATGGGCATAGAGGGATATGGTCCCAGAAAGGATACGGGGTTTTAATTAAGTTGGGCAGCATGGTTGGTGCAGGCTTGGTGAGCCGAAGGGCCTGTTCATGTGCTGTAATTTTCTTCATTCTTTATTCTTTATGCCCTAGTCGCCTGTTCGGGTACACTGAGGGAGAATTTAGCACAGCCAATGCACTTCATGATGATCCTTAACTTTGGTCATATTTTTCTCAATTGATATCAGAAGAGTATAAACAAACTTGCTTGCATGGGAAGATCGCCCAGCATGAGCCACCACCTACAGGAACAAGAGAAAAATTTGAATATAAAAGTAAACCTGCATGAAATAATCAAATTAAAAACCCAAATTAATTATGGATTTGGTAATGGTAGATTACCTTCTAAATGCCACAGTGGTTATTACTGCTGTCTCACAGTGCCAGGAACCCATGTTCATTCTGGTATCAGATCACTGTCTGCATAGATTATCTTCTAACTTGGCACAGTGGTTAGCGCTATTGCCTCACAGCGCCGGGGTCCTGGGTTCGATTCCAGTGTGTTGGGTTACTGTCAGTATGGAGTTTGCACATGCTCCCTATGTCTGTGTGGGTTTCCTCTGGATGCTCTGATTTCCTCCCACACTCCAAAGATGTGTGGGTTAGGTTGATTGGCCATCCTAACTTACCCCATGGTATCAGGGGAATAATCAGGATAAATGTGGGGTTACAGGAATAGAGTCTGGATGGGATTGTTGTCGGTACAAGCTCATTTAGCTGAATGGCCTCCTTCTGCACTGCAGGAGTCTATGATTCTATAATTTAGAGAATAAATAATCCTGACAAAGGTGTGAATTAATGAAAAAAAGGCCCTTGATCTTTTGCTATAGAACTCCCAGTGCAGAGATAAAGGAATTGTTGAATCACCAGTTAAGACTTCGTTTCATTAACCTGCCTTTGAATATCAATTTTTTTCTATTTATACCGTGCTGCTTCACATAAAAGAAGTAATTCCTTATCATGCATATGCTTTACAAAAAATTTCAGTTTTAAATTGAACATCTATAAATATTTGTTCCATTTTGTTTGAGACCTTTGGAGAAGTTTATTTATTAGTGTCACAAGTAAGTTTATATTAACATTGTAATGAAGTCACTGTGAAAATCCCATAGTCGCCACACTCTAGTGCCTGTTTAGACACACTGAGAGAAAATTTAGCATGGCTGTTGTACTTAATCAGCACATTTTATGACTGTAGGATGAAAGTCACACAGGCGTGGGGAGAACATGCAAACTCTGCACAGATAGTGACCCAAGCCATGATTCAAACCGAGATCCCTGGTGCTGTTAGGCAGTAGTGCTAACCATAGTGACACTGTGCTCCCTCCACCCACGCCAAGTGGTCACAAGATAAGGTGCTATTCTTCACCAAGTTTTTTCAGTATGAAAATGCTGGTTAATGGATAAGAAACAAAAAATAAAGGACATATAATTATGTGCAGTATATAGCAAAGCAGCAATTGTGCACAATAACGTTGTCAGTGCCCAGGGTCAATGTGAGTGCTTTATCGCCACTGGGTTTTTATCATTTCTGGAGACATTTGAAGTATTTTGTCTAAGTCATTTCATTAAGATCGCCACCCGTTAGTTGAACAAAAATTTGCCTGGGGAGGAAGAAAATAAATAAGACGTAGGCTTGGATACCTCTGTGGGTTCATTCTTCCTCCAGGTTGCACAGGGCAACAAGTTGTGGGTGCAGTGGGAATTGCAGTAGGTGGTGCTATTTCCACCAGGCTCACTTCCTTGCTAATGCCAGACCACCAATGAAGTGAATGAAAGTTCTGTCCAGCCTCAGTCCCAAGGAATTCGCATGCATTGATCTTTGGATTAAAGGCCTGCCGTTTCGTTGCACTGCCTGGTTCTCTCCTGTATTTTTATGCCTGGATTCTGCTTCAGGCTTCTGAGGAAATTCAAGTTCCTACTTTGGGCTTTTGTGTTTCAGGAAAAATTTGCACGTTCATCACAGGGCTGTATTGTTCTCTGCACTCGACTCCTTCCTGCAACACTTTGACATCCTTCAGAGCTCTGCATGTGGAATTATAGAGAACGTACAGCAGCTTTGTTCCAAAAACTGTAGAGGCATACAAGAATCAGCAGAACAGCATGAGACAAGAGGATGGTCTGTGTGACAGCCCTCCCAGGAACAAGGTCAAAATATTGAAGTAACTTTGTTTGTAAACTCTGGGTCTGGCACTGTTGTGATTCTGAGCTCCAGCTTACAAGATGCTTTTATTTCAGGTCTCCAGAGAAGATTTGGCTGAGATTAGTGGTCCGCATCTGCCCCAGGAGTGGAAATTTCTGGACCCAGGTCAATGGACCTTCCGCTGGTCCGCCAAATTATCCATTCCACCTGCAACAATTTCCGTGATAAGCAGGACCAGCAGATTTATGCCCTTGACTGTAGGCTTCATGCCCTATTAGCTGTGACCAAGGATCAGTCCCAGTAAAGATCCTTAATAAAGGTTAAAAAGCAGTCAGTAGTTGATTATGAAAGAAGGAAAAGAAATGAGGACTGCATCGCTCATGATGATGACATGTCCATTCCTCCCAGCTGGTTCTTTTGGAGGGCTGAACAATAAGTTTGGAGGGCAAGAGAAGGTGGCATGGGTACTGAGGGAGATTGTTGCATGAAAAGATGATGGGTGGGATTTTCCTCCACTTGCTTGGTGTGTTTCATGCAGCCGGAGGCTGTCTGCTGCTCACTGGTGGCAAGGCCTTATGATCTCACTGTTTAATGGGTTCATTAAATCCCTACAGTGCAGAAAGAGGCCAATGAGCCAAGAGGATCATTGAGTCTACACCAACCTTCTGATGAACATCCCACCCAGTTCCAAACCCTTCCCTCAATCCTAGAAACCAGCACATCCACCATGGCTAATCCACTTAACTTACACACTAGGGGAAATTTAGCATGGCCAATTCTCCTAATCTGCACATCTTTGGGTTTCCATTTGAAGATGCTGGCATTGGAATGGGGTAAATACAATAAGAAGTCTCACAACACCAGGTTAAAATCCAACAGATTTATTTGGTAGCAAAAGCCACTACTTTTCGGAGCATTGTCCCTTTGTCAGGTGAGTGGGAATTCTATTCACAAACAGGGCATATAAAGAATTTACAAGATAATGATTGGAATATGAGTCTTTACAGGTAATCAAATCTTAAAGATACTGACAATGTGAGTGGAAAGAGCATTAAGCACAGTTAAAAAGATGTATATTGTCTCCAGACAGGACAGTTAGTAAACTTTTGCAAGCCCAGACAGGTCAGGGGGTGTTCAGTTAGTGTGACATGAACCCAAGATCCCAGTTGAGGCTGTCCTCGTATGTGTGGAACTTGGCTATCAGTCTTTGCTCGGTGACTCTGTGTTGTGTGTTGTGAAGGCCGCCTTGCACAACGCTTACCTGAAGATCAGAGGTGAATGCCCATGACTTTAACTTAGTGTTGTGAGACTTTTACTGTGTTTTCCATTTGAACATGTTTCTTACCACTGGGATACCCTTGGATTGTAAGATCCTGCAGATGTAAATGCCAACAAAATATCAGTAAATGTCACTAGACTAATAACCCAGAGGTCCAGGTTAATGCTCTGAAGATATGGATACAAATGGTAACTGGTGGAATTTGAATTCAACTAATAATTCTAGAATTGAAATCTAGTCTGAGTAATGATGACCATGAAACTATCATTCGTTATCATTAAAATCCATCTGGTTCACTAATGTCCTTTAGAGATGGACATTGTTAGCTGGTCTGGCCTACATGTAACTCCAGCAATGTGGATGATGTTTAGCTGCCCCCTGAAATGACCTAGTAAACTATTCGGTTCAAGGGAATTGGGAATGAGTAACAAATAATGGTATTGCCAGTGACATCCATATTTCATGAAAACTAAAGATGGTGATTATTTTATCAGATTTATTTCATGATGCAAAAGAAACAAGGAATTCCTGACAAGCACTTGGGTTGTAAATGCCAATGAATGCAATAGAGCAATACGGATGATCTTTTTGGACAGCAGGAACATAACTCTACTATTGGGCACATTATGGGGAATTGTAGAAAAGGTAAAATGTATTTTCCATCATGTTGATACAGAGCCATATGACAATGAAGATCATCAGACTACAGTAGATGACATATATAGGTATTTTGCATTTGTTGTCACTACAGTAGACAGAAGTAACATCGCAGAACAGCTGTAAATCAGGAAATGGATAGGAGGGATTCAGTCACCCAGGAAATGTTGGATCTATGGGTTGACAAATCCTCTGGTCTACATGGGCTTCATTCTAAGGTGTTGAAAGAAGTGCCAAATGAAATAGTTGCTGCATTAGATTTCATTTTCCAAAATTCCCTAGATTTGACAATGTTTCCATTAGATTGAAAGATTGCAAATGTTACTCAAAAAGGGAGGGTGACTGACAATAAGAAACTACAGGGCAGTAAGCTTAACATCCATCATAGAGAAAATGTTGAGGATATGATAGTCAGGGACTTGAAAAATTCAAAGCAGTCAGGCAGATTCAACATAGTTTTGTGAAAGGGAAAGAATGTTTATCCAATTTATTGAAGCTTTTTGGGTGAAAGGAGAAATATGCACTGTGAATAAAGGGGGATTTACTGTATTTAGATTTCCAGAAGACACTTGATAATGTGCCACATCAATGGTTATTGCATAAAGTAAAAACTCATGATGTAGAGGGAAAAAGATGGCATGGATTGAAGATTGAACCAAAAACAGGGGAGTTGGCATAAATGGCTCTTTTTTTGATTGGCAGAGTGTGATGAGTGGTGGGCCACAGGGATCAGTTCTGGGGTCTCAACATTTTACAATTTATATAAATCACTTGGATGAAGGGACTGAAGTTATGTATGCTAAATTTGCTGATGTCACAAAGATATATAGGAAAATAAATTGTGAAGAGGCCACAAAGGAATATTGAGAAATTAAGTGAATAGACAAAATCTGGTAAATGGAGTCTAATGTGGCCAACTGTGAACTTGTTCATTTTGACAGGAAGAATAAAAAAAACTTATTATCTAAATGGTGACAGATTGCAGAACTCTGAGATGCAAATGGTGCCCTAGTACATAAATTAGAAAAAGCTAATATATTAATACAGATGTAATGTTTAAAGTTCATTTATGAATGTCACAAGTAGGTTTACAGTAACACTGCAATGAAATTACTCTGAAAACCCTTAATCACCATACTCTGCACCTGTTTGCATATACAGAGGGAGAATTTAGCCAATGCTCCTGACCAGCGTGCCTTCAGGACTGTAGGAGGAAACTGGAGCACCCAGAGGAAACCCACACAGGGAGAACATACAGATGCCGCAAAGATAGTGACCCATGCCAGGAATCGAACCCAGATCCCTGGCATTATGAGGCAGCAGTGCTAACCACTAATAAGGAAAGCTAATAGAACATTATCATTTAGTATGAGGGAAATTGATCACAAAAATTAAGGAGGTAATGCTTCAATTCTACAGTGCATTGGCAAAACTACATCTGGTGTATTGTGCACAGCATTAGCCTTCTTATTTAAGGCAAGATGTAAGTGAATTAGAAGCAGTTTTGACAGGGTTTATCAGTCTAAGACTAGGAATGGGCAGGTTGTCTTGTGAGGAACAGTTGACAGGTTAGGTTTGTATCCACTCGTGTTTATCAAAGAGGCAACTTGAAACTCTGAGACCCTGACAAGTTGGATGTGGAGAAAATGTTTCTCCCTCTTGTGGGAGAATATAGAACTGGGAGTCACTAGTTAAAAATAAGGATCACACATTTAAGACCGAAGTGGTGAGTCTCTGAACCCTGTTCCTCAAAAGGTGATGGAAGCAGAATCTTTGAATATTTTTAAGACAAAGTCAAATAAATGCTTGATTCACAAGATGTGAGAGTGGATGGGGTTGGTGGGCGAAAGCTTATCAGGAGTGTCGGGTTGAAGTTACAATCAGATTAACAATGGTGTTATTAAATAGTGGAGCAGGCTTGAGAGACCAAGAGACCTGTTCCTGCTCTTAATCCATGTGCTCATAAGTACATACATTTGTCGGGCTGTTCATTTAGAGGGCTTCAGGCAGCTTTAATGGAAAGTTGTGTCAGTCAGTCCATCATGCACCAGTTTGCCTGATTGTTTATTAACTTAGATTAGTTCTCCTTCCTCTTCCCCTGCACCCCCTCCCTCCACCCCCAACCCTACGCTTTTCCTCTTACTCTACAGTCCAGTCCAGTCCTTCCAGCTTCATAGGTCTTAGTCTATGAATAGCAAAGCTGTGCAGACCACTGCAAAAACAAATGATTCTGATAATTTTTTAGCTCAGTGTCCCACCAGGCATATCTAACATTTGAAAGTATTGTTTTCAAACACTGAGCCACGTCTCACCAGAATGGAAGCAGAGGCCTGAAACTCATGATAAACTAAGATATGGTCAGAGAGGGTTAGGGTGAGGGGAAATTTACAATGTTAAACAGAAAGGATGAATCATGCAGAGTAACATTATGGATGATGATAACTGGAATATAATAGGATGGGGTACAGCATAGAAACATATGGGTACACAAACAGACAAGGTGAGAATAGGGAAAATTGAGAGCACAAATAGTATTAAATGGGCATGATATGATAACCATTACAGAGACATTGTTATTAAGTGACCAAGACTTGGTACTGAATATTCAATGGTATTTGACACTTTGAAATGAGAAAAAGGTGAGGTAACTCTGTTAATAAAGGATAAAATAATTAGAGTAGTGAGAAATGATCTTGGCTTCTAAGATCAAGATGTAGAATCAGTTCTGTGATGATAAGAAATATCAAAGGAAAGAAGCAATTGGTGGGAGTAGGTGATTGTCACCCCCCACCCCCTCTATCTGCAGCTACACTGTAGGACAGATTATAAGTCAAGAAATGATATGGCCTTATAAAAAAAAATTACTGCAATAATTTTGGGTGATCTTGAACTTCAAATGGATAGGATGAATCAAATGCCAAAGATTACTTGAGGATGAATGAGTTTATAGAGTGTATTAGGGCAGATTTTCAGATTGATACATTGTAGATCCAACCAGGGAACAGGCTATTTTACACCTGGTAATGTGCAATGAGGTAGAATTAATTAATGATCTCATAACAGAAAATCCTTAGGGAAGACTACTCATAACATGACGGAATTTCACATTCAGTTTGAGGATGAAAAAATTTGAAACTACTGTCTTAAGTATAAGTAAAGACAATAGAAAAGATATAAAGGCAGGGTTGGATGGAGTAAAGCACCGTCTGGCAGGATATGCAATGCATGCATGAGGTGTGGGATGTCCCAGTGGCACCAGCTTTGTAGCAATACAGAGAGAGGAACTATTGTCACTGACAGGTCTATTTCATGGATAGCAAATTGGTGGCTAGAGGGAGTGTCAGCTATGCCCCAGTACCACCTTATTTAACCAGCTGCACACCATACCAAAGGCTGAGCAATGGGAACAACAGGCTGATGTATCAATGCGTTTTAAAGGGATCTCACCATCCTCTCATTCCTTTTACCCCCCAGCCACATGCGCCATCTCCCAGTTGGGTTCAAGTGAGGGTAGCTAGCCCTGCAGTGGTGCACTCACAGGGAGAATGGTCAAGATGGGTCCCTGTACAATGATGTCAACAGCCATGGTCTTCATAGCCATAGAGCAGCCAACCTCCACTTCCACTGAGACAACAAGGAAACAGTGTCTGAGAGAGGAAGACACCAAATTGGTTAGTTCTTTAATTTGGTCACTGTGGATTTGATTAGTTATATGCAGTATGATACCAGACTTGTATAAAGTTAGACAAAAACTATTAGCTGTGCAAAATGTTAAGTGTTTATAATATATTTACAGAATATTAGACTTAAAATGCAGTCAAAAATCTTTTAATGTCTCACCCATTACTTGAGCAGTGCATCCAGCTGGCCTTCACCAATCTTCATATGTATTTTCTCACAGATCACTACCAATCCCTTGTCATTGTGCCTCAAGTACTCTCTCTGCCTTTCAGGCCAGACATTGCACTCATGTGAGCTTTCAATCCTGTGATGTGCTGTTGTAGGAAAAGATCTCTGGCACAGTGACACCCTGCATGGACTTCTTATCACCTTGTCAGTGAAATTGTCTCAGGACTCCTTTTTCTGGGCTTTCATCCTCATTCTCTTCCTCGGCATGGAATTCTTCCTCTGCCATTCCCCCCTCCCTCCCCCTACTGGTCTGGTGAGAAGTTTCCTTCCTGTGCTTCCTTTTAAGTATAGTATCAAACCCCTTCTCAGCATTAAGTTATGGAGCATGCAGTAGACCAGAATGAGTTTGGATACTCTGTGAGATGTGAGTGACCGAGGCTTGAACATCTGTAGTAGGCTAATGGTCTATACATTAGTGTCCTTGTGTAAAGTTGGCTCCCATTGCAGTTTCTTACAATTGGGTTCATGGTTGGGATGGTACAATGACACAGTAGTTAGCACTGCTGCCTCACAGCATCAAGGACTTGGGTTAAAGTCTTGGGTGATTGTCGGTGTAGAGTTTGCATGTTCTCCCCATGTCTGCATGTGTTTTCTCCAGTTTACTCTCACAGTCCAAAGATGTGTATAGGTGAATGCTAAACTTCCCCTTGGTGTCCAAGGAAGGGTAAGTTAGATGGATTAGCTATGGTAAATACACGACATGATGGGATACAGTGGAGGGAAGGTCTTGGTAAATGCTCGTTCGGAGAGTTGGTTCAGATTTGATGGACCAAATACTTGGATTTGCACTGTAGAGATTCTATGGTTCACAGGGGAATGGGAGACACCACATTTTATTTCTGTGTATCCACCTGTGCACCTGGGGGAGAGAATTCATCCCAGCCCAGATTCCCTCAGGATGAATGAATTGTGACGACTGCCAGAGCAGTAAGTGTATACATACAAAAACTTTTTGTGGTGGGTTATAGAGGAATTGAATATTTGAAGAGTGGTGCCCCTTTCAGTTAACATAGCTCTCCGAGTTTTGCATGTGTGCACTAAACAACCATGTGCATACAATCAGGAATACCCAGCTCCTAGAGAAGAGATTCCCTCTGTGTTTATAGAAGCACTGTTTATCTGAAAAGAGAGATAAAGGGCAGTGGTGACTTGATGATTGCATCTGTGCTGCTGACTCTGAACTTCCACAGAGTTTGTCTGCAGAGCCCTGGAATGACCCTCCTCAGTGAAAATACTGAGGCTCCAAGCCACCTTCAACATCAAGAGTTTGACCTTGGAGTCTCCTTGGCTGTGAAAGGATGTTGGGATAAATGCAGCCTCCCTGATATTGCCTCTGAGTCATGTTTGGTTAAGTTACCCTCTTCTTGAATACCCTTTCACTTGTTGACTCCATCTTGCAGGCTTTATGTGCTTTGGTTCCTCCTGCCCTTGGATCCAGGTGCATGGAGAATGAAGCATTTCAGGCTGCTGCATCTGTGCCTCTGTGTACTGAAAGTGGTCTGGTGCTGCCCCATGACAAAATGGCAAAGGCAAAACCTGAATGTGGAACAGCCTGACAATGCATAGAGGCCAATTATTGGCAGGTCTGTAGCTGTGCTGTGTGTGGCCTGCAGTGACTCCTTCTTGCATTCACCTCTTCCTGGCTAAGAATCATGTAGTAAGAGGTCTGGCAACACCAATTTTAAATCCAACTGATTTATTTGAAATCGGTTGGATTTAAAATTGGTGCTGCCAGACCTCTTACTGAGTTTACCCCAGTCCAAAGCCAGCATCTCTACATTAAGAATCATGTAGCCTGTAAGCAGGTTTTATCAATTAAAAGTTGAAAAATATGCTGAAAAAATGTGACGCTGCAACCAATTGTGACTGGCAAATGGCACAGGATACCATTACTTGCTCGGAAAGCAAAAATCCCTATGCGTTGGGTCCACATTTTGGAAAGCATATCATGAGCCCAGGAAGGTAGCCTGGCTTACTATTTGAAGAAATAGTTCCATTTTCCATTCACAACACTGCTCTAACTCACCTTACTGAGCACAGATACAATTCATGTTATAATATTTAATTATGAACTGTAAAGGTGGCAAATACATTTTAATTTCCTTTTAAGCTCTTCGCATCTCCTTTCCACAATCCATGGCTCCATGCAGCTGGTGTAAAATCCAACAGTTGTTCACCTCCATGAAAATTAAATATCCTATCTGACTCTCAATCAGCCAACAACATTATCAGTTATTCCCTTTAGGAAGAGCAGGCAGGTTCTGGGGCCTGCTCCAGAAAATGGCCGCTGGCAGAAAAGAATGCCAGGATTCAGGCCTGCCTGCTCAGTGGCCATTTTCTATCCAGTCCTGCCTCCATTTGGTTCAATTTGCACCCTAAAAATCTAGTTTTAGACTCGACAAATAGGATATACTTCAGTTAAGTGAGTGGTGAAGATTTAGGGAAATGGGAGCTAATCCATCTACAGTTGTTTTAACAATGATTTTCCCTCCAAGAAGTAGGCTATCTGCTGATGACTGAGAATATTTGATACCATTTGCGAATCCTTAGATACTGAAGCAGTTCATGTCGATATGCAGCAAGACCTGAACAACATTCAGATTTGACCTGATAAATGGCAAATAGTAATCATGCTGCACCACTACTAGACAATAAGCATCTCCAACAAGAGCAAACCCAACCATTTCCTTCAGTATAAGAATACTTGGCTATCTCCATGGAAAAGGTAGTGACTGCCTTGGTACCAGGCTCAGCAGAACATACATTGATTACTAAATAAGCACTCAAACTTGCACTCTATCGATCTAGACAGTGGTGCACTGCAGAAGTGGCTAGGTTAGAAAGTGATGAGGCACCTACCTGTATCCTCAAGGAGCTAGGGAGATGCCATCAAGCATCCACAGGGAGGAGGACTACCAGCAAGGCACTCTGGAGCCTTCATCTCAGGACACACCAAGTGTGCCCTGCCTTGCCACATCTCTTCACAAGAGAGCACATTGCTTCCAGCAGAGTAGACCCAAGGGCTTGTTTCTGTGCAGGAGACGCTCAGCAGGCTGAACCTTCTAGACTTCAGGTTACCACAGCATGGCTGCCACCGTCATTGCAGTCAGTGTCAGCAATCTGCCTCGACCTCAACTCTGGCTGTTGGGACTGCATCCAGGCATAGCAATAGGAAAAGAAAAGTAAAGAAATGTTGAAGACTCGTAGGTGGCATGGGTGTACAATCACTGTGTATCTGAGTCACAGTTCTAAATCTCTGTCCACATACACGGTCGTTAAGTTTGATGTATTCTCAACATGCCGTTAGTAAGTGAAACAGTCGCTGGGAGTTAAGAGAGTTGCCCTTCATTTCCCATCAGATTCCATTGATGAGGTTCCATCGAGATACCATTCATTGTCCCACGTCATCAACAGCGTAGTCATTGACTATCCCGACATAATAATGTTTAGGCCTTGGCGATCATTCTTCAATGTGGGGCCCAAGCAAGCATTAATCAACTAATCTACTCATCTGCTTTTAGCCCTCTGAGAATGCTGCCTGCGCAGCATGTGCAGCCAAGATATAGCATATCCTGCTAATGACCTGCTGTGAGATGTGAGGAAGTTACCAAGAGACCTCAGGGGGAGTTAGACAGTCTGAGATAGACAGGAACATGGAAGATGAGGTCTAAGGTGTGATGGTCTGCACTGTGCTCTTAACAACAGAAAGGCAGTCTTTCCTAGCTCTTGAGATAATGGTAAGTGCTGATGGCCAAACAAGCCTGGTTGTTCCTGTTCATGAATAACACGTAGGTGTAGCCAGCAATTGTGGATGCAGCTGGAAAGTTGGCTTTTATTGCGAAAGGAATTGAGCACAAAATTTAAATTTGGACATTCACAACCAGATCCTTTAGGCACATTGCTCTCCCACAGTCACTTCCCAGAAAGGCCCTTCTCTACCCAACAGCAGGGCAAATGCACTCATGGCATGTTTACCCTCCCACCCTGTCCCAAACAGTCTGTCTTCCATTCCTGGACATTCTATCTCAGACAATCTGTCTTCATTTCCAGACAATCCCCACCCTGCCCCTGACAGTCTATCTTTGCTGCTAGACAATCTGCAGCACTGCCCTGGACAGACAGCTTCCATCCCCAGTCAGTCTCCCACATTGACCTGGACAGTCTGCTTTCCACTCCTGGACACCCTCTCACCCCATGCTGGACAGACAGGATTCTGTTTACAGACACTCAGCCTCTCCTGCCCCAGACAGTCTGTCTTCCATTCCTGGACACTGTCCTACCCAGACTCAGAGAGTCAGTCATCATCTCCAGACACCCTCACACTCTGACTCTGTACGTACTGGCTTCTGTCTCCAGACGCCCGCCCAGCCTGCCTCGGAAAGACTGGACCCTTCTCTGGACATTGTTGTCACTATGCCCCTTGACCTGTGCAGCTCTGCCTGGCCTCAGCTTCACTCTTCCCTGTTGACCCTGTCACCCTCATCAAGTCTCTTTGACTTGTGCCCAACAGACTCCATCCTTCTTGGTCACTCTCCATGTCTTTTGGACAGCCCACACCCAAACTCAATCGTTACCTGCCATAAATGAAGGAAAGATAGAGGCTGCTCACTGTAAAATCAAAGAAAGTGACTACCTAGGGCATCCCATTTATAAGCAGTCATGGATCTGAAGACACGTTTTCCTCACTTGCGGGTAACTGAATTGGGAGGTGGAACTTAATGCAAATACGTGTTAAAGGACTTCCTAACACTTGCCATCAGGGGGCTGGACCTCCCTTTAAAGTTCCAAGAACTTTAAAGTGGCAAAGGTTTATCCCACCAGGCGAAATTGCCCTTCCATTGTCCCAGGATGTGTAGGTTAGATGGATTAGCCATGGTGAATGTGTTGGATTGCATGGATGGGGCTGGGGAGGGGCCTATTAGACAGTTGGTGCAAATTCAATGGGCTGAATGGCCTAGAGTCATTGAATCCCTACAGTGCAGAAGGAGGCTATTCAGCCCATCGAACCTACACCAATAACAAATTCACCCAGACCCCATCCTTGAAACACCACGTATTTACCCTGCTAATCCCCCTGATATGAAGGGATGATTTAGTGTGGCCAATCCGCCTAACCTCTTTTGGTTGTGGGAGGAAACTGGACCTCCTGGAGGGAATTCACGCAGACACGGGGAAAACATGCAAACTCTACACCGACAGTGAGTGACTTGAGGCCAGAATAGAACCCAGGTTGCTGGCGTTGTGAGGCAGCAGTTCTAATCACTCTGCCACTATGTCTCTTCTGCACTGTGGGCGTTCTTCAATCAGGGTTCTGAATTTTGGCCTCCTGTGCAATTAAGTTCCCCCACCCGCCTTTCTTCCCACATTTAGCTGCAGGAGAAGGAGGTTCTGCCCCTTTATTTTGTGGCAGAGCAGCTGACAGAAAAGCCACGAGATTGCTCAGTCAGCGTGTAAAGTTTGGTGATTTTTCTGACTGAAAGATTCCACAGTTCATTCTCCAGCTCTATGTAAATCATAGTGATAAAAAACCCCCAATCTTCTGCATTTTGATTTAACAATTGAGAAATAATGGAAAATGTGAGACAGGTCAGAGTTTTGGAACGATTCGAAGGTTTTAGCTGGTGTGGGCAGGTGTTAGTTTTCTGAGAAATAGACTGGTCGGTAACAGCTCGTAAACAGCTTCAACCTGACATCATATATCATTGCAGCCAACTGCAGATAGGGGAAGGAACACAAGTGTGGGCTTGGTTTACCCAGCCCTGACTTTGTTTTAAAATAAACAGGCCAGCAAAAGAGAAAAAAAAAAGTTGGACTCAGATAGAGGGTATGAAAGTATGTAACATCACAAATGACCTGCTCACCATTTTGGAAAATACGTAATATAGTCAAGTCTTCTGAGACACCAAAAGTCAATGCTGTATGATCAATCGAAAATTAATTGCTATTTTTGTTAGTTCCCTGTTTTAATTACTGAAATATTCAGGTAATGGAGTTGATATTTGTTTCGTCATGTAAAAATCAATGGAATAGATTGCTACTGGAACCACAATGTAAACAAATGGCATTCTTTGGCTAAATATTGATGGTATGCACTTAAATATTTTATCACATTTCCCAATGCAAATGTTGGATTAATCGGCCTGTAATATCCTGGCTTTGGGACTCTTATTTATGGAGTCAGTTAAAAATATCATTCAGTTATGTACTTCTCCTGGTTCTGTGTAGATACTTAGGGACCATTTCAATAATTAATTCTTAGAGTACCTAGTCACAGGTCAATGGTAATGTGACATGCAAGTGCAACACATTCTCTGGACTCCAAGTTTAAATTAAATTTGTAGCTAGCCTCAGCCATGCCTCAAACCATTGATTTCAGTGGACAGAGAATCCTGTGGGAGCACTCACCATTTGTGCTCTTGATAGTTGCATCTCTTTTTTGAAGGGCTAAAAGACTGTATATTTTTATGAATATTTATAGACATGCTTGCTTTGTTTTTATAGTGAGCAACAATTGACACTATTGCTGCTGAACTAACTTCATTAATAACGCATTTACGTAACATAAGCACACAAATGAAAGACATCTGAAGCCTTGTTCCAACCGTCTCTAATGTGTACTATCCGACCTTCAACCCCCAGATCAGCTGATCCCATACATAATACAGAGCCATAATGGAGTCCACAATCACAATTTATTACTGTCATGACATTTCCCTTTCGTCTAAGCAAAACGTTTCAGACTGATTTCTGTTAGAACAAAAGAGATTCTGAGCATAGGTTACTAAAGTACACAAAGTTTCTTACAAAGGAACAAAGAAAATTACAGCGCAGGAAACAGGCTCTTCAGCCCTTCAAGCCTGCTCAATCATGCTACCTGGCTTAACTAAAACCCCCTACCCTTCTAGGAACTACATCCATCTATTCCAATCCTATTCATATATCTGTCAAAAAAACAAAGAAAATCATTCTTTCGCTCTCTGCTTTGATCCGCCTGTTTTATTTTTCACTTACTTCTGTGGTGTTTCTCACAATTGTTCCACTGAATATTCTGAATGGTGTCAGAGATGTGATTTCTGCACCTGATGAAAGAGCAACACTCTGAAAGTTCGTGGTTCTACATAGAACTGTTGGACTTTAACCTCGTGTCATGAGACTTTTTACTGTGGGTGTGTATCGGTTCACTCGTGGATTTTGCTTCTTGATTTTCAGCAACTCGATCTGGTTCAGATCAGGGTGGTGTTTCATTTGTTTACTGAGAGAATTTCCAGCTTCTCCTGCACTTTTGTCCGTTTGGAGTCTGCTCTATGTAAGGCTGTTATTCTCCTGTGATTCTTATGACAAGGACATAATTTCAGATCTCTTCTTGTTGAATTCTCACTGTGTCTCCCATGTTCAGTTCAGACAGTCAGTCGCCTTGAGTGAAGTATCCTTACTGCTTCTGCTGTCCCAGTTTGTGTAGGTCCCTCATGTTGTAACTCACTGACTGAGGAAATAGCAGTTGGGCACAGTTAGAAACTTTATTCTTAGTTTTCTCCCAATTAGGAACTGTGCTGGAAATGTCATAATGTCAGCACAGAAACAGGCCCATTGGCCCACCATATCTATGCTGACCATCAAAGAGCAGCCTATACTAATCCCATTTACTAGACTTGGTCCATAGCCGATTATGCATGGTGATGTAAGTGCTTGTCCAGATGTTTTTTAAATGTTGCGAGAGTACCTGCCTCCACACCTTCTCAAGCAGCACATTCCAGATTTCCACCACCCTCTGGGTGAAAAAAATGTTCCTCAAATCCCCTCTAAACCACTTACTCCTCACCTTAAATCTATCTCCTTTGGTCTTAGACACCACTGCCATGGGGATTCTTATGATCCATCATATTTTTACCTCTCATAATTTGGTATATTTCTGTCAGATCCCCTCACAGCCCCCCGTGTGCTAAGGAAAAGAAACCCAGCTTATCCAGTCTCTCCTTATAGCTGAAACTTTCCATCTCAGGCAACATCCTGGTGAATCTTCTCTCCAAGTGCAATCATGTCCTTCTGACAGTGTTGCGACTAGAACTGCACGCAATGTTCCAACTGTGTCCTAACAAATATTTTTTAAAATTTGTACCAAGACCTCCCTGTTCCCATATTCTATGTGCCAGCTGCTGTAGACAAGCGTTCCATCTGCCTTCTCCACCACACTATCAACCTGTGCTGCCACCTTCAGGAATCTATGGACTTGGACACCAAGGTCCATTGCCCACTAAAACACTGAATGCCTCTTTCTTATTAATCTTAACATGCTCTAGAACTTCACCATCCCAACTGAAATCTCCAGATACTATGCTTCTCTCCTTAATGAATAAGATGAAAAATATTAATTTAAGACCTTGCCCATGTTCTTTGGTTCCATGATGCCAGCGTTGGACTGAAGTAAACACAGTAAGAAGTCTCACACCACCAGGTTAAAATCCAACCAATTTCTTTGATAGTAATTCCACAAGCTTTTGGAAGCATTGTTCCTTCGTCAGGTGTCAGAGACTCTTCCACACACTTGAAGAAGAAACAGCATTTCCGAAAGCTTTTGGGATTACTATCAAATAAACTGGTTGGATTTTAACCTGGTGTTGTGAGACTTCTTACTTTGGTTCTGTGCACAGATTGCCCCTTTTGCCTCTCATGGGTCCCACTCTTTCTCTGGTCATCGTCTTGCTCTTAATTTACTTACAAAATGCCTTGGATTTTCTTTAATCTTATCTGCCAAAGATATTTTGTGGCCCCTCCTAATTTTTCTTTAGGCACCCAGCTACACTCTGTATACTTCTGAAATGTGCTCCCCATTTTTATTGCTCTAAACCAACAACGTGATATCTTTTGTTCTTTTATTCAATGCAATCTATTGGAGTATTCTTGAAATCTAGTGGAACTTTCGCCTTCTTCAACAGGTATTTTAAAATTTGCATGGCACATTACACCATTCCGTTGGATATTCAGGACTTGAATTAATGTGGCAAAACTCTGAGTTCTGTGTTAATTTGTGCAACTCAGTAGCAGAGAATTGTGGATTATTGCTTAAGATGAACATTCCACGTATGACATATTGAACAAAAATGGATTTCTTTTTCCTTTTTTGCGATAGGTAGGTATGCATGCGACTGAGTGTCTGCAATGTGCATTTCTTTGCTTGGTTTGTATTTGATTCTGACCTGGTACTTCTGTAGACATATTAGGAATCTTTGGATACTTGGTGGTGCCCTGTTTGGCATCTTAGTATAGTTTCCAAGTCATTAGACCCATCAGGTCTGCACCGATTCTACGAAAGAGCATCTTCAGTGTTCTCTTTAGACTGGTCAAAGTCTCTTGGTGACTTTGTTCCCAGTGCTATTCCACACTGTTTTGTAGTTCTCTGAGAACTGCTGTTAGAACTGATATGTGTGGAATGAATTTACCAAGATATGTTACCATCCCCGAAAGCCTCTCCAAGTCTTTTTTTACCTTCTGGCATATTCTCGACAGCTTCAGTTTTGCTCTGGTCCAGCTCAGTCCCTTATTTGTTTGCGTAAGTCCCAAAAACTTGATTTCACGAAGGCCTATTTTGCACTTTACCTTCTTCAGCTTGAGATCCTTGCTTTAGCTTCTTGCCAGCACCTGCCTTGTTTTGTGGTTGTGTTCTCCTGGTATGGCTATGCAAATCAGCACAATATGGGTTTCCCCACCCTCTGACCCTCAACAGCTGCTTCACTCTTCATTGAATCATAGACTCCCTACAGGGCAGAAGGAGGCCATTTGTTCCATTGAGTCTGAACTGACCACAATCCCAATGGCACTATCTCCAAAGCCTCATGTATTTACCCTGTTAGTTCCCTTGACAGTAAGGGATAATTTATCATGGCCAATCAACCTAATCTGCACATCTTATGAGTGTGGGAGGAAGCAGGACCACCCAGAGGAAACCTACGCAGACACAGGGAGAATGTGTAAACTCCATACAGTCAACGACAGGAATTGAACCTGGGTACTTCGTGTTGTGAAGCAGCAGTTCTAACCACTATGCCACTGTGCTGCCCCATCAAAAGGTAAATGTAAAAACCTGTAGCATCCATATGGTGTGTTGAAGATAAAGGTGTAGGAGCTGCATTCATCCAGCTTGACCTCCCAGAAGCCTGAACTCACATCTAAGACTGAATAGTATTTAGCATTAGCTAGGTAGGCAACTGATAATGCCCTTTTTGTGTTGCCTGGTTTAGGTAGTTGGGATCTAGACAGACATACAGATTCCCATCTGATTTTATCTACAATTACAACTGGATTAACCCATTTTGTTGGTTCTGCAATTTTCTCAATGATGTGAAGTTTCTCCCTTCAATCTAATTCTGTCTTCAGTAGGTCTCTCAGCAATGAGGGAGGCAATGACCCATTATCTCTGGACTATTAATCCAGAAACTCAGCTAATGTTCTGGGGACCCAGGTTCAAATCCCGCCACGGGCGATGGCAGAATTCAAATTCAATAAGAAGTATCTGGAATTAAGAAGCTATTGATGATCATGAAACCATTATCAATTGTCGGAAAAACACATTTTGTTCACTAATGTCCTTGCGGGAAGAAAATCTGTTGTCCTTACCTGGTCTAGTCTACATGTGACTCCAGAGCCACACAATGTGGTTGACTCTCAACTAGGAATGGGCAATAAATACTGGCTAGCTAGCAATACCCATGTGCCATGAATGAATAAAAAAAAACTGGTGCATTCCTGGGCGGGTGTATTTTGGAAGTCACTTTTTGTACAATCTTGATGCATTCTCCTTTAGGTAACAAATTTCCCAAACACATATTTGTACTCACTCAGGATATCTTTATTCTCTTGATTAACTTTAGATTTTCACAAGCTTTGATTTCAAGAATGGGTTTTGCATTATTTTTCACCACGATAAATGGAAGGGCTTCATACTATTTTCTGTAGTTTGCTGTAAGATTCCATTAGCCTTCTACAGCAATTTCATTACCTGCATAAGTAGACCTTTTTATTTATGTTTTAGTTAACGATTTTCCTTTGTCTATCTTACAACACAAGTTTATGGGAATGACATTTACTGGTGCATCTGTGTCAAAATTGAAATTCACCACCATGCTGGCAATTTTAAAACCAACCTTCCATTTGTCTTTTGGGTTTGTTGTTACTGACCAATGAAAATGTCAGTTAGAGTACATGTGTCATTATAGAATCATAGAATAGAATCACAGATCATAGAATCTGCGATTGTATGCACTTTCTTCAGTTTACGTACTTAACAAAGTGATCTAGTTGATCTGTAAGCTGGACAACTACATGGTAAGTACTCTATAGTAAAGTTTTGACATTTCTACTAAGTTTTATAATCTGTAATGTCTATGGATTGTATTATGTAATCACAGTTTAAAATTAAATGAATCAGTTTTGGCTTGTTGACGGGCAGTTATCAGTCAAACCAATTGGGGGAAACAGCAAATAAATTCTTCCATCCTGCCTACCACGGGAATTATGGTGGGCAGACCATGAAAATGTCCATTGACCTTGAGCGGGATTCTCTGATTTTGAGGCAGGCACGGCCGGAGATTCCCACCCCAGATGTTTGTACAAAACAAACTCGTCTTTTTATATGTTGAAGCTCATTTGAGTTAAGCTGAAACTGTTTTAATGGCCAAAATACAATGAGATGTTTGTTTTAAAATCAGTTTGAAGGAATAGCTAAAGCAGACTGAACTTAAGATAATACTGTTTAACCATGCATTTCTTTAATTGCTTGTATCAGAGAGGAAACCTTTATTCTCTGATAGTATGATAAGAAGTGGTCGTAACTGTTGATTTGAAACCTTTACTGTGGGTCTTTTGATGAAGATACGTTGTCAAGAGAATGTGGCTTTTTCTGGCTTCTCTAAAAGCAGATGTGCA
Organism: Sphyrna mokarran; assembly: GCA_024679065.1. Classification (NCBI taxonomy): domain Eukaryota; kingdom Metazoa; phylum Chordata; class Chondrichthyes; order Carcharhiniformes; family Carcharhinidae; genus Sphyrna; species Sphyrna mokarran. Next base: position 49,502,262 of record JAGIQG010000012.1, on the reverse strand, counting down.
TTTGTGTGTGATGGTATGTAACTGTCTGAAGTTTATAACCAATAAATCAGATGTTGTTGCAAAGGAGATGAATTGCATCTTAAACCAATAGGAGAAATGAGTTTGGATCATCCCCAAAGAAAGGAAGGAGGAATGAGAGACTGGGGATAAAAATTGAGCAATCATAGTTCTCATTGACGCAGTGATACCACAGCTTCCAGGGTATGATTCTCCTGGACACAATCCAAAGATGTGCAGGTTAGATAGATTGGCCATGCTAAATTGCCCCTTAGTGGTCAAAGATGTGTATGTTAGATAGATTGGCCATGATCAATAGAGGATGATCAATACTGGAATAGAACAGAGGAGAAATCTTGATTGGAGTGCTCTTTTGGAGAGTTGGTACAGACTTGATGGACTGAATGACCTCTTTCTGCACTATAGAGATTCGATGGATTCTATACCTCCATTATTACATTCAATTTTCTTCCAATACAATGTCTTGTTTTTATGATACATGACAATCAAAACCATTGCTGCTAAACTAACTTTATTGATAGCATATTTTCGTAACATGAACACACGACTGCAAGCCATCTGAAGCCTTATTTCAACCAGGCCTAACATGTAGTATCTGACATTCAACCCCAGGTTGGATAAACTCATACATAGTACAGATTGTATCATACAGTATTTAATATTGGAATCTGCAACTACAGTTGATCTCTATTTTTAATATTTTAAAAACTGAACAAATACCTTTAAAATGGTTGTAACTGTGGCTCCTGAATAAAAGAAAGTGCTTGGTAGTTTTAGGAAAACTCACAATCATCTCCGAGGAGCTACTAATAGCCCAAAGTCAAAGAGAGTGATACACAGTACGTCTGCATTTAATAGCCCCAGGTGGTCAAGAGAAGATGGATTCTTTGCTGGGACAAAAGCCTGATCACTTTTCTTTCAATTCCTAATGGTTAAGACTCTTTGGAGTCTATAAGATGAATAAATCTTCTATGTCAAACATTGTGGAAAGTTGTGTGTCATTTGAACAAGTGGAACAAGTCACTTGACCTTGCTGAACTAAAAAAGCCCAGTCTGTTGTTTAACATCTGACTAGCAGGCCATGCTGAAGGAGCTCTGGCCCAGATTAGGCAACTGGTCACACTTATGCTGCTTCTGTGGAAGTCTGTACCATTGCATGTGAGACTGATTCATATTTGTATGCTTACGTTATTGTGTGACATCAACTCATCAACCTCTGAGAAGGACATCTCATTGGACTTTGATTCTGGACTGTGGATCTGATGTGAAACAATATTTCTTTCCTCTGTTGTCTCTGCATTGTAAATCTTTCTTTTTGCTATCTTCCGCTTTTACTATATGAATACGAGGAAAAAGTGTTTAGAGTGTGTGTAAATAAACTAAGCCTTTGCGTTTATCCTAGTTCTAGTTTGTTACAGAGTTATGAATAGAAAATTTAATTGCACCAAAACTGAGGACTCAGGAAATATGCTAATGCTTATAAACAGGGCAACAAAGAGGATGGTGAGAGGGGAAATTATCGGGTGGAATTTCCCTAAAAAATGGCAAAGTGTCAATCTTAGTGCAAAAACTGGTGCAATTCCCATTGGCACTGGTGATACAATCTAGGCCACAACTTTTACACATTGACAAAAAATTAACTTCCCATGTGAAAAATGTATTTGTCAACCCAAGGATCAGCTGAGCACTTTAATCAAGGGAACAGTTAAACAGGTCCACAGCACTTGCTCTCATTCAAGCCAAGATGATGGCAGTGAGGAATCCTGTTCCATGATTCACAAAGGGAGCCCTCAACCGCATGTTGGAAACAATAAAGGAGAGATGGCCCTCCAGCAAGATAATGAGTCCTATCTGGCCAATGTTAGCAGCCTGCACAAGTGGACAGCGGTGCAATGCCACAAGAAGATGAACAACCTACTCTGTCATATACCAGAATGTCACCTGGATCCACACACTGCCACCTATCAGGAATCTGGCACTCAGTCTCTCACAAGCTTCCTCACAAAGGGGATAATCCCTTTTCTGGAATCTGTAGGTATGAAGAAGCTGAATGTTTTTCTGTTGCAGGGAAAGTCACTTAAGGCACCAATACAAAACTAAGTATAGTCTACCCAGTTATGGAGTTAGTAATGCATGGCAAATGCATAATGTGGAAGGATCTAATACCAGGGATTTATTGTTTACTTATTGTTCAAAGCGAAAGCAGATAAGTTGGCCCCCTTCATTGTAATGCTTTTGGTAAATGGTTACATGCTTTTTGTAATGCTTTGGTTAATGATGTAAGCTGATATGTTGATATTTACAAGAAGGAGTACAAACATTGAACTTGAGGTGTACCACAGCAAAACTAACAATATATACAGAAAAGGCCATCAAGATAAAGCGTAGTACCACAATATCTGCAAGTTTCAGCTGCAGTTCATTCCAATAATAAGTGTCAGGCCAAGGGCCAAGTGATTGGCTCAAGGTAATCAAGTTAAACTGGATGAAATTAAACTGGTAATCAAGTTAAACATCCAAATCCAGAAGGGGGAAAAGCTTGAGTCAAAGAAGAAGTATGAGAACATTTTTTGTGATGAATTAGGTAAAATAAAATGGCTCCAGGTGAAGATCTATGTAGATCCAAAAGCAACCTCTCGTTTTTTTTTAGAACAAGACCAGTACCAGATGCCTTGTGAGAAAAGTCGGATAGAATTGAAGAGATTGGAAGAACTGGGTAATATTCGTCCAGTTCAATTCATGGATTGGGCAGCACCCATTGTCCCCTTATAAAGTCTGCCAAGACTATCTGCGTTGGTGGAGATGACAACTAAACAATTAATCAGACTGAGTGTACTCAGTGTAATCTACAAATTCCAAAATTTTGCTTCCTGCGCTCAAATCCAAATCACGTACATATACCAAGAACAAAGATAGACCCCAGAAAGTGACAACTAAAATAGGGGACTTCAAAGATTACAATTAGATAAGTGCAATCAGATTACAGGGTTGGAGATGATCAGAGATATGGAGAGGTAAAGACATGGAGAGACTTGGAAACAAGAATGAGAATTTTAAAATGAAGATGTTGTTTAACTGGATGTCAATGTCATTTGGCAACACAGGAGTGATAGATTAATGGGACTTGGAACAAATAAAGGTGTGGACTGCAGGCTTGGTTAATCTGGAAGGTAAAATATGGGAAGGTCTCAAGGAGTGCATTGAATTAGGGAAGTTTAGAGATAAAGTCATGGATGAGGAATTCAGCACTATATGATCAAAGTCAGGGACAGAGTCAAGCAATGGTATAGAGTTCGAAATAACTCAGTGATGCCAATGGTTAAGCACTACAAAGGAAATCATAGAGAAACACATGGCAAAAAATTAACCAAGGGGAAAGCAGGGTTGAAAATTTATATTAATGAGAAGAAAGTTGAGATGCTGGGATTCTCCATAGGAACAGAGAAAGCTAAGGGGAGATCTAATTTTTTTTGAAGAAAATATATCTATGAAGTATTTAATAAAATAAATTGGGAAAGAATATTTTTTCTGGGAACTCAGTATCAAATAGTTACCAATTTAATATTGTCACCCAGATTGAGGATCAAAGTTGGAAGAAATGTTCATATAGGGAGTTGTTAGATCATTGAATACTTTTCCAGAGTATTATAGATTTCCTATGGTGCAGTAGGAAGCCATTCAGCCATCAAGTCTATGCAACAGCAGAATAGGCAACAGCAGAAGTGGGTCATTCAGCTCAAAGAATCCATGCTGGCATTTACACTCCATCTGAGTATTTTTCTATCCCTTAGACATTACCAATATAACCCTCTATTACTTCTCCTGTGCTTACCTAACTTCCCTTTAAATCCATCAATGCTATTCATCTTGGTCATGATATGTGATAGCAAGTTTCATATGCTCACTGCTTTTGAGTCAAAGAAATTTGTGCTTAATTCTCTATTTTGTTTCTTGTTGTTCTTCCATTAATTAAGGCCTTTTTCACCAGAAGAAAGACCCTGAATGGGGATTTACTGTAAAACCTACAGCTTGTTTTGTTGTGGAAGAAGGTGGAAGAGGTGGAATCTTCTGGTCCCATCATTGTCAGTGAGGTTCCCCATTAAATGCACTCTTCACTGCCATGAAACCTTCAGCAGGGCTGTGCTGTTGACAGGACTGGAAGATCCCGCTGATATGAATGACTGGAAAGTTCCAGTCTCTGCGTCTACGCTATCAAAACCTTCATAATTTTAAATACCTCTATTAGATCAGTGAGTCAGCTTTCCTTTTATTCCCAGAGAAAAGAATCAGTCTATTCATTCTTTCCTGATTTGTTTGACCTTGCAGACCTGGAATCATCTTCGTAAGTCTTATTTGCACTCTTTCCATTGTTTGTACTTCCCTCTTATAATATGGCAACGTTAACTGGTCAAAGTGTTCGAAATGTGATGTACATATTTTGCAGGGATTTCATAGAATCCCTACAGAGAAGGAGGCCATTCAGCCCATTGAGTATATACCAACCCTGCAGCAGATCTCTTACCCAGGTCCACTGCTCCTATCCCCATTACCCCACACATTTATTCCACTAATCCCCTAACATACACACCTTGAGACACAGAGGGGCAATTTAACATGGCCAATCCACCTAAACTGCAGATGTTTTGATTGTGGGAGAAAACTGGAGCACCTGGAGAAACCACGTGCAGATAAGTCGAGAACAAACTCCATAGAGACAGTCACCAGAGACTGGAATCAAATCTGAGACCTGAGCACAGTGAGGCAACAGCACGAAGCACTGTGCATTTGGTACGCATGATGAACCAAATATTTCCTTTTATTTTGTCAATTTCAATGGTTAGCATGTTCAGCTCCACGTGGCCCTTTTAACTTGTGTTGGGTGTCTTACTGATACTTCAGGACAACTGTCTTTCAAATTCTCAAAGTTGGGTAGTTGTGCTTGTAAGGTTTGAAATGCTGGCAGGAACTTTTTTCCTTCTTGTCTCTAATATGAGGATCATCATCCCCAGAGGTCCTTATAAAGGTAGAATAGGAATATGTGCCAGTATTGGGTGAAAAATACGTGAACACAAACAAGAATGACTTCTTGCTTGTGTCATGGGGCTGGGGAGAGCAGTCAGGAATTGCAGGTGTGATAAGTCTGTAAACAACATCTATGTTTTGGGATGGTACAGGGGCCCCTTACTGTCCCTCACTCACCATTTCTACAGTCGTTAAGTATACAGTTCCTCATGTTGAGCGAGATAGTGCTGATGACTGTTGACTGGCAAGATTCTCCTTACAAAATAAATGAAAACAGCCACTTTTAGTGTTTGAAAGCAAAATCCTGCTGATGCTGGAAATCTAAAATAAAAATTCTGAAAAAAATTCAGCAAGTCTGTCAGCATTTCTGGAGGGAGAAACTGAGTCCATGTGACAAGAATTGTCCCTATTTCGAACCTACTGTCTATCTGGTGTGAATAGACAGGGACACAGAATGCACTAATCGACTTAATGACAAAATATGTAATATTTATGTGAGTTAATTGAGCTTTTCCTTTTAACAACACCAAATTGCAACTGAAACTTTGTAAATATGCTGATTTGAACGTCAAATAAGTGGAAGTTTTCCATACTACATTCAGTTCTTGTACACAATTTTTCAAAAACCTTGTAAAATATGTTCAGAGCAGATGTGACCCACCCACGGAAAATTCTGCAGAACTACCAAAATTAAAAGTTGTGCTGTGAAAAGTTAGAGACTAAATATCCTTGGGTGTTAATTTCATTGAGGCTTCTCCCATTATTATTTTGGTAAATAATATATAAATGGAAACCAATGATCTCCCAAACCTACAGCATAATGATGGCAAAGAAGGGTGAGACAACCTCAACAAAGTCACCCTCCATTATTATAACAGCAGGCTTCACAGCCTAGCCTCCCCTATTGCCCACTGATTTCTAGCAGGACTAGGGCTAATCATAGAATCCGAGGATCATACTCTGCAGAAGAGACCCTAAGGCTCATCGAGTCCGCACCAACATGTGCAAAACACTTGAACTTCCATCTATCCTATTTACCAGCATTTAGCACATAGCCTTGAATGTTATGACATGCCAAGTGCTCATCCAGGTACTTTCTAAAGGATGTGAGGCAACCCACCACTACCATCCTCCCAAGCAGCGCTTTCCAGATTGTCACCACCATCTGGTAAAGAGGTTTCTCCTCCTGTCCTCCCTAAGCCTCCTGTCCCTCACCTTAAACATATGCCCCTTGTAACTGATCCTTCAATTAGGGGAACAATTGCTCCTTATCCATTCTGTCCATATCTCTCATAATCTTGTACACCTTGATCAGATTGCCCCTCAGTCTTCTGTGCTGCAACAAGAACAACCCAAGACTATCCAACCTCTCTTCATAATTTAAATGCTCTCTTCTCCAGAGTGGGGACATTGATGCCAATTTTACGACCTGTAACAACGTGTGGTCTGTGATTAGCTAACTGAGCATTATCTAAGGATTGTAGCTTGAACTTTCACCGAACATGTACTACAACTCCTCACGGTATATTTGCCAACTTAATGACTGGAGTTTCTGAATGCTAAGAATATAAGATGGTGGGTGAGTCCTGTTTGGTCCTGTTTTTACAATACAGTAGCAGTGATTGTTAAGACTCCATATTAGGCAGTACATTTTGACGCACACATTCAGACTGCTGCACATTTGCGTTGTGCCTTTCTGAGCAATTGCCAACACATCAGTTTCAATTTGATGAATGCCTGTCTTCATTACAATTATCTCCAGCTGCACCCTGTTGCTATGCCACCTAAAATATATGAGTTTTACTTCACTGTACATGCCACTGAAACTTTACAGACACTCACATCTGCCAAGTGTTGCTATAAAAAGGCTATTAATGTGAATCATGTGACCGCACAGACTGGTGTAGTGTGACATCATGGTTTATTGTAAGCGTTGAAGTGGAATTAATAGTCGACATCAAGTTGTGCTGGGGAGTCAAGTTACCAGAAAGTTCCCCTTTGTAATGCTGCTATTAGTCGACAACTTCCAGAAACAGTCAAACGGGCAATGAAACATTTAATAAGAGGCCTATAAGTAGAAGTCGTTCAAGGCAATTGTTTGCTACATTCTTGTATCATTAAACCTTGCTTTTTAACTGACTCCAACTGTGTCTTTAATCATGTTTGGAAAGCACTTTATATATGGAGTCCCTGCAGGCTGGGATAAACTGGCCAAAAAAGGTAATGTCACATAGAAATTCTCCAAAAAGAATGTAGATTGCCTTTGATACATGGTTCCTCAGCAACAGAGACCATATTAAGTGGTATGTTACCGAAAGCCACCATTGTGTGTGACCCCTCAGCTATTTATCTTACTTAAGCATCTTAATTAATCCTTCTTACATTAATTTGCTTCCTAATTGTTGAAAACATTTTCATGGGGTTATTTATGATGTCTGATCACCTCCAAGATGGATCCTTTTTGACCTGAAGGGATGGCAATGTAATGTTAATAGCATAACTCTGGTGCTGTAATTGAACTTTTTCGCAAGTTTCACCCACATGAGGTGCAGTAAAGGCATATCTTTATGGTAATCATTAATCTGTCCTGATAGTTCTAATGCAATTTCCTCACTATCTTCAAAATATTTGGTTGAATAGATACAAGAAAAACTTAATTGGTTAGAAATGTTTCCTAAATTTCTTCCAGCAGCAAAATCATAAATCTAGAAATTATTGCAAAAGATGTTGCTTAATGTGCTTATCTCAAACTTACCTTGACTCTGTTTTAATAAAAAAGTTTTAAATTTGCGACTACTTGTTTTGCAGGAGTAAAGAGAGAAGTATGATGGAGCATCAAGTGTTCACACAACTGCGGTCACATTAGCTTCCAGGCTATCATGGCTTTATAAATTTGTCTGTTGCAAACTGAGGTTTTACTTCAAATTGGTATATCTGCTAATCTACCTGGAAAAGAATAGTTTGTCCTTGCTTCATTCCTCTTTTATACACTGCCTCATATCCCATTTCACACACTGCTCCTTCACTTCAAAGTTATAAATACAACATCTTCTGCACAATTACTAGTCAGGGTCAAGGTCACTTCGTCAAGAAAGCATGAAGTTAATGTGCAGTATTCTCTGAGCCAAAGCTAACACTCCTGCCCTTGACATCAAGACAGTATTTGACCAATTGTGGCATCAAAGTGATGAAATCAAGGAGAATTAAGGAAAAGCTCTCTATATTGGCTGGAGTCATACCTAGCACAAAGGAAAATGGTCATGGATCTTGGAGGTCAATCATCTCAGTCCCAGGACATTGTTGCAGGAGATCCTCAACATAATGTTCTAAGCCCAATAATTTTAGCTGCTTCATTAGTGAACTTGCCTTCGTCATAAGATGAAAAGAAGGGATGATCTCTGCTGATTGCATGGTGCTTGGTTCCATTCACAGCCCCTTAAATAATCCATGCCTAGATTCATTAAAATATTAAACACCATTCAGGCTAATGTTAATAAGTGGCAAGTAATGTTTATGTCCCACAAGAGCAAGGCAATGACCATCTCCCACATGAAAGTGTTTAACTTGACAATAATGGCATTATAGTCATAAGTTCCGTTGTCCACAAACTGAGAATTACCATTGATCAGAAATTAATTGGAGCAGGCACATAAATTCTGTGGCTACAAAAGCAGGCCAGAAGCTGGGTATTCTGTGTTGAATAATTCATTTTTTTAACCCATTGTGATCTATGAGCAGCAGTCAAATATTTGAAAGAACATTCTCCATTTTCCTAGATGAATCCAATTCTAACACCGTTCAAGAAGCTCGATACAAGAACAAAGCAAAAAGCTTGATTGGCAGCCCCTCCAGTACTTTCAACATTCATTCTCTTTACCACTGGTGCCCAGCGTCTAGAGCATGCACCATGTACAAGTAGGACTGCAGCAACTTGTTAAGGCTTCTTCAGGAGCACCTTCCATATGATACATTTACTACCTATAAAGACAAAGGCAAATTCCCTTGAGGTTACACATCATCTTGACTTGGACAATTTTACCATTCTTTCATCAGCACTAGGTCAAATTCCTAATACTTGCATCCTATAAGCATTGTGGGAATATCTTCACCATGCAGACTGTAACAGTTGGAGAAGGTGATACACCAGCACATTCTCAAGACCAATTATGAATGGGTAATAAATGCTGATCTTGATAATGTGCGCACATTTTGTGAATGAATAAAAAGGCATTTATTTTCTAATGAGTATGATACCTCCTCACAATTTGTTGTAACAATAAAAAATGAAATGTCTCTTTCTGTATTTCTGATGCTATTGAAACAAGGGATTATTGAACAATCTGGTGAGAATGGCGAATTACAAACCACAATTAACCAACAAGATGATTCATTTCACAAATAATAATTGAATGAGTAAAATAATTTTTACATTGAATTTAAATCCATTTCAGAACAGAGAAATATGCTGCCTCATGTAGTTTTGAGAAAACTATCAGCCGCAGTCAGTTTGATTAGGTCTTTGTATTCCCAAGTGATAACATCTAAATATAGATCGCAGCAAAATCCTTTTTGAAATTGACAAGAATCCTGAAATGTGACTACTGCACAACACCAAACTTTGAAGCTCAATGCATATTCAGGAGGGATGGGTCTACAAAGTTGTTCTCCTGGCTGTGAATCTCCCATGGCTTATTGTGAATTCAGACACATGACCAAATCCTTCACAATTGCAGTGACTAAATCTCTAAGCATGTCGGAAAATTTTGTAAAATTGCCCCTATTGCAGAAATGAATTGCATTCCTTAAGAGGGACAACTTGCTAGAAATAATAATTTGTTCTTAACCAATCAATTTAGCAATCATAGTCAGCTTTATTTCCGTTCCCCATCCTTCCAATTCTGATCTTTAACCACGGCCCAAAGTGAAACCAGTTTTTACATTGTCTAAAGTTTGTTCTTATAAAACAACAGCCTCATCGTGAAGCAGTTAATTATTTCCATCAGAATGCATGGGGAGCGAGTCAGTACTTGAACAAATGTTTCTGTAAATGAGTATTGCCATTAATAGATTGTCTGTTAACTGAAAAATTACTTGAAAATCTCTATCCAGGAGATGTGTTGCCTTAAGCAGTATAATAGATCATTTTACCATGCAATGTCTTGAGACTGGGTGAAGATCATGGGTTTCAGCTGTCTTTTTCTCAAATGTAGGATAATGCTTTTGCATCGCGTTGATGTCCTGAAAATAGATCTGATAAAATGGTACAACACATCTTAAAGTTAATGATAGTCAAGGGGTGTTATCTGAATTTATTTTTACCTTCCATTGATCTGATTTCTGTTGGAATTTTGATGTTCTATTTCATTCTCTTCTGCCCAGAATCTGACTTGTATTTGTTGCCATTATTGTTAATGCAGCATCACTAATTAGAAAAGCAATATCACCAATGCCATTGAGATTGCTATAGTGTCTTATTGGAGATTGGAATAAGTTGCAGTCAAAAGAAATGATAAAAATACAAAGATGCTCAGCAGGTTGTAAATTTGAAAAATTAAGTTTGGAACATAGAAACAAGAGGAGGCCTTTCAGCCCTTTGAATCTGTTCCATCTTTGAATTAGATCAAGGTCAACCTGTATCTTAATTAATTCTATCAGCTTGGATACATATTGGTTTATATCTTTTTCTAATAAAAATCTAGCAATTTTAAATTTAAAATTAATTAGCAGAGGTACTGCTTTTTGGTTTTTAGCTAAATTCCATATTCCTACCTGAATAAGTGTTGTATAACTTTTCACCTGAATGACCTAGCCAGTAGTTAGCGCAGCTGCCTCACAACACCAGGGACCTGGGTTCAATTGAAGCCTTGGGTCTGTGCAGAGTTTGCATGTTCTCCCTGTGTCAGTGTGGGTTTTCTCCTGATGCTCTGGTTTCCTCCCACAGTCCGGAAGACATGCTGACTAGGTGCATTGGCTGTGCTAAATTTTCCCTCAGTGTACCCGAACAGGCCCTGGAGTGTGACAGCTAGGGGATTTTTACAGTAATTTTATTGCAGTGATAATGTAAGCTTAATTGTGATGCTGATAAATAAATAACTCAAACTTTTAAGATTATGTCCCTTTGTCTTAGATTCCCACACCAATGTGAAATGTTTCATTGAATCATAGAATCCCTACAGTGCGGAAGGAGGTCATTCAGCTCATTGAACATGCACTGACAACAATCTCACCCAGGCCCTATCCCCGTAACACATGTATTTACCTTGCTAGTCCCCCTGACAGTAAGAGGTAATTTTGCATCACCAATCAATCTAACCTGCACGTCCTTCTATCTACCTTATTAATTCCTCAAAATCCTAAAAGCAACAATCAAATTTCTACCAAACCTTTTCAATTCCAATCAATACAATCATACCTTAGGCCATCTCTCCTCGTACTGTAATCTTTAGATCCTTGGTAATATCTTATTGAATTTGCACTGTATTCCTTCCCAGGTCAGTATAACTTTTCTGAAGAATGGTGACAAGAATTGTCCGCAGGAGCTCCTTCTTTGTAGTTGAGACAAGTCTCCATTCTGTAGGTTTGCCTGCCTGATTTTCATGTTAGGCATCATCTAGAGATAGGCCTGCTGCCTCCAGAGGCAGGACTGAGGTGTCCATGGATGTCAGCAGATGGTGAGGGCGGCAGGTTGGAAGGCTAGCCTTTGTTTACTGGGATATTGGCCGAATTCTATTCACAATTGTTTGGTCCTATTACTCTCATGTCTCAACCTTCCCAGCCTCAGGCTTGGAACTCAGCTATGCATTCATAATTGAGCCATTGAAAAAACAGATGTCTAATCATCTACTGAACATGCATCAATTGATACGGTTGATTACCTGTTTCTGATGATAGAGCCACCCATTTGCTCCATTCTTTTTCCAAAGACGCAATGAAATTTCAATCAAGGAAGTCTGACAACTGTTCAATTCTGTTCAATGATTGAAAAGGTTTCTGAACTTTAAATCATAATAATAATCATGATTAATTTCCAGATGATTCATTTAAATCAGATTTTCAGTATTATTGACTGTAAAAGAGGATATTTTTAAGCATTGATTAAGGTATTGTACTACAAGTGGATGCTTTCACAATGTCAATTTAATGGTCACTTAACTTATAAGGACAGAGCCCTCTGGTCAATCATCATGTTGAAAGCATTCTTAAATCATCATAACCCATAATGTTACGACATTTGAAGTTGGCAAGTCTTTTGACACTTACCTATCAAAATGTACCTGACTGCACAGCAGGCTTTCCCCAAGCCTCACTAAGTGACTGATCTGGCATGGCTCCCAGACTTCAGGAACATATCCAGCTTGCAGAAGTACTGTTGCCGGTGAAAATTGGATTTGCAACAGGCATTTAGATGATGATTCCGGTGTTTCTTTGGATGAACGTTGGATCATGACCAGCCATATTTCTTACCCTGGAGTGAATGGTGTTTGTTGGGAATTGCAGGCCCTGTGTTACCACATGGGTTCTCTCAGCATCAGGAGGGAAAAATTCAGCCCAAGATATTGGAACAAAGGATGCTAGTCTTGGAGTTTACTCTCACAGCTAGGCTAATGTAAGGTAGAATTTACCATGGAAATGTTTATTGGTGCCACAGGATGATGATAAAAGAAAGTAAACTCCACACATTGCAAAATGTATTTTGATAGTTTGTGGATGATCATGTACATGTGCGTACACACGCACAAACACATTGACCCCTTAAATGTAAAAACACCTGCATGTTTTGCTCAGAGAGGTTTCTTTGTTCAACTTCAGTATTGTAACAGTTCTGGAAGAAGTGTTATGTTTAAGGGGGACTCCAGATTTTCAGGATGGGGTTTTCTGGCTGCTCCTGTCAGTAGGATCTTCCAGTCCTGCTCGTAGTGACCTCTCACCATGGATTCCCCGTCTGGTGAGGGCGCAAGCAATAGAAGACCCCGGGAACAGCAATGGGACCAGAACATATAATAGCCAGACGATCAGGCCACTTCTGCTGCCAAAACACACTCCTCAGTGGGTGAGGGAGGGGATTTGCAAAATCCCACCCACACCTTCAAACAATTAGGATTTGAAAACAAGTACAGAATGATTCAAGGGAAATTTGAAAAGTAACAAGATGAAGAAATAAACTTCTTGTATCTATTTTGAAAAGACATAAGGGATGATTTTAACGGCTCCTCCTACTAGTCGATCAATGTAATGAGCCAATAAGATCGTGAATAAGAAGCAAAAAACAAGCTTTACACCTGATTTCTTTCCTCTTACACCAGCTGTGAAGCTGATGTGATCAGCTTCATCTCCAGGAAGGAAGCAAAATTGATTGTGATATTGAAATCTCAATTTAAATATTATTAGTGATCCCAGGACAGAGTCGTGCGGACTCACTTGCCTTAATTGCCTTGCACTGGTGAGGATCACATATGGTCTCCAGCAATGTAGACCAGATGTGATGATCTTGCTAGTGAGATTGGAAGCCACTGAGGTTCATTGGGTGATCAGTGGCGGGGGATGGGACAGTGCTCCTTGTTTCTCTGGCACTGTGGGGGCTACACACTTTACAATTAGGGATCAACTTCAGCGGCGACTGATGGGGAGGGTATCAGGCCAGTGATTAGCCAAGAGGAGGATATGGGATGGCAATCAGCCAGGGAAACCAACCATTAGCTATGTGAATGGGGAGGATAATGTCTGGGGGTGGGGTGAGGGATGAGGGAGGGCTATATCTGGAGGGGCGCTGTTGGGAAGAATGATGACCTCTCAGTGTTCTGTATAGAAGTGAACACGGAGCACTGAGTGATCAAGGTGCATGAGCTATAGTGCATCAGCGCATCTTGCAGTTAGCAGCCGGTTTCCTGGTCAGAATATACTCCAACCATTCCCTCTACTGGCATAAATCACACTTTGCCTTTATTTTGCACTGTGCCATATGATTGCATCTGAAACTCACCCGTTTTTACATTTGTTTGGCACTTAGAATTTTTTTGATAGGATCGTCCGCTAAGGAATTAATTTGTTATGAATATAAAATAATTTCTGGTGTGAAGTCACCAAGCATTGAGCTTCTATTAAGTACAGTGATAAACTAAATGATAAGTTAATTTAAGTAACATGACATGGGGAAGGGTGTGGGTCACAAAATATTTAAGAATAGTTTTATTGGGTTCTTGTTCTTGTTTCCTGCTCTCAGGGCCAGTTTTACAAGCTGTGATAAACCATGTTACATTAACTCACTTCCCATGATACCTTAACTTTCTGACATCATGCTGATCTGTTTACATTATAATAATGGGTCTGGGACTCTGAGCACAGTGGCATGCTGTGCTTTTAGTGTTAATTAATTAATCTTTATACAGACTTGAGAATTACTTAAGGCTTGTTAAAGTAATTCTATTTGTCTCTCAAAGACACATTATTCATTTACTTTAGACAGTCTTGCCACAAAACTCGCATTGTAGCTTTTAAATTTAAAAAAGTCCACATGGAAAAGATTGCAAAATGCCAGCTAAACTGGAGAAAATCACTTTCTTGGAGCATTACCACTTTGATGCTGAGCACTGGATTGGTCAAATTCTCTCCTTCAACAAAATTGAACCCATTATTTCGAGTCTTGTCAGCACTAACATGGCTTTGGTTTTGACTCCATTAACTCCCTGCCTGCCCTCTCAGGCTAAATACAGTTGTAAGGACTACAACATGCTTTTTCAGCCTTGTGCTTAGTTTTATGTCACTATTTGGATTACCTGCGAGATATTCTTGCATTTTTTAAAAAAGTTTATGACTGCCACAAATAGGCTTACATTAATATTGCAATGAAATTATTGTGAAAATCCCTTGGTCACCACACTCCAACGCGAGCTCAGGTACATAGTTAAATTCTCCCCCAGTGGACCTAAACACATGCCGGAGTGACACACTTATAGCCCATGCCATTCCTGAAATCCCAATTCACTTTTTCAGTGTTTTGAGAACTGATTTCTGCAATGCTATACTCATTGATCTCATCGCTCCGAGCTTGCACAAATTCTCGACAATCCAAAATTCTGTCACTCAACTTTCTTCCTACAAAAGACTCAGATATCCAACATGCTTGCCCTTGCTATGCTCTACTGGCTATTTGTGCTTGAGTGAATAAACTTTGAGACTTTTATACATGCCTTAATGAAATAAGATTTTGGAGGAGAAATCTCTTCACCAGAATCCCTTTATTTACAATTCCAATGGCAGTGCATAGAAGGCTATCAATCAGCAGTCTATCTTTGGGAGTGCCAGAGGAACTGATACTCCTGGGTAAATACAAGGAAAAGATTCTCTGAATGGCCCCTCAATTGACTTCTTATTTAGATAGTTCATACTCCAATTGGCCAATCTCAATGGCCTGACTGAAGCCATTAGCACTCAAAATGCTTTCATTGCCTCAGTGTCCTGAGTGATTTTTTTCATCTATACTTGCATCCCATTCTCCCTTTCTGCTTGTGTTAGATTATTGCTTACTCCCCTTTTCAGTCCCCAAACTTTCACTAGAACTACCCTTTCTCTTGATTTCTCCTCATTTCCTTCAAAAGCCTCCAAGAAGGCCTTCATTTCAATGTTGCCAGCAAGCAAGTCTCCATTCTAAATTTTGATCCTCTTCCTACATGTGAAGGCCTTTCCACCTCTTTTAGTATTTCTTTTGTTTAACAAAGTATTTGCTTTATCATTGATTTCCTTTGGAGGATGTTCATAATTTAAATAATTTAAACCTATTTTACTTAAATTTATAAGTTTAAATTGGTGAGGAGTGTATCGTTTAGAAGATATTTTCCTTGCACTTTGTTGAGATGCAGGCTGCCACATATATAGAACAGAACACCACAGCGCAGTACAGGCCCTTCGGCCCTCGATGTTGCGCTGACCAATGTAACCAATTTTATGACCCTCTATCCTAAACTATTCTAATGCTATCCATATGCATATCCACTGCCCATTTGAACGCCCTTAAACTTGACGAGTCCACAACTGTTGCAGGCAGGGCATTCCATGCGCTTACTACCCTCTGAATAAAGAACTCACCTCTAGCATCTGTCCTATAACTACCACCCCTTAATTTGAAGCTATGTTCCCTCATGCTATCCAACTCCATCTGAGGAAAAGGCTCTCACTATCCACCCTAACTAACCCTCTGATCATCTTATATGTCTATATATTTTAACACTAGCTGGTAGCAAAAAAACTTCTAATCCACTATCTACTCTGAACTTAAATATTAGAAGTAATTAACTAAAATGCATCATTTATGCCTTTAAATTCTGTGAGTTTTAATTCATGTAAACTACAACTGATTACAATCTACTTAATGTTTATTATAGAGCCAATTACTTACATGCACACATCTGTTCATTACATTAATAACAAAAAAAAATTGTATTAGTGAATTGATAAATCTACATTTTCTCCAGCACAAAGAAGCAATGTGTGGGCTGAAGGCTGAACATTTGGTCTCACACCATTACATGAAGTTAGCTCATTTGAATGATTTCATGACACTTCCAGCATGCAGGCAACAGCATGTTGGAAGCACAATAAGGTCATGGGGATTGATCGCCTAGTTCCAGCAACTCTTGAAGTGTTATTGGCCACCAATTGTATTTTGCTGAAGGACATTGAGTGCACCAAGGTTACCAAATTGGATAGCCTGGTGCAGGAGGAGGTTTGTAATGGAATGTGACACCACTTGGGGAAGAGTATCATTTTCAGGTCAATTATGTGGCACTTTGCTGGTTGACGTAAAATCCACAGCCTTCATGAACTATCTACACACTGTTCACTTCATGAACTATCTACACACTAGTTCAAGATGCTTGAAGTTTAAGCTTCTTTAATTTTGAGTTTATTTATTAGTGTCACAAGTCAGCTTACATTAACACCACAATGAAGTGACTGTGAAAATCCCTAGTTGCCACGCTTTGCTGCTTGTTCAGGTACACTGAGGAAGAATTTAGCATGTTCAATGCATCTAATCAAGATGTTTTTTGGACAGTGGGAGGAAACTGGAGCACCTGGAGGAAACCCATACAGACACAGGGAGAACGTGCAGA
The DNA here is from genome assembly GCA_024679065.1 of Sphyrna mokarran. Classification (NCBI taxonomy): domain Eukaryota; kingdom Metazoa; phylum Chordata; class Chondrichthyes; order Carcharhiniformes; family Carcharhinidae; genus Sphyrna; species Sphyrna mokarran. Next base: position 49,485,115 of record JAGIQG010000012.1, on the reverse strand, counting down.
CTCTGCACAGACAGCCACCCAAGCCTAGAATCTAACTCAGGTTCCTGACGCTGTGAGGTAGCTGTGCTAACCACCGTGCCACTGTGTGAAATCACTTTCACGTATACAGTGCACGAGAGGTGCCTCGCATGGCCATTTTTGCTTGAAGGTATTATTCTGCATACTCAACTGTGACCAATCACTTGTATTGATTTTTGCACTCTAGATATTTGTTAGTCTAATTGTACAGTCCTATCCCTCACGCCCTCAGGAATGGTGAATTGGAAAGGATTCCCAATAGATGTGCAATTACTTGACTATGGGAAGTTTAAATTTTGACAAAATACAATCACAATGTAGATGGACAGTGGTTCTGACCGAGCAGACAGTGAAATAGATCTCTCACCGTAATACTAATTTCCTTTTTAAAAGTTTGCTCAGTCTACATGCAACTGTTTGGCTGATCATCTTGTTTTCAGAAAATAAGGTCAAACATTTTGTCGAGGGGGGAGGGGGTGGATGCAGTGGTGGCGGAGGTGGTTTGTTCTTTCAGTATGGTGCCTGACTCTGTATGAATGTGTGATGCACCTACTCAAAACAGGCGAACAAGTAAGACATTTCCCACCATAACGAAAGAAGAATTACGTAACTCTTTGAGCTAGGTTTTGGACGTGTTACCCAGGTTATGTTTATGACGTGTCAGTGGTGACTTTTTTTTCCACTCACACATGGAAAAAGTGCATATTTGTGGTGTATCTTTATTATAGAAATGAAACCACTTCCGTTTCTATGCTGTAAAGACTTGACGAGAGTATACATTTGTGTTGGCAATGCCTATACTGAATTTTCTGAGCTGCTCATTTTTTTAAGAAGGTGTTGGTTTACTGATTGAAAGCAAACGTCATCCTCCCACATTCATGTCTGGAAGTTAGTTATTTAGGAAATTAAAAGTAATTTTCAAAACTTTGATGTGTTTTCCTCTTTTGAAATATTTAAAATATCAATTCAGCATGATAAGCCACTTCTAACTACTCAGATACTAGTGGCAGGATTTTCATTGCATCAGGATGATTAACTAGTCCTTTAAAAATGCTGAACCCCATTCCCAGGATTTTGGATCTCCTGGAGCGTCTTTTAAGGGTGTAGGCTATTTGGCATCAAAATTCTGCTCCCTGCCCTCTTGAATTGGACAGCTCGATTGTGGCGATGGGGACTTCCAAGTCCTCTGCAATTTTTCTGGAGTTGGGCCAGGTTTTCAAAGATTCATGCTTAATGGCACATCAGAAGTGTGGTGAACCATAGTCTACGTGAGGGGAACTTTTGAAGGGTAATTTCAAATGGCCCTCCTCATGCCCCCATGTCAAGATATGCTCACAAAGAACCTATTTTACCACTCACGCCTACATAGCAAGTTATGGCACCTCCTTGCCCACCAAAGATTTTAGAGAAGCAATGAACCATATGGTGAAATTAGGTTATGTGAAAGAAACCATTCACTCTTTTTAGCATTTCACCGTTGTTAAAAATAAACTGCTTTTTACTACAGGCCAGTAAAATCTTAATCATCCAGAGCATTTAAAGTATGAATAGCTGAAACCGCAAGCACTTGAAATCTCTTTACCAGCTTGTATAAAGATAAATTGTGAAATCAATAGAAGAGATTAGAGAACAGAACTGTCAACTAAACAATGTTTTAGAACTTTGTTGGATATCCCGGCTTTTAGACAAGAAAATATAATTGGGCTTAGCTGACAGCCCAGAAATCCATTCGAATACTGAGACACCTGAGCGCTAGAAAAAAGAACATTGGCCATCTTCACATCTAAACAGTTTAGGATCTACATGAGTGAATCAATGGTGCTGCGGGTACCTCCTTGGCTTTCACAGAAGATCCAATGACTTTGCATAGTGGAGTGGCAGAATAGAGTCATGAATCATGTGTGAAAGGAGTAGCCCTTTGTTGTTGAGTAGCCCTATCCGATTTCTGTCTTCGGGACTCCAGGATGATAGGAACTTAAAACTGTGACAGCATAAAAACATTGCGAATGATGCCAGGGCTGATGTCCTTGTATATGGATGCCCAGAAGGATTTTGGAAGAGGCAAGCAGAAACAAAAAGATTAGCTAACCATGAAGAGAGCCGGGAGAAAATAGATCAGTGAATTGTGCACCTTTGCAGCCCACTGCCTTTATCTGCGGTAAATGTAGTTAATGCAGTATTGACTACCATGGCACAATACAATTCAGAAGCTGCCATTATGTGTTTCTTCATGGTGCAGGTTGCAATTGGTGGCTGCATGCACATGGCTCCGCAGTTCCTCTCTGTCAATGGGGAATGAGATCACAATTGCAGGTATTATCTCTGAGCCGCTGTGCAGTTAATGTGTGACTAGATAAGGAAGTTATCTTGTTAAAGTCTCTCTATCCCTGGCATCATCCCCAATGTTTTTATGCTGTCACAGTTTTAAGTTCCTATCATCCTCAAGTCCTGAAGACAGAAATCGGATAGGGCTGCTCAACAACAAAGGGCTACCCCCTTCACACATGATTCATGACCCTGTTCTGCCACTCCACCATGCAAAGTCATTGGACCTTCTGTGAAAGCCAAGGAGGTACCCGTAGCACCGCTGATTCACTCGTAGATCCTAAACTGCTTAGATTGCTTGACAAGGATACCATTCAGCAGCACATTTAAATATTGTTTCTGTGCTTGTGATGTGCTGTTTTGTCCCCTAACTTGAATGATGAAATCCGGCTTCTGTCTCCTGGGATTTGAGGCCACATCCGGATGTGGAAGAGGAAAAGGAGGAAACAAGGATGCTTAGTGTAATTGGAATGCAGTGAGGCTGTCCTTCAGTTCTTCTGCACAGTGAAACAGATCCACCATCCCTTTACAGTTACATCTATTTTTCACTCCTCATTACAAAATTCACTTGCCCTACACAACTTAAAAATGACCAACACCGAAGCTTTCACACAACAGCTATATCCAACAATACATCAATACTACATTTCTTCGTATCTGTCTTGTTGATGCCCGGTGTATAGCCCCTATGCTCTTTATTCCAATGGTTGCAACATGGCTGTTGGAAGGTGTTTGTCTTGCATTGTTGGGGATTGCAGATTTTCTTGCAGTGCACTCTCGATCAGCTTTTGCATCTTGAAGGCCCAGTTGCAACTGCACTAGGCATGGGTGGCAACACCTGGGTTGGTTGGCTAGCTTGAGAGGCAACAGCAACAGAATTGTCAAGTGGAGGTAGTGAGAGCAGAAATAATGTCACCCTCAGAGAGTGCTCTGAAGAGGCACCTCAGCAAAGTGACATCTCAGCAATCCTAGTTATATTCTGGAGCACAAATTGCAGTATTGCCATAATAGCCTGCATGTCCCATTCAGCACTGAAATCCACATGCAGCTGCTTGTGCCTTGATGACAACAGTCTGAGCCTGCATGCTGTTACAACTATGATTTACTTGAACTTAGATTTATGGGGTTCACTTGTTTGCAATGACTTCCACCCCACTCCACTTTTTGTGAAATCAATTCAGGTTCCAAAGATTTAACTACATGGCAAGAAAGAACACTGTGAATGATGAGTTCAGGAAATTTATTAACCATGAAAAAGTTAACAAGTCAGAAAGATAAAAAGCAAATTGTAATTAGCAGTAATTAACAGTAAGAAGAGAAAAACTCAAACTTTTCACCACTCTTCTTAAACTAGGAAGTGAAGTGACGACATTGACAGCATGTAAGACCAACAGTTTTCAACACTGCTTTCTGAATCTCGCTATCATCATCTCCCTCTATTAATATGGCTTCTCGAAAAACCCATTGTTTACATACCTTAAAGATATTGAAAACTTATCTCAGTCAATTGTTAACAAACAGTCAATTGGTCTATAACTTGTCAATAACGAAATAAGAGTTACCCATTAATTTTTAGCTCATTATGCACATTCTCTCACATTTAAGACAACGTTTCTTCTTAAGCAATGTCTCTTATCTAAGTGTTAACATAACCGTCATTACTTAAAGATGAGATATCATCAACATTAAACAAGTTGGGTTTTTTTTATGCTGTCCATCTGGGAAGGGCAGATTTTATAATTCTCACGGCATTTTAGGAATCTGTATTAATAAACAACTGATAATAGTGTGTTTATAATTATAAAGGTTGTAAACTTCTGTGCTGCAGATTACATTATCTAGCATATCTGTTAATGAAATACTTCCTCTTTAAATGTCTCACAATTAAAGTTGTCTACTTAATTAATGTGGCTGGTTTCCAATAATGCAGGTTTAGTTTTTTTTAAATGGTTTTTGTCAATTTAGCACAACATGCTTAATGACATATTAATTAAAACCACAAAATGTTAGTCAGATTGAAACTATCGATTTTGAAACGACCAACAATACCAGCAGCCAGGAATCTCATGTGGCTTGTCTGAGCTTACGTTGTAACACTGATATATTGGGAGGGCTCCATCTATGCAACATTGGAAGCTGAGATAGCAGCCAGCAGACACTGCAATGAGAGTCAGTGTGGCATTGCTGAGCTGAAAGTTTCTTCCATGGTGAAAATGTAGGCTCTGAACTTTGACATTTGTGATGTTGGATTGTGACTTCTCCAAGTTCTTAGTCACTGGCTAGGAGTGTGGAGAAGTCACAATCCAATATGACAGAGAGCATTGTGCAAGTTTACTGACTTACTTTTCTACCTTTCCACCATGAAAGAAACTTTCAGCTTATCACTGCCTGACTGACAGTTTGGCCAATGCACCAAGCACCCTGATATGCATGTCCATCAGTATATTTTATAACCTGCTTGATTGAGCTTCTTTTCCGAGTCCTGGGTTGCAGAACTGGTCCATGGTTTTACCCTCCACAGAGCTTGCACAGAAGTTGACTTTTCCACATGGCCTCTTCCAGCTTCTCTCAGTGTCCACTGCTGAAGAAGTTCACAGCCCAACCTTTCCACCACAAAAGAAACTTTCAGCTCAGCGATGCCAGATTGACCTTTGTGCAGGCATAGCAATTGAATATGGGGCTATGCAGGGAAAGTTTAAAGTTTATTTATTAAAGTCAAAAGTAAAGGCTAGAAATGAAGTGGGTAGATGAATCTTGTCTTTCACTCATTTCGTTTGGGTTTGGGCATTTCCTGCACTCAAAAATTAGAGTGAACAAATTTTGACTAGAGTGACTCATTCACCACCTGTTTATTTCTTGAATTTAATGAACATATATTTTCATAAACCATATAGAAGCATTTATTGTTATATTGGTGTAAAGTGATCAGTCTCTTAGTTAATTTAAAAATATTAAAAGCTTTAAAATTGATGATTCCTCATAATCTATTGATTTAAATATTTCAAATATAGTCCCTGTTGGGCAAAAGTTTTGCGGAGTTTTCTCCTGAATGATTTCTTTTAGTGAACATAGCATTGGTTTTGAGACCTGTAAGGTTGGTACTAATCTTGCTAATCTGAGTTTATTTTGCACACATAAATTTTGTTGTCGCTGTCTTTGTTTAATTGTACAATGTTGACATTTCATATTGTCCCCATGAGAGCCATTCCCACTGCTTCATCCACTTGCCTTTGCCAACTTGACCCTCATTTTCACAGAGTCATGACTTTGGCTGAAAAATTTGAGTTCTGCACAGATCTCAATCCCAGGAGTTCCTGACTAGAATTCTTTGACCTCACTCACGGCTGGGATTCCCTGGTGCCGCTGCAGTGAAAGGAGATTTGGCTGAGTGCATTCTCAGTGGCGGGTGAACGAGATCGGAGAATTCCAGCCAATGTCACATATACTAGCCGCTCTGTGCCACACCACTCCCACTGGGCTGAAATGACAGCAAAATGGGCAGAATCTTTTAGTTCTAATTCACTAATTAGCTTATCTTCACCTAATTAATTGCTTTAATCGGTGGCATATGCTTTGTCATTGCGCTTATGTTGAAACTTGCTGTATCTAGTATTGTGTAGTAACATTGTCGTAGGAAAAACAACTCTACCATCCAGTGTCACTTACTGGTCTGTAAATCTTCTTGAGAGTGCATTTATTATAATACGGATAATTCTTTCATTTGTAGCAGTAATTTATTATCTCCCTATCACGGCATCAGTGCAGGATTGTGAGTTGACTGCCATTCCTGGAGCTTACCTCAGCAACTTTAACCTCATTTTTAATGATTTGTGCAAACTACACTTGGCTTTTCATTTATTCTCTATCTCAGCTATCATCACCAGATTTATTTAACTCATTAGATAATGATTCTTGTTTATAGAATATTCTTACAATCCAAGACAACCGTGTCTCTTTTTTTGCAAACAACTTCCTTGGCTTGTGGTCCAAATTTTGTCCCATCACCTTGTTTTTTATAACCGCTTTATATTTTCTCTGCCTTTTTGAGCAGCAATACATTGTGCTTTATTCATGATGGATCAGTTGCATTTCAGTGCACTAGCTAATATAATTGTATACAAATATACACACTCTTGTGTAATTTATACAGTTGCATATACTCTTTCGTCATTCACTGACTTTTATTGACTTTCCTTGGAGTGGAATGTCATTTAGAAATGCCCTGTTATGCACAGTTATGTACCATTTCATTATTCATTCAACCTTTTTAACCTTTATCATATTATCCACTACTTATAGCAAACACTGTAGTCCTTTTAAGTAAGAACCTATGAAAGATGTAGAAGCAGAAGTTGGGCGTTTTCCCCATTTGAATCTGTTTCTTCATTCAATAAGATCATACAGAGTGCACAGCTTTTCCCTGCCCATCTCCCCTTAGGCCTCACCCTCATTCAGGCTCTGCCACCTCTGCTTAGACCCCACCCTCTCAGGTTTTGCTCTCTTGGCACTGCCTCGTGTCTGGTGGGCAATGCCAATGTGTTAGGCTGGCAGTGCCTGGGTGCTAGGCTGCCAGCTGGCTGGTTGGCACTGCCCAAGAGGTACAAATAAAGCCCCTCCTGGGGATAAATGGCCTTTGGTCTTACTGGCAAGGTCATCATGACAGATCCCTGTTTATGGGGACCATACATGATTCTCGCAGAAGGTCCTTCATCAAGTAGGGTGCTATGCCAAGTGAGCCCAGACGATTGCGTCCCTGGCTCACTAATAATATTTAAATCCACATTTAAATGGATTTAAATATTGAGATCAGTGTGACTTCACTGGAAATCTGGGCCGATAAGATCACGAGAGGTGAGAAATGAGCTGAGAACCTAATATTTCACCTTTCCCGTGATCTTACTGGCTCATTCATCTATTCATTGGTGGGCTGAGAAGGTAAGGTTGCCCCCTTAAAATATTATTGAGAAAATTCCAGGTCTCTGAATAATATATCTCATATTCAAGTATAATTTGCATTTTATTAATTTTTTTCTATTTATTTAGCACAAATTTCAAAAAATATCTTCCATTTATAACTGCATTCCATCACTTATTTTCATTCTCTTTATGTTAACAGTGACTTTTTTTAGCTGCAAGTCATTAAGTTAGACATGCATTTTATTTACTTAAATTGCACCTTTAAGGACCTCACTTATAGCTTTGATTCAATTCATCCTCTAACTATATATGAGAGTGATTGAGGGCTAAGTGATCTGGAATGAAACTAATTTTCTTACCTGGGTCATATTTTACATGCCATTAAAATGATTAGTTTCCACACTTCATACTGTGTGGACCCTTAGTTGACATGAATTGTGGTTTGTTGCCAAATTCTTTGTGCCCTTTGTGCATTTGACAAACACGCTTCACTTTGCAGAAAAATGTAATCCTGCATTTTGAAGACATTAATTGTCTGGACATTTGCATGTTGTGTGATGAAATGGGTTTTGCAGAATTTTGGGGAGGAGTTTTAACACTCTGGCATACTGGGAACTAGCATGTGGAGGGAAGGAGAGCAGGAAGTCTGATTATTTCTGCAGGTTGCAGATATTTAACTCCAGAGAATATGTGTTTCATCATTGACAGATACCCTGCCCGGAGTTTTGCTAGATTCACAGGTTTAGCTTCAAATAGGGAGTGCTCCATGGAGGTTGATTTGATTTGAATTGATTTATTATTATTGGCACATGTATTAACATACATTAAGAAGTATTGTTTCTTTTGTGTTCTCCAGGCAAAGCATACTATTCATAGAGAAGAAAACGAGAGAGTGCAGAATGTAGTGTTACTGTCATAGCTAGGGTGTTGAGAAAGATCAACTTAATGCAAGGGATATCCATTCAAAAGTCTGATAGCAGCAGGGAAGAAGCTATTCTTGAGTCAGTTGCTATGTGACATCAGACTTTTGTATCTTTTTCCTGAAGGAAGAAAGTGGAAGAGAGAATGTCTGGAATGCATGGGGTGTTTAATTATACTGGCTGCTTTGCCGAGGCAGCGGGAAGTGTAGACAGAGTCAATGAATGGGAGGCTGGTTTGCATGATGGATTGGGCTACATTCACAAGCTTATGTAGTTCCTTGAGGTCTTGGACAGAGCAGGAGCCATACCAAGCTGTGATACAGAATGCTTTCTATGATGTATCTGTAAAAGTTGGTGAGAGTTGTAAACGACATGACAAATTTCTTTAGTCTCCTGAGAAAGTAGAAGCATTAGCAGGCTTTCTTAACTACAGTGTCAGCAACAGGGGACCAGGAAAGTTGTTGATGATCTTGAGACCTAAAAACTTGAAGTTCTTGACTCTTTCTACTTCATCCCCATTGATATAGACAAGGACATTTTCTCCTTTACACTTCTTGAAGTCGATGACAATTTTTTTTGTTTTGTTGACATTGTGGGAGCGATTATTGCTGCTGCACCTGTCTCTTTCCTGTTCTCTGTCTTAGCATTGTTTGAGATCTGACTCACTACAATGGTGTGGTCAGCAAACTTGAAAATTGCATTGGAGGGAAATTTGGCAGACAGTCATAGCTGTGTAAGGTGTGTAGTTGGGGGCTGAGAACACAACCTTGTGGGGCACTGGTGTCGAGGATGATCATGTAGGAGGTGTTGTTGCCTATCCTTACTGATTGTGCTTTGTGAGTTAGGAAGCTTAGGATCCAGTTTGCAGGGTGAGGTGCCAAAGCCCAGGCCATGGAGTTTGGAGACGTGTTTTGTGGGAATAATTGAAGGCTGAAGGTTGCAGTGGGAATAATCAGTTGAAGGCTGAAGGTTGCAGTAGCATGTAGGCCTGATCTCAGGGCTGAGAGAAGATGTCCAAATTCAGATGGAGTTCAATCCATGCGTATAGGATCCCTGGGATCATTTGCCCCTTAATGCTTGGATTGGGATTCAGGATCTGATCCCGAGGATCATCTGAATCTTGACCCTGGTGAATGGGGTCTAAGCGGTGATCCTGGTAGATCATAGAATCCATAGATCATAAAATCCCTATAGTACAGAAAGAGGCTATTTGGCCCACTGAGTCTGCACCAACCACAATCCCATCCTGATCCTATTCCCATAACCCTGCATATTTACCCTGCTAATCCCTCTGACACTGAGGGGCAATTGAGCATGGCCAATCAACCTAACCCGCACATCTGTGGGAGGGAACTGGAGCTCCTGGATGAAACCTGCACTGACACAAGGAGAATGTGCAAACTCCACACAGTCACCTGAGGCTGGAATTGAACCTGAGTCTCTTGAGCTATGAGGCAGTAGCGCTAACCACTGTGCCATCGTGCTGCCCTTAAGGGGAGGTAGTCGATTTCCCAAGGGATTTACATTTTTAGGTGGGCATCTGATAGTGAGGTACTCAGAGGGGGGTGGGGGAAAATATGCTTGTTTCATTTGGACTATAAGGAAGCTATCCTTGTCTTTCTGCAGCTCCTACATTTCTTGAGGTCCAGGAAACTTGCTCGTCCGCAATTAACCTGCAGACAAGGTTTAATTAACTCGTCCAGCCTGACGAGTATGTTTAGAGTGCCAACCCAACTTCTAGGAGCAGATTAACTTCTCAGCCCTCATCCCGCCTGAGTAAAAGCTGTAAGTCCACGGATTTGAGCTGGCTTCCCAACACACACCCCAATTTTCTCTCCATTTAACTATTTCCAGCCACTAAATGGTATTTAGCCTCCCCATGGTAGGCTGATAAAAAAGGTGAAGGTGCATGGGGTACAGGGCCAGATATGTAGATGGGTTGAGAACTGGCTTGGGAGGAGGAGACAGCGAGTAATAGTGGAAGGCTCTTTTTCCAACTGGAGGTCAGTCACTAGTGGTGTGCCACAGGGCTCAGTACTAGGACCTCTTCTATTTGTGATTTATATAAATGACTTGGAAGAGGGGTAGGTGGTGTGATCAGCAAATTTGCTGATGACACTAAGATGCTTGGATTGGCGGGGACTGAGGAACAGTGCCAGGCAATACAACAGGACATAGATAGGCTGGTAGATTGGGCAGATAGATGGCAAATGGAATTTAATCCGGATAAATGCGAGGTGATGCATTTTGGCCAGAATAATGTAGAGGAGAGTTATTGGATAAAAGGTAAAACTATCGGGAGTATAGAGATGCAGAGAGACCTGGGGGTGCAGGTTCACAAGTCTCTGAAGGTGTCAGTACAGGTGGAGAAAGTGATAAAGAAAGCGTATGGTATGTTAGCCTTCATAGGAAGGGGTATAGAATACAAGAGTAGGAGTCTGATGTTGCAAGTGTATAGAACGTTGGTTAGGCCTCACTTGGAGTACTGCGTCCAGTTCTGGTCGCCGTACTACCAGAAGGATGTGGAGGCCCTGGAGAGAGTGCAGAGGAGATTTACCAGGATGCTGCCTGGTATGGAAGGGCTGTCTTATGAGGAAAGATTGAACGCACTGGGGTTGTTTTCCCTTGAAAGATGTCGGCTGAGAGGGGATCTATTAGAGGTATATAAGATTATGAGGGGTATAGATAGAGTAAATGGTGGTAAGCTTTTTCCACCATTAGAATCGGATAGAACGAGGGGTCACGGCCTTAGGGTGAGGGGGGCGATGTATAAGACGAATATTAGAGGTCATTTTTTCACACAAAGGGTAGTGGGGGTGTGGAATGCACTACCGAGTAAGGTGGTGGGAGCAGGCACGTTAGGGTTGTTTAAGGGTCTCTTGGACAGCCACATGAGTGGTCTGCAGATAGCGGGATATAGGAGGATTGTTTAAATACTTTATTTGTTTCCACAGGCTAATCGGTCCACCTCGTTGACCAACAAGGTGCATGCATTCGGCAGGTCGTGCGAGGGCTGCTCTTGGATATTACTTCAGGAGTGGCCTAGTGCTTCACGTCGTTAGTGTATGCTTAAACTGGACCATCAGATGGGCAACATGACAGCTCAGAGACTATCGCTGTTGCTGTGCAGACACATGGATTTGGGCCTGTGTCTGCGGGAGTTTGCGCGTTCTCCCCGTGGTTGTGTAGGTTTTCTCCAGGTGCTCCGGTTTCCTCCCACATCCTAAAAATGTGCTCTTAGGCTGATTGGGTAACAAATTGTCCCTATATTGGCCTCTATATGTCATTAAGACGTTAGGACGGCGGCACGGGCTCGTTGGGCCGAAGGGCCTCTTTCCCGTGCTGTGTTGTTCTTTGTTCTTTGTTCTTAAATCCCACCTGCTAATGTTCTCTCCTTTGTTGGGCTACTTGCATTTCATGGATAGTCAAACATGATGTTCACTATTTATATTAATTGAAGTGGTTGAGAAGCCATCAAATAATATTGTTGCAATTAGTGGAACTTTGACCCCATGTTAGTTGTTAGTGAGAATGGCGATGTGGGCACAAAATCCCTCCTAAGGCGGGAAACGCAAGTCAAGGTAGCATTTCCAAATTTTCCATATCCCTCGCAGATGACATAATGACATTCCCACCATGGAAGGTTGTGAATCCTTCCACTTGCAAATCTGCTTTCAGGCACCCGCTTATACACTCGGCCTGAAAAGGAATCGCAGGCATGAATTGTGCTGTGGATAGGGGTTAGCACACTCGAAATGAACTGCAGTGAGGAAAAAAATTTGAAAAGCACGCCCCTGTCGCATCACTCCTGGATTGCAGAAAGTGGCCCAGGAGCGATGGCCTCAAGGCATCGCACCCCCCCTCTTCCACCACCAGAGAACCATCTAGTTTCCCTCCCAGTGTATCTCACATACTCATAGCCGATACTTGGACAGTTTCACGAATTAAGTACACATGCACTATTACAGCAGTGGAATCCTTTCTCCCTGCTGCCTGCACTTGCAAATCCATCGAGCTACACATCCAGCCTTTTATTGAAGTTGTGTAATGAAACATATAGTTTCATGTACAAATAACAGTTGCTTGATTCAACAACTTTTGCAATTGTGTTTAGCAACAGCCAACTTGCAGTAAATTCTAAGAAATCCATTTCCAAGTTTAGAAGATAATTTGGGAAATAGTAATAAGATAATTCCTATTGCTTCTGAACTTGCTGGTGTAGGGGGAAAAAAACAACATTCATGGTAAGTGAAATATAATCTAAGTAGCATTTATAATAGGAAAGATCAGAATTAGAAATGTGATGGGATAAAATTAATTCCCCCATCCCCCCACTACCACCAGAGAATGATCAGACCTCACCCCGCCCCACCAGGCAATGATCTGGCCTTCCTCCATCCCCACCATCAGATAGTGATCTTTCCTCCCTCCACCACCACCCCCCTCCAAAACCAGGGAGATACATCTAACCTACCTCCTCCTTTCTCTCCATTCCCCCACCGGAGAATATCAGACCCTTCCCTCCCTCCCCCACCACCAATGTGAGTCACAGCACCACTGGAAGCTCTGAACTTATATCTTCAGAAACTAGAGTGTCTGAAATAGACCTTTGCTGAGCAGATGTTTTGTGCCGAATCTGAACGCGTGAATGTGATGGTAAAGGGGGAATGCTGGTAAAGTTGGGCAGGCAGCCTATTAATTCAATTTAAATGCATTTAAATCGCCGTTGCACCCCTTTCGGGTGTGAAGCGGATCGCGGCCATTTTTGGGCCTTGGTAAAGTAGGCATCTGCGTGGACACGGGCGCAGATCACATTAATGGCCTCACACCCGACTTTATCAAGTTTACACGCAATGGTAAAATCAGGCCCAAACTGTAATGTTAATCATTCTGCTCTGATAATGCTATAATTCAAAATTAGTCGGAGTGAATTGTCCAAATGATTTTTGCACCAGGAATGTTTGTGTCTTATCTGTGGATTTGATTCTGTCTTCTGAAGTCCATCTGCAGAAATTAATGAGGTTAAAGTGTTTACATAATGCAACTAATACACAACCACGTGAGAGCAGTCATTGGAATAAACAGCATTCTATTTAAAGAATGAAATTTAGTGCGTGCTGGGGAATATGTAATACCAGGAATGGTGTTGATTTCCAGTAATCACATTCATTTATACAGCCACATCATTCTTTATTCTGACAGAAGTAGAGACACTTCATAGTTGTCACCAAACTGTTAAAAATGAAAATTAAAACTTATGGTTTCTTTTCTGCTTGTTCTACCCAATCATGGAATTATTTTGAGGATGACTTTAAGGGAACAATGAAATTGAATCCAATTCTTTTTAACTTGATTCCCCTGTTGTCCTCCTAGTACTGACTTTTCATGGAGTCAGAAAGACTCCTCTTACCTTTGAAAGACGGTCGGGGTCCCAGATGTAGGTCCTGCCTCCAATTCCAACCAATCAAATTTTTGTCGATAGGAGAAAGGGATGAGGGCATGATTCACACAGAAGGGGAATCCAAACTTAGCAGGGTCTTTTGGACTCAAAGCTGTGTTCAACTGAGTCCATTTTGTTTTTTTAAGTGTCTTAACCCACAGCATGGGAGACAAAAATAGATGGAGTAGATGCAAATACTCTTAAAGGGTAGATAAAGTTTATGGACCTGCCATGATTTTTAAATGTCCTGCTCTTTAAACTTAAAAAAGGCCTGCAGTTGTCAGTGAAAATTAAAAAAGAATGTTGTTGGATTGCTTAGATTGACAGGCATATGTTAGCAAAACATTAACAGCTGTTCATACAGTCGAGCTCTCAGTTGATATTTCCTCAAGGGCTCTCATTTTGTCACTATGAATGCTGGGCTGATTTCAAAAGCTAAATTTATCTCAGCAAGTGGGCTTTGAATCACAGTTTAAATAAGTTATTAGAGGATTTGATGTGGGGCCTTAATAGAAGTTGTTCCTCCATAAGAGATTAGCCACTTGAGAAGATTTAAAAGCTTTTTATTAGCATTATGAGTGGGAGTTCTCTTTTCACTTTCAAGTGTGAAGGAGCAAGAACCTTGTTAGATTGTCAGTGGGATTTCGTGGCTCCGCTGCAGTGAACAAAGATTTGGCCGAGTGCTAGATTTTCCATCCTTGTGTGCACCAGTAACGGGGCTTGAGCAGCCAGAGAATTCCTGCCTTGAGCTCCCATTTCTTGACCTCTCCCTCAGTAAGGACTCAGCATCAGTTCAGACATCCAGCAATGAACTTTCATGAACATAACTGTAATTGCCACAGGAGGATCAATCTATCAAGATATGGTATTGCGTGTGTGGGACCTTCAATTTGGTAGGGCAGATCAGATGACCCAAATTGATTTTCAAACCCACACTGGTTCACCTATCGTCTTATTGTCCTCTTTACATTTCCTGTAAATGAATCATCACAGTAATCTATGATATTTATGGACCAGACATTTTGATAAACAGATATCCTTAAATAATTAAATTGATGGCTATTCACAAGTCATGATTAAAGGCCATTGTAGACTAATATATGTTATTGAAATTGACTCACTTTCATGAAAAATTTGTGAAGTATTTTCTGTTTGTTTTTAAATGCTTAAAAAAAATGATACGAACCCTGCTACTTGGTAGTTGGGACAGAAATATCATGCAACCTTTCTGACTCTTGTTCTCTCTGAAATGTGTTATCTTGGCACAGTTGGTAGCAATCTTGTCTAAATATAGTTATAACATTGTTTTACTTTATTTTGTATTTTTTTGTCACAGCTGACAACACAATTTTCCTCTCAAACCAGGAAGACCTTTTTCTTTTAAGTCATTGCGCCAAGTGTTTTTGTCATTAATAAGGGGCTACCTGTTTGTTCTGATAAATTATAAATGGACAGCATGGTGGCAGAGTGATTAGCACTTGTGCCTCACAGTACTAGGTACCCGAGTTTGATTCCCAGTTTGGATCACTATCTGTACAGAGTCTGTATATTCTCTCCATTTTTGAGTGGGTTTCCTCTTCCCGTAGTCCACAAGACGTGCTGATTAGGTGCATAGGCCATGCTAAATTCTCTCTCAGTGTACCCAGACAGGCGCTGGAATGTGGTGACTAGGGGATTTTCACAGTAACTTCATTGCAGTGTTAATATAAGCCGACTTGCAACAATAATAAATAAACAAACTTAAATAGTTGATATTAATCTCGTCATATACTTTGTTTAATTTTCAAGCATAGAAATTGCCGGAATGTAAAAGACCAAGATCCACCTAGTTCACCTATCCTAGTAGTCACATGAGAAAATGGTCTGGTGTTGGCTAATCATACCAGTCAATCTTCACCAATTCGTCCTTAAGAGATATGGAATTGATATAGGGAAAACTCCAGTGGTGCAGAGCTTTGGGGACCATCGCTTCAATATCACTTTTTTCCTCTGACGCATGCCACACTGATCACATGTTGTTTCTTAAATTATTTAATTCTCCACGTTACTTTGGATATTGAACACGAAAAATAAATAAAAGCAGGGAATGCTGAGAATTTGATGGGAAGAGTTTCAATGTTTCAGCAGTAGTGAGTGGAGGAAACCAAGAAGTCAGAGCCAACAGTGAACAGTCCAAAGATGCACAAGTTAGGTTGATCAGCCATGCTAAATTGCCCCTTAGTGTCAGGGAGACTAGCTAGAATAAATATACAGGGTTATGGGGATTGGGTCTGGGTGGGATTGTGGTCGGGCCAAAATAGCCTCCTTCTATGGATTCTATGAACAGGAGAGAAAAATAAAATACAACAGAAAACTGCCTTAAACCTTTACAAATTATGAAATATTATCATACTGCAGTATTGCGAGAAAGGAAGTTAAGAATTAACTTGCATAACTTGCTGTTGAACCTATCATGCAATCTTATGAAGGCAATGTGGCTCTTGGCCAGTATACCAATGTATTTATACGGCTGGTCCACTTTAGTTTCTCGTACATGATTTTGAAAGTAGGGGATTCAGTGATGGTAATGCCATTGAATGTCAGGAGGAGATGGCTAGATTCTCTGGTGTTGGAGATGATCACTGTGTGCCGTTTGTGTGGTATAAATTTCACTTGCCACTTATCAGCCTGAGCTTGGATATTGTCCAGGTCTTGCTGCATTTGCACATGGACTGCCTCAGTATCTATGGACTTGGCACTGAATGGTACTGGACATTGTGCAATCATCAGCAAAGATCCCCATTTCTGACATTATAATGGAAGAAATGTAATTAATGAAATAGCTGAGGTTGGTTGGGCCTCGGGTACTTCCTGAGGAAATCTAGCAGCAATATCCTGGAACTGAGATGATTGACCCCCAACAACCATCTTCCTCTGTGCTAACCAACAGAGAATTTTGCCCCTAATTCCCATTGGCTCCAGTTTTTCTCTGACTCCTTGGTGCCATGCTTGGTAAAATGTTGCCTTGATGACGAGGGTAGTCACTCTCGCCCCATCTAAAACAAATTATTGCAGAAAGGTGCACACAAGACATTTGAAGATTGAAAATTTAATAGAAGCTGAAGGATGAATTGGAGTGGGTACATTCAGTATCAAATCAGACAGAAAGTGAAATAAAAAAGAGAATAAAGGATTAGTTTTGGAGGGAGAGAAAACAAAGTAATTTAAAATTTGAATAATTAAAATCTCCAATTCAATTCACTACCTGAACAAATGGGAATGCACATTTTTAAATGTTCACTTTCTGGACAAGAGAAATTAATTAATTATTAATAACAATCATCATATTGTTAAAAGGGTGGTTATGCTATGAGAAAGATTATTTAACTTTTGATGCATTTAATGTACTATCGATAAACTCACAAGCAGATTAAGAATGCTATGCTATTTTTGTGAGGCTAAGGGTAGAGTGACAAATACCATGCATAAGCTGTGTTGATGCACAGTTCACAAAGTATCTTCTTGCCACTCTTTGATTTGCTTCATTCACACACCATTATTTTTCAAAACATTTCATCAATCATGTTACATAGCTGTAGATAACATCATTTTGCCCTTTTAATCTTTGAATTTTATTTTATTCAATCTCTTTGTTCTTAACAGTTCTGAGATACATTTGAACCAAAATGTCCCTAGTCGTTTAAAAACTCTGGACTGCGGCTTCTGGATATGCCCACTGTTTGGATCATCCAGTCCTTTGGAAGGTCAATCTCCCATGGTGGGTCCCACCACTCCGGGCCTGGAAAACCCTAGCCACTGTTACAGTGCTACCTGAAAAGGTCAGTAAAAAAGGTCTGAAAAGGTCTGAAAAGGTCAGTAAAAAAGTGTCTCCTGCCCTCTGTACAGGGATTAGATTCCCTGTAAAAGCCAATGGCTTAAAAAATTGATTTCCAGTGACTGACTGGAAGGATCACACAAAAAGATTTCAACTTTTAAGAATCTTTGTGTAATAAACAGAAAGCAAAACTGTCTAAACACTATACCATAGGCACATTATACTTTAAACTACGGCAATAAATTTCCCATTTGGCTTTTAACATGGCAGGATTTTGCTGTCCCAGGCACTATTCCCATAACTCCCCATACTCACCCCATCTAGCCTCCCGACACAACTGGGCAATTTAGCATGCCAGTCCACTTAACCTGCACATCTTTGGATTGTGGGAGGAAACTGGGGGACCTGGAGGAAATCTGCACAGACATGAGGAGAATGTGCAAACTCATTACAGACCCAAGCTGAGATTTCAATCCAGGACCCTAGGCACTGTGAGTCAGCAGTGCTAACCATTGTGCATGTTAAAGTGCCCCTTAGTATTCCAAAATGTGTTGGTTAGGGAGATTGGTGGGATAAATACATGGAGTTAAGGAGACAGGGTCTGGGTGGGATACTGTATCAGAGGTTGATGCAGACTCAATGGGCTGAATTACCTCCTTCTGCATAGTAGGGAGTTCTTAAAAAAAAGTCATATAACCTTGATATTCATAATATAATAACATAGCATAGGCAATAACCTGAATGCAGGAAAGTGAATGTAAGTATAACATGAAATGTTGCTTCATGAACCCTACACGTCATTAACCTTTGTGACTGACAAGTCACATTGCCTTTTTCTTCATTTTGCCATCCCTAAAGTCGGATAAGTGACTATCATTTGACTCATCATTTAAACCAAAGAAGATTCTGTTCTCAAAGCTCACAACATGCTTATAAATCCCAGATTTTTGTACTACATACAGGGCTTGGATTTCTGAAAGTGGGGAACCACTTTTCATGTCTAGTAAAACTTCTTACCAGACCTCCCATTATTAAAAATGTTTTATACTGAAAGTGTGAACAGATAATGAGGGAATCTTTGGAGTACAGACCAGGGTGAGTTGGTGTTTTGCAACAGAAAGAAATCTGCTCTTGAGAAACATAAATATTGTGAACAAAAGACTGAAACATTTTAGCCGATTGTGAGGAAAAAGCATCAATTCTTGAAAGAAGATTTGAATTTTTTTTTCAAGAAAATGATGCCCAATTAAATTTCATTGACAAATATTAGCTGCAAGATTAGTAAATGCCTGATTAAAAAGTGCTGTCAACTTCTATTGCACAGTTCCTGACTTGTGATTCACGCTGATGTGCTTTCTTAAATAATTTTGTGGCTGAATTAATGATTATGCACAAGGGCAACCTGAGTTTTAATTCGAAGCAAGATTTCAACATGTGTTGTTAATTAGTCCAATTGCTTCCTACTGATGTCAGAAGTCAGTCGGGTGAAAATACGCTCTGTAGCACCTGTTTTACGAGGCACTAGAATGGCGTAAACATCACCTGCTTGGACTACAGATGGGAAGTGCACTGGGTTACGATGTTTGTAAAGAGCATCAGATGCACTGGCTGCTGGCAGCATGCAGAGCGGGCAGCTCATTGCATCAATCAGCCTGCTGATTTGGCACTGGAGCTGCCATTTTGGAGCTCCATGCTTCAAGCCTACTCTCTGAATCATGCACTACTGAACATGCATTCAACAATATGAATGGTCCCCATGCTATCTAAAAGGGTCATGAACTACAAGCAGTTGGTTGCTGAATTATTTTTTGATATTTCATTGAATCATAGAATCCCTGCACTGCAGAAGGAGGCTATTCAGCCGGCTGAGTCTGCACTGAATCTCTGAAAGAGCGCCGCACCTAGGTCTATCCCTGTAATCCCACACATTTGCCCCACTAAGCCTCTTAACATACACGCTATGTGACACCACCGGTCAATTTTCCATGGTCAATCAACCTAATCATCTTTGGATTGTGGGAGGAAACCGGAGCATCCAATGGAAATCCACGCAGACACGGGGAAAATGTGCAAACTCCACACAGACTGTTACCCAAGGCTGGAATTGAACCTGGACCCTGGTGGCATGAGGCAGCAGTGCAAACCACTGTGCTACCATGCTGCATATTTTTTCTGCAATTTTGTGTAAGTTGAATGCTTTTTCACATTTGTTAAAAACTTCAATCATTTGCAGGGAGTGGGGTGGCTGGTTCTCGAGCACTTTTTCGTGACTTATAGACTTGTGTACAAATCAGTTACTTCCAGGAATGGGTGGCCTAGAATGTTTTCTTTTTGCAAAAGAATTCATGAAAAATGGTTCCTGGGATGAACAACTTCAGTTCTGAAGGTAGACTGAGGAAATTAGGACTGTTTTGTTTGAAGAAGACTGACAGGAGGTACGAAAATACAAACATACAAAATAGGAGCAGGACTGGCCATTTGACCTCTTGCTCTTCCATTCAATAAGATCAGGGTTGATCTGTTTGTGTTCCGAAATCCACATTCTCCTAATAACTCTTGATCCACTTGTTTAACTAGAATCTAGCTACCTCCACTTTAAAAATATTCAATGATCCCACCTCCATTACTTTCTGAGGCAGAGGGTGGTATTTTCTGGCCTCACTCACCCTAAAGCTGGAAATTCCCATCCGAGGTCAATGGACATATTCATGGTCTGCCCTGCCCACCACAATTCCACCCAGAGGATTCGAAAGTCACACAACTTTCTGAGATAAATAAGATGTCATGACCCCAAAAGGGGGACCCTTAATTTTAAAACATTTCTCCCTAGTTCTGGACTCACCCACAAGAGGAAATATCTTTTCCATGTCCACCTTGTCAAGACCATTCAGGACCTAATCTACTTCATTAAGTTACTCCTCACTGTTTTCTAAACTTCAGTGGAAACAAGCTCAGTCTGTCTAACCTATTCTCATAAGACAACTCACTCATTCCAGGTATCAGTCTAGTAAACTTCCTCTGACCCGCCTCCAGTGCATTTACATTCTTCTTTAAATAAGGAGAGCAAAACTGCACATAGTATTAAAGTTGTTGTCTCACCAATGCCCTGTATGACCAAACCATAATGTCATTAATTTTGTGTTCAATTCCTCTCATAATGAAGGATAGCATTCCATTACATGTTTCGCTATTTGATGTACCTGAATACTAACCTTTAGTGACTCATGCACTCGAACACTTAGATTCTTCTATGCCTTGGAATTCTAATGCCGTTCTCCATTTAAGTAATACATTGCCTTTGCATTCTTTTTGCCAAAGTGCACAATTTCACACTTTTTCTGATTATAATCCATCTGGCAGATTTTTGCTCTCTCATTTAACCCATCAATATCTGTCTGCAACTTCCTCACGTTGTCCTCACAACATACTTTGTTACCTAGCTTTGTCTGATCTGCAAATTTAGCTATCACTCCTTCCATCTATGTCATTAACATAAATTGTAAAAAATTGAGGGTCCTGCCATGACCTCTGTAGGACTCCACTTGATACATCCTGCCGATCTGAAAAAGACCCATTTATGCATACTTTGTTTTCTGTCAGGCAGCCATCTTCTATTAGTGCTAATACTTTACACCCTATATCATGGACTTTTATTTTTCACATTAACCTTTGATGTGGCACGTCATCAAATGCCTTCTAGAAATCCAAGCACAGCAGGTGTATAACCTCATCTTTATCCACAGTGCATGTTACTCTATCAAAGAATTCCAATCAATTGGTTAAATATGATTCCTATTTCACAAATCCATGCTGACTCTTTCTAATTACCTTGTGTTTTTCAAAGCAGAAATTATAATTTCTTTAGTGACCAATCTTAGCATGTTTCCTACCATTAATGTCAAGCTAACTGGCATAAAGTTTTCTGTTTTCTGCCTCCCTCCCTTCTCAAATAGAAGGGTTATATTTGCTACTTTTGAATCAGATAGAATCTTCCCAGAGTTGTTTCGGAAAATTAACACTATTGCAGCTATTACCTTATTAGGTACCTCGTAAGACCCTAGGATGAACTCCATCAGGACCTGGAGACTTGCTAACCCACAACTTCATCAGTTTGCTCATTACTGCTTCCCTTGTGATTGTCATTTCACCAAGTTCTTGTTCAGCTCCTGATTAGCGATGTCGGTGTTGGACTGGAGTAAACACAGTAAGAAGTCTTACAACACCAGGTTAAAGTCCAATAGATTTATCTGGTAGTGAACACCACTAACTTTTGGAACGCTGTTCCTTCATCAGGTGAGTTGGCCCACTCACCTGACGAAGGAACAGCGTTCCAAAAGTTAGCGGCCAAATAAACCTGTTGGACTTTAACCTGGTGTTGTAAGACTTCTTACTGTGTTCACCTCCTGACTTACAATAATGACTAAAGTGTTTTGTATCCTCTATAGTAAAGATAGAAACAAAATATTTGTTTATTTCATTGCCATTTCTTTATTATCCATGATTAACTTTTCATTCTCTCTCTTTGGAGGACAAACACTCACTTACTTATTCTTTTCCTTTTCAGAAACTCATAGAATCTCTTGCTATCCATGTTTTCATTACTAGTTAAATTCCTCTCATACACTAATTTCTTTCTCCTGATCAATTTACAATCATTCTCTGCAGTTCTTTATATTATGATAAATTATCTGACTTGCCACTCATCTTTGCACAATTATATGCTTTTTTTCTTTAACTTAATACCTTCTTTAACTTTATTTAACCACTGATGGTAGTTGGGATCTATCTTGATAGTAGGAATATACTTATTCTGAGTATTTTGAACTTAGAAGTCCTCATCCCGTCTACAACTATCAATCTGATTTTTCTAGTTTATATGCAGATTAAAATCCTTAATGATTATTGTCATCCTTTTATAATAAGCCATCATTTGATTTGGTATTCAAAATTATGAGGGTCTGAACAGAGTAGATAGGGAGAAACTGTTCCCACTCCTGAAAGGATAAAATACGAGAGGGCACAAGTGTAAGGTAATTAGTAATATGTGTGATATAAACAAAGCACTTTATCATGCAGCAAGTAGTTAGGGTTTTGAATGCATTGCCTGAGAGTTTGGTAGAGGCAGGTTTAAATGAAGCATTCAATGGGGAAATTAGAATGTTATCTGAGAAGGAAGAATGTGTAGAGTTATAGAGAGAAGGTTACAGAATTGCTCATCCAGAGAGCTGGTGCAGAAACACTGGGCCAAGCGGCCTTCCTCTGTGAGTAACAATTTTGAAATTGTCTTGGTTTTGAGTGTGATGGGGAATGGGCAGAAGACTTGCAGGGCAGAAATGGGAGGAAGTGTTAATTTGTGCTTTGAAGCAAATTGGTACCTGTGTTATTCTTTTATCCAGTCCTAGCTCCAGTTTACTTGAGTTTGGCATCTCACTATGCTATGGTAGAATCCAAAGCATGGAACCCATCTCGGTACTATCTTTGAAAATTGCTGCAGTGCCAGTATTTGAATTCTTGGCTTTCATTATGAAATCAAGTGAAGACACCACTTCATTCTCATTGTCATCTGCGTCCTCCAACACTGCCTGGGAATATTCAAAGTCTTGAATATCTGAAATGAAAAAGGGCAGTAAGAGGTCTGACAACACCAATTTTAAATCCAACCGATTTATTTGATAGTAAACTTGCAAGCTTTCGGCTTTTGTAGCCTTCTTCAGGCGAATGAGGTGTTCTGGTCTGCAATAGCACTCATATCAGCACAGACAGTTTACAGATTGCTGATTAGAATGTGAATCCTTACACCTAACCTGCTATTCAAGTCTTAAAGTTGCTAACAATGTGAGTGGAAGGAACACCGAGCAGAGATTGATAGCCAAGTTCCGCACACATGAGGACGGTCTTAACAGGGATCTTGGTTTCATGTCACACTATCTGTAACCCCCATGACTTGTGTGGGTTAGCAAAAAACCCTCGGTTGGATTTAAAATTGGTGTTGTCAGACCTCTTACTGTGTTTACCCCAGTCCAAAGCCAGCATCTCTACATCATGAAAAAAGGCTACAGGATTGTGGAGCAGAAAGGAGGAAATGTAAGAAATGTGTTCTTATATCATCTGTAGCTTGTATGTCAGAAGAGACTGTAGGATAGAAAGAAGTATTTTCATAGTACCTTCACTGCAGTGTTACTGTAAGCCAACTTGTGATACTAATAAATAAACTTTAAAAAGTGAGATGAGAGAAGCAGGATTGGGTACGAGAATACTGTCATCAACAATAGCTTCAGCCAAAGTGGTGACCATGGCTTCAGCAGTGGCTCTTTTCATGAATCATAGAATCAGAGAGGTTTGTAGTATAGAAACAGGCCCTTTGGCCCAACTTACCCTTGCCGTCTGGTTTTTACCTTTAAGCTAGCTCCAATTTCCTGCAATTGGCCCATGTCCCTTTATACCAATCTTACCCATGTAACTGTCTGAAGGTTTTTTAAAAGACAAAATTTGTACTGCCTTTACTATTACTTCTGACAGCTCATTCCAGACACCATCTTCTGTGTGAAAAATGCCCCTCTGGTCACTTCTGTATTTCTCCCCTCTCACCTTAAATCTATGCCCTCTAGCTTTAGACTCCTCTAGCTTTGGGGAAAGATATTGATTATCTACCTTCATTATTTTATGGATCTTTATAGGGTCAAGTCTTCTATGCTCCGAGGAGAAAAGTCCCAGTCCATCTATCCTGTTCTTATGACTCAAATCATCAAACTCTCGCATCCTAATAAATCTTTTCTGCACTCTTTCTAGTTTAATAATATACTTTCTATCATAAGATGATCAGAACTGTACGCAGTATTCCAAAAATGGCCTTACCAATGTCTTGTACAACTTCAATAAAATGAACCAATGTCTGTATTCAATGTTCTGACCAATGAAACCAAGTATGCCAAATGCCTCCTTCATCACCGTGTTCACCTGTGACTAAACTTTCAAGGAGCTATGAATCTGTACCCCTAGATCTCTTCGTTCTATAACTGTTCCCAATGCTCTAGCATTAACTGAGTAAATCCTGCCCTATTTCAATCTACCAAAATGTATCACCTCACATTTATCTAAATTAAACACCACCTGCCATTCATCACCCTGCTAGCCCAATTGATCAAGATCCCATTGCAATCTTAGATAAACTTCTTCAGTGTCCATTATGCCACCAATCTTGGTGTCATCTGCAAACTGACTAACCGTATCTCCTAACTTCTTGTCCAAATCATTAATATAAGTGACAAATAACAGTGGACCTAGCATCGATCCCTGACCACAGGCCTTCAGTCTGAAAAACAACCCTCTACAACCACTCTCTGTCTTCTGTCATCAAGATGTAGAAATGCCGGCGTTGGACTGGGGTAAACTCAGTAAAGTTTCACAACACCAATTTTAAATCCAACCAATTTATTTGATAGTAAATTCGCGAGCTTTCGACACTACGGCCTTCGTCAGGCAAATGCAGTGTTCTGGTCTGCAATAGCACTCATACCAACACAGATTGTGCAACACAGATTGCTGATTAGAATGTGAATCCTTACATCTAACCTGCTATTCAAGTGTTAAAGTGGCTAACAATGTGTGTGAAGGGAATCCTGAGCATTGGTTAGAGAATTGTGTATTTTCTCCAGACCGCACAGTAAGTGAGGTTTTTTGCTAACCCAGGCAAGTTACGGGGGTTACAGATAGTGTGTCATGAAGCCAAGATCCCTGTTAAGACCGTCCTCATGTGTGCGGAGCTTGGCTATCAGTCTTTGCTCAGCGACTCTGTGCTGTCGTGTATCACGAAAGCCCCCTTGAAGAACATTTACCCGCAGGTCGGAGGCCGAATGCCCATGACTGCTGAAGTGTTCGCCCACAGGAAGGGAACTGTTTTGCCTGGTGATTGTTGAGCGATGCTCCTTCATCCGCTGTCATAGTGTCTGCATGGTCTCCCCAATGTACCATGCTTCGGGACATCCTTTCTTGCAACGTATTAGGTAGACAACGTTGGCCGAGTTGCAAGAGTATGTAGCGTGTACCTGGTGAATGGTATCCTCACGTTTGATTATGTCGTCCATGTCTATGATCCGGCATGTCTTGCAGAGGTTGCTGTGGCAGGGTTGTGTGGTATTGTGGTCACTGTTCTCCTGAAGGTTGGTTAGTTTGCTGCAAACAATGATCTGTTTGAGGTTGTGCGGTTGTCTGAAAGCAAGAAGTGGGGGGGGTGGGGATGGCCCTAGCGAGATGTTCATCGTCATCAATGATATGTTGAAGACTCTGGAGAAGATGTCGTAGCTTCTCCACTCTGGGGAAGTACTGGACAACAAAGGGTACTCTGTCCACCGTGTCCCGTGTTCGTCTTCTGAGGAGGTCAGTGCACTTTATCGCTGTGGCACGTTGGAACTGTCGATCGATGAGTCGAGCGCCATATCCTGTTCTCACGAGGGCATCCTTCAGCGTCTGGAGGTGTCTGTCACGATCCTCCTCATCTGAGCAAATTCTGTGTATAGGGAGGGCTTGTTCATAGGGAATGGCTTCTTTACATGTCTAGGGTGGAAGCTGGAGAAGTGGAGCATTGTGAGGTTGTCTGTCGGTTTCTGGTACAGTGAGGTGCTGAGGTGACCGTCCTTGATGGAGATGCGTGTGTCCAAGAATACAACTGATTCTGGAGAATAGTCCATGGTGAGTCTGATGGTGAGGTGGAACTTGTTGATGTCATCATACCGTTGTTTCAATGATTGTTCACCATGAGTCCAAAGGGAAAAGATGTCATCAATGTATCTAGTATATAACCTTGGTTGAAGATCTTGTGTGGTGAAGAAGTCTTGTTCGAACCTGTGCATGAAGATATTGGCACACTGAGGCTCAAATTTGGTCCCCATGTCTATTCCATGTGTCTGGATGAAAAGCTGATTGTTGAAGGTGAAGACATTGTGGTCCAAGATGAAGCGGATGAGTTGTAAAATTGCATCCGGAAACTGGCAGTTGTTGGCACTGAGTACTGAGGCAGTTGCAGCAATACCATCGTCGTGGGGGATGTTGGTGTAGAGCGCCGAGACATCCATTGTGACAAGGAATGTCCCTGGTTCTACTGCTCCACATGTGCTGAGTTTCTGTAGGAAGTCCGTAGTGTCAAGACAAAAGCTGGGGGTTCTTTGTACGATGGGTTTCAGGATGCCCTCGACATAGCCGGAGAGGTTCTCACACAGAGTCCCATTGCCCGATACGATGGGACGGCTGGGTATGTTTGCCTTGTGTATCTTTGGGAGGCAGTAGAAATCTCTGAACAAGACTTCTTCACCACACGAGACCTTCAACCAAGGTTATATACTAGATACATTGATGACATCTTTTTCCTTTGGACTCATGGTGAACAATCATTGAAACAACTGTATGATGATATCAACAAGTTCCATACCACCATCAGACTCACCATGGACTATTCTCCAGAATCAGTTGCATTCTTGGACACACGCATCGCCATCAAGGACGGTCACCTCAGCACCTCACTGTACCGCAAACCGACAGACAACCTCACAATGCTCCACTTCTCCAGCTTCCACCCTAGACATGTTAAAGAAGCCATTCCCTATGGACAAGCCCTCCGTATACACAGAATTTGCTCAGATGAGGAGGATCGTGACATACACCTCCAGACGCTGAAGGATGCCCTCGTGAGAACAGGATATGGCGCTCGACTCATCGATCGACAGTTCCAACGTGCCACAGCGATAAAACGCACTCTTCTCCTCAGAAGACGAACACGGGACACGGTGGACAGAGTACCCTTTTGTTGTCCAGTACTTCCCCGGAGCGGAGAAGCTATGATATCTTCTCCGGAGTCTTCAACATATCATTGATGACGATGAACATCTCGCTAGGGCCATCCCCACCCCACCCCCCCACTTCTTGCTTTCAGACAACCGCACAACCTCAAACAGATCATTGTTCGCAGCAAACTACCCAACCTTCAGGAGAACAGTGACCACAATACCACACAACCCTGCCACAGCAACCTCTGCAAGACATGCCAAGTCATAGACATGGACGACATCATCAAACGTGAGGATACCATTCACCAGGTACACGGTACATACACTTGCAACTCGGCCAACGTTGTCTACCTAATACGTTGCAAGAAAGGATGTCCCGAAGCGTGGTACATTGGGGAGACCATGCAGACACTATGACAGCGGATGAATGAGCATCGCTCAACAATCACCAGGCAAAACAGTTCCCTTCCTGTGGGCGAACACATCAGCAGTCATGGGCATTCGGCCTCCGACCTGCGGGTAAATGTTCTTCAAGGGGGCCTTCGGGACACACGACAGCGCAGAGTCGCTGAGCAGAGACTGATAGCCAAGTTCCGCACACATGAGGACGGTCTTAATAGGGATCTTGGCTTCATGACACACTATCTGTAACCCCCGTAACTTGCCTGGGTTAGCAAAAAACCTCACTTAATGTGCTGTCTGGAGAAAATACACAATTCTCTAACCAATGCTCAGGATTCCCTTCACACACATTGTTAGCCACTTTAACACTTGAATAGCAGGTTAGATGTAAGGATTTGCATTCTAATCAGCAATCTATGACTGTCTGTGTAGGTATGAGTGCTATTGCAGACCAGAACACTGCATTTGCCTGACGAAGGCCATAGTGTCGAAAGCTCGCGATTATACTATCAAATAAATTGGTTGGATTTAAAATTGGTTCTGTCATCAAGCCAATTTTATATCCAATTTGTTACCTTACCCTGAATATTGTGAGATTTAACCTTAACTCTCTAAATACCTGTAGATCCTGTCTTTCAGAATATTTTTGAACAACTTAACCACTAAAGCCATTAGACTCAACGGCCTATGTTCCCAGGCTTTTCCCTGCTGCGCTTCTTAAACAAAGGCACAACTTGTACCATTTTCCAAATTTCAGGCACCTTACCTGTGACTATCAATGATTCAAACATCCCTGAAAGGGGACCCGCAATTTCCTCCTTAGCCTCCCATCGCATCCTAAGATACATTTCATCAGGTCTTGGGGATTTTTCTACTTTAACACGCTTTAAGATTTCTAGCATCTTCTTCACTGTAATATGCACACTCCTCAAGATATCACTATTTATTTCCCCAAGTTCCCTAACATCCATGCCTTTCTCTGCAGTAAATACTGATGAGAAATATCCATTTAGGATCTCACCCATCTCTTGCAGATCCATACATAGATGACCTTGTTGATCCTTACCAGGCCCTATTTTCTCTCTATGTACTCTTTTGCCCTTTATGTATTTGTAGATACTTTTTGGATTCACCTTTGCCTTATCTGCCAAAGCAATCTAGTGTCCCCTTTTAACTCTCCTGATTTCTTTCTTAATTCTACTCCAACACTTCTATAGTCTTCTGATCCCAGTTGACTATGCATATCATATGCCCCCTTCTTCTTCTTGATCAGTGCCTCAATATCCTGAATCATCTGCGGTTTCCAATTCTTTCAGCCTTGCCCTTTATTCTAGAAGGAGTCTGCTTAACCTGAATCCTGGTTAACACACATTTGAAAGCCTCCCCACTTACCAGACATCCCTTTGCCTGCCAACAGACTCATCCAATTAATTTTTGGAAGTTCCTGTCTTATATTATCAAAATTGGCCTTCTGCCAATTTAGAATTTTAACTTTTGAGCCCAATCTATCATTCTCCATAGCTATCTTAAAACTAATGGAATTATGGCCACTGGTCCAAAAGTGATCCCTCACTAGTATTTCTATCACCTGCCCTTCCTTATTTCTCATGATTATAGCACTGTCTTCTCTATGAGGGCTGGAACATGAGGCAGATCTCTTTATGTTAATTTATGCTACTTCCCCAGGGGTTTGCCATCTTTTCCTGCAACAAAGAGGGAAGTGTCAGTGAGTATTTTTGGGTGACCTGACTCAAGATTGAAAAGCTGCTACCATGTGCTATCTTTGTAATGTGGGTTTGAGGTTTGTAATGCTGATATGTGTACGAGGGTGAGGTAAAGCATGTAAATATAAAATATGTGACTGACTAAGAATGTTGATAGCTGAATGATAATGGTGTAGTGAACTGAGCAAGTTGGTCATGTGGTTGCTACTAAAGGGATTTTAAAGGTCCACTTACTCATTTAGTTTATATTGGGTCATTAAACTAGTTTCTGAACTGCATCTAAATGCCTTCTGGCACTGATTGTTACAGTCGTCTGCTCCCAGTGATACTCTGATGCTTAGAAAATTGGATTCCAACAAACATATTCCAATATGCTCAATATGACTCCAGCTAATGGGAAGTTTTTCCCCTGATTCCCATCAAGTTCAAATTTATTAGAACTTCTTGGTGCCACACTTGGTCAGAAGCTGCTTTGATATCAAATGTAGTCACTCTAAATTCATATCTGCAGTTCAAATCTTTTGTCTATGTTTGGTCTAAGACTCACTGAGCTTTAGAGCAAAGTGGATCCAGGCAACCTCAAATTGAGCATTGGCGAAGGTTACTGGTAGATAAACGCCAGTTGATCACGCAGTTGATGACAAATTCCATCACTTGGTTGAGGACTAAGAATAGACTGATGGGGTGGTAATTCAGTGGATTGATTTACCTGGACAATTTTCCACTTTTCTGAGTAGATGCCACTTTTGTGATACTAATATAACAGCTTGGTTAATTCTACAGCACAATTCCTCAGTACTATAGTTAAGATGTCACCAGAATCTATAACTTTTGCTGTATCCAATGTTCTCAGCAGCTTTTTGTTATCATGCAGATTGAATTGAATTGGCTGAACATGGACATCTGTGATGGTAGGAACCTCAGAAAGAGGCCAAAATGAATCATCCACTTGACACTGTTCGTTGAAAATGCATGAAGCTCGATATCTGTACTGATTTGCTGGGCTCCAACATCATCAAGAAGCACATTTTTGTTGTTTAATTGTCCATCTCTATTCATGACTGGGTTGGGCAGGACTTCAGAGCATCAATTTGATCTATGTTTCTGAGATCACTTAGTTTCCGCTATTTAATATGCATATACTGCTGCATTTCAGTTTCCCCAAGCTAGCATTTCATTTTTAGATGTGCCTGGTACTGTTTTTGACATGGTCTTTTATACTTCTCACTGGGAGCCCTGGCCTGATGAGAATGTTAGAATTGGGGATATGCTGAGACATGAGTTTACAGATTGTGGTGAAGTATATTTCTGCTCTTGCTGACATTCCACACTGTCACATTGATGGTTGATTTCTAATTGGGATTGATTGGAAAATTGCAATTGTGTCACTGCTATTCTAGAAAGGAGGGAGACAGAAAATAGGAAACTATGGACCAGTCAGCCCAACATCTGTCATTGAGAAAATGCTCAAATCTATTAATAAAGAAATAGTAAAATGACATCTGGAAAATCATAATACAATCAAGCAGGCTCTTTGTGAAAGGGAAATCATGTTTGACAAAGGTATTAGGGTTTGTTGAGGATGTAGCATGCAATGTGGATAAAGGGGAGCCCAAAGATAGATGTAGTGGATTTGAATTTCCAGAAATCATTTGATATGTGGCCATGTCAAAGTTTATTATGCATGTATCCTTTTGCAGACTTGTTGCACTCTTCACAACTCACTTTCCTAGCTACCTTTGTATCATCAACACGTTTAGCAACCCATATGTCATTCATTTCACTTCATCCAGATATAGATTTTAAATAGTTGAGATCCCAATACTGATTCTTGTGGGATTCCTCTGGTTATAGTGTACCAACCCAAACACACTCCCATTTATTCTTACTTTCTGCTTCCCCTTTGCTAACCAATCCTATATCCATACTTATCAAACAGCGGACAGAACAAGCACAAGAGTCCACCCCTGCTCTGAATTCTTATACTTATAAGGGTGAGATTTGTTGGTCACAATAACAGTGGGCATTATTGTGGTGAGATAGGGAAACTGCTAATGTTGAGGACGGAAGATCCTGGCCTATCTTTTAAAAAACAACTTTGTCACCAGATTTGGGGTGAGATTCTCCAGCCACCCTGCTGTATTTTTACCGCCAGTGGGAGGTAGCACATTGTTTTGCTAGCAATGGGATTCTCTAGTTCCCCACTGTCAATGAAAATTCTCATTGACATCACCCCACGCTGGTAGAAAACATACGGGTGACGGTGTGCTGCCGGCGGGACTGGAGAATCCCGCCAGCATAAACCGCCTGAGAATTCCAGCCCTGATGTTCCCAATTCAGCTGAGTTTGGCCTAATTATTTTACAGAGGGATTGAAATTTGGGAGAAAAAAGAAATCGCATTGATTAGTAAATATCAGTTGCCATGGAGAAACATGACAATTTAAAAATAAAAATAGAAAGCTGGGATTGCATAACTTCAGTGCTGAGCTTAAGTTTTCTGTTAATAAGTATTCCTCAGCACTGAAAAGTTACTGTTCAAAAATCCAATTGGCTTTATGAACCGCTCTGTAAATCAGATTTTATCCAAAATGATTTAAGTACTTTCCTGTAGGATTTTATAAAATTTGTTCCAAAAAAAATCCCCAAAGTGATTATGCTTAGCCTGTGATCAGGATTTCCTGAATAATATTGCAGTACAGGCAAGGATTTTATCACTCAACAGCTAATCCAAATTGTATTTTAAAAGTCAGAACCATATTCAAAGCTGAAGTGACGTGAATCACAATTGCTTTCCATTTTTCATACAGGATAGGAGCTTTGCTGTGAGGGTGTGAGAATGACACATTCTTATGATGCATGTACTGCTCCAACAGTTTCCATCTGTGGGTATGTCTGATTTGATACATGTTCTCACTGTGACTCAAAATAAAAGAAAGAGCAAACCACTTAGGCGTGGATATTGCAATAGGCACCTAAAGTTCATTTCAACTCTGGCTTACCAGTGCTGTGCCAGATGTGGTGCGTGATATGTGGTCTCAGTAACATGGCTTCCTCTAGCAGCAGTTTTCCATTGCGTGGTTTCAAGAACATTAGCACTTTGTTCTGAAGTCAGCCACAATAAGCTTTGCCTGAACTTGCTAAAATAAACAATTTGCAATCTCATAAACTAAGCAAAATATTCTATTCTTAAGATCGATTGTAATTAGCCAGAAATGTGTCTGTGTTTTTTTCTCTTTTTGTATCACTTTACACCAATGTGTTTTGAGTCACATGCAGTAGGTTGAGTATGAAGAGGTGGGGATATTTTGGAAATGGAACAGGGAATTTTCACTTTATTCTCCTCCGTTATTTCTTTCACACACTGTAATACTTCTTCTTCTCTAGAAATAATCTGGGATCAGTGGGGAAAGATATTGACATATTATTACCCTTCCTTGTTGGAAAACCCATAATTTTTTGGATCTATCCCTGGAACATTGGAAGGGCTTATTTTATTGACTATCTCTAGTTGCCCTGAAATGGTGGTGCCTGAAAGTTAGAGACTGATGGTTCATCCTCTTCTATGGTAATTGGTCAGTGTAGATTTATTCTTGTTTATTGTGTATAGTTGCACTGGAACAGTTTGGTTAGAGGGAGCATGTTTTTGGATTTTCAGCATTACAATCAGTACCATCCAGTGTATGGCACTCAATCATTTCATAGGTCAAGAAGGCAGAGTATGGTTATCCACTTAGCATTTTGTCTGAAGATAATTGCAAATAATTCAGCCTTGTCCCTTTCGCTCAGGTATATGGGGAACATGAGGATGGAGACATTCATTGAATTTCTTCTTCTTGTTAGCTGCCTGCCTATCCACCATCATTTTCCACTGGACACACTGGGCTTGCAGAGATTTTTTTTCTGATGGTGTGACTGCTTAGCTATCTCTATACCTAATATTCTTGGTGTTTAGTATGCAGATAGTCCTGCATAGATTTACAAGTTTCATGCCTTATTCTGAGGTATGTCTGGTGCTGTTTCAGGCAACAGTTTTGCTTTCTGCAACAAATCATGGTTTTGCATCCTGTTATGATAGTGATAGAAAACATGAGGGATCTGTTGGGCCTTGAGGTTACAGATAATGGTACTATACAATTCTAATGTTGTTGGTGGCTCACAAGAGCTCGTCAATGACTACTGGGGCATAGTGACTTAGAGACTGAGTGGGCACTTTATGACATAATTACTTCAGAGATCATTTGACAAAAGTGTGTGAGTTCTTCCTGGAGGCTGAGTACAAGCATAGAATTGTTGTTCAGCTAATGAATAACGTATTGCTTGTTAGTGGTTCTTGGTCATCAAGCTTTGTGAACCCAGCACTTCTAGATGGTATCAGGAGTTGGCAGTATGGCACCAAATTTTGCCAAATCAGCCCACTTGTACACAATGAAAATATTGCGGCCAACTGGGCCAGGCTTGAAAAGGAATGGCATATATATTGTGGTGCGGGATTATCAGATAAATCAAAAAAGGTACAAACTTACACCTTACTAAATCTCACAGACCCCATAGCCATCAAGAAGTTTGAGTCATTTGGGTTTTGAATGGAAGAGGAGAACAAAGATCCCAAAATCATTCTAAAAAGTTTGAGAACATTGGCCTGCCAGTGAAAAGCATAATACTCAACAGGCACATGTATAACTCTACAAATCAAAGATCTGATGAATTGATACAATGGTATACTTTGAAAATCTATGCAGAAAACTGCATTTGACACTCTCGCTGCTGAGTTAATCAAGGTCCAATAGTATGTGGAGTCCACAGTGATCTAATCCATTAGCAGCTGCTGTGAGGGAAAGATCGAACACTACATACAGACATTAACATCTTCATGCTAAACAAACAGTCTGAGAAAAGCAACAAGGAGTTTAGACGGGAAACTCAAGATTTTGCAATATCCTGCCCCAACTGTGATGGCAATCATTCTCAGAACTTTAATTCCCTGCCCAGTGAAGCAGTTCCTTTTTAATGTTTTTAAGTCAAGGATAGGTACATTTTTGAACAGCAAAGAAATTAAGGGTTATGGTGAATGAGTGGGTAAGTGGAGCTGAGTCCACGAAAAGATCAGCTATGATCTTATTGAATGGCAGAGCAAGCTCGATGGGCCAGATGGTCTACTTCTGTTCCTAATTCTTATGTTCTTATGTTCTTCTGAACAGAGAACATGGCTGGTATGTGGTAAACAGTGCAACAAAGATAGAAAGTGGAATCATTTCACACAAGGCTACAGGTCAATATTGCAGCACTTTTCTTTGACAAGAGCCACATTGCATTGACCAATTCTCCGAGGTTAGGGACATCAGCAAAGTTGCTCAACCAGAGTTGGCAAACCACTGAGCTTCCAACAACACTGTGCTCCATCACAGAAAAGGACGAGGCCTGAACATGATTTGCAGCAGCACAAAACAAAAGTAAAGATAGACATTGGAGCAAAACATAATGTGTAAATGCCCAGTTAAATGCAGTGGGAACTAGATACATACGCATCACCAGACCCCAAGACCCAGGTGGACCTCAAAGCTCATGGTGAATGAACCATTCACTGAGAGTGTGACCACTCTCCACAGCACACAGGATAGTTTCAAGTTTCATAATTGACCAAAACATAAGGCCAGTTCTTCAGAACAGTACTACACTGGGGCTCATTGGACTTGGTCCAGAGTGCATGTTTCTGGACCCGGAATCCATAGAGGACAAAGACCTCTTCAACTGTAGCATTATTAGTGAACAGCGAGTAATATCCCACATCGGACAAGATGACTCGATCCCTGCAACAGTTTGTGCCCTGAGTAGAGTATCAATAGCTATGTAGCAGAAAGTAGCCACTGAGCTGCATTAGGTGATGACACTGGGTGTCTTAACTCTGAAAGATAAGATCACAGAATGGGTTACAGCATTGGTAAAAAGAGATGGCACAGTAAAAATATGCATTAATTCAGTTCACTTGAACAAGGTGGTACTCAGACCTCATCATGTTATTAAGACATTGGAACAGATTATATCAGATATGCCAAATGTAAAGGTTTTCAACATCCTAGGTGCAAAATGTGAGTTCTGATAGATCCTATTGGATGAAGAATCCTTGAAACTTATCACATTTGTACCTCGGATAGGCCGAAAGGAGTTCAAGAACTTAAACAGAATGGCAAATAAACTCTCTGGACAGAACTTTCCTTGTAGCAGCGAGACACAGACCATGCAAAAGTCCGTTGACCTCTGATGGGATATTCCAGTCTTGGGGCTAGCGCAGCTGGAAAATCCTGCCCTCTGGATGGGTCATTATACTGAGGCCCCATTTTCCCTCTAAGGTAGATAACAGATATCCAATAGCATTATTTTGGAGAAGAGCAGGGGAGTTCTTTTGGTGCTGTGGCCACTACTTCCCCACAATCCAAATCATTGAACAACTGATTAGCTGGTTCTATCACATGACTACTTGTGGGATCTTGCTGTGTGCAAATGGCTGTCAGTCACACTTCTGAATATACAATAGTGATTTTACTTCCTCCGGGTGCTCCAGTTTCCTCCCCCAGTCCAAAGATCATTGGCTGTAAAAGTTTTGGGCTATCCTAAATCATGGAGGGTGCCAGCTAAATGTAAACCCTTCTTCCTTTCTAAGCAGTGTTCAGTAATAGCACTCCTGTGGGTCAGCCATCCTCACCAAAGTGATCCAATCTTTCCCATGGGGAAGAATGTCCTTAAACTGGTGTAAGTGGACATTAGAAAATTCATTAAGACCATTGAAAATAGGAACAGGAGGAGGCCATTCAGTCCTTTGAGCCTGTTCACTAAGATCATGGCAGACCAAACACTCATTGGCCTGAATTTACCATTTTCATTCCAAGTGCTGAATCTGGGCACAATTCAGATCTGACTTGGAAATCTGCTTTCAGGTGCCCCCATATGCATTTAGCCTGAAAAAAAAATGTAGAGTCTGAATCAAGCTGTGGGTGGGGCTTAGTGCACCCTAAATGATTGGAGATCTGAAATACACATGGGCAGTTAGGAAAACAAATTGAAAAAGTGTGTCAGATTGCTCCTGGACCGCAGAAAGCAGACCAGGAATGAAAAGCTGGAGTGACGTTCCCCACAGACATCACTATCTCCCATATCCAGAACCCCGCTATCCAGACAAATCACCCACCACCGATCTCCTGCAGGGTGGCAGCAGACCCCTCTGTGAATTTAAATGCAGACAAATGCATTTAATTCATGTTTCGGATGCGACCCAGATTGCAGCCATTCCCGGGTCTCAGTCAAGTGGCCATCTGCATGGAACGCGGATGCTGATCATGTTAATGGCCTTACATCTAACTTTATTATGTTTTTGGGCAGTTCCACTTTCCTGCGTTCTCTACATAGCCCTTAATTCCCTTAATGATTAGAAATGTATCGATCTCAATGTTTAAGGAACTTCCTATGGTAAAGAATTCCAAAGATTCAACACTCTTTGAGAGAAGAAATTCTTCCTCAAATCCACATATGAGGAGAGATTAAACAATTTGGGCTTACACCCACTGGAACATAAAAGGATAAGAGGGGATCTGATTGGGGTATATAAAATTCTGAAAGGGATTATGAAGTAAATGTAGATTAAATGTTTCCTATTATGGGGCAATCTGTAATGAGATATCACAGGTACAGGTTGGGAGGTAGTAGATTTAAAAGTGAGATGAGGAGTGGTAAATTTGAATTGAAAGCAGACAGAAGCCTTTTTCTTCTTCTCTGAGTGATTTTAGGATTGAAGCCCCCCCCACCCCAAACCCCAGCAATCCTCTGAATGTCTGTTGTTGGTCAGATTTTTCATGTTTAACCACACTTTTTCCCAAGCATTTGATGTTCACTTAGTGTAGGTATCTTATATTTCCAAGAATTTTTAATTAAACAGTTGCCACCCTGTGATCCTACTCT
Source organism: Sphyrna mokarran (assembly GCA_024679065.1). NCBI lineage: Eukaryota > Metazoa > Chordata > Chondrichthyes > Carcharhiniformes > Carcharhinidae > Sphyrna > Sphyrna mokarran. Next base: position 49,447,825 of record JAGIQG010000012.1, on the reverse strand, counting down.
TATAGATTGGAATTTATTTAATGTAATAATGAAGATGTAGTCTCTAATTTATTTTTAAAAAGTATATCTCATTTTCTCCAGTGATTAAATGCACTTTATTATACAAACTATTCCAGATAGACTCTGCAGCTTACTTACAGATGGTCTTTGCCCAAGGCAGCTTACAATAATAAAGTATAGGACATAAATCAAGGAGACGCTGCCATTTGCATTTCTTTCTTCTTAACTCATTGATGCAGTAATTTCAAAATGAAGTTTAATCTTTTATTGAAAGGCTTTGAGGTTGACTTCTGACTCTAATCCCACTGAGAGTGCATGACATGAGATTTTCCTTTAACATATAAATGAGGTCACTCCATAGTTCCTTTTCTTGCAAACAGCATACTTTTGTTGTCTTGACTAGTGTGCTGTGTGATGTGATGATTTTTTTTTTCATCAACATAGGTAATTAAATTTCTGTGTAGCTTGCTATTCCACTGAGGCAAGGTGAATATTGGAGCTGACAATGTGCTAAACTGGATCATCACCTTGAGAGGCTTACGTGCTCCGATTAATCCTTGAGTGATGCCATTGAGAAATCTTGGGCAGGATTTTCCAGCCATGCACGCCCAAAACCAGAAAATCCAAACCAATGTCAATGCACCCTGCCATGATCCTTCCCTCACCTTCTCTGATTCCCATGGTGGACGGAACGAGAAAATTAGCCTCTTTGTTTCCTGCCATGACAGCAAGTTTGGGGGTGAGGTGCCAGACAAAGTGCAGTCCAAAAGTCCTCAATGGCAGATGGTATGGAAAGTGATGGCATGCCATTAAATAAAGTTACATGTAGACTTCTACCAGGGCTCATTTTCCAAGTCCTACGGCGCATGGTGAATTTGTGAAAGGGACATGCATTAAGACATTGGACATGTGTGTTGGGACAGAGATGTCTTTGTCAGCAGCATCTGAGATGAAGAATTCCTCTTCAAGGTACCAATGAAAGAGTCACAAAATTTCACCAACAGCTGGACATAATCACTACATCGCTGTCAGTAATGCTTATGCCCCGACTTTTGACTCTAAGATGTTTAAGGCAAAGTTCTATTCAACCTCAATGAAGTCCTCACTATCATCCCAGAAGAAGAAAAGACCATCCTTCTGGCAAGGAATGTTAATGCCTGGGTTGGCCATAACTCAGATTCATCTGGAGAAGAACCATTGGGAAAAGGGACATGTTTGAAATCCAACGTAGGCAGTGTTTCCCTGCTCTAAAAATAGATTGATCCAATTTCCACTGTTGGGGAACTGAAATCATAGAAATCCTACAGTACAGAAAGAGGCCATTTGGCCCACTGAGGCTGCACTGACCACAATTCCACCCAGGTCCTACCTCAATTTTCCTATATATTTACTCACTGATCCCTTTAACCTATGTGTCTCAGGACACTGAGGGCAATTTTTAGCATGGCCAGTCAAACTAACCTGCACATCTTTGGACTGTGAGAGGAAATTGGAGCACCCAGAGGAAACACACGTAGACACAAGGAGAATGTACAAACTCCATACAGACAGTGACCCGAGCTGGGAATCAAACCCAGGCCCCTGGAGATGGGAAGCAGCAGTTGTAATCACTGTCCTGTGGATTCACCATCTTAACAGTCAAAGAAAGAAGACTCTAAACTTCACAATTAGGAATGATGAGCATAAATGCCTGGAAAATAACTGCAACCAGATCCCTGAACTATCAAGACTCCGAGCTGATATTGCCCGAAGTGAGATCTGCCTTCTTGGAGGTATAGAACATAGAACATAGAACATTACAGCGCAGAACAGGCCCTTCGGCCTTCAATGTGCGCCGACCAATTATGAAAAAAGCAATGACCCTCCAAACTAAACCATTCCCTTCTCTTCCATAAACTTATCAACTAACCTCTTAAACGCCACCAAACTTGGCGCATCTACAACTGCTGCAGGCAGGGCATTCCACTCCCGAACCACTCTTTGGGTAAAGAACCTACCTCTGATATCCGTCCTATAACTATCACCCCTTAATTTAAAGCTGTGTCTCCTCGTGCTAGCTTTCCCCATCCTAGGAAAAAGGCTATCACTGTCCACCCTATCTAAACCTCTAATCATCTTATATGTTTCGATTAGGTCCCCTCTTAGCCGCCTCCTTTCTAACGAAAACAACTCAAATCCCTCAGCCTCTCTTCATAAGACCTGCCCTCCATACCAGGCAACATCCTGGTAAACCTCCTCTGTACCCTCTCCCAAGCCTCCACATCTTTCTTATAATGTGGGGACCAGAACTGCACACAATACTCCAAGTGCGGCCGCACTAGAGTTTTGTACAGTTGAAACATGACGTTGCGGCTCCAAAATTCAATCCCCCTACCAATAAAAGCTAAGACTCCGTATGCCTTCTTAACAACCTTATCGACTTGACTGCCTACTTTCAGGGATCTATGCACAAATACACCAAGATCCCTCTGTTCATCAACACTATTAAGAATCTTACCATTAGCCCTATACTCAACACATTTATTATTCCTGCCAAAATGCATTACCTCACACTTTTCCACATTAAACTCCATTTGCCACCTCTCAGCCCAGCTCTGCAACTTGTCCAAGTCTCTCTGCAAATTATAACACCCCTCTTCACTATCTACCACTCCACCGACTTTAGTGTCATCCGCAAATTTACTAATCCATCCTTCAATACCCTCATCCAGATCATTTATAAAAATTATAAACAGCAGGGGCCCCAAAACAGACCCCTGAGGCACACCACTTGTAACCGATCTCCACGATGAATATCTCCCGTCAACCACCACCCTCTGTCTTCTATCTGCTAGCCAATTCCTAATCCAATTAGCTAAATCATCCTCTATCCCATACATCTGCATTTTCTGCAGAAGCCTTCCATGGGACACCTTATCGAACGCCTTACTAAAGTCCATATATACCACATCAACAGCCTTACCCCCATCCACCTCTTTGGTCACTTTTTCAAAAAACTCAATAAGGTTAGTAAGGCACGACCTACCCTTCACAAAAACATGCTGACTATCCCCAATCAATTCATTTCTCTCTAAATAACTATAAATCCTACCCCTAATAATTCTCTCCAATACCTTGCCCACAACAGAAGTAAGACTCACTGGCCTATAATTCCCTGGAAGGTCTCTCTTCCCTTCTTGAACAACGGGACCACATTCGCTATCCTCCAGTCCTCCGGAACCACACCCGTAACCAACGACGACCTGAAGATCAGAGCCAGAGGCTCTGCAATCGCTTCTCTTGCCTCCCAGAGAATCCTAGGGTAAATCCCGTCCGGTGGTAGGGGCGGGATGCAACTGAAAGAACATTTATTGGAAAGGAAAGGCTGACAGTGATCCTTATGTGCATGGATTTTGCCATCCAGAATAGGATCGTGATGCATTGCCAAAACTCCCCAGTTGTATCAATGAAAACAGTCATGATATTTCACCTACAGCTCAAACATAATCAGTACCTCACTGTCAGAAATGCTTGTGCCCTGACCTTTGATTAAGATGTTTCAGGCAAAATTCTATTCAACCTCAACAAAGTCTTCACTATCATTCCAGAAGAAGAAAAGATCATCCTTCTGGGGGAATGTTAATGTCAGAGTTGGACATAATCTGATGTCTGGAGAGGAACCATTGGGAAAAATGATACGCAAAAATCCAATATAGGCAGTGTTCTTCTGCTGACAAAACGAGCTTATCATGGCCACATTCTAACAAACACCCTCTTCCGCTGGAAGGACAAATACAAAACCACATGTATAAGCAGTATCAAGCAAGGTTTTGTACTAGACCCCATACTATTTTTAATCTATCTGACAGTGACTGTTCATCTCATGAAAGGTCAATTGCTCTCTGGTGTGAGTATTAAATACCACTTACATGGAAAACTCTTTAACTGTAGCCACCTCCGCGTCAAAACTAAACTGACCACCATAGTTCCAGTTTACAGATGACTGTAATGTTGTAGGCCACTCTGCAGCAGATTTTCAAGCACTGTTGGTCGCTTCAATTATGTATATAAGAGATTAACCTGTCTATGAATGTTGCCAAAATACAAACTCAGACTAGTCAAATATTCCACCTACTAGGCATGTTGGAGTGGAGACTCTGGAACATGTTCAGCATTTCTCATAGTTTGGCAGCCATTTCTCTCCAAAGACTGCTATTGACAAGGGATCAACTGCGCTAGCCCAGCCTTCTCCAAATTACAGCAGTGAGTGTTTGACGACAGAAATTACTGGAAAGTCATCAAGAATCCTAGTACACACACTAATGTCATCATCACATTCCTGTATTCAGTGAGACCTGGACCATGTGCCAGCAATGCAGAAAAGTACTCGAGACATTCACCAGCACTGCATCTGCTACATTCTCTGAATTCCATGGGAGGACTGATCAAACAAATGCTAGTGTCCTTTTTGAAAGCATTCAGGCAAAACTGCAATATCGACCACGATGGACTGCACAGTCTATCCAGATGGCTAAAAAAGTGTCTCCTCCTGCCAGGGTAGAACAAATAAAATACTTCAAAGGCATCCTGAAGTTTTCCTTGAAGTGTGACAGCATTGACTTTAATCTGGAAGGAATTTGCTGCCAAACCGTCAAAATGGCGGCAACTTGCCCATCACACTTTGAATCCAAATGCTTTAATGATGAGGGAAAGCAGAAAGGGAAAGAGAATGAAACAAATCTTGTACTCTTAATCCCACTGACTCAGGTAATGGGACCTCCTGTCCCATGTGCACAATGATCTATGGGTTAAGAATTGGCCTATTAGGTTGATGGCACAAACTTGCGACCCTGAATGGATGCCATCCGTGGACTGAGGGCCAGCCAAAGACACCATATCATTTCTTGTATTGAATGAAGTATTGCAATCAACTCAGATATACATTTAACAAGATAACTGAAACTCAGTAAAGGTGGTATTGAGGGGGGGAAACACCCTTGGACCACTGATATAGCAACAGACCACATCGTTTTCCTACAATTAATTTTCCTGCATGAGTTATTCATTAACCTTTGCCACCAGCTTCACTTTTATGTCATGTTTTATATGCAGTTTTCAAAACATACATTTCCTTGTTCTCATCATAAAGTAATTATCCATTTACAGCTTCTATTCATAGAACTGCATTATCTGTTTTTTTCCTATATTTTGTGCTTAGCTGTGCAGTGCATTTTCCCCTATGGTCTCATAAAATAATTATACTTTGTACAGTGTTTGTTTCTCATAGATCTCAAAGAAGCAAAACAAAAAGCAGCAATTAACCCCAGCAGGGGGTGACCATGGAAAATAGAATAGCAAGAATTAGCGAACAGATGCTAGAAGTAAGTGTCTGAGATTGTCAGTTCAGTGCAGTGATATTCGTCACATGGATATTTTTACATGTCTTAAATATGAGCTCCTGTGACTGCCCACAGAAGATATTTGGGATCATTTTTACCTATAGCATATTGAACACCCAATCCACCCGACTTCAGGGTGCATATATTGTGAAAATCTCCAAATATTAAACTTGTTATAAGTATGAAATGGACAAGACCCCCACGATGAAACTCACAAGACCTCATGATAAAACTTCCTAACATCCTTTGATTACATGGCGAAAATTCAGATGCCTTCCTTAGAATGTTATTAAAATGATTATTATGGAAAACATCCTCTCTATTTTCCCTGGGGACATAGATGTCTCAGGTTTTTTTTAAAAAAGAAACATTCTAGCATGCTAATACTGCAGAAGGATAAAGATGGAAAGACTTGCATGTACATAGCACCATTCAAAACCCTCAAATCTCCAAAGTCCTTTATTGTTATTGATTGACATTTGAAGTATAGTAGAAACATATAAAAGAGGCAGAGACAGGCTACTTTACCCCCGAACCTGCTTCGATATTCAATAAGATTATGGCTGACCCTTTATCTCAATGTCACATCCCCACACTCTCCCCATACCACTCAATGCCTTTATTGTCTAGAAACCTACTTATTTCTCTCTTAAATGTACTCAGTGTTTAGGCCTCCACAGCCTTCTACAGTAGAGAATTCCGCAGGTTCACCACCCTCCGAGTACCACTGTTTCAATGTAGGAAACATTGCAATTACTTTGTGCACAGCATGCTCCTAGAATGTCATTATACCAAACAGTCTGTATTTCTGACTCCAATAAATGATGACAGATCAAGATTGAATTAACTCTGAATCACAAAATATATCTGTACTCCTATTATGGAATGGAATAAATACACAATAGTATACTAGTACTTTAAGGAAGTGAGGTTCTGTGAATCTCCAGTGACTAAATTCTCATATATTGCAATTTAAAATAATTAGCACTATTCCAATGTGATGGAACAGTAAATTTCTATTCTAGTAGGGATTGGAACTAATTACATTATAGGCCATCAGTGATGTTTTGGTATGATCAATTACTTAACCTTTAGATAGCAAGAACACAAGATATTTTATCCAGCTACATGGTACATCTCATGGGAGATTAACTGTCTTGGAAACAATTGGTAGTCTACATGGTAATTCAGACCATTAAAAAAACACAATCCTTCACTATACAACTCAATGATGCACTAGTGACACTAACATAAATCAGGTTGTGACTCCAACCCTATTACACAGAGAATAGCTTTGCTTTGCAAAGTTCAGATGGAAAGGTTTGGTTTAACCCTCTTGCATTTTACAAACCGAACGTATTACTGGAATCATGAGTGGTGTATGTTGTGCAGTGTTCATGTTGTCTTGGCTCATGGAGAACCTCTCCAGAAGAAACTTCTTCTTAAAGCATTCCTCAAAGCTATTGTTATATAGTTTTCTAAAACACAGCTGAAAATATTTAATAGTGAAAAATACAGAGCAATTTCTATGAATTGGCATTGAAGATGTGACAACATTGCTGTAATTTCCAGTCAAGTGTCATAGAGTTATAGAGGTTTCCAGCAGGGAAACAGGCCCTTCGATCCAACTTGTCAATGCTGTCTTTTTTTAAGCTAATCCCAATTACCCATATTTGGCTCATGTCCTTCTATACCCAACTTACCCAGTGGTGCCAAAAATTATTTTTCTGATTTAAAATAGTCCAGATTTTTAAAAATCTACTTACTTATTCAAGAGATTTGGGCTAACAAGACCAGCACTGATTATCCATCTCCAATTGCCTTTGAGAAGATGATGATAAGCCATCTTCCTGAGCCATTGCAGTACTTCCACAGACTCCAGGAATTTGACACAGTGAAGTTGAAAAGACAGTGATATAATTCCAAATATTTTTTTGTGGAATGTAACTTTAAAGGTGCGGTATTCTAAAGTATCCACTCTCCCTGTCCTGCAATAGTTGTGAGTTTGAAAGGAAGCTTTGGCAAATTACAGATGGTACCAACTGCAGATACATTGTACTGGTCGTGGAAGGGGTGAATGTTTCTGGTTTGATCCACCATCATTAATTTTATTTGTGCTGATCGCGCAAAGTTCCATTAAGTCTTCTGATCTTCGAGTTTTATAATTGCAAATTAATTCTGAGTCCATTTCTGAAGCATTGAAAAGTGCTTAATTTATTAATTTATTGTTGCTAATGGAGACATCACTTATAAGGTATCAATTGTAATCTTTCTGGATAATATGACATGAGGACTCTTAACTTGGAGGCAGTAAAAGAAAAGTTAAAATTGGAGTCCATGTTGCTGATAAACATAAAAGAGAACTGCAAACACAAAGGAAACCTGGAGATAGAAAGTGAAGAGCATACAGATGCAGACACAATGTTCAAATTCCTGGTGTGTTTAGAGGAAAATCTAGCTCTGTTGTTTTTATCTTTTCTGTTTAGCTGTAAGATGACAAACAACTCTAGAAACTCTTTGGCAAATGACGTACAACTGAACTAAAAGTAAATGAATCCTGAAAGCTGTATTAACAGCTCAGGCATGTGAAAGAGCTGAGAGTTATTGTCAGAAGATCAGGTCATGAACTAGGTATTGTTCGTTGGTAAGTTGGAAGGGAACTCTGGAATGCTATACCATCAGAACTGACATGACCGAAGTGAGAGATAGTTCACAGATCTGTGCTTTGTCAGTGTTAACCATAATTGGGGATCTCCAATGAAATAAAGTTGCTGGTGAATACAGCATGAAGCCTGAATCGACTGAGTGGGAAAGTGAGTAATTCTAGGCACTGGAAGTCAAATTGAAAAAACTGTGAGATCGCACATGATGCCACATTTATGCAGCGATTAATGTGGATGTTTATGGTTGCATAAGACATACTTTTGCTGTAACAATTATTTAAAATTTGTTCATAGAGAAGGAAAGGAGACGGTGTACAATGTAGTGTTACAGTCATAGCTAAGATGTAGAGAAAGATCAACTTTATTTGGCATATCATTTACCATTAATTCATATGTATTTTGCATTGATTTTGATTTTTTTTACAAATTAGAAGGCACAAAAAGTGGAATTAGGTTAATAATTTCTTAATTTGGAGGTCATTCAAGATGGAGCCAGAGTGAGGCGATTTCTTGAAAGCTGTGCCCAGCATATTTTCTAATTCTATCTTTTACTTTCGTTCTATGCTTCTAAAACATCATTCTAACTCTTTCAACTCTTTAACAATGCTCTAATTCAATCCCTTCCATATTTGATGCATTAAGTTGATCTTTCTCTACACCTTAGCTATGACTGTAACACTACATTCTGCACTGTCTCCTTTCCTTCTCTATGAACGGTATGCTTTGTCTGTACAGGCTGCAAGGAACAATACTTCTCACTAATACAAGTGACAAATTAAGTCAAATCCAAAAATTTGGTTTACACTTCTCTCATGAGGCTAATAACAATACTGTTGATGCTGGAAAGATTATTGGGTAAGACAGGAAGAAAAATGTCAGTTTTAAGTAATTATTCAAACTCTTTTTTCCCATTCGTCTCAGGAGACAGACATGGTTCAACACTCCATTGAAAGGCATGGCCAGGATTTTCCAGCTGCCTGCGGAGGGTTTTCCCACATTATATCAAGCACATAAGTTTAATAAGTACACCAAGGTAGATAAATCCCTGGGACCTGATGAGGTGTATCTCACGACACTGTGGGAGTTAGGGAGGAAATTGCAGATCCCCCTAGCTGAGATATTTGAATCATCAATAGTCACAGGTTTGAAGATTGGAGAGTGGCAAATGTTGTGCCTTTTGTGTTTAAAAAAAACTGCAGGGAAAAGTCCAGAACTACAAGCTAGTAAATCTCACATCTGTGATGGATAAGTTGTTGGAAAATATTTTGAGAGACAGGATCTACAGGTATTTAAAGATGTAAGGACTGACTGGGGACAGTCAGCATGGCTTTGTGAGTGGAAAATCATGTCTCACAAATTTGATTGAGTTTTTTGAAGGGTAACCAAGAAGGTAGATGAGGACAGTGCAGTTGATGTTGTCTACATGGACTTTAGCAAGGCCTTTGACAAGGTACCACATCATAGGTTGTTGCATTAGGTTAAATCTCATAGGGTACAGAGTGAAGTATCTAAATGAATACAAAATTGGCTTCTTGCCAAGAGCCTAAAGGTGATTGTAGAAGGTCGTTTTTCAAACTGGAGGCCTGTGACTAGTGGTATGCCTCAGGGATCAGTGCTGGGTCCACTGTTATTTGTCATTTATATTAATGATTTCGATGAGAATATAGGAAGCATGGTAAGTAATTTTGGATGATACCAAGATTGGTGGCATAGTGGACAATAAAGAAAAATCTTGATCAGTTGGGCCAGTGGGTTGATGAATGGCTGAAGGAGTTTAATTTAGGTAAATGTGAGGTGATACATTTTGGTAGATTGAACCAGAACAGGACTTATTCAATTAATGGTAGAGCGTTCGGAAGAGTTACAGAACAAAGAGATCTAGGGCTCTATGTTCATAACTCCTTGAAAGTGGAGTCATAGGTGGACAGAGTGATGAAGAAGGCATTCAACATGCTTTTTATCGGTCAGAACATTGAATACAGAAGTTGGGATGTCTTACTGAAGTTGCATAAGGTATTGGTAAGGCCACACTTGGAATACTGTGTACAATTCTAGTCATCCAATTATAGAAAGAATATTATTAAATTAGAAAGAGTGCAGAAAAGATATACTAGAATGCTACCTGAACTTGATGGATTGAGTTATAAGAAGATCCTAGATAGATTGGGTCTTTTTTCTCTGGAGCATAGAAGGCTGAGGGGTGATCTTATCAAGTTCAATAAAATAATGAGGGACATTGATCAGCTAAATAGTCAACATCTTTTCCCAAAGGTAGGGAAGTCTAAAACTAGAGGGCATAGGTTTGAGGTGAGAGGGAAGAGATACAAAAACATCCAGAGGGGCAATTTTTTCACGTAGAGGGTGGTGAGTGTCTGGAACAAGCTGCCAGTGGTAGTAATAGTGGTGCATAAGATGGGTAAGATGGGTAAAGAGAAATGTGGACTAAATGCAGGCATTTGGGATTAGCTTAGGGGTTTAAAAAAAGGACTGCATGGACAAGTTGGGCCTAAGGGCCTGTTTCCATGCTGTAAACCTCTATGACTCTATGACTGTATACACGGCGAGCAATCGGCTGCCAGTGAGATCTCCTGTTCCACCAAAGTCTATGTTTTTTTGTTTTTTGCCTAGTTTGCTGGCCCTGAGGGTTGCCGCATGAGTGTTGTCATCAGCAGGATCGGAAAATCCTGGTCACCATCTCTGACAAGATAACACTCCCCTGATATTTGAGCATTAATTTTTCCAGAGGGGTTTGAACCCAAAAATGAGAGTAATTATAAATGAGCCTGAAATAGAGTAACTTCATGCAGTTAGTAATAAACAGTGCACCACTGATAACATGAATGCTAGAAATCGGAACTAACAACAAAGAATATTATGCAAAGTTTCCTGCTATATTCGATTCTTCCAGAGATCCAGATCAGTCAGCTTGGATTAATACTGTCGGAGAAAAAATATGAACTATGAATCATTTGCACTGTGACTGCTCTTCACGTGTAGCCATCGGCAGACCTAGCATTCCGTTCATCTCTGCTTCTATTCCTAATGAGGACACAGACCCACCAAGTACTAACAAAGGGAGTATTCCCTGGCATGGGTGATCAAAAATAGATATTTAGTATGAGAATCCTAAAAAGAAAGAGAATGGGCATGAACGACAGAAGTCAAGGTAAAGATTTTCTCCCTTCTGATCTCCTTTCAGCCTACTTCAATGCACCTACTTTGGCTGAGCAACAGGCACAGGATCATTAAGGTACGGCAGATGCTGAGGGGTGAATTTGAGTAACACGTTTATATTTTTCTCTCCTTACTTGGAGAGTTAACCATGAGTACATGCTACTTGGGTTTGTTTTATTTTCCAATAAAAGAACGATTGGCACAAATCTAGTGGTGTTTGACAGATCATGATAAACTTTGTGAGGTTCTGCGAGGTGTATGCTTTTATTTTATTTATTAGTGTCACATGTAGGTTTACTTAACACTGTAATGAAGTTACTGTGAAAATCCCTTAGTTGCCACACTCCAGCACCTGTTAGGGTACATTGAGGAAGAATTTAGCATGGCCAATGCACCCAATCTGCATATCTTACTGACTGTGGGAGGAAACTGGAGTACTTGGAGAAAACCTATACAAAGAGAGGATGTGCAGACTCTGAACAGATAGGGGCCTAAGCTGGGAATTGAACCTGGGTCCCTGGCACTCTGAGGTAGCATTGCTAACCATTGTGCCATCGTGCTGCCCTACACTGCATAGCAGCATTTAAACAATAACTAAAATAAAAGCGATCCTGGGAACCGGAAATTAAAGTGCTGAGAACAACACTTCCTATTTTTAATAGCAACAATGCCCATTTGCATTAATACAGCAGCCTTAAAGTTGTAAAATTTTTGAAGGTTTCACAGGGGAGTTATTAAATTTGATAACTTGGGTGGGATTTTACGGTCTTGCTCAATCTGAGACCAGAAAATCCTGCCCCAGGTCAATGGACTTTCACGCTGTTTGCCCATTGCTGGCTCCGATTCCTATGACGAACTGGGTGGTAGAATTCTGGCACTGGTGACAGAAAAGAAAAGGAGGGGCGATCAAATGTTTGGTCAAGTGGATAGGTTTTACGGAGGAGGAGAAAAGAAATATTAGCTGCCACAAAAATTTATCAACACCAACATTAAAAATCATGGAAATCATAAAAATAGGGAAGAGAAATCTTATAGAGACTTACAAGATAATGAAGGGGCTAGATAGGGTAGAGGTAGAGATTCTTTCCGCTTAGAAAGGAAAACTGAACTAGAGGCACAGCCTCAAAATAAGGAGGGGGGGCAGTTTAGAACGGAGTTGAGGAGGAATTTCTTCACTCAAAGGGTGGTGAATCTCTGGAATTCTCTGCCCATTGAAGTGGTGGAGGCTACCTCATTGAATATATTTAAGTCATGGGTAGATAGATTTCTGGTAGACAAGGGAATTAAGGGTTATGGGGAGCAGGCGGGTAAGTGGAACTGAACCACTATCAGATCAGCCATGATCTTATTGAATGGCGGGGCAGGCTCGAGGGGCTAGATGGCCTACTCCTGCTCCTATTTCTTATATTCTTATTTTCTTAAATGAAGAAAGGTGGGAAAGCTTAGGAAGGGAAGACTGGAGCTTTGGGCCTAGGCATCTAAAACACAACTGCCAGTAGTGGAAGGATGGAAATTGGATATGTACAGGAGGGCAAGGTTGGAGGAACACACAGGTCCTGAAAACTGAAAATTATTTGAAACATTGGGTAATAGCTGCTAGGGCTGAGTAAAAGCAATTCCATTAATGACTCATGCACACACAGCAATAGTTGGAATATTTGTGGACCATAATCAAGAAAAATTTGGTTTGGAATGTACAGGTGATTGTGGAAATGTTCAGATTGCTGAGAGAGGGGGTTAATAAAGAACTGAAAATTTTTAGTGCTTTATTGCTGGAAACACTTCATTTCTTCACAGTTTGTCTCTTTGTGGAATCAGATGTTCAAGAAGTATTCAAAAGATTTAAACAGAGAGTCCTTCAGGCTATCTTGATTTTTCACAGAGCAGGCACTGAATATGATGTATGGCCATATCATAAACAATAAATTTTCTGCATGCTTTCTCTCCACTATCATTCATGAATGACAGTGTAACAAAATGAAGTAAGATAAAAATCTATATTACACTGGTAAATGTAAATGTAATGTGACTTATAACTTAGATGTCACTTCATCTATGACTGAATCTCAGTAGAAATCGAGTAGCTGAACAGAGCAGTGTAAATTACAGAAAAAAACTAAACGACAGAATTCTACAGCGTAGAAGGGAGCTATTCATCCCGCTGAGTCTGCACCAGCCAGGTCCTATCCCATAACTTCATGCATTTACTTTAGCTAGACCTCTGACACTAATTGGCAATTTAGTATGGCCAATCCACCTAACCAGCACATCTTTAGATTGTGAAAGGAAACTGGAGTACCTAGAGAAAACCCATGCAGAAACGGGGAGAATATACAAATTCTACACGGACAATGACCCAAGCCGGGAATCGAACCTACATCCCTGATTCTTTCATCATTTACAATCATTTCAAATAAATTAATATTTCAACTGTAAATTTCTCAATTGTATCTTTTCCTCTTTTCATAACTTAACTGGTAAGAAGCCTTATCTGCAAAACACCCCATAAATCTGCTGCAATTAATATATTAGGGAACAATTTCTTCACGATTTTTAATGTTGGTGTTGATAAACTTTTGTGGCAGCTAGTTCTACCTTGAAATTGCAATGAAGCTGTTATATAATCCAAGGATGCCTCAGATGTTATCACAAATGAAAAATGTGTAATCAAAAGTCACATCTTGTTAACTGTTCTCAGAGTCTGGATATAGGTACAACATTCCTCCAAAATCTTGCTTTCCTAATGAAAGCACATGACCTCTGTGTCCTACTTATTGGAAGTCACAGGCAGTCTTCATCTCTCTTTCCATTGTGAAGTTGGCACATCTTCAGCCACTTCTTATTCCTATTGCTCCAGTGAATCACCTGATCCAGACTAATTATATAAAACTCCCCTGGGTGAACAAATAAAAATGAGCAAGAGAGAGAATTTTTTTTTATATATAATCCCTTAGACATTTCAAAGCACACCACAGCTGATAAAGTACTTTTGAAACATAGTTACTGTTGTAAAGCAGGGAACACCACAGTCAATTTGTGTGTACATTGTCATTGAAGTGAAATAGTGTAGCTGACCATGTGAAATTCTGAATCATTTATCTTTCTCCCCTTCCTTTCCCTCTTCTCCTGCTGGCACTTTTCCTTGCTGTGATATAATTCATGGGTGGCCTTTTGGTATCTTTGTGAAGTGACCTTTTCCTTGTTTGGCTCCAGGAAGTTGAGGCTGAACTTGACCTCTAATTTCCCCTTCCTAATCCAAAGGCACAGATGCCTCCTTCACTGCTGCTCAGCTCACTGAGTTCAGTTCAAACTGTAGACCTGCCTAGTGTGTATGGCTCTGTCACTCGCTTCCTGAAGAGGCTATTATCTCTAAAATGTAACTTGTGTACAAGTATTTTCAGCATCTTTTCTCAGGTGAGAGAAATTTAGATATTTGATCAGCATGTGTGGCATAGAATGGGAGAAGCACCATGTTGTTTTGTAGATTTTGTTTTGCTAAAATTCAGAATGCAATATATTAAAATAGATGATTAATTAACATTAAAAAAATGTTTTGTTACTAATGCATGAGAAACAGAGTATGTATTTCAAACTCTGATGAGGTTTACAATGCACTATTAGCCTAAATTGCTCTTCGTGCCATCAGATTTTTAATGGCTCTTTCTGTTCTCACAAGATGATACCCATAATCACTGGCAGAAGGCAAAGACAGTGGTGTTGAGCCTGACCTCTGAGTCCTCACCTCCTTTGTGGAGTGGGCACTGGAGCTTGCTGGAGTGGAGTGGATGCAGACCATTAATGACAGCAGGATTGGGCTGGAGTATAGAATTGAGTACCTGCCAATCTTCCACTAGTTGAAGAAATCTGAAGTGAACTGCACGTAGCCCAGATTCCTCTCCCTTCCTTGTAATTAACCTTGTGTCCTGCGTTGCAGGAAGGGATCCCAACTTGCCTGGGCCATCTGGCATCATGGCTCCCACCCATCCTGCCCCTGACAGCTCTGAATACTCTTCGGAGGAAGGAGACCAGCACCAGTTTGGCGTCAGCTTCCATCTCACAATTTACCATCCCAGAGACTCTCACATCAGTGGAGGTCAAGTTAGTGGTGAGGCTTCTGGGTCACTCAACGGTGAGCACACACATCTGCTGATGTACTTCGGGTGGAGGAGGGACTGTCCAAGGCCTCTGGCAAGTGGGGACCTGCTGGCAGCGAAGACTCAGCTAGCCCCAGGCTACATGCTGAGCCTCTGAAATCACTTCTCCCTCAGCTGCAGGAGAAGCAGCAACAGAGCCAGGGAATGCCATCAGGAGGGGCTGATGGCAACACTGGACCAACTGCGAGACTGCTGGGTGAAGTCTCAAAGCTTTCGGGTGGACCAATTATTGCCTCTCTTGCACGGTTCCCAGGCCAACACTGCAAGTGTGGTGTCCCTTGTGGTAAGCATGGGGAAAGGGATCCTCACCATGAGCGGCAAGCTCCAAGAGATGGCCAAGTCACAGCAGGCCACCGGTAGGGCATGGTAGGCAGCTGGCCACTCTCACCTCCCATGTACATTCTGGGGAGACACTGAGACATAATTGTGGGCCATTTAAAGTAAGAAGTTGTAGTGGCACTAAGATGGCATGGGTGAAGGGCAACACACTATTTAGATAGAATATTTAGGCTTTTTAAAGTCTCACGTTCACATGTTTTTATATTAGCGCTTACATTGAAGGCACTTTTATTGGCACCAGTAGAAAAGCTGCCACCAGCCCTCAGGATCTGGGTGGTGTTGGTCATTGTCATCACCCTCCTCCTTCTTACTCCTTCAGCTAGGAGGCCTCTTCCCCAGTGACACACGGCTGGTTGGCCTCTGCATCCTCCTCCTCCAAAAGCTTCACTCGCTGCTTTGCCAGATTTTGTAAGGTTTGAAAGCAGAGAATTACCTCCTCACTCACCTTCACTGTTCAAATATCTGAATGCGACTTTTATACTTGAAATGTTTTCCTGACTGATCTGGCTGAAGTGAACGAGGTGGTTGAGGCAGGTGAGCTGGGACGATTGGGAGTGAAGCCCACTAATGACGTTGTGATAAATGCAAAAATATGCTGTTTGACATTTCGCTCATTTTTGCCTGAGCGCGCCGATTTTCTTTTCTTGGTAAAATGGGGACGGATGTGAAAATGGGCGCCATTCCTGCTTGTCACATCACACCTGTTTTTATGACTTTTTCCTACAGCAAAATGGGCGCAATGAAGTAAAATTCCACCCAATATTACACAAATGTCCAAAGTACTTGAAATAATGCCATGAGTATTTGTTAATTCTATTCAATGTAAATTGCTTTCAGGTAAGTAATTGCACAAATTTCAGCTGTATTAATTAAGTGCAAAGGCAATAAATTCTAAATTTGTTCACTAAATACTGTTGCCGCAGACTAAGTGCTAGATACTTGGAGTACATGTAGATCATGTTGCTGAGTGCTCCCTTTGAACACAGAAACTACACATGTTATTTACTGAAGTTTGGGAGAAATATTATAAGAAACCATGTTTAAAAAAAAAGTTATTTTTGCTGAATTAAATTTTGAGAAGCCATGAAGGAGTTAGTTAGAATAAGAAAGGAAATTTTGAGTCTAGATTTCAATATAAGATGCAGTGAAGAGGACTGAATTCATGGAATCATGGAATCCCTACAGTGCAGAAGTAGGTTATTTCGCCCATCGAGTCTGCGCTGACTCTTTGACAGAGCATCTTATCCAGGCCCTATCTTCCCTGCCTTACCTATGTAACCTCACACATTTAGCATGCCTAATCCATGTAACCTGTACATTTTGGACCATTAAGGGGCAATTCAGTATGGTCAATCCATCGTACCTGCACATGTTTGAACTGTGGGAGGAAATCAGAGCAACCAGAGGAAATCAATGCAGGGAGAATGTGTAATCTCCACACAGACAGACACCAAAGGCTGGAATTGAACTCAGGTCTTTGGTGCTATGAGGCAGCGGTGCTAACTGTGCCACCATGTTGTCCATGGGAGCTTTGGAAGATCGTGAAATATCTAAATTTAATTCTTTATGTGGTATATATGTGTCACATTGTCTCTGTCCACTGGCTTACTGAGTACTGCAAAGGTTGATTGGCACTCTGGATACCTGTATTATCGTGAATTAGAACGGCAATTGTGTCCTAAAGTCACTTACTTGCTTTTGCTGATACTTCCACTATGGACTTGCTTCCTTTTATTGACCTTCAGAGTTAAATTCACAGCACATTTCACCCTTCCAATGAAGCACGGTTTTTTTAAAAACAGATATTTACAATCTTAACAGACATATCATAAGCTCCCAAATTATGAAGGCTGAAATTGCATTCCTGGAGAAATCAGCCAGTAATGCTGGAGAAGTGGCAGAAAATGAGAGAGGCATTTGGAAGTGAAGGGAATATGCTGGAAAATGTCAGCAGATCTGGCAACATCTGTAAGGAGAGAAAAGAGGTGACCTTTTAAGTCCATAGAACATAGAACATAGAACATTACAGTGCAGAACAGGCCCTTCAGCCTTCGATGTTGCGCCGACCAATTAACAAAAAGCAATGACCCTCTAACCTAAACCATTCCCTTTTCATCCATAAACTTATCTACTAACCTCTTAAACGCCACCAAACTTGACACATCTACAACTGCAGCAGGCAGGGCATTCCATACCCTTACCGCCCTCTGGGTAAAGAATCTACCTCTAACATCTGTCCTATAACTATCACCCCTTAATTTAAAGCTATAAAGGGTCCAGATGACCCTTTGTCAAAGATAAAGACATAGAAAGTGGGAGATATTTGTTTTGTAGGGTGAGGGAATGAAAAATGAATCATCACCACAAAAACAAGGGGAAAGGCTGCTAATGACAATCCATAGAGAAAAGAGAAGGTATGAAAGACCAAATGGATACCTTTCAGATTCCAGCATCTGCAGTGATTTGCTTTTACTGGGGAATGAAGATTACTCTTGCCAGCATTTGGAACCTAGGAGGAACATTTTAACTTCTCTTTTCCATAAACGTTTCTTATAAAGAAATATAAATAATAAATGTGTAGTTATCCAGTACTTTTGTTATGTCAATTGTTATGTCTTTGCTTCGCTGCCTCAGTTCACCTGCTGCTGCAATGCACATCTATGTCTTTGTTAACCCAATTCTAATTATTCAAAAGCAATCATGGTCAACATCTTATCTTGCATCTTCCAGAAACGAAAAGTAATGTAAAATGATGGTGTCTTTGTCCCAATTTGCACCAAGTTCCATTTGCCCACCTCCCCCCACTGACCTACATTGGATCCTCGTTGAGCAATGTCATAATTTTAATATTCTCGTCCTTGCTGCCAAATTCCTAAATGACCTCAAACCTTCTTATCTCTGTCACCTCCTCAAGCCCCACAATCCTCCGAAATATCTGCGCTCATCCAATTCATTTCTCTCGCACATCCACCATTTTAATCAGATTGTGTTTATTTGTGTCATAACACTAGGAGGAGTACTTCCTGTATATATGCAAATGCATCATCAGTGCTTGTGATCTCACTGAGACATTAAAGATGGTGCAGATCGAAGAAGGAGAGACAAGAAAACATAGCAATGTTCTGTTTTCTTCCTGCTTTCCTCCACCTTCTCTCGTGGCTCCTCCCTAGTTCCTCCACCATTGGCTTACTCTCCCCTCCTTCCTCCCATTTCTTTGTCACTCCCTTCACTACTTCTCTCCCCCCACCACTCCCACTCTCTTTCCATAGTCTCTCACCACTTCTGCCATCCAAAGTGAGGGAGTAGTGTGGGGCCTCAGTGGGAAGGAAAGAGAAGCAAGTGGCAAAGGGAGCAGCCAGAGAGTCAGGGCAGGCAAATCACTGGCAAAATGGGTGTCAAGAGACCCAGAGGAAGTGATGAGGAGAACAAGAAGGAGCAGTCAGAGGAGTGGGAGAGAAAGTAGTGAGGAGGATGAAGGCAAGCAGTGAAGGGAGCAGGAGATAGTGGGAAACATGAGCCAGCGGTGAATGCTCATTGGGGAAAGCAGCAGGGAGCAGGATGAAGCAATGGAACAGCGACAGGCTTTTGGAGATGGTGGAAGGAAAGCAGAGGAGGAAATGACAAGGAGTAAAGAATATGAGCCAGCAGCAAGAGGCTATAGGGAAAACAGGATGAAGCAAGGAGAAATGAGAAAGTTGCAGGAGGTCTTGGAAAGTGGCAAGGGAAGAGAGAGGAAGCAGGGGGAAGCAGGTGGAAGCTGAGGTTTTGGGAGGCACAATGATGAGATAAGTGATCAAATTATGTGTGTGCCAATGATTAGGATCAATTTCCCCACCACTGGTTTGCATTCTCCACTCCTTCCTGCTTCTTTTTCAGTTTGGTGTGGTGACAGAGATTACAGTGCTTTAATCATTCCATCCATATAGCAGAAGTCTGAAGTTGCTGAGCATCATCCCAAACCTAACTTTCCTTAAAGACATTCCTTAAAATCAACTTCTTCCACCAGCAGGCAGATTTAACCTCAAAAGTCCCCACAAGCCCATAAGAAACCAATGACAATGTCAAAAAAGAAAGAAAAGTTGCCCCCATACATGGAAATGACAGAATCTGCGAGGAGCTACTCTTCATTTACAAGCTAATTTGCTTCTATGCTTTCTACTGTTAGGTTCAACCAGTTTAAAATTATTGATTAGTGTCACAAGTAGGCTTACATTAACATGGCACTGAAGTTACTGTGAAAATCCTCTGGCCGCCACACTCTGGCACTTATTTGGGTACTCTGAGGGAAAATTTAGCATGATTTACCAATGCACCCAATCATCATGTCTATTCAGACCATGAGTGGAAATTGGAGCACCCGGAGGAAACCCACACAGACACAGGGAGAACGTGCAAGGTCCAGAGAGACCCAAGCCGGAAATGGAACTTGGATCCCTGGCGCTGTAAGGCAAGAGTGCTAACACTGTGCCACCCTCACCAGTGAGCTTATCAGCAACAAAAGCAGGACAAATACAGCCTGTGAATGGGGAAACAGTGTGAAAATGAATCCTGAGGCAATAACCTTCACACTGAATTGTCAGCGGTGCTGAGAGACCGTGGATGTCAGCAAGGGACAAAGAGAGACTGTAACACTCAATGAGGTTAGTAAAGTTTGACAACACCAATTTTAAATCCAACCAATTTATTTGATAGTAAATCAGTGAGCTTTCGACTTTTCATCTTAGTCAGGCAAATGCAGTGTTCTGGTCTGCAATAGCACACATATCAGCACAGACAGTCACAGATTGCTGATTAGAATGCAAATCCTTACATCTAACCTGCTATTCAAGTGTTAAAGTGGCTAACAATGTGAGTGAAGCATTGGTTAGAGAAATGTGTATTTTCCCCAGACAGCACAGTAAGTGAGGTTTTTGCTAACCCAGGCAAGTCATGGAGGTTACAGATAGTGTGTCATGAAGCCAAGATCCCTGTTAAGACTGTCCTCATGTGTGTGGAACTTGGCTATCAGTCTCTGCTCAGTGACTCTGTGCTGTCGTGTGTCATGAAGGCCCCTTTGAAGAACATTTACCTGAAGGTCGGAGGCTGAATGCCTGTGACTGCTGAAATGTTCGCCCACAGGAAGGGAACTGCTTTGCCTGGTGATTGTTGAGCGATGTTCATTCATCCACTGTCGTAGTGTCTGCATGGTGTCCCCAATGTACCATGCTTCGGGACATCCTTTCTTGCAACGTATTTGGTAGACAACGTTGGCCAAGTTGCAAGAGTATGTACCATGTACCTGGTTGAATGGTATTGTCACGTTTGATGATGTCGTCCATGTCTATGATCCGGCATGTCTTGCAGAGGTTGCTGTGGCAGGGAGGTGTGGTATTGTGGTCACTGTTCTCCTGAAGGTTGGGTAGTTTGCTGCGAACAATGATCTGTTTGAGGTTGTGTGGTTGTCTGAAAGCAAGAAGTGGGGGGGTGGGGATGGCCCTAGCGAGATGTTCATCGTCATCAATGATATGTTGAAGACTCTGGAGAAGATGTCTTCAATCAGAGGAAATCGAAGTTCTCAGCCGAGGGCTCAATTTCTGTCCCACCACCAAAATGGACCCCATCAGTCTCGCAGCGGACACAGAGGAATTCATCAGGCGAATGAGGCTGTGTGAGTTCTTCCACAAACCCCAAGAGGCCAATAGCGAACTCAATGAGACAGCTAATGAAGCAGAACAGCCGACAGAGGGATCCGCAGTGCAGCAACCGAAGAGGAAGGAATCCAGTTGGATTCCTCTGGAAGGCCGCTGCCCCCGACTAGACATGTATGCCCAAGCCATCAGGAGGTGCGTGAATACCAGTTTCATCAACCACACTTACAAAACAGTCCCGAACATCACCCAAGCACAAAGCAAGGCCATCCGTGCTCTCAAGACCAACTGCAACATTGTCATCAAACCAGCAGACAAAGGAGGCGCCACCGTCATACTGAACAGAACGGACTACTGTGGAGAAGTGTACCGACAACTAAACAATGAGAAACACTACAGACAGTTACCAGCAGATCCGACCAAAGAACACACTCGTCAACTCAATACTTTGATCAAAACCTTTGATCCGGACCTTCAGAACACCCTCTGGACTCTCATTCCACGTACTCCCCACATTGGAGATCTCTACTGCCTCCCAAAGATACACAAGGCAAACATACCTGGCCGTCCCATCGTATCGGGCAATGGGACCCTGTGTGAGAACCTCCAGCTATATCGAGGGCATCCTGAAACCCATTGTACAAAGAACCCCCAGCTTTTGTCTTGACACTACGGACTTCCTACAGAAACTCAGCACACATGGAGCAGTTGAACCAGCCAACAACTGCCAGTTTCCGGATACAATTTTACAACTCATCCGCTTCATCTTGGACCACAATGTCTTCACCTTCAACAATCAGCTTTTCATCCAGACACACGGAACTGCCATGGGGACCAAATTCGCACCTCAATATGCCAACATCTTCATGTACAGGTTCGAACAAGACTTCTTCACCACATGGGATCTTCAACCAAGGCTATATACTAGATACATTGATGACATCTTTTTCCTTTGGACTCATGGTGAACAATCATTGAAACAACTGTATGATGATATCAACAAGTTCCATCCCACCATTAGACTCACCATGGACTATTCTCCAGAATCAGTTGCATTCTTGGACACACGCATCTCCATCAAGGATGGTCACCTCAGCACCTCACTGTACCACAAACCGACAGACAACCTCACAATGCTCCACTTCTCCAGCTTCTACCCTAGACACGTTAAAGAAGCCATTCCCTACGGACAAGCCCTCCATATACACAGAATTTACTCAGATGAGGAGGATCATGACAGACACCTCCAGACGCTGAAAGATGCCCTTGTGAGAACAGGATATGGCGCTCGACTCATCGATCGACAGTTCCAACATGCCACAGTGATAAACCGCACTGACCTCCTCAGAAGACAAACACGGGACACGGTGGACAGAGTACCCTCTGTTGTCCAGTACTTCCCCGGAACGGAGAAGCTACGACATCTTCCCCGGAGTCTTCAACATATCATTGATGATGATGAACATCTCGCTACCCCCAGTTCTTGCTTTCAGACAACCGCACAACCTCAAACAGATCATTGTTCGCAGCAAACTACCCAACCTTCAGGAGAACAGTGACCACAATACCACACAACCCTACCACAGCAACCTCTGCAAGACATGCTGGATCATAGACATGGACGACATCATCAAACGTGAGGATACCATTCACCAGGTACACGGTACATACTCTTGCAACTCGGCCAAAGTTGTCTACCTAATACGTTGCAAGAAAGGATGTCCCGAAGCATGGTACATTGGGGAGACCATGCAGACACTACGACAGCGGATGAATGAGCATCGCTCAACAATCACCAGGCAAAACAGTTCCCTTCCTGTGGGCGAACATTTCAGCAGTCATGGGCATTCAGCCTCCGACCTGCGGGTAAATGTTCTTCAAGGGGGCCTTCGTGACACACGACAGCGCAGTCGCTGAGCAGAGATTGATAGCCAAGTTCCGCACACATGAGGACGGTCTTAACAGGGATCTTGGCTTCATATCACACTATCTGTAACCCCCATGACTTGCCTGGGTTAGCAAAAACCTCACTTACTGTGCTGTCTGGGAAAAATACACATTTCTCTAACCAATGCCTCACTCACATTGTTAGCTACTTTAACACTTGAATAGCAGGTTAGATGTGAGGATTTGCATTCTAATCAGCAATCTGTGACTGTCTGTGCTGATATGTGTGCTGTTGCGGACCAGAACACTGCATTTGCCTGACGAAGACGAAAAGTCGAAAGCTCGCTGACTTACTATCAAATAAATCGGTTGGATTTAAAATTGGTGTTGTCAAACTTTACTGAGTTTACCCCAGTCCAACGCCGGCATCTCTACATCACACTCAGTGAGGGACAGGGGGAGATGGTGAACATCAGTGAGGGCATGAGGGACTGCAGGAATCAGTGGTGAATGAAGAGATATCAGCGAGGGAGGGGGAAACCTCTGGGATCAGTGAGAGAGAGCTTGGCAGGTTCACCCTCTTTAAAAACTGTCATTTTATTATGTTATGTCAGGGAATTGGTGTTCTTTTTTATTATACTTTTTATTTATTTATTGCGTCATTGTGTGGTAGAATTCATAGTGGTCTTGGTGTTAGCCTATGTTTCAATTGTGGGTTGACGAACTGTCTCAAAAAATTAGGTGTGGTATTTCTGGGGAATCATTTTGTGTTTCCTCTCCATCCAAATGTCCAAAAATGGCAGTCGCTAGTTGATTGAAACCTTCCAGCACTGTGCTAAAAACGCAATAGCTGTGATCTCACCATTCCACAGAAAGTGTCATTTTGTTGATGGCTTTTTTTTGATATAGAAATGTGTCAGTTATTTTGAATGTAAACATTTGCTGCTGGCTTATGTCTACAGTTTTCTTGTGCCAGTTTAAAAACAGTGCTGTTTTTACACTTGCCTTTTGTGCTATGGTTTTTAGTCTGACGGAAAAGTGAAAATTATCGAAGATATTGATAATTAATCTAAATCTGCTTCCGTCTGAGGACAAATGCCCAACTTGTCATTCAATGAGAGAACGTGGGATAGTTCTTAAATGCATGTGAGTTCCCAAACATGCAGATTCCACACAGATAATGACCCAAGCTGGAAACTGAACCTGGATCTCTGTCTTAGTGAGGCAGCAGTGCTAGCCATTGTGCCATTGTGCTGCCCTAACAACAAATACAGATAATGTCTTTTATCAATTCCCCCAGCCCAACACACCAGATGAAACTTGAGTCTGGTTGTTATACCTAGGTTTAACAAATAATGTCCTTGAATTTGAGGGTGAATTTGACCTTCAATTCAAAAGTAGTCTATAGGTAAGAAATTTGCCCCAGTCTCTACTAACATACATGGTGCTTTGAGAAGAGAATGCATTTAAGAAGTATCCCAAGTTACTATAGATACTTGAATAACAAGTTGGCCATTTGGCCTCACACAGAAGCAGATTTAGATTAATTCATCAATACCATCACATGTAAGCCTGCGCAACATCTGGCCACTGTTCAAAGCATATAGCCAAATCAGCCCATTCAATTAGAGGCAAGGGCCACCATTTTCTGTCCATTCCTGCATTGGGATTTTTGTTCTCGCACACCTGGAGACGAGCTAGTTCAGTATATTCCATACTGTCTCTGCCTGTCACCTCTGACCCTTCCATCTCCGTAGAGAACTTGGATTTGTGCCCACCAGTAATATGTTAATAAGGTGACACTATCCTGATCTCAGATATACCAATGGGGTCATAGTCTAAGCTTGGTTTCACTCGTGATCCAAGGATTTTTGGGGCCATGTCTCAATGGTCAAGAAACACTTTGAAGTCTGTCTCACTACCCAAAGTGTGGTAGAGTTGACATTTAATTGCTATCGTGGCTGAGTAATGAGACCAGCCTAATTCCCAGAAATGGAGTCTGATCTTGCATCATGCCTGGTTCTCCCTGCACATCTGAATAATGGAAGACCAGGGATCTTGGAATGCCGTCTTGCGGCTGTGATGAAACCAAGGTAGTTCAGCTAAAATTGACATATTTATTAATAATTTATTGCCAATTTACTGTTTCTGGTAGGAAAGCTATTTCCTGTGCTCCATCTCCACGTTTATGTAGGAAATACGTCTGCATCATAGAACTATAGAATCCTTCCAGAAAGAGGCCATCCAGCCCATCAAGTCTGTGCCGACTCTGCATGCATTCTATTGTCAAAATAAAAATGGAATCACAAAATTCCTGATGCTCAATACCATATTGCCCCCTCTTTTCAGTAAGGTTAAGAGAGGAGTGCTATTCCTCCTCCTTTTGCAATTTGTGATTGGAGAGACAAAAATTAGGGAAGCATAACTGATACATTCCCTGGTAGTTCCCAGGGAGTCTCATAATAGCAAGTTAAAGTCCAAAAGGTTTATTTAGTAGCAAACACCACTAGCTTTCAGAGCGCTTGCTGCTCCTTCGTCAGGTGATTGGGAGTTCTGTTCATGGAGTTCCTGTGGAATTCAGGCATCAGGCTCACACAATATTGACCTGAATTTTATGTGTCCCATCAGCAATGGACAGAATGTGAAATTGGATAGAGGGGATTCTTTCCAGGTTCCCACTCATCTTGGCCACACAGAGCTTTATACTGGGGAGGACAAGGCTTCACATTGGAAACTTACCTTTGCTCCAGTTGAGGCCATTAAGGAACAAATAAATGGGCATTTAAGAGTTGTTATTCACCCAGACTCAATTTGTCACCTCGTGGAAAAATTGAATTCCTGTAGAAAAAGGCCAGAAAGAAGCAAGTTGGATTTTGGGTGGGAAGTGGGGGGATCTTGTTTGGGAAGCAGGGTGAGAGGGAAGAGTGGGCAAGGGATCTTGGCTGGTATGTGGCGTTGTGGGGGGAGGGATCTTGGGTGGAAAGCAGGGAGAGCAGGAGGGAGGCAGGAGGACATAGAACCCTACAGTGCAGAAAGAGGCTCTTCGGCCCATCGAGTCTGCACCGAACAAATCCCACTGAGATCCTACCCCCATAACACTACATATTTTACCCACTAATACCTCTAACTGATGCACCTCAGGAAACTAAGGGTCAATTTTTTTAGCGTGGCCAATCAACCTAACCCGCACATCTTTAGACTGTGGGAGGAAACCAGAGCACCCAGAGGAAATGCACGCAGACACGAGGAGAACGTGCAAACTCCACACAGACAGTGGCCCGAGCTGGGAATTGAACCCAGGCCCTTGAAGCTGTGAAGCAGCAGTGCTAACCACCGAGCTACTGTGCCACCCACCTTCCCTCCACAGGAGGGGAAGAGGGAGGGAGGTACCTCCATCCGATGCCCCTGCTGACTGGGAATGTGTGCCTTTATGGCCTGGTAACCTCTCCAAACTTCCAGACTCATTGTCCCTCTGCCTCCCGGTCTCCAGTGTGTCCCCAAGACCATTATCATTACATAAACTTTTCAGAATGCTGCCTTCAGAACTTTCGGCTTTGGAGTTTAATTCCAGATGGATTCGAAAAAACTCCCAATTCTATTATAAATGCATTGTGGATGGGTGAAATTCAAACTCCATTGGTTTGCAACATTCTAGTTGCCAGAAATCATTTGTGAGGATGATAGACAGAAACACTTGGGTCACACAGCAGAAACCTGATTCCAGATGAGGACAGTTAATGAGGCACATTTTTGGAGCAGCAAAGAAGAATGATCCAGCTCAGTGAAGGAACAAGACCATAACAATTATCAATAAGCAGAGAATTTGGGTTAGTCTTCAGCTCTATTTGAGGATCCAAACCAACTTTTTGTTACAATCATTCAACTGCATCTCAACCAGACTGAAAGAAAAGAAATCTGCTATTGAAAACAAACAACACCAAGAGAAACCTGCAAGCAATAAATAACACCAAATTTACCTCCCTTAACCTCCAGAGCCAAGTGGGCCAATAAGGAATTATAGACTTGCGATGTTTCAAGACTTCATCTCAGGAAAAGGAAGTAGGACAGAGACCTTCAAAATTTTAAGACCCAAATGCATACTAGCTGGAACCCCTACAGTGCAAAAGGAGGCCACTTGGCCCATTGAACCTATACTGACCCTATGACAAAGCATCCTACCCTGGCCCTATCCCCATAACTCCACTTATTTATCCCACTAATCCCCTTACCCCACAGATCCTAGGACACTAAAGGGCAATTTAGCATGACCAATTGACCTAACCTGCACAGCTTTGGAGTGTGGAAGGAAAACGGAGCACTAGGAGGAAACCCATACAGACAGTCACCCAAGGTTAGAATTGAATCCAGGTCCCTGGTGCTACGACACAGCAGTGTTAACCCCTGTGACACCTGCCAAGTCTTTAGTAATCACAATCTTTTCTCAGTTTGAGTGGGTGCAATGGGGTGTTGAATACTAAACATTTAATTTTTAAATATATGAGAAAACCTAGCATTTGGCTGCTCTTGACAGCGATAACATTCAAGTGGCTAAAACATTTCTTCCTTTTTTAAAAACACATCTGTTTTTGGCCATTCGAAAGTTGGGCAAAGAGGGGGAATCATTCCTATAATCTCCGTACTGTTGTAACACAGGGCTGTATGTATTGAAAATTGTAGATGCTACCACAAACTTATACCAGCCGAAATAATCTAAATGGAATAAAATAATCCATGATTTAACAGCATGAAGACAAAATCTTCTAACTGAGTCTTGCTAAATTGTACTGTTTCATCTTAAAACTTTTACAAGGGCTAAAATAGGAAGAAGAAAAAAAGATCACGGTTCCTTCTTTTGGTTGTTCTCCAGTAACCCTCATCTGGAAGCTGCTCATATATAAATATCATGCTGGACAGATCAGCTACAATACTGGCTTATATCCTACTGCCATAAAGATCAATAATACTCATGTTCAAACTCATACATGAAATACAGACCAAGATAGAGAATGTTTGGATATAGAACTGTCACCAGTCAGAATAAAACACTAAATCAAAAAAAAAACTTCAGTTTCCACAGCCAAATGCCCATGGCACATTTTCATCTTCCTGTCACTAATTTCTTCTTTTTGGTTTCCCACTTTTTTCATTAAATTTTCCTGTCCAAACACTGTTGAAGCCAGAGAATCTTTGAATGTTTATAGCATTTGCATAGAGAATGGTGAATTTGTGCGATGGAGTCTGAATCATTAAACGGCTTCAAGAAGGAGATAGATACACTTCTAATAAAAAAATGGGTCAAAGGGATACGGAGAACAAGTAGGGATATGGATTTGAAACCAGGAAGAGATCAACCAGGATCTGATTGAATGGGGAAATAGGCTTGAAAAGCTGAATTGTCTATTTCAGCTTCTAATTCCTATGTTCCTTTTTTCCAGTTGCTCTAACCAATCTAAGTACAGTGAGAATCTCACAGCACCACGTTAAAGTCCAACAGGATTACTTGGTAGCATGAGCTTTCGGAGTACTGCTCCTTCATCATATCAGTCAACCCCACTCACCTGATGAAGGGGCAGTGCTCTAACAGCTCATGCTACCAAATAAACCTGTCATATTTTAACCTGGTATTGTGAGATTTCTTACTGTGCCCACCCCAGTCCAACACTGGCAATCCACATTATAGCTATCTAACTACTTAACTGAAGTTTCTCAGCTTTGGAAACATTCTTATAAGTCTCTTTTATATTCTCTCTAATGGCTTCACATCCTTCCAAAAGTCTGGTGCTCAGAATTGGATGCAATGCCACAATTAAGGCCAACCATTGTTTTATACAATTTTAACATGAATGCTTTATGTTTACAGTCTGTGCCCCATTTATAAAGACCTGTATATTATATGTTTTATTAACTGCCCTCTCAAATTGTCCTATCACCTTCAATGCTGTACACATATTCATCCAGGATCTTCTTTTCCCATATTTTCCATTATTATTCTAATGCACAGTATTAATTCAGACCAATTATTTTATAGATGACAGTCATTCGAATAAAACTTAGTGAGCACACAGAAATTATTTTTTGAAATCTATCCAACGTTGGTTTGTTACTATCTCCTGTTGAACTGATGCGATATCATGTTTTACTGTGTTTTGTTTTATTCCCAGGATGTGAATTCTTCACGAAGGTTTGGCACTACCATACAGAAACAGCTCTTAGTAAAGTCACAAATGGCATCCAATGTGACTACGACAAAGGTAAACTTCCAGTCGCTCTTCTCAGCTGGCTGCAGGCTTTGACATCCTGTATCACACCTTTCTCCTTCAATGTCTGTCCAGTGTATGTAGAATCCCTACTGTGCAGAAGGAGGCCATTCAGCCCATTGAATCTGCACTGACAATAATCCCACCCAGGCCCTTCTCCCATAACCCCAAATATTTACCTTGCTAAGCCCTCTGACACTAAGGGGCAATTTGCCATGGCCAATCAACCTAACACACACATCTTTGGACTGTGGGAGGAAGACAGAGCCCTCAGAAAGAATGTGCAAACTCCACATAGGCAATGAACCGGGTGCCTGGCACTGTGAGGCAACAGTGCTAACCACAGTGCCATCGTGCCATCATGTTGTTCAGCTCAGTGAGATGTCTCTTAAATATTTCCATTCTTATTAAACTAACCATATCCAAAATCACTTGCAATGGCTTCCCTTTCTATTTTTTCCTTGCAACCTCTGGTTTCCCCAAAAGATCTATCCTTGGCTCCATCCTATACACTCTCTCAATGCTGTCCCTCGCTGAGATATAGCGTTAGTTTTCACATGTATGCTGAGATACCCTGCTTTGTCTTTCCACCACTTTGCTTGGCTCCACCAATGTTGCTGAGTTATTGAACTGCTTATCCAACATGCAGCACAAATGAAGTTTCCTCCAATTCAATATTGGGAAGATTGAAGCCATTGTATTTTGATCCCTGCTCCAAACACAGTATCCTAATTATTAATTCCAGCTGTCACCCCCAAAGCAGTCTGAGATTAAACTAAAAGCAGAATACTGTGCATGCTGGAATCTGAAATAAAAACAGAAAATGCTGGAAAATCTCATCAGTCTGACAGCATCTATGTTTTGATTCTAAATGAACCCTGAGAGCAAAGAGAATCAACAGACAGTTATACTATAAGGGAGGAGGGAGGGGGGAGCAGTAGGGATGGAGGACTCCCATCCTCATAGTGCAAATCTCTATTGATTCTCTTTGCTTTCAGTTCTGATGAAGAATTGTTTAGAGTTGAAATGTTGGCTCTCCCCACAGATGCTGTCAGACCTGCTGAGATTTTTTGTTTTTGTCTGGGATTAAGCTAGTCTGTTCACAATCTTGGTGTCAGATTTGATCCCGAGATCAGCTTCCGACTACATATTCAAGCATTATGAAGACTGTCTATTTTCAAATTCACTTTGTCCCATGACTTTATCCCATCTTGCCTCAGCTGCTGCTGAAACACTCATTTTATGGCCTGACTTGACTATTCCAAAGCATTCTTGCTTGTTCTTCCACATTCTGCCCTTCGTAAAGTTGAGGTCATCCAAAGCTCAGCAGTTTGTATCCTAACTCACAGTAAGTCCTGTTTCCCTTTCACCCCTTTGCTCCTTGATATAAGTTAGTTCCGAGTCGAGCTGTTTGATTTTGAAATTCTCATCCTTGTATTCAATTCTTTCTATGGCCTTTCCTATCTCTGTAATCACCTCCAACCTTACAATGCTCTAAGGTACCTTTGCTCTTGGCCCTTTGTGCATTCCCAATTATAATCAATCCCCTATTGTTGATTGCACCTTCAGGTGCCTCGCTCTAAGCTCTGGAATTATCCCATTTACAAATCTCTACTTCTGTGCTCACTTCCCTCCTTCAAGTCAACCTCTTTGACTAAGCTTTTGGTCATCTGCCTTAATATCTCCTTATGTAGCTTGTGTGATATTTGATATTATAATGTTCTTGCAAAGTGCTTGGGACATCTCATTGCATTGAAGATAAAATTTAAGTATAATTTGTTGCTGTTGCTGTTGTCTCTCTCATGTCCTGGCACTTGTAGTATGGAGGTGAAGCTAACTTGGGAGCTGTATTCAACTATAGGTGAATGTGATGTCATAAAAATATGCATAACTGTCAAAGAAGTGGATTTAATTCCCATAGGCCTGATATTCCAGGCTTTAATCCTCCACATAGTGAGTTTGCTTGAAACAAAATGTAAAATAAGATGCAGAAATGCTTGAGGCATTGCTGTGCCCTCAATCAAAATGGAAACATGTCTGGAAAACATGATCATACTCGAGCTATATGACCAATGGACAAAACAGTCAACAGCAGATATATAGTCCTGCCTACGGAGTAGTTATTTCTCCTCACGCCAACACTGCATTACTAGAATACACGTTGCTTCAAAACAGCCTGTTCTATTTTCAAAATATTCAATGCTTGATCAGCAGGTGAACTATTCATAGCAAAAGACTATGAGAACCAAAATCAGGCAAGTATTCATTTTTCTACATCGCATTATTCTTTATCAATTTATGTCATTTTGATTTACTTTGTGTTCTCATATAGCACAATAAAATAGACCAACATATTTACACATGTATGGGCATAATGGAGAAAACTTTATCTCTGCCTCTATGGTGGGAACAGGCCACCAGTAGAAATCAGTAGAAATCACTGTCCTAATCTACCTTTCTTCATATCCAATGTCATTTTATTGCAGTATATTTCATTGGCTGAATTTCTTACTTCACATAGGCAGAAGGTCTCATACATGTGAAAAAAGGTGTTGTACAAATAGGAACCCAGTGCTATTTTGTTACTGGCATGTAGAAGTTCTGTCGGTTTGACAATGCACTGGGGAAAACCCTGCACACTCATCTCATCGATTCATTGGAGAGAATGTTGCCTGTAAACTGCTCACACAGCTGTAAAACAACACTGAAACGATGTTGGGCGTGGAGGTGGGGGATGGAGGGGGGAACTTCCAGATTTGGGGCTCTTGCGCCATTTTGGCTCGGGTACAAAACCACCTTCATGAAAATTCAGGTCCAGATTTTTGGCATTTGTAATATAGCTGGTTTTCATAAAGCGCAGGCCATAATTACTTTTACTTATGTTACATTCAGCACATTGCACAAACAGCCAATAGCTTTGGTTACACAGCATCTATCAATATTCAACTTGCATGCGGTCATGTCGAGATGGATATACTGGTTTGTGCCAGGTACCCAAGCAATTGCTGTGATTCATTCACCCTTCACAAGTTCAGCATCTCTCAATCTTTTGACCAAATTATGAATGTCAAAGGATGGCTGCTTGGGAATAAATGACTATTTCTTGCTAAATTAGCTTATGACACTCCTTTGCAACCCCACCATGATTAAATAGTCCATATAAAGCCAGAGCCATTTTACTGTGAACAGGATCATTGAGCTCCCAATAAAGCTCCTGAAGCATAAGGTTGGATACCTCTGCAATTTGAGAGGCTGCTTGAATATGTATCAGACAGACTGTCATGCAGAATTTATTACATAGTATTACACAGTATGGCCTAAAATTTATAGCACAGAAAAATGCCATTCTGCCCAAAATACCCATGCTGATGTTCATTCCAACTGAGTCTCTTTATCTAAATCCTTAAACATTTCCTTTAATTCCTTTTTCCCTCATGTACTCAGCTAGATTTGCTTTCAATGCATCTGTGCCATTCACCACTACTGCTCTATGTGAGGTTTGATATTCTGATCAACTCATTCTGAGATTTATTAGTTACCATTTATGGCCTCTAATAATGGTCATGCATACAACCAGGAACATTTAGTCTAATTACGGGTTGCTCAAGCCTCCACAGTACAGCTGTCTGGTGAGAAGTACACCTGGAGAAGAGAAGAAGTTTCCTCATCCGGTGTTGAATGTCTGGCTGAGAGTGAGTCCAAGCAAAGGGAGAAAAAGCTGCACCAGTCCTTGCAGTGTGAGTTGCATTGAACCAATTCACAGTACAACAGCTCGGCTGAATTGCATAGCCCCCAGCTTTGATTACTGAAACCAGAGCCTCCTGTACAAACAGTTCTGGAGGCCTCTGTTACCACCCCTTAATCCCACGTTCTCTAATGCTGAAATAATTCCCTAATACTCGCATTCATGACTACCAAACAATGTTGACTCACTAACGTCTTAGTGAACAGAGTGAAAACTAAGGTATCAATATAATGCAAATATCCATGTCATCCAAACCCTATTAGTTGCTTCAGACAATTAGTCATCCAAAATGTCAAACCAAAAGCCTTATTTGAAGTAAAGTTTACTCAATCCACTACATCTACCAGATGCTCCCCTAATGGTTTCAGCAGGACTATATAAAGTACTCCGGAGACGCTCTTGACTGGTGTTCTCTGGGAGTCCGAATGTATAAGAAAATGGCTGCAGTGATTCTAGAGGTGAGCACATGGTGCAAAATATACTCCAGAGTAGAAATATGATCGAACATACCTCCAATGTGCTGGGAGTGGACATGTCCATAATTTCTGACATGGCACTCCAAATCTTTGATAGACTTTCCAGTACTCCACATGCTCACTGATATGCCTTGAACATATTTTGTTCCATAAAAAAGTCAGAGGCAGGGTTGGGGAGGCCTGAACTTTGGTTAGCAAATCACTGGACCTATCCCTGCCATCCTGCAATGAGTTCCTGCTCATAGTACTGAGTGTTTTTTCTGGTGACAGATGCCATAAACTTGTTCCCTGACTATCCAAATTGCCAGTGCTATTGTCTGGGAGGCATATATTGTTTGGTTATAGAGAATGATGTAACTCAGAAAGAGGCCTGAGGGGTCTTCTTCAGTAGATTGCAGATCAAGTTGTTGCTATTGAGAAGATTAGGCAAGATCTTAAAGATACGGATTGGGATAAGCTTTTTGAGGGCAGGTCGACGAGGTACATGTGGGAGTCTTTCAAGGGAAAACTAAACTCTCTGCAGGAAAGATATGTGCCGGCAAGGAGGAAGGATGGGAAAGGTAGGATTAGAGAACCTTGGCTTACCAGGGAGATTGAGGACTTGATCAAGAAAAAGAGAGAGGCTTACATTAGATCTAGGCAACTAGGGACTGAGATAGCGCTGGAAGCTTATAGAGAGTGTAGACGGGATCTTAAAAGGGGTATTAGAAAGGCAAAAAGGGGCCATGAGGTGGCTCTGGCAGGTAGGATTAAAGAAAATCCAAAGGCATTTTACACCTATGTAAGGAGCAAAAGGATGGTTAGAGGCAAGATTGGACCTCTTAGGGACAGTGGAGGGGATCTATGCTTAGAGCCTGAGGGAATGGGGGAGATCCTGAATGAATACTTTGCGTCGGTATTCACGCAGGAGACTGGACAGATGTCTGTGCCTGATGTTGACAAAGTTGAGGATCGGTTGAGGGAAATAAGGATTACGAGGAAAGAGGTGTTGGGGCTGTTAGGCAGCTTAAAGACATATAAAGCTCCGGGGCCTGATGGCATTTACCCCAGGCTGCTAAGGGAGTTGAGGGAAGACTTGGCTGGGCCTCTGACGCAAATCTTTGTCTCTTCCTTGGACACAGGTGAGGTCCCAGAGGACTGGAGGATAGCAAACGTAGTACCGTTGTTTAAAAAAGGTCAGAGGGATCACCCAGGGAACTATAGGCCGGTGAGCTTGACTTCAGTTATAGGTAAGCTAATGGAGAGGATCCTTAGGGACAGGATGTATGAGCATCTGGAGCGCTGCGATCTGATCAGGGATACGCAGCATGGCTTCGTCAAGGGGAAGTCTTGTCTTACGAATCTGGTGGAATTTTTTGAAGAAGTGACAAAAACAGTTGATGAAGGACAGGCTGTTGATGTCGTCTACATGGATTTCAGTAAGGCGTTTGACAAGGTTCCTCATGGTAGACTGATAGAGAAGGTGAAGGCGCATGGGATACAGGGTCGGGTATGTAGATGGGTCGAAAACTGGCTCGGGAGGAGGAGACAGAGGGTAGTAGTGGAAGGCTCTTTTTCCGGCTGGAAGCCTGTCACTAGTGGAGTGCCACAAGGCTCAGTACTAGGTCCTCTTCTATTTGTGGTCTACATAAACGACTTGGAAGTAGGGGTAGGTGGTGAGATCAGCAAATTTGCTGATGACACCAAGATGCTTGGATTGGCGGGTACAGAAGAGCAGTGTCAGGCAATACAACAGGACATAGACAGGTTGGTAGATTGGGCAGATAGATGGCAAATGGAATTTAATCCGGAAAAATGCGAGGTGATGCATTTTGGCCGGAAAAATGTAGAAGAGAATTATAGGATAAAAGGTAAAACTATAAGGAGCATAGAGACGCAGAGAGACTTGGGGGTGCAGGTTCACAAGTCTCTGAAGGTGTCCTCACAGGTGGAGAAGGTGACAAAGAAGGCGTATAGTATGTTAGCTTTCATAGAAAAGGGTATAGAATATAAGAGTAGGAGTTTGATGTTGCAGTTGTATACAACTTTGGTTAGGCCTCACTTGGAATACTGCGCCCAGTTCTGGTCTCCGTACTATCGGAAGGATGTGGAGTCCTTGGAGAGAGTGCAGAGGAGGTTTACCAGGATGCTGGTATGGAAGGACTGTCCTATGAGGAACGATTAGATAGACTGGGGTTGTTTTCCCTTGAAAGACGTCGGCTTAGAGGGGATCTCATAGAGGTGTATAAGATTATAAGGGGTATAGATAGAGTAAATGGAGGTAAACTTTTTCCACCTTTAGAAATGGATAGGACGAGAGGTCATGGCCATAGGGTGAGGGGGGCTATGTATAGGACGAATATTAGAGGGCAGTTTTTCACACAAAGGGTAGTGGGGGTGTGGAATGCACTGCCGAGTAAGGTGGTGGGAGCAGGCACGCTGGGGCTGTTTAAGGGTCTCTTGGACAGCCACATGAGCGGTATGCAGATAGAGGGATATATTAGGACTGTTTAACTACGGCTTTTTTCCACAGGTAATTCGGTCCATAATTTGAGCACGCATTCGGCAGGTGGTGCGGGTACAGCTCTTGGATGTTGATTCATGGGTTGCCTGGTACCTCATGTCGTATATGAGTGCTTTATGTGGACCACCTGAAGGGCACCATGACAGCTCAGAGACTATCGATGTGGCTGTGCAGACACTTGGAATTGGGCCGGTGTCTGCGGGAGTTTGCGCGTTCTCCCCGTGGTTGCGTGGGTTTTCTCCGGGCACTCCGGTTTCCTCCCACAACCCAAAAATTCGCTCTTAGGCTGATTGGGTAACAAATTGTCCCTATGGTGAAAATTTTCCATATTAGGAATAATATATATATTATTATATAGGAATATTAAAATAGGATAATGTATTTGGTATGATGGCGGCGCGGGCTTGTTGGCCGAAGGGCCTGTTTCCCGTGCTGTGTTGCTTAACAAAAAAAAACCCAGAGGACAGAAGAGAAGGCAAGTGGTAAGGTGCCATTGAGACGCTTTTCATTTGCATAGGCAGAGTTTACCCACATTGGTTTTAGCATGTCTTAAGGTGCATTTAGAATTTAGCCAACTAAACTACGCAGCTGACTGACATAGAGAGATAAGCTTTTGCTTATCCAGCTAGGGCAGAATGACCGATTAGGGCATCGGCTTTCAGGGTTATCTGAAATTGGAAGAAACCAGCTCTAATAACGTATTTATCTTGACAAATTCCATTTCTGAATCAAATTGGTAAGTTTAATTATCAACAGTGCCCTGAAGTCATGCAGGATTGGTTGGCTGAGTTCTGATTATTGATTTATAACGTAAGGTTGACTTAATTCCGTATTCATCACTACTCACATCAATCTGGCATCACCTTGACCCAAGAGAAACTCTGCTTACCTGCCTTTCAAGAGGGCTAGCTATTCATTGGCCTTTTGCCAATTGGCAAATATGAAATTAAACCATTGACAGTTAGGCAACAATTGCCTGGAACTGCTCGCGAGTGACATGGTAATCAGCAACACTCATCAAAAGAATGTTTTTCACATTTATAATATTTTCCTCACCACAGCATGGGCACACACTTCTGTAAAATGATTTTTTCAGTACTAGATGCTTAGCTTTATTAGCCCCTGCTTGCTTGCCCTGAAGGCAATTTCATCAAGCAGCTAAAGCTTGGATAAGTGGGTGTGATTTCATACCAGACTTCAAGATAACTCTTTCCATCAGCTGTCTTCTCAAATTTCCTCATCAGCTACAGAATGAAGATCAGATTTTAGCACAGTTGCCATGTTTCTGGATAATTGCTTAATTAATTTGAGAGTGTTCGGTTGAAAATGAGATATGTTTTGCAAAGCATTCATATCTGGAAGGCAAGCTGTTCTTTAACAAATTGAGTTACTGTCCTAGATATCAAAGTCCAATGTCACATAGCAGACTTACTTTTCACCAAATGCTTCATCAATATCCTCATATGAGTAGCTTTGGTAGCAACACTGCTCCTCTGATAGATTGACGACTCCTTCAGGGCACTTTATGATTGTCAATATAGCCCAAAGGCTTTGCTCCCTTTTTGGTATGATTCCATCCAAAAGCTTAGGCCACAGGAAACCCTTCTGTTACGTGCTTAGAGCTTCTGAGCTATGTTTTATGGGCAAGATCCTCCAACATCCCAGCTGAGTGTTTCCCGCTGGCAGGAAGTGACGTGTTGTTTGCCAGTGACGGGATTCTCTGGTTCCACCACTGTTAATGGGAATTCCCATTAATGTCAACCCATGCAGTCTGGAAACCCATGGCTGGACCAGAGAATCCCACCGGCCTGAACCACCGGAGAATTCTGACCAATATTTCACATTTTATGTGACTTCCATTCTACAAGTTTACTCATCATTAGGACTTCATTGTCATTGAAAAAAGAGAGGGAAGACCAAAGGAATCAATCTCTTGAATCTTTTCTGATCTGTCTTCAATGCATGTCGATCCTTCTTTAAATGAGAGTTAAATTGTACTCAGCACTCTAGGTGTTGCCTCACCAATGCCCTGTACAATTATTGCAAGTTTTTCCTACTTTTATGCTCCATTTCCTTTGCAAATAAAGGCCAACATTCCAATTGACTTCCTAATTACTTGCTGTATCTTCACTTTAAGATTTTGTGATTCTATCTACACCGCAGCATTTTGCAATCTTTCTCCATTTTCATATATCTTATTTCTATTTTACCTACTAAAGTGAACTGCCTCACATTTCCCCACATTATTCTCTATCTATCAACTTTTTGCCTACTCACTGAACTTGTCTATTTCCCCTTGCAGACTCTTGAGTCTTCTTCAGAACCTACTTTCTTACATGTCTTTGTATTGTCAACAAATTTGCCTACAACACTCTTGGCCCTTCATTTACTAAACCATTAGTCTAGGCTATAGATATTTGAGGCCCCAGCACTAATTCCTGTTAAAATCCCCAGATTGCCACACTTCGGTGCCTGTTTGGGTACAGTGACACAGAATTTAGCATGGCCGATGCATCTAACCAGCAATTTTTTGGACTGTGGGAGGAAACCAGAACACTCGGAGAAACCCCATGCAGACACGAGGAAAATGTGCAGATTCTGCACAGTGACCTAAGCCGGGAATTGAATCTGGATCCTTGATGCTGTGAGGCAGTAGTGCTAACCATTGCTGTTGGCAAATTATAAATAGTGCTGTATCACAAGAATTAGTGCTGGAGCCCCAGATATCTACAGTCTACACTAATGGCTTAGTAGATGGGCTTTCAAAGACTTTCAACTTCCTTTGAAGGCTTGAAATAAATGCTGTGTTAAAAGAATGGAGTCATGTGAGCAGCTGTCAAGAAGGGAACTGCTGTGTCACTCCTCCCGCCCCCAGTGAAAATGATTGTCAGTCAGAGATCTTAAAAGGGATCTTCTTGCATCGGTAACTCCTTAGAGAGAGAGAGAAATCACCATGTCAGGGTCCATGTCAGGATCTTCAGATTTCCCAGGGTTAGAAGAGGCTGACTGGTCACTAGACTTCAATCCTGAGGGAAAGTGCTGAATTCAATTCCTTGCCCCAGCCTGAGTCCAGCTAACCCCCAGGTTCCTTGGAGGACCCTCCCTTTGCAGCCTGACAGCAGCAGAGGGCACATGCACACTGCACTTATCTCTTTGACTCCCCCGTCAGGTCTAACATGACTATGATTATGAGCATCTGCATCAAAGCCAGCTTGGTGTAGATCTTGCTGGGGAGGCAGGTGAATGGTGGGAAGGATTTGAATCAGGTTGCAAGCCCACTAACCACATTTAAAACAGCTTTTAGTACAACTATCGAGGCGGGAACCTGATCAGGGTTGGCGGGCGAGCTGGGAGACTCACAAAAAGGGCTCGATGCACCGTGGGAATCCCGATTTGTCCCTCATGCTGGATGGGCTATCGGGATTCTCGACTGTGACTAGTCAATCTGAAGATTCTCCCCACCATATCTTTCAGGTTATTATCGCCTAAA
Source organism: Sphyrna mokarran (assembly GCA_024679065.1). NCBI lineage: Eukaryota > Metazoa > Chordata > Chondrichthyes > Carcharhiniformes > Carcharhinidae > Sphyrna > Sphyrna mokarran. The sequence continues at coordinate 49,408,132 of JAGIQG010000012.1, read as the reverse complement.
GACGGTGCTACTGTGATGTTTCGTTATACAGCCACAAATCCTTTCAAAAGTCCCCAGTATTTTGTTCTTTTGTTTCTTCAAACAACTGAGTTTGTGACAACTGGTCCATGGGAAATACTCTGGTTCCATGTTACATGGTTCATACTAGTTCATTCAAAGAACAAAGAACAAAGAACAAAGAACAAAACAGCACGGGAAACAGGCCCTTCGGCCCAACGAGCCCGTGCCGCCACCTCGATGTTCCCACTTCTACACGTGATCCCTGTCCATTTTTATAGATCTATGGATTAAAAACCAAATTTGAGACAATTTAGGGAGAATTTGTTTTGCCAATTAGCCCACATCTTTGGGATGTGGGAGGAAACCAAAGCTCCAGGAGAAAACCCATGCAAACACGGGGAGAATGCGCAAACTCCCACAGACACAGGCCCAAATCCATGTATCTGCACAGCACAGCTATAGTCACTGCGCTGTCGTGTTGCCCATCAGATGGTCCAGGTCAAGCATACACTAACGATGTGAAGCAGTAGGATTCTCTCGAAAAAGGTCCAAGAGCAGCCCTCTCACGACCCATCGCATGAATGCCCCTCGTTAGACAACAAGGTGGACTAAAGCACCTGTAGGATAAAAAACAAGTACATCAATATCATCATCTATTTACACACTTCCCAGGGACTCCCAAGGCTCATGATCCCTATTTTAAATCAGTTTTCTATACCCCTCCATTCCCATTCTGTTCATGTGCCCATCTAAGTATTTCTTAAATAACTCCAGAGTACCTGCCTCCACCACTTTACTTGGTAGTGCATTCCATACCCCCACCACCCTCTGTGTGAAAAAACTCCCTCTAGCATCCAAATTATACCTTACCCCCCTCACCCTAAGCCCGTGACCCCTCGTGCTATTTGAGTCCATCCTAGGAAAAAGCTTAGCCCTGTTTACTCTGTCTATCCCCTTCAAAATCTTGTACACCTCTATCAGATCTCCTCTAAGTCTACGTCTTTCTAAGGAAAACAGTCCCAATTTGCCTAATCTCTCCTCGTAACTCGGACCTTCCATACCAGGTAGCATCCTGGTAAACCTCCTCTGAACTCTTTCCAGAGTCTCCACGTCCTTCCGGAAGTAAGGTGACCAGAACTGGACACAGTATTCCAAATGAGGTCTAACCAGCGTTTTATACAACTGCAACATTAAAGGCCAGCTCTTGTACTCTATACCCTTCCTATAAAGGCTAGCATACTGTATGCTTTCTTCACAACCTTCTCCACTTGCCACCTTCAGAGACTTGTTCACCTGCACCCCCAGGTCCCTCTGTGTTTCTATACTCTTAATAGGTCTACCCTTTATCATATACCTCCCCCCTACATTCTTTCTCCCGAAATGCATCACCTCACATTTATCAGGATTGAATTCCGTCTGGTTATGATTGGTTCTTTGGTTATGAACCAAAATTCATTGGTTATGAAGGAACATTTTTGTAGGGCAATTGAAGTATTCTTTTCAGATTAGTAGAACTTCAAGAAAGACAGTGTCATGTTCCATTCATGTTATCTGTTTTGCTGTCATTAAAGCAAGCATACAGTTTGCATTCTTTCACAAGCTTTCTTGTAAATATTTAATTCCTATCATTCAGCATTTAATTACTTTATCACTGGATAAACCATGACATCATGTTTACCTATAAAGATGAGCATCTCTACAGGACATTTTCCATTTGTTTGCTTGAGCACTAGGATTCTCTCTACCAGCTGATAAAATAATTATGGTAACTCCTGAGGTTGCTTCCAAACAAAGGGCAATGGGATTAGTTGGATGAAATGTCAATGCATAGCTTGTAGCTTGGCAGGAACTGACAAAACAATAAGGTGGTATAAAAGGAATTTGAAAACTATTGCCTTTCTCGGTTATTCTTCCCATTTGTGCTTTTAAATATCTTTCCTTTCCTACTATGTTGGACATAATGCTGCATATCAAATTAAAACAAATTAGTGATTCCCCAGCCTGTTCTTCTAGACAGTGGTTTCAACAATGATCTTACTTACAGTGGATTAAGTGGTAAAAGATATGGAAATTAACCAGATCAATTATTCTGTACAATGTAGTTTTGCATGCTGCTTTGGCATAGGTGTACGTGCAAGGAAGAAAATATTCACAATCTCAGGAATGGTGCTTTTTAAAATTCATTCGAAGGTTGTAGGCTTTGCCGGCTAGGTTAGCATTTATTACCCATTTCAAATTGCCCTTGAGAAGGTGCTTGTGAGCAGCCTTCCTGAACTGCTGCAGTCTATGTGGTGCAGGTGCACCCAAAGTGCTGATAGGGAGGGAGTTCCAGGATTTTGATCCGACATCAGTCAAGAAACAGCAACATATTTCCAAGTCAGTATGGTGAGTGACTTGGAAGGTGGTGACTTTGCTCATATTTATGCTACCCTTGTTCTAGATGGCAGTGGTTGTTTGGAAGGTGCTGTTGAAGAAGTCTTATTGAGTTACTACGATGCATCTTGTAGATGGTATACTCTGTTGCCAGCATGTGTCAATGGTGGAGAAGTGAATGTTTGAGGATGGGGTGCCAATCAAGCTGGTGCTTTGTCCTGGATGGAGTCAAGCTTCTTGAGTGTTGTTGGATTTGTACTCATCCAGGCAAATGGAGAGTATTCCATTACTATCCTGACCTGCGCCTTGTAGATGATCGACAAGCTTTGGGGAATGAGGAGATGAGTTTGAGGAGGATGAGAATGAGGAGGAATTGCTTGATTTAAATGAATTCACATTCAAATAATGTGAAAAATAGTCATTCAATTTTCTTGATTCTTGCATGTCCAACATGATATAGCACCATATTTTCCACTTTGTACCTGCATAGCTTCATGGGGCATTGAGGAAGATTCATGACAAGAGAAGGCGTGTGAGCAAGTTGTTTGCTCTCAGTGACGTGGAAGCATTTATGCAGCATCAATCTAGTTCATTTGTATTGCTCTTAGGGGTTGTATCAAAAATTTTCATGACTATATTTTGGTCTATTCACTATAAGACAGCCCTTTTCTGTGAGGTGTCAACTGTGAATCAGTTGTGATCACATTCATCTCTGAGACAGAAGTTTGGTAGATTCTCCAGAGGCCTGAGCACCATACAAAGTTGACACATGCTTTGTTGTTCAGGTTTCATCTCTCCAATGAGCTGTTAAACCAGTGCCTAGTCTGCCTTCTCATGTGTATGTGAAAGATTCCATGGTACAATTTGAAAGCGTTTTCACTAGAGTTAGACTCAGAAATTTACACCATAGAAATAGACTTTTCGGCCCAACTTGTCCATACCATCCTTATTTTTAAACCCCTAAACCAACAACGTCATTAAAACAAATTATCTGGTCATTTTTATCATGCTTTTGTGAGAGCTTGATGTGTTCAAATTGGCTGCTGCATTTCCTATAGGATTACAGTGACTACATATCAAACTATTTCATTGACTGTAAAGTGGTTTCAGATGTCCTGAAAGGCTCTGCAAATTTTAAAAATAAATGCAAGACTTCTTTTCTATAACATTAGCAGTAGTAGAATAAACTCCTTATTCAACATTGATTTATGCTATAGTCTATCAAATAAGTTCATTATATGGTTAACGAATATGCAAATAGAGGCAATGAGACATTGCAAATTTCTACTAGTTATAGAGCTATAGAGTCACAGAGGTTTACAGCATGGAAACAGGCCTTTCAGCCCAACTGTCCATGTCACCCAGTTTATCACCAAGCCAATTCCAATTGCTCGCATTTGGCCCATATTCCTCTACATCCGTGTTACTTATGTAACTGTCCAAATGCTTTTTAAAAGACAAAATTGTACCTATCTCCGTTACTGTCTCTGGCAGCTCATTCCAGACATTCGTTAACATAGTAACTAACTACCCTTTGGTTTCTATTTGCATTCATTCACAAGGATGTGAACTTCACCAATGGGGCAGCATGGAGGCACAGCACCCGGGACCCAAGTTCAATTCCTGGCTTGACTCATTGTCTGTGCGAAGTCTGCATGTTCTCCCTGTGTCAGCTGTTTCTGCCACAGTGTAGAAGATGTGCTAGTTAGGTGCATTGGCTACGCTAAATTCTCCCTCAATGTAATCAAATAGGTGCCAGAGTGCAACGACTAGGGGATTTTCATAATAACTTCACTGCAATATAAATGTATGTCTACTTGTCACACTAATAAATAAACTTTAAATTTTATTTATTGCTCATTCTTTATTAATCTTGAGATACAATAGAATGGCTTGTCATTTGTGAATGTTCTGTCAGAGAGGATAAGGACTGCATATTTCCCTAAAGCATGTAAATGAACCTGATATCGGGCTTGCCTTCTTATCTTTTCCCATGCCTGATGCAGAGTGATGTCCATTGAGCTATATAACCACTTGTCTCTTTCCAATAGATAACTTAAGGGGCAGATTAATTTAAACAGCAGCAATTTCTCCTCTTACCATCTGCTTATAAACAGAAAGGTATTTGGATTTGTCTCCCTCTATGTGCAATGGTATATTCCCCATTCCCTTGGTTTTCATGTGATCCAACATTTCATTGAGAACCCCGCAGCAAATTTGAAATAGGAAGAACACAAAGTGTTAGTTTATTTGCGCAGGCACTAAATGTAGAAGGAACATCACAATGTTGCCTCTTTTGCAGTCATAAGGTAAAATACAGATAGAGAAAAGAAAGATTTGCAATGCAGAGACCACAGAGATAATAAATACTTTTGACATGGATTCTACAGCCTAGTGAGGTATTTCTCCATGGAGGTCAGTGGGCTGAAAACTGAAGCTGTATAATTCACTTTCCCAGTGCTGTTGACTTCACACATGCAGAGATGAATCAATCTCATAGGTGATGATACCAAGTTTCCAGCAGAAGCAATGTTGTCCAATCTGGTCCAGAGATCCTCGTCAGTGAAACTGCTAGTCAGATGGTTAAAAAAGAACAGACTGAGACGTCACAGTTCAGCAAGGCAATATTATTGGTTTCACAAGCCAGACTCCCATCTCACACGACTCCTACACATTCACACTGACATTGACAAAAGATGTGTGTCTCTCATCTGGATCCCTGAGATTGTCAAATGCCTCAACAATGATGAATTGAAAAGAAGCTTGTGGGATCTTTTGTCTTAGCAGATGAAGAAACTCCTGTTGGTCAGTCTGGGTTATGAAATGTAGATAGCCTTCATATATCTAGTTTTGAATCTGGCCTATGTAGCTCGGGGGGTCGGTCATGGCTCTTCAGGGATACCAAGATGCGAGCTTCTCCAATTTTGCCAGATAGCTTATTTCATTCAAAGTCACCGATAGAAATGGAAAAGGATTCTCCCACAAAGATCTAAGTGTCAACTACATGGAAAACTGGAGTAAATCACGCTTACTTTTCAATGGGAGTTCACATTAGAATTTCTACACTCTGTGAAGTGCAGAGGTGAATAGTATGAATGTCTTAGATTTCAGGGAGCAGGGCCTTTCCTCATCCAGAAGACTGACATTTCAGGGTTATTGTGCATGTACAGAGGCCCTGAACTGTCAGTCAGTTTGATGGCCACTTTGATCGCTGGCTAGCCTAGCACTCCCACAATGCTACCCGCCAATCCTCCAATGGCCTGATCGCAGCCTCCCCACGACAATTCCCGAGCCAGCTCCAAACCCTCCCCCATCCCAGACCACTCGACCTCAAGCTCTCCACTCTCTCGTAGCAATGACGACCACTGCCAACCCACCTGGAAGATCAGTCTCTGAGAGGCAGACCCCCTCCCCCAGGAACTCCCCCGGTTGATCCCTCTGACTAACCACCCTCCTTCCCCAGCACAATTGCTGGCCTTCCTGCTGCCTCATCCAGATCCCAATGCAGAGTGGCAGGGGGACCCCTCCACTCTCACCTAGGCCCCACAGACCACATCCTATGTCCCACCCCAACATGCCCCACCATTTTGGCACTGCCCCATGCATGATGGACAATGCCACAGTGGCCCCTGGACATGGGCACTTTGCCCCTTGGGCAGTGTCAGGGAGCACAGGCTGACAGTGCTAGGGTGCCCATGCCCAAGGGCACTATCCCCCACTGCCCAATCCCCGGGGTCACCTCCTAGTTCCCTGAAAGTGGAGAGCTAATCTGAACCCTGTTGAAGTGAAATACTCCTGGTGGGCTGGGAGATACTAGCAGGCCTGGAGAATTCAGTCCCAGGCCCACTAATACTATTTAAATAGTATATTAAATACTACTTAAATGTTAGCCCCATCTCCCAGCTGATTTCTGGCACGTGCAGACATGACTGGAAATCTGGATCTGGGAGACGCAAGTGCAGTGCAAATGCTCATGGGAATCCCATTAATCAGCCAACACACGACTCTCCCAATGCATTGTGCAAAAAAATTAGTGCAGCGGGATGGAAGAATCATCCCGTAGATTCAGACATTTTAGAGTTTTGTTCGGTCTGAAATTATTGGAGATAGCAATGAACATACCTTTTATACGTTTTCTATGAAAAATGTACAGGTGAGTCTCTCATGGATGCCTATAGATTCTGATGAACTGTGACGAATTGATTGATGCTTTTAGGACAATTCATAACCTCTTTGCAGAAACTCTCTTTTTATTCCAGATTAATTTCATTTAATTCAATTAATTAAGTTTAATGAACTGAATTTAAATTCCACAACTTCCGTGGTGAGATTATAAACTTATTCTCCTAATCAATAGTCCAGGCTCTTGAATTATTTGTCCAGTGAAAGATCTACCATGCTACCATACCCCATTTGTTACAGCAGCCCCTTTCTATCTGCCTCAGATAGAAAGTAAACTAGTAGCACCTAAACAAAGCCCAAAATTTAGAATTCCTCAGGCCACTCAATGCATTCTCTCAGTTCAGTCCATTAATGAAAGATAATTCAAGTCCAGCTTCTCCACAAACTCACTTTATTCTCTTTTACAACTCTTCATACAGACACCCAACACCCGCTGCCACCTGTAATATTTTTATATATCCCGGTCAGTTAAACCAAACAATTAACATACAAATTAGGTCTAAAGTGGAAGGTCGCAGTTAACCAATTTCTAACACATTCTGTACTTGTTTAAACCTCATCTGTCTAAAATCCACCGTGGATTAAAATTGGCTCCTAAAGTTAGATTTGGACAAAGGAAATTTAAATATGTGTCTTCTTTCCTAAATACAAAAATAATGGATACTTGTTAAGGGTCAGGGGGAACATGTATCTTGGGAGAATACATTGTTTTGAATCAACGGTGCGCCAGCTGGAGATGGAGAATTGTGTTTTGGTGCATGCCTAATCATAATTTGAGAATCTTTGGCTGATCAGCTTTTTCTATGTCTGTAGCAACATCTTACATTCTTCTCAGCTGAATACACAATGGTCTTTGAACATTCTGGCATGTATGTTATGTGGCTTTGTTTCTAATAACCTGTTGGTAAGTCATGTATTCATGGCTTCCTCTTGTTATCTTGTTTTCTGCCAATATCTAGATCTTTGGAGGAGCCATTTGTAATGAATAATCTGAACCAGCTGTATTGGTGCTCTCTTGTCTCTTTCGGTCTGTATACGCGGGAAACCGATCTTCTGTAGAGTACTAATCCTTGAGGATTCATTGTGTTGTTTGCAAAAATGGGAAAAATCTTCAATAAAAATATATATAAAAAATCAAAGTCTTTTACCTTACCTATCTGACATGGTATAATGCCTATGTTCTGGGAGTTTATCAAATCCAAATGGGACATTTTCGACAGATGTATTTGATTTTGAATCTGATATATACTCTGACAGAAAGAAGGCTATGAACTTCAAAAAAAGCTTCATTGCTTATGAAAAATTTTACATTAGGCTTAAACAAAATCCTCAGCCCTTCATTAGTTTCTACTATGTAGCTAGATATATTCTTATGATGTTAAAAAAGGCAACCTTCTGGCTTGTCACACCTGCCATTGAACTGTAGAGGATCTCTGTCATGTTTTTGCATTTATCTCTGAAACCAGAGAATAGGATGTATTTTAATTCATTCAGCTGAAATGATCAGATTCTGAATGACTGTACCATAAATTGGAACAAGTTTCATTTGATTCATTGGGCTAAATAACAATCGGCCAAATTTGAGCAAATCTCCTTTTCAAATGTAGTTTCAGACTCATTTTAAGATTACACAGCATTGTGCATGTGTGTGACTATGTAGATCTTCCACATTTTGCAATGACATAATCTGACACACATCAATAGCCTTTGCCCATGAGTTGTGTGTGGGAAGATGTTAAAGGAAGCAAGTGCTTACAGTTAAACTGACAGCTTTAAGTTCCCTCAAATGGATGAATACTTCATTATCATCTAAGCAGCAAAGTAGCTGCAATCATAAGCCTGAATTATTTAAGCTTATTCTAACAAAAAATTATCAGAGCTTTGCTGGAACAGTGTTATATAGTCACGAGATATTTGAATGTGAATATATCATCTATTATGAATCAAAAGGAATGAATACTCTCTAGGTTTCAGGATTCAGTCCTTGCACATCTCCCCTGATGACCTCCTCTTTGACATTAGAATTCTAATTGATAAAGCTGTCCTTCTTAAAAAAAAAGTCAGCATATAGCCTGGTGTGTGGATCTACATACATAATGTTCCTGAAGAGATAAGTCCAGCAGGTTCAGACAAAAGATAATTAGAGGAATTCTCACATGAATGCTCCTTGAGGAGAGGTATGACTGAATTATTTTCCTCTTTTGTTTGTTTATTTGTAGATTAATTTGAAATAAGTGGCAGCAGAACAATTAATTGAAAATCGTTATTGCCGAAATTTCACAATTGCAACTTCAGCAAAAGGGGAGTGGATGTTTTCCAGTTGAGGTAGGCAATTTTCATTTTCTTAAAATAATTCTCTTAACAGGACAACACTGCCAATGCAATATACATAAGAATGTAGTGCAAGTTTCTCAAATGTTCACATGGGAATTTTATTAATCAGAATTTGTATCCTTATCTGGAACCATTTCTTTATGTTTCTGAGTTTTGTTGTTATAAGCTTTCCACCATACATATCTTAGACGATGGGTATGGTGGTTAACTGGGTTAGACATTATTGGCAAACCTAGATGGATCACATAAAGCACTTTCAGGACCCTACATGCATTTGTGAAAATTGCTCACTGTTTTTCTGGATCATCTGGAATACAAAGGTAACTCCTGGTTTCTTTTCTTAAATCCCTTTCTGTCTCCTTCACTATCATCTCCAATAACAAGCGTGGCAGCTCATAGATTCCTTTGTCACTACAAGTTTGAGGCTATTCAGTTAGCTATTCAGTCTGATTTGATTTGATTTGATTTGATTTATTATTGCAACATGTATTAGTATACAATGAAAAGTTTTGTTTCTTGCACAGTATACAGACATAAAGAAAGAAAGGGTGCAGAATACAGTGTACAGGCACAGCTAGGGTGTTAAGAATGATTAACTTAAATATAAGATAGATCTGTTCAAAAATGTGATGGTAGCAGAGAAGAAGCTGTTCTTAGGTGGTTGGTATGTGGCCTCAGGCTTTTGTATCTTTTTCCTGATGGAAAAAGATGGAAAAGAGTATGTCCAGGATGCATGGGGTCCTTGATTATGTTGACTACTTTCCTGCGGCAGTGGGAAATATAGACAGAGTCAATAGATGGAAGGCTGATTTGCCTGATGGACTAAGCTTCGTTCACAACCCTTTGTAGTTCTTTGTGGTCTTGGGCAGAGTAGGAGCCATATCAAGCTGTGATAAAACCAGAAAGAATGCTTTCCATGGTGCATCTGTAAAAGTTGGTTAGAGTCATAGCGGACATGGCAAATTTCCTCAGTCTCCTGAGGAAGCAGAGCTGTTGGTGGGCTTTCTTAACAATAATGATGGCATGGTGGACCAGGACAGGTTGTTGGTGATCTGGACACCTAAAACTTTGAATCTGCCAGCCATTTCCACTCTATCCCCTTTGATGTAGACAAGGACATGCCCTCCACTATGCTCCCTGAAGTCAATAACTATCCTTTTGTTTCACTGACATTGAGGGAGAAATTATTGTCATCACATCAGCTCAGTAAGAATTTAGCAACACCAATTTATAATCCAACCGATTTATTTGATAGTAAAAAAGCGAGCTTTCGACTCCTGTGTCTTCCTCAGGCAAATGCAGTGTTCTGGTCAGCAATAGCACACATCAGCACAGACAGTCAGAGATTGCTGATTAGAATGCAAATCCTTACATCTAACCTGCTATTGAAGTGTTAAAGTGGCTAACAATGTGTGTGAAGGGAATCCTGAGCATTGTTAGAGAATTGTGTATTTTCTCCAGACAGCACAGTAAGTGAGGTTTTTTGCTAACCCAGGCAAGTTACGGGGGTTACAGATAGTGTGTCATGAAGCCAAGATCCCTGTTAAGACCGTCCTCATGTGTGCGGAGCTTGGCTATCAGTCTCTGCTCAGCGACTCTGCGCTGTCGTGTATCACGAAAGCCCCCTTGAAGAACATTTACCCGCAGGTCGGAGGCCGAATGCCCATGACTGCTGAAGTGTTCGCCCACAGGAAGGGAACTGTTTTGCCTGGTGATTGTTGAGCGATGCTCATTCATCCGCTGTCGTAGTGTCTGCATGGTCTCCCCAATGTACCATGCTTCGGGACATCCTTTCTTGCAACGTATTAGGTAGACAACGTTGGCCGAGTTGCAAGAGTATGTACCGTGTACCTGGTGAATGGTATCCTCACGTTTGATGATGTCGTCCATGTCTATGATCTGGCATGTCTTGCAGAGGTTGCTGTGGCAGGGTTGTGTGGTATTGTGGTCACTGTTCTCCTGAAGGTTGGGTAGTTTGCTGCGAACAATGATCTGTTTGAGGTTGTGCGGTTGTCTGAAAGCAAGAAGTGGGGGGGTGGGGATGGCCCTAGCGAGATGTTCATCGTCATCAATGATATGTTGAAGACTCCGGAGAAGATGTCGTAGCTTCTCCGCTCCGGGGAAGTACTGGACAACAAAGGGTACTCTGTCCACCGTGTCCCGTGTTCGTCTTCTGAGGAGGTCAGTGCGGTTTATCGTTGTGGCACGTCGGAACTGTCGATCGATGAGTCGAGCGCCATATCCTGTTCTCACGAGGGCATCCTTCAGTGTCTGGAGGTGTCTGTCACGATCCTCCTCATCTGAGCAAATTCTGTGTATACGGAGGGCTTGTCCATAGGGAATGGCTTCTTTAACGTGTCTAGGGTGGAAGCTGGAGAAGTGGAGCATTGTGAGGTTGTCTGTCGGTTTGCGGTACAGTGAGGTGCTGAGGTGACCGTCCTTGATGGAGATGCGTGTGTCCAAGAATGCAACTGATTCTGGAGAATAGTCCATGGTGAGTCTGATGGTGGGATGGAACTTGTTGATATCATCATACAGTTGTTTCAATGATTGTTCACCATGAGTCCAAAGGAAAAAGGTGTCATCAATGTATCTAGTATATAACCTTGGTTGGAGATCTCGTGTGGTGAAGAAGTCTTGTTCAAACCTGTGCATGAAGATGTTGACATTCTGAGGTGCGAATTTGGTCCCCATGGCTGTTCCGTGTGTCTGGACGAAAAGCTGATTGTTGAAGGTGAAGACATTGTGGTCCAAGATGAAGCGGATGAGTTGTAAAATTGTATCCGGAAACTGGCAGTTGTTGGCATTGAGTACTGAGGCAGTTGCAGCAATACCGTCGTCGTGGGGGATGTTGGTGTAGAGCGCCGAGACATCCATTGTGACAAGGAGTGTCCCTGGTTCAACTGCTCCATGTGTGCTGAGTTTCTGTAGGAAGTCCGTAGTGTCAAGACAAAAGCTGGGGGTTCTTTGTACAATGGGTTTCAGGATGCCCTCGATATAGCCGGAGATGTTCTCACACAGGGTCCCATTGCCCGATACGATGGGACGGCCGGGTATGTTTGCCTTGTGTATCTTTGGGAGGCAGTAGAGATCTCCAATGTGGGGAGTACGTGGAATAAGAGCCCGGAGGGTGTTCTGAAGGTCCGGATCAAAGGTTTTGATCAGAGTGTTGAGTTGACGAGTGTGTTCTTTGGTTGGATCTGCTGGTAACTGTCTGTAGTGTTTCTCATTGTTTAGTTGTCGGTACACTTCTTCACAGTAATCTGTTCTGTTCAGTATGACGGTGGCGCCTCCTTTGTCTGCTGGTTTGATGACAATGTTGCGGTTGGTCTTGAGAGCACGGATGGCCTTGCTTTGTGCTTGGGTGATGTTCGGGACTGTCTTGTAAGTGCAGTTGATAAATCTGGTGTTCACGCACCTCCTGATGGCTTGGGCATACATGTCCAGTCGGGGGCAGCGGCCTTCCGGAGGAGTCCAATTGGATTCATTCCTCTTCGGTTGCTGCACTGCAGATACCTCTGTCGGCTGCTCTGGTTCATTAGCTGTCCATCCCACCATCAGACTCACCATGGACTATTCTCCAGAATCAGTTGCATTCTTGGACACACGCATCTCCATCAAGGACGGTCACCTCAGCACCTCACTGTACCGCAAACCGACAGACAACCTCACAATGCTCCACTTCTCCAGCTTCCACCCTCGACACGTTAAAGAAGCCATTCCCTATGGACAAGCCCTCCGTATACACAGAATTTGCTCAGATGAGGAGGATCGTGACAGACACCTCCAGACGCTGAAGGATGCCCTCGTGAGAACAGGATATGGCGCTCGACTCATCGATCGACAGTTCCGACGTGCCACAACAATAAACCGCACTGACCTCCTCAGAAGACGAACACGGGACACGGTGGACAGAGTACCCTTTGTTGTCCAGTACTTCCTCGGAGCGGAGAAGCTACGATATCTTCTCCGGAGTCTTCAACATATCATTGATGACGATGAACATCTCGCTAGGGCCATCTCCACCCCCCCAGTTCTTGCTTTCAGACAACCGCACAACCTCAAACAGATCATTGTTCGCAGCAAACTACCCAACCTTCAGGAGAACAGTGACCACAATACCACACAACCCTGCCACAGCAACCTCTGCAAGACATGCCAAGTCATAGACATGGACGACATCATCAAACGTGAGGATACCATTCACCAGGTACACGGTACATACTCTTGCAACTCGGCCAACGTTGTCTACCTAATACGTTGCAAGGAAGGATGTCCCGAAGCATGGTATATTGGGGAGACCACGCAGACACTACGACTGCGGATGAATGAGCATCGCTCAGCGATCACCAGGCAAAACAGTTCCCTTCCTGTGGGCGAACACTTCAGCAGTCATGGGCATTCGGCCTCCGACCTGCGGGTAAATGTTCTTCAAGGGGGCTTTCGTGATACACGACAGCGCAGAGTCGCTGAGCGGAGACTGATAGCCAAGCTCTGCACACATGAGGACGGTCTTAACAGGGATCTTGGCTTCATGACACACTATCTGTAACCCCCGTAACTTGCCTGGGTTAGCAAAAAACCTCACTTACTGTGCTGTCTGGAGGAAATACACAATTCTCTAACCAATGCTCAGGATTTCCTTCACACACATTGTTAGCCACTTTAACACTTGAATAGCAGGTTAGATGTAAGGATTCGCATTCTAATCAGCAATCTCTGACTGTCTGTGCTGATGTGTGCTATTGCAGACCAGAACACTGCATTTGCCTGAAGAAGACACAGGAGTCGAAAGCTTGCTTTTTTACTATCAAATAAATCAGTTGGATTATAAATTGGTGTTGCTAAATTCTTACTGAGTTCTTACCACCCCAATCCAACGCCGGCATCTGTACATCATCACATCAGCTCACCAGATTCTCTGTCTCTCTTCTGTAATCCTTCTAATCCTTGTTTGAGATCTGACCTGTTACAGTGGTGTCATCATCAGACTTGAAAATTGGTGGAGTATTTCGCCACACAGTCATAGGTGTATAAGGAGTTATAGTAAGGGGCTGAGGACACAGCCTTGTAAGGATGATCGTGGAGGAGGTGTTGTTGCCTAAATTACTGATTGCTGTCTAGGATTTAGCCGCAGAAGGAGGAGCCAAGTCCCAGACTTCAGATTTTGGAAATGACTTTTATAGAAATAATGGTGTTGAAGGCTGAGCTGTCATCGATAAATAGGAGTCTGACATCGGTAGCTTTGTTATCCGGGGTTAAGTGTCGGGTCACGGGGATGGCATCTGCTATGGACCTGATGTGGTAATAGGCAAACTGTAGCGGATCCAATCAATCTAAAAAGCTGGAATTGACTCATGTCAAGACTAACCTTTCAAAGAACTTTATAATGATGGATGTCAGAGTCATTGGATGATAGTCATTAGAGCACACTGCTTGGTTTTTTTTTGGTATGGGGATGATGGCTGTCTTCTTGAAGCAGATAAGGACCTCAGATTAGTATAAAGAGAGGTTAAAGATGTCTCGGCAGCTGGACCACACAGGATCACAGTGCGTGTCCAGGTACCTCATCCGGGCAGTCGCTTTCCATGGGTTGACTTTCGAGAAGGCTGATCTGACGTCTGTGATGGTGACCTCAGACAAGGGTGTGTCCAAGGCTGGAGGCATGCCCTCGCTGACCCTTTGCTTAGAATGGACATAGAATACATTGAACTCATCAGAGAGGGGTGCATTGTTGCCAGTGATTCTACATGGCTTCATCTTGTAGCCTAATATGTCTTGCAGACCTTACAATAGTCAATGAAAGTCTGTGTGGCAAGCCTGGGATTCTAGCATGGTCCTGCTTTTGGCATCCTTGATGGAACTCCCCAGGTCTGACTTGATTTTTTGCATAGGTTAGGATCATCTGATTTGAATGCTTCAGGCCTGGACTTCAGCAAGCAGTGGATATCCTTGTTTCCAGTTAGGAAACACATGGATTTTCCTCTTTGGGACACTATGGAGTCAGTTACTGTAGTGGCATACTCATTCAGCATGGTGCAGAGTTATTAAATATCAACCTGTCCACTGACTGGAAACATTCCCCTAGGAAACCGACATTATACGACTTTATTTAATTAAGATTCTTCTATTTCAATTTTTGCTTGTAAGCCAGGGGCAAGAGCACAGCCTCATGGTCTGATTTGCCAAAGTGTGGTTGGATGATAGAGCAATAAGCATGTTTGATATTTATGTAGCAATTGTCTAGGAAGTTTAGACTCTGGTGGAACAGGAGAGGAGGCATGTTGGTGCTTGGTGGTATCTTGGGAGAATGCCCTTGAACTTGGTCTGGTTGAAGTCCCTGGTCATGAAGAACAAGGTCTTGGGATGTTTCATCTCAAGTCTATTTGTGGTAGTTATGTTTCATTCAGTGCTGTCTTCCCAGATGCATAGGGTGGGATGTAAACTGCTGTCAGGATAACAGAAGTGAACTCCCTTGGAAGGGAGTAGGGGTGGCAAAAGACCAAAGTGGGACCTCTACTGTTTTGGTCTTTTGCCCTAATTCACTGGGCTAAACTTTCTCTAACGTTGCCCCAGCTCCAGCTTGAATGCATCTTTCTCCAGTCTCTCTATTATCTATTTCCCTCTGTATATGCACTTTCCAAGATCACGTTACTGGTGCAACCCTGCTCCTGCTCTCTTGGCTCTACTCCCAGTAATCTGTTCATCATCCAACTTTCCTTCTTGGATGCCAGGTTAGTTGAAATTGTTAATAGCTCTCTGTATGCATTTCAATGGCTTTGAATGGCATGGCATCAACAGCAACCCATGAGCTCTTGTTTGGCATCAGTTAAAAATAGCAGCAAATTGAATGAAACACTATACAAATCTATGAAGATTAGTGGTAAGATTGGACAGATTTTAAGAACCAGTCAAGAATGAGTACATTAAAGATAGAGAAATTTAGAGTATGAAAGAAAGATTGCTAAAAGTATAAGAAATATCAAGAGTTTCTACAATATTTAAATGGGAAAAAGAGTAACTAGACTGAGTGTTGGTTGGAGAGTAAGTTTGGAGATTTAGTAATGGATAAAAAGGAAACAGTGGAAGCTTTGACCAGATATTTCGTATTTGTCTTCACTGTGGTAGACTTGGAAAAGTTACTATTGATGAAAGGGACGAGAGGAATTTAAAACAATCAGGATCCCCAAGGAAAAGATACTGGAAATTTATTGAAGCTGACACATCCCCATATACAATTGCCTAAAACTTAAGGTTCTAAAATAAGTGGTTGCAGAGGTTAAAGAATCATTGATCATAATCTTCTAAAGCCACTTAGATTCTGTGAAGGTCCCAGTGGAATGGAAAATTGCAAGGAAAGGAGGGATACAGAAAGTCAGGAAATAATAGACCAGTTAGTCTGATATCTGCCATAAAGAAATTGCTCAATTTCAATAGCAGGATACTTAGAAAATCATGCTGGGGTCAGACAAAGTCAACATGGTTTGGGGAAAGGGAAATCATGCTTGACTAATGTATTAGAGTTCTTTGATGAAATAACATGCAACGTGGATAAAGGACGACCTATAGTGAGGTGTATTTGAATTTTGAAAAAGACATTTGACAAGGCGGTACGTCAAAGGTTACTGCGCCAAATGAGAGCTCATGATGGAGTGGGTAACATGTTAGCATGGATAGAGAATTGGTTAGTTAATGGGAAGTAGAGAGTAGGGATAAATAGACCTTATTCATGTTAGCAAGCTGGAACTGATGAAGCGCCATGGGGATCAACGCTAAGATCTTGTGGTGTCATGTTTTGTTCATAATGCCGATACGAAATGCTTTGGGATGTATTATTGTATTGAAAGTATGATATAAATACAGGTTGTTGTATTGTCCATTCTCATTGGCAGTGGCGACGGGACATGAATGGCCAAAGAATTATAGCTCTTGTGGTTGGAGCAACAAGGGATGTTAGATTCCTCACTAGACACTAAGACCAGAATTTTACTGGCATGTCCGCCATGAGAATCGGAGAATGGGAAAGTCACCTGAGGCTGGATTTGAACCCGGGTCCCTGGCTCTGTGAGGCAGCAGTGCTAATTGTGCTGCCCTTGAAGCAGACACAATGAAACAGGCTGGAAATATTTAGTACTCAAAATGGAGGATTTCAAGAACTACTGTGACAACAAGATGGCACAATGGTTAGCACTGCTGCCTCATGGCTTCAGGGAGCTAGGTTTGATTCCTGGCTTGGGTCTCTGTCTGTGTAGAGTCTGCATGGGTTTCCTTTGGGTGACAGGAGAATGACAGCAAGGAGCCTCAGTGGGAGCCAAAAAGGAGACAAGAGACTAGATTTGTGTATTTGTTCTTTCAGACCCTCACCTTATATATATTTTTTTTATTTAATAAGCCATTGTTGAAGGCGCAACGAGTTAGCTTCCAATTTACTACACTGCCTGATGCAAAACCCATACATTTTTCATTCCATTCATTTCATAATACACTGTGCCAGAAAACTGCCCATGCATTGAAGATGAAAAATTATCCAAAGGTGTCTGATCCAAACCACTTCTTTTCAAATTTAACTCTTCAAGTTTTGTCACCAATAGATAAGTGGCTGCTTTCATTTTAATAATTACTGCAGCAATTTGGCCTCCTCAATGTGTTAAATCAGTACCATGCCAGGGAACTCATTTACAAGTTTATTTATATAACACTTATCATGATTTCAGTAATTCCTAAATACAGCCAATAATGTTTTTGAAATGTAGTCACTGTTGTAAACACAGCCTTCAATTTATACACAACAAGGCCCCACATATAGCAATGATGACCAGATAATGTCCTAGTAAAGTTGGCTAAGGGATGAATGTTGGCTAAGACACCAAAAGAGCAATCTTGATCTCCTTTGAGCAAATGCCTTTGGATCTTTTATTTCAACTTACAGGGCAGGCATGTTTGAATGTCCCATCTAAAAGAAGGGGAGGCGATGGTCAGTGGTATTATTGCTAGATGTCTAATCCAGAGACTTAGCTAACATTCTGGGGACCTGGGTTCAAATCCCGACATGGCAGATGGTGGAATTTGAATTCAAGTCAAAATAAAATCTGGAATCAAGAATCTACTGATGGCCATGGAATAATTGTCAATTGTCAGAAGAATAAAATATGATCCACTAATGTTCTTTAGGGAAGGAAATCTGCCATCCTGACCGCTTTGGTCTCCAGACCCATAGCAATGCGGTTAACTCACAACTGCCCTCATAGTGCTATGAAGGATAGGTAATAAATGCTGACCAGGCAGTGATGCCTATGTGCCATGATTAGATAAAGAAAGATGAGATCACCAACAATGCAGCACTTGAATGACAGCCTAGTTTTTGTTCTCAAATTACTGCAATGGAACTCAAACCCACAATATTCTGATACAGGCGAGATTTTCACCACTGAACCATGATTGACATTATACACAATTAGTACACAATTGGGCATGCTTCGCTTGAGCAAGTAGACAACTCCTTTCTGCCTCTGCAGATATTGTGGAAATTCCATGTCTTTGGTTCTAATTTTAGCTTCAAAATTACAGTTTAGCAAATGTGCAAATGCCGCCTGCAATGTCAGGATTATTTATAGCACTACTTTACCACCCATTTACCAACTCTTAACAAAACTGCTGTAAAAAAGAGTATTTATTTTTAGTGCTATTACATTCAATTCATACAGAACAGCAATTAATATGGCAGATTGGGCAATTAAAAGGGAAGTGTCCCATGTTGCTGTAGTAACACATCATGGTGCAATGTGTTAACTTCTCAGATGGGACAGTCATTAAGGAAGAGACTCCAATGAGAAAATGGTATATTTTACTTAAAAGGAGATGGCTTCAAATATCCCCAGGTTTTGTATGGTACATATATGGTATGTTGTGAAGTTAATGTCTGTAAAGTTACAAACAAATTGCAAAATGCTAAGAATTCTAAAGTTGCACGGCCTGTTAAAAAAGATAGTTTTCTTTTGTACTTAAGGGAAATTGCAGGTACAGATGGAGGACACAGACTGAAACATTGTATCAAGAGACTAGGCAGTAATGTTGCCAAGACAACAGACTGCTTTTAAAGTTTGTTCAATCAGTTTAAACTAGGCATTTGAATAATAGCAGCCTATCAGATTTGAATTTGGTATTTTGGTAACCTGTAAACCAATCTTATAGTGGGGATGTTGCTATGCCATCAGGAAATTTAAGAGATAGGGTTGTGATAAATTGCAGGAGAAGAACACTTCTACCTGCCATATGACAGCATAGCCCAACTCTGAGACAGAGAGAAACTGGCTGGCTCTTATAGCTGCATTTATGTCTTAAAAAAAGCCTCATTTCAATAGTGAAGGTATCAAATGAAGCTAGAGATTCCAGAAAGAAGAAGGAAGACAGAAATCTCCAAACGATGACAAATTTGGTTATATTTTGAGAGTGATTAAAAATTCTTTTTTGTAGTAATAAGTGGGAATTGTATTTATCTAAACAGCATTCTGTTAGAAAAGTGCTTTTTCAGTTTGTTACTAGTTTAGTTAGCTTGTTCATCGTTAGTTAAATAAATAGTTATTGATTTTACAGAGAAAGTTTTAGCCAGTTATTTTGATTTAATCATTAAAAGTTGCTAAAGCACAAATATTACTACTTTCACAGATTATATAGAGAGGTGCTCCTCTTTGAGCGGTTAAGTGTTAGTTCTCAGAAAGGGGATTAACCTCTCCTTTCATAACAGGTGATAATTTAAAGCTAGGGTCAGATCTTATGGCCTCGCTTGAACAAGACCAGAAATCCCCATCTGACGTCAATGGACATTTCAGTTGTCCCCGCCTTGCCCACTCTGATTCTGTGGCGAGTGAGGTGGCAGAATTCTGGAGAATCTGTGCCATGCTACCCCTTTACAAAGAAGGATTGGGAAAAGCAATTAAAGGCTGTCAGTGATGTTATGAAGAATACATACATTACCATCAGGACACAGTAAGTCTTCCTTATCAGATATATCTACAATATGTACCTGTATGAACATTTGTGTGTTTTTATGCATCTACGGACTTCCTACATTCTCAGAAGACTAAGGCAATTTGGCGTCAGCTACGACTCTCACCAACTTTTTCAGATGCACCATAGAAAGCATTCTTTCTGGTTGTATCGCAGCTTGGTGTGGCTCCTGCTCTTCCCAAGACTATAAGGAACTACAAAAGGTCATGAATGTAGCCCAATCCATCACACAAACAATCTCTCATCCATTGACTGTGTCTACACTTCCTGCTGCCTCAGCAAAGCAGCCAGCATAATTAAGGATCCCAGGCACCCCTGGATATTCTCTCTTCCACCTTCTTCCGTCGGAAAAAAGATACAAAAGTCTGAGGTCACGTACCAACCGACCCAAGAACAGCTTCTTCCTTGCTGCCATTAGACTTTTGAATGGACTTACCTTGCATTAAGTTGATCTTTCACTACACCCTAGTTATGACTTTAACAGTACATTCTGCACACTCTTATTTCCTTGTTTATGAATAGTGTGCTTTGTCTGCATAGCACACAAGAAACAATACTTTTTACAGCGTGTTAATACATGTGACAATAATAAATCAAATCAAATCAAAATCAAATCAAGTTTAACTCAGATGCATTGCCCCCTTTATGCCATCTCCTAAAGTGAATCCTATGCCCAACACTATGAAATTTGCAAACATTCAGCATTTATACAAAACTGCCAACAGTCATCAAAATCAACAAGATATTCAAATTATTCTGTGGTGCAGTGCCTCTAGCCAAGTGCACAGTAATCTGAAATTGGCTCAAGGTTAACAAGGAAAATAAAAGCAGAAATGCGACTGTGCTTGTTTTGTTTTCCATGATACCACATCCCAGTTATCAAGCCTCAGTGACAATACGGGTCTGGTCCTATTATGGTCTTGACTGTTGAAAATTGGTGGTGCTTTCTATGATGCCTGCATCTTATTATTCACTGTACTCAAGGCATATGTAAATATTATAGATGTGCCACCAATCAGGACTTCAAAGGATGGCAGTAGCTTTCTTTTTCTTAATTGATGAAATTACTATTTCTGAAAGACAAGGCATCAATGAATTGTTTCCTTCACTTGTGCATTGCAGGTTGGCTGATGTTTTTAGTATTCCTGTGAATGAATCAGAATGGTAGTAATTCAGGGTTGAAGTAACCTTGACAACCACTGATGATGCAATTGCTTGCAGATGAGTTTCTCTGGAAGTCAATAGCAGCATGCAGTGTGAGCCACTCACAATGATAGCCACATCAAGTCATTTCCTTGGACAATTCTAAGTAAGTGTTCCCTTGGCTGTGTATGCATTTAAAGGATAATAGCAGGTAAATAAAATCCTTTTTTGGAGCACTCCTCTTTTCCTCTACTTCCTCCAAATCTACCAGTAAATCTTCCCATAGTCTTATGCACCCATGGGAGAAATTTATCTCTTAGCACCTATTTTGTGCCTGAAGGCCCACATGATCTAATTTGATTTATCATTGTCACATGTATTGTGATGCAGTGAAAAGTATTGTTTCCTGTGTGCTTTACAGGCAAGGTATACCATTCATAGAGCACACAGAGGAAAAGGAAAGGAGAGGGAGCAGAATATAATGCTATGGTCACAGCTAGAGTGAGAAAGATCAGCTTAATATAAAGTAGGTCAATTCAGAAGTCTGATGGCAGCAGGGGAGAAGCTGGTCTTGGCTCGATTAGTAAATATTCATGCATTTCTCCTCCTTTATGTACCAATAGGGCATCGGCAACTATGGATTTACTTTGCATTGGTTCATAATTATGCTTGACATAAGTACTATGGTAATTTGTCATTGCCTTTTGCAGTATGACTGACCAGAAAACTTTCCTGCTCTTACCACCTGCCATTGGGGAGGGATTTACATACTAATCATCAAAATGTTTGGCCACGTTATTCATGTATCATCCATGGCCACCAAGTCCTATAGTGGGGTTTGAACCTGGAACTTCAAGCCCAGAGGTAGGGACATTACCATTACACACAGACCTCTCTAACAGGTGGAAGCCTATTTAAATATGCAAATCGGAGTGTTCTGTGGTTGTAAGAAATGAGGTGGAGATGTTGGCGTTGGACTGGGATGGGTGCAGTAAGAAGTCTTACAACACAAGTTAAAGTCCCAACAGGTTTATTTGGAATCACAAGCTTTGGGAGCACTGCTCCTTAATCAGGTGAGTGGAGCTAGATTCACAAACATGGTATATATAGGCAAAGACACAATTGCAAAATAATTATAGATTGGAATGTGAAGAATTGTTGGATTGCGAGTCTTTACAAATAATCAAGTCTTTACAGATACAAACTGTGGGCGTGGAAAGAGAGATAATCGTAGGTTAAAGGGGTGTGAATTGTCTCAAGCCAGTACAATTAATAGGATTTTGTAAACCCAGGCAGTATGGTGGAGGTTACAAGTAGTGTGACATGAATCCAAGATCTTGGTTGAGGCCGTCCTCATGCGTATGAAACTTGGCCATCAGTTCTCAGCGATTCTGCATTGTCATGTGTCTTGAAGGCTGCCTTGGAGAACACTTACCCGAAGATCAGAAGTTGAATGCCCTTGACTGCTGAAATGTTTCTCGACTGGAAGGAAACACTCTTGCCTGGTGATTGTTGAGCAGTGTTCACTCATCCATTATCATAGCATCTGTATGGTCTCACCAATGGAGACATCCTTTCCTGTAGTGTATCGCATATTCAACATTGGCTGAGTTGCATGAGTATGTGCCATGCACCTGGGTGTGCCGGGTTATAAGAAAGCAGGTGGTGAGAAGAGAAGTGAAAAATGATTATTTCTAGGGCCAGGGAGAGCAGATTTGTTTCTCAAGAACAATGTGGCTTGCTGATTTCTCCTAGAACTGTCCTTCCTAGCCTATCTTCTGGTGCTGTCCAAGTTGTTCCCTGAGGCTTCCTATTACCACATTATCCAGAGTAAGGTGGAGTAGAATATACATTTGCTGTTTGCAGCTTATTGACTGCCCTACATTGGTTTGCATGTCGTAACAGTACTACTGGGCACTGGCTGCCCTGCGGATTTCGTACCCACTTCAAGTTGCAGAGCCCCCCCAACATGGTTTCAAATTCTCGGTGAGAAACCAAAAATGTTTGTTCCGAAGTGACGCACTAAACAATCAGAAACTGCACAGATAATAAATAACTTTCTGCCAAAAATAAACCCTGCAGTAAAGCAGTTCAATAACAGAATATAAAACCATTAATTAAAGCTGCATTGTGCCACATCAAACCACTTAGAATTCCAAAGCGGGACTGAGCAATCCGATTTATATGAGCAAATTATATACAAAGTGTATTGCCTGTATCCTCGACAATAAATTGTATAAATATCATCGTAGCTGCATAATTAGATATAAAATTAATTTTCATTAGGAAGTGCATCTGCCCATCATCCATCCAATCACTGTTTATATTTTCAGTTAATAATATCCCATATACACACATTTTCCGAATCACAGGATTGCTACAGCTCAGGAGGTAGCCAGCATGTGTGTGGCCTCTCAGAATGAGAAATATATCACTCACTCACCTTCTGGAAGGGGAATACTGTACCATCCATGGAATCTATATTTCCTTCTCAGAGATATACTGATGGCCTCAGTCTTGACACATAAACATTCTTTCGAAATATCAAGATCTACATAAGAGAACACAAACATTGAGAGGTTATGGGCTTCATGTTTTCTCCCTCCAACACTGGCTGATGTAGAGCTCCAAATGTCCAGTGGTGGATATTGTGTCTTATGTGTTTCCCAGATACAGTCTTGTGCCCAGCATTCATTCACTTTGTTGAAATACCAGACTCATCATCGGCAATCATTCTCCTGCTCTATAATCCAGCCACTTCTAGAGCCTCCTTCCCATGCTGGGATCAGAATATAAGAGTCAGGGAGGCCTCTAGCAGTCTTGGCCCTCTTTGTTATTGACACGTTATTATTTATCCTGAAAAGACACTTCTGCACTCGAAGGAAAAAGGGTCAGCACAGTAAGAAGTCTCACAACATCACGTTAAAGTCCAACAGGTTTATTTGGTAGCAAAAGCTACTAACTTTCAGAGCGTTGCTTTTTCATCAGGTGAGTTCACAAACATGGCATTTAAAGACACAAACTCAATTTATAAAATAATGGTTGGAATGTGAGTTTTTACAGGTAATCAAGTCTTAAAGATACAGACAATGTGAATGGAGAGAGGGTTAAATACAGGTTAAAAGGATGTGTATTGTCTCCAACCAGAACAGCTAGTGAGATTTTGCAAGGCCAGGCAAGTCATGGGGATTAAGATAGTGTGACATGAATACAAGATCCCGGTTGAGGCCATCTTCAGGTGTGCAGAAGTTGGCTATGAATCTCTGTTCAGCGACTCTGTGCTGTCGTGTGTTGTGAGGCCACAAAAACAGGGGTTGGCGAAAACAGCTGACTGGCTGCTGCTTTAATATACCTGCCACTCCCCTGTGCCACTCTCTCCACATTGGATTTGGTACTGGGTGATGAACTAAGCCAGGTGTTAGATTTGGAGATAGGTGAGCACTTTGGTAATAGTGACCACAATTTAGTTATGTTTACTTTAGTGATGGAAAGGGCTAGGTATATACCGCAGGGCAAGAGT
This sequence comes from Sphyrna mokarran, assembly GCA_024679065.1. Lineage (NCBI taxonomy): Eukaryota > Metazoa > Chordata > Chondrichthyes > Carcharhiniformes > Carcharhinidae > Sphyrna > Sphyrna mokarran. The sequence goes on along the minus strand of JAGIQG010000012.1, from coordinate 49,383,573 downwards.
TATAGGTGGGGGAAAGGAAATTACGATTGATTAGACAAGATTTAGGATGCATGGGATGTGGAAGGAAATTGCAGGGAATGGACACAATTGAAATGTGGAGCTTGTTCAAGGAACAGTCACTGCATGTCCTTGGTAAGCATGTACCTGTCAGGCAGGAAGTGGTCAAGTGAGGAAACCATGGTTTACTAAAGAAGTTAAATCTCTTGTGAAGAAGAAGAAGGAGACTTAAGTGAAGATGAGACTTGAAGGCTCAGTCAGTTAGGGCATTTGAGAGTTACAAGATAGCCAGGAAGGACCTAAAGAGAGATCTAAAAAGAGCAGGAGGACACATGAGAAATTTTTGGCAGGAAGGATCAAGAAAAATCCTAAAGCTTGACATACCTAAAGTAGGTATGTCAAGAATAAAAGAATAACTAGGGTAAGATTAGGGCCAGAAAGTTGTGCATGGAGTCTAAAGAGATAGGAGAGGCACTAAATGAATATTTTTCATCAGTATTCACACAAGAAAAAGATAATGTTGTTGAGGAAAATACTGAAAAACAGGCTTTTGGACTAGGTAGGATTGATGTTTATAAGGAGGAGGTGTTAACAATTCTGGAAAGTATGAAAATAGGTAAGTCCCTGGGCCAGATCGGATTTATCCTAGGATTCTCTGGAAAGCTAGGAAGAATATTGCACAGCCTTTGGCTTTGATCTTCATATCGTCATTGGCTACAGGTATAGCTCCAGAAGAATGGAGGATAACAAATGTTGTCCCTCATTCAAGAAAGGGAGTAGAGATAACCCTAGTAATTATAGATCAGTGAGCCTAACTTCTGTTGTGGGCAAAGTTTTGGAAAAGATTATAAGAGATAGGATTTATAATCATCTAGGAAGGAATAATTTGATTAGGCATTGTGCCTCACTAACTTTATTGAGTTCTTTGAGAAGGTGACCAAAGAGTGGTTGAGAGTAAAATAGTTGATGTGGTGAAAATGGATTTCAGTAAAGTGCTTGACAAGGTTCCCTATGGTAGACTACTGCAGAAAATACAGAGGCATGGGCTTGAGGGTGATTTAATGGTTTGGATCAGAAATTGGCTAGCTGTAAGAAGATGGGTGGTGGTTGTTAATGGGAAATGTTCATCCTGGAGTTCAGATACTAGTGGTGTACCACAAGGATCTGTTTTCTGGCCAAATGCTTGTCACCTTTACAAATGGACTTGGATGAATGTGTAAAAGGATGGGTTAGTAAATTTGTGGATGACACTAAAGTCGTGGAGTTGTGGACAGTGCAGAAGGATGTTGCAGGTTACAGAGGACATAGATCAGCTGCAGAGCTGGGCTGAGAAGTGGCAAATGGAGTTTAATGTAAAAAAGTGTGAGGTGATTCACTTTGGAAGGAGTAACAGGAATACAGAGTACTGGGCTAATGGTAAGATGTGATGAGCAGAGAGATTTCGGTGTCCATGTTCATAGATCCCTGAAGGTTGGCACCCAGGATTGTTAAAAAGGTGTATGGTGTGTTAGCTTTTATTGGTAGAGAGATTGAGTTTTGGAGCCAAGTGGTCATGTTGCAGCTGTACAAAACTCTGATGCGGCCGCACTTGGAGTACCGTGTACAGTTCTGGTCGCCATGTTATGGGAAGGATGTGGAAGCTTTGGAAAGGGTGCAGAGGAGATTTACCAGGATGTTGCCTGATATGGAGGAAGGTCTTATAAGGAAAGGTTGAGGGACTTGAAGCCGTTTTCGTTAGAGAGAAGAAGGTTAAGAGATGGCTCAATAGAGGCTTACAAGATGATCAGAGGATTAGGTAAAGTGGACAGTGAGAGTCACTTTCCTCGGATGGTGATGGTTAGCACGAGGAAACATAGCTTTAAATTGAGGGGTAATAGATATTATTGTATTACCACATGCAAGTTCCAAAGAGGGAAACAATATGGAGGACAAAGAGAAGGAAGTCGCTGATAAATTTCCGGTACTACAGTCAAAATCAGGGAAAGATTCAATGGCTGCCAACCTCTTCTGCAATCTCTGGCTTTCATATCCAGGTGGGAGGATCTTTCCTCACTGTCTTTTAGAAAGGGCGCCTCCTGCCTTGCCATTGTAACCTGGTGGAAACCTGCAGGGAGATATTGCTGACATGAGGGCCCCCTCAGCATCATCGCTCTGCAGCAACCTCACACAGACCATGCCTTGGAACCTTCAGTTGTGCCATAGAGCTGGAGGAGTCCCCAGGGATCTGCAGCACTGTTGATGGGCCGTCTTTAGTAACAAGGCTGCAGCCTGACAGGCCTTTCAACATGACACCAGCACCTTCCTCTGAGTAAGGTGATGCCAGCATGGGTATGCCTGCCCCTTGCTCATCAATTAAATGGGCCCCACTCCCTCCAGGGCATAAATGGGTTGTTCGCTGTGTGATTTTGTTATTCAGATGCAAGACATTTGTGCAGAAGCAACATCTGTTTCCAATCCTGTAATCATGACCCGCGCCATCCAAATAAAATTGGCTGCACTTGTAGGAAAATCCTTGAAGATGCTGAATAAAAATTGCACACAGATTCGGACAGTTCACAAAGAGCACTTGAAAGATGATTGAAGCGTAAAATATAGAGCTCCCTTACTGCATCACTCCTCCTTCACATAGCCAATTAAATCTCAGATTAATCCTTCAGCCATAAAACTAAGGAAACAGCTATGTTCTATTTTGGTGTTTTGAAAATGTTATTTGGCACCAGTTTTACAGAGTTCACATTATAAGTGCATGGCATGCTTGAAAAGCACCAGCCAGTATCAATGATTTTTCTTTATACATGGAGGTGATGTACTTTGAAGAATCTGGCCTTTCTAATAGTTGGAGTGTTTTCAATAGCAGCACACATAAAATAATGAATGTGTCCTTCAGACACCACCACGAAATAACTTAAACTTCACCAGGACAAATTCCGCACCCAGTCAAGCCGATAACTCTGTGAAGTCTGACTGCTGAATGTTCATTCAGGGTTGTAAATATCAATTTGTCTCCAGAGCGAAAGGCAGTGTCACTGCCACACTTTATTTGTTGGGACAACTTGCCATCTAATATTTACAGTCAAGGACTGTGATAAAATTAAGTTTGAAAAAACAATAGTTATTCTCCATATAGGTGCAACTTCCATCTGAAAGAAGAGAGAGTGACTGAAGGAAACTGGGATCAAAACAGGAAAAAGTGGGGGACAAGGAAAATGGAGTGATAAAGTACAACATTTTGGGCTGAATTTCACCAAGTGCTTAAGGACACAAATTATCCCTGCCTATATTAAACTCAGCCCAAATTGTTGTCTCTTTTTATCATCCAGTTTGCTGTCTTTTTCTTCTTTTTCTCACATGATTTCTTAACAATTTGACCTGCGACATTCAAAGATTTTTGAATAAATAATCCCAAGTTCTTTTGCTTTTACTTCTGGTTTAGATGTGTTAAACACATCAATCATCTCAGTTCCAGGATATCACTGCTGAAGATCCTCAGGGTAGTTCCCTCGCTTGGATCAACCATCCTCAACTGCTTTATCGACCACCTTTCCTCCATCACTAGGCTGGAAATGGACATGTTTGCTGTGGATTGCATGATTACCAATTGCATGCTCTCCATGGACAGCACCATGCTGCTGGACCCACGGAACCCTCTGTGCCCCTGCCTTGGTTCAGTATTGCACCAGGAGCTTCCTCCATGGTGCCACACACCAATGTCCATCGGGACAACACAGTGCTGCGGGACCTATGCAATCACTGCGACGAAGATCCGAACTGGGAGTGGAGTGCGATCTTAGGAGGGATGGTGACCTGATGAGGATGGGAGGGGATGGGGGCAATGTGGCAGAAGAACTGTCCAAGGAGTGGGGATAGGGCAGAGGTGCATAAAGGCAACCAGAGGGCAAGGAGGTGGATGAAGACAAACAAGGAAAGGGAAAGGGAAGCTTGAGGGGAGAGAAACTGGACCCTGACAAATTTGCATGAAAATCTCACAAATAAGAGGGTTAAAGTGATACTGCATTGTTTAATGAAGGTTCTCTTTACAACTGTCTGAAAGCATGTGGTCAATTGATTTACAAACTCCTTGCTTGGTGTCCTCCTGGATCACTATTTTCATATGGCTGACAGTGAAATGAGATAACTCTATCATATATCCCTCCATTTTCTTCCTCACGTTATCAATGTATGAAAATAATCACATCACTTAAAATTCTAGCTTACTTCCATTTAATATTGTATTTTCAAATAAAAATGTCACTTTTTGATGACACCATTCACATTGTCGTGACAGTCGATCATACTCCCAAATTATATACGGACATATTGGACTTTTAAATAAAACATGCTTTTTACAAGTAGGACATATAAGCAAAAACTGACTGAGACTGTAAAGTAATAATTTGCAGGAATTTTGGTGATTACATTTGACCAACTAATCCAGAGAGAACAGAATGTCGCATCCTTTTTCAGATAGAGACATTTCAAAGAAAAAGGTGCAATGCAAAAACTGAACAGTAAACTCTTGTAGAAATATTGGAAACTGATTATCATCCCAGCAAGAACCATCTCCTGTGAGTTATATCCCACCCATGCTTGTGTTTTTCTCCTTCCAGGAATACACAAGAAAAGAGGCTAAAAAAAACAGCTGCAACTGTGATCTCTGTTTTCTAGTCTGCTCTTCTAATTCTATTTTACTGGTGTATGCTGAAAGACATTGACGAGGAACCCCTATACTGGCAGCTCTCTCCCTCTTGCTGGAAGCAAATCAGAAAAATCAAAGTCAAAAAGGAAGCAGGACAACTTCTCTTAGGTAACTTGCAGAACCAGGAATCTGCTCATCTGCCAAAGCTAGTACTACCGGAATCATCCAATATAATGGCCACAAGTTTCACCATCATGGACAAGCCAAAGACTGTTTTGAATATCATTTTAACTTTTATTTTTGGATTCACTTCTCATTTTAATCTGTATCTAGTTAGGTTGCAATTTATTATTTTCTTCTCACATTTTAGTAACTAATAAACTCATTCTTTCTGTAACTTAAGAAAATCTGGTTCATTTGGCTCCTTTTAAAAGATAAATATGTTTGGACTGGGAAAAGGTATCCACAAGGCAAGGGAACCTTTTAAAATTAACCTTGTTAAAACGAGCCGACAGGTTTGAATGAAGAAGGGGAGCCAGTTCATCCCTCTGCTGTCAGGAACATAAGAATTTGGGAGTATTCCATCCAGAATCATAACAAATTGGAGGACCTCACTGGGGAATGAATGTTAACAACATTGACATTCATTTTAATTATGCCACTTGAAGGTGAACCTGTCCCCAGTCTTGCACAAAACTAACAAGGAAGATTCAGACTTGAAATGAGGCAAGTTAAATGGAACAGCTCTATTTATGTGTTACTTGAACATTAGAATGCCTACAGAACAGAAGAAAGCCATTCAGCCCATCGAATCTGCACCAACTCTCTGACAGTGTATCTTACTCTTTCCCAACCGTATCCCTATAACTCCACATATTTACCATGGCTAATCTATCTAATCTATGCATCTTGGGACATGAAGAGGCAATTCTAGCATGCCAATCTACCTAACCTACACAACTTTGGATTGTGGGAGGAAACCGCAGTACCCAAAGGAAATTCATGGAGACACAGGGAGAAAGTGCAAATTCCACATACAGACAGTCACCTGAGGCTGGATTTGAACCTGGGTCCCTGACACTGTGAGGTGGCAATGCTATCCATTGTGCCAACATGTCACCCATCATCTTTGTTTGACCATGATTCCTCAATTAATTGTTTGATACAGATTTTAGACATGATAATTTATTGCCAAATAACGGAATAAAAATTCCAGGGACTGTCAAGATTTCTGTTTTTGTTGGTTAATCAAAGAGCAACACAGAATAATTCTGAGTTTGGAACATTTTTCTCCCTCTAAATGAAGTTGGAAATATTATTCGGAAAATATTCCTTAACTTTTAGTGAAAAAGCACAGATTAAACTGGAACAAAATGAAATGTGTTAATGACATTTTCATTACAGGTAAAGTACACTAAAAATGCACACAATAAAATACTAAAATCTGACAGATGAATGGAATACGCTGAATATTTGTGAATAGCAGAAGATTGTAATTTGCTTGAAAAATTCAAATAATCATCAGATGCTTTCTAAGTGTTATCAGAACTCAAGGTCAGATTACACTCTTCAACATGCTTGCATCTGCCTTTTCTTCTCCAGTAGTATATGCTGTACATGCTGTTTCCTCTAACCTGCGATGAAATAAGAAATTGGAAACATTTCAATTCAAATCATGTAGTACATATGTTATTATGTACAATGGCACCTCAGTAGAAATCACACATGTAATCAGGCAAACCTGCTGTGGAACAGAACTGTTAGATAATATTAACTAATAGAATATTTATTTGTAAATGGGGTACATCATATAGAATAACATAGGTTTTTCTTCTTTCTGACGAACTTACTGTTGTTTTTCTGGAGCCAGTGTGCAGGAGGTGGTAGTAGTGTTCTGGTAAGGTTTAAAGGTCTTGATGAAGGAAGGAGCCTTGTTCTTACAGCATCAGAGAATCATAGAATCCCTACAGTGCAGAAGGAGGCAATTAAGACCATTGAGCCTACGCCAGCAGCAATCCCACCAAGGCCCAATCCCCGTAACCCCAGCTAGTTATCCTGCTAATCCCTCTGATACTAAGGGGCGATTTAATATGGTGAATCAACCTAACCTGCACATCTTTGGAGTATAGGTGGGAATTGGAGCACCCAGAGGATATTCATACAGAAATAGGAAGAATATGCAAACTGTACACAGTCACCCAAGGCCGGAGTTGAACCTGGGTCCCTAGCACTGTGAGGCAGCCATGCTAGCCACTGTGCCAACATACTGCCCCACACTATTACGTGCTGATGGCACACTCTCAGCTAAGGTTCTTGGTGGGAGACTTCTGTTTGAGCTTCGAGTGCTTCAGCTCTTTTAGCTTTCTTGCTGTCCTTACAATGCTGGGAAATTTCGCTTGCACTGCTGGAATCCCATTCGAAAATAGGGATCTCATTTGCCTGATAGCATCCTGTAAAGTGTCTTAGGATGTGTTAAAGGTACAATACAAATGCAAGTTGAGGATTTTAGGAAACCATCAGGGCATATCCAATAAGGCCCAATGCAGGAAAATTGACAAGGAAGGGTGGATATGGGGACAGCAGATGGAAGTTGGCATTTTACTCTGAAGTAGAATGCTTTTTCTCCCCTCTAAGTATTGCTAGGGTATTTGACAATAGAGGCACCACAATTGACATACGTATTTTTCAGCGAGGTTAATTGAATAGGATGGAGAATGACAACCTTGACTGAAATCCCCAGCTTCTCCAAACCCAGCCTTCTGAACCAAAAAAAGCACTCCTATTGGGGGTTACAGTTAAATCAGCATAGCTCCCAGGACCGATACCTGCCTAGTTTAATTAAAATTAGATTTAATGGTAAAAATAATTCAATTATCCAAAAAATGTGGCAAGTGGCATATGTGACAATATATCATTTCTTTGGTTTGTGTTATTCAGAACAATAGAAATGTTTAATAAATGTATGTAGACAAGTACTGCAGGAGGATGTGCAGAATATCACTATTGACAGCCATTGAATTTAGTTCATGTGTGACTAGAAAGTAGATTCTGTCTCCTCATTACACCTACTAAAGCTGGCTTTAAAGGTCACCTTCCAGATCATTTTAGGAATTCTAAGAGCATTTTTTTTTAAAAATGAGAATATAATTTCCAATAACAGTAATTATCTAAACATTAATCACATCACATCTGAATCTCACAGGAGCTGGATGAGGCATGTGATCTAATTACCTTTCACTATCTCCTTGACACAAGAAAGTATTGTTTCAGGCTCTGTGATGGTTTTATTTAGACTTAAGCAACAAATTATAATGTAGCTGCATTTGCAAAGATCACAGACGATACAAGAGTGCCAAATCATGTCATTTCCCCTTTATATTTACTTCCTAAAAAACTTTTATTACTGCTTATTCAATAATTTTCTACAAAGTCAGCTTATTATCTATTCAGCAAGGCAGCTCACTTGCCATTTCTATTCTGTAGTTTATCATTTGTGTCAAAGAATTTGTTTGTATTCATTTTTCTCCTTTTATTTAGCTGATGAAAAACTATCAATGGCATTTTCATCTTAAAGTGGCAATCAGCATTTAATAGTATACCGTGTTCAAGGAGAACTGTATAGTGAACTGCTTTGGAAGGAGGAGAACAAAGATGGAGAAAAACGACATATTATTCTAGATAGAATAATTTTGTAGTCAATCGACAATTATGCTGCTTGATGGATTATACACCATAGTAATTTAAAAAAAAGTGTTCACCAAATATTTCTGACCTGGGCAGTGTGTCTTTTGAAAGCTGCTTATTGGAGTTTAGTCTAATGACTCTTTCTTAATATGTAGAGAGATAGAGGGAGTGATCTTACCGGCAATCAGAGGAGGTAGAGGAGGTGATGTCCGGAGTAGTGGGACAGTGACAATTTCCAACTGCATATGAACTATTACAACAGTGCGATGACAGATCAAGCTCATACGCAATGAAGCCCTCTAGCAGTCATCAGCTGGCTTCCCGGCATGAATGGACTCCATCCACTGTCCCTACTGGCGAGTATCACACTTTACTGATTTTTTTTCTCTCAGCAGTTAGCCCTAATGGGGCACTGTGACCCAGAAAGCAATGGGTGCTGAGTTATTGGTTACTGGACTGAATCCCCAGTGACCGTCAGCATATCTCATATATTTTTAGATTTTTTTTCCCCACGTCTGTTCAACTTTTATTTATTCAAGAACAGTATAGTGAGCCTGATTTTACCATTACGTTGCATGCATTTAAATTGACTTAATGGGCTGCACGCCCAGCTTCCAGCACTTCCCCCTTTATTGCTGGGTTCACGCAACCAGAATGGGTGTGGAACAGACATGGTCCATAGAAATCCAATTCGGGCACTCCATGCGGAGGTAGGTACCCAGCTTCCGATGGTTCTCTGCATGAGATTGGTGGGAGGAGAAGGAGGAGGGTCTGCTGTCACTCTGCCTAATATTGGTGAGGGAGAAGAGAAGATCTGCTGCCACTCTGCCTGAAATCAGAGGCGGGGGAAATGGTGGGGGGGGGGAGTCTGCTGCCATTCTGCCTGAGATCGATTGAGGAGAAGGGGAGAAGGGGCCATGATCAGTCTGGGTGGCGGGAGTTGGAGGAATAAGGGGGTCAGTAATGTTGTGGGGGTGGGGCAATGTCTGTGGGGGCCAAGGGGGTGACATTATCCGGCCCAGGAGGAATGTGGCAGGGGAATGGCATTCTAACATTTCTTTTCTGAGCATGTGCAGACAGAGGCGCTGATTGGAGCTGCAGGATTTCAGGTATATTAAGGCCCATCCACAGGCTTGTGCAGCATGATTCGGAATCACTGATATTTCTGCAGTTTCAAGTCTGCCCTGCACTTCGAACCAAAATGGTAAAATAGGGCCTAGTGTCTGCAAGCTCACCCAAACTATCGCCGAATTTTCCCAGCCTGCCATGGGGATCGTAGTGGATGGGGGTACATACAGAACATGCAATGGTTAGTGACCTCGGGTGGAATTTTCTGGTCTTGGGGCTAGCAGAGCTGGAAAATCCTGCCGAATGGGTATGATTCTCTCCTGTTTTCATGCCCGTTCAGCACCTAGGATGTTATTGGTAAGATCACCCTCAACCTCTCTATTCTTATTTAATATTCAAATTCTCACTATGCATGTACTGTTTTAATTCAGCTGGCTACATTTACATATTCCATGAGATGTATTAAGCTAGTTATTAAGGCCTGAAAGTGCTATGCTGACCCAGCCAGGTTCACTGGGTCATTGGGTGAACTTGAATTGCATTGACCAGGCAGGTACAGGAAACACAACTTCTCCATGTCTAATGCCTGCTTGTCCCATGCAGACAGCACATCTCTCCATCATTGAGACCATCCTCTGCACTTTGCCAGGGGGTTAGTAATGTGTTTTACTCCTCTGAGATATACACAGATGACACCTTATGCCTGAACGGAATTTAGTTTACCATGCTTTCAAAATGTTTGCATTCTCCTGCTTTCAGCTGCTTGCTTTTTTCTTTCTCAGTCTCCACATTCAGTCTTGACCAACAGCACAGAGAACAATTAGTGGGCACACACAATCAAACTCCGAACAATTGTACCATAGGCGGGATTTTCGAAACATGTGAAATTCCCATCTGAGCTCAACAGGCCTTAAAATCCTCTGTCAAATTTTCTGTGTCACTCGCTTTCATTCCTGCAGCAAGTGAAATGGGAAATTTTCAGCCCATATCTTTTGTCCCTTATAAAACTAAAATACCTTATTTTAAATTTAATCTTCCAAAAGATTGCTATATGCATATTGAGTCAATACTTAGAGTTCTGCTTATCAATTTTCTCTGAGTACGGAAATAGTCTCTGAGATATAAAGGTTATAGACAATGACACTGAGATGTATAAACCTAAGGTTTTGATTCTGCAAGATCACCTGAATGAGGCAGATGATCAATATCGCAGTTGCTTATTGGGAAAGATCATTTATCATCATAATCACTATCTTCAAAATATTCTGGCCAGCTCTCCATCAAGTATCTCACATTACACTTTATGTTGTCACCCAACAGATCATAGAATCACGACTATGTAGAAGGAGACCATTTGGCCCATTGAGCCTGCACCGACAACAATCCCATATCCCATGTATTTACTCTGCTAGCCCCCTTGATACTAAGGGGCAATTTAGCATGGCCAATCTATCTAACATATGCATCTTTGGACTGTGGGAGGAAACCAGACCACCCAGAGGTAACCCACGGGGAGAATGTGCAGACTCCACACAATTACCCAAATTGAACCTGGGTACCAGGCACTGTGAGGCAGCAGTGCTAACCACTATGCCACCGTGCCACTGTGCCTTAGTACTGAAAAATCACTCAACTTGGGAGCGAGAAATTGCTTGAGCTGTTTTAGTCCTGAAAGTGACTGTGCAATTTTATGGTTGCAATTTGGTTGTTTGATGCAAACCCAATTTCTTTCTTCAGGTTATGGTTTCCTTTCGTGAAGTATGCATTCCATTCTTGGAGTCCATTACAAAGAATGAAATTGCGGGGTACGTAGGAATGCATAGTAAAATAGAGCTGAGTCAGCACGGCTTTATCAAAGGGAGGTCAGGTCTGACAAATCTGTTAGAATTCTTGTGGAGGTATCAAAGAATTTAGACAAAAGAGAACCGTGGATGTGATTTATTTGGATTTCTAGAAAGTCTTTGACAAGGTGCCTTACGGGAGGCTGCTAAATAAGCTAAGAGCTAATGGTATAGAGGCAAGGTACTGGCATGGATCAAAGATTGGCTGACGGACAGAATAAGTCTCACAACACCAGGTTAAAGTCAAACAGGTTTGTTTGGTAGCACAAGCCACAAGTCACTAGTTTTTGGAGTGCTTCTCCTTCATCAGGTGAGCTTATTTTCTCACTGTGGTCTTACTGTGTTTACTCCAGTCCAACATCAGCATCTTTATATCATGACAGACAGAAGGCAGACAGTGAAGGATAAGGGGTCCTTGGAAGTCAGGATTGGCACTTCAGTCAAAATGTTAGTGAACTTCAAAATGTCAACCTATCCATCAGTCAAAAGACCTGTGGGGTTAGGTGGATTGGCCTGCTAAAAAATTGCCCCTTAGTATCTGGGGATTAGCAGGGTAAATACCTGGGGTTACAGGAATAGGGCCTGGGTAGGATTGTTGTCTGTGCAGGACTGATGGGCTGAATGGCCTTCTTCTGTATATAGGGAGTCTATGATTCTAGACAGACACTCACTAGTATTCTACTGTCCTGCCTGCCATGGAACCAGAGCAGGCAATAGGCAGATAATGGAAATGTCTGTTGTATTTAGTGGGATTTTTCAGTCTCACTCGAGCGGCGCTGTAAAATCCCACCTACTGTGTGAAAAATTTAAGCATAGTTGAGACTTTCGTAAGAAGTGTAGCAATTGAATCATTCAGCCCCAAAATGATTTATTTTAATCCATTTTATTGAAAGCAAAACATTACAGCAATATAACTAAAGACATATTTTGGGAATTCCAAGTTTAACTGGTTTTTGATATTTAAGATTTGAACATTTGAAAAATCAATGTAAAAATAAACATATTGGTCTTTATCCAGCATATTATTATTTTCCAAAGGAGGAGTAGATAGCACCTTATTGAAGAAGCAAGCTGGTTTATGAATGTTTAAACCAGCACAGATACAGAAAAATTGTGGGCATTGTTATTTCTAACTTTCTACAGCACAAGCATTTCATACACAGGGAGTGGACTTTGGTCTGAGGTCTAGGTGAAGGATAAGATAAAAATTTTATGATCCACCGTCAATTTCTCAGAAACATGCTCTGAAAGTGGTGGAATTGCAAAGGAAATTCATCAGCAGGCCAATGTTATTAGAATCTTCATTGTTTACTCAGAGAAGAACACAAACAGTAATTGGCTCCTATGAAATCTGAATGGGAAACTATCAAAATGGTGCATGCAGAGTCAAGCTTTTGCTGGAATTTCTGATTTCATGAACTTGGTGGCATTGTGACACAGTGGTTAGCATTGCTGCCTCACAGTGCCAGGGACCCGGGTTCAATTCTGGCCTCGGGTCACTGTCTATGTGGAGTTTGCTATTCTCCCTGCCTCCGAGTGGCTTTCCTCTGTGTGCTCTGGTTTCTTCTCTCACTCCGAAGGTGCGCATATTAGATTGACTGGCCATGCTAGATTGACCCTTAGTGTTAGAGGGATTAGCAAGGTAAATACGTGCGGTGATAGATATAGGGCCTGGGTGGGACTGTTGTCGATGCAGGCTTGATGGACCGAAAGGCCTCATTCTTCACTGTAGGGATGGTATGATTCCAAATCATCTCCACATAGCACTTGGCCAGCTTATTCAGTATGGAAATAAAGTCCAGCCAGACCTTCAATATATTTAATAGGAAAGAACATATCAAATGAAATTATTATTTTTTGTATATACAGCATGTCTCTTTGTCAATTGTGATGCAGACTGCATCATTGTGCTTCCAGCAGACTGACTGTACAGTAACCTCAATCACCACTATTCAGTCTCATAAAAGCACTTCCATATGACATGAAATTGCCTTAGGTCTAATGAAGATGTACTGAGCCTGGGTCAGAAACTGAAAGCATAATATAATTACACTGTTCTTTCTACTTTACGTTGCAGACAGCAACAATGAAATTCCTAAATTCCTCTTGCTTTTCCCTTGTGAACTTCACAGAGGTAGCATAACATGTTTTTTGATAGAATGCAGATTGATGAATAGCACCAGGTAAAAGTCATGCCGGAACTCTGTTGGAAGGGAACAGTTTTAAGACAATAATAGGACAGTCTGAAGTGAAATCATGGATCCTTATTGCTACTCAAATGTATTGTTACTTTCTTCCTATGTCCGACCTCAGACATAGGACTAAATAGCTGGAGAGGGCTACTATCTTATTTGAAATTGATACTTTGGGATGCATTTGCACTGGCCAATTGGAATGACTCCACATGACTTCATTTTGCTTCACTTCAATCTCAGGACAACATGCAGGCACAAAGCAAAGAGAGCAGCTTTAAAGATTTGACTGATCAATACATGACTGGAGCTATGTGCCTCACCTGACTCATTGGGTCTTTTTACCATGGCCAAGCACTGATTTGATAAGCACAACACAACAGAAAATTAAGATCTTTTTGTGCTAGAGTATCATCTTTGGGACTCAATAAAATTAAACATCACCCAGGTTAATATTCACTTTGTGTAATAAAAATAAAAAAAAAACTGATTTTTATTGTCACAAGTCAGAATAGAGTTTACAATAAAATTAAATAGGTGAACATTTTGAACTAACTGAATTAGTCAAAAAGATTCACCTCCGAAATAACAACAGAATTGTAGGTTAATTGAGAAGTGGTGCAGTGAATAGAGCTCACATCATGTATTATAAAGTCAAGACATTCTTACTCTTAAGTATACTTTATAATTTACATGCAAATTAAGATGATTTTTCTTGGGTGTGTTGGACCTTTACATCCTTATATAAAAGAAATACCACTGTTGCCCAATGGCTAGGCGAGGATTATTTAAATTCATTCTCAGAAATGTGTTTTGCGAGCTAGCATTTACTACCATCTCTATTTATTGAGATGGTGGTGCTGTACCTTTATCTTGACCTGGTGCAGACCCAAACATTGATGGCTGCTCAGTAGTGCTGTTTGATAGAGAGTTCCAGTGAAGTAGCAACGATCTATGTCCAAATCAAGGTAGTGTGTCGCTTGAAGGCAAACTAGGAAGTGATTTTGTTCCCAGGCACTCACTGTTCTTTTCCATCTCGAAATTGCAAAGTTGAGAAATATTGCTGAAAAAACGGGCTTGAGGTCAGGAGGAGTGGAGGTTCAGTGTCAGAAGCAAGGATATGCGGTGTGTGTCTCATGGGCCTTCCCTTCCCAATGCCCAGTCCCATTGATCAGGCACTGATTGCCTTTGATTGAGTGACCCACCATGAGGTGATAAGCTTGGGTTTACCTGTTGTGCATGCCAGACAGCAACTGGTCCAGTGCAGGATGAGGCCCTTAACTGGCCATTAATTGGTACTTCAGGGTTTCTGTTGGAGGTGGGACAAGAAGGTCAACCATGGTTGGTAAAGGTGAAGGGGGTGGAATTCAGGAATGGCACCATTCCATCGAAGTAAATGCCCTTCCCAGTATCCAATCTCACCATCGGGGAGGACAGAAGATTCCATTGTCTTTGATTCAACAATTTAGAAGGATGTCAAGATCTTAGAAATGATAGGAGAGGAAATTATGAGAACTTCATGGAAAATATGCAACTTTAATTATGTGGTGAATGTAGAGAAATTGAGTTGTTCTCCAGGGAGAAGAGAAGATAAAGAGATTTGATGGGTTTATTCAAAATCCACAATAAGGTTGCTTTGGCTTCCAACAGACCTGGTTAGCTCAGCTTGATGATCTGCTTAGCAGAGTTAGGTGATCTTCACCCAGTGTATGCATAGTTTCTAATGTGGCCCATGGCCTTTATCATTGTCTTGATGATGATTGCAATTGGGGATCTTGACAGGGTGGATCTAGAAAGGATGTTTCCTTGGGAACTGTGGGAATACCTACACCACATGGACTACAGCAACTCAGGAAGGTTGCTTAGTCCCTCTAGGGCAATTAGGAATGGGAACAAATGCTGGCCTAGCCAGAAAAGCCTATATTCCACAAATTAATTTCTTTTAAAAGTACATGTATCTTATATCACAACAATGGGAATTGGGAAAAAGACTTTTCCCTGATTTGAGTAATGCTGGACATAAAGGAATATGGTTGTGGTTATAGAACGTCAAGCATTTCAGCTCCAAGGTTTTGCTGTAGGAGTTCCCCAGGATAGTGCCCCTTGGCTTAATTATCTTTAGCTGCTTCATCAATGACCTTCACTCAATCATAAGGTCAAAAGTGGAATGTTCGCTGATGATTGCACAGTGCTCCATGTCATTTGCTACTTCACAGATACTGAAATAGCCTGAACCCACAATCAGAAAAATCTGGATAACATTCAGGCTCGAGCTAATAAATGACAGGTAACCTTTGCACCACATAAGTGCCAGACAATGATCATCTCCAGCAAGAGATAATTCAGCCTTCTCTCCTCAATGTTCAATGGCATTACCATTATCCGTCCACTATCTGGATTGCACATGTCAAGATGGAAATTTGTCCGCTTGCCTGGGGGAGTGCAGCTCCAGCAACACTCAACAAGTTGCATGTAACTAAGAACAAAACAACCCGCTTGGTCAGCAAATTATCCACCTTATATTGTCTTATGCGCTAGCTGAACTGGAAAGGGCAGAGAAGTGAACATCCTACTCTTTAATGCTTCCTCCTCAGAAACATTTCCAGCCCTTCTGACACGAATTCCTTTGTCTCTTTAGTTCACTGTTTTACATATAAATGGAACTTTTGTGGTAAACTCACTTGTACTTGAGACTCCAAATGGTACTTGAACCCTAATTCCCCTACATTACAGCTCCTCAGTAGTTTCAGACAAGAGTTCTGGGCACCCATTAACAAGCCTGCCTGAAAATTAAATCAGATAGGCCCTGAATGTCCATGGTGTCACTGCAGTTTATTGGCTATATTCAACTGTTGTACACCTGCATCACAGCACAACAGCCAATTAAGGCCAACTAATATTAATTGCAAGGTCCATTAAGGCCCCATGCCCATGCCAACTCAATATTTCAGTTGGCAATGTGGATGGCCACGATGTTCTAGACTGTGTCCAGGCCTACATGCTGGACTAAGAGCAGGAAATAATGGAAGAAAGGCAATGGATCATGTGACAGGCCATTCACCTCTACCCCATACTGTAACAGCTACTGGGCAGGAGCTGTGGCCACTGGCCATCCCATGGAGAGGATGTCCCTCCAGATCATTGTCAAGCAGCTGTTATCATTTTCATTTTTTAAAAAGGCTGACTGGTTTACACAGGGTGCTTGCATGTTGAGGTGCGTAGGCTCTCCATCTCACAAACCCACAGCCCACCAATCTTAATTGGACCGTGAGCATTATGTGCTTGCATGTCCTCAGCAGAGCAAGGGTTAATGTGGGACTGGAAAACTGCACCAGCCACCCCTACAGTGTAAGCCTTTGGAAGTTTGTATGGTGTATAGAGTCATATGGTAATAAACGCATGACAACACCCCAGAAGCAGCCTGCATGGAGAAGCAACACCATGCAAGGCGTTAGCTGGGATCTGCAAATAGTTAAAGATTAATAATAAATGATTCATAGGAGAGAATCTCTGCCTCCCCTCAGTGTTTTTTCTCAGCAGGATCTTCTGGTCCTAGCACTATCAAATGGAATTCCCACTGAAGCCATTCCAAGTTGTCAGGAAAACTGTGCTGGGAGTGCCTGCTGGTGTGAATGGCCAGATAATTCCAGGCCATATTTAACACACAGATCTCAAGGTCTCATCATTGAGACACCACAGCTGAATCCACAATGAAACATGGTGCTCAGTGGTGGCACCATAATAAAACATGAGCCCACTCTGCCCTGAATTAACTTGGCCCTTTAAATATTCTCCTGGTTATGACTGAAGCATGTTTACCTGAGCTAGAGACCAATTCCCTGACCCAGAGACCAATTCCCTGACCCAGAACAGGAAATTCTAGCCTATTAATCTGGGCATAAGGATTTTTCATCAAGTATAGAAATAAGGATAGCATATATGATTTTAAGATGGTTACGCCCATTTAAGACTTACGCCCATGGCCCCTGGTCTAAATATTTACCACTCTCTCACTCTATTTCACATGAGAACTACA
Source organism: Sphyrna mokarran (assembly GCA_024679065.1). Classification (NCBI taxonomy): domain Eukaryota; kingdom Metazoa; phylum Chordata; class Chondrichthyes; order Carcharhiniformes; family Carcharhinidae; genus Sphyrna; species Sphyrna mokarran. The sequence continues at coordinate 49,366,119 of JAGIQG010000012.1, read as the reverse complement.
TGCTCCTAATGGCATGAGAGATCGATTCATTTTTAAACCTATAAAATGCATTTATTTCCCTCCCTTGAGAAACAACATTTGATTTGAATTTCAATTCCCCTTTAACCATTCTAATGGGAGTACACCTGTTATAATAAGCATGTGGACAAAGCTATGAATCCTTGAGATGATGCTAATTTATGTTAACAACAAAATCTGATTGAACTCTATCACTTACATTTAATTTGTATCATTGTCACCGCCGCTTTTACTCCTGGGAAGATATTTTACACTTTAGTCTCTGTACTAACAGTGAGGAGGAAAGTGGTTGGGAGAAAGGGGATGGAAGCATAGCGAGACCTGGCAAGACCAGGGCTGTGGATGTGCTGCTAAGTTTAATTTTATCAACCTGATCTCCCCAGGAGAGTTGGAAAAGACAGTTACCTTCTTGAGCTGGAAGCACCTGTCCTCTTTTATGGTCAAGTTTTTTGAGCCCCTTGAAACCTGATTGGCAATTAAAACATTTAAATTTGGCTCCCAGCTGCACTACACCAGTTTGATTTAAATATATTAATATCTCACGTCAGAGGAACACAGATGGAAAGTTATCGCTGTGAAAATGAGGACCTGTCTGCGGGGGTGGCGTGGTGGCACAGTGATTAGCACTGCAGCCTCACAGCCCCAGGGACCCGGGTTCAATTTCGGCCTCAGGTCTGTGTGGAGTTTACACATTCTCCCTGTGCCTGCATAAGTTTCCTCCCATAGTCCAAAGATGTGTGAGCTAGGTTGACTGGTCATGATACAATGAGCCTAGCATCAGGGAGATTAACAGAGTAAATATGTGGGTTTGCGGGAATGGGGCCTGGGTGGGATTGTTTTCGGTTCAGACTTAATGGGCTGAATGGCCTCCTTCTGCACTGAAGGGATTCTATGATTCTAACTGGTTGGAGATACAGTCGTTATTCTAGGCATCTGGATTATGAGTCCACTCTTATGCTGTCATACCTGAATTCATGGATCACACAGAAAGCAGTGAAACGACTAAAATTCCCAAATTTCCAAAGGCTTATACTTGCTTCTCAGCCTTCTGGCTAAGATCAAGCCTGAGATGGGGTGCAATGCCTTATCTTGTCAGCTTGAGCCCTGTTTGTCGCTTATGGGGACCATGAATCAGATTCAATTTGAATTTGGATTTTAGAGCAAGCAAGGAGATGCATTTGAGTCAGCCCAGTCCACTCTATGCATTGGCTTTGTAACTTTAAGAACAGAGTAAAAAAAAAAATTAAATGCTATAATAATTGTAGATTAAATATCATTTAACAAGTTATGCTTAAGTTACTGAAAGCCTTGCCACAAATGTGCTGTCATTCCAGCTCTTGGGTTAGTGCTGATGGGTTGATTCACCATTGTACTTGCTGCGATGCATTCCAATCAGTAAACCAGTAAAACCTGGAGCAAGTTGGCAATAACAAGATCAGCACATCAGCCAGCAAGAGTTACAATGTACATTGTTGATTAGTTTAATTACTATCAAGTTAATATTTATCCCAGCATTACAACATATGACCGGATAATATACAACAATGACTGGTGTAGAAGAACAATTATTCCCCTCCTCCTGCCAGCAATTGAAAGGTAAAGTTTCAAATCATCCCATTCACTTTCCTCAAGCTCTTTTTAAAGTACTAATTATGAGCTCCATTAAAGCCTATTTAAATTCACCTCAAGGAACTACAAGCATTAAATCTCCACAAAAAAAGCCCTGTGATTTATGTTAATATTAACCATTCTTACTGCCGTCAGTTCAGTTTTGACTTGAGGGTTTTGAGATCATACGCAACTCTGATATTCATGAAAAAACAAAATTTATCAAAAACAATGTGTATGGCATTGAGTTTTTTCTTTCCATCTCTCATCTAGATACCAACTGTTTAGATATCAGACCAAGATCAATATTATGCATCCGCAATACTGACTGTCAAACACACAGCAGGATTTCAGGAACCCTCTGTGATTTTCAGTTTATATGGCTTGTGAAATAGAAGGGATGGATTGAAACAATGTTCCAATCTATTTTTTATTCATTTTGAGTCAGAGTCTGTGATGTGTTTCGCACTTCTCGAAAATATTCTGCACATGTCGATCCAGACTTCATTCAGAGTGCGAAAGAGGTCAGAGCAGCTGTAACATTAATGTGGGAACTTGGGTCAATCTCACCTGCCGAGAGTTTGTTCCTAATATTACACATCGCACTAATTTTTTATCAACGTTGCCACAAAGCAAAAGAAAAAATATCACCAAGCGTTGGGTTGGAGCAGAACTTATTTCTTATAAATTTGCTGAAAAAAGATACAAATAACTTAAACAAAGTATGAACAGTTTTTCAATATTGCAGAGCATTTTTCTTTGGTGTGGAGAGTTGCAAATGGATAATGAAAATAGAAGCTGAAAAAAGCTTTCCTATGGGACTTTGTTGTAACAGGCAAGGAGACGGTTAATTGCTTACCACTTTAGATCTTTAATTAGTTGCTAAATAGTGATTGCAAATCACGCAGATGTCAATGGCTAGAATATCCTTTTCCTGCCAATGTTGGGATCAGGTTGTGATTAGGCTCCTGACTAATATATTTGTCAGTAATGAGCAATGTGAGAATAACAACTTGAACAGTGCTTCTGTAATGTTTGGCTGACACGATAGTGCTGGCTAATGAGTAACTAGGTGATGTCACCCGTTTTTTTAAGGGAACAAAGTGGTACCATGCAAAAGTGATGACAATGCCAGGCGACTAGGCCAGATTTTGAAAGGAAGGCTTTTTTTTTAAATAGCCTGGGCTCACTGCTGATCGATTCGAAACATGAAGTGATGCTGGTGACAGTCACTGCCTCTGAGTCAGTGGATGAGATAAACCCACTACTTCATTGACAGGTTACTCACTACAAATGGCTTAGGCACGGGATCCGATTGTATTGCTGTTAATGCCTTTATTCAGTGTCAAAGGAAGACAACAGCCAGTTTTATTAGCTGTGATCTAGTTCAGTGGAACAAATGAGTGATACAGAGTTGTATTCGCCCTCCTCTGCTCTGGGAGTGTTGGGGTGGAGTTTCTGCCAGCTGCCGCAATACTGCCGTGATCCTGAGACATTTTCCAGCATCGATGGCCATCAGCAGCGCACGGAAGGTTTCTTGACAGACCCCTGTTGCCAAAAGGGAGCCTACTGGTCCCTCCCCATCACACAATAGTTAATTAATCTCACTGGCACCTCTATTTTCTCTGAAGGCTAAGAAAATTCAGCATTTCCGTGAAGACTCTCACCAATTTTTACTGTTGCACCATAAAAAGCATTTTTTCTGGTTGTATCACAGCTTGGTATGGCTCCTGCTCTATCCCTGACTACAAGAAACAACAAAAGGTCATGAATGTAGCCCAATCCATCACACAAACCAGCCGCCCATCCATTGACTCTGTCTATACTTCCCGCTGCCTTTGACAAGCGGCTAGCATAATGAAGGATCCCACGAACCCCAATATACTTTCTTCCATTGGGAAAAAGATACAAGAGTCTGGAAACACGTACAACCAATTCAAGAGCAGCTTCTTCCCTGCTGCCTTCAGACTTCTGAATGGACCTACCATAAGTTAAGCTGATCTTACTCCAATCCTTAACCATGATTGTAACACTACATTCTGTACCCTCTTCTTTCCTCCTTGCTATTTACTGTTTAAACAGTATGTTTGTCTGTAAAGCATGCATGAAACAATACTTTCCACTGTATCTCAATACATGTGACAATAATAAATCAAATCAAGTCAGATCGAAACAAATCTGGTGATGCAACAGACTGATCCCAGCAGTTTGCAGGACTATATCTTGGATGACATCAGCCTCCCACTCAATTTCCTGCTTTTACCCTCCAGTTATTAAACCGTTTCCTTGGTGCAATGCACGATGCAAAGAAATATCAGTGAATGCCCGCAAGTTGGCACTTATATCATGGATACGATGGAACTTCATCAACCAAATACCATCAAGGCTAAACCTAGGGGTTAGCAGTTGGTGTATGTATTTTGCCCATTAAACGTATCTAAATTAGGCACTAACCCGATTCACAAGAATTAGAAACTTCAAATATGTTAATCAGGGACTAACTGTCAAAGAACCTCTTACCAAAAGTGGGCACCCAGGATTCTGCACTGGTTTTTGATGTTATGTTTCATTTTAATTCATTAAAATCATTCTGAAGAGGCAGTGTGAGCCTGCTGTACACACCTGACCTCTTCCACCATATTTGTCACGAAATGCTGTTCTGAATTTGGGCTTCTATTCACACAGTAGCCACCATTCAAATGCATCTCCTGTTATGCCATAGCTCCGATATGCTTCAGTAAAAGAGTTTTGCCGCACCAAAATTGTTTAAAGCACAGAGTGCTGATGTCAACAGCTAAAAGCCATTGGCAGGCATACAGACACTGGATGTGGAATCGGGGAAGGCTATTCAACTTGACTGAGGCGAATGGATATGAAAATGGGTGGTGCAGGATAGAGCAGTGAATGTAAAGAGAACTGCTGACTCATAATCATCTGTTTTATACCATCACACAATGTTAAAATCTACCCCGGTGAGTACGCACTTTCAGCAATGCCAATGTGGGAGGGAAACAAAATGTTCTCTCCAATAACAGCAGACAAACTGGGCAAAGGGTATTTTGCGTAGTATTGAAAGTAAGAGTAAGATTAGCCCAAACAGCATGATGTATACTGAAGCAAGAGAAAAACACATAAAATATCTTAATCGGACAGAGAACGTCTTCAAGAAAACTAAGTGGCATGCTTAATATATTTTAATTTTTAATAAGTGCCAACAATGGCTCCAAGTTCTGACTCGTGATCAGTTATTACAGGATCTTTCACTCAGATAACCTTACATAGCTCCTCAGTGAGAAGGTGTCACTTCTTAATTTTGCCATCATTGCAAGCTTGGCCAGCAGCCAGTGCGCAACATTGTATACAATAACTGTGAACAAGTTAATCATATTATTGTGGCAAATCAACAGTTTTGTCTAATGTTATATTGCCAAATTTATGCTAGAATGAATTCAGCACTCCAAACCTTGCTAAACAAACTTGCTAGTATTGGTTCTGTAAAATAGCATTTCCTGCTGGCAGGTCAACTGAAAAAAAGAAGCCTTGTGAAAGGCTTCAAGTGAATGTGCAGGGATCTGAATTTGCACAAGTTTCGATGTGATCTCAGAATGACTCACAAACCACAGATGTCAACGTCAACACAAACAGAAATGGGCTGAATTTTCAAGTGCCACTTTAGCCAAGAGCTGAGGTAGGTGGATGGCCAGCATGCCAGTTCCCAGCCCTGTTTCCGACAATTACCACGTTGGCAGATGTAGATTTGGAGCCTGGGAGGGCTGTCAGCCGACTCAATAAGAGCCTTGTTGGATAGGCATTAAGGTATTGACTAGAATTTTCTCACCTCATCTGTCTTCAGTTTCTTGATGCAACATGTGACAAGCTGCAGCACTACTGCTCCTGACCAGTCTACAGGCCTCTGTGACTCCCTCAGTGGTATTACAGGAAAAAACTGCCTTGCAGAGAGATTTCCCACTCCCACTCATAGTGTGAACATTGCTTTATTGTTGTGTATTTTAATTCATTTAAATAGAGTATCTGTGAGGGCAGCTTCATATCATTTAGCTTGCATTGCAGCTTGGTGGTCTGTTGAAGTGGAAAAGGCTTTGATTCCCATCAACCTCAGGAACCAAGTCGTCACGCTTAATTTGGGCAATAAATCGGTCTGCCTCTGAATTAAAGGCATACCCATATGAAAATCTTGACATTAATCCATTAATTCCCAAAAGTAGAGCTTTTGGACTTAAAAACAATTCCGACTTCCATCTCCCAACCTTTGTGGGAAAAATTCTGCCCGGTGATTCCAAAATTCCTTGGGTTGTTTTGTCAAAATCATATTTAATGGCGAGCACCAACTCCAGTAGAGTTTGCAGGGCAATGGTAGGATGCCGCATTAGCCTGGGACAATTCTGATACACTTGTGGCATTTGCCTGTCTTACAATCATTTATTTTTGGGGGTAAGTTTTTCTTTGTTGTTTTGGTGAGAAAGACAGCACCAAATGTGAAATAATACATTTTGGAAGGTCTAATACAGATAAGAAATATACTGTAAATAGTAAAATCCTTAAGAGTATTGATAGGCAAAGGGGTCTGGGTGTACAGGTCACTGAAAATGGCAATGCAGGTAGAGAAGGCAGTCAAGAAAGCATATAGCAGACTTGCCTTCATCGGCCAGGGCATTGAGTTTAAAAATTGCTTTATAGAACCTTAGTTAGGCTGCACTTGGAATAGACTTCTAGTTGCTACACTACCAGAAGGGTGTAGAGGCTTTGAAGAGGATACAGAAAAGATTTATCAGGATGTTGTCTAGTATTGAGAGCATTAGCTATGAGGAGAGATTGGAGAAACTTGGTTTGTACTCATTGGAATGATGGAGGTTGAGGGGAGACATGATGGAAGTCTACGAAGTTATGAGAAGCATGGACAGAGTGGATAGTCAGAAGCTTTTTCCCAGCGTGAAAGAGTCAATTACTAGGGGGCACAGGTTTAAGGTGCGAAGGGCAAAGTTTAAAGGAGATGTACAAGGCAGATTTTTTACACAGAGAATAAGGGATGCCTGGAACTCATTGCCGGGGGGGAAGTAGTAGAAGCGGATACAGTCGTGACTTTTAAGGGGTGTCTTGACAAACAATCCATGAACAGGTTGGGAATAGAGGGATAAGGTTCTCGAAGAATAGGGGGTTTTAGTTAAGAAATGCAGCATGGTCAGTGCAGGCTTGGAGAGTCGAAGGGCCTGTGCCTGTGCTCTAATTTTCTTTGTTATTTGTTCAAAGAAGTCATTTTGTCTTTAAGGCTTTACTTTTGAGCAAATGAGCAAATATTTTCTATGAATGAAGTAATATTTGGTTCACATCCAAATCAGTCCAGACCCTTAAAGTTCCTCACACATGCATAAATGCTGGGACATTTCAGCAGATCTAACAGCACCTGGAGATAGAGTACAGCCAACATTTCGAGTCCAGATGACCCTTGGCCAGAGTTTCATCAGGGCTCTGATGAAGATTCATCTACATTTGAATGTTGGCTCTATTCTCTCTCCTCAGGTGCTGTCAGACCTGCTGAAATTTCCCAGTATTTTTTTGCTTTTGTTTCAGACCCCAGCATCCGCAGTATTTTGTGTTTACCTTAAAGATCCTTTGTGCTTTGGCAAGCTCAAATCACAAGAGATAGCAAAAATGAAATGGTGACCCCTGCCCCTCCGCCCCCATACTCCTCACCCACTTCACCGCTTACCTGGAGAACACCACCAATACTTCAGCAAAGAGGAGCATCATCACTCATCCAATTTCCTCCCCTCACCCCCACCCACACCATATAGGCATGAAGGTGACCTGCATGACACCCCTACCGAACCCCCCCAGCACTGAAGGGGACGGAGTCTGAGTGGGAGTCTGAATGGGGAGGGGTGAGGGAGACGGGGAGATGAAGAGGAGTTTGGGGGGTTGGGGCTTGAGCAAGGAATTGGGTCAGATTACTGTCATGCCTGTGCAGTGTGGGAGGTGTGACCCATTATTTGAGTGATGGGGGGAAGATGCCCCTCTTTTCTGAAGAGGGGTGGTGCCCTGGGACCCTTGGGGTCCAGCACACTAGGTCTATGCTGCAGATTGCTAGCGTCAAAGCCCTCCTGGTGCAATTCGCACTGGGGATCTGAGTGCATGGCAGTGGGCGGGTGGTGAATGGGCTGTCAGACCTGCTAATAGTATTACAATTACTCAGTTTGGGGCAGGAACCCAATAAGTGCCAGCAGGTTGGGTGAATCCTGAGTGCCTTGACATTGGGAATCCCAATTTTTGGCTGCATCCCATTCAGTGGGACATCAGGATTTCTGCAAGCTGTCTGATGAGGCTGGAGAAAAATTGTCTTTTGCTGATCGCACTAAGACATTTTAGAATTCCATACATTTGATTAAGACCAGCAAGATTGGGAGGGGATGGGGATGGGGATGGGGAAGGGGCAATGGGTTGGTGAGCTGGTGGTGCCTTGCCTGTCATACTTCTAATATAATCTTATAGTAAGAATACAATTAGATTTTGAGTTGTTAAAAGAAGCTCAGTCAATGACTAGTTTTAACATTTAAAAATGCATGTTCTTGTCTACTGACCCTAAGTTATCAGATTGTGGCAGTTTGATTTATCATATTGAAAGGTTTGTAACTCTGTCCCCATTATAGAAAAATAGTTACTTGTTTTACACAAGCTTACAATACAATATACAAATAGATGTTGAAATAATGTAAGAATTTGACAAAAATTGAGAAAACGAAAGGAAATAATTAGATGAGATGTGTTCTGAAGAAGAGTTATATTTGACTAAAATTGTTAACGTTGATTCTTTCTTCACAGGTGCTGACTGACCTGCTGAGTATTTCTGATTTAATTTCAGATTTCCAGCATCCACAATATATTATTTTTATGTTAATAATTGGTGGGCTTTGGTGTTGGAGATGAACAGTTGGAAATTGATTTAAGTTTGTTTAAAAAAATCAAAAAAATCTAGCAATTTACTGAATTAATGAGATACCTAAACAACAGGGTATGTTTTTTATTTAAATGCTCATAAATCCAAAACCTACCTCAAAAAGCCTATCGCAATTCATAGTTTGGGATCTGCTGTGTAAGGGCAATTTGGATAGATGGGCTGAGGTCACTGATAGAGACTTATAAGGTCTGATACTGGGTCTGATAATGTAATACTCTTCCTTGTGTTTTCCTATATTAATGGCACTCCATCCACACCATCCCCAACTGCTTTATAACATATTACTGTTGTATAATTTTTTTATATAAATGAAAAACGATTTTATTACTGCTTTAGAATGCTTTATCATTTTTTTAAAGTCTTTTTTAAGTTGATTTACTTATTAGTGTCACACATAAGCTTATATTCACACTGCAATTAAGTTACTGTGAAATTTCCCAAATCACCACACACCGGCTGTGGGTGTGGGTGGGGGAAGGAAATTGGATGAGTGATAATTTGGATGAGGGAAAATTTAGCATGTCCAAAGTACCTAATCAGCATATCTTTCCAACAGTGAGAGGAAACTGGAGCATCTGCAATAAACACATGTAGACACAAGGAGAATGCACAGGCACTGACCCAAGCCAGTAATTGAACCTGCGTTCCTGGCACTGTGAGGCAGCAGTGCTAACCACTGTGCCACCATGCCATCCAGTTTACATCTGATTAATATCCTTGGGTTTGGACAGCCTCAAATGATTCTGAAATCCAAAAAAAAAATGAAAATTCATAAATATCTAGGTCCCAAGCATTCAGGGGTTGCAAGGTTTGGAAGCATTGATATTTTGGCAAGTGGGAGGAACACAAGATGAATTCCCAGTTTGTAGCATTTTAACAGAGGTTAAATGAGCTGGAATTCTACTGACCATGTGTGCCTAAATTGAATGGTGATTTGCTTGAAGGGAGTAGATTGTTTCTTCCAAATAACTGGTCCAGAGAGGACTGGAAGGGTGGGGTGGGTGCCGGTGGGGATAACATAATAATTTCTGAACACCTATATGAAGGCTATCTTTAAATGTAGATCCACCCAACTGGTTACCCTAGGCAGAAGTATTAGCAATGCAGTTTCCAAAATAGTGAAGTTAGGAAAGGATACTTTATTTTATCTACTTCTTAACTGAAGAGAATCAAGCAAACCAATTAGCAACCCTTAAAACTTCACAGAATACATGTGATCAGCTGAACCATTTGCACTCAAGAGAATCTTGTTCAGCAAAAGGGTCATGGGATATGAATCAAAGATGGAATGGGGTTGAGATACAGATCAACCATGATTTAAATGAATGGCAGAACAGGCTTGAGAGGCTGAATGGCTTACTCCTTTTCCTATGTTTGATAAAATTAACTCCAAATCTACACTCTTCCCCTCAAAAGAAACCAGGGCAGTTTTCATTAAATCCTGTCAAAAAGCTTTTGGCATGTATAATTGTACCAATGTTGCCCAAACTGGATAATTGATGGGCCTGGCGCCAGATGTTAACTTTCCTTATATGGTCACGCAGCAATTTACCATTCAAAAAAAGTTGACTGAGCAGCAAGTATTGTTTTTAATACAATTATTCTCATGTGAGAGGTTATAACTTTTTAACAGAAAAATATTTAGCCAAAATTCACATCAGTCTGATTCGAATCATTCCAGCAAAATAAAACCTGGAGTTGGAAACAAACTTTTAACAACTCATTCTGTATTGCCAAAAATATTAAATGTAAAGATTTTAATTGTCACTCTTAAAGAATCAAATCATTTAACCTCTGCTCTAGGCTCCCTGAAGAATAATTCTTCTAATACTATGATAATAAATCATTTTTCTCAGTCAACCATTTAACTGGGACAGATTTAAAGCCATTTGTTTTCCTATTCAGGCCTCACTTCTGGCCATTTCTTGATGAATCTGTCCTCTAACAGCAAACCAGATCATTCCTACTGAAGTCATTTTTTTCATCAGTCTCCTTATTTTTTAACTCTTCCCAGTAACTCTTCTCTAGAATGGCTATTCAACAATATTCCTAAGTGCCAAGTTCATCATGCATTTCATTTATAGTTGAGCTGCCAGTTTTAAGCAAGCTTCTGTGAAATACAAGACAAAACTCCTATTAAGAGCAGATTTGGAGAAAAGGAAAGAATAGAGTATATTCTTCTTCCACTTCAGTTTAGTGTTGATAATATGAAAACTATGTAGAGACCAGAACATGAGTCCAGACTACCTCATCTTCCTGACTAGAGGAGACTATGTCATGATGGTATTGTAAAAATAAAGGAAAATAAATGTGTAATATAATAAAAACAATGGTTTTTGAATTTCTGAGATTTCCTGTAAAAATAAATGTGTAATGTAATAAAAACAACGGTTTTTGCATTTTTGAGATTTCCTCTGCTTGGAATCCATAAATGTCAAGTACTAAAAATAGCAAAAGCTAAGCAACTAGCATCAAACAAGCTGAAGCCATCCCCAAAAAGCTAACATTAACCCCCAAAAATGTGTAAACAAGATTGTTTTAATCACATTCATATAGAATAATTATGATAAATATGACTTAACAAAAACTGATGTAGCCATTGAATCCAGAAGTTACTGGGAAAGACTACAAAAGAGGGAAGATTGATGGAAACATTTGCTGTTAGTGCTAGGTATATATGTAAAACGCTGATTCACTCGCATTCAAAGAAAATCAATTGGAAATACATAAAAACCTGAAAGGGGAAATCCAGATGTTAAAGTCTGTACAAGTTTTGGATATGCTTTGGGTATTCTCTTAGATACAATAGTGATGGTCATTCGTCTCAGTGAATTGACCATTTTACCTCTCGGGTTGTGTCTGTATGCCCCAAATTGTAAGAAAAACCAGGACACAATAAAACATTCCAATCCTTACGATCTGAACTGATAGTGCATCGTTCATAACTCGGTAAGAGATGTTATATCAATTCAAAAGCAGACTGAAGTATTTGCGGAGCTGAGACCAGATATGAATCGTCAAACTATTTTATTTCACAGACAACAAATTAATGCACGGCATGGTGGCACCGTAGTTAGCACTGCTGCCTTACAGTGCTAGGGACTCGGGTTCAATTCCCACCTCGGGTTATTGTCTGTGCAGAGTCTGCACATTCTCCCTGTGCCAGTGTGGATTTTTGGTTTCCTCCCACAATCCAAAAGACACGCTGGTTAGGTGCAATGGTCATGTAAAATCCCCTATCAGTGTACCCAAACAGGTGCTTGAGTGTGGCAACTAGGGGATTATCATGGTAACTTCATTGCAGTGTTAATGTAAGCCTACTTGTGATACTAAAAAATAAATATAAACTTAAACTACCTTAAGCAATTGCTAGGCTTCAAAAAAAAACTTAATTAGTTATAAAACAGTTTGGGACAGATTGAAGTAATGAATGACATTAAATAACGGCAAATTCTTTCTTTATATAACTCAAAGTACGCTGCATTTGCTTCGATCAATCTTGCCATATTACAAAACCATGGGAAAAATAATTAATGAAATGTCCTTCCCCTTTTCATGGGCTGTAATTATTTTTGGTAATATCTTTCACGCTATTTCCAAATGCAAGGACTGACCTTCTGTAATTTTAGCCTCCATCTCACCCCACCCACATGAAATGAATCATCGTCACCACAGTGCGTGTGAATGTTTGGCAATGCACTATGAAATGACTAATTATTTAACATTCCTGGTCATCTTGGATCTTTCTTTGCTTTAAATCATATTCTCCAACAATTGTAATCCAATTAAATGTGGACAAATACATTTTGTTTTCAGCATCACATTTGAGGTATAATGCAATCCCACACTCCTTTCTGGGAAGAAAAGAAATTACTTTCAAAATGCAGGAACGTGATACAAAAATGCAAATGCGGGTGATTGTGGACTCCCCAAACAAAATTATAAATGTTCATGTCAAAATTCCCCTTTTCAGCATATCTGAGAGTTCTGGCAGGCTCGCAAAATGCGGGGAATGTCAGGATGAGACCAGGATTCCAATGGAACCCATTGGATAGAATGGTAAGAATTCATGGCAGAATTAAGAGATATGACCACTTACTGCCCCTTAACAAGGTCTAGCGGTGGAGCTGGTTGATGATTGTTTGGATGAGAATTCACTATGCCGCAGTTCTAACTTCCCTCACTGAACTTGGCACTTGACTATTTTGAGAGAAAGTATATCAGTCTTCAAATGGGTGGCACCCGTGACACAGTGGTTAGCACTGCTGTCTCACAGCATCAGGGAGCTGGGTTTGATCCCTGGTTTGGGTCATTGTTGGCGTAGAGTTTGCAAATTCTTCCCATGTCTGTGTGGGTTTCCTCTAGGTGCTCTGGTTTCCTCCCACAGTCCAAAGATTTTCAGGTTAGAGGCACTAGCCATGCCTAATTTCCCCTTAGCATCAGGGGGACTAGCTTAGGTACAGACATGGAGTTATGGGATAGAGCCTGGGTGGGATTGTGGTCGGTGCAGACTTGATGGCTGAATGGCTTTTGCACTGTAGGGATTCTATTCTAAATGAATGCCACCAAGATGTCCTGAACTAGGAATTTTCCTCAGACTTCTAAGGAAAGGTAAGAGCTTTCGATATAATACATTTAATTGAGCCTTTTCTATAAGGGACAGGGGAAAGAGAGAAAAAAAGGTGGTCAGAGGTAGACTTGTGAGATCTATCCTCTTTGGTAGATTGGAAGAGTGTGTGTCAAGGTGTTCAATCCCAACAACCTCCATCCCCTTCAAATTTCTATGTTTCTTTTAATTACATCACACTTTTCAAAACAACGTGACTTAGACCCACTTTATAGAGCACAAAAACTAGCAGAGTAAAAACAGAAAATGCTGGAAATATTAAGCAGGTCAGGCAGCAATTGCCGAGGGGGAAACCTAGTTAAATGTTACAGCTCGAGCAGATTTCAACAGACGTGGAAAAAGTTAGAAATGTGATAGGTTTTATATAATGATAGCAAGATAGTGGAAAGAAATGCAAAAGAGATCTGTGATAGTGTGGAAAATAGAAAGATTAAATACTACAGACAATGATAGTCTTAGGCCAAAGGAAACAGTAATTGGTCAATAGGTCTAGCGGAGGTGTGAATGGCAGAATGCAAAATAGCTGCCATCCAAAAGTAAAAATAAATTAAACTTTCCGATTGGTGACCTTTGATCATTGTCAGAAAGGTTCTTACAATAAGTCATCAACCTGAAATGTCTTTTTCCCTCTCTCGCTCTCTACAGGTATGGCCTGACCTGCTATTTTCTGATTTTATTTCAGAGTTCCAGCATCCGCAGTATACTGCTTTTGTATTGATGCTGGGAGATAGACTGGATGAGATGATGCTCTTTAGACAGGTAAATTCATTTCCAAACTGGGAAATAATGATACCTACGTTCTTGCACCCCACCAACCTTTATTTTCTGGCTGCATGGAACAGATTGGCCCTGGAGATAGTGGTGCTGAATCCTGTGCACTGGTTTCAATTAACGGATGAGAGAAGTTTTTGAATTGACTTTTTATTCCATGTTTTTGTCTTTGTTGCCCTTGTTGCCAGGAGATTATGTGACTTCAGTGGGTTGGAGATCGGGGTAGGGGAGAGAGAGAGAGAGAGAGAGGGTTGGGATGAGAGATGACAAGGAAGCATTTAGTCATGGTCCTCTGGCATTGCAATGTGGTAAGAACTCAGTAAGAATTTAGTAACACCAATTTTAAATCCAACTGATTTATTTGATAGTAAATCTGCGAGCTTTCAACACTCTGTGTCTTTGTCAGGCAAATGCAGTGTTCTGCGATGTGGGTCAGCCTTGATAGATGAGTTAGTCTGTTCCTGTCTGTCAATTTAGCATGTAAATTAAAAGCAGAACATGCTGGAAAGGAAAGATTCAATGTTGGGAGGGGTGAGGGAGAGGAGATTTTCCCGTCCTGCCCACCACTGGAATTGTAGAGGGAGGAGGTGTGGACAAGGCAAAGGTCCGTTGATCTTGGGGAGGATTTTCTGGGGCAAGTGTGGCTGAAAAATCCCATCCATCAGATTTGACAGCATCTGTGGAGAGAGAAACAGAGTTGATGTTTTGAGTCCGTAGGACTTTTTTTCGGTCATGCGGTCTCTGTTTCTCTCTCATAGATGCTGCCAGACCTGATGAGATTTTCCAGCATTTTCAACTTTTTTATTTCAGATTTCCAGCACACAGACCTTTCTGCTTTTATTTTGGTCTATCAATTAGTTCCCTTGCTTGGACTGTACAAGTGCCAACAGAGTGAGCTCTTAAATGTACCCGCACAGCAAAGATGTGTTTAGCAAGGATTTTAAACATTCAAAGTAACCCAGTTCATTTATAAGTTCTGTTTGGATATATTCTTTCACAATCAAGTAGAAGTAATTTCATCGAATCAAATTTACATTTGCATTGATAAAGGTATTGTTATCTGAACCTTGCACAAGTCAAGCACAATGTTTAATGTCATCTCCTAGACAAAGGCTATATTAATGTAAATGTACTCGATCACTGGTTGTTTTTGGCACTGGAGGCGCATGACCTCATCTGATCCTAAAGTTCAGTGGATAACAGAGAGGAGGAAACAGAAGATGATTATATTTTTCCTTGAAGTTGTGCTAGCTTCTCACATTGCTTTGAATGTACCCTCCAAATGTTTAAATTCCTAAGTTTCTCAAATCAATGCGAAATAACGTTATGGTTTTTCTTTTCAATTTTAGTCAGATTCCCCCTCAAAATTGAGCATGAAAAGAAATCAACTGCTTTGAAATGCAATTCATCCTCTGGCGCTCAGATGAACATTTGGGTTGGGGTTGAGCAGTTCTGAAGCTGTGGTTTGCACCAGGGCGCAGAGAAAAGTGAATTACCACAAACATGTTACATGCAACACATACTCTGAAGCCAAACTGTAAAAGAAAGGAAGCATACTGCTTCCTTTATTATGAACAGTTTACTTGTTGTGTCGGGTTTTGTACAGCTGCATGCTAAGGGTGTTGGCTTGCATGCTTTTCAGCATGAGCTCATAGGCTGAACTATATTTATCGAAAGCAAATTAACTCTTCCAATACCAACATTTCTTTCTGTCCTTTAACTCTTCCTGGTATTGCTATTAAGCACTCAAAGCCACATCAGCAGTCAACAAACACATTGTTGCTCCAGATGAAATAAAAGAAATGAGTTGCAACTTTGGACAGGTACATTGATAGGAAAGACTTAGAGTGATATGGGCCAAACATAAGCAATGGGACTAGTTCAGTTTAAGAAACCTGGTCAGCATGGACAAGTTGGGCCGACGGGCCTGTTTCCATGCTGTATATCTCTATGACTCTATTTACAGTCATAAATAGAGTCTATGACTGTATTTATGTCATACATAAATATGACATAAATATTTATTTATTTATAAATAATAATTATTTATTATCATATCTCTCTGAAGTACCTCTATGCTATGACATATAGGGTGAGATTTTCCTGCTGCGCTCATCCCAAGACCGAAAAATCCTGGCTGAGATCAATGGACCTTTGCATGTTCCCTCCTGCCTGCCCACCATGATCTTTGTGGTGGGCAGGATGGGAAAATTCCACCCTCAGTGTTTTATTGACTGGTATAGTATTCTTTTTTTTGCACACAGAAGCATTGAGATGTATGGTGAATGAAACACTTTCTGTTTTTGGTGGCGACATTGAATGAGTGAGAAATGTTGGCAAGAATCACTGTAGAAATCCTTTGCTCCTCTTTGAATGATACTATGTGATCTTTAAAAGGTAAAGTCACTATAGTCCCACATGTCCACAGGCTGCTGCCCCCTTTGAGGAGGAGGGCTGACTGGTGGTGATTTAACCGGAGGATCACCACACTTCGGGCAAGGGGTGAGAAGGCAGTGACTTAATGAATAACCTCAGGCGATGCAGGAGTTGAACCTGCGCTGTTGGCATTGATGTTTAACATCCATCTCAATCATTGGAACATGATCTGAGTTAAATGTCTTGTCTGAATGATTAGACTACCCACAGTGCAACACATTGCAATTACATACTGGAATCTCAGCCCAGATTTACATATATAAATTCTACAATGACTTTAAACTCACAGTGATTACCAACAGTGCTAGAGTGATATTTTTAATCCAGTACAGGTTGTTGTGCTTCAGGCTGAAACTGTTAGAATGTTGGATTAACGTTCTGGATGACCATGTACAAATTTAAATGGAACTTTCATGATGGTGTCATTATGAGAATGGTCGCCGAATATATCAACATATATCAGCCGGTGTCACACATCATGTGGAATAAGTTTCTATTATTTTACCATCTGAATGCTATCGAAAAGACTGGAAATTGAGGCCACTCCTTAGGGATTGGAAGATGCAGATCTGTTTTAAACGTTCCAAATAATAAGTGCAAATGAGTGCAGTCTCTACAGTCAGACCAGAATCATGCTGTCTGATTAACTTAGGTTCAGAGTGCTGACGGAAGGTGTTTGGACATACTGGGGGTGATTCTCCAACCCCTTTAGATGGCCGGTGGGAATCACAATACCCGGTCAGTCGCAAATCCGGATTCCCACCGGGTATGTGGCTCCCCGGGATTCACTACACTCACCCTGCCGGTCCCGATTGGGTTTCCCACCCAGATTGGGTAGCTAGCTGAAAATTATGCAAACTTGCTAACATGAATGTCATTAGCGAGTTTGTCAGATACGTCACCAGCCTCTCACCATTCACCCAGCCCGCCAGTGGGAACCACGACCAGCCAGGCTTTACCCTTAAGTGAGGAATTGGCATGTTTGGATCCCAATGTTCAACCACCTCTTGCCCACCATCATACAGACCCAATACCTCAGCCCCTTTCTCCTTAAGACCATTGCACAGGCGCCCTGATCTCTCAGTGAACTGGGACATCTCCTGCCAGCTACCTGACATCCCTCACTGATGTTGCACCCCATCCCTCTGCCACCCCCTGCTGATCACTCCCTGTGCCGGTCTCTCCCCTATCCCCTCTGATCGCTCTCCATCTGCAGAACTCCCCCTTAATCCTGCCGACCACCACATCTGCAAAGCTCCCTTTTCCAATCACCTGCTTTACAAAGATCTTCCCCGCCGCTGCTCATAATCCCTGCAGAGCTCCACCCTTGCCTCTCACCTTGCAGAATTCCCTCTGTCCTTGTAGAATTCCTGCTTTGACTCACTCCTGTCATTGTCCCACACGTACTCACTCCTTCCCCTCCTCACCACTCAGGCCCTACCCTCTTATCACTCACTGCCTCTAGCACAATTGTGGTGCCCAGTGAACAGTGCCAGGGTGACTAACGGGCACTGCCAGGCCATGCCAGGGCTTCAGTGGCTTCTGATCCCCCCCAACGTGGCTATCACGTCTAGTTCCTATTGGTGGGGACCATGAGTAATTCTCATTGGTGAGATCTCTTTCTGATGAGGGTGAAACATCTAGGAGGCTGGAAATGGCTGTGCCGAATGCATTACCCGACTGTCATTAATACTTAAATTGGCTTTGCGCCCTTTGTCAATTTTCATCTGGGTCACACATGACCTTCAGGAAAATAAATCTGCTATGCTTACCTAGTCTGGCCTACATGTGACTTCAGATTGACTCTCAAATGTCCTCTTAGTAAGTGAAAAAAAACAGGGATGGCAGCAGATCAAGAAGGAAGATCACTACCACCACATTCAGGGATGGTGAGAGATGCTGGCCAAGCCACCGACATCCCCATCTCACGAATGAATATATAAAAAAAATCCACGTAGTGTCCAATTAGGAGGGCCATCTCCTACATCCACAGGGAGGGTACCAGGTTTTACTAGGCAATCTTCCAAGGTGGTGAGGTGCCACTGGTCAAATAGCAACAATAGTGGCATGGTGTTATCAACTGCTCTTCATTTGTCCACATACAGAGTCACAATTAGTCTGGGTGTGAAAGACATTTTCCACTGCTTATAACCACAAGTACTTTACATACAACGGGCCTTGAATGGAAGGCACTCCAATAATAATCTGATAGAGCAGATATCACCTTTCCATTGTAGAACTTGTCTGATATCCATCCCATTGATCTGCAAAGTTAAAAATCACTTCTATTCAAGACACAATAAAAATATGATGTAGTTGTTAAATACACATCTGTAATTAGTATTTTATATTTTTGCAGGGAACTTTGCATTCTTGGCAATTCTAGAATCTCATTCCGAGGAAATGAAGATTTTGAAAGCCTGGAATAGACATTGAAAATTCAATTACAGAAAGAAGAAGTGAACAGTAGCTCACAGCTGAGTTCCCAATTTCACTGTGAAGAAGCACCAGGTTGAGACCAAGTGCTTTAACATAAGTAGGGAAACTCTAAGAGAGGATTCTCTCTACTAGCTGCCAGTTCAGAATAGAGATTAGGAGAGACCTGACAATAGGTATTGTGTTATGGTTTCATTTGGTACAAAGCCAAAAGAAAGATAGGAAGAGAAAATAATCATCAAAGCCTTCTGAATGTGAATTTTTTTATTGCATTAAAATCATATGCAAACTCATTAAACTGACTATTCCACTTGTGTGCCTTTCTGTGCATGGTCTGATTGTGACATCCACAATACATGTAAATGCTTCAGCAGGATGCAGCCTTTCCAGACCACACATATATGGGTCTCTGCCTCTGGAATATTGTGTTCAATTTTCAGAGGAGGTTCACCAGATTGATTTCAGGGATGAAAGGGTTGACCTATGAGGAGAGGTTAAACAGTTTGGGCTTGTACTAGCTGGGGTTTAGAAGGATAAGAGGTGATCTGATCGAGATATATAAAATTTTAAAAGGGATTGAGAAAATAAATGTAGACATATGGGGCAGTCTTGAACGAAAGGTCGCAGATATAGGTTGAAAGGCAGATTTAAAACTGAGATGAGGAGGAACTGCTTCTCGCAGAGGGTAGTGAATTTTTGAAACTTGCTGCCCCACACTGCGATGGTCTGAATCATTGAATGGTTTCAAAAAGGAGATAGATATATTTCTAATAAAAATGGGATAACGCAATATGGGGAACATGTGGGGAGGTGGATTTGAGACCAGGGAGAGATCAGCCACAATCTGATTGAATGGCAGAGCAGTCTCGATGTACTGAATTTGCCTATTTTTGCCCCTAATTCCTATGTTCCCCTCTCGATACACAGTATTCCACTTGGTGACACAAAATGTAATCCTTTCCGTAAGCTGATTGGTCCTAACATTGGGATATTGTTAAGTGACAGCAGGAAGAGCAGGAAGATTGAAACATGATATAAGCAGAGAACCTTGAGTAACCTATTGATATCTGTGCAATTAAACTGGACACTGCAACATTCGCATAAAGGCCCATTAATACGATTGTGTAAAATTCCTGCCAGCGATGGAGTTATTTATTCTAAATATGTTGAGGACTTGGTTAAGTTTGGAGCCAGTGGATTTTGTAGAAACATTATATCTTTTTCTATTGTGTTTCACCCATTTGTCTTAGGTAAAATTGAATTTTATTGATGTGAAGCCCAAGAAAAGATTTCTGTAATGTTGAGCTATCTGAAGTTGGCAATGCATAAGAACTACATTTAATGCCAAATGGCCTTCAGTCTAAGGATCAGATGGTTCACAATCAAATGTCAAAGCAGCATGAGCTCCCTGATTAATGTTATATAGGACAGCTGGGCTGGCTATATGACCTACACTGGATTTTCAGATTCAGGCACAATCTCATAGCAAGAATATATATATTTTTAATTATTTGTGTTATATTCTGAAGTTTTCTTAGCCATCGAATATGATCTTATTGTGGGTGGAGGAAATAAGGAATTTCATTCAGAAAGGTACAATCATGAAATTCTCATTGGCCTCTACTGGCCTATTGGGAAGGGAAGACTTCACGGTGAGACAACCAATTTGAGAACTGGCTTGTTTGCATTGACCTAGTAAGCTTGTCACACTGCTCGACGAGGACCTCTGCTGGTTATGGCCCACAGAACTTGAAAGGATTGTTAATTGCGTTTAATGCAGAATGTGTTTTAAATTCTTTAATGTAAAAAGGCTGACTGTATAATGTGAAAAGAATAAGATTAATAGCACACAGGTGGATGGTAAAGGGTGCAGACAATTTGTTTTACTTTGATGCTTTGTCTAGTTCATGTGATGAATTGACAATCTAGTACAATTAAGCCAGAGCATTATTCATTTATGATTTCTGCAATAAAAAATGTTACTGCTTTTACTGAAAAAAAACTGAGGATTTAAGGCTGCCAAAGGGACACTGTAATCTCCATGAAATGATTATTTTGTATTCCTGTTGCATCATCAAGTATACAGCAGTGTTTGCATATTACCTTGGACACAATGAATACTAAATTTTTCAAGCAAAATTTACTATTTATATGAATATTTACTATTTATATACAAACTATTTCCTGTCTGGAAGTAGTTTGTACTTCAGCAGATTGCAAACTTTCCCCCATTGGTCAACTGTGGATGGCTTGAGGTACAGGTTCCCGGCTACTTCACAATTTAAGGTTTACCAAGATGCAAATTCCTTTTCTAGTAAGATCTTTGATTTACCCACAAATCCAGTGGAGAAGTGAGCTTCTCAATGTGTTTATTTCAGATCACTGACACTGTCATGTAAGATTAAAGAGTGTACTTTAACTTTCAGGTGGAGATCCTCAAGCCTAAGACCATGTTGCTCTATTTGGGAGAGTCAAGTTTTTTCTTGACTGTATATTTTTTATAGAACTCAGTGCTGCATTTTGAAGTGCATTGCCTGCAGCGCAGCTTGCCATTATTTTCCAGGGCTGATAATTATATGCTTTCTGATCATCTATAACTGTTTCAGAAATTGGTGGGGAGCATAATGTACCTTTCAGCAGATAACAATTCTATTAGATAAACATGCAGAATTTGGAAATGTGGTTGGATCAGATAATGGCTGGAGCACAGCTGAGTGTGCAAAATCTTTGCAATATAATGTAATTTATAATAGGGGCGATTTTGGGCCCACACTCTCCGCACACAAGAAATGGCAGCACAGTCTCAAGATTTAGTGAAACTCAGAAATCGCAAACCGCACCGGCAGGACTTCCATTCCCAGTATTTGATTGAGGATGTGACGTTGGTATATTTCTTCTACTGAGCAGAATCATGCAGCATGTCCTTGGATTGTTTCAATCTTATTTATATCTCTCACCATATAGGGATCTCAAATGCAAAAAAGGGATATTTAAGGAATGTCATCATGATATACAAGGTCTGAGATCAATATCCAATGATGTCCAGCAAAAGGCAGTTGTGACGTTCTTGTCTACAGCTGTCTTTTATGGCAATATGGAATCTTAGAATCTATACAGTACAGCTGGATGTCATTTAGCCCATCAAGCCTGAACTAACAACAGTCCAACCCAACCCCATCCCTGTAGTCCTGCGTATTTAACCTGGACCCAATTATCATCAATAAGGCATATTCCAGAAACCACTCCCCTGACACGAAGGGGTTATTTTGTATGGCTAATCAGCCTCACCCACAAATCTTTGGACTGTGAGAAGAAACCAGAGGAAACCATAGGACATGAGGAGAATGTGTGAACTCCACACAGAAGTGACTGAGTGGTCAGAATTGAAAATGGTCCCTGGTGCTGTGAGGCAGCTGTGCTAGTTATTGTGCCACCATGCCACCCTATGCCCAATATCATGGAAGCTTTCTCACTGGAACATGTGTCAGCTTCACTGGATCAGCAGCTGAACTCCAGATCCTAAGCGATGAGGGGCCAGTTGGTGTTGTTACCCTAGGAAAACACAAAATGCATGTCTGCAAATAGTACCGTATAAAATGAAACACAGTGCACATTGTAGTTTCCAAACAGTGGTGAATGATTAGTCTGAGATATAATGGCTGCTCTTAGATCAGTCTCCCTGCAAGTAATCCTCATCCTAATTTACAGGCCAATGATGAAAGAAAGAACTGAACGCAAAAAGAAAAGTGAGTTTTGCAGCCCTTCATATCAAAACAGTCTTCTCTTTTGTTAATTCTTTGGGTGCCACTACTAAGGCCAGCAGTTATTATCCATTCTTTCCATTGAAAAGATGGTGAGGTTCTTTATTGAACTGTGCAGTCTCACCTGGCATATGAGGCAGGTATACCAGAAGTATTATTAAAGAGGAGAGTTCCAGGATTTTGATCCAGAAACAGTGAAGGAATGACGCTATTGTTTCAATCAGGATTATGTGTGACTTGGAATGAAACTTGCTTGTAGTTGACTGCTCTTCTTGTTCTTAGAGATATTAGAAATTATGGGTTTGAAAGATAATTTTAAAGGAGCCTTAGTGGATTACTGTAATACTTATAGATTGTCCTTAGTAGGAATAATATGGGCTGAGTGGAAGAAAGGTGGAGAATTGAATTGACATGTAAGCAACTGTACCCTTGAGCAAATCACAGAGCAATATCTGCATCAGGATGATTAGAAAAGACAGTGTTTCATAGGGCAATGAGGGCTGATGGAGAAAGACATCATGTGATGGAAGGTCACATGATTGATCCAAGTTAAGCTATTGGTTAAACTCAGCAATGCAGTGATTGGTGGCTAAAATTAAAAAAGCAAAATCCGATCCTACTCCTGATTTCTATCCAATGCCTCCTGCTTTGTGAGAATAGACATTGAGGACTGAACTTGACTTGGCTTTGATGTTTTTAATGGTCAAAATCAACTATCAAAAATCACATCCCACCCTCCTAAAAGGATGGTTTCCTCTGGTCGACTCCTCAGTCAACCACAATAGACTTGTGGTTGTAAGCAAAAGCTTATTGCCATGCTTGTGAAGAAAACAGAGGTGTAATATAAAGCATTAATCCAATTTATTTACAGTGTCCTACTATGGACGAAATTCCATAGTGGGCAGTGAGCACAGCATATTAAACTGAAGGATGTATGAGTAGATCACTATTTCTCTGGAAGAATTGTTTGGAGCCTTGAAAGTGGGAAGGAAGGAGGTAAAAGGATATCAGCTGCGTTTGCAAGAATAGGTGCCATAGTAAAGAGAGGGTCTATTGTGGTTGACTGAGGAGTCGACCAGAGGAAACCATCCTTTTAGGAGGGTGAGATGTGATTTTTGATAGTTGATTTTGACCATTAAAAACATCAAAGCCAAGTCAAGTTCAGTCCTCAATGTCTATTCTCACAAAGCAGGAGGCATTGGATAGAAATCAGGAGTAGGATCGGATTTTGCTTTTTTAATTTTAGCCACCAATCACTGCATTGCTGAGTTTAACCAATAGCTTAACTTGGATCAATCATGTGACCTTCCATCACATGATGTCTTTCTCCATCAGCCCTCATTGCCCTATGAAACACTGTCTTTTCTAATCATCCTGATGCAGATATTGCTCTGTGATTTGCTCAAGGATACAGTTGCCTGTGGGCAAAACTTAAAATGTTTCTTTTGTTAGTTCATATTTCCAACCGGGCTCCTTCTGTCTTGAAGTAAGAAGACTGAAGGGTGATCTAGTAGATGTCCTTAATATTAGGAAAATGTTCAAAAATGTAGATGTAGAGAAGATGTTTCTATTTATGGGGAATCTAAAACAATGAGACATCAAAATAAGGCAGCCACCAATAAATTCTGATGGAAATCCAGGAGAAACTTTCTTACCCAGAGAATGGTTAGAATATGGAACTCGTTCCCAAGGGTGGGAGTTAAAATGAATGGTGTAAACTAAATTAAAAGGAAACTACATAAGTGCATGAGGTTCAACTGAAGAGAAGAATGTGCTATGGATTCAGTTTAAAGTGGATGGAGTGGCTCATGGAAAGCATAGAAATATTAGCATAGATCAGTGAACTAAATGGTTTGTTTCTGTGCTATAAATTCTGCATAAAAAAATCCATTGTTTTGTGTTCCCTGAAATGTGTCCTTTCCTCTGGCTCCAGATACTCAGAAAAACAAAAGATATGACTAATGTGTCATGAACTTTACAAGATAGTTATGTTTGGAAATGTTACTTTAACTCAAAGTAAAATAGAGAATACTGGATAAACAACTCAGCTTGGAGATTTGCCCCTGTGATCTAGCTGCCATGGGGAGAGAAACTACAATGGTCTGGCAGCTTCAGCACCTTTTTGCAGCATTTCACAGCAAAAAGGGACAGTAGCAATGAGAAGTAGAAACAGAGGAACTATTGTTGTAGGAAAGCAAAATGAATTGTTTAATGTTAACAACTGAGTAAGATGCTTGCAAGAGTTTTGTTTCTGATTAAAGAAAGAGAGCAAAATAGACTAAGCTCTTGAAAGTTTATATGAGGAGTTTCTGGAATGTACCTTATTGATGATAATTGGGTCCAGAAAGCTCAAACAGAGAGTGGAACAATTGTCAAAGAGCACCAGAAGTTTCAATCTGGCACGGTGGAGAAGTGAACCTCCTCTGGAGAACTGAGAACAATGATTTCCCTATAATGCAACATATCTGCCAGAATTGGGCTTTGCATAAAAGTGTTTAATAAAGTAGACTTCAGTTGTCTTAAGTAGTAAATTCAAAATTTGCCTTTTTCTTTAGTTTGCTGTATCAGTTGCCTGTTAAGTAATGTTTGACCTGTGTTGATGTTAGTTTATTGTTACAGTAAAAGTATTAAAAATATATTTGTGCTGGTTGTTTGGGAAATTTATCTTTTCAAAAAAGTTACTGATTTCTATGGGACCTGTAACAGGTGCTACTTTATGTTTGTTAATTTAGAAAACTGTAATGCAAGATTTACATGACACAACTATCCCTGTGTTAGCACACAGAAACCAGAGAAATGGGGTGTTTATACAAAATTAGTTGCAACAGTATTTTCCCTGCAAGTCAAAATTTATTCATAACAGAAACAATTATTGCCCCTAAAATACTTTGATACAGTTTGATAAAGATTATATAACTGAGTTTTTGCATGTTTCTCTTTACATTAATTTAATACAATGTTCTGTTTGATTGCACTTAATCCTATTGGCAAGCATAGCAAAGTATGTGACCTTATCAAATGATTGAAGTGCATCAACTGTCAATAAATGGCGCTACTTTTAAAATAGTTTCTATCATCTGAGACAAAGGGCATTAGAATTAGCTTGTGAGAATCACTTAGAGAAATGAAAAAAGGTGGTGAATTGGATTTGATACATGATGCCCCTTATTTCCCCAGTCGCTCATACTGTTCCTTTCATTGTTCCTTTGTTTCTATTATTGTAGATGTGGAGATGTTGGTATTGGACTAGGGTTGGCTCAGTAAGAAGACTCACAACATCAGGTTAACGTCAAACAGGTTTATTGAAAGAGCAGCACTCTGAAAGCTCATGATTCCAGATAAACTGGTTGGATTTTAAACTGGTGTTGTGAGATTTCTTACTCTATTACTATTAGCAAACTGTAACTCATTGATTGGTCTTAGATTACTGAGTTGAAAAAGAATTAAAAGAAAATTGATGAGTGATGATCCCAAATCTTCAAAGGGTGGGATTCTCTGGCTGTGCTTGTCTCACACCCAGAGAATCCTGCCTGTGATTAATGGATCTTTTCATGGTGCCCCCCCCCCCCCCCACCTTCTCCAATTCCTGTGACAAAAAGGATGGGAGAATTCTATCCTTGGTGTTTATTATTCTTTTAGCATTTCTTATTATCAATGTTGATCTCATTCTTTAAAAGGACATGTGTTTATAAGTTGATTTTCATCTTTGAATTAAATTTAAAAACAAGTATATAGTGAGATGCTTTGGTGTTGTAGCCTGCTAAAGAATTACAGTGTCCATGTTTGGATATCAGATGATTCTAGGGGCTCACCAAGTCATCAGATTTTCCCCGCTTTGGAAGCAGCTATATTACGCATCATGTTCTTCAATACATTTTTCAGTCAGAAGGATTGTCCTTTCTGAGCTGCAAATGTGTTGGAATGTGACCTAATTCCCACTGAAATCCTGTTGTGTGCACAGTTCCACATGTTCACAACACATATCTCAATTTTAAAATACGACCCAAATGTATGTGAATTAGAGCAAACACAATTCCCTACATGTTATAAAATGATCATGCTACGCACCCAGCCGCTCCATCTGCTCCTGTTGCCCATCCCATCAAAATTGTCATCTGAGTCGCCAACAGCAGAATTGGATAGTGACATCACTGTTTGGGGTGCTGACTCACCAATTACTCTTTTGCTCCTTGGCCTGGCTCAATCCGCTCAATCCTGAGTGTATGTTAGATTCTATACTGTATAGAAAGTCCAGGGCAGTATTTATTGGAGGTGTTGGGGGACTGGTGGGGGTGGGCTATCTTGTTTACTGGCTTGAAAACTTTTAGGCAAAGCTTGCCAAATTAAATGCAATTCAGGCACTTAACTAGACAGTGGCAGGGTTTCCCTGTGTTCAAGGACCCTTGAGGTGGAAGTCCCGCTTACTAAGAGCTGCTGACCAATCAGAGGCTGGCAGCTCCATTGAACAGCAGTGCCACTGAGGTGGAAGCCGTTGCTGATGTGAGACCCACCTGAAACCTAGGATTATCGCTGTATCCCAGGCCACAGGTGAATGATAGGCAGGCAAGGTGGGAAGTCCTGGTTTGGGTAAGATGAGACAGCTGCAAGTTGGTTTTCAGTGAGTCTTCCCTTTCTTGATGCTGGAATCCTTGATCAGGCAATGAATGCCTTTGAACAAGGGAACCTGCCCTCTCTGTTCACCTCTCACATACACCACTGGATCAATAATAGTGACTGCAGGATGAGACCCTTAAGCAGATATTAATAATCCACTTGAGTGCCTCAGTGCAAAGTAAGAAAGCCATCTAAAGGCCAGCCAAAAGCCTTCCACTATCGCCTTAATCAGGTTGAATATGGGAAGGTAACAGGAAGGGAGGTAAACATAAGGAAAAGAAGGCATAAGGAAAGTAGGAGTTCCATGGTTACATTATCTTCAGCCTTCACTTGATGCCCATACACTAGATTGAGGGTGAGGTGGGGGAGTAGTTGAAAAGGGACATCAAGCTATCACTTATTATCATCCTAGAAAGTCTTAGCTGTGTTCGATGTAATGGGTTGCTTTGTCACTAGACCCAAAGTTGAAGAGCTGAAGGATATGCAGAGGTAGTAGGACATTGGTGTGATGTTGGCAGCATTAGTGCATATGTATAGGTGAGATACAGTGTGTAAATGGTAGGAATGAACTCTGAGCTAGGTGAGTAATGTACATTGAACTGAGTGAGAGTTGTTAGTGTGATGAGAATATGATGAGAATGTACTTACTCACCTTGACCACCCATGGAAAGTCAGCATATTTAAGATATATTGCTGCCACATCCATAAAGTGCACACCAAGCATTAGCCTCCTTCTAATCTTCCTTCTGACCTCGTGAAACTTTTCCACCCTCCTGGAGTCCACTGAGGAAGCTGGAACCATCAGTGTAGAGTCACTGAACCAGCGAGCCCTCACCTCTATAAGGTGTGCCATCACTAAAATGGTAGCAAATAATTTTCTGTCAGGCATATGGGACAGTGTATAAGCTCAATAGGCAAACAGCAGGGGGCTGCCTGGATCACAAATGGGCAATCAGTTTTGCTTTACATGGAGGCGGCTGATTGCATGGAGATTGGAGTATGATACTGTGGGTGAATCCTCTTGTCCCAGCACCTTAATCAAGGCAGTAAGATGGGCATATCAATATTGTGTCATAAATACTTCGATTTGAATGAGTGGGAGGAGGTAACAAATCATGACCCCTGAACCTGGAAAATTGGTAGATGGATTTCTACCCATAATCATCAGCATGTACTATACTAGGAATGCTCTGGATACAAGTCAATGTCTGCTATTGACTTAGATAGTGATGATAGAAGCAACCAAAAATACAAATGAAATATCTGTATAGTTTCTCCTGTGACATCCATTGAATACCAACAAAAGATCTGCGGGTGACCCAGAGAGGCACAGGTAAGCACTGTTTGCATGTTTTCCAGGGGACTTTGTTAAATTAACAGCAGTAGGAGTATCCCATACCTTCAATATTTAGAACAATTAAGAAAATGTTAGCATCACATTATTATAATTTAGTAAAATTGATTATACAATATTCTGTTTCTTCAGGAAAAGAGATCTTCCCAATTCACTCACCAGAACTAGTGTAATTGTTGAGAATAAAGGGTAAGATTTTAACCCAGTGATTTGCAATTGGTTTTTATCAATGGTAGTATCCTTTCTCAGATTAATTCACTTTAATGGTAGTTTCCAGTGGCAGTGGCAGTATGAGATCAAGGAGGCCACTGAGCTTAGTGAGCAGCAAGCACCAGGGACCTGGGTTCAATTCCGACCTTGAGTGACTGTTGGGTGGAGTTTGCACGTTTTCCCCATGTCTGTATGAGTTTCCTTTGGGTGCTCCTCCCACAGTCCAAAGATGTACGAGTTAGATTGATTGGCCATAGCAAATTGGGCTTAGTGTCATGGGGATTAGTAGGGTAGTACATGGATTTAATCGGAATAGAGACTGGGAAAGATTGTTGTCAGTCAGGTATGATGGACTAAATGGCCTACTTATGCACTGTAGGGATTCCATGATCTTTTTGATTTGATTTGATTTATTATTGTTACATGTATTAACATATAGTGAAAAGTATTGTTCCTGCACGTTATACAGACAAAACACACCATTCATAGAGAAGGAAACAGAGAGTGCAGATTGTAGTGTTACAGTCATAGCTAGGGTGTAGAGGAAGATCACATTGTTAAAGAGTTTTAAAAAAGTTAGAAAGAAGTTTTAGAAGCATAAAACAAGAGTAAAAGATAGAATTAGAAGGTATGCTGGGCCCAGCTAACAAGAAATCGCCTCGCTCCAGCACCATCTTGGAATTAAAAAAATCTTTGATTCTATGATCTACGATGGGTCAGCAAAATAACTGACTCAAGCATGACTATCAGTTTTTAAAGTTATGAATACTGTTGTGTACTCTGCTACTGGCATGTATCCCAAGAACTGGTTCCACATACCTATGCTGAGGAACACAGGTATTTATTTGCAGCTCTCACTTGCTCCATACTCCAATTCCTAATGTCCTTTCAGGGAAGTCCCCGGAAGATCTCCAGGCACTTATGGTCGCATGACCCATTCCCTTAAATGGGCCACGTCATCATCAGACATAACAAATACGTTTTTAAAGCTATACTAATGCCTCAGCTTCGAACTTGTATCTGCTTCCAGCTACATGGGTCTGGCCATGCCAGACTCTCATCAGGAAAATGCTCTGATTTAATGTTAAGTTATTAAAACCAACAGGAGGTTAGGCCTCCAACGACCTTATAGAGATTATACATAACGGGGTGAATTTTCCTCTGCTGGACTCCAGGTGTACAATATTACATGCTAGCAAGGCGTAGAATCCAAGTTTTTGGCCTCCATGATCTCCCACCTATGAAAGAGGATAACTTGTCTTGAGGCTTGAAAGATGTCTAAGTTCTCCAGCTAGTGCAAGAGTGTAGCAGCGTGAAATCGTTTCCTCAAGATGGTCTCAGGCCTCTTGTCTAAATATGATTCAAGTGGTCTGATATATGAATTACATTACCAATGTAAAAGTCTGTTGTGTGAATAGTTGACAATATGTCAGCAAACATATCCTTACAGGGTAAAATGCGAACCATTTGTATAACTTGTACTAAAGGAACAGTTTATTTTAAAAGAAAAGGTTCTTTAACTTCTGCAGTCCACCATCAAATGGATTATAGGAGAAAATAAAACACATACAGATCTTTTTTTAAAAAGCTGTATAATTTGTTTCAACCAAAGCAACTGAAACTAAACTAAACTAGTCACAAGTAAAGCTTACGTTGACGTTGCAATGAAATTACCACGAAATTCCCTGAGTCGCCACATTCTGGCACCTGTTCAGATCCATGCACCTAACCAGCACATCTTTCAGAATGTGGGAAGAAACTGGAGCATGTGGAGGAAACCCACACAGACATGGGGAGAATATGCAAACTCCAAACAGACAGTGACCCAAGCCAAGAATTGAACCCAGGTCCCTGGTACTGTGAGACAGCAGTTCTAATCATCAACAGAACATAAAGCTACTCAAAACATCTGCATATTGACAAAATTCTTAATGTTTATCACTAAAGCATGTGTCCATGTTTGGAAGTAACAAAGAATATAACATTTAGAAAGCTGATCAGTCAGATTGAAAATGACAGCTCCTTTGTTCTTTCTGTTGTTGTTGCCTGGCAGTTCTTTTAAATAAACTCATTGGGGTAGAATTTCCGCAGGAATTGTGCCAATTTCCTGATGTAACTTCAACAGTCAGAGGAATGACATAAATGGCCATATACACAGTTTCTCTGGAGTTTCTCCTGGAATCGGCTAGCGTTCAGGGAAATCATTACAGAAGTTCAAAGTGACTGTATCTTTACTTACTAGTCACAAGTAAGGTTTACATTAATGCTGCAATGAAGTTACTGTGAAATTCCCCTAGTCACCATATTCCGGGACCAGCACGTCTTTCAGTATGTGGGAGGAAATCGGAGTACTTCATCCTGCTGAACCATGTCAGATTGACATCAAAGTGGCAATGGGGTATCAGAAATCAAAATGAAGCAAAGTTAGGTTGGAAATAATAGGATTTGGAAATAATTGGCTGGGATCATTTAAAACAAAAAGAGAAAACAGAAATAGTACAACCCCTTCCTCAATTTTCATATATTCCATGTCACCCAATTTTTCAGATACAAATATTTTATATTTTAAGTCGTACATATGTTCCGGAAAACAATTGCTTAACTCAAAACTGCTTATATTGAGGCAGGTTTTCCCATTCAATTGTTTGTTATCTCAGCAGATGTGTCAGGATTTTCAACCTTAATACAATATGATATAATTAATTCTTAAGTCAAGAATAAACGGAACACAATGCACAAAAATAATTAATTCTCACCACCCCATGAGGTGTGATGGAGTTACTGGGAGATGAAAGAAGCAGGGTTTTCTTCAGTCTCACTTTCTGGTACCTGCACATTTTGGATAGCAATGGTGGGTTGCAGGTTCGAAAAATGCTCAGTTGGCTTGTTGTACCTTGTGCTTTTGCTTTTCTTGGTACAACTCGTCACAACTCATGATCCTTTTAATCTCTCTGCTGACATTGAAACCTCTTTCCAAAGAAGGATGAATATCTTTGAAACTTTTCTGTTCTCCTTAAGTGAGATTGAGGACTTCTGATATAGTTGCGATGCTAATTATTTGCATCATCTACACTTTACGTTGACTAGCGTTCAAGTTGTATCAGCTCCTCACTGGCCAATGTTTTGCAGTGGGACTCCAGCATTCTATCAATGTTATCTTCGTCTATTCTGGGTAATCCTACCATATTGACCATCGTCACAATGGGCTGGATTTAATGCACCACTTTGTGACGGGAAACATGGTGATCAGACTCACTCAATTGTGGGAAAAACCACACATCAGTTTCCCGGCAACAGTAGAACCTCTGCAGATTTAGTTGAAGGATGGAAGGGGCAGATGTAAGACTTCTGATCATCAGTAACAGGATATCAATTTGGCTTATTATTGAGCTGACAGACACCCATTATCCAGGAGCCTACCACAATTTGGTTGTGGCTCAGGAATTAACTAAGGTCGATATGGCTTTCCCATGCTTCCAGCATGCTACCTAGGAAGCCTTCTCTGTAGGGAAGGAAGGTGGGTCTCTCATATTCAAGTATTCTGTGCCCAATTGAGAGACCTAGCATCCAGAAGAGATTGACCAGTGGAAGCAACTCCCTTGCCCTTGTCCTTGACCACACCACCTCAAGTCTCTTCAGAGGTCTCTTCATCCATCCCAAACTGCAACCTCCACTCTGCTCTTGCAAATCTGAGGTTTGGTCCCCCAAAGATTCTGGGCCTCCATTGGATGCACTACTGCTATTGTCACTACTTTAACTGAATGCTATGGCTATGATGAGCTGCTGACCTCTAGATTGGCTGGTAGATCTCAGTGGGTGGGACTTATATTTCTGGGTGCTTCAACTGCAGGAAACTCATTGATGGCTACTTCAGCACTTGAAGAACACTTGATTCCAGTGTGCCTCCCTGTGGAACTGATGAGGTTCCCTGCTGGCTGTCCAACTGAACGATCGAGATGTCAGTTTGACCAAGTCCTTCTCTATACCCTGGTCAACAAATTCAATTGGCCCATCAAAGCCATGAAGATCAGACATGTTCCTTTGGTTCAGCTTCTCAATCTACACACTCAATAATCTTTCAATATTATCTAACATTCCACATCTAACTCAGATAATTTTCATTGTACTTAGTGGAATAGCTTGGCCGCTAACCTTTATATTCATGCTTAGTCTTCTTGATGGGGCACACATTTGTTACTAGGAAAACCTTGATATAGTAGCTGCCTTCTTATCAGCATCGTCATGTTATAGCACATCTAATTTCTGTTCCAAACTAATGGCTTACCTCTTGCTTTTGGGAGTAGTGAAGTCCTTGTGACTTAATGCACATTTACTGGCCATCCTGTAGATTTTACACTTGTGTTCAGGGATAAATAACTCAGCCAAATAAAGTAACAGCAACTAGTGGACCAGCTAACGTGCCTTGGACAATTTGCACATGTGCAGAATCTTGCCAGTTGTGTGCCTGCTTGAGTGGTCCTTGGAAATATGTAACATGTTCCACACAATAAAGATCAGATGAAAGGCTTGCTCAAACATTGCACATCAAGTCTTGGATTTTTTAAAATTGTTTCTCCAGTAAAAAAAGGGTATTAATAATTTTGTTCCACTACTTTACAACACCAAGTAAATCAGCAGTAATCAGATTAACTGCCTAATGGCAAAACTTCTATATGCAAAACCACCTTAAACAGAGTAAGAGTAAATTTCTCCAGGTCTCCTGCTTCCTTGATTACTCACCCATCCCTTATCAATTTAATATTCTAATGATTCTTCTCTGGATTTGCCTGTGTTTGCAATACATATATTTCCCACATCCCCTTTTTCTAATAGACTTAATATGACTGTTTTCCTTTTATTGTTCAGCTTTGAAGAAAGATTTGCAATTGAAACCTTATTATATGCATTCTGCATTTTCATACTAAGTTTCCATAGCATTTGGGGTGAAGGGGATTAAACAATATGGAGGGAAGGCAGGATCAGGCTAACGGTTGGATGATGAGCCATTATCATAATGAATGGTGCAGTAGGATCAAAGAGCCAAATGACCTCTTCCTACTCCTATTTTCTACGTTTCTAATCTCTGACATTAGCATACTTTTAAGAAATGATTTTTTTTTAAATCATGTTTCCTGTGGC
This sequence comes from Sphyrna mokarran, assembly GCA_024679065.1. NCBI lineage: Eukaryota > Metazoa > Chordata > Chondrichthyes > Carcharhiniformes > Carcharhinidae > Sphyrna > Sphyrna mokarran. The sequence continues at coordinate 49,332,172 of JAGIQG010000012.1, read as the reverse complement.
TCTCACATTCTCAGCTTATTTCGTTGTTGCTAAGTTGTCTGTAAGAATCCCTTTATTGCTTTTTCAGTGGCTTATTTTCACTCTGGGATCTTCGATGACCCTGCATTATTAGGAGGTCAATTCTAGACTGTTTTCTTTCCTTCCTGGTGAATTTAAGATTTCATTTTCTGTTCGGCTGACTGCAATTTAATTGAAAATGGATATCAAGCTGAAAAAAAGTATATCTCTCTCTTGCTGATTTTGGAAATTCTGTTGGTTAGCTGAACAAAAGGCTTTTCGTCTTCCCGGAGTGAAAAAAATCTGCTGTTAGCAGCTAATTTGCCTAACGATTCTCTCTCTGCCTCTGGTGTTACAGGAAGCTATTCTGACTTCAAGCTGTTCTGGAGGGCATCCAGAGGGCTACTAGAAGTTACAAGGATAAGAAGCCAGTGATTTAATTCTCCAAACAAAGGACTCAGCTCCAGCGTCACGTGAGTATTAGTCTTTGCTGTGTAAAACTTATGGAAAGAATTTTGTCTATGGGAAGTTTTGTTTGATTAGAATATTTTAGATGTATTTATTAACCATTATCATGGTTGTTTTGTTTTTGTTTATAATTGATAAAAGTTATTGCAAAGTTTCTTTTTATACACGTTAACTGTATTCTCAAATAAACTTTGTTAGATAAAAGCTCCCTAGTAGATTATTTGAATCATATCTGAAGTGAAACATATCATGCTTATCTTACCCAAATTCAAAATGCGAAATTTATGATACAGGCACGCTTCTTAAAAAGCACTTTGGAGTTTCTGACCTGAATTATAATAATTTCCTACATTGCACCAGCACAAATGTTTCAAAAGTACCATTTTGTCCGGTTGTCATGAAAAGCATTTCATAAAAGCAAGATGTTTTTTCCTTTTCTACATTAATGTGGACTGGTCTCTTTTGTGCTTCCATTACTTCTTATCTTAGTTTCTGATTTCCAGCATCTAGAATATTTTACTTGTTACCATAATAATTACAATTCTCTGAGATAATTTCTGATAATACAAGTCTGCAGTTGTTCCTGAAAGAGCTTGTAAAAAGTGAAAAATGACCCTATGTTGTCAATGCTAAAGATGGATGGTGGTGAGGAAAGTTTCATTTCTTCAAAATTGGGGTTTGTATACGAACAGTGAAGCTGGATAAAATATTTTGTTAAATGTTTCTGTTTTTAAAAATGCAGACTCATTCGACCACCTCAGTAAAATGACAATCTGACATAAATGGCATTATTAGCCCCAACATAATTTTAGTTATCAGGTTAGAGTGTGTGTTCAAAATAAATACTAAAAATAAGAACTAAGTCATTACAGAAGTATTTTGCCAATTGCTTTTCAGTAGATCAGAAAAGTCTGAAATGTTCTCATTACAAGATGCCAAAAGCGAATGACGTAACGCATTTTAACATGCCTGCTGTCATTAAAGCTAAACACTTTTTTCATAAAGAAAGAATCTTTTTAAATCTTTGGCATGCTATATTGTCTGAAGTTTCAGAGCGGAGCATTGAGTACAGACAAGTAAGAGTCTGAATTATATTTCAAGAAACAGAAGAATTCACTTGTTGAAGATAAAAGCAAAATGAATTCCAAAGAATCTAAATAATGACTGGAATCAAGATAGTGCTTTTCTTCTTCATTCATTTTGTTGATATACCGTTTGCAAGGTCTACTGCCAGTGCGACATGTGACAAGCCTGACTGCTGTATTGTCATTGCTGTTTCACAGCTTGGTTGCTGATAAATGCACTAATTTATCACTTCTTGTTAGCCCCAACAGTCCTGCATCATTCCCTCAAAATTAGCAGAGGGAAGTTTATTATCTAATTCTAACTTTCATCAGTACCAACAGCGCCGATTAACTGGTCATTAGTCTTATTTGCTTTTTGTTGGAACTTACTGTGTGTGCTTTGGCAACTTATATTCTGCCAGTGATTACTAAAGTAATTTATTCGAGGCTCTGAGGTATTGTGTTAAGACAAGTTCTTTCTTTAATGCTATCTTGTTCTGATTTATTCCAATCATCATTACCAATAGAGCAATTGGTAGTAATAACAGTGCAATATTTTTGTCGCTGTTTAGGCAAGAAAAGCAACATCCTAACAGAATCCATTTAAATTTTCAATCTCCTGGTTTTCATTATGGGGTAATATTGAAAATTTTCAAAGCACTTTTCTTTTTGCACATTGTTTCTGGATTCTCCTTTTATGTGACTATTATCTGAGCAGAAAGATTACAAGGAAAGGAAGACTGCGGGTGGGATCTTTCAACCGTGCTTCTCTCAAGACTGTAAAATCATGCTCGAGGTTAATGGACCTTTGCATGAATCATGTCCCACCCAATACATATTCCCATGGTGAGCGGGATGGGAAATTCTGCTCTATATGTGAGCATGATAGTTCTTTATCTTGGTACTTATCGTCAAATGGCCATCCACATTAAGTCATGAGTTAATGCAGTAACACACAATTTTATAGAATCTACATATACATGGGATGGCATGGTGGGATAGTGGTTAGCATTGCTGTCTCACAGCACTGGGATCCCATGTTCGATTCCAGCCTAGGGTAACTGTCTGTGTGAAGTATGTGTGTGTCGGAATTAGGATTGGAGAGGGGGAGAAAAACAGATTGCAGTTGATGTGTGAGGCATCCATTTTAGGGATGTCACAGTGGCACAGCAGTTACCACTGTGGCCTTGTAGTTCCAGGGATCTGGTTTCAATTCTGGCCTTGGTGACTGTGTAGAGTTTGCACTTGTCTCCGTGGCTGCGTGGGTTTCCTCCACGTGCCCCGGTTCTTCCCACAGTCCAAAGACGATTAGATGCATTGACCATATTAATTTGCTCCTTAGTAGGTGAGGTGGATTAACCATGGGAAAAGTGTATGGTTGTGGAGATAGGCTGGGAGAGAGGTTCTAGATAAAGTGCTCTGTTAGAGAGTTAGTGCAGTCTCAATGGGCCAAATAGCCACTTCTGCACTGCAGGGATTCTATGAAAGATTTTTTGAAGCACTCTACAGAATGCTGAATAACACTATCTGACAGTCAAGTGAACACAACAAGCTAAATACATTTTCGTATTTCAAGAATGGTGTTTCACTAAACAAAGATATATTTACATGCTGTATGTAAATGATGCATTTCGGGAGAAAGAATGTAGGAGGGAGGTATATGATAAAGGGTAGACCTATTAAGAGTATAGAAACACAGAGGGAGCTGGGGGTGCAGGTGAACAAGTCTCTGAAGGTGGCAGGGCAAGTGGAGAAGGTTGTGAAGAAAGCAAATAGTATGTTAGCCTTTATAGGAAGGGGTATAGAGTACAAGAGCTGGCCTTTAATGTTGCAGTTGTATAAAACGCTGGTTAGACCTCATTTGGAATACTGCGTCCAGTTCTGGTTGCCCTACTACCGGAAGGACGTGGAGACTCTGGAGAGAGTGCAGAGGAGGTTTACCAGGATGCTGCCTGGTATGGAAGGTCTGAGTTACGAGGAAAGATTAGGCAAATTGGGACTGTTTTCCTTAGAAAGATGTAGACTTAGAGGAGATCTGATAGAGGTGTACAAGATTTTGAAGGAGATAGATAGAGTAAACAGGGCTAAGCTTTTTCCTAGGATGGACTCAAATAGCATGAGGGGTCACGGGCTTAGGGTGAGGGGGGTAAGGTATAATTTGGATGCTAGAGGGAGTTTTTTCACACAGAGGGTGGTGCAGGTATGGAATGCGCTGCCAAGTAAAGTGGTGGAGGCAGGTAGTCTGGAGTTATTTAAGAAATACTTAGATGGGCACATGAACAGAATGGGAATGGAGGGGTATAGAAAACTGATTTAAAATAGGGATCATGAGCCTTGGAAGTCCCTGGGAAGTGTGTAAATAGATGATGATATTGATGTATTTGTTTTTATCCTACAGGTGCTTTGGTCCACCTTGTTGTCTAACGAGGGGCATACACGTGATGGGTCGTGAGAGGACTGCTCTTGGATTTTTTTCAAGAGTATCCTACTGCTTCACGTCATTAGTGTATGCTTGACCTGGACCACAACAGCTCAGTGACTATCTCTGTGCTGTGCAGATACATGGATTTGGGCCTGTGTCTGTGGGAGTTTGCGCATTTCCCCGTGCTTGCGTGGGTTTTCTCCGGGCGCTCCGATTTCCTCCCACATCCCAAAGATGTGCTCTTAGGCAATAATGTTCGAGAGGAAGTTAGAAGTGGTGGTGGTGACTGAGATGTGGCTAAAGGAAGGGCAGGACTGGCAATTGAATATTCCGAGGTAGAAGTGTTTTAGGCATGATAGAGGTGGTTTGAGGAGAGGAGGGGGAGTGGCATTATTAGTTAAGGATCACATCATAGCAGTGCAGAAGGAGGGTGGTATGGCTGAGTTAGGAATTGAGTCGCTATGGGTGGAGTTGAGGAATAGGAAGGGAGAGATTACTATGTTGGGTGTGTACTACAGACCGCCCAACAGTCCGCGTGCCATGGAAGAAGGGATATGTAAGGAAATTTTAGATAAGTGTAGGAAGAATAGGGTAGTTGTAATGGGAGATTTCAATTTCCCTGGGTAGATTGGAAGGTGCCCAGAGCGGAAGGTGCGGACGGGGAGGAATTTGTACAGTGTGTTTTAGAAGGGTCCTTGGAGCAGTATGTGGATAGCCCGACTAGAGAGGGGGCTATACTGGATATGGTTCTGGGGAATGAGCCAGGGCAGGTGGTTGACGTTGTAGTAGGAGAGCATGTGTCTAATAGTGACCACAACTCTGTCTGCTTTAGGGTATTAATGGAAAAAGATGAAGCCTGCCCTAAGGGGAGGGTGTTAAACTAGGGGAGGGCTAGATATAGCCAGATTAGTCAGGATCTTAGGGATACCGACTGGGATAAGCTGTTCAAGGGTAAGTCGACGCTGCACATGTGGGAGTCTTTCAAGAGAAAACTAAAATTTTTGCAGGAAAGACACGTGCCAGTAAGGAGGAAGGATGGGAAGGGTAGGATTAGAGAACCGTGGGTTACTAGGGATGTTGAGGACTTGGTCAGGAAGAATCGGGAGGCGTACGTTAGATCCAGGCAATTGGGGACAGAGGCAGCGCTGGAAAAATATAGAGAGTGTAGACGGGATCTTAAAAGGGGTGTCAGAAAGGCAAAAAGGGGCCACAAAATGGCTTTGGCAGGTAGGATTAAGGAAAATCCTAAGGCATTTTACTCCTATGTAAAGGAGCAAAAGGATTGTTAGAGGGAAGATTGGACCTCTCAGGGACAGAGGAGGGGAACTATGCTTAGAGCCTGAGGGAATGGGGGAGATCCTGAATGAATACTTTGTGTCGGTATTCATGCGGGAGAGGGGCCTGATGTCTGATGCTGGCTTTGAGGATTTTGAGGACCCGTTAAAGGAAATAATCATTATGAGGGATGAAGTGTTGGGGCTTTTAGGTAGCATAAAGACTTATAAAGCTCCGGGGCCTGATGGTATTTATCCCAGGATGCTAAGGGAGGTGAGAGATGACATTGCTGGGCCTCTGACGCAAAGCTTTGTCTCTTCTTTGGACACAGGGGAGGTCCCAGAGGACTGGAGGATTGCAAATGTAGTACCGTTGTTTAAAAAGGGTCAGAGAGATAACCCAGGGAACTATAGGCCGGTGAGCTTGACTTCAGTTATAGGTAAGCTAATGGAGACGATCCTCAGGGACAGGATGTATGAGCATCTGGAGTGCTGCGATCTGATCAGGGATACGCAGCATGGCTTCGTTAAGGGGAGGTCGTGCCTTACGAATCTAGTGGAATTTTTTGAAGATGTGACAAAAACGGTTGATGAAGGACAAGCCGTTGATGTCGTCTACATGGATTTCAGTAAGGCGTTTGACAAGGTTCCCCATGGTAGGCTGATAAAAAGGTGAAGGCGCATGGGATACAGGGCCAGGTATGTAGATGGGTTGAGAACTGGCTTGGGAGGAGGAGACAGAGGATAGTAGTGGAAGGCTCTTTTTCCAACTGGAGGTCAGTCACTAGTGGTGTGCCACAGGGCTCAGTACTAGGACCTCTTCTAATTGTGATTTATATAAATGACTTGGAAGAGGGGGTAGGTGGTGTGATCAGCAAATTTGCTGATGACACTAAGGTGCTTGGATTGGCGGGGACTGAGGAGCAGTGCCAGGCAATACAACAGGACATAGGCTGGTAGACTGGGCAGATAGATGGCAAATGGAATTTAATCCGGATAAATGCGAGGTGATGCACTTTGGCCGGAATAATGTAGAGGGGAGTTACAGGATAAAAGGTAAAACTATCCGGAGTGTAGATACGCAGAGAGACCTGGGGGTGCAGGTTCACAAGTCTCTGAAGGTGTCAGTACAGGTGGAGAAAGTGATAAAGAAAGCGTATGGTATGTTAGCCTTCATAGGAAGGGGTATAGAACACAAGAGTAGGAGTCTGATGTTACAAGTGTATAGAACGTTGGTTAGGCCTCACTTGGAGTACTGCATCCAGTTCTGGTCGCCGTACTACCGGAAGGATGTGGAGGCCCTGGAGAGAGTGCAGAGGAGATTTACCAGGATGCTGCCTGGTATGGAAGGGCTGTCGTACGAGGAAAGGTTGAACGCACTGGGGTTGTTTTCCCTTGAAAGACGTCGGCTGAGAGGGGATCTATTAGAGGCATATAAGATTATGAGGGGTATAGATAGAGTAAATGGTGGTAAGCTTTTTCCACCATTAGAATCGGATAGAACGAGGGGTCACGGCCTTAGGGTGAGGGGGGCTATGTATAAGACGAATATTAGAGGGCATTTTTTCACACAAAGGGTAGTGGGGGGTGTGGAATGCACTGCCGAGTAAGGTGGTGGGAGCAGGCACGCTAGGGTTGTTTAAGGGTCTCTTGGACAGCCATATGAGCGGTCTGCAGATAGAGGGATATAGGAGGACTGTTTAAATACTTTATTTGTTTCCACAGGCTATTCGGTCCACCTTGTTGACCAACAAGGTGCATGCATTCGGCAGGTCGTGCGAGGGCTGCTCTTGAATGTTACTTCAGGAGTGGCCTAGTGCTTCATGTCGTTAGTGTATGCTTAAACTGGACCATCAGATGGGCAACATGACAGCTCAGAGACTATCGCTGTTGCTGTACAGACACATGGATTTGGGCCTGTGTCTGCGGGAGTTTGCGCGTTCTCCCCGTGGTTGCGTGGGTTTTCTCCGGGTGCTCTGGTTTCCTCCCACAACACAAAAATGTGCTCTTAGGCTGATTGGGTAACAAATTGTCCCAATATTGGTCTCTATATGTCATTAAGACGTTAGGACGGCGGTGCGGGCTCGTTGGGCCGAAGGGCCTGTTTCCCGTGCTGTGTTGTTCTTTGTTCTTTGTTCTAATTGGCAAAACAAATTCTCCCTAAATTGTCTCAAATTTGGTTTTTAGTCCATAGATCTATGAACATGGACAGGGTGGCGGCGTGGGCTCGTTGGGCCGAAGGCCCTATTTCCCATCCTGTTTTGTTCTTTGTTCTTTGTTCTTTGTAAAAGAATGGTATGATGAAAAGGCAGCTTCAGTTCCTTCGTGCACAACTTGCTTATCAGTATCTCTTGCACCATCAGTTCAGCTGGCAAAATTCCCTATGTTCGAAGATAATTTTTTTGTTTTTCTAGTCATGACAACAACACTATAAAGCACTAATATAAAAAAAATGGATTCAACAAATTATCATTGAACTAGAGACAGTAAGATCCATGACCATTCAAACCTTGATCAGCATTTATTATGATAAAGTGATAAATTAGTGGTTTGAAATGAAATATATCTTGTTGGTCTAGTTTGATTTGGAATATCATTCCAATGTTGTATCTGTGGTGTGGTCAGCATAATATACATGTAGAAAGAAATTTACCTGACTACCAATGTGGTTTAAAGTGACTTTACATGAAATAACCACCCTTGATCGCGTTGGATTCAGGGTTAGATGGGGCACCTTTCGGATTTGCCTCGTATGCTGTGAATGCTACCTTAGACTCTTATGTAAAAACTATGGTTCATTTATTGGTCAATATACTTCTCAGCACTCATCATGGGATTGTACTTCTGGTCCCACCAGATTTCAGTCATAAAATCAAAGAATCCCTACAGTGCAGAAGGAGACCATTCTGCCCATCAAATCTGTCCTGACTCTGTTACCCCACATATTTATTCTGCTAATCTCCCAACTCACACTAAGGGGCAACTTTTCATGGCCAAGCCACATAACCGGCACATCTTTGGTGTGCGGAAGGAAACGAGAGCATCCAGAGGAAATCCATGCAAGCTCCACATGGACAGTGACATGGGTCCCTGGCGCTGTGAGGCAGTAGTTCTAGCCATTGTGCCACCGTGCCATCCTTGAAATGTTTTAATTATGTGACACTGCATGACAGTTACATCTGGGCCACTTCTCCTCTCAATTCATATCAGTAGTTGCATTAGTTCCAAGGGCTCCCTTTACTCTACATCTCACTCTAAAGTCTTATCCCAACTATATCCTAACCATCCTCCTGCATCTTCCACCAGATTCTCAGGATTCACAGGGTTTAATCTCTGTGATGCCTTGGCTAACCTCCCTAATCTGGTCCTGATTTTGTTTTGGGGTTAAGAACAAACTGTCATCATTCAATAGAATGCCTTCCACTTGTGTGGTTATAGAGCTTCTATTTGTTTCTGGTTCCTTGTCTCCATCCAGATCTAAATGGTATGTCCAAGGTTCCATTAGTTTCCTTCCCAATGGAAGGCTATTTGGTTCCTTTTGATAATTCCCTAGTTTGTCTTAATTTTATACAAATTCAGTTGTGGTGTTGTTTTCTATTACAGCATCTTCTTTCTGTTGATCCCATATCCACACTCTCTTCCTAGACTGTGGGACCTTGTGCCTGAATGTGAAGTTATGAGATTGACGATCTCTGTTACTCTTCAAGCTTTCCAAATTTCTCATGGTCATCTGAGGAAATGTTAAGTTGCATGTTTGTTTTAGAGCTGGACATTGTGCTAACAATTTTCTTCCCATCATTAAATCTGATGGTCAGAGTCCATTTCAGATTAGTGAATTTTTTTATGCATTTGTGGGACATGGGCATCGATGGCTTGCCTATCCCTAGTTGCCCTTGAGAACGTGGTGGTGAACTGCCTTCCTGAAATGCTGCAGTTCATGTGCTGTGGGTTGATCCACAGTGCCTTTCGGAAGAATTTCCAGGATTTTGATCCAGTGACAGTGAAGCAATGGCGATATATTTCCAAGTCAGGATGGTGAGTGACTTGGAGGGGAATTTGCAGGTGGTGGTGTTTCTATGTATCTGCTGCCTTTGTCCTTCTAGATGGAAGTGGTTGAAGGTTCTTTGATAAGAAGGGCTCATTCAACATCTTTATTCATTTTTATCAATTATTTGATTGTTCGAACTCTGCTTTCTACTTCTCTGTATGACAAAGGATTTCCAGGTGAAGCCATAACACTGAGCATAGTTATGGAATACCTCATCAGCAAACTGACACCACAACAAATTGTTTTAAGAAAGAATAGTCTGTCATTAAAAAGCTAAGGAAACATCAATGATCGTAAAATGTTTCCTCTGTTCAAAATAATGTTGAAGTAGAGGGTTGTTTTTAACGTAACCAGGCCATCCATTCTGACAATACACTTTTATTTTGATACATTCTGTTATTACACACATTAATTTCCTGTTATATTTTCTCTGTGGCTGGTAAGTTTTAAGGAATAAGCAAAGTATATACTCCCATACCTTCAATAAAATTCCAATCTTCCAGCTTCTGGCATCCTTGGTAATGCCTCTGCTGTTGCCTGGTACTTTCCTTGAATGTACTCAGTAACTGAATCATAACTCATGAGTCTCATGGGGTTTGTAAATTCACACTTGTCATTTAATGTCAAACTTGATTTTTGTAGGACTTTTGAGGACTGCTCTGACTCAATGGTTACATTCTCGCCTTAATGAACTATATACGAGAGTATCATACATATGCCATATTATTCCTTCCATATTTTTATATATTTAAAAAGGGTGCAGTTGCTTTCAGAGCTGATCATATGATTTGATGGTGATGTTATTAGGATGTGTGCTCAGGCTGCTGTTTTATTTTCAGCTGTGTTTCCTGAAGCAGAGTAAGACTAGCTCTTCAATAAACCCATTGCTTGTTTATTTGTATCTACATGTGCAAACCACATCTTTTCTTTTTCCGTTAAAACCCACAACCCCAACACAGTTAGGACATTACATATACCTGTCAAAATCTGACACATTGTCCTTTGGAATATCTCAGGTGCAGAAACAATTCTAAACAGTAAATTGTTAAAACAATAATTACCAAATGGGGTAATAAATGTAGTAAAAATGTAATAAAAAAACTGTCTGGCTTCTTTGTCCAGAAACAACTGATAAGAGTCACAGTTTAGATCTAATTTTGTGAAGAGGGTGTTTTTTCGCTAATTTGGTGTGAATTACAGCCATCATTGCCATGGTTTTCTGCTGAGTAATGATGTCTCTTGAGTCTTTATCACAAAGAGGGATTCTACAATTTTTAATCCTTGCATCTTAATTTTGTCAAGTTTTGGTCCATTATTTTAAGTGTAGTCCCTCCTGAACCTTGCACGAGATGGTGCTAATATGGTATTTGTAAGCCATTTCACGCAATCAGATAATACCAAAACACCTACCTAGCTTGAGGTAAAATAATACTCCGATAATTATTTTCTGTTCCATTAACTTCTCCTAAGAAGGTTTTTTTTCCCATTTTTATTTGGTTTCATTACTATCACTTCATATAAGCTCTCAAAACTTTCGATCTGTTAGCTGTTTTAAAATGTCCTAACTTCTCACAGATGCAGCAGTAAGCTCCCCCTGCTGGGCATTCTTCTCACTAATGGAGGGTCTCCCTGCCTCACCAGGAGCATACCAAAATAGCGGTCGGCATCCTTTTTCTCAATTTCACATGTTTTTGCTTCATTGCACTTTCCCTTTTCTATCCAACACATTCATAGAATCATAGAGCCCATAGTATAGAAAGAGGCCCTTCAGCCCATTGAATCTGCACCAACCATAATCCCACCCAGGCCCTACCCCTACATCACTACATATTTTACCTGCTAATCCCTTTAACCTACGCATCTCAGCACACTAAGCGGCAATTTATAACATGGCCAATCAACCTAACTCGCACATCTTTGGACTGTGAGACGAAACCGGAGCACCCAGGGGAAACACATGTAGATACGAGGAGAATGTGCAAACTCCACACCAACAGTGATCCAAGTCCAGAATTGAACCCAGGTTCCTGAAACTATGAAGTAGCAGTGCTAACCACTGTACTATGTTCCACCCTATTGAATGATTTCACTAAGGGACATCATTTTCCCCATTATCAATCACACTGTTCAGCTTCCTAAACTTAGTCCGTTTCTTTTGCAGAAGATTTGATAGTGTTCATCTAAGACACATTAAGATCACACATTAATTAATCCCTGAGGCCACAATTCTGCGTAACTCTTCAGAGATCATTTCTAATTGAGCCGATGACTCAGTTATACAATTATATAGTTCTATGGCCTGGTAGGTACGGATATGATTGGCACAACTTGTGGGCCGAAGGACCTGTTTGTGCTGTAGTATTCTATGTTCTATAGGAAATGTCAAGGGTAAGATTTTCACTGAGAGGATGGTGAGTGAGTGGAATCAGCTGCCGTCGGTAGCGGTAGAGGTGAACTCGCTGGGGTCTTTTAAAAGACTTTTGGATGAGTACATGAGATTTAATGAGATTGGTAGTTATAGATAGTTCTATGACCTGGTAGGTATGGATATGATCGGTGCAACTTGTGGGCCAAAGGGCCTGTTTGTGCTGTAGTGTTCTATGTTCTATGTTCATCCAGGATTTGCCTCCACTATTTAAATTTTGCTCATTCAATGATCAAATATTTTCAAACAATGAAGTACTAATTGAGTGCCTGCAGGATTTCTCATCTGAGCTTGAAGCTTCATTGATATTCGTCTTGCATTAACATCATCTGTTATTATCCTTACTGTGTAGGGTAGAGAACTGACCTGATTCTTCTGGTCTTTCTTGCGGAAACCTGAAGTGGTTCTGTGTCTGGAGAATCTCTTCCTCCACTCATCCCAGTGTTGAGGCTATTGTGAGCATTTGGAATGATTCTGGGAATGGCAATGTAATGATTCAGCAATTTAACTGTTCAATTGGGATTTGTACTCATTGCTTTCTGGACTCTGGGTCTATGTGTTTGCTTGCATCTGCATCACTTGTAATGCTCCATTCTCAGATGAATCTTCAATCCTTTTTCCTGTTTTCTCCAATAATTCAGAGGTCTCTTGGGCCTGTAGTCTTCTCTTAAAACTTCTCTGGGTCTTTACATTCTATCTGCTGCCATTGTGTTTTAGATGGTACACCAATTACATCTGTAGCAATATAAGTATCAGCTGCTTCCAATGTTAACTCTTTACACTCAGGATACACAGTGCCAACAGGGGGAAAGTTACTCGGATTTGAATTTGACATGCAAGCTAAAATTTCCAATATATTATTTTGTAACTTTTTGTGCATTTGAAAATTAGCAGATTGAATCGGTGGAAGTTATTAAAAATTGATTTGATTTCCCACTTAGTTTTGTGTGATTCCACGTATGTATTTTCTCTTTGGGACAATGTTTCACATAACATCTGTAAGACTGGATGGCATAAATGACTCACATCCTGCGATCAAATGCACCAGATGCATGTTTTGGTGCTAAGAATAAATCAAACCAAAAATGGATAAATTCATCTGAGTGTTTGAGAGGCAGTGGAAAACTGCCTCTAGAGGTCAGCAGCATTGACAAGAGTATGATAAAACAATAATAGCAACACATTTACGTGGCATTCTTAAAATAGAAAAGTACCCCAAGATTCTTCAAAATTAGACAGAATAGATGTTTGGGCGGCACAGTGGTACCGTGGTTAGCATAGCTGCCTCACGGCACCTGAGACCCATGTTCAATTCCTGGCTTGGGTGGAGTTTGCACATTCTCTCCATGTCAGTGTGGGTTTCCTCCTGGTCCTCCAGTTTCCTCTTACAGTCTAAAGATGTGCGGGTTAGGTGGATTGGCCATGCCAAATTGCCCCTTAGTGTCAAGGGAACTAGATAGGGTAAATCTATACTGTTATGGAGCTAGGACCTGGCTGGGATTATGGATGATGCAGACATGATAGGCCAAATGGCCTTCTTCTGCCCTGTAGGATTCTATGATTCTATAAGCCAAGAAAGGAGATATTATAAAGAATGGTCAGAAGTTTGGTCAAAGAGTTTAGCTTTAAGGAGAGTTTAATGGCAAAGAGATAGATAAAGAGACTGAGAGATTTAGCCGGTGAGTTTTACAGCATGTAAAATGCAGGGAGTGGGAAATATATAAGACGTCAGAGTTGGAGGATTGCAAAGCTTTGTTGGGCAAGAAAAGCATTATTGGGTTAGAGGGCTTACGGAGGTGGAGATTTTCAAAAACATGAGGATGAGAGTTTTAAATTGGAGGCACTGAGGAATTGGGAGCCAAGGAGAGTCAGGGAGACTAGGAACTGAGTGCACAAGATTTGGTTAGTGGCAGCACACAGGCAACAAATTCTGGATAAGCTGAAATTTATGAAGAGTTTTGAATGGGAGTCAGTAAGGAGAACATTTAAAAGGTTGGGTACAGCAATGACAAAAGCATGTACCATGGTTAGATAGATAAACATTAAAGAAAAAAAAGGTGTGGCAGAGTATAGAGCAGTTGAAGAGGTGTTCAATGGTTGCAATCAAACAGGGTGTCATTTGTGACGTGGCAGTGCTGTAGCAGAGGCAGAAACCTCAATGGAGTGATTCAAGCATGAGAAACATGGACACGGGTTTGGGAGGCAACAGTATATGAGAGGATAAAAGAGAGATGGGGTGATGAGACAGTGGTTTTCACAAACAGAGGTGTTGTGTATGAATTTTTTGATGAGGGGAAATGTTGATGGCAGTTTTGAATGGAAAGGTGACAGTACTCGAGAAGAGGGAACCAGTTACAATGTCAGCTAGAAGAGGGGCCATGATGAGCAGTTGAGTGCATAACAGTTTTGAGGGCACAGATCGAAGCAGTAGGAGATAAGGCTCATGGTAAGGTATGCTTGGAGAGTACATTAGGGGAAATAAGAGGACAATGAGAGAAATACACAGTTCTAGCAAAATAATGGGCAGAACCTGAAGGACTCTTTGACTTGCTCCCCAGTGGAGATATGGGAAGATGCAGAATCAGTTGAATGGATAGCCTCAGACTCAGTGATGACAGTGTCTACAAGCTCCTCACATTTGTTATTGGATGTGAGATGACAAAGATGTGTAAGAGGAGTTTAAAGATTGGAATCAATGGAAAGAATTCGGAGATTATTTGCACAATGCAAGGAGTAGTGGACAGATTTGTCAGGTGTGAATAGACCAAACAGCTTTAATGCAATCCAACCACATTGGATGGCCAAAGTAATTATGTGCGCTTTATTCTCCAGTACAAAACACACAAATTTTAGGAAGTGAATATTGATAGTCATACTCAGTAGACTGGGCAGGATGGATGGGATTAAAGGTTTAGTTGGGAATAAGGGCAAAGGATTAGTAGTAATTGAGCAAACTGAAAGCTGATGAATAATTAAAATAAATATTTAGCCATAATGTGCAGGGAAACCAATGGGCAACAGTGCTACTACGCAGTCTGGAGAAATGGGGAGTTAGTAGGAGAAAGAACATCTAGCTGCAAAACTACCCATTTAATCCAAATAATGGTTAATTTGAATGGAGACGGAGAAACCTAATGAACCATCATTGCGGCAAACCTGTGCAATGTGGGAAAAAGTCAGGAGAGGAAGAAGATGTTCAGCGATAGGATAGACAATTCACAGCTTGAATACGCCTAAGTAATTTTCAAGCCACAGAGCGCATTTGCCCTGAGCCAATGTCTTCTTAAGTATGTGGAATGGACTTTCCTGTCATCACTGAAGCTGGGCCTTTTGTTTTTAACTGGAAGCCTGTATGGCAGAGAAGTAACAGCTTGCCTGTTAAGCCAGTTCTGCCAGAAACTGGATCATAAGCCAGAAAAGCCTCAGTTCAATTCATTTTTTCCCTGAGTTTTATATGACAGCCTAAAGGGATGTGAAAGGATTAATAATCACACAAATTTAAAAATTGCATCAGCTGCTATGATAACAAATAATTCTTCTTATTAAAGTCTTCATGGATAAGCACCAAGGCCATTTGTCTGAGAAAATTTACTATATCAGACATATGGAATTGGAAAAAGAACATTATATACTGACCCAGGCATAAATTGAGACAATGATAACTTGTAACAATGGCATATTATGTCTTCACACTGATTGGATGTTATAATGAAGCAAGCATAAGGTGATTGTGATCGGTTTTAATACCTGAAGGATGTAACCTTATTTAATAACTTTGAGTGGATAGAAATAACTCACAAAATGTGATTGATATGCACTAATTATTTGTAATCAAATTTAAAATTATAATTGCTTGTATATTTCAGAACTCTGCACTCTAGCTAGTTATAGATTGTGAGCTATGACTTTCCAGTGTCTGAACTATATAGTTTCATTAAACAGCTTTTAAGAAAACTTCATGACTTGGTCTTGTTACTTGAATTGTGATTGATTTAAAGGCTATATCAAAGCCCACAACAGGATGGCTAGAAGCTGAAAAGGAAAAGAATTGTTTTCTGGTTTCCACTTATCTTGATATTGAACACAGAAGAAGCAGTTCTGAGCATTAACCCCTGAGCTGTGGATCAGGTGACCCGCACTGGACCAGGATAAAATGATCTGTGCAGCTGGAAATCCAGACACAATGTATGTGGTCAGAAGGTTACACAATACTTAATAACTTTGGACTTCACCGATCTTCCAATAATCATGATTAAAATCACATTCACTTCAGATTTTCTAGTTTTTTTTTAAATGGGACTTTTCTGCACTGGCTGAACATTTTGTTTCTGTGACTTTTGCAGGAACAACAATCAATGCAACAGAACAAAACTTGCTCATTCTAACACCAATGTATATCAGCTTTTGGAAGTTAGGAGAAAAAAAGGGAAAGAAAATATCGAATACCAAGCCTCTAACAGTTTTGTGTGAATGTACTGATTTGTTGGCGATAAGCTCCCACTTGGAACAAACATTTAAATATTTATGTTCATAATGCAACAGCGCTTCCTGTGTCACCACTGTGGATTTATGCAGAAGTAGAATATATTGAGAAAGTGACAGCACGGTGGCACAGTGGTTAGCACTGCTGCCCCACAGAAACAGGGACCCAGGTTCGATTCCTGGTTTGGGTCACTACCTGTGGTGTTTGCATATTCTCCCCATGTCTCCATGGATTTCCTCCAAGTGCTTTAGTTTTCTCTTCCAGTCTGAAAGACATGCTGGTTAGGTGCATTGGTAATGCTCCCTCAGTGTACCCAAACAGTCGCCGGAGCATGATGACTGGGGGATTTTCACTATAACTTCAGTGCAGTGTTAATGTAAGCCCATTTGTGATACGAATAAATAAACTTTAAATAAATAAGCTTTCCATGGACATTCAAGGAGTAGTGGCTGTATTGGATCGGAGGATGCACAGAGGGACTGCCAGTGATTTCTTCAGAGCTGCAGCAAGGGAGGTCTTTCAATTTATTTAGGCCAGTAGTGAACAAGAGAGGGCTGGAGGTCAAACTCTGACAGCAGAGATTGTCAACCTCTGGCAGTGCAAATACTTTCCCTACCCAATCTGTGGTGCTTATCCATTCACAGGTAGTTTCCTGAACAGGCACACAACCCATTCACAAACATGATTTGCATCCAGAAATTCAACCAGTTTAGATATATTCCAATTGGAATGTTTTAAAATGTTTACCACACAATATAGGTCGGGATGAGGAAAGTTGGGATGAAGAAGGTTGGGATGAGAAAAGCTGGCCCTAGTGGGTGGATCTCCCTTATCCCTCCCACTTAATAAGAAGAGCAGGTTAAAAGTTAGACTTGCAGATGAGCAGCAAGTAATTTACTAGAGTGAATTTTTTTTCTATCTAGATCCCATCAGAGATGCAGAGCAACAACTGTCTTTCAAAATTCTGCCTGTATTGTTATTAGATATTCATCCATCTCTCATTTTGATTCATGTGCGTTAATGTTACAAGGAGGCCTTGTGATGCAGGGATAGCATCCCTGCCTTTGAGCCAGAAGCTCTGAGTTTGAGTCCCACTCCAGGACTCGATACCAAGGAAGTTGCAAACCTAATAGATTAAGAATCAATCTGCACAATCCTTCCAACATGCCAACAGCAGGCAGTAAGAATGAAAGAGACTCCCGATTAGTGATTGTTGATTTGGAGCGGCATCTTTCAAGCTATAAGCCCAGGAAAAACCTTGCTTTGAGAACAGATGAAAGTTTGCCTTGTGCGCTACAAGGTGTGTGAAGTGGAACAACAGCAATTTTAATGTTATATAATATTCCGGCAATCAATGAGCAGCACAGTGGTACAGTGGTTAACACTACTGCCTCACGGCACCAGGAACCGAGATTTGATCCTGGCCTTGTGGGCAGTCTCTGTGGAGTTTGTATGTTCTCCATGTGGTTGTGTGGGTTTCCTCTTGTCTCATTGGTTTCCTCCCACAGACCGAAAGATGTGCTTATTAGGTGGATTGGCCATGCAAATTGCTCCTTGGCATCCCAAGTGTTGATTAGGTGGATTAGTTATGGTAAATGTGTGGGGTTACAGAGATAGGATGGGGGTTTGGACCTGAATAAGATGGTGTTTCGGAGAGTTGGTACAGACTTGATGGACCAAATGGCCTCCATCTACACTGTAGGGATTCTGCTAACAAATTCTACTTAAATCTGCACATATGAAAAAATTGTCACAGGAAACAACTTCTAGACCATTTATTGCATAATTTCATACCTGGAATAAATAACTTTCATGGCAGGAAAATAAAAGCAAAATACTGTACCTGCCAGAATCTGAAACAGAAACAGACGGTTCTGGAAAAGCACAGCAGTTGCCAGCACAACTGGCAGCATCTGTGGAGAGAGAAAATAGAATTAAATATTTTGAGTGCATATGATGCTGCCAGATCAGCTAACTCTTCCTGGCATTTTCTGTTTCTGTCTCATATTGTAATAAAAATGTTGAAGTCTCCAACCTTGGGCAGCATTTTTGCATAACGTTAATACTGAATTAGAAATCCACAGTCCTAGGTTAATTCTCTGGAGGTGTGAGTTCAAATCCCATCATGGCATTTCTGAGAACTTATATTAGATTCATTAAATATAGGTACAATAAAATCTGGTTTCATTAGTAACGAACATGAAGCTATTGAATTGTTGAAAAACCCATCTAGTTCACTATATTCCTCAAGGGAAGGATTTCTGCTGTTCATGTCTGGCTGCCATGTGACCCCTGACCCCTAGCAATGTGGTTAATTCTTAATTACTACTTAAAGACGTCTAACAAGTCACCACAATTCTAGATAGCTCATCACCATGGCAATTAGAGATGGGCAATAAATGTTCTCTTGTCAGTGATAAGAACATGAGAAATAGGAGCAGGAGTTGGCCATGCAAGCCTTCAAGTCCACTCTGCTATTTTTTGATTTGGTTTTGATTTGTTTGATTATTATTGCATGTATTGGGATGCAGTGAAAATTGCTTCTTGCTCTCTATACTGACAAAAGATAGAGGAGAAGGAAAGGAGAGAGTGCAGAATGTAATGTTACAGTCATAACTAGGGTGTAGCGAAAGATCAATTTAATGTATGGTAGATCTATTCAAAAGTTTGATGGCAGCAGGGAAGAAACTGTTCTTGTGTTAGTTGGTACATGACCTCAGATTTTTGTATCTTTTTCCCAATGGAAGAAGATAGAAGAGAATATTTGCCGGGTGTTTGGATTTTGGATTGTGCTGGCTTCTTTTTTTCAAACAATGGGAAGTGTAAATGGTGTCAATGGATGGAAGGCTGGTTTGTAAGGTGGATTGGGCTACGTTCACAACTATTTATAATTTCTTGCAGTCTTGGGCAGAGCAGGAGACATACCAAGTGATACATATAGAAATGATGGTTTCCATGATGCATCTGGAAAACTTGGTGAGAATCGTAACGGACATGTCAAAGTTCCTTAGCCTCCTGAGAATGTGGAGGGCTTTCTTAACTAAAGTGTCAGCATAAAGGGATCAGGACAGGTTGTTGGTGATCTGGACACCTAGAAACTTGAAGCTCTTAACTATTTCCACTTCATCGACATGCCCTTCACTATGCTTCCTGAAGTCGATGACAATGTCCTTTGTTTTACTGACATTGGGGGAGAGATTATTGGCTTGGCATTACTTTGTCATTTGGTAGGATCTTGGCTAGTCTACTCCACCAGCACTTTCTACACTTTCCCTATACACTCATGTAATACTCAAATCCAGGGAAAAAAATCAGAACAATGCTTGTGCATTTCGAACCAGTGTTGTGCGCAGTGTTACAATATTCATAATATGTTTCACCAGGAGCCTAAACTCTGGCAGAGGCCTATATTTAATTGGGGTCCTAGGCTTGGGCCATACAAGCCAAAGCAGGAAGACACAACTGGACTGAAGCCTTCCATGCTGCTTTTGTATCTCAAATTCTTCTCTGAATTTGGTGTTTTAACACATTCTTGTGATCCACTTGAGTGAATGTATTAAAATATATTATACTGAGGAGTACTTCAACTCCAAGTTTCCTGTATTTAGTTTGAGCCAGTCTTGGCAGTTGCCAGCACAAGCGGAAGTTGAACCTGTTGAGTGTGGAGATAAGGAATTTTGAGGCAATATTCATTTTTTTATCACACAGATCTGAACCTGCTCTGGAAATACCAAACTATTGGACAATTTTCGGCTTCTGAAACCCACAGTGAATCTTCCTCAGGAGCAACTATGGCATTCCTTACGGTCACATGCCATTATGATTGAGGAGGAACAGTACAGGATGAAAATGAATGCAATCCGTCAGATTTTTCTCCCATAGAATATGCAAACGATGAATATCATCTGATGGCCACCTGGGAAGAGGGGTATAAGATTATTTGTGCCCCAACAAAAAAGAGATTAGGACAAAATTGTCATCTATTGTATGAACACTACTTGGTTAGTTACCTATCAACAGTGTTCCTTTCATGGTTGTGAGATTAAGCACTGCACTTGGCACTACTTCATCTCAGGTAGTTATCTGTACTAGTTATCTAGGGCATCAGCTAGGCTGCAGTTTGGATATGCATCTGTCAAATGACTGAGGTACCTTTTACATTATAGCAAGGAAGCCGTGAGATACCTGATTACCTGATCTTTCGGAGTTTCGGGATTTTACAAGATCCATGCTGTAATCATTGATACCACATTGTTTTTTGGATTTCTATAGAAATGATAGGATTATAGAATTCTTACTGTCCTGAAAGAGGCCATTTTACCCATCAGGTCTTTTCAGTGTTTATGCTGCACAAAACAATCTTCCCACCTTACTTCATCCCATCCTATTTATTAGCCTATCGCTTTGCCACTTACAAATGAACAGAACTTCTCTCACTTCAATACCCATCAAATACATGACAAGCTTTCAGTTCACTTTGCCCTGCATTACCATGCCTATAAGCACTAATTAAAGTCAACATCAAATATGTAATCCCTTTTTATATGACTGTAAATTCCATCAATAGCAAAGCATAATGTCTATATATCTTTTATTACAGTGAATATGTGTCCATCTATCCTTTCCAAACAGCATGTTTGCCCCGATGCCTTTCTTTTATCTTTCTGAGTGTTTTCCCTGCTTCAGTTAGGAGGCTGGCACTGCTGGAGGTGGCTGACCCTTGATGCTAATAAAAGTGTCAAGGGGCTGAATTGGTTCTCATCTTGTAGCAGTTTGTTCATAGTAGGGGGCAGCTACTGTCCGTATCTCTATAGCAAATATCCTAACATACATAACTCATTTGTTTGAGTGCTCAGTGTTCTGAGACGTAAGGCCAGCCTGCCAGTCTCTGTTGTCCTGAAAGGGTGAAGTATCAGGCAGGGGATTGCAGCCATTACCATTCCCCTAAAACTGTATCTCCCTCATTAATTGAATGGCTAGTACAATGGCATGTACTATGATCTTTCATGTTAATGAAAGACCTGTGAACCAATATCATGCACTATGACCTCCATCATCTGGAAACTGGCTTATAGGTTATTATTTACTCAATCCTATGTTGTACCAAAGCTGTAGAGTGGAATGTTACTACCATTAATGTTGGCGGGATTTTCCCATTCCACTGTGGTGAACAGAGATTTGGCTAGATGCTAAATTCTCCAACCTCACTGCAGCAGGTGAGCTGGTAAGATTGTGTCCTTAGTCTGTGCTTCCATGGAGTTGGAAATAACAACATCAACATCCACTTCTGAAGCACATTTAATGTAATGAAACATCCCATGGCACTTCACAGAATATTATGAAAGAAAGTATGATATCAAATCATATCGGAGATATTAGAGCAGATGACCAAAAACTTGATCAAAAGGACAGGTTTCAAATTGTTTCTTAAAGAATGAAAGTGAAGTAGAGAGGCAGAGACGTGTAGGAGGGTAATCTGGAACATAGGGTTGAAGGAAATTGATGGCATTGCCACAAATGGTGGAGCAATTAAAACTCCCTGAAATCAGATAAAGTCCGGTTAGATTGGAAGATAGCAAACCTAACTCCACTACTCAAAAAGGGAGGGAAACAGAAATTGGGAAACTACAGGGCAGTTAGCGTAA
The DNA here is from genome assembly GCA_024679065.1 of Sphyrna mokarran. Taxonomy (NCBI): domain Eukaryota; kingdom Metazoa; phylum Chordata; class Chondrichthyes; order Carcharhiniformes; family Carcharhinidae; genus Sphyrna; species Sphyrna mokarran. Next base: position 49,310,346 of record JAGIQG010000012.1, on the reverse strand, counting down.
CATCTATCATAGGGAAAATGTTAAAAGCGATTATTAAAGAAGGTATTTGGATTAGTTCAAGGTAATCAGGCAGGGTAAACATGATTTTGTGAAAGGAAAATTGTGTTTAGCCAACTTAGTGGAATTCTTTGAGCAAGTAACATGTGTGTCGTGAATAAAAGATCTCCAGAAGGCATTTGTTAAGGTGCCACATCAAAGGTTATTGTAGAAAATAAAAGCTCATGGTATGTAACATATTGGTATGGGTAGAAGATTGACTAGGTAATAGGAAACAGAGTGTAGGCATAAATTCATTTATGGGATGTAGGCGTTGCTAGTTGGTACCACATTTATTGCCTGTTCCTAAATGCCCTCCATTTCAGAGGACATTTGAAAGTCAACCACATTGCTGTGGGGCTGGAGTCACATGAAGGCCAGATTAAATAAGGATGGGAGATTGCGCCTTGAAAGGACATTAATGAAACAGATGGGTTTTTATAACAATCGACGATGGTTTCACGGTCATCATTAAACTTTTAGTAATAAATCGTGGGAAACTCAATGATGTTTCAACTATAAAGGCTTTATTGCCAATAAAGTAATTATATACAAGAATATCAAAATAAAACTATCTATAAGTGTGACTGCTCCTCTGGATTCCTGGGCTGCAGCTGCTAGTCCCTCCTTGATCTATGGTCTGCACCCTCCTACCGATTGGCTCAGCTTCCCACCGGAGCAATCCATAGGATCTGGTGCCCCTTGGAACACCTTCCTCCCTGTCTTCAAGGGCTAATGCTACTATACTCCTTCCTTCCATAATCCAAAATACTTCTAAAGAGAAACAAATAACATTAGTCAGCACATGACAAGCTCGCATACAAAATGGCTATCACAAAAACCTCCGGAAAACTCATCAAAGTTTCAAATGATGTGAGGCCTTCCTGGCTTTGTTAGAGTGCCTCAATTCAGCGTGACTCTATCTGCATTTAAAGGAAGGACGAGACAGGAGAGAACAGCAGGCTCATTAATTCTGGATTCAGAGGCTCTTCTTCAAACTCCTCCATCTCCCAGCCCCCTCCCCTTGGGTTACGTGATGCAAAAGATTTCTAAAGGATATAAGTAGGTTAAGTGAGTGGAAAAAGATCTGGCAAAGGGAGCATAATGTGGGAAAATGTAAAAATAGCCATTTTGGCCATGTGTCATATATTTAAATGGTGAGATTTTACAAAGTTTTGAGATGCAGAGGGATCTGAGTGTGCAGGTACAGCAAGTAATTAGGAAAGCTAATAGAATTATATCATTTCTTGAAAGGGGAATTGAATAAAAAGTAGGAAGTTATGCTTCAGTTGTACTGGATACTAATGAGATCACATCTGGAGTATTGTAAACAGTATTGCTCCTGTATTTAAGGAAGGACTTAAATGCAGTTCAGAAAAGGTTTAATAGACTAATATCTGGAATGGTCCTCTTTCTGTTAGTTATGATCAACTCATCTTCAATATAAATCAATCATTAATAATACCTGTCACATATTTTAGCCAATTGCATTCTACCCTCTGACATCATGAGATTTCATTGGCCCAAAGAATCTGGATGCTTCCTTCCTCTATTGCTGATGCTTTTTCCTCTGTTGCCTAGTAACTCCTGGTGCTTAGCTACAAGGGTTAAAGTTAAGGTTCCACCAACTCTTGCAATGTCACTGGCCAAACAAGATAGGTGTATATTCTCGCGTCTGAGAAGAGATCTGTGTTATCTAGAAGGTGTAAAAAACTCTATTCATAAGGACATCTGAGAACCTTAATGTTAGGAACTCTTGCTGATATCCTACAGGTATTTCGGTCCGCCTTGTCTAACAAGAGGCATACACGCGATGGGTCGTGAGAGGGCTGCTCTTGGATTTTTCGAGAGTATCCTAGTGTTTCATATCGTTAGTGTACGCTTGTCCTGGACCATTTGATGGGCAACACGACAGCTCAGTGACTATTGCTGTGCTGTGCAGATACATGGATTTGGGCCTGTATCTGTGGGAGTTTGCGCATTCTCTCCGTGCTTGCGTGGGTTTTCTCTGGATGCTCCAGTTTCCTCCCACATCCAAAGATGTGCTGTTAGGCTGATTGGCAGAACAAATTCTCCCTAAATTGTCTCAAATTTGGTTCTAATGCCTAGATCTATAAACATAGACAAGGATGACAGGGATCATGGGTAGAAGTAGGAACATCGAGGTGGCGGTGCTGGCTCATTGGGCCGAAAGGCCTGTTTCCCATGCTGTTTTGTTCTTTGTTCTTTGTATATATATTCTGAGGTTTAAATGTTTTCTTAAAATGTGGTTCTGTCTACTAAGGCTTCATCCTGTTATCCCTTGCAGCAGCCTGCTCTTGGCTAAACTGCACAACTATTTGTTAATAAAATACAGTTAATACATTTAACACATTTAAAATACATGTTTAAATTAGGAATACTTGTTCAAGTCTCATTCTTATATGCCTTATTGCAGGCAGTTTCCCCCAATTAAACTGTTAATCTCATCTGAGATCATTTCACTTATTGCTAGCATTTTATTAGAGACTTAAATCTCTGATTATTTGAAATTTCTCTAACCTACTAGGATTTTCCCCCCAACAGGTGAGTTGTAGATTAAATGTGTCAAAATCTGGTAGGTTTGTTGTCACGAAGAGTCAACAAGCTATGTATTTCTCTTGTGGAGGACTTTTGTAGGTCACAGTCTGTGAAATGATGGCATTTTCTCTGTGTGCCATATCTTTACTGCCTTGTTTGATTGTGCATTCTGGCTGCTCCTTGAGTAGACATTCTTGAGAGATGATACAAAGAGATTGATGAAGCATGTCGTGAAGTCAGCTGGGAGTCCATTGTCTGAGTCAAGTACTGGGTTCTTTACTTACCTGTTACCTCTGCAGATTGTTGCTCTAGAGTTCAGCAGATCTACCTTTTTAAAGACTGCACTCTAATCTTTGTACATGCCAGCAAGTTACAGCCAGTTTACTTAAGATTTACATATATCACAATGCCAATAGTTATGTAATTAATGCAACCCTCAACTAAATACCACTCCAGACCATTGGCAAGTACAAAGCTTTCAGCTCTGGCATTGAAGCAATGTGATACACTGGGCAGAGTTTCTCAAAGGTATTTTGTTGTGAGGTGCAGGAATATAGGACTGATTTTCTCATTATTTTACTCCGGTCAATTGGCTGTCATCACCCTGTCCTGTTGCTCAGTGAGAATGTGCAGTGCAGTTAGCAATACTGCATAGAGGTTTAAGAAGAGGAACTAGTGCGCTTGGCATTGCCACAGCTTTAGGCAGAGGCCAAACATCAATAATGATGATGTGGGTTGCTATTGTTCTGGGATCTGAAAAGGTTTAAGATTCAATGCCAAGATTATTGGCTGGTTTTAAGTATCAGTTTCCACAACTTCAGTACAGTCATCTGATATAAGTTACATGTATCCATGAGAGATAGGAATTAACTGTATGTGTGCATGCCAAGGCTGATGTTATGTTTTGCCCAAGTTGTACAAATAATTGGTGACTTAATCCACAGGATTTGGGCCAGCCCAGCTTGTTGGCTGCCTGAAGAAATTCATCCCAACAGATTGACAGTTCCATGACAGAATGCTCAGGCATGTTCTGGACAATGACAGACCTTCTGACTCATTCCCAGTCACTAATGAAGTTACACAAGGCTGTGTGTTACTCCTAATCCTTTCTAGCATGTTTTATACCACCATTCTCTCCATTCCCTAATGGTGGTCTTGGCATTGAATCAGACATCACATGATTGCCCAGGATCGCTGCACATGGTGCAGCCAAATAAGAACAGTGCACCTTAGTTTGAAAACAAATGCCTATCAGAGGCAGAGAATAATCACAAAAAAAAGAAACCAGAAACCACAAACTCACCCAAAACTCTGCCATCTGAGCTATCCCGTTCCATTCTGAGTCACCTACATATTCACCAGAACATTACCAAACCTAAATGATAAACAACAGCATGGATTAGAAGTTACATACTTATCTTCCCAGGATTTTACGGGCCTGGCCTCTGAGGAGGGTCCTTCCAAATTCTGGCAATGTAGCAATTCTTGCAAGGAGCAGCACAGAGAATTTTCTCAGTATTCATGCTCCCTTCGCATGGCATTACCTGTTACATTCTGTGAAAGAGAGTTCAAATAAACCAAAGCCACTTTGAGAAGCTATGGAGGGAAGTTAAGTGTGTGATTTAAGTGGGTGAAAGGTTAAAGTGGAAGGTGAGTGGGTGAGGGAATAGGGTGGCAGGTGGGCGAGAGAATGGGATGGCAGATAGATGGGCGAGGAGGTAAAGTGGCAGGGGGGTGAGTGGGGGGTAGGATTTCAGATTGGTAAGTGAAGGGTTAGGGTGGTAGTTAACTGGGTTGGGGGTAGGATGGCAGGTGAGAGGGTGAAGGAGTAGGAATGCAGGTAAATGGGTGAAGGGGGAAAGATAGTGGTGTATCAGGAGGCCAAGCGGATAGTCAATTATCAATATCAGAGATGTTGATTGGTGATAATTGACACTTCACATGTCGTCTGCTTAGACTTGATCTTGCTTGACTTAACTTTGATCTTTGTGCTAAATTGTGCAATTGCTCTGGTCTGAAGATGCTGTGGCACTTAGAGATAAATAATGGCAAGCACTCTTACCCTCGAGCACAGTTTTGACAGAAAGTTTTGGGTCATTTTGTTTAGTATCTTAATGTGAGAGCTGACCCAAATAGGCTTAAAAAAAACAGTGGATTTTCATTAACAGCTTTAATTGCTTTTTCCTTATTAATTGAACTGAAGTTCTGTTTGGCTAAAATTGATTGAGTGATAAATGCTGTAGCAATCCAGACTGTGCTTTGATGTTTGTTTAACTGTCAGAGGAAATCTTGTCAATTATGTGACAATTATACACTTGGTTAGAATTTGTAGAAGTTTTTAATATGGGTGGACTATGGTTATAAATTTAAATCTAGATTTACTGTAATGTCTTACTTAATTGAAGTGTTGTAATTGTTCTTCAGCCATTTTCTTCGAATTCCTTCATGCTCCAGGAATTCAGACAAGGCTTTTGAGAGGCTCTTGTCAATACAACACAGTGTGTATGTTTAGCACTGTGCAAGTGACACTATAACTATGTAATCTCTTAGATGGTCTGTTTATGAGTCAACAGCCTAACCCGCAAAAGATGCCAGCACCAGACCATCTGTGATAGAGCATTTCACAAGGCTTACTGCTAATTCCAAGTATAATATAATGCTGGCCTAGTGTAATGCTGCATTTTCAAGAAGTGTCTAAATGATCATTAGACTTTATTTAAAATTTATTTATTAGTCACAAGTAGGCTTACATCAGCATTGCAATAATATTACTGTGAAAATCTCCTAGTTGCCACATCTGCTGCCTGTTTGCGTACATTGAGGGAGAATTTAGCAAGGCCAATTGTAGCCAGCACATCTTTGGAGTGTAGGAGGAAACCCAAACATACACAGATAGAGTGTGCAAACTCCACACAGAGTGACTCAATCTGAGAATTGAACCAGATCCTTAGTGTTGTGAGGCAGCAGTCCTAACCACTGTGCCACCCAGGTCTTTTACTTTTATTCCTTTTAATTTTAGGAGAAGCAGGATACTCTTAAGATGCAAATGATTAGTTATCTGGGTAGCACAACTTGCATTCAAGATCTGTGCAAAGTGCAGCCGACAGATTCACTTGGATCTGTCAACTGATATTGATTCACAGATCATTAGCATAGTGTAAAGTAGGATTGCAGACTCTCCAGCTTTTTAGGTGAATGGTCAATTTTTCTCTGAGTTAGTCAGGACTTGTTTTGCAACCTACTGGATCTCCTTTGACATTGTTAGCATTTAGGAATAGCAGCATTCTGCTTTTGTGCTAACTGGCTGCAATTTTTTGCTCACCAAAATGAATGAGTTGCACACTGTGGATGGCAAGCACAAAGGCATAGAATTCGAAACTTTTTCACAAGGAATTTCCTCAGACATTCACCTGGTTTGCACTGTAACGCAATGTGGAATATTGGCAGCAACCTGTTTTTCTGTAGCTGCCTGGGATTGCGGAAAATTAAACTAGCTAATTGTGAGAATACCCGAGGGAATACCAGCCATGTATATTTTAGTTTGGTAACAGAACAGGGATTAAAAGCTAGCCTAATGATGGCAATGAAAACATTGTCATAAAAACCCATCTGGATCACTAACATTCTTTTAGGAAGGAAATCTGCCATCCTTACCTAGTCTGGCCTACATATGACTTACAGACCGACAACATTGTGGATGACTCTTAAATGCTCTCAGAAATGGCCTAGAAGTTGCACCAAACCACTAGGGAGAAGTCAATAAAGAATGAAAATTTACCCACCGCCCAACATTGAATTAGATAATGAAAATAACAATGGCACACAAAGCAGTGGATCATGCAAATTCCTCTGTACTAAAACCTGGGAGCCTGTGCCAAAATTGAGAAAACTGTCTCACAAGACTAGTGAAGCAACAGCCTGACGTAGTTATACTGATGGAATCATAACTTACAGATAATGTCCACCATCACCGTCACAGTGGTGTACAATCAGAAGAGAGTTGTCCTCACAGTCTTCACTGGGTGACACGGAACTACAGGGGCAGCATGGTAGCACAGTGGTTGGCACTGCTGCCTCACAGTGCCAGGGACCTGGTTCAATTCCAACCTGGGGTTACTATCTGTGTGGGGTTTGCACATTCTCACATGTCTGTGTGGGTTTCCTCCAGCTACTCTGAATTCCTTCAACACTCCAAAGATATGTGGGTTAGGCTGATTGACCATGCAAAATTAGCTGTAGTGTCAGGAAGATTGGCAGGGTAAATATGAGAGTTTATGAAAATGGGGCCTAGGTGGGATTGTGCTCGGTGCAGACTTAACGAGCTGAATGATCTCCTTCTGCACTGTAGGGATTCTATTCTATGGTTAATTTTGGATCTAATAAAAGTTCAAAGTATTCAGACCCTCCCTCAGCTGAAGGATCAGTATTCCTGCAACGTTGAACACAGAAGGACATAGAAGGTACTTTGAGCAAGAGACTTCAATGTCCATCATCAAGGGTAACTTTGCAATAGCACTACTGACTGAACTGGCCAAACTCTAGGGAACATAGTTGCTAGATGAGGCTTGAAGGCTCAGTTAGTGCAATGGATAGCTATAGATTAGCCAGGAAGGAGCTAAAAAGTGAATTGAGGAGAGCTAAGAGGGGACACGAGAAGATGTTGGCTGATAGGATTAAGGAGAATCCTAAAGCTTTCTTTCGATATGTTAAGAATAGATGATTGGTTAGGGCAAGATTAGGGCCAGTCATAGACAGCAGTGGGAAGTTGTGCGTGGAGCCTGAAGAGATTGGTGAGGCACTGAATAAATATTTCTCTTCGGTATTCACGCAGAGTGCTGGAAATGTAGCTATGGAGAACACTGAGGTACAGGGTTGCAAATTGGGAAGTATTGTAGTAGATAGGGAGGATGTGTTAGAAATTCTCGAGGGTTTGAAGTTGGATAAGTCCCCTGGGCCGGACGGGATTTACCCTAGGATTCTCTGGGAGGCAAGAGAGGAGATTGCAGAGCCTCTGGCTCTGATCTTCAGGTCCTCGTTGGTTACGGGTGTGGTTCCGGAGGACTGGAGGATAGCGAATGTGGTCCCATTGTTCAAGAAGGGGAAGAGAGACCTTCCAGGGAATTATAGGCCAGTGAGTCTTACTTCTGTTGTGGGCAAAGTATTGGAGAGAATTATTAGGGATAGGATTTATAGTTATTTAGAGAGAAATGAATTGATTGGGGATAGTCAGCATGGTTTCGTGAAGGGTAGGTCATGCCTTACTAACCTCATTGAGTTTTTTGAGAAAGTGACCAGAGAGGTGGATGGGGGTAAGGCGGTTGATGTAGTATATATGGACTTTAGTAAGGCGTTTGATAAGGTGGCCCATGGAAGACTTCTACAGAAAATGCAGATGTGTGGAATAGAGGGTGATTTAGCTAATTGGATTAGGAATTGGCTGGCAGATAGAAGACAGAGGGTGGTGGTTGATGGGAGATATTCATCGTGGAGTTCGGTGACAAGTGGTGTACCTCAGGGGTCTGTTTTGGGGCCCCTGCTGTTTGTAATTTTTATAAATGATCTGGATGAGGGTATTGAAGGATGGATTAGTAAATTTGCAGATGACACTAAAGTCGGTGGAGTGGTAGATAGTGAAGAGGGGTGTTATAGTTTACAGAGTGACTTGGACAAGTTGCAGAGCTGGGCCGAGAGGTGGCAAATGGAGTTTAATGTGGAAAAGTGTGAGGTAATGCACTTTGGCAGGAATAATAAATGTGTAGAGTATAGGGCTAATGGTAGGATTCTTAATAGTGTTGATGAACAGAGGGATCTTGGTGTATGTGTGCATAGATCCCTGAAAGTAGGCAGTCAAGTCGATAAGGTTGTTAAGAAGGCATATGGAGTCTTAGCTTTTATTGGTAGGGGGATTGAATTTCGGAGCCGCAACGTCATGTTGCAACTGTACAAAACTCTAGTGCGGCCGCACTTGGAGTATTGTGTGCAGTTCTGGTCCCCACATTATAAGAAAGATGTGGAGGCATTGGAGAGGGTACAGAGGAGGTTTACCAGGATGTTGCCTGGTATGGAGGGCAGGTCCTATGAAGAGAGGTTGAAGGATTTGAGGTTGTTTTCGTTAGAAAGGAGGCGGCTAAGAGGGGATCTTATTGAAGCATATAAGATGATTAGAGGTTTAGATAGGGTGGACAGTCATAGCCTTTTTCCTAGGATGGAGAAAGCTAGCACGAGGGGACACAGCTTTAAATTAAGGGGTATGAGTTATAGGACGGATATCAGAGGTAGGTTCTTTACTCAAAGAGTGATTAGGGAGTGGAATGCCCTGCCTGCAGCTGTTGTAGATGCGCCAAGTTTGGTGGCGTTTAAGAGGTTAATTGATAAGTATATGGAAGAGAAGGGAATGGTTTAGTTTGGAGGGGCATTGCTTTTTATTTTGGTCGGCACAACATCGAAGGCCGAAGGGCCTGTTCTGTGCTGTAATGTTCTATGTTCTATGTTCTATGTTCTATGAATCATGGTTCAATATAGAATACAGTACGGCTTGCCAGGAACACACCTGAAAATGAGGTGTGAAGCTATAGCACAGGACTATTTAAAATCCAAATGTGTGAGTACCAAGTAATAAACAAAGCAAAGTGATTTACCAAACCAGCAGATCAAATCTAAGCTCTGCCAAATCTATCTGCGAATGGCGGCGAACAATTAAACAACTCATTAGGGGATGAGACACCAAAAATACCCTCATTGACAATGCAGCAGGAGCCCAACATATCAGTGCAAAAGATAAGGCAACAACCTTCAACTATAAGTGTTGAGTGGATGATCCATCTCTCTGCCTCCTTATGTGATCCCAATCATCACAGCTGCCAGTCTTCAGTCAATTCAATTCACTCCACATATTATCACATTATGGCTGAAGGCACAGGATACTGCAAAAGTTATAGGCCCTGACAATATTCCAGTAAGAGCACTGAAAACATGTGCTAGGACTTGCTTCACCCCTAACTACGCTGTTCCAGTACAGTGAAAGCACTGGCAATTTAGAAACTTGCTCAGGGATGTCCTGTTCGCAAAAGGTAGGACAAATCCAACCCGGCCGGAGGCTGTGAATTCCATAGTAAGCAGTTCATTTGATTTCCCAAAACTTGTATAACATCTACAAGGCACAAGCCAGGAATACCTTGGAATATGTTCCAATTGTTTGGATGAATGCAGCTCAAGTAATACTCAAGAAGCTTAACACCATCCAGGACAAAGCAGCTCACTTTATTAACACCACATCCATCACCTTAAACATTCATTCAACCCACAACTGATGCAGAGAGGAAGCACTGTGCACCATCTACACAAAGCATTGCAACAATTAATCAAGTCTCTTTTGGCAGCATCTTTCAAACCCGCAACCTCTACTATCTAGAAGGACAAGGATAGCAGAAGCATGGGAACATCAGCGCCTGGATCTTCCTCTCCAAACCACACACAATCCAGACTTGGAAATATAACACCATTCCTTCATTGTCACTGGGCCAAACCCCAGAACTCCCTCTCTAACAGCACGTTGGGTGCAACGACCTGCACCACATGCACTGCAGTGTTTCAAGAAGGCAGCTCCCACTACCTTCTCAAAGGCAATTAAAGATGGGCAATAAATGTTGGCTCAACAGTGAAAGAAAAAGAATATGCTGAGTGTAGGTGAGGGGCATTACAGAGATCAGACTGAATGGCACACCCAAAAACAGATCTCAGTGTGAATGTTGCTTACACATCAGCACACCGACTCTGTGCTGCCAATGATATCAGCACACAAGGTGCTGACTGTACCGTTGATTGACTGGACGCAGAAGTAGAAAGCAAATACTGTGATTAGCTGTACAATTTGAAACACTGCTCATGTGAACCTATCCCAAATCCTCTTTAAGAAGAAGTGCACCATGGCACTGATAAGTGCTGCCAGCCATTCAGGAAATTACTCTGACTTGTGAAATATTGAAGATCAGCACAACGAGGAAGAATTCAAGCTCCAGGCCTTTCGGATGCTTTACAGGAGCCTTATTGGAAAGGAAGGGAGATGTCCTGTATCTGTATGGGGGCGGGGGAGGGGGTGGGGCCAGAGGACCTTGCAGACATGCATTCAAGGTATTATTAGATAACTGTGCAGGTCATTGTCAGCAATCAAACTCCAAGAACCCTGATGCAATGCTGTAAGAAATTCAATGACATCATGTGAACAGTCAAGGTCATAAATGCATCTTCAAATGCCATTTCCTACAAACTGAGCCACTGTTCTCAGCCAATATTCAATTCACCACATCCCCAAAACTCACCTCTCAAGGATGTCAACCAATCGGGGCTCATAAATAACATTCATTTGCCTCAGTGTGGTAGCTACCTGTACAGTTATTTTCCAAAGTTAATGGCAATAGAGCCATGTGAAAAGTGCAGCCACACAAAATGTGAGAAAACAGATTATGGTATGCTGAGACAATGCTTACACTGTCTGTATCACTCTGAGGGAGTCCTGCAGTCTTCACAGAATGGGGACCAAGAGCTCTCTCCCTTTTCTGGAGATTGCATCGGGAAAGCCCCTGCCAGCAGCAAAATGGTAGGACCAGGAGAAGAGCACCCGCACTGCAAGATAGAAAGTCCTTTTTTGCCACAGAAGAACTCACCCAACTGCAATACCTATTACTGTAACCTCCCTTTCCCCACTCACCAACAACCCCCCAGTTTATGAGACCTCTGTAGCAAGAGAGAATAGTGTTTAATGGTAAGATTGCCCTCCTGTGGAGGAAATAAGAATAGCAGAGATTATTGCTTGTATTACAGCCCTAACTCAGTGTTGTCTATGGACTTTGTGTTCCAGTGAGCAGTGTTCCAATTCTAAAATTGCTCACAGTAATTGTTTTACAATAATATGTGTTTATTCCATGTAAGGGATGACATCAGGGTATTTAATTGGTGGTGGAGTTCCATTTTTCTTGGCGGTTTGGGCTGAATTCCATGGCTCTGTTGATGACACTTTGAAAACTAGAAAGGAATGGCCTCTATTTTTCCCCTTTCTATGTAGATCACTTCAATTTAAGAGATTTCTGGATGAGTACATGGGATTTAATGGGATTGGGAGGTATGGACACGATAGGCCTGGTAGGTATGGACACAATCAGAGCAACTTGTGGGCCAAAGGGCCTGTTTGTGCTGTGGTCTTCTATGTCCTATGTTCAATGTCAGTATTGAGGGTGGTCATAACCTGAGCACTGAGACAGTGCACAGATGAAGACTGGAAGGACTGAGCTGGAACTTTCTAACGTAAGCATTAAACTTGATACTTGTGTATGATGTTTCTCAATGGCAGTTTCTCTCAAGACTAGCATTTTCTTAAGCAGAATGAAAATATAAAGGGGCTGAATTGCTGAAGAAGAAAATGTGGTCAGAATTTCTGTAGAAGCTGACCTTCTGCGTGAAATCTGAACTCCCAAAACAAACTGATATATTGTGTCAAAGGTGCAAAAAAGATTGAAACAGCAACTCAACCTGCCTTGACCTCATCCACCTCTGTTTTTAAGAGAGGAGGGACAATTGCCTTAAGGCCATCCTTGTTTAGTTGCTCCATTGGTAGCAGTCTAGCCTCTGACTCAGGAGCTTTTGGGTTCAAGTCCCATTCCAGAACTTAAATGCAAAAATTAAGGGTGTTATTCACAGACAGCACTGAGGGAGTGCTGCAGTATGTGAGGTGCCATCTTTCAAATGAAGCTTGAAATCAAGGACCTATCTGCTCATCAGGTGGACAGAAAATATTTCAAAGATCAGGGCTGTTATCCTGGTACCTTGATCAATATTTATCACTCAATCAACATCACCAAAACTGATTATGTGATATTGACTAGGTAATCAGTTTTGGTGATGTTGATTGAGTGATAAATATTGATCAAGCTGTGTGCAAATTTGTTGCTGTATTTCCCACAGTATTACGATTACAAGTCAAAACAATTTCATTGGCTGTAAAGCACTTCGAGATATCCAGATAGTCCTGAAAGGTGCACTATATAAATGCAGGTATTTCTTTTCTTAATCCCATTCAAAGGAATTGGGGTGCTCATGTGAATATTATACAAAGGCTGTTTTACGTTATTTGGTCCATGAGAACATGTAGATGAGGAAAAGGACAAAGATACGTACTTGGAGAACTCAGACAGTTGAATAGGTGAGAGTAACCAAGTATGCACAGTCTGACTGATCTAGGAACAGGAGATAATGGTGTGGTTGCATAGACATCATGGAGGATAAGGAGTAACAAATGCATGTGAAACAACAAATCAAAATTCTCTAAAGTAATCATTTGGAATCTTTTCAGTGCCAACTGTTCAGGAGCTATTTGGATACCAGAATGCATAGAACCCTATAATTGCTGCACTCATTGGTGAGATGGGGTTTGGAGCATTTTGGAACTTGAATGTGTAGTTGCAGATATACATAGTGAAGGGATATATTTTTTTAAATATAAAATAGATGTAAATATCCTCATGGCTATTTCTAAAATGTTAAAAACTGGATAAATATCTACTACATTGACTGAGACTATGTCAGTTTGTGACCCTCGAACAAAAGATGCTATCTGGAGTATTGCAGAAACTTCCACCACATTATCATTGAAGAGATGGCAACAACCTCCACTCTGTGGACTGCTGGGACCAAATTCAATAAGAAATATACAAAAGTCATCTGCATTTCATAACTCACCAACTGGGGTTAACGTGTCTGCTAGGGCAAAGGGCCTACAATTTTCTTTTAAACTCTTCACGATTGGAGTATTTAAGTATTTTGGGAGTCCAGACTTGTGATACATATCTCTTGTCAAACTAAAATTGGAAAGATGGGAATCATTTGAAATGGACCTCCAGCTTGGGTACCCAGCAATATTGCTGCAAAATTTCAGTCTGCCATTTTACCATCCCACTAGCAGTAACATAGACAGGGGTCCTATCCAGGCTGCATACCTGGCCCTCATCTATATTGTTGCTACTGAGAAGTGAGCACAAATATCTACAAGACTGATTAATCTCTGCATGCCAATCTCAATATGTGACTTCAATAGCATTGGAAAAGTAAATTATATAGCATCATAATTCAATCTGCCCACCTCTGTTAAGGGATACCTCATTGGACTTGGAACCCAAGTGAAACACTATTTCTTTCCTCTGTGATCTCTGCACTATAAATAATTCTTTTCTCTATCTCCTTTTTAATGTATGAATGTAAAGGAGTCAATGTTGCTATCCTCCTCCTGCATTTCTTCGCACACAAATAACCTAATCCTTTGAATTCACCATATCTCGAGTTTGCTGTGGGGTTATCATTAGAAAACTGTTTCATACCAAAACTGAGGAGGAGGGAAATACACCACTGCTAACAAAAAGGGAAGCAAATCAGAGACACCTTTCTGCTTATGGATGGATTTTAAGAGGAGGAATTAGCACTTACTTTTCTAATGCTATTGACGTCACACATTGAGATTAGTCAGTCTTGTAGATGTTTGTACTCATTTCTCAGCAGCAACAGTGTAGATGAGGGCCAGGTATACAGCCTGGATAGAATCTCTTTCAATGCTACTGCTAATGGGATGGTAAAACGGCAGATTGAAATTTTGCAGCAATATTGCTGGGTAACCAAGCTGGAGGTCCACTAACACCCCCCTTCCATTCATAACAGAAATTGGGACCTCAAATCTAGGATCACCTATTCAAATTTGACCAGAATTCAAGTGAAGCTGAGCCAAATTTGCTGTAAATGATCCAATTGGGTACCAAAAGAGGAAACCTCGGTTGCTGGAACAAGTTTTAAAGCACACCTTGTAAGAAGCCCACACAAACCTCTATTGAGTTCAAACATATGAAAAAAATTTTTATTCAACCAACAGATAAGGTCCCTAAGAATCCGTGCTGGTATTGTTGGAGGAATTCAAAAATTGCTTACCTTCCAGTCTACAGGTGCACTTACCTGGAGGAGTAACGAATCCTCACAGCCAAGGATGCATTAGTCAGAGCAGACAGATACAATCTCATCCACAGGCCTGGAAACTCAGGCATAAAAACGTTGAGAACATAAGAAATATGAGCACAAGTAGGCCATCTAGCCTCTCTAGCCTCCTCCACCATTTAATAAGATCATGGCTGATCTGATAGTGGATTCAGTTCCACTTACCCATAACTCTTAATTCGCTTGTGGGCAGATCCTTTCCAAACCAGTCCCATGAGCATTGGAAAGATAAGCTGAGTGATCTAGATAGGAAATTCCCCTCTGGAACAAAACATAAAGGAAGGTACAAAAACCTCCTGCAGCCCAAAAGGATGACCTTTGGAGGTATGTGTCTTTCCATTGCAATAAAATAATCCACTCTAAACGTGAATGCTAGAGTTTGCAAGGGAAGCCTGTTGGTCTAATAGGGCTCCATATGTGAAGTCCCTTGAAAGAAGCCTCGGTGGATGTGCAATAAAACAGACTGAAACTCTCACTATCACATTTTACCCTTTGGAGGACATTACATTATGTGTCTGAACTGAACAAACTCCAAAGGAGCTTCTGGAGTTTTGTCCTTTCAACCCCCACCCAAAATGTGAGCTGGTCTGTTGTCCTGCTCCATGATAAAGGGGTGATTCAATCCTTAACATTAGAGGGAAACTGCCACATTAGCCTCTGTCACATATTATAATGTTATGAATTTCATGCTAATTTTATGCCCATAGTGACATGAATTTGATGCAAAACAATCTATTGTGATTAGCAGCATGGTGGCACAGTGGTTAGCACTGCTGCTTCACAGCTCCAGGACTTGGGTTGATTCCTGACTTGGGTCACTGTCTATGTGGAGTTTGCACAATCTCCTCATGTCTGCGTGGGTTTTCTCCAGGTGCTTCCTCCCATAATCCAAAGATGTGCAGGTTAGATTGATTGTCGGTGCTAAAATTGCCCCTTAGTGCCCTGAGATGCATAGGTTAGAGGGATTAGTGGGTAAATATGTCCAAATATGGGGGTAGGAACTGGGTGTTTGGTGCAGACTCAATGGGCCAAATGGTCTCTTTCTGCACTGTAGGGTTTTCATGATTCTACGAATCAGGGTGAACTGTCAAATTTATATCTGCTTCAGCACTTTTTCTCTGCGTTAATGCTTTGATCAGGTTGGCCCCAATTAAAACATTATTTCCAACCTCCATTCTTATGTTGCCAGGGCCTCTCTTCCTTAATAGGGAGGTGCATTCAACCACTGCAACTTCTCTTCGTTCGTAACTATTGATTAACTGCATGCTGCTGCCTCTATTAATAGTAATGGTGTGTAGCATGAAGCTTGTCTTCACAACTCACTCCTTTCTCAGGGACACATGTAAAATAGTCTCATATTAATATAGGCATCTAAGGTGATGGTTGAGCATCTCAATAACTTGCATAATTAGCCCCCATGGTCTTGTAATAGATCACTGTGTTGACCTGTGACCTTGGCATCATAGTTGGAATGCACAGCACGTATCTCCCGGCATCCAGCTGTCAAGATAGTCTTCCTCTGGGGAGAACTCAGTAGCATTGGACTCATGCGTGACTTCTGGGGAGGTTGGCAAAGTTCCAAATTTGTGATCATTACCATCTGTATTATTACATTTTGTGATTTATAGCCTTTATTTTTCAGGGGAAAAAATTATGAAGGAGCAAAACTTGAGGATTGTGTTTTAAAATTTGTTCACGTTAAAACAAAACCAGCACCAAGTTAGAAGGAAACATAATGTGTTAATGAGCTAACTATCCTTATCAATATCTAAAAGTAAATATTTATTACCTGAGGGTTAAACACAATTACATGTATTATGTTGGAAATTAATTTATTTGTTTTTTTTTTAAAAATTCTTTCATGGAATGTGGACATCACCAGCAAGGACAGATTTGTTACCCATCCCAGATTGTCCTTGAACTGAAGGATGCCAGGCCATCTCAGAGGGCAGCTACAGAGTCAACCACATCACTGTGAGTCTAAAGTCACATATAGGCCAGACCAAGTCAGGATAGCAGATTTATCTGAGGAAAGATGTCTTTGCTATAGAGCGAATACAGCAAAGGTTTACCAAGTTGATTCCTGGGATGGTAGTTCTGTCATATGAGGAGAAATTAAATCCGTTAGGATTATATTCACTGGATTTTAGAAGAGTGAGAAGGGATCTCATAGAAACTTATAAAATTCTAACAGGGTTAGACAGGGTAGATTCAGAAAGAATGTTCCCAATTATGTGGCGGTTTGGGGCGGGGTGGGGGGGATGGTGGTGGTAGGGGAAAGGGAAAGGATTGTTCCAGAACTACAGGTCTTAGTTTGAAGATAAGGGATAAACTTTTTAGGATTGAGTTGAGGGGAACTTTCTTCTCTCTGAGAATGGTGACGGTGTAAAATTCACTACCACAGAATGTATTTGAACCCAAAATGTTGTCTGATTTTAAGAAGAAGTTAGTTATAGCTCTTGGGACTAAAGGGAACAAGAGATATAAGGGGAAAGGGGGATCAGGATATTGAATTTGATGATCCACCACGATTAAAATGAATGGTGGAGCAGGATTGAACAGCCAAATGGCCTATTCCTGCTTCTAGTTTCTATGTTTCCTCCATTAAAGAACATTACTGAGCCAGGTAGATTTTTATGATCATTCCTACTGAGGCTAGCTTTAATTCCAAATTTTTCTTAATTATTTCAATTTAAATTTCATCAGCTGTCATTATGGGGATTTGAACCATGAACCCAGAACATTAGCCTGGGCTTATGATAATGTTACTCCTCTACCTCTCTATCTCCACTGCTGTGGTTCCGCTGGCACCATCTTGGTCAGAATAGGTAGGAAGTTCCAGAATTTTGACCGAGGATTTTGAAGGGATAGCAATATATTTCCAAGTCAGGTTGATGCGTGATGTAATAGGAAGCAGTGAGGTGATGGTGTTCCCATGCATTTCCTGCCATTGCCCTTCTAGGTGGTAGAGGTAGAGTGTTTCAAAGATGCTATCGAAGGACTTCAGCGAATTGCTGCAGTGCATCTTGTAGAATTGCAGCCACCGTGTGCTGGTGGTGCAGAGAGAGAATGTTGAGGTGTGAATGGGTTGTCAGTTAAGCAGGTTGCTTTGTTCTGATGGTGTTGAACTTTGAATGTTCTCATCCAGATAAATGGTCAGTCTTTTTTCACACAAATGCCCAGTCTATAATAAAAATTATTTAATCCTATGTACCAGAATAGAAAGGAAAATACTCATTGCCGCACTTCAATATGTATTAAAGTTAATGTACCCACTTATTATTAAGATATTTATGTAGAAAGCACATTTCTTGAAAACTGCAATGTAAATATTGTTTATAATTGTAAAATGCATTTGTGCAGTTCAAATAATTCCCTGCTTGCCACTGTTAGCCCAGAATCATTGTCATCCTTAAAATCCTTTTTAGTTCCTCTATGGATTTACCTGATTACAGGCCTAATGTTGCCTTCTTTATCAGTGCAAAGGCAGTGGTTTCTGTAGGGATTTTGTGGTTCTATAGTTCCAATGGCAGTTCCCTTAAAACAAAGGGCAGCACTGTGGCACAATTGTTAGCTCTGCTGCCTCACACTCCCAGGGATTGCTTCTGGCCTCAGGTGACTTTCTGTGTGGAGTTTATACATCCTCCCCATGTGTGATTCCCCAGGGTGCTTCAATTTCCTCCCACAGTCCAAAGATGTGCAGGTTAAGTCGATTGGCCAAGCTAAATTGCCCCTTAGTGTCCAAAGATGTGTAGGTTAGTTGGATTAGTCATGGTAAATGCACATGCGTTATGGGGCTGGGAGGGGTGCGTGAGTAAGATGTTCTTTCAGAGAGTTGGTGCAGACTGAATGAGCTGGATGGCCTCTCTCTGCACTGTAGGGATACTATGGGCTGCCTCTGGCCACCTGCTTCAGGGCGGGGGAAGGATTCTGACCAGCAGGATATTCATGACATCCTCCCACTCCAGCAGCTGTGCAGATTCCCATTCATCCCTCTGGCTTTTTGCCCTGGGTTCAAATTCTGAATAACACCACGTGAGATCCATTAATATATCTTTAATGAACATCTGCCACATTCCAAATGCGACAGTCCTCCTCTCTCGCCAGTCTGTAAAGAACAAACAAGTCACAGATGAATAATCTTTCAAGAATACCTGTTATTTTCTATTGTTTTTTGACCTCGAGATAACTTGGAGAGGGCTGAGGAGGAGTGCAGTAACCAATCCACAGACAAAATAATTAGACTTCAATTGACCCAAATACCAATTTAGCCTCGAGATCCGCAGGGAGCTCTAGAGCTGTGTTCTTAAAGGCACAGACCATATTAACAGCATGAAAACAGTGCTTCTGAAGCAATAACAGGCAACAAGAAAGGAAGACAGATATCGCCATGATTTTCTGTGCTCAATTGGAACGGGCCTGTTCTGTGGCATGACTAGAAAATGTCACCAGAGGGCCCCTCGATGAGTTTCCTGGTGACAGGAATGCAGGGATGTGATCATCCTTTCTCCCTGTCAATGGTGAGCCATTTTCCCACCATTGAATATCAATACAATAAATTTGCATCTAAAGGCCACATGCCAAAGTCATCCCCCTAAGTTGAGTTTAAAAACCAGATCTGGGTTATTTTAATACACTTGCATGAGTGCCTTTTCCGAGTCTTTACGTCGCTCGTCGACGTTTTGGTCTACCACTAGCAGAGCCCCAGCCGGGGTCTGCTTGATCTTACCAATTGTGGCGCGCAGAACCCCAGCTGGGGTCTGCTTGATGTCAATTGTGGCTCGGTTGGATACCCTGCTAGGAGTGTTAATTAGCTGGGTAGTGAGCTGGTACCGTCCTCCCTGATCTTATTGGGCATTTAGAGCCTATTTGTCGGTACTTTATGGTCGGTGCTTGGCTCTCTTGCATGAGGAGGTAATTTAGAAATTTAAGGGATAAGTTTAGACCGAATTCAGGGAAGCCAGATTAGGAGTCGTGACAATTTTGTCATAGCCAATTAACCTAGTTAACACATTTTTGGGAATGTGGGAGGAAACCGGAGTACCCGGGGAAAACCCATACAAACACGGGGAGAAAGTGCAAACTCCCCCAGCCACAAGGCCCAGGTCGGGAACCGACCCTGGGCCCAAGTAGCCGGCCAACCAACAGTGCTATTCACTGGGCTGACGTGCTGCCCATACGTACCTCGACACCTAGGGTGGATATCGGTGTCGTTGCCATCCTCTGGTAGTGATCATCAGAGACAAGACGGGGCACTACGTCCCTTCTCCGCGTCACTCCAGGCTCGGCTCGTTCGTCTCACCCTCTGTACCGAATCGTGTGGGTGGGGGGTCGCAGGTGCCTCCACTACCTAGACAGCCATGACCGCATCCGCCAGCGGTTCACCAACTATCCCCGGGACAAGCCGGAACTTGTCGAGACTTTTTTTCTTTGACCGATTACCGGGTTTAGGCATAGAAGCGTGTTGGCTGTTCTCGGCCAGTCAAATTCCTCCAGACCTTCACCTGCCAGCTGGAAGGCCTGTGTTCCCTGCGGGGCCATCGGTAAGGGATGACTCACTGTGGTCTAGAACGCCAAGAATACCACAGCTACGCAATACACACCACAGTCCACTCCAGCGATACCACGCTTGGATGGCAGCAGTCCAAGTTGTCGAAAGTAGTGGTCATGGACCTGGCATGCATCGCCCCCGCTATTTGTTTCTCAACCAGTCACGGAATACCCTCTCTTGTGCCCAAGGAGACGGTACCAGGTGGCTCCCGCGGAAGGGATTGACTCACTGTGGGTAGAAACCAGAAGACCCGCACAGTTACAGGAGTGGCTTTTAACGCCTTTTTTTCGGCTTAGCCAATCCATCTATCCACCTGTCTGTAATTGCAGCCTGGCAGGGCATCCAGACATACAACTACTCCGCGTCGATTCTGGGACAGCTGCTTTAGCCGTCACCGCGATGGAGGAGCGGTGACGTTGCCCGGCGGGACCGACGTGGAGGCGCAGCTCACTGTGCGGCAGAAACGACAAGACACGCACAGCTAAAGTAACCAAGAAACCTCAAGACAGTCCCCCCAAGAGAGTCCTCCTTAAGAGAGTCATAGCTACTCCCGAGGGAATAACCAGAAACCTCAAGCGAGTCCCCCCAAGAGGGTCCTCCTTAAGAGAGTCATAGCCTTAAGAGAGTCATAGTTAGTGCGTGATATATGACTCCAAGAAGAACTCGGAGGTGAGTGCACACTATCTAGTACAGCGCTAGTGGAGCCCAGTTCAAGGAAGCTGCTTCACATATTTGGGACGGGGGTGGGGGAAATGTATTTTCAGGCAAGTCTCCACAACAAATCCTTGGTGGTTTCCTTGAGGTGCCATTGCACAGGGAACTCTGCAAGGGAGAAGGAAAACCTGGGAATCCTGGGGCATGTGGAGCAGTGGGAGGTTCTTGCCGAGGCAATACAGGGGACATTGGCTGGCACTGCCAGGGTGCCCATGCCCACAGGAATCACCCCACCATCCGAGCCTCTGGGGGACCCCGATTGCCCCCAATCACTCTGGCAAGGTCTCCTCCTTATCCTCTGCAAGTGGGGAGCTACACTAAGCCCCGCCGGAGTGAAATATTCCTGGCGGGGTGGAAGACACTATCGGGTCCAGAGAATTTTGTGCTGGGCCTGATAATCATATTTAAAATACATTAAAAGCAGATTCAAATTACTTATCTCTCTTTTTGCCCATTTCCAGCATAGTTTCACTAAGCCTATTGTCTGGCTGTGGGAGACACACGTGCATCAGCTTGTGCAAATCCCATGAAGTGGCCAATGCACCATCTCCCATCTCAATGCACCAAAAAACATGCTCATCGGGATAGGAGAATCAGGCCCTTCTTCTTTAATTCTCCATTCACTGCTATGGAGGAATTAACCTGTGGTAAGACAGTTTCAGCACTATTCTGGATCAGTTGGATCTCAATTAACTCACCAAAAAAACTTTCAAGAGTACCTTCAAAACCAACAACCTTTATCATCTAGAAGGGTAAGGGCAGCAGACATATGGGAACACCACCACTTGCAAGTTCTCCTCCAACCCACACACGATCGTGTCTTGTAAACATGTTAGTATTCCTTCACGTCGCTGCGTCAAAATTCTGGAATACCCTCCCTCACAGCACTGTGGGTGTACCTACACCACATGGACTGCAGTGGATCCAGAAGATAGCTGATCACCACTTTCTCAGAGGCAATTAGGATTGGCAATAAAATTGCTGGCCTAGTCAACAACATCTGCATACGGTGAAAAAATTAAGGAGAAACTCTCCTTATCTTCACCTAGGGATAGGGTTCAACAATATCTAAGTCAGTCTGCTGAGCCTAAACAGCCTCTATCCAAAAGAAATTAATTAGTTGAGATTATTACTATCTTCTTGATAGCTTTATTTTAAATTTACTTATAGCTAGATTGTAATTTTCCTAGACATTATAAGGACCCAGGTGAAACTCCTCAGTAAATACTTCTCGACCAAATGGAAAAGGAATTGTGTTTGTAATATTTTTAAACCATTAAACATCAAGGCACTGACAGAAATACCAGCATTAAGTTAAATGACTTTTAAACAAGTTTATAAGCTAATAGGAGAATAACATATATACTGTGAATGCAGTAAGAGATTTAAACAAATGATTATGATTTTAAAACATATGCTAATATTTTGAATGTATTAATGTATTGTTTAAGATATATTGTTCATTTTAGCCAACAAAAATTTGCTGCAAAGCCTCATGGTAAAAAGGCATTAGTGTAAGTCATATTCCAAGAGAATATTTGGACCTTGGGGATTTGCAAGATTTATTAATAAAGCTTCAGATGGAAAGAGCATTTCAGACACTTAATGACATTTCATGAATAGAGTTTATTCACTACCCAGACAAAATGGATGCATGTCCAAACGTGGAGTCATGTGTTAACCTGGTTTGGCAGTGACCTTTAAGGGAACCCAAGAGAGTGTTCATTTGAACTTTGGGCTGGTATCTGAGGTCACTAGGCAACAGGGGAAGTAGGGTCAGTGGAGACAAGAATTAGCTTCCGAATTCTACAGACTAATAAGATGCCATTATGTCAGAGAATAAGATGTGGTTGACTAAGATTTATGACAGCCTTTATTACAGATTTATGTATATCGGAGATGATTGATTTTAAGCTAATGAAAGGCAGGAATAATTGATAAGAAAACCTATAATTGATCTGTTTTGAAACGTAACATCAGACTTCATTGGAAAGTTTTGGCAGTGCTATTTCAGAGCTATCCTGATTCTTTAATTGCCTCATGGCAGTTGCTAGTTAAATAAAGTTGTGTCTTTAAAATAGAGAGATTGTGTCTTGTATTGTCTATGTCTTTAACACAGAGACACTTGTATTATCTGAAGTTTACGCAATACTGGCCACTTCAGATAACCCACTAAAAGATTCATTGAGTCTTTGACACTGAAGATTAAGTGAGACAATTTAATTTCTAAAACTCACTAAAGCTTATTATTATAAGCAAGATTGCAATTCAGTGTTTATATGGAAAGCATAATTCCTGAAACTATATCAATCCCACAAACAAAATCAAGCTTGTTCTTATATGGAAGAGAGAAACTGAAATTTAAATTTTACATGTTACACAGATAATATTTTTAAAAGAAGGAAGCGGTATACATCAAATATTAAAGAAAGGTTATCTTAATCTCCAGGTATGTGTATCACATGTTAGATTGAAAATGAATCTAATCTTATTTGAATGATGTTCAGATATTTATAATACATTTTTGGAGTTGTATTATCAATGGTTATATAGGAGCTAGTTATTCAATTCATAAAAGATCACTTTTGATTCACTACTTATATTTGATGAAAGGACCACCTGGAGTGCTATGTGAAGTTTAGGTTAATGCATGACAGGAAAGATGTGATTGAGCTGGAGAAGGTACAGGAAAGATTTACAAGGGTGTTGTCTAGATGGAGAATTTTCATTATGAGGAAATGTTGGATGCCATAGTAATGTCCAGTGAGATAATAATTCCTAATTGAGTTCTAATATTCTTCTATCTGATTGTGATTTTAATTATCAGAGCTTTTGTTATACGTTTTGTAATTGTGTGAGGAAATGTTATATTTTTAGCTATGTACATTTTCTTGTCAGTGATTGTTGTGAACAACATAAATATTGTTTTGGCAAAGTAGTTCTTAAAAATATATCCTGCTTCCAGTTTATCAGAAAGTGAGCTTTTATCCAAACACCCCTGTATTAATCTGTATTTGCATCATATCTTATGATCCTTCTTCACAAACTATGCTACACGCTTTGGATAGAAATTCCTGACTTTGCCTCCCCCACTTGGCTAAACCCAGTTTCCATAGGCAGCAATGGTTAGAATAGTGGCAATGCAAAGCTGAAAATGGTAGAATAGCAAATGCTTCTGATGTTGCTCCGCATGGGCAGACGAACACACATCAAGTGTCTGGAAAAGGAAAAATGAATCGATTGTCATGCATAATAGCTGGCTAATTCAGTATGGGGCATTTTATATCATTGTTTGAGATAGAACTATCCCCATCACTGAGCCTAAAACACTGATGATTGATGTGACTGAATTGACTCATGGCAAAGTTGAAAGTTTGATGAGGGGTAAAGATTGGAGTAATACTTTCAAAGATGAGACAAGAGTTGGTTGGCATTGCTATCACAAAGGCTTCATGTGGCTGTTCATGAATGGAATTATTGGCGCCTGGCAGCCAATTCACTACATCAAAAGGAAATGGTGGATGGTGAGACGGATTAGGCAATGAGGATTACAGTAAAACAAAAATAGAAAAATGTCTATGTTTTTTTTGGGAGTGACACATCCTGGAGGCAATTCTCCAAAAAAAATTCTAACTGTTGAATTGGAGGGATAAATGGTCTAATTCATGATGTTTTTCAATGGGAGTTCAGACTCGAATCTCCCACATTCTCTACAATGCAAAGGGCACAATCATGAATATCTTGAAGAGCCTGGGGCCGGGTCCTATTCACGCCAGAGTTCTGCACATGTGGCCTCAATCTGTCAGTCTGCAGTTTGCTTGCTAGCTCAATCACAGGCCAGCTGAGGACCCCCATAGCTTAATTGCTGGCCAGCTCTGGACCTCTGCAACTCAATTGCTGGCCAGCCCGAGATCCTCGCAGTGTTGTCCTCCCAGTATCCACTATGGCCCTTTCGCAGCCTCCATGACCATTCCCAGGCCAATCCTGACCCCTTCCCTTCCCGGAGCACTCCAATCTCCAGCATCACCTTTCCCCCCACCCCCCCCAGCAGTGATGACCTCTCCCAATCCCTCTATGGGAGGCAGACCCCACCGGTGGCAGAGCCCTCTGGCAGCCCAAACCCCCTGCCCACCCTGATCACTGGCCTCCCTCCAGCCTCAACCAATCCTGTTTGCAAGAGTGGCAGTGGGATACTTCACCCCCCCACCCCCTGCCCACAATAGGCCCTGTCCTCTTGGCATTGCCCCATGCCTGCTGAGCAGTGCGAAGTTTCGCCATGGGCATGGGCACTTTGCCCCTTCAGTAGTCCTGGAGGCACAGGTTGGCACTGTCAGGGTGCCCATGGGTAGGGGACACCACCTCTCTCCCTAACTCTCCGGGGTGCCCCTATTCACTTTCTTCATTCCAGTAGGGTCTCCAGTCAGTTCCTCAAAAGTCAGGAGCTACTCTAAACCCTGCCAGGGTGAAATTGTACTGGTGGGGTGGGAGCTGCTGTTGGGGCCCAGAGAATTCAGTCCCCAGCCTAATAATCACATTTAAAGAGCATTAAAATGATTTAACTGGTCTTCTCACCCATTTCCTGCATGGACCCGACCACGCTTGTTTTCTGGCAGTGGGAGACACACATGCATTAGGAACGCATGTGCAAATCCCGCAAATTGGTGCACACGCACATCTCACAACCTGATCCACCAAGAAATTACCGGATCAGAATGGGGAGAATCTTACCCCCCCAAAAGTGCATCCAAATACAAATAATTAGCATATCTAAATTAAATTTGAATGTGCTAGCAGAATAGAAATGCTTTGTTGTCTAGACAAAAATCACTGGGATATAATTAGGAATGTTAGCAACTCTACTGCATTGTACTAAGCAGTGACAATAACTATCAAGAGGGCATTTGTATTTCTTCAAAAATGCCATGAAGATGTGTGTAAAATTTCCTTCTCGGTAATGACATTCTCCTACATGGTCAACCATGTGTGAATGCTGAAGATACCTTGTACGCCAATTTAACCTTGTGTTTTCATTCAGAAACTCTGAATTTACGCTGAGAAAATCAACTTCAAAACATGCAATGCTTGCAGTTGATACTTATTTTGCCAAGAATAACATTGTACTGAAATAGCATTGGCTGCGTAACAAAGCTCATACGACCTCTTGGTTTTTTTTTTGCTTTCTCCTTGGAGCTAAAATCTGTCACGTTATTGCAGAAAATGCTCACATTGCATTCCAGTGCTGTCAAGATTGAAGGTTAATTTGCTTTTAATCAGCAATGGTCCTCTCTGATTGACATAACAGGATAATGGAGGAAGAGATTGATATCCCAGGTGCAATAGCAATTCACTCAGTCATTAAAACACCTTATCAATCACCTAGTGCCATACTGCTCCAGAACTATCTTATTCAGTCATTATAAAACATATTGGGCTCCTGGTGAAGGAAATCAAAGTTATAAATTATGATGAAGAAGACTTTGTCCAATTGATCTCTCTCTCTCTCCCCTCCCCCCACCCCCACAGTGTAAATCTCTTCTAATTTTCTTTGTACTTAGCTCTGACAAAGGATCATCCAGACTCAAAATATTGGTTCCATTCTCTCTCCATAGATGTTGTCAGAGTTGCTGAGACCTTCCAGCAGTGAATTCAAAACATTGCAGAGCCATACTGCTGGTGACAAAACAAGTTCAGGTGGGCATTGCCATTGTGAAGTGAGGAGCAAGTCAACGACTGGCAAAATTATTTTTGCACGACTGAGGACAGGCTCCTCAAGGCCACGTGAATATACTTATTTGGCCCACAATCCAGGGTCTCTGTTTCTCGGTCAATAGCCCCTAGTTGAGAGGAGCACCCACAGTGGCCATTTCACCCGATAGGTTCACACAAATGGCTTTGGGGTCACACATATTTCTTAGCAAAGTGCATGGACAACTAAGATTAAAAACAATGATTTGGTCATAAGTTCATTTTGGCACCAAAGGAGGCCATTTGTCTCACTGAGTCTTTGCTGGCTCTTCATGCAGCAATCCAGATGGTCAATCACCATAAGCTCTGCAAGTTTATTTCCTTCAAATGCCCATCCAATTTCCTTTTGAAGTAATTGATCATCTTTAACCACCCTTACACTAAAAATTTCCCAGTTAATGAAGTGACTCATCGGCTCCATTCACTGATAGTAGCAATCTCAATTGCCTGATGAACTGGGCATGAGAGCTAAAGATGGATTTCCCATTTGGTGTGAAGGCCTTTAAGATTCACCTGGCCTGCCTGGCTAGCCTCAATTGTGTTCCTGCCCAGAGTGAGGAAGAAACCCGATAATTATGTAAAATCCCTTATTGACATATGGACTGAATGACCCATTCAGCAGCCATCCACTATTTACCCACCTCTCCAGTGGGAACTAATGGGTGGGCTTTAGTGTTGGTCATGTCAAATATGAATCTGTCATTTTGAACCCTGAAGGTGGTCAAGGAGGTACATTCTGTGCCCAAATGACCTTCTGCTTCGACCAAGTTGCAAAAGAACGGTCTTCTAAGGGACGTTGCTACAGGCAATATCGAACCAACTACATAATTTTCACTTCCTCTTTTCTGTAAATATTACAGTTAGGAACAATGGTGGTACTTGAGTTGCATTCAGATGTGAAGGAATGGCAAATAAACACTGCTGACTGCATGATGAGTTAAAAACCATCACGCTATCAATCAAATCAGAGTTCAAAGGACTGGATTAAAATTGCATGGAAACAACGGGGTGAATTTTTCTATTCCACTTGTCATGAGGATCGTAGTGGGTGAGGGTCATGAAGTTGTTCCTTGACCTCAAGTGGGATTTTCTGATTTTGGGATGAATATTGGCTGGAAAGTCCCCCTCAAGGGTTTTGAGAAGGTTTGAACGTATTTCAAAGGCACTTAGCTTTCTATGAAGGCTCAGGGACTTGAGATAAATGCTTTGTTTAATCAAAGAGAACAGATATGGAAATGAGAATTCTGCCCCTAGTGAAAGTGACTGTCTTCTCACATTCAGAGAACTTGAAAGGGATCTTTTCATATCTTCCTAGACAGAGAAAGGGGAATTGTTTCAATGGGGCAGTGCAGTGATTTGAAAGCTTTCTATTTGTCCTGGGGGCATGGAGATTTGAGTGCCTGGGAACTTGAATGGTTTTAGAGGACAGAGGCAATGATGAGTATTTTACCCCAGAATGGTGTCTGAATTCACCAATCTTTCCCAGATATAAAAGATGTAGATCAGCCACAAGACCACCATCTCAGTGAAGAGTGCTGAGGTCAACCTATTGCCTCCAGCCTAAGCTTGCCCAATTCTCAAGATTCTTGAGGACCCGTTCATCTACAGCCTCCAGTGAGAGAGGGCATATAGGCATTGGACCTACCTCCTTAAAAATGATACCCTGATCTCTGAACAGCAGATCTGTAGATGTGATTTCTAAGATGTATTCATTTGCAACATTCAGGTGGATGAATCCCACCTGACAGACTCTGCCAATGCCAACTGGAAACATTCTGTTTTCTCATTGGCATGAGCACAGTGCCAATTTGGCTGAAATGTGTCCAATTTTTTTTGTTGCTAATACAAGGAACGTGGCGGATCAAGGAACATCAACTCAAAATTAAACAATATGGACACACAAAGGAAAACAATATAACAGGTTCAAGTGCAGTGCCACTTTTTCCAGGTATTGCTTCAATATTATTCTTCTATAACCAGCTGGTGGAAGATGGGCAAGATGGGGGTGATACAGTGGCACAGTGTTAGCACTGCTGCTTCACGGTGCCAGGGACCCAGGTTCAATTTTGGTGTTAGTCACTGTCCATGTGGAGTTTGCACTTTCTCCCTGTGTCTGTGTGGGTTTTCTTTGGATGCTCTACTTTTCCCCCACAGTCCAAAGATGTGTGGGTTAGGTTGATTGGCCCCACTAAATTGACTCAAGTGTCAGGGGAAATAGCAGGTAAATGTGTAGAATTACTGGGTAGGACTGTGATCAGTACAGCCTCGAAGGGCCAAATGGCCTCTTTCTGTACTGCAGGAATTTAATGATTCTATGATTCATAGCTCTCACTACATCAATAAAACACAAAATGCAATATCTAGCATTTCCCTTTATTTAACTATATACGTGTGTTTTGTAACAACTGTAACCGAAACATTCCCAATGTTAATTATTAAAATGGTGATTATTATAGTGTCAAACTGTGGGACTCGCATAGTTTAGAAATGAAAGATTTAGGGTCTAAGTTGCTGTTTTCGAAAACGTGCACAGAAATTGCAATTTTCTGATGCAGACAGCATGCAAACTGTTATTATGTCTATGTATTGTTTCTAGTACTATTGTTCTATAATTTGCTAACTACATACATCCTCTAATTTAATTGATTACAGCATTGAGGAAGCACTAAATGAGTTGTTGAGTGGCTAAACCCCTCAGGAAAGTCCCAAATTCTTGCCAGGCTAACAGCACTTAAAGCCAGCCTGCATTTTTTAAAGTGAAGATATATTCTTACCAGAGCAGATGCTAGAAATGACTGGGGAAAGATCCTAAATTCCAGAAGTCCAGGATCAAATTTTGGAGGGTCATGGGGAAAAGTGGAGAGGTGAGGCCCAGCCCAGGGAAGGGGATTTGGGAATGCTAGTGGAAAGGTTGGGGTGGGGTGGGATGGGGGTTGGGGAAGAAGTACCCTGTATTGGTCGTACTTTTGAGGGAGGTGCTTGATGTTGAATGGAGGCTGCTGATGGAGACACTTACTAACCACCTGCCCACCTAATAACCTGCTGGCAAGGGAATGTAAAATTTTACACAATACCATTGCTTGTTCAAGAGCTTTCACACCTGCCTTTTGTTGCAACGCCTAGAAGTCCACTTCTATTCATCTGTTAGTGATGAAGCGATAGATAGGATTCCCCAGGTTGATATCAACAGTGCTATTATGGATGACCCATCAGTGGTAACTGAAGTCATGAAAGCTGTCAGCCAGCTATTCAGTGGCAAAGCCCCAGGGGCAGATGCCATACCCATACAGATTTATAAAGCTGCTAGTCTTGTGAGAAAAATCCTCACATGAGTCCTGCCAAATCATCTGGTCATTTTTCTGGAGCTGGGCCAGCTTCTAGAGTTACAGTGCATCTTCTGCAAAAGTCATGGGACTATTGACATGATTTTTGCTGCGCGCCAATTTCAGGAGAAGTGTCAGGAGCAGAATCATGAGCTCTACACAACCTTTGTTGACATTGCAAAACCCTTTGACACTGTCAGCCGACAAGGCCTTGGAGGTTCATTTCAAAGTTCGGCTTCCTGCCCAAATTCATTCAGATGGTATGCCAGTTCCATGATGGCATGATGGCCAGAGTACTGGATGGCGGAGAATCTTCTGAGGCATTCCCAGTCACTAATGGTATCAAACAAGGCTATGTGTCTCATCCACACTGTTCAGCATGATGTTCATTGCCATGCTGAATGATACCTTCCAGGACAGTGTTACTGGAATCAGCCTCAATACAGAGTGGATGGAAAGCTCTTCAACCTGAGGAGATTTCAAGCTATTACAAAAGTGAAGGAGACTGTTCTGAGCGATTTTCTCTTTGCTGATGACTCAGAACCAGAGATGCAAGTCCGTATGGACAAATTTTCCACAGCTTGTGACAACCTTGGACTGGCTATCAATATTAAAAAATCCAAAGTAATGCACCAGCCTGCTCCTCATGCACCGTATACAGAACCCATAATCTCAATCAAAGGGCAGAAACTACAGGCAGTGGACCAATTCACTTATCTTGGCAGCACCCTCTCCCAAACAGTGACTACTGATGCAAAAGTTAACTGCCAAATAGCAAAGGCAAGTTCTGCTTTCCATAGACTGCACTCCATTGCATGGGAACGTCGAGGAATCAGCCCAGCAACAAAACTAAAGGTCTATAGTGCCGAGGTATTTACTACCCTCCTGTATACCTGTGAAACGTGGACTGTGTATTGAAAGCACGTAAGATAGCTCAATCATTTCCACATGACTTGTCTTCGCAGA
Source organism: Sphyrna mokarran (assembly GCA_024679065.1). Classification (NCBI taxonomy): domain Eukaryota; kingdom Metazoa; phylum Chordata; class Chondrichthyes; order Carcharhiniformes; family Carcharhinidae; genus Sphyrna; species Sphyrna mokarran. The sequence goes on along the minus strand of JAGIQG010000012.1, from coordinate 49,279,425 downwards.
ATATTACTCATCCGATGGCAAGACAAAGTACCAGACAGTGGGATTCCCTCTGGACCAAGTCTACCATCAGTCCACACACTGCTGATGAGTGCAGACCTGGTGGGCAGATCATGTCATCCGTATGTCAGACGAATGCGTACCTAAGCAGCTCCTTTTTGGGGGAACTCTCTGCTGGAAAACGCTCACATGGAGGCCAGTAGAAACATTTCAAAGACGCACTCAAGGCCTCCCTGAAGTTGCTTGACATAGACACGACCACCTGCGAAACACTCACAAAACTGGCCTACCTGACACTACCTCATCCACAAAGGCTGTCAAGCTTATGAAGAAAGGTGTATTGCTGAAGCACAACTTAATTGCGAGGTGTGCAAGTCCAGAGCCACCAGCGCAACAACTACAGTGTCTACACAAATCTGTCCAATATGTGGCAGGACATTCCATGCCCGAATTGGCCTGATCAGTCATCTTCGGACACACCGCAACCAACCTCAAATAACTAATGTGTCGAGGTCCTCATTGGTGACGATGGACAAACAACTGAATTCCATTGAAGAATTGGGTTTTATATACAAAAGATTAGGGTTTTGGTTAATTTTTTTCATGGGATGTGAGGGTCACTGTCAAGGCCAGTATTTGTATTCCATTCCTCATTGCCCTTGAGAAAATAGTAATGAATCACTTTCTTGAACTGCCCCTGTTGATCTGGTGCAGATACACCCAAAATACTGTTCGGAAGAGAGTTCCAGCTTTTTGATCCAGCAACAGTTCAGTTGTTAGTTTATTTATTATGAGTAGGCTTACATTAATATTGCAATGAAGTTACTTTGAAAATCCCCTACTCACCATACTCTGGTGCCAGTTCAGATACACTGAGGGAGAATCTAGCATAGCCAATGTACCTAATGAATACATCTTTCAGACAATGGGAGGAAACCAGACACTTGAAGGAAACCCACGCAGACACAGGAGAATGTGCAGACTCTGCACAGATAGTGACCCAAACCGGGAACTGAACCTGGGTTCCTGGCACTGTGAGGCAGCAGTGCTAATCACTATGCCACTATGCCACCCCAGTGAATGAATGGAATACTTCCAAGTCAGGATAGTATTTGACTTGGAGGGACACTTGCAGATGGTGCAAGTTCCCATGTTCTTGTTACTCTTGTTTTCTAAGGTAGTAGAGATTGCAGGTTTTTTAGATGCTTTTGAAACAGGCTTGGTAAGTTGCTACATAGCATCTTGTCTTGGTATAAACAGTTGCCACTGTGTATACCACTGCTGGAGGGAGCAAATGCTCAAAGTGGATGTCAATCAAATAGGCTGCTTTATCTTGAATGGTGTTGAGGTTCTTGAGTGTTGTTGCATTACTCATTCAGGCAAGTGAGAGTGCTTCATCACACTCCTAACTTGTGCCTCATAGGTGATGAATAGGCTTTGAGGATTCAGAAGTTGAGTCATATGCAATGGAGTTTCCAACTACGTGAATAAGTGTTATTGACATTCTCCATTCAGCAGAGTATTAAAGCAAAGAAAGATTTGCATTCATATGCCATCAGTCATCACTCAGATATCCCAATGAAATACTTCTGAAATATAGTCACTATTGTAATGTAGAAAATGCAGCAGCCCATTTATGCAGAGCAAGCTCTCATAAACAGCAAGGTGATCATGACCAGTTAATCGCATTTTAGTTATTAGTAGAAGGATAAGTAAGGACCAGGACACTGGGATGAACTTTTCTGCTCTTTTTTTTAAATTGTGCCACGTGATTACATTGATTGGAATTAGCAGTTGAGGTACCAGCCTAATATCTCATTTGGGAATCAGCAGCTCAGAAAATGCTGTACTCCCACAGTTCTAGCACTGAGCATCAGCAATCATTAGGTTTGGAATGGGATTAGAACCTATAATTTTCTGATTTTGGGAGAAGTGCAGTTATTGAGCCATGGCTAACACAGTTACTACATGACATCTTTGAAACAAAACCTTTATTCTGGCACTTTTACATTTTATATCTGGGTCAAGGCCATTATGGCCTGTGGTGTAATGTTGCCACATTGGAGCACTACCTCACTACTTCTTCCAACCAGTGGCAGCCCTATGATTTACCAAATCACAGCTCCTTTGGAACAGCCCCATGACTTTTCCTGAAGCCTTGGCTTTGCCTGCCGGAAACAGCCATGTCTCCTGCTGAACCCATGGATCTTGCTGCTGTTTCCACTGTGGAACAACAGTTCCCAGCAGGCCGCCGTCTCTCTGAGGTTATTTGCATATAAGCCAGCTGGGACTTGGCCAGCACACCTGCAGTTTATCTTCTACCATTCCTTCATATGGAAAGTGATCCTGTGCCAATGCACAGAAGAAAATGTCTGAAAGCCGTGGCAATATGGTACAAAATACAAGTGACCCAAGCAGCAGCGCTATTTTGCTGCCGTACACAAGAAAGAGGATAGAAAGATAATCCTAGAACCTCCAGAAGGAAAGTTAAAGTCAATCAAAGCACTAACTTAAAGAAAGGGCTGTAAAGGAACTTGAAGAAAAGTGGGCTGAAAAAAGCAATGAAGATCTGAGGAGGCAGCTGAAGATTGGTAACTTCTTACTGCAGACCTTTGGAGCAGTGGTGTTCTGCTTGACACAGTCAAAAGTGTGGTAGTCTGATTGTAGGTGAAGTTTGAGAGTGCACATCAATGAGGAGAATGCACCAACAGGTGTCAAGGATGCTAAGGATAATACACAAGATGATTAAGAAGGCACATAGCATGCTTGCTTCACTGGTCAACATTGAGTACAAGAGTTGGCAAATCATGTTGCAACTATATAAAACCTGGGTTAGGCCACAGGAAGTTCTGGTCCCCTCACTACCAGAAGGATGTGGAAGCTTCGGAGAGAGTGCTGAGAATGTTCACCAGGATGTTGCCTGGTCTATTAGAGGTATATAAGATTATGAGGGGTATAGAGAGAGTAAATGGTAGTAAGCTTTTTCCACCTTTAGAATCGGATAGAACGAGGCGTCATGGCCTTAGGGTGAGGGGGGCTATGTATAAGACGAATATTAGAGGGCATTTTTTCACACAAAGGGTAGTGGGGGTGTGGAATGCGCTGCCGAGTGGGGTGGTGGGAGCAGGCATGCTAGGGTTGTTTAAGGGTCTCTTGGACAGCCACATGAGCGGTCTGCAGATAGAGGGATATAGGAGGACTGTTTAAATACTTTATTTGTTTCCACAGGCTATTCGGTCCACCTTGTTGACCAACAAGGCGCATGCATTCGGCAGGTCGTGCGAGGGCTGCTCCTGGATGTTACTTCAGGAGTGGCCTAGTGCTTCATGTCGTTAGTGTATGCTTAAACTGGACCATCAGATGGGCAACATGACAGCTCAGAAACTATCGCTGTTGCTGTGCAGACACATGGATTTGGGCCTGTGTCTGCGGGAGTTTGCGCGTTCTCCCCGTGGTTGCGTGGGTTTTCTCCGGGTGCTCCGGTTTCCTCCCACATCCCAAAAATGTGCTCTTAGGCTGATTTGGTAAGAAATTGTCCCTATATTGGTCTCTATATGTCATTAAGACGTTAGGACGGCGGTGCGGGCTCGTTGGGCCGAAGGGCCTGTTTCCCGTGCTGTGTTGTTCTTTGTTCTTTGTTCTTTGTTGTCTTGAGAGTGTCAACTATGAGGGGAGGTTAAGTAAACTAGGATTGTTTTCACTGGAAAAGTGGAGGTTGAGGGAGACCTGATTATGAGAAGTACACCCAGGATGGATGGTGAGAGGCTTTTTCCCATGGTGGATGTGTTAATTACAAGGAGGCACAGATTCAAGGTATGGGGAGAAAATTTAAAAGAGATGTACAGGGTGGGGACAACTTTTCACACAGAGAGTGGTAGGTTCCTGTAACATGATGCCAGAGGAGTGGTGGAGACAGATACGGTAGCAACACTTAAGAGGCATCTGGATGGGTATATGAATAGGAAGGAAGTAGGAGGATAAGGATCGAGCAAGGGCTGAAAGTTGTTTTTAGTTAAGTTAAGGCATCATGATTGACACAGGCTTGGAGGACTGAAGGGCCTGTTCCTGTGCTGTACTTTTCTTTGGTCTTTTTCCTTCTCTTTGACAGATTGACTGTCATTGGTTTTTTTGATACTGCCAACACACATAAATGTAAATGCAATTGAGAAAAACAAATGACCCAGAAGCTTCAAAGATTTCAGACATTACATGTTCACAATTATGCTCATAACAGAACTTGGATAACCAGGAACATCTTTCTGATTGGTTAGAAGAGGCACATGGGCATTATTGCTTTGCTGGACTTGAAGAAAACTGTAAAATTATGTTGCTCTTAAATAATTGATTGGCATCCCACTGTACGCTGTTTATTATCTCCAACCCATCCAGCATAATGTCATTAATTCAGCTGATGGACCAATACCATTTTCACGCCATGAAAGGTAAATGATTAAAGAAAGCAGTGATGCCAAGGATGACAAGGTGAATGAAGCACCCAAAGATGGTATTATTAGGTGCATGCTAAGTGGATAGATGCACTTGAGTAACTTGCATTATAAGAGAAAATACAGTCTCACAACTCCAGGCTAAAGTCCAACTAGTTTAATTTGGTAGCACTAGCTTTCAGAGCAATATCCCTTCATCAGGTAAGTGCAGAATTTGTTTCCTACACTTATATTGACACAAACCATGATTCTATAATTCAAACTCACATTCAGGCAGCTTCGACTAAAATTATTTGGCAGATGAAAAATTACCCTTGTTTGCATGCCCCTTGCAAGAATGATGGTGAAATCTCAGTCACAGATCCAGTGTTTGCCAATAATGTGAATGGCCATTGCTTATGCATTCTGATTTCTTAATAGCACAGCTGTATTTACATCCTGGTTGGAAAATTAGTGATTCACAGTTGATTACCTATTTGCAAAAAGGAAATATTACCATCCAAAATTATCATCAGTTACACACTGATTTGTCTTTCTGCTGGATGAAGTTATCAGATTTGTGTGGCATGAGTCCAACTAGAGGGAACACAGATGCACCCAACAGTGTGAAGGGCAGGTTATAACTTCAACAAAAATAGGTGAACTTTAGGAATTATTTCTATCAGAATATGTACAGATGAAAACAACAGAAACAGGGCACTGCCCATTTTTCATTATTAGTAGTATTTTTCATGGCAACATTTAGCTTCCTCCAACATGGAAAAGAAACTCAACGCTGTATGTTGTAGAATCAGAGAATCCCGACAGTGCAGAAGTAGGCCATTTGGCCCATTGAACCTGCAACAACAACAATCCCACCCAACCCCTATCCCCGAAACCCCACTAATTGTTTAACTTGCTAATTCCCTAACCTATACATCTTGGGAAAGTAAGGGTGAATTTAGCATGGCCGAACAACCTAACCTGCACATCTTTGGACTGTGGGAGGAAATTGGAGCATCCCCACATAGACATGGGGGTAATGTGCAAACTCCACACAGGCAGTCACCCAAGACTGAAATTGAACCCAGGTCCCTGGCGTTGTAAGGCAGCAGTGCTCACCACTGTGCCAGCATGCCTCCTTAAACACTTTAAACACCTTTAAACATTTTATCCTTATTCTTTTTATTATTCTTAAACTGAATATTTTCTCCAAAATTACATGCAGTCTTCTCAGTCTGGAATTTCACACCTTGTTATTCCTCGGGAGCTACTAACAGACAACCTGGGACTGTTCAGAAGAATTTCAAAGGGAGCCATAGGAATTCCATCTGTATATGATGAGCCAGCCTTGCTAGCAGAGTCAGTGGACCTACTGGGACAACAGCTTCCCAAATGCTAAGAGAAATGGCTCTCCTTTCATTTGGCTGAGATGTTATCAGTCCTGAAACCGAAGCTAATTTCAGATGCTGGATAAACATCTCTTTTGAAATCACTCTGGAGGAGGAAGATTGCATGAACCATGACTTTGGCCCTTGAGAACAATTTAATATTACATTTCTGCATTGTGCATCCAATTTACCGTTTTACCAACTGACTGGCAAACCACAAAGATGCCAACTCTGTCCAGACAGGTCCACCTAATCCATCTGTTGGAAGATTTCATATTATCGCTTATAAAACTGAGTCAATCTCAGTGTGCACACTTTATCTTGTGACATCAACACCACCTGAAAAGTGAATCCTATAACACTGGCCTATAGCCAGTCAAACTCAAAATGCCTATGTGAAGGAATTCCTCACTGGACTCTGACTTTGGGACTCACGAATCAATATTCAATTGTATGCAGTTCTCTTACCGTAAACCTTCTTTTCTCTATCCTCCCCTTTACTATGTGAAGGTGGAGTGATATGTTGCTAATGCTATTTTTTCCATAGATTTTGAATGGGTGAAATTAAATTAATCTTCTGAGTTAATCTGAACTCCAGTTATTATGGATTATTATTAAAATTAGATCACACAAAAATCAGGGGAGTCAGGAAAACAGCCCCTGCCAACTCTTCTTGAAAACAAACAAATAGAAAACACCTACTTCATGTAAGAAGAAAACAGTTTTGTTTAAACTGACCTCTTCCTAAACGTAATAGCAACCAATCACAAAACAGAATTGCATGCCATCTGGAATAGGTATTAGCCCAGATGTCCGTGTTACTCAAAAAATGTGATGCCTCATACAAGAGAAAAAGTAGAATCGAAATTTAAAAAGAAATCCATGCAGTGAGCCAACAACTTTACCTTTTAGGCCATCTTGCTTTAGTTATCTTAAAATCATTTCAGATGTTGGGACAACATCTTGAAGCAACAACATATTTTTGACTTTGTAGACTATCAGCTCTCGCTTCTCACGCAAGTAGACACAATGGCACCACTTTCCAAAATGATACCATTTCATTGATGCTGATTGTTATGGATATTCTTCATTTCTACATGTAGAATTGACTCCCACTGGGGCTTTCAGGCATTGCGACAGATTGTGCTGTCAGATCTGACCCTTTAATTATTAATTTTTGATTCAATCTTGCAGCAGTTCACGTACAAAAAGAGACGTGAAAGGAATAACCTGGCATACCATTCCGATGAGAATGAGCAGAGATCATGCATGTTAAGGCAGCTAGCTGAACTGGTTGTACAGATGTTCTTATCTTTGTTAACTCCTTGGTTTTATTGTGCTTGTGGAGAAAATCATATTGCAAGGGAGTCCACAGTATAATGCAGTCCTAGCAATCCATTGGTTCAAGCTCAGCTCCTAGCTGAGAAAAGCAGAAGCTCTCTCAGCAGTTACAGGCAATCCACACTGTCATCCTCTTTACGTTCCCTCTCTGCTACTTCCCAGCAAGCATAGATTCATGTGGAGCAGCTATTAACCTTCATTACAGTTTGCAATTTAAAAACATGGGAAGGTGAACTTTCTGACCCTGCAAGAAACTGCTGGATGGATGATCTTGTTAGGGTAATGTGAAGGCACATTTCCTAATTATTGCACTGTCGCGACTGGAGGTACAGTACCACTTCTAGTAATTACTGCTATTTTCTGACTTTCCAGTATAGTTAAACAGAATTTTAATTAAGGAGAATGAATTGCTTGAACCATAAATTAGGGCAATTATTAATGGACTAATCTCATTTGAATAAGTAATTGTAAATGCTATTCCTGTTGCTTAATCCTCAATGAAAATGAAACCCGATTTGCTCAACTGGATCAAATCCACATCTGGTTGTTACCATGGTAACTTATTACCATTTATTGAATACTGCATTTGTATTTACAAAGGGAAATATCTGCCATAGTCAGCGCTGTGCCATGGATAGACTGGCCTTCCATCGGAGAAAGACAAACAGAGGATGCTGAAATCATCTAACTGAAGTGAGAGAGTTGATCTTTTTAAGATAATTCTCTAATCCATGAGTGAATGAATATACTCAATAGGTGATAATTTTTTAAATTCAAAAACTTTGCTGTAGAAAGACAATGAACTGATATGACATAATTGGATTACCCCAACAGTTTACCCATATATCCAGGGCCAGTCAACTGCTGGCTGAATCAATGTTAGAGTATGTTTGCAACCTTAATATTGTAATGAGTGTTAGCGCAGAGTCAGATAAGCTACAACTGGAAAGTGAAATTCAATATAGTTTTAAAGTTTACTTATCAGTGTCACAAATGGGCTTACATTAACACTGCAATGAAGTTAATGTGAAAAGTCATCATACTCTGGCACCCGTTCAGGTTCACTGAGGGAGAACGTAACATGGCAAATGCAGCTAACCAAAACATCTTTCAGACTGTGGGAGGAAACTGGAGCATCAGGTTAAAACCCATGCAGATATGGGGAAAATGTGCAGACTCTGTATAGGTCGTGCCCCAAGCTGGGAATCAAACTCAGGTTTCTGGCACTGTGAGATAGCAGTGCTAACCACTGTGCCATCGTGCCACCTGCTGGGGTATCTAAACTAAACCTGCCTCAGTATAACTATGACTGTCAGAGTGTTGCTGATCTTGAAAATCAGAAGTTGGAGACGTGGGAGAGTCAATGTAAAACATATCTTCACAAAACATTAAGAATGATTTAAAGATAGTTTTCTTAAGTGTAGGTTGAGTGCTGGTTCACAGTAATATAGCTTTAATTATTGCATAATTAAAAATATACATTTTTAAAAGGTCTATATTACTGTTATCCAAATAGGAATATTTTTGCCTGAATTTTATTTGTTATGATTTTTTTATAACTTCCTGAATTTTATTAATTGATGTTGTTGGTTATGTTTTAAAACATTTTGTGTAACAGTATTGTGTATGTGTTTTTCATGTCTAACTTCCCATGTCAATTCTGATTAACACATTTTATAATACCATTTATAAATGAAACCATCTATTTTACCATTTGGAGAGATATTTTTATCAATGGAAGTTTACCTGTCTACATGTAGTTGCATGGTGCCCTACATCATGCTGTGATATGCTAAATAATCAGTGCTTGCTGCATCTTGTCCTGCCTGCTCCTTTTCTTTGCACTATTCTATCTGCTCTACACTGCCTTGTTCCCTCCTTTTAGCAGAATATGGCAGCTCCAAAGTCCATACATAATATAATTTCTAATGACACATTCAATGACTCCCCAGTTGCTCACTCATGTTTGAGCCAGTCTTAAAAATGGCTCCCTTACTCTCCCATCATAGAATCCCTACAGTGCAGAAGGAGGTCATGTGGCCCATTGAGTCTGCACTGACCGCAATCCCACAAAGCCCCTATTTCCATAACCCCACATATTTACCCTGCTAACCCCCCTGCCACTATAGTCAATTTAGCATGGCCAATCAACTTAATCATCTTTGGACTTTGGGAGAAAACCAGAGCACCTAGAGGAATCCCATGCAGACACAGGGAGAATGTGTAAACTCCACATAGGCAATGACCTGAGGCCAGAATTGAACCCGGATCTCTGATGCTGTGAGACAGCAGTGCTAAATACTGTGCCTCCTTGCTGCTCCATATTATTAACCCTTGTTTCCTAAAGATGCATCAAAATGAAAATGGATTTGCTCTTGGTGACTATACTAACTTTTAAAAAATGCTCTCCCATCTTCTACCATATTTCTCCATTGATCAATCCTTAAGGCAGCTCACTAATTCCAGAACAAAGGTAACCAGAGACAAGGCTACCAACAGCTGTGTGGGGAACTGACGTAAGAGCTGAGTTGGGCGATGTTGGAGAAGGAGAATTAACAGCATTTATAATAGAGAAGACATGGGGTCAGTAGTGGAAAGGCATGTGGAAGATGTAAAATATACTCACAGGCAGTGGTTGGGGAGCGGGTTTAATCTGCAATGAAGTTAAATTTTTAAAGTTTAAAATTTTAAGTTTTTAAAGTTTATTTATGAGTGTCACAAATAGGCTTATATTAACAGTGCAATGAAGTTACTATGAAAATCTCCTAGTCACTACACTCTAGTGCCTGTTCAGGTGCACTGAGGGAAAATTTAGCATGGCCAATGCATTTAACCAGCACGTCTTTTGGACTGTGGGAGAAAATCAGAATACTTGGAGGAAATCCACACAGACATAGGGAGAATGTGCAAATTCCAGCGGGAGTTGAATCTGGGTCCTTGATACTGTGAGGCAGCAGTGCTAACCACTTGTGCAGTTAATGACAGGTTCTGTCTTTCCAATATTGGAAACTGGAAGAAATATTAACTTATCCAAATATTTACCCAAACAATATCTCTCAAGCAGTCTGACAACACAGCCAGAGTGTAAGAGTTGAAAGAGGTGATAGAGAGGCAGAGGAGGAAGTCACCCACATGTATAAAGAAGTGAATTCAATGGTTGCTGAAGTTTGTCATATGTAGAAAACAATGAGAGATGACAAGGATAATTCCTTGGGGAAATCTGGAGGTTCCAGGAAGAGAGACTATTGATGGGATTGTTCTCACTGTGATTGGACAGGCAGAGTGGGACTAGTTATAAGCAGTTGTACAGAGCTGCATGACAGAGAAACGGCATGAGAAATGTCAAAGGTTACAGAGGAGTCAAAGAGATTGAGGAGGAATAGTGCACCATGATCACGTGAGTAAGAGTCGTGATGTCCAGAGATCCAGAGGAGGAGAGACAGGAAATCCATCATATCAGTGCAAATAAGGAAACTGATTCAGGTTCTAAGGGGCTGAGGATCGTGCAAGATCAGAAGCAGCTAAAGGAGGTTGAGGAGATGTTGAACCTTTTCCATAAAAGAATGTGGGAGGAGTTTTGTAGCTGACATAAGAGAGAAAGAGAAGCAAGTACATAGCTGCAGTGCTGATTCTGCAGCACGCAAGCAGCATCTAAAGCAGGTGGGAATCAATATTTGAGTGGCAGATCTCAGCAGAAAAACAGAAGCCAATGTCATAAAAGCGGGTTAGTAATGAATAGAAGCAGCCCAGCAAAGCAGTCAATCTTTGTGCTAATTGTAATGGAGGTATAAGCCACAGTAAAGCCGAATAAAGCAATGCATTTGACCTTGACTCTTCTTGCTGTCGTCATTCTTTACTACTGAGATATATCCTCAAGAACTCCCCAGACAGGTGTCAGTGAAAACAAATCTTTATTGAACCTTCCTTGCTCCACACTCCAAACTACAACTGCCCTCCCATGTCAGCTCCCCTGCAGATCACCCCAAACTCTAGGTCACCTGACCCATTCCCTTAAAGGGGCTATTCCTCATCATATAAAACAATATCTTCTGAATATAGCAATTTTAAACCAGTCTCAAACCAAGACTTATCATTTTTTCTTCATTCTAATCAGCAACCTTGAATTCCTCTCCTTGTCCCTCCCACATATGGCCCTCCCAATGTTATACCTTCATACTTCCTGATCATTTACACAAATAAAGATTACATGGAGGAGCAAGAGAATGGGAAAGATTAAGATTAAAAGGAGACTGAAGCACAAAGAAAGAGAGAGAAAAGATGGAGAAGTGAGGTTGTGCAGAGACAGAAAGAAGCATAAGAGGAAACTGAGGAGGGGGAAAGAAAGGAGACAGAAGATGGGGTTTTATGGTCTTGCTGGTCCCAAAACCGTAAAATCCCACTCAAGGTCAACAGGTCTTTGCATGGTCTACCCCTTGCCCACTCCAACTTTCCATGGCAGGCGGGATGATAAAATTCCAGCCAGAAACAAATAGAAAGTGGGAGGTTAATAAAAGAGAGTGGGCTCAGAAAATGAGTGACAGGATAAAGGAAGCGATAAATAGCAATAGACATGGAGATCTGCTCAGAGGAAAGAAACATCAAGGAGCTAAAGACACAGAAAACATGATCAGAAAGAGTCAGGTTAGATAGCCATATGCAGATAAGAGGGAGGTCAATGGTACATAGCTAAAGGAAGATAAATATTTCTGATTTACTGTGAGCAATACTATGGGGAATCTGCTAGAATCTTCTATGAATCTGAATTTAACATATTCATATTTCCAAAATGTTAATGAGTGGAACACAAGCTGTCAAATTTATGGCATTACTCTGGAGAAAGATTTGCTTTGATCTCGAGCCTTGCTGGCGGCTTGTAATTTCATACTTGTGTGCTCTACTCCTGCAGTCACAGCCGGTTCAATTAACTTAAATGTTTTTGATTTCTATATTCCTCTTAGGATTTTAAAAATCTGGATGCTTTTTTTTAGAATTCCAATAAAAATCAAGGTAGTTCTTTGGCATTCTCCTGATTATTTGCAGCCAGAACTCCATGCACAATATTTTTCTCACAGCTTAATACATTGATGCTGTTTTAAAGATAAAATGCCCAAAAGTGTATACAAAGAACAAAGAACAAAGAGAAGTACAGCACAGGAATAGGCCCTTCAGCCCTCCAACCCAGTGCCAATCATAATGCCCGAATTAAAGTAAAGAGAAACAGTCTGCCCTTTTCAGGCCATATCCCACCAGCCTTCACTGTTCATGTATCCATCCAGATGCCTCTTAAATATTACTAATGTGACTATTTCCACCACCTCATCTGGCAGTGCATTTCAGGCACCCACCACATCCTGCATGAAGAAACATCCCCTGCACATCTCTTTTAAACTTTCCTCCTCTCTCTTTGAACTTGTGCCATTATGACCTCACCCTGGGAAAAAGCCTCTGACTATCCACTCTGTCTATGACTCTCATCATTTTGTAGGCTTCTATCAGGTCTCCCCTCAGCCTCCGTCTTTCTATTGAAAACAATTCTTGTTTATTTAACCTCTCCTCATAGCCAACGTCCTCAAGATCATGCAACATCCTGGTGAACCTTCTTTGCACTCTCTCCAAAGCTTTCACGTACTTCTGGTAATATGAACTGCATACAATACTCCAGTTGCTGCCTAACTAAGGTTTTATATAGCTGCAATATGGTTTGCCAACTCTTGTACCCAATATTTTTCTAACAGATAAATTGCATGGAGTGTTTCCTGTCATGTTCCATTATATTTGGTCAATACTTCAAAATTTCAACCATGGGTTATTAAAATCATCACTGGAAATTATGTGACATTCTGGCATTTTGAACTTCAAACAATTCTGAATCTCAGACAAACATGAAATTAAATAGTGATCCAAAGAATTCAACATTTTTTTTAATGGATGAGCTAATAAAAGAACCATAGCATTTCAACCAGCGTGTCTTCCTGTTCCTTCTTAGAATAAAAGAGCATTGAATGTCAATGGATGAGGTTCTTTGGCAAGCCCTCAGTGTTTATCCCAGCAGTGAGAGATGGCACATAGTTCTTTAGTGATGGGATCCTCTGATCCCACTGCCATCAATGGGAGTTCCCATTAAAACCCCCACATTACTGGGAAACCTAAGGCAGGGGTACACTGCCGGCAGGACCAAAGAATCCTGCCAACATGAATGGCTGGAGAATTCAGTCCAATAACTGTTAAATAAATGTGAATGGATCCCATTGATCTCCTATTGTATTATAATGGACCCTCATCCAAACCAGTCTGGATGAATTTCAAGATATCATATGATAACACAGGCCATATAATCAACATGCTGGGCAGCAAAGTGGTTAGCACTGTGCCAGGGAATCAGGTTTGATTCCTGGTTGGGGTTACTATCCGTGCGGAATCTGCATGTCCTCCCCATGCCTGCATGGATTTCTTCTGGGTGATCCAATTTTCTCCCACAGTCTGAAAGATGTGCTGGGACATGCATTGGCCATGCCAAATTCTTCCTCAGTGTACCTGAACAGGCACCAGAGTGTGATGACTAGGGGACTTTCACAGTAATTTCATTGCAATATTAATGTAACTCTAGTTATGATACTAATAAATAAACTTTTAACTCTTTTGAGGAAGCTATTTTTTTGACTAGTTTTAAAATAACAGCGCAAAAAGCTGTTCTGTAGGCAGACTTCTATCAGAAAACAATTGAGCCAGCTATGAAACATTGAAGCAGCCAAGATAGTAATCAACAGTAGCCTGGAAATGGAGAAAGGACTTTCCCTAACCATTACCAAATTTAAGTTCACCTGAGAACCAAACTCCTGAAAAATTCACTGCAAGAAACATCACAGCTTACTGAGAATCTTTTACTTTATGAGACTTACCTTAAAAAAAAAATCAGATCATGTAAGAAACTACAGACCTGTTACAAAAGAGACTGAGACAATTTTAATTTGAATTGATAGTTTTACCTATATCAATATTCAGTGTTCGTGTATGTGATAGCATGTGAGAGTCGAGTGAGTGAGACATGGCGTTTTAAACATTTGGAACAAGAGTGTGTTTAAAAAATAACCTTCTTTATTAGACAAAACTCATAAAGAGCTTGCTGCTGTGATTATTTAAATTTGGACAATCACTCTCAGGATAAAAATATAAAACTTAAACATACAGACACACTGATCATGTGCTTTCGTCATGACTGATCCAAATTAAATATTATATATTTTCCATCTTGGGGCGGATATTGATACCATGTACTCAGATGTCTATTTGGAAAGCTTGTTTATCTGATGCCATGAAAAAGAATAAATACATTTCATACATGCAGCATATTTTAGAACAAGTTATAATGGAAATTGCTGATCACGGAACCATTTAAAAGTTTCTTTTGATGTGTTTTATCCTGGAATTTAACAACTTTAGGTCTCTCCTTCTATGTCTTCTGACTGCCTGTGGAAATTGAAGTTATACACTTCCAAGAGATCATATAGAATCATATGCCGCAGTGAAAAATTTTAAATGTTTGCCTTCAGCTTCCAAACCTTTTTTAGGCTCTTTCTCCTGGTGATTTTCCTCTGTGCACCTGTATGTCAAGCTTTTCTTCAAGTCAGAGTTCTTCTTCAAATTTTTCTTTAGTCTTGCAGGATTTTAGTTTTTCTTTGCATTGTTCTATGCCTGTTTAGGGTTTTTCATCTTGTTGTAGGATGTTGGAAACTATTCGGTCAGTCCTAATGAAGCCTTTGTAAGCTTATGTATGTTAACTGTATATATTTATTAACTACAATAACTATGTACATAGATATGATAAATGACTCAAGCTAGGGACTGTCTTCATGCTGCTTGTACACATAGCTCGGTCCAACACTAGACTGATCTCTGCGTGCAGATCTAGGGTTCTCATATATCAATCAGCAAATATCACTCTTGTGAAATAATTTCTCCTTTTCTGATGCTTTTGTTTCTGTTCCTGCCTTCATGAGTGACCATTCTTCATCATGTGCTATTTTCCTGCTTCAATATTCCTTATGTTATATCAATGTGCAACAAAATCTTCCAGTTAATAAAAGAAAATGAAATTCATGAGGTTCTGACTCAGAGTAGAAAAATAATTCCATTCAAAATGATTTGCTGTTATATTCTCTCCACAAACCATAACTGCCATAAAGCTTTGGCTAGCCCTCTGATAATGCTTTATAATGCACTTTTTGGATATAAACTGAGGAAGATCATTTCTTTCCACATTCCTTTTGATTTTGCCATTTGAAGTTGATGATAGCCTTATAATTATTTAACTGATTAAGCATTTTCTATAACTTGTTATAAAATATTTTGTATGTATGAAATGTATTTACGCTTTTTCATGGGGTCATGGTTCATGAACAAGCCTGAATTCAATCTTGCGGCCCACTGAGATGAAGGAGATGAACTCACTAAGTTGCCCATCATTGACACAGACCCACGGACAAAATTGGCAATAATGGAATTCCTCACACCTAGAAATATAACAGAACTCCAAAGGTTTACCAACCAACTTGGTAAATTCCTACCTCACTTAGTTCAGATAAATGAACTCTTCAGATATCAGTTACAACAGGAGCAGGCTCAGTGCTGGCTTGAATACGGTAGCAGTCATTTGACCAAATCAAAAGACGCTAACATGGTCAGACATCCTAACCCACTAAAGCATTGAACCTGCCGTTACTGTGGAAACTGATGCTCAGCAATGGAACTGGGAGCAGTACTAATCCAGATCCAAAGTAATGGCAAAAAAAGATGTGTTTACTCTGCAGCCAGTTCATGAACTGAGATTGAACTGTGTTATGTAGTTTTCGAAAAAGAAGCCTATGGACTTGGACATTGTGAGAGATTCTTTGATTTTATATTGGGCCTACAGTTTAAGACTGAGACTGATCATAAGCAACTCTGCTGAATGCAAAAGAGATCGCAATGATATCACCCAGGATTCAGTAATTGCAACTTGAATTCCTGCGATACTACGCTATTAGAATATATACTGGATAAATATCAGACAACAGCTGATCCACTGACCAGGATAACTGCCACTTACCCAATACTGGAAGATAAAATCTTCAGAATAAAGTTTGAATCTGACACAGCCTTGTCTACCAGCGCAAAATCAGAATTTGTGTACATTTTGTGTGTGACCCAAAGTAAAGATGCAAACATTCAGATTTACATGCAATGCCTGGATGGATGTCCATACTGCTGTTCAAGCAATCCTATCCTGAGGAAATATTTCAAACAGAGTCACCACTTCAAAACATAGACAACGTCCTCTTCTTGTGGACAACTCCCATTAGACATTGTAAGAATGAAAGTACCATAAGCTCTCCACCTGGATGTCCTCCAAAAAATCCACCAAGGACATATTGGTATAAGTAAGTGTCAATCCAGGGCACAGACCTGGAATTCGCACACCTTCCTCCTACCCATCATGACAATGGGTGCACCTTGGCATGGATTTATTTGATGACAAAGGGAAACTATTTCTCATAATAGTGGACTATTATTCCTTCTGGATAGAGGTGCAAAAGCCACATAGCTTCCAAAGCTTGAAGAAAACATTATTTACACATGGCATCTCTGATAATGAACCTCAATTCACCTCAGGATGCTTCCAATCCTTTGTAGCATCTTATGGATTTATACATGCCACAATCTCCTCAAAATAACCTCAGTCTAATGGAGAAGCTGAGTGATAAGTATATCCTGTAAAAAACCTATGAAGAAAGAATTACAATTTTGAGCCTGCTTTCCTTTGTTATTGTTCCACACCATTACACAATGGGTTTGTCCCATATCAACTTCTGATTGACCACATTCTGTTAACCCAAATTCCTTTCCTGTTGAACATGAGACAGTGGATGACCATAATTGAATTAGAAAATAGGAAGGAGTCTACCAAGCGAGTCAAGCTCATTTAACCAGAGGCCTATGGTTCAACATCCTCTGATTCTTGTAAGGGACTAGAGAGTATGGATCTAAGACTTGAACAGTACTGGTATGGTAGTTGAGAAGCTACAGCAACAAATATTGTACCCGGTGAAGACCCAGTCAGGCATCAGTTGAAGGAATGGAACTGCCTTTCAATTCAATTCAATGAACAGGACAAGCAATCTGAACTGTAAGAGAATGTAACACCTACAGAACTATAAATGAGGGAAAACAGGAGTGACCACTCCCACAAACTGACCTTGGAACAAAAGATTTCCATTATCTATTACAACTACAATCTGCCAGTAAGTAAAATCATGAAAGAGCCTCACAGTGCCAGGGACCAGGGTTCGAATCCCAACTTGGGTCACTATCTGTGTGAAGCCTGCACATTCTCTCCGTGTCTGCGCGGGTTTCCTCCAGGTGCTCCTGTTTCCTCTCACAGTTCATGAAAGACATGCTGGTTAGGTGCATTGGCCATGTTAAATTCTGCCTCAGTGTAACCAAACAGGCGCCAGACTTGTGGCACAGTAACTTCATTGCAGTGTTATTGTAAACCTACTTGTGATACTGATAAATAAGCTTTTAAACTAGAACCGAATTATGTGGTTTAAAGAAAGTTCTATCGTGTGCAGGCATGTTGGTTGGAATTTATTTTCACTACATGTTTCAGAGAAATGCACACTGCAGATTAAATGTATTTATAATATCAATGTTTTTAAAGAATGACATAGCTATGAAAAACATTATAAGTTGACCACATTATATCATTAACTTTCAACACAAACCATAATTATCATTCAACACATCTTCACATTTATGACGTTGACTGAGCTGTACTAATCAATTTAACTGAATACAAGATTTATAAACTGATTTTGTGCTGCAAGAGATGGTTACCACTGTAACCTATGACATATATTAGTGGTAATACATATTATTGCATTAGTCATGATTATTTTAACAGATACATTTGGAAGAGGAATCACCAATAAATAGATGACACCGCTGGACCACTAACAGCAGGTTAGTTTTTAAAATATGCCTTTTATACTAACTCTCAGATCTAAGTGGTGACTCATGTCACAAGCACTGTTCTGTAGCCTTGATGGAAATGTAATGCATCATCAAAGTATCTATTATTTATATATGAACTTTAGCAAACAGCATCACTGGGCTATTTGACAGCAAGAAGCATCATAATCAAGATGATTCTATCTTTATCAGATAACTCAAGCCTCAACTTTCTTTAGTCCTGGCAACTGAACGCCAGTGCTGCCAGGGCAGCTGCTCTTACCAAGGGAAGGAAGTCCAACTCTCAGCTAGCTGAGATCACTTGGCATGTTATATCTGCATGGGAAGGCTTCTTTCTGGTGTGTCAGCCACGAGCTAACATACCTTCCATGACAGGTGAGCACCGTGCTTCCCAGATAAAATCCAACCTTTGAGCAGCTGCATTGTAAATTCCCCCATCACTTGGTGGTGAAGCTGAAGCGGGGAAACGGTGAGGAATGGGCGGTGTGGGACTGGTGCAGTTGGCGCATGACTTGGCGGAAAGGATTCCTGATCCATTTTCCATCCTGTCCATTCTAATTACTCTAATCTGGCAGTGCCAATATAGCAGAAAATCCAGACTAAAATTGTGCAGCACAGCTCTTTGATTCTGAAGTACATGATGAAAGCATTTCTATCCAGAAGTGCCTTGTCATTTGGTTTTTGGACTGGAATATAGTGGGTATTGATTGTTGGTCATAGGACATCTTCCAGTCAATGTTCATGGTTGATATTTGTTTAGTCCTTGGGGTATCTGTGGTTGTTTCAAATTTAGATCTGCTGCAGTTTGTTGCCTTGTTTTCTCATCTCTGTTTGTGTTGAGCTTTTATCTTCTTTTTTTTGATATTGTTGTGTTTTCAGTCTCCAGTCAATAAAGTTTCACATTAAAGCCACCCAAGATGAAGTCGAACATCATTTCCCTGTTCTGCTACAGTCTGAAACACTTCAATCCACCACACCATATATATACTGTAAGCGCAAACAACATCACATTCAGACAAATTCATCATTTGAATCATCTTAAACATGCTGCTGAATGTGGTTTTATGATAGAGAAATAAAATCAGAGAATCCCTACAAAGCAGAAGGAGACCATTTAGCCCAATGAGTGTCACCAAGTCTCCAAAAGAGCATCTTACCTGGGTCATATCCCCATAACCCCATATATTTACCCTCTAATTCCCTTAGCCTACATATCTTGAAAACACTAAGAGACAATTTAGCATGGCTAATCCATCTAATCAGCGTATCCTTGGAGTGTGGGAAGAAGTCACAGCACCCATGCAGACACGGGGAGAATGTGCAAATGCCACACAGACAGTAACCCAAGGCTAGAATAGTACTCGGATCCCTGGCACTTTGAGGTAGCAATGCTAACCACTGTGCCACCACGCCATCCTACTGAACTGCTTACACCGCTCTGTGCAATCTGATATGACGATTAACATTTCCATATGATAATTAGCTCTGGGCTGATTTCCGGCGCATAGCTGATTACACTACAAAAAGGTGGCTTGGAGACCCATGACCGGCAGGATGAGCAGCGCAGGATGAGCATCCTCCAGAGGACTGGGAGAATTCCGGCCTACAGATTTGTGGTGATTGTGGAAATTATCCCTTTAAGGAAAACAAGGAGGAGGGTCACCTGGCTTGAGCAATCAATTGGAACTGAGTGTGGGTAATCACCTCAGAGAGTGGAATTCTGCCTGAAGTAGAAAATAATCTGAAGATGTGTTGAAGACACTTAGGGATTGGGAGAGCTTTAGTGGAAGGAGTGGGGGAGGGGACGGGAGAGCCTCACTGCTCACAGTTAAAAGAAGAGTCTGCTAACCTCGCTACAGTTTTTATTCCTTAGTAATAAATACCTTTTGTTTTCCAGACAATATGTGAACGTGCATCATTTCATCTGCATTGAGAATTGGATCATGGGCACACTCTCCTCATGTCTACTTGAATTTCCTTTGTGTGCTCCAGTTCCTCCCACTGTCCAAGGATGTGCAGTTTAGGTGGATTGGCCATGATAAATTGCCCTTGGTGTCCCAAAATGTATAATTTAGATAGATTAGTCATGCCAAATGTGTGGGGTTGCTGAGATAGAGTAGGGGAGAGGCCCTGAGCAGGATGATTTGTCAGAGAGTCAGTACAGATGTGATGGGCCAAATGACCTCTTCTGCACTGTAGGGATTCAAAGATTCTACGATTCTATGAACATTGTCTGTGGCCCAACACGTGTGAGTATCCTGTTTTGATCAAAGTCGGAAGGAAAAATATACTGATCCAAATGCTTATCTTTGGACAATAGAGCTAGTGGAATGTTGAGCTATTGCCAGATGCTGAGGGGCAGTTGTGGAACAAGCCTGGATTGGTCAGTCGTGCCAAGAGTTTTGAAATGTATAGGAAAAGAATGAAGAGGCAATCACCCTCAGAAACTAAAGCTGTGATTTTCTTTAAGGAAAAAAAAAAGTTAACGCATTTTTTTGAAGAGAGAAACAAAGAAAACAGAGAACAGTGTTATAGATGAAATGAGAAAGTGCTTCAAGGAGCTGCAGAACCTGTTCCAAAAGCTCAAGAAACTAGATTGCAGGGCTCCTGATCTGAGCAGAACCTGTGAGGGAGGGGGATGCTGGAGGATAGCAGGCAGTGAGGTTTGCAAGTTTTAAAATGCTCTCAACCCATGTAGAAGAAAGGAAGTGGGAAAGTTTTCAAAATTGCCCCTTGGACTCGGTCCCCAGTGAAATTGACAAAAACTGGCAGTCCATAAATCAGAGAGTAAACTGGCTCTTCAAATAGCCAAAAGCAGAAGATTGCTGAGAACTTTCCATTAGTAAAGTAAGTGAAATTTTATAAGTTTCAAGAGGCCAGCAACAAGTTCCCAACAAAACTCCAAAAATCTGGGAAAAGCACGTGGAGAGACCTGGCAGCTGCCAGAAGTTAAGACTGAAGCTAACTCTTTCACACTGTTACTGTGCAGTTGCAACATGTCTGGTGTTCATCACGAACAGGATGCTGCAGCCAATCAAAAAGATGTTCTATTCATCACAAATGAGTCATGTGGTTTATGAATTTCAGTGCCAGTGTGATGCCAGGAATGTAGACTGTACATCCCAAAGATGGGATGTTGGGTCAAATGAAACAGTGAGTGGAATTTTCCTGTCCCACACTCCACAGGAATCATAGTGGCCAGACACAGACCACGCAAAGGTCCGTTGACCTTGGGCAGGATTTTCCGGCCTTGGGGTGAGAGCAGTCCTATATGTCCCAGCCATAGGGCTACAGGCAAGATACAGATATATCCAACCAACCCATTGCTGCGAAACTTAAAACACAATGCCTAACATTTGATATGATTCAACAATTGGACAATTGTAAGAGTTAAGTTGACAACCAATTTAAGATAGTCAGTTGGACTTACAATGTGACACATTTACATATACTGGAAGCTACATACATTAATACATAGGGTCCTGCTCTTTTGCAGAGAGAAGGAACATGTACACACATTGCATCTGTTTCAACTAAACAAAGTAAGTGATAGCCATCCATTGGTTCATCAGATCTTGCTTTGGTCAATCAGCGTCAAGTTCCCTGGTTTAAATTTCAAACAATCTCGAGCAGTTAACTGTCAGCTACCATCAACTATAGCATTCTCCATGTAATGCCTCTATAAATCAAAGACTACTTGCCAACCTATTAGCACTGTTTTCTTTATACAGTATAAAGTTGTTCTCTCCCCAACACTGGCAATCTTGCAATTGTCCTGATGAGTGAAAGACAAAATGCTTCAACAAAATTTAATTTTTCAGCAATAGTCAAGTTCTGTGTCACCAAGCATTTACAATTCATTTTGGGGTCTATGCACTCTGGAATAGAAAAAAATCAGCTATGGCCTGACAACATCATCCAATCTTCCGGTTAGTAGCTTATTACTTTCTACTGTTGTTGCTGAATTTTCAGTAATTTTGAGTGTTTGGAGTGTTATTTTATTCTTTCATGAGATGTGGCCGTCACTAGTAAAGCCAGCATTTGTTGTCCATTCTTAGGTACTAAAGCAGTCCATGCCTATGTACAGCAAGGCCTGAACAACATTAAGACTTTGGTTGATAAATGGCAAGTAACATTTGTGTCACACAAATGTCAGTTAATGACTATCTCTAACCTGAAAGAATACAGCAAGGCCTGAACAACATTAAGACTTTGGTTGATAAATGGCAAGTAACATTTGTGTCACACAAATGTCAGTTAATGACTATCTCTAACCTGAAAGAATCTGACTATCTCCTCTTGACATGCAATAGCATTATCATCATTGAATCCCTCATTCTCAATGTCTTCAGGGTTAATGTTGACCAAAATCTGAACTGAACTACCTACATAAATACTGTCGCTAAAGGAAAGGTCAGAGGCTGGGAATCTATGGTGAATCTGAGGTGAAGTCACCTGCTTTCCCGCGCCCTCCCCCGCCCCCTCCACTCCCAAGGTCTATCCATCACCCACAACCGTATGTCAAGAGTGTGATGGAATACTCTGCACATGTCTGGATAAATGCAGCATCATTCAAGAAGTTTAATACCATTCAAGACAAAGTGGCTACTTGATTGGCACCCTTTCATCACCTGAAACATTCACTCCCTTCACACAACCACGCAGTGCCAGCAATGTGCAGCAGGTACAAGATATCCAGCAACAACTCACCAAACATCCTACAACAACATCACCTTCCAAATTCACATAGGATGACAAGATCAGCAGACGCATACGCATGCCACCACCTGCAAATTTCCCTCCAAACCTGACTTGGAACTATCCTCACTTGGAACACCATCCTGACTTGGAACTATACAGCTACAGTCTTACTGTTTCTGGTTCAAAATCCTGGAGCTCCCTTTCTAACAGCATTGTGAGTGTACTCCCACCACATGCACTTCAAGATGGTGGCTCATTGACACTACATTCTGAAGGGCAACTAGGAGTTAGTAATAAACGCTAGCCTAGCCAATGATGGCCAACATCTCATGAATTAAAAAAAAATCAATAGGTTCTTAGTGAAATAATGCTCAGCTCTTGAGTCCAGGAAGGTTTGGTCATATTGTGTTAACTGGTCTTCAGGTAGATGTCAGTATTCTTTGAAGTCAGTAAAAGTTCAACAATGTTTCCCATTCCACATTACAACTGACTATTATAGGAAAGATGTGATTGCACTAGAGGGGTACAGAGGAGATTCACCAGGATGTTGCCTGGGATGGAACATTTAAGTTATGAAGAGATGCTCGATAGGCTTGGGTTTTCATTGGAACAGAGAAGACTGAGGGGTGACCTGATTGAGGTATACAAGATTATGAGAGGCATATGGATAAGGAGCAGCTGTTCCCCTTAGTTGAAGTCACAAAGGGACATGGATTCATGGTGAGGGGCAGGAGGTTTAGGAAGAATGAGAGGAAATTCTTTTTTACCCAGAGGGTGCTGATGGTCTAGAATGCACTGTCCGGGAGGGTAGTAGTTTCTTATCCTTTAAAATGTCTCTGAATGAGTATTTGGCACATCATAACATTCAAGGCTACAGGGCACATGCTGGTAGATGGGGTTAGGTGGGAGTTCAGGTGTTTCTCATGTGTTGGTACAGTTTTGATGGGTCAAAGTGCCTCTTCTGCACTGTATGATTCAATGACTGATCTTTGCTGGTGAGCGTATTCATCTGAGCATTGGTTGAAAACAAAATTAAGCTTTGCTGTGATGACTTTAGCTTTTTCCACAGATTCTACTGGCACAGGTAAGTAACTCACCTCTGAAGAATAGCTGCACATCAAAAGTACTAGAGAGTTGTTGGTGCTCTTGGCAGTATAATGTGATTCAACAATTCTTGGAAAAGATAAAGGGGAGTAACATTGGACAGGCATTCCTTTCTGATCATTATTTTCCCAAAGTGGGACTTCATTCATAATCTGAACATTTCAGTGTATTGAAACCCAAGACGAGGCTAATGAAAATTCAAGCTAGTGAGTGAAAATGTCATTAAAGGATGACACAGCTCTGAAAACAGATATGACAAATAAAAACTTCGTCCTTGGTACTTCAGTGAAGTCTTTCTCCGCTATCCATTATGCACTATTAATTATAAATTTGTTATTTCTGTACAAGTATGAAGTTGAATCTCATCCTAAAATAAATTAGTTCTGAACTCTTCTAACAATGTAGGCTTAAGAGTGCATTCAGATTCATTAAACCAATGTGAAATTATAATGTTTCATTTTTATTAGGATTAACTTTAATCTGAAAAAACAATTATACAGTAATCTGTTAAACTCATAACATTGACATGCAGGCAAACTGTCTAGATTGGCTTGGCAGATTTGATGATTAAAATATTTTGTGATAGATTTTGCAAGCATCTGGCACATGTTTTGGTCATTTTATCTGATTCTCCACAGAAGATTTCCCAGGCACTTTTTAATTCATTCATTGACGATTACTCAGGTCAACAGATTAGACTAAAAAAGAGGTGTTAATTACCCCTGTGAATGTAGTTTTAAAAATGCAGATGGATGGGAGATACCAAAGAACTAAACTGGAGGACAAACTGAATGGGGAATTATCAAGCCATTCATAAATGTCAAAATGATACACTGTGGAAATTATTTAATGTGAAACCTGGTTTGATAGCAGATTGAAATTCAAGATACTTTCAAAATTATTTCAAACTGAGCCTTTCTGCTGCCCAGAAATTTTAAGTACAGGTCAGAGAACGTCCTGACTCCACAGAAAGTTTAAAGAAGATTTTTTGATGTTTTCCAGTCTGGTTAAATTGATTAATCAATGTGGTTTACTCCAGCAGGGGACATTCTAAGTATTTTTTTAAAGAAATTGAATTTAAAAGAACACTTTCACATCTGGTGAATGGACCAATGCTGCATAACATATTTTATGCCTGCTGCATTTTGATCGCTGTTAATTAGTTGGAAGCAATTCTGCTCAAGTCTAAAGAAATGATTCTGTTAATGATAGCCTCTTGATAAAAATGTTGATTTAAAAGAAAAATTTTGTGAGGCATTGAGTATAAATGTTACAGCATCAGCCTTGCAGTAATTAAATATTCAAAGTCTTGAGGGCAAAATCGGATCGTTCTCAGTTGTGTTTCTTTGATTTAACTTGGGGCCTTTACAATGTCTCTCTGAAGAGCTTCCTGGTTAGAGGATCTCTATTTCTGTCCACTGCCTGGACCAAGGCCTCCAGTGCTGCATCAAGAGAACCTTGGAGTCTGTTATTTTCCATGTTGGGCCATTTTTATCTAATTCCCATGTCAAACTCAATTTGAGGCAGGATGGTGGCACAATGGTTAGCACTGTTGCCTCACAACTCCAGTGGTCCAGGTTCAATTCCTAGCTTGGATCACTGTTTGTGCAGAGTTTGTACATTCTATCTATATGCTTCAGTTTCCTCCCATAGTCCAAAGATGTGCTGGTTACGTACATTGGCCAAGCTAAATTGTCCCTCAGTGTACCAGAACTGCTGCCAGAACTGCTTGGAAATTTTCACAGTAACTTCATTGCAATGTTGATGTAAGCCTACTTGTGAGTAATAAATAAACTTTAATAAACTTAATAAAGTTAATAAACTTTTGAATAGCAGTATTTGTTTGAGTCAAAATGCATCTCCTCTTTAAGATCAGCAGTTAAGTATTGCAGACCAGTTCAAGTCCAACTAATTTATCTTCAAATGTCATATCCCACCATCTGCATCACGAGGCTCACAGACACTGCTTGACGCACCCAAAGTTCTTTACTCACCTACCAACAACCTCTATCAACCGTGACCCACAGATTATATTTGTAGCTTCATTTCTACCTTGGACACATATATAACAATAAGCAAAGTACTATAACTACTGGAATCTGAAACAGGAACAGAGGATGGCAGAAAAACTCAGCAGGTCTGCCAGCATTTACTAGGAGAGAGGGTCTTTGGCTTTTTGTCAGAATGGGAAGGAGAGCATGCGTCAGAGCTGTTGAAACTGCCACAAAAATCACAGAAAGGAAACTTGAAACAATGATGATACAGAGTATAGGAATGACATAAAGAATCTGGTGAACTGGTGTGGCTACAATTATCTCTCTCTGAATGTCAAAATGAAGGAGACAGTTGTCAACTTCAGAAAGTGAAGTGAAGAACATGCCTCTGTCTACATCGTCCTTGATGAAGTAGAAATGATCGAATGCTTCATGTTTTTAGGTGTCCAAATCAGCAACAACCTGCCCTGGTCGCCACATATCAACACTATAATTAAGAAAGCTCACCAATGCCTCCACTACCTCTGAAGATTAGGGAAATTTGGCGTGTCAGCGACAAGTCATACCAACTTTTACAGATGTACCATAGAAATCATTCTTTCTGGTTGCATCATAGCTTGGTATGGCTCCTGCTGTGCCCAAAACCGCAAGAAGCTTCAAAAGGTTATGAA
This sequence comes from Sphyrna mokarran, assembly GCA_024679065.1. Classification (NCBI taxonomy): domain Eukaryota; kingdom Metazoa; phylum Chordata; class Chondrichthyes; order Carcharhiniformes; family Carcharhinidae; genus Sphyrna; species Sphyrna mokarran. The sequence goes on along the minus strand of JAGIQG010000012.1, from coordinate 49,252,795 downwards.
TGTAGCCCATTCCATCATGCAAACTAGTCTCCCATCCATTGATTCTTTCTACACTTCCCGCTACCTCGACAAATCAGGCAGCATAATTAAGGACCTCATGTACCTTAGACATTCTCTCTTCCATGTTTTTCCATTGAGAAAAAGATAAAAAATCCTGAGGTCACATACGAACCAGCTCAAAAACAGCTTTTTCCTTGTTGCCAGCAGATCCTATTTTGCATTAAGTTGATCTTTCTCTACACCCTAGCTATGGCTGTGACACTATATTTGGCATTCTCTCTTTTCTTTCTCTATGAATGGTATGCTTTTCCTGTATAACATACAAGAAACAATACTTTTCACTGTATACTAATACATGTGACAATAATAAATCAAATCAAATCAAATCAATTACTCTCAACTGTGTTTATAATTTGTATAATATGAGGAGAGGTTTGAATGCCCCAAACTTTTTGTGATGATTTTAATAAAGCAAATATTTATTAAGAAATAGAAGAAAACACAATGAAGCAAAGACAATGGGGGAACTTTTCTGCCCCACCCACTATGGGAATCATAGTGAGCGCAGAGCAGAGAGTTAACTCTCCCCAATGTGTTCTATAACATTTTATAGATTTTAAGATCTATAAAAATCCAGTAAATGTTATCACATGGGGATTTACATCTCTTGGGCCTGCTTCTGAGGTAAATTTTGCTTAAGAGTTTGCTTTTCAAATCATGCTTCCTTTACAGACACTGCTTATTGGGAAGTGAACAGCTATTCCTGCTGTTGCCTGAGACCTATAAACAAAACAGCTCCCTTGCATAGGTTTCAATGTCTCCTCAAATATGTTTTTCCCTTTGATCTCTCTTTTATCTGACTTAACTTCTTTAGACCTACCATCTCTCAGACTTAATTACTTCCATCACTATATTTTAACTTTTAGCATTTAAGAGCAAAGTGAACTCACTCTATCCATTTTCCCTATGACACCTTTCCTTCATATCTCATATATCTTCCTTTAAATTCATGACAACCTATTCATGGTTCGGATCCATTGGGGTGACATTGTCTGAGTAAGTACCTGTTTGTAGAGATGCTAATCTCACTGACGTAGAAAATGCACTAAATTCTATTCCCACAGTCACCCTGTCCCTGCCTTAATTATCTTACTCACATATTCTCAGTTTAAAATATGTGACCAGAACATTTCCAGCAGAAAATATTCCAATTTCTTGAGTCTCCCTGATATTTTCATGGCAACATCAAGAGCAACTAACCTGAAAGTAGTTAACAATCCAATTAAATGGGACTGCTAGAGTGCGCTTCCTGCTGCCAAATGCATGCTAAATTTGCAAATTATAATAGGGGATTATCTTCAGCGTTGAGATTGCGAATGGTATTGCAATAAAGTCCAATCAGTATTAAATACTGGGCAATGTCACAGATTGTTTAGTCTATGTTTTTCTGGCACACAGTGTCTGTGCTTTACCTTCATCACTATTTGGGCATCCTTTTAACAGAGCTGCGAGCTCTCCTGATGGATTAGCTGGTTAAAGAAGCAAGCACTTTGCTCGCCATGCGGAACACAATGGTCTCTAGCCTGTACTGAATTAATTAATCTCAGCTAGTGCAGCAATAGTGTCATTGGTGTTGGTTGGTGATTTCGGATTATGCACAGAAAGAGTCAAATTTTCCCTCTGTGCACCTGATAGTTTTGATAGGAGGCCTCCTTGATTGTTCAGACCAGGCATCATTAACAGGGTGGCTGAAGGTCTGTGGACAGATCAAGATCCTGCAGCAGTTCCAGAGCAACTGCAATTTGAGGTGGCCTGGCTGGAAGCTGTCCCTGGAATATGCACAGTAAAATGTCTCACAACACCAGGTTAAAGTCCAACAGGTTTATATGGTAGCAAACGCTATTAGCTTTCGGAGCGCTAACCCTTTGTCAGGTGAATGGGAGTTCTGCTATTATAGCTCACTGGAGAGAACTTTCCAAATCTTAGTCCTGACAACTGCAGCTAATTGAGCTTATCAAGGAATGGACGAATTTGGCCATTGTTCTCAAAAAGGTCAGTAGAAGCAGTTTTTTAATTGATTCATGAGTTTATAGTGATATTAAAATGTTTAATTTACTATAAATAAATCTTCACACTTTTAAACAGGTTTTCATTGTAATACATTACATATTTTTGTGATGTTACAGATCAATGCTTTAGACATTTATCATAGAATCATAGAATATTGCAGTGTAAAAGAAGCCCATTGAGTCTGCACTAACTACAATCCCACCCAGACCCTAACTTTATAACCCAATGCATTTACCCTAGTAGTCCCCATGACACTAAGGGGCAATTCAGCATGGCCAATCCACTTAATCCACATATCTTTGGACAGTGGGAGGAAACTGGAGCAGCCGGAGGAAATCCACACAGATAAGGAGAGAATGTACCACCCAGACAGTAACCCAAACTGGGGATCAAGCCCGGGTCCTTGGCACTGTGAGGTAACAGTGCTAAACATCTCTATGGTCTTCAGATTGGTTTGTTTTTATTATATATTGATATTTAGATGGTTCATTTTGAATAGTCCATTTGATTCTGTTTTCTGACCAACCTTGTATTTAAATACTTTTCTAAATACACAGTCTCTTATGTAGGGCAGAAACCCAATTAGATTTCATCAGAACCACAGGAATCGGAGCAGGTGAGCGGCGGAAAGATCTGCTGATCTTGGATGGGATTTTATAGTTTTGGGATGAGTGCAGCCCAAAGCGTGATTTTCTGAAACAGCAGGTAAATGGGCAGAACCTTGCTCTTAACAAGTGTTTACTATAGAGTAATCCAGCATCCCCCCAGCATAGTATATTCTCCAGTGATGGGGCCAGTCCACCAATGTCTGACAGTGGAATATTCTGGTCACACCGATGTCTATGAGGTATTGCATGCCCCGTACACTACATCACCAGGGAACATGTCATGAAGAATTGCCATTGACGTGACTGGAAGATCCTGCAAGCGGATAGAGCTGGAAGCTTCCATCTTACATACATATATTGAAAGATTATTCTGAACACCTTTACCGGTGGACTTTGGTAAATCAAAATGTTCAGCTGCAATTCGTGCTTTGAGTAATGTATTTCCCCATTACAACATAAAACATGTTTGACTATTCATTAATACCACTCAACAGTGAATTTAGGATTACTCCATAGAGCATGCTAACTTTTAATCTTATGTCATAATAAGGAGACATCTGGTTTTAGAAACAGCTGCATCTATTTCACAGCATAGAAGTCTTAGAGACAGCCATAAGATGTCTGCTGGTATCTTTTTTAAACATTGCAAGGAGTGAAAATACCATATGTAATACTTACCAAATATTTTCTCTTTCTAATATTAGCCCGTTACATTGTTAAAGGCCGAATTCAGTTTCATTCAGCCATTATCAGTTATCAACCTTCACAAAAACTCTTGATGGGACCGGTCAGCATACAAGTCTCCATCTTAGGGACACAGTGGCACAGTAGTTAGCAACACTGCCTCACAGTGGCAGGGACCTGGGTTTGATTCCTGGATTGGGTGACCGTGTGCAGAGTCTGCACTTTTGCTCCCATGTCTGCATGGGTTTCCTCCTACAGTCCGAAAGGTCTGTTGGTTTGATGCGTCGGCCAAGCTAAATTCTCCCTCTGTGTACCCAAACAGATGATGGAGTGTGGTGATTTTCATGGTAATATCATTGTGGTGTTAACCTAAGCTGATTTATGACACTGATTAATTTAATGAGATGTGTTAATATCTAATATCCTATGTGCTGCAGTTGATACCTTATTCTTTGATTCTTTGAATAAATCAGGCGTTCCCTGTTGTTTTGCTAAATTTTCACGGTAATGATTTGTTTCACGCTTGCTCACAATTTAAATTTCCCACAATGTTTGGTCACTGTGTACACAGCTGACAAAATGGGCAGCACTTGTATCAGAGTGGTTAGCAGTGCTTCTTCACAGCTCCAGGTATCTGATTTCGATTCCCGCCTTGGGTCACTGTTGTGTGGAGTTTGCATATGCTTCTCGTGTCTGTGTGGGTTTCCTCCGGGTGATCCAGTTTCCTCCCACATTCTGAAAGACGTGTGGATTAGGTTCATTGGCCAAGCTAAAATTGCCCTCAGTATCCTGAGGTGCGTAGGTTAGAGGGCTTAGTGGGTAAATATGTAGGGATATGGGGATAGGGCCTGGGTGGAATTGTGGTCAATACAAATGGAATGGGCTGAATGACCCCTCTCTATACTGTAGGATTTCTATGATTTCTAGCTGTCACCAGTCTCCCATCATAATGGTCAAATCACAACATCTTTCTCTCCTTGTTGCACTTCAGCAGAAAATCTTTCTACCTTCTCACTTCCCCTGATCAGTGGCTGAGGAGAGGTGAGCAGCTAAAATCGAGTGTCCATTTTAAAACTGCTGCTTCTGGAGTTCTGCTGAACTCTGGTTTGAAGTCTCATTAATAAACACAAATCAGATCCCATGAGACTCCATTGGAATTGAATACACACCTAACAGAGCAGTCAGGGCAGTCGCCCTGGCAAGTAAAGCCAATAGAAACCAGCTAGATCATGGAAGTAAGTTTTCATAGTGGAAGCAGAATTAGGTGTCATCTTTCAGGACTCTCTGGGAAATGAAGAATGACCTTCAGGGCTTTGCTGTGAGAAATCCTGCAGAAAAAAATAATCTGAATATTGGAAAAATTGTGTGCATGTAAACATTTTGTTCGACCACTTTTCTTTACAGTTTTAGTTCTGAAGGTGTATCAGAAATAGGAAATAGAGAGGTTTGACTGAAGTTGAGAATTATTTAGTCAGGTTAGGAAAACATTGTTCTGCTTTCCAAGCTGAAAACCCTTCCGCCTAGCTTAGGACCTTCAGCACACCCTTTTATATGACCTATGTTATCAGCTATCATCTTTTGCTTAGCAGTATGCTACCTAACAATCTTAATTGTCAATTATCAACAAGCTTCTACTTTCTGCTCAATATGTTGTTGGCTGGCATTCACCGAAATATAGAATCCCTACAGCGCAGAAGGAGGCCATTTGGCCCATCAAGTCTGCACCGTATCTCTGACAGAATATCTTACCTAGACCCACACCTCCGCCTGATCCTCGTAACCCCACACACATTTACCATGACTAATCCATGTAACCTACACATCTTGGGATACTTAGGGACAATTTTTGATGGCCAATTCTAACCTGCACATCTTTGGATTCTGGGAATAACTGGAACACCCGAGGAAATCCACAGAGACATGGGGAGAATGTGCAAGCTCCATGCACACACACCACAGAGACCCAAGGCCAGAATTGAACCTGGGTCCCTGCTGTGAGGCAATGCTAACCACTTGCCGTCTATCTATATGAGACCCAGCTATGTAAATCTGCTGGTTCTCCAAGTTAAAACTCTTGCACATCATGCATTTAGACTTAACATTGATCCTCTTGTCTCACTTGAGACCTAACAATTTTAAGGTTATATCCTCTCGTTCTCTTCTCACAGTTTAAATCAAATTGTCTGCTTACAGCTACATCAATTATTGAGATACCATGTGTGCATTCCTCACCCTTGAAATGTCTCCAGATTTAGCTTTATGTGCTTTAACAGATATGCCTTAAAGGTTTCTAAAAAGAATATTGTCTGTTTAGATAAACACTGGGAGCACATGATTTAGATAAATCTGCCATGTTTATTGGATTTTCTCCACTTAAATGGAAAACATCTGTTGACTGCTCATTGTTCAGCCATCTCATTGTCCATCCCTGACAACTTACTTGTTACTGATGCCAGAACATGAAGTGCATTGGGATTTCCCACTATTATACTTTAGTTAGATTAACACTGTCACTGTGAAAGGATGTCTGGGTCACTGAGGATAGCAGCTACTCTTAAATCATAACCACAATTACATATAGTCTGAAGCTGAGAGCATTCCAATTTTGATTTAACTGTACCAATAAAGACACATGTCCCCTCCATGACACTTTGCTGCTCAGGAGAGAACTTTCCCTTCATGGGATGACACTGTTCAAGTTAGGAAAAACTAATTCATCAAAATTTTATAATTTGAAAACTTGCCAGAATTCACTATATTACGGTTAAGGTTCAGTCAGCGTTCACCAATAGGAAAATCATGCCATTTACATTTTTAGCAGTTATAATTTGGCTTTGTGAAGTGTAACATGGGTCATAGGGAATAGACAGCCTGCTTTCCATCTCGCTTATATCATTGATTTAAATGAAAATAAAGATCTGAAGAGAAGGAAAATTATCCCCGTTGTGGTTTAATGGTTATAAGCTGGAAGCACACAAAAATCCCGAGCTTAAGAGCAAATTGAGGCAATTTAAGGACGAGCTATCACAATGTAATTTCAATAAGCCCTCCGGTCTCAGTTTTTTTGCTCCAAAAAATTCCTATTCCACTATAGCTCAAAGAGCCAAAGCCAGAGTGCTCTGAGGCCCCTTAAATCTGAATATCAATTGCGCTGAAGTCTTCCTCAGTCCACTTAGCAGTTATCAACTGACTGATTTTAATCAGGAATCTTGGAGTGCTATGCCCCTTTTGCTTGTTTGACAATGACAGGAGTTTTCAGCTGGTAGATAACTAGTTTTAAAGACAGACAGCTGGATGCTCTGACCTTGCCTGCGGCTGGGATTTCCCATCCTGCTACAGTGAATGGAAATTTGACTGGGTGTCAAATTCTCTGACTTTGCTGCAGTGTTAACGTGGCATGGGCAGCTGGTAAGATCATGCCCAGAGATTTCTTTGGGCCAATTTTCAGACGTGAAGCCTGCCTGAAATTGGGCCTAAAGCCTTGTGTAGTCGAGTTGCATCCACAGACAGTTTTGACATTCGAAAAATATCAATTTCAAGATGCTTCCTTCACCATCAGTGACTCAATGATATATTCTGGGTGAGATGGGTGAGAGATTGAGCAGCAATGGGTCATTGTGGGGGCAGTTGTGGGGAGTTAGGGAGCAGGATGATTAAGAATATAGGAGCTGGGGGCCAGAGGACTTTTGATTCTTTTGGCTGCACTGAAACAATTGTCAAATTCTTTAAAAAGCGGTATCACTTATTGTTAGTGGATACTGAAAAAATTTTGAGTGGATCAAACTTGCTTTATTCATTGTTATCCAATTTGACAGATTGGTGCTAAAGCTTACATTTGGTCTCCCATTTACAAAGATAATTCATATTGAGATGACTATGCATTAGGGATGCCTGAAAACTGGCACAATCTATTAGTGCCTCAGACATTTTTCAGATGCATTTGGGAATGGGAATGGTCCCCAGAATTGGCCTCCATTGTGCTTCGTCAATGCAGACAAAATGAGTGCTCTGAGATTTAAGTTTTACTCCCAACAATCAACATGCAGTCTGCTACTTTTCAGACTGGGGCTATTGAAATTGAGAATATGAATAAAAATGTCAGTGAGAAAACGGCCTGCTGACTATCAGAGCAGCTGGAAGTAATAAAAATGAAACCCCGAGGTAACTTTTTTGGAACACATGTTGTAGACAACCACTTTAAATGTTCTTTTTGTACTTCCTACAATCAATCATCTGTACATCTTACAGCTGACACTGGTGGATTCTACACTGTCTCATGAATATTCTTTGCTTCATGACTGACACTCTAGGCTGCACCCCAGCTGTGCTTTAGGCTTCACTCCGAACCATTGACCTGAATTTTATCACGGCTGACAGGACCTGGGCCTCTTGGTGGAGAGTGAGTCTCGGCCTACATTTCTTGGCAGCGTGATTTAATTCTTGGCGGCCTCCTAATTGTCAGCCAATGGACCCAACGTCCAATTCAGGATAGTGGGCGGTCCTTATTGCTGCCTGTCCAATCAAAGGGCTGACAGTTCTAAAGTCTCAGTAGGAGGGGTGATGTCTGCAAAGGCAAGCAAGCAGGAGACCGCAGAAAGCTGGCCCAGCCATTCATGCTTAATAATCAATCAGTAAGCTGAGCGTCAGAGGTGAAACCCATTCCAGGAAGATCACTAGTGCCGTGGGTGCTGTTTTCCCTGCCTTGAGCTCCTACCTTTGGGTCATGAAGCAACTGCCTCTGATAGATCCTCAGGGTACCTCAGGGAGGCTGCTTCCACGTAGCCAACAACGTCCCTATGAAGTGAAATTTTGTCCGACTTTCAGCACAATATTGGACAAGGATCCCTAAGAGGACCTATAATTACTCGATTAGGCTATCTACCTCTTTAATTGGAGCAGGCAAACAATTAATATTTGATCTGACTACTAGTAAAATATCAAATAACGGAACTGCATTGAGGAGTTGTCAAAATACAGATCCCAGGTTTTACTGCCACCGCGCCTCTGTTGTTATCACCAGGTAGCCTGAAAACTCAGACCAGTGCTTCAGGTGTTTAATAGGTAATAATCCAGGTATTCTGTGATCAATGCTCTACTCTTATCTCAGCTGACTCAACATCATACCATGTGCCTTCCAACTTCTGACAATCATGACAAATATTTTTAGTAAAACTTTCATAACGTTCTGTCATGAATCTTGAGAGAACAGTTTGCATTTTTACAAGTGTTTGTAAAGAGGAATAGCCAGATCTGATTATGATGACAGGTGACACGAAAACTGGTGGTTTGGTAAAAGCCTTCGATCACAGGATGATATAGACAGACTGTTCAGATAGGCAGAACATAACAAATGGAATTTAACTCTGAAAAGTGTGAGGGAATACATTTTGAGACGATTAACAAAGCGTGGAAATACACTTCGAATGCGTTGACCCCAGGAAGATGATCAGAGGGATCTTGGTGTCCATACCCATTGATCTCTGAAGACAGCAGGGCAGGTAGATAAGGTGGTTAAAAAGGCATATGGGCTACTTGCCTTTATTAACAGAGGCATTGAATACAAAAATAGGGAGGTTACAACAGAGGTGTTTAAAATGCTGGTTAGTCAACAGCTCAGGTGTACGAAAAAAGTTGATTTGCTGGTTAAGAAGAAAAAGGAGGCTTACCTCAGGATGAGGCTTGAAGGCTCAGTTAGTGCAATGGATAGCTATAGATTAGCCAGGAAGGAGCTAAAAAGTGAATTGAGGAGAGCTAAGAGGGGACACGAGAAGATGTTGTCTGATAGGATTAAGGAGAATCCTAAAGCTTTCTTTCGATATGTTAAGAATAGAAGATTGGTTAGGGCAAGATTAGGGCCAGTCATAGACAGCAGTGGGAAGTTGTGCGTGGCGCCTGAAGAGATTGGTGAGGCACTGAATAAATATTTCTCTTCGGTATTCACGCAGAGTGCTGGAAATGTAGCTGTGGAGAGCACTGAGGTACAGGGTTGCAAATTGGGAGTATTGTAGTAGATAGGGAGGATGTGTTAGAAATTCTCGAGGGTTTGAAGTTGGATAAGTCCCCTGGGCCGGACGGATTTACCCTAGGATTCTCTGGGAGGCAAGAGAGGAGATTGCAGAGCCTCTGGCTCTGATCTTCAGGTCCTCGTTGGTTACGGGTGTGGTTCCGGAGGACTGGAGGATAGCGAATGTTGTCCCATTGTTTAAGAAGGGGAAGAGAGACCTTCCAGGGAATTATAGGCCAGTGAGTCTTACTTCTGTTGTGGGCAAGGTATTGGAGAGAATTATTAGGGATGGGATTTATAGTTATTTAGAGAGAAATGAATTGATTGGGGATAGTCAGCATGGTGTTGTGAAGGGTAGGTCGTGCCTTACTAACCTCATTGAGTTTTTTGAAAAAGTGACTAAAGAGGTGGATGGGGGTAAGGCGGTTGATGTGGTATATATGGACTTTAGTAAGCGTTTGATAAGGTGGCCCATGGAAGACTTCTGCAGAAAATGCAGATGTATGGGATAGAGGGTGATTTAGCTAATTGGGTTAGGAATTGGCTGGCAGATAGAAAACAGAGGGTGGTGGTTGATGGGAGATATTCATCTTGGAGTTCGGTGACAAGTGGTGTACCTCAGGGGTCTGTTTGGGGGCCCCTGCTGTTTGTAATTTTTATAAATGATCTGGATGAGGGTATTGAAGGATGGATTAGTAAATTTGCGGATGACACTAAAGTCGGTGAGTGGTAGATAGTGAAGAGGGGTGTTATAGTTTGCAGAGAGACTTGGACAAGTTGCAGAGCTGGGCAGAGAGGTGGCAAATGGAGTTTAATGTGGAAAAGTGTGAGGTAATGCACTTTGGCAGGAACAATAAATGTGTAGAGTATAGGGCTAATGGTAGGGCTCTTAATAGTGTTGAGGAACAGAGGATCTTGGTGTATGTGTCAATAGATCCCTGAAAGTAGGCAGTCAAGTGGATAAAGTTGTTAAGAAGGCATATGGAGTCTTAGCTTTTAGTGGCAGGGGGATTGAATTTAGGAGCCGCAGCATCATGTTGCAACTGTACAAAACTCTAGTGCGGCCGCACTTGGAGTATTATGTGCAGTTCTGGTCCCCACATGATAAGAAAGATGTGGAGGCATTGGAGAGGGTACAGAGGAGGTTTACCAGGATGTTGCCTGGTATGGAGGGCAGGTCCTATGAAGAGAGGTTGAAGGATTTGAGGTTGTTTCGTTAGAAAGGAGGCGGCTAAGAGGGGATCTTATTGAAGCATATAAGATGATTAGAGGTTTAGATAGGGTGGACGGTGATAGCCTTTTTCCTAGGATGGAGAAAGCTAGCACGAGGGGACACAGCTTTAAATTAAGGGGTTTGAGTTATAGGACGGATATCAGAGGTAGGTTCTTTACTCAAAGAGTGATTAGGGAGTGGAATGCCCTGCCTGCAGCTGTCGTAGATGCGCCAAGTTTGGTGGTGTTTAAGAGGTTAATTGATAAGTATATGGAGGAGAAGGGAATGGTTTAGTTTGGAGGGGCATTGCTTTTTATTTTGGTCGGCACAACATCGAGGGCCGAAGGGCCTGTTCTGTGCTGTAATGTTCTATGTTCTATGTTCATGTCCTGTGTGTCATTCTGGTTGCCACATTTTAAGAATGAAGTGATTTCCCTGGAGAAGGTGCAGAGAAGATCCACCAGGATTTTGCTTAGGCTGCAGCATTTCAGCTATCAAGAGAGACTGGATAAACTTGGAGCAGAGAAAGTTGGGAGGGGACTTGATTGAGGTTTATAAAGTTATAGGAACACTGACAGGGTGGATAGGAAGAAATTTTCCCCTTAGCAGAGAGGTCAGTTACCAGGGGACATAGATTTAAGGTAAGGGGGCAAGAGTTTTATAGGAGCTGCAAGGAAAACCTTTTCCATCCAGAGGGTGATTGGAATCTGGAGCTCTCTGCTTGAAAGGGTGGGAGAGGCAGGAAAACTCTCAACATTTAAGAAGCATTTAGATGAGCACTTGAAATGCCATAACATTGAAAGCTACAGGCCAAGTGCTGGAAAATGGGATTAGAACAGATGGTGCTTGGTGGCTGGTGAAGATACGATGGGCTGAAGGGTCTCTTTCCATGCTGTAAATTGACTCTATGATTCTAAGGTGTGAACTTTCCTTCCTAAGGAGCAAAGAACTGTTTTATTGTAAATAGTTCTTATTTGATGATGGTGAAACAGAAGAGGAAATTTAACTCCCTCCATCCACAGAGACTGGGTGAAATGGGTGTTAAAGTCAAAGGGATTCACTTATTGCTGTTTTCTCACAGCTATAGTTAAACTGTGCAAGTGAAAACCCACTTCATTCGGGCAGGAGGTTGATGACCATAATACTAATTGGGATCATATTACAAAGGCTTTATGGCAACCTATTGTATCCACTATGGAGATTGCTCAGTAGACATTGCTGTATCAGAAGCAGGAGCTATCTTACGTAAATATCAGGAGGAAGATGATGCATCTTCAGACTCACAGTATTACCTAAGGTTAATTCTGAGCCAGAGTCACCTTTTCCAGATCCCCAACACTGTGCCTAAGCACCTGCGACACTTTTGTACAACACACTATCGTTGAACAATTACACCACAGAAGATTGTCATTCAGCATACCATGTCAGTTACAATGGTTAACATTGTTGCATCACAGCGCCAGGACCTGGATTCAATTGCGGCATCGAGTGACTGTCTGTGTGAAGTTTGTACATTCTCCTCACGTCTGTGTGGGTTTCCTCCTACAGTCCAAAGATGGAGCTTTTAAAAAGCATCAAATTAGATAAGTTGCCGGGACTAGATGGGATGTACTCCAGGCTACTGTGGGAGGTGAGAGAGGAGATTACTGAGCCTCTGGTGATGATCTTTGCATCATCAATGAAGATGGAAGAGGTTCTGGAGGATTCGAGGATTGCAGATGTTGTTCCTTTATTCAAGAAAAGGGTAGAGATTGCTGCGGAAATTATAGACCAGTGAGTCTAACCTCAGTCGTTGATAAGTTGATGGAGAAGATCCTAAGAGGCAGGATTTATGAACATTTGGAGAGATATTATATGATTAAGAATAGTCAGCATGGCTTTGTCAAAGGCAGGTCACGCCTTATGAGCCTCATTGAATTTTTTGAAGATGTGACTAAACACATAGATGGAGGAAGAGCAGTAGATGTAGTATATATGGACTTCAGCAAGACACTTAATAAGGTTCCCCTGCAAGGTTTATTGAGAAAGTAAGGGGGCATGGGATCCAAGGGGGCATTGCTTTGTGGATCCAGAACTGGTTTGCCCACAGAAGGCAAAGAGTGGTTATAGATGGGTCATATTCTGCAGAGGAGTGCCCCAGGGAACTATTCTGGGTCCCTTACTCATTGTGATTTTTATAAATGACCTGGGTGAGGAAGCGGAGGGATGGATGGTAAGTTTGCAGATTACATCAAGTTTGGAGGTGTTGTGGATAGTGAGGAGGGATGTTAAAAGTTGCAGTAAGACACTTGATAGGGTGCAAGACTAGGCAGAGAAGTGGCATATGGAGTTCAACCCAAATAAGGTGTGAATTGGTTCATTTTGGCAGGTCAAATCAGATGGCAGAATATAATATTAATGGTAGGGCTCTTGGTAGCGTGGAAGATCAGAAGGATCTTGGGGTCTGAGTTCATAGGACGCTCGATGCAGCTACACAGGTTAAAGTTGTGGTTAAGAAGGCATATAGTGTACTGGCGTTCATCAATTGAGGAATTGAGTTTAGGATTCGAGAGATAATGTCGCAGCTGTATAGGATCCTGGTCAGACTCCAATTGGAGTACTGTGTTCAGTATTGGTCGCCTCATTACAGGAAGGATGTGGAAGCCATAGAAAGGGTGCAGAGGAGATTTACAAAGATGTTGCCTGAATTGGGGAGCATGCCTTATGAGGGTAGATTGAGGGAGCTCAACGTTTTCTCCTTGGAGAGACAAAGGATGAGGGGTGACCTGATAGAGGTGTATAAGATGTTGAGAGGTATTGATTGAGTGGACAGTCAGAGGCTTTTTCCCAAAGCTGAAATGGTTGCCACGAGAGGACACAGATTTAAGATGCTGGGGAGTAGGTACAGAGGAGATGTCAGGGGTAGGTTTTTCACTCAGAGATTGGTGGATGCATGGAATGGGCTACTGGCAATGGTGGTGGAGGTGGATTCAATAGGGTGTTTTAAGAGACTTTTAGATAAGTACATGGACCTTCATAAGATAGAAGGTTATAGGTTAGCCGAGTAATCTCTAAGGTAGGGACATGTTTGGCACAACTTTGTAGGCCGAAGGTCCTGTATTGTGTTTAGTTTTTCTCTGTTTCTATGTGTGGGTTAGGTTGATTGTCCATACTAAACTGCCCTGAATACCAAGGGAATTAGTCGGGTAAATATGCGGGATTATGGGAGTAGGGTCTAGGTGGGATTGGTGTCAGTGCAGACTCAATGGGCCAACTGGCCTCCTTCTGCACTGTAGGGATTCTATGATTCTAAACAAATTAAGTAAAGAAAAGTAAGCTCTGATCAAGAGCAACTCTGTTCGTCCCACTCCCCCACTCTTTCTCCATAGCCCTGCAGTCTTTGCCCAATTCCTTTTGAAAACCACAACTGAACCTACCACACTATTAGGCAGTGTATTCCCAATCCTAACCACTTGCTGCATAAAAAGGGGTGGGATTCCACAGCTCTCTCTGCTAACGGGATCTTCCAGTTCTTCTGAGATTGATGTCCATTCTTTCTTTCCTCAGTGGCAGGGCATGTAAGACATGCAAATAACCATTTTAAAAAATGGGATGTGGGTGCTGCTGGCTGGGTCAGCATTTATTGCTCATCTCTGAGGACATTTAAGAGTCAACACCATTGCTTTGAGTCTGGAGGCACATATAGGCCAGACCAGGTAACTTCCAAGTTTAGAGTTATCTACAAATGTTTAGATTGTGTTGTATACACCCAAGTCTAGATCATGATTAGAAATAAAGAAATGCAATGGTCGGCATAACAACCCCTAGGGAACCCTATTGTATGCCTTCTTCCCCTTCTTTGAGAAACAACTAATCACTCTTACTTTCTGTTTCCTTCCCCTCACCCAACTTTGAATCCATGCTTCCATTGCCCCTTTTATTTCACTTGCTTCAACAAACCTATTATCAAATGTATTTTCAAAATCACATCAATCTTATTACTCTCTTGAACCCTCTCTTACCTTATCAAAGTCTCAGTCAAATTAGTCAAACACAATTGATTCTTGCTGGAAATCCATTCTGGAAAGATAGTTAAATGATACTTGTTAAGTAATAGAACATAGAACATTACAGCACAGAACAGGCCCTTCGGCCTTCGATGTTGCGCCGACCAATTATGAAAAAAAAACAATGACCCTCCAAACTAAACCATTCCCTTCTCTTCCATAAACTTATCAACTAACCTCTTAAACGCCACCAAACTTGGCGCATCTACAACAGCTGCAGGCAGGGCATTCCACTCCCTAATCACTCTTTGAGTAAAGAACCTAACTCTGATATCCGTCCTATAACTCATACCCCTTAATTTAAAGCTGTGTCCCTTCGTGCTAGCTTTCTCCATCCTAGGAAAAAGGCTATCACTGTCCACCCTATCTAAACCTCTAATCATCTTATATTTTTCGATAAGGTCTCCTCTTAGCCGCCTCCTTTCTAACGAAAACAACCTCAAATCCCTCAGCCTCTCCTCATAAGACCTGCCCTCCATACCAGGCAACATCCTGGTAAACCTCCTCTGTACCCTCTCCAATGCCTCCACATCTTTCTTATAATGTGGGGACCCGAACTGCACACAATACTCCAAGTGCGGCCGCACTAGAGTTTTGTACAGTTGCAACATGATGCTGCGGCTCCTAAATTCAATCCCCCTACCAATAAAAGCTAAGACTCCATATGCCTTCTTAACAACCTTCTCGACTTGACTGACTACTTTCAGGGATCTATGCACATACACACCAAGATCCCTCTGTTCATCAACACTATTAAGAATCCTACCATTAGCCCTATACTCTACACATTTATTATTCCTGCCAAAGTGCATTACCTCACACTTTTCTACATTAAACTCCATTTGCCACCTCTCGGCCCAGCTCTGCAACTTGTCCAAGTCTCTCTGCAAACTATAACACCCCCTTCACTATCTACCACTCCACCGACTTTAGTGTCATCTGCAAATTTACTAATCCATCCTTCAATCCCCTCATCCAGATCATTTATACAAATTACAAACAGCAGGGGCCCCAAAACAGACCCCTGAGGTACACCACTTGTCACCGAACTCCACGATGAATATCTCCCATCAACCATCACCCTCTGTCTTCTATCTGCTAGCCAATTCCTAATCCAATTAGCTAAATCACCCTCTATCCCATACATCTGCATTTTCTGCAGAAGCCTTCCATGGGCTACCTTATCGAACGCCTTAATAAAGTCCATATATACCACATCAACTGCCTTACCCCCATCCACCTCTTTTCAAAAAACTCAATAAGGTTAGTAAGGCACGACCTACCCTTCACAAAGCCATGCTGACTATCCCCAATCAATTCATTCCTTTCTAAATAACTATAAATCCTATCCCTAATAATTCTCTCCAATACTTTGCCCACAACAGAAGTAAGACTCACTGGCCTATAATTCCCTGGAAAGTCTCTCTCCCTTCTTGAACAATGGGACCACATTCGCTATCCTCCAGCTTCCGGAACTATACCCGTAACCAACGACGACCTGAAGATCAGAGCCAGAGGCTCTGCAATCTCCTCTCTTGCCTCCCAGAGAATCCTAGGGTAAATCCCGTCCAGCCCAGGGGACTTATCTAACTTCAAACCCTCAAGAATATCTAGCACATCCTCCCTATCTACTTCAATACTTTCCAGTTTGCAACCCTGTACCTCAGTGTTCTCCACAACTACATTTACATCTCCCTGCGTGAATACCGAAGAGAAATATTTGTTCAGTGCCTCTCCAATCTCTTCAGGCTCCACGCACAACTTCCCACTGCTGTCTATGACTGGCCCTAATCTTGCCCTAACCAATCTTCTATTCTTAACATATCTAAAGAAAGCTTTAGGATTCTCCTTAATCCTATCAGCCAAAGTCTTCTCGTGTCCCCTCTTAGCTCTCCTCAATTCACTCTTTAGCTCCCTCCTGGCTAATCTATAGCTATCCATTGCACTAACTGAGCCTTCAAGCCTCATCCTGACATAAGCCTCCTTTTTCTTTTTAACCAGCGAATTAACTTTTTTCGTACACCAAGGCTCCCTTACTCGACCATTTCCTCCTTGCCTGACAGGGACATACTTATCAAGGACTCGCAGCAGCTGCTCCTTGAATAAGCTCCACATTCCAGATGTTCCCGGTCCCTGTAGTTTCCTAGTCCAATCTATGCACCCTAATTCTCTCCTGATGGCCTCATAATTACCCTTCCCCCAGCTATAACTACTGCCCCCAGCTTCATGCCTATCCCTATCCATCACTAAGGTGAATGTAACCGAATTGTGGTCACTATCACCAAAATGTTCGCCAACTTCCAAGCCTAACACCTGGTCTGGCTCATTGCCCAGCACCAAATCCAATGTAGCCTCACCTCTAGTTGGCCTATCTACATACTGAGTCAAAAAACCTTCCTGCACACTTTGTACAAAAACTGACCCCTCTAACGAGCTAGAGCTATAGCTATTCCAATCAATATTAGTAAAGTTAAAGTCCCCCATAACAATTACCCTATTACTTTCACTCCTGTCCAGGATCGACTTTGCAATCCTTTCCTCTACCTCTCTAGAACTTTTAGGAGGTCTATAAAAGACTCCCAACAGGGTGACCTCTCCTCTCCTGTTTCTAATCTCAGCCCATACTACCTCAACAGACAAGTCCTCATCAAACTTCTTTTCTGTCACTGTGATACAGTCTTTGAGTAATAATGCCACTCCTCCCCCCCTTCTACCTCCTTCTCTACTCCGACTGAAGCATTTGAACCCCGGAACCTGCAACAACCATTCCTGTCCCTGCTCTACCCACGTCTCTGAAATGGCCACAATATCAAAGTTCCAGGTACTGGTCCAAGCTGCAAGTTCCTCCACCTTATTGCGAATACTTCTTGCATTAAACTATATGCATTTCAAACCAGAATAGAATTTCACATTGTCATTTTTAAAAGCTTTCCCCCACTAAAAATAAATTGATTGGCCTGACTTTGCAGGGTTTAGCCTTTCAACACCTTTTTTGAATTAAGGTATAATATTTACAATTGCCCAATCCCATATCTAAGGAGAACTAAAAGGTTATGGACCTTTGCAATTTCCACATTTAACTTTCTTCAGCATGCTCAGATATATTCCATCAGGTTCCGGTGATTTATAAAATGCAATCAGCCTTTTTAACAGTTCCTTTTTATTAATATTTAGCCCACCCAGTATCTCAGCTATTTCTTTCACTGTGACATTGGCAGTATTTTTTTCCTTGGAAAAGGCAAATGGAAAATACTCATTTAATCACAGGGTAGGACAATGGCACAGTGGTTAGCCTGCCAGAGGCTCAGGTTTGATTCCCAGCTTGGGTCACTGTCTGTACACAGTCTGAATGGCCTCCCTTTGTCTCTGGGTACTTTAGTTTTGTCCCACATCTGAAAGACGCGCTGATAGCTGGATTGACCATGCTAAATTCTCCCTCAGTGTACCCGAACAGGTGCTGAGTGTGGCAACTAGGTGATTTTCACAGCAACTTTATTGCAGTGTTAATATAAGCCGACTTCTGATCCCAATAAATAAACTTTAAACTTTAGCCATTCACCCTACCTCCATGTTTGTTTGTCTCTAATCAGTTCCACTCATCTGCATGAGTTAAAACATCAAAGTCACCTCTCAATTCTTTTTGTGACATGCTTTCAACGTGAAAAGCATAAGGATATAATTAGTTGTAAAACTGGACTGGCAATTAAATAGCCTGGACTAATTTTCCAGAGAATGTGAATTGATATCACATCAAGGAAGTTCTGAGATTTTGAATTCGTTTACAAAAAAATAAAAAATAATAAACGGGTAACAATAAACTTGACCACAAAGCTGTTGGATTGCTGTAAAAATTGCACTGTTTTACTTATGTCTTTTTGGGAAGAAAACCTGCCATACTAATGCAGTCTGATCAATAGGAGATTCTCATCCTACACTCACATGGTTAACTTTTAACTGTTCTCTGCATTGGCCTAGCAAGCCAGTCAGTTGAACCTAAACCAATCCATCACAATGTTTTCAGAGCCGCAAAGGATGGGAAGTAAATGATAGCCAGGGTGCACAGTGGTACAGTACTTAGCATTACTGCCTCACAGGTCCAAGGACCCAGGTTCAATTCCAGCCTTGGGTGATTGCCTGTGTGAAGTTTATACATTCTTCCCATGTCTCCATGTATTTCCATCAGGTATTCTGACCTCCTTCCAAGTGCAGAGATTTGTAAGGTAGGTGGATTGGCCAAGTCTAATTGCCCCCAGGATGTGTCGGTTCAGGGGTTTAGTGGGGTGAATACATGGGGTTACAGGGATGGAACCTGGTGGGATGCTCTGTTAGATGGGCCAGTGGGCTGAATGGCCTCCTTCTGCACTGTCTGGATTCTATGATTCTGTGGCGAGGGACTGTCCAAAACCTTTATCCTACAAGACACAAGTCAGGAATTTAATGGATTACTCTTCATTTGCCTAGCTGAGCAACAACGAGGAACCATAGTACCATCTAGGACAAAGCTGCCTGTATTCTGTACCCTCTCCTACCTGAAAGGAAAAGGACAGCAATGGTTTGGAAGCAAGCTTTCCTCCAAACCACACAACGTCCTGACTTGGAATTATATTACTGATTACTCATTGGTGTTGGGTGAAAATCTTGAAACTTCCTCCCTAACAGCACTATAACTGTACCTTCACCACATGAAATGCAACGGTTCACCACCACCTTCTCAAGGGCGATTTGAGAAGAATAATAAAGGCTGCTTTTGCCAGTTATTCTCCCTTCCCATGAAAGAATAAAAAAGACATTCTGACAGAAATGAACACAGCAAAAAAAATCTAATATTTCTGAATACTTCTGAGCCACCAAGATGACATTTTGAATTATTTGTTACACTGTCTTGCTTGTTTGAAACTATTATCCAATGAAAAGCAAATAATAAAAAGATCTTCTTCTGATACTAAATAATAAAATAAAACAGAAATGTGGGCAGAAAGAAATGTTTTTCATGAAAAAGTAATTGAAATGAAGTATCCGTCCTGTGTATTTGTCCACAGCTATAATATCAAGCCTGTTGAGCACAGTGTTAGTACATTTTCCATAAATCCAGTGCCAATAATCTAATGAATATGCAATACTGTTTGGCATAAGTCTTGTCTTGGAAACACTAGTCCGGGAGGACCTGTAATACCAGTAGTATTCTAACTAATTTGCAACATTCAGGAAGATGTTGTAATTCCATTAGAAATGAAGCATTATATGACAGGATCTCATGTACATTTATTACTTTCAGCAGGAACATTCTTTCATGCCAATGGATTTCGCAGCTGCATGAAGTGGTCCCTGAAGTTTGCCCCATTTATAATCCACCAGCTGCAAAATACTTAAAGATGAATGGAATATTGTGAATGAACTGCTTATAAAGTCTCTTGATCCGGTTCAACTTCTTATCCTAAATTACTTCTCCCAAAGGATCAGTTCTCTACCCCAGCTCCATATGCAGCTTAATTGCTCTTCCCCATAGACACTTTCTTTACATTGACTTTGCTTAAAGTTGAAAGAGTCATAGATTAAAGCTGCTATTTGCTGTTTGGCAGGATGCTCTTATGAAGTGATCATCTGACAATGTGTTCCGTTTGCATTCAGAATCAATATATAATATTACTGTTGTTGGCCAGTCGTCGGCTTATGACAGTGCAATCAAATCTGTTATACTTCTGAAAGAATATTTTTGAGAAAAATGATGGTGATTTTGTGGGTGGGTTACATCAACCCAAATATTAATGTGAACAATAGTTTATCCTATCTGCATTCCCTATGCATTTGACCAAATATTAGATACTACAAATATGTGTAAAAATATCTCCTAACATTTCCACATTTCCGAAGATAATGTTCAACTTTCAGATTTCATTGAATAATATGTAAATGTTTCTGTTTTTCTTCAATCTCTAGAGTGGTTTTTAATAGGATAGTAGTGTACCATAGTGTCTTGAAATATCATTATGTTATTTTGTTCCATGTTCAGGATTTGGCCTCACCATAGTTCCACCTTATCAAAATTTGACCTGCCTTGTTCTTTATGTAGCTTCTGTTGCCACCATGAGAAATTTTAAAGAAGAATTGTGACAGTAGAGTTTGTAGTGGGATGCCATGATGGCACGGTAGTTAGCACTATTGCCTCACAGTGCCAGAGACCAAGCCTCAGGTGACTGTCTGTGTGCAGTTTGCACATTCTCCCCCTGTCTGCATGGGTTTCCTCTGGGTGCTCCGATTTCCTACCACAGTCCAAAACTGTGCACACAGTAAGAAGTCTCATAACACCAGGTTAAAGTCCAACTGGTTTATTTGGGATCCTGAGCTTTTGGAGCACTGCTGCTTCATCAACAGACTCACCTGATGAAGGAGCAGCATTCTGAAAGCTCATGATTCCAAATAAACCTGTTGCACTTTATCCTGATGTTGTGAAACTTTTTACTGTGCCTACCTCAGTCTAACACCAACATTTCACATCAAAGATGTGTGGGTTAGGTTGATTGGCCATGATAAATTGTCCCTTAGTGTCAGGGGGATTAGGAGGATAGATACGTAGGAGTACAGAAATAGGACCTGGGTGGGATTGTTTTCAGTGTAGTCTCAATGGGCCAAATGGCCCCCTTCTATGCTGTAGACTCTATGATTCTGTAATAGTAAATAATACTATAATATTTTCAATTCTTTCACAGGGTGTGCACATTTTTGGTAAGGCTCATAGAATTATAGAATCCTGCCAATACAGGGAGGCCTTTTGGCCCATTAAATCTGCACTAACTTTCTGACAGATCACCTTATACAGGCCCTCTATCCCTTTAACCTATACACATTCAACCTTCAACAACAACTACAACCCTCACAGACCCTGTAACTTACAGCAGAGGTGATGCTTCCTCTGGCTGCTGAAACTCTTCCAATCTGTTTTTATATTGTTGGCTATTTTTCCCTCATGCATTAGTTTTACTCTCCTTATTGATCTTTTAATCAT
Organism: Sphyrna mokarran; assembly: GCA_024679065.1. Taxonomy (NCBI): domain Eukaryota; kingdom Metazoa; phylum Chordata; class Chondrichthyes; order Carcharhiniformes; family Carcharhinidae; genus Sphyrna; species Sphyrna mokarran. Next base: position 49,231,167 of record JAGIQG010000012.1, on the reverse strand, counting down.
CTTTGGATGTCTTTATATTCCCTCCAACCTTCTGACCTCCCACGTATCTTTGTGGAATTAAGTACTTAAATTTGATACCATCTTTAGTTTCTTGGTTAGCCACTGACAACATTCAGTGACAGTTTTATGGTTACCAATGCCCCAGCCTCTTGATTCGTAGTCCAGTAGTGTTACCACTATGCCACCATCTCCCAGTCACAGAGAATTCAGCAAGTGAGCCAAGTAACACTGTTATTCTCAAACATTTTTAAAATGAGCAGAAATGTTTCAAATTTTGGTTGAATAATATATCAGTATCAGTGGAAGAGTCTATTATGCCATGGACAGATTAACTTGATAGATTAATGCTTATAGATCATGGATAATGTGATAATACTTTGTTATTTTGATATATTTGATGCTTAAGATTGGGTTGTTTTCATTCTTTTGATATAGGAATCAATCTGTCTAGTAAACATACAACAGATGATAAATGCAGGTTGATAACAGATTTGAGCTAGGAAAGTGTGACTTTGTAAGGTTAATGGAGCTTTTGTTTATTTAGGTTCTTGGATTTTTGCAGAGTCATGAGAGTTTTTGATTAGGTTGATTAACAGTGGAAGACTCATGTGATTAATGGGAGGAGCTAAGTTTTCAGGAAATCCAGTTTCATTTTCAGTTTGAAACACAAACAGTTGCTGTCTGGGCTGCCAGTAGAAAGCAATATCATGCTCTCTCTTTCTCTCTCCAAAAGTTTTCTGAAATCTCCAAGGCAGGTGACAAAGCAAGTACACTTGTGAATTGTTAACTAGCTTTAAAAAGAGGTTTATGTCTATAACAGAAATATTGTTTGACTGGAACTCATAGTGATAGGTTAGCAGTTAAGACCTATCTCCTTTCGTGATTAAATATTGTTCAATTGTTAAAGGTTAAGCTAATTCATTCATTATCATTAAACTGTGCTGTTAAATAAAGTATGTTTTGATAAAAGCTTCCCAGTGCGACAGCAGAATTGCATCTGCAGAGGAACATCTTATCCCCACAATGCCAAAAACAGAAAACTGTTGGGATCTAGGTGGCTTCTCAATATATAATAGCTTTTCTGATCTGATACCCTGACTATAAGTAAGAGACAACAGATGCTAGAAATCTGAAGTAAAAACAGAAAATGCTGAAAATAATCAGCAGGTCAGGCAGCAGATATGGAAAGAGTAAGAAAGTAAACATTTCAGGTTGATGAACTTCCAACAGAACTGATCAGAAAGGGCACTGACCTGAAACATTAATTATTTCTCTCTCCTCTGGATCAGCGGCTGGAAATGACATCTAACAATGGAAGAGCTCAAAGACTGAGAATCACAAACATGCCTATCACTCTATTGCCCACCCACACTTTGGCAAATCAGACCAAAAAGCTATGATCCTGCTCCCAGCTTAGAAGCAAAAACTGAAGCAGGAGAATCCATCAAAGAAGGTCATGAATGTAAGTCTGATGAATCTGAAAACCTTCTACAGGTTTGCTTGGAATGAGTGGACTGGTCAGTATTTAAAAACTCAGCGACCAACCTGAACAAGTGTGCCATTACAGTAACTGACTTCATCAGCAAGTGCGTAGATGATTGTGTGCCAAAGAAGCAAATCTGCGTATTTCCCAATCATCAGTCATGGATGAACAGGGCTATCCATTGCTTGCTGAGGCATCTAAAGTGTTCAAGTCAGATGACCCTGACCTATACAAGAAAGCCAGATGTGATCTAAGGAAATCCATCAAAGATGCCAAACAACAGTACCGGACAAGCTGGAATCCCAGGCTAGTCACACTGACCCTCACGGATTACGGCAAGGTCTACAAGACCTAACAAGTTACAAGATAAAGGCATGTAAAATCACTGGCTCCAATGCACTCTTCTTTGACTGGCACAATGCATTCTATGCCTGTTTTGAGTAAGAGGTCAGGGAGAGCATGCCTTCCATCCTGGAAGTCCTGGATGAACCTATATCTGGGGTCACCACTGCAGATGTTAGAGCAGCTTTCTCAAAGGTTAACCCATGGAAAGTAACTGGCCTGGATGGGGTACCAGGATGAGCACTCAGATCCTGCGTGGATCAGCTGGTGGGGAATTCACAGACATCTTCAATTTCTCTTTACCACAATCTGAGGTCCCTATCTGTTTCAAGAAGATGACCATTGTTCCAGTATCTAAGAAAAGCCAAGCATTGTGTCTTCATGACCATCACTTGATGGCGCTCACATGCATCATTATGAAGTGCTTTGAAAAGGTAGTCATTACATAAATCAATTCCAGCCTCCTGGACTACCTAGATCCATCACAGTTTGCCTACTGCCGCAATAGGTCCACACCAAACACAATCTCCTTGGCTCTGCATTCTACCTTGGAATACTTCGATAACAAAAAAAATCTTTGTCAGCCTCATACCTCCCATGAATTCATGACAGCTCAGCCTTCAACACCATTATTCTTACAAAACTCATCTCCAAACTCCATGGCCTGGGCCATGGCATCTTGGTCTGTGACTGGATCCTGAACTTCCTACTCAGAGACCGCAATCAGTTAGGATAGGCAACAACACCTCCTTCACAATCATCTTCACACCAGTGTCCCTCATGGCTGTGTTCTCAGCCCCTTATAATACTTCTTATACCCAAGGCTATATGGCCAAATTTCCATCCAACTCAATTTTCAAGTTTTGCTGACGACACTACTGTAAAGGGTCGGATCTCAAACAATGATGAGTCAGATTACAGGAATGAGATAGAGAATCTGGTGAATTGGTGCTGCGAGAATAATCTCTTCCTCAATACCAACAAAACAAAAGAGAGACTATCATCGACCTCAAGAAGCAAGGTGGAGAACATTAATGGGGACGAAGTGGAAAGGGTCGAGAGCTTCACATTTTTAGTTGTCGAGATCACAACAATCTGTCCTCGTCCTCCCATGCTGACACCATAGTTAAGAAAGCCAACCAACACTTCTACTTTCACAGAAGACTAAGGAAATTTGACATGTCAGCTACGACTCTCGTTGACATTTATAGATGCACTTTATAGAAAACATTCTTTCTGACTATTACAGCTTCGTATGGCTCCCACTCTGTCCAAGACTGCTAGAAACTACAAAAGGTTGTGAATGTAGCCCAATCCATCACATCCTATCTACTGACTCTGTCTACTTTGGCAAAGCAGCCAGACCCCACACGCTCTGGAATTTTCTCTTCCACCTTCGTCCATTGGGAAAAAGATATAAAAGTCATGTACAAACCGATTCAAGAACAGCTTCTTCCCTCTGCCGTCAGATTTTTGAATGGATCGACCTTGCACTAAGTTGATTTTTCTCTACATTCTAGCTATGATTGTAACATTACATTCTGTGCTCTTTCTTTTCCTTTTCTATGAACAGTATGCATTGTCTGTATAGCATACAAGAAACAATACATTTTACAGTATATTAATGCATATGACAATAATAAATCAAATCCAATCAAATCAAAAAGGTCAAGCAAGAAAGAAATAACTTGCATATCATGACATTAGGGTACCCTAAAGCTCCTTACAGTCAACAGTGTAACTGCAGTCACTGTCATAATGTGGGAAATATGACAACTAATTTTGTGTATGGAAGCTCCCACGAACAGTGATTTGACAATGATCAAATGTCGAATATGAAAAGGGGAAAAAGAATGAGTGGTATGACAAGAAAATGAAACTGAAATAAATGGACAGTTGTCAAAGTAAACTTACAAATTTAAAATAACATGTAAAATGGAAAGTGGATCATTAAAAATAAATAAACTAGAAAGAAAACAGGAAATGATGTGAAAAGTAACAAAAGATTTGTAAGAACATCAGTCAAGAAATAGTTCTTCCAGTAAAATTGGCTGCTTTATTAGGAAGATTGTGAAAGAGAGAGCAATCGAGATTTGCACAGATAGGTCTGACAATGATCCTGCACTAATGCAACTTCATTTTTCATCACTGACAAAACACATTAAAGATGAATCAAAGATGCAGCAATGAAACAAGGGATTTGAACCCCAGAGAACTCATTAATCTTTGGATCCTCTTATTGAAATAAATGAATAAAACATTTATGTCAGGCCTGTAGTTAAAAATATCTGATCAAATATTATAGTGAAGAATAATTAAAGAAATCAAGAAAATCTCAGATAAAAATGATGCAGTATGATCCCCCTAATGTATATGCACACTTTATACATGGATATATTACACTTGCATGCACAAAATTGTGCACGATTATGCACAAGTTACACAGATACACTAAAGACAACATTTTCCAATGATATATGTCTTGCCACTGCTGCCAGTGAGAATGGAGCATTTCATGCTCAGCCAAATCTTCATTCACAACAGCGGGACTAGAGAATCCCAGCCGCGGACAAGGTCAGACAATTCTGGCCTAGAAATACAACAATTACACAATTACACTAGCCAAATGCATGAATATTACTTAACAAGGAATGATGTTGTATTCCCTGGAGTCCTAGAGGATTGGGAAATCTTTAAAGGTCAGCAGAAAGTCACAAAAAAAAGAAAAGTAAGATGGATTATGAGAATAAATTGCTCAGAATATGAAAAACAGATAGCAAAAATTTCTACAAATATATAACACGGAAACAAATGCTAAAGTAAACATTGGTCCTTTGGAGGAGGAGAAGGGGAATGTAATAAGTGGAAATGAGGAAATGGTTGAGGATTGAACAGGTATTTTGTGTCAGTCTTCACAGTGGAAGACACAAATAATCTGACATTTCAGGAAAATTGAGGAGGACTTTAACAGGTGAGAAACTAGAAACTATCATTATCATGAAAGAGGTAGGGTAATGCAAGTTAATGGGGCTAAGTCTCCTGGTCCTGATGGAATGCATCCCAGGGTACTAAAAGAGATGGTGGGAGAAATAACAAATGCATAAGTGAGTGAGCAAGGGTCTGGCAGATGGAGTACAATGTTGATAAATATGAGGTCATCCATTTTGGTAGGAATAACAGCAAAATGGACTACTATTAAATGGTAAAAAATTGCAGCATGCTGTTGTGCAGAGGGATCTCTTGTGATTGAGCAGGAATCACAAGGAGTTGGTTTGCAGGTGCAGCAGGTAATTAAGAAAGCAAATGGAATTTTGTCTTTTATTGCAAGAAGGATGGAGTTATAAAGCAGCAAGGTTATATTGTAGCTGTACAAGATGTTGATGAGGCCACTCCTGGAGTACTGTATATAGTTTTGGTCTCCTTACTTGAGAAAGGATATACTGGCACTGGAGAGAAGATTCATTAGGTTGATTCCAGAGTTGAGAGGGTTGAATTATGAGGAGAGACTGAGTAGACTGGCATTATACTCACTGGAATTCCAAAGAATGAGGGGAGATCATATAGAAACATATAAGATTATGAAGGAAATAGAAAAGATAGAAGCAGGGAAGTTGTTTCCACTAGCAGGTGAAATTAGAACTAGGGAGCATATCCTCAAAATAAGAAGAAGCAGATTTAGGACTGAGTTGAGGAGGAACTTCTTCACACAAAAGGTTGTGAATCAGTGGAATTCCTTACCCAATGAAGTAGTTAAAGTTACCTCGTTGAATGATTTTAAGGCAAGGATAGATAAATTTTTGAACAGTAAAGGAATTAAGGGTTATGGTGAGTGTGCGGATAAGTGGAGCTGAGTCCACAAAAAGATCAACCATGATCCTATTGAATGGTGGAGCAGGCTTGAGGGCCAAGATAGCCTACTACTGCTCCTAGTTCTTATGTTCGAGGTAATACAGGGAAAATTCACTAGATTGATTCTTGGGGTGAAGGGAGTGTCTTATGAGGAAAGATTGAGCAGCTTGGTCCTGTACTCATTGGAGTTTAGAAAAATTAATAATGACCTTGTGGAAACATTTACCACCCTGTCTGCCTGCCACAGAATCGGAATGGGCAAGAAACGGACAACAGAAATTTTGGTTGACCTCAGACAGGAATTTCTGGTCTTGCTCAAGTGAGGCCGTAAGATCCTGCCCATAATGTTCTGAGGGGACTTGTCAGGAGAGAGGTTGAAAAGCTGTCTCCCCTTTTGGGGTATCTAGAAATATAGATGCAGTTGAAATAATTGGTTGAAATCTATGGTCCAGACAACTTGGACTAAAAATCAGAAAAAGGCCAATATGGGAGTGGGAGATGAGCTGTGTGATTAAGGCCTGAATTCTCCAACCTCACATGCAGTTGACATTCTCTGGTGTCAAATTCTCCAATTTTGCTTGCAGTGGCAGCAGGGCATGACCGGCAGGTAAGATCGCAAAGACAATCAATCATCACCAGTATATCTTCCTCCCCCCATCATATACACACACACATACACACGCACATGCACACGCATATACAGACACGCACACATACACACATATGCATACACGCACACACACACATGCATATACAGACACACACACACACATGCTCACGCACACACATGCACACACACGCACATGCATGCTCACAGACACATGCACATTCACACACACATACACACACACATGCATGCTCACACACACACTAACACATACACATATGCACAAAAATATACACAATCTTCAATGACATTCCTTTCCTCTTCCATTCCACACAGAATCATCAGCATTTCCACTCCCCACCCCCAACATACACACAACTAGTGCTGGCATTTTCTGCCCCTTCCCCCAACCAGACAAAAACACACACACACACACACACACACACAAAGTCAACATTTGGTTCCTCCCTCCCCCCACCATGACCCTCCCCAGGTGACAACCTATTTCAGGATATGGTTCCTGGGCACTCCTGGTCATGTCCCTCTCCTCCAGAAACCATATTCACCTTTGCGCTTCTGGGGTGGATCGTCACGACAGGTTCGCATCTGTGTGAACCAGTTGTAAAATTCGCCAATGTGATGGCATATCAGCAAAACATGAAAATTTATGAGGGGGGATAATTTGATGAGGATGATGGCCCAAATTGATGCAAATTTATTAAAACTTTTAAAATCAGGTTCTTGCCCATTATGGGCGTAAACCTAATTATAGCACTGTGAGGAGTGGTGAAAATCTTACCAGCGAGATTCATGAGTTCCATTTTTCTCTGGATTTTAAGCCCCCTCCAGTGATCTCCTGCATCCCAAGTGAGAGCTCAAGATCTCATCCATTTTATTAAAAGGATTTGGTTACTTTATTCCCAGACAATAGATGCTTCAATGTTAGTCAACCCCTGACAAAGAAACATGTTAACAATAGTTATCATTGGAATGCTCAGACATGCTATAAACAAGCCATGCAATCCCTAAAGTAGCCAACTCTTATTGGCCATAGACTCTACTGCCAATACTTGGTGGGGCTTCTTATATTTAATCTGATATTTCCGTCCAGTGACTTCAGCGCTAGTCTCTTCCAACTGCAAAAAATATCTTTGATGTATTAATTTTCTTCTACTCTTTCTATGGATTGGAATTAGTTTACTGTACTGTACTGAGAGACCATACTGTCCTATGAAGCTGTTGATTAAGCCATGATTAGAATCTGCCCAGAAAACTACCCAGCTCATTAATGTTCTACTTTGTGATGCCTCAAGCAGTGAATCTCCCAGTGCTGCAGCACTGTGTTTCTCCTTGGCTCAGATCTATCTGACTTTCTAAAGCTTAATATTGATAACTTCAAACACCAATGTCTTTTATTCTGTGCTACTTCTCTGTCATCTTTCCTGATATCATTAGTTTCAGTCTCTCAGCTCAGCAAGTCCAGAGGGTTTACTTTAGAAAGACTGAAATTTAGACAAGTAACTTTGGATTTCAGCACAGTTTGATTCATGGAATAGAATCTCTACAGAAAAGAAAGGAGGCCATTTGGCTGACTGAGTCTGTACCGACCACAATTCCACTCAGGCCTCATTCCCCAAATCCCTGCACATTTACCTGCTAATGCCCCTAAATCTATGGTCAATTTAGCATGGTCAATCAATCTAACTGACACATCTTTGGACTGTGGGAGGGAACTGGAGCATCCGAGAAAGTCCATGCAGACACAGGTAGAATGTGCAAACTCCACACAGTGACCTAAGATGGGGTTAATGGCTGGAATCATCAGGATGGGGGCTGGGCTGAAAGGGAGAAACTTGGGGGAGGAAAATTACTTGGCTGGGAAATTGTGATGGCCATAGGATTTCCAGAAAGGAAGCACCCACCTCCACAGGCCTGGCCACCAGTGTGCCAGGTTTTATCTGGTGAGTTGGCCACTTGATCATTATCCCACCTTCTCTCAACACCACTGCTAAAATCGCATAGGCAGTAGACATGGCATCACTTCCATTGCTCCCAGTGTAAGGCCAAACCACTTGACAACTTCAACAAATGTCACAAAACAGTAAAATTGGGAAATTATCCACTTTGATGAGAAGAATAAAGAAAGGTGAGAGACTGTTAGAAGATTAATCTCCTAATCAAATTAATCAGGTAGCATTTCATCACTGCATCAAAAAGGTTACAACTGCTCTGTGGCCAAAGCACTGAAAAATTCAAATGTTTCCAAATGAAAACTGACAAATAAAGGAACAGAAATCCAATTCTATATTCTGCCAAGCTTCCTATGGGTACAAGGAGTAATTTATAGAATATATGGGGCAGTCAAAACCTTGCATTTCAATCCTTCAATAATGAATAGAAGAGGCTTACATTTCATTACTGTGGGGACAGAATGTTATATCAGTTACCCTACCCTGAATATGAATGCCTCGTATCCAGGTAGCTATCAAGATGCTTTCAAGGTTTGACAACCCATCTTTCCAGCCTTCATGAATCAGTCATATATCGGATGGTTGACTGGTCATCAAGCCCCTGCAAATAAGGTCTTCCACTTGTGCAGCTCTCACAGACAGTGAGGGGCAGTAAAAATAAACAGACCCGTGCCAGTACTATTTGAAAAGAAAGATTTGCCTTGAATTACAAAAGATAGGGTACCTTTCATGTTCTGTGGACACCCAAAATTTCCAATGACGTACTTTTGAAGTGTAATCACTGTTGTAACACAGGCAATGTGAGAAGTGCCATCGGACAGTTTTCACATATTCTTATTTTTGTTGCTTGGATAAAGCTGGTGATGCAGCATATAACAGTTCAGGCAAAATGGGCAAATGGCGTGCACTGCATAAAAACCACAATGGAGAGAGGCTCACCGTTTGCAGACAGTGAAAGTTATGATCAGAAGAATCTCCTTCTTCAAAAGTGCACAGGGAAAGATGATATGAATTGGGACAGACAACTGCCAGTAAATAAAGACACAACTCATAGCCCAGTGATTTCAATTAATAAAACTGACATTCTAAATATGCCCATTTTATACCTACACCACAAGGAGACGTATCACAAGCTAACTGTATGAGTAAAGTATGATTAAAGTATGTGAGAACTTCATTTTTTTTATTATTTGTTTGTGGGAATTGCTTATTGACTAGCATTTACTCCCATCTCTAGTTGCACTTGAACTGAGTGACTTGCTCGGTCATTTCAGAGGGCAGTTGACAATCAACCATATTGCTGTGGCACTGGAATCACATGTAGGCCAGATCAGATAAGGATGGCAAATTTTCTTTCTAAAAGGACATTAGTGAACCAGATGGATTGTTCCAACAATTGACAATAATTTCATGGTTATCAGTTAATTCTTAATTCCAGGTATGTTGTTGAATTCAAATTCCACCATCTATCATGGTGAGATTCAAACCCAGGCCCCCAGAACATGAGGTAAGTTTCTGGATTAATAGTTTAGCAATAATACCACTAGACCATCACCTCACCTAAGTCTTCCTTAAGTAAATCTTCTTTGGTTTTTCTGAAGGCATTATTGCACTGTTCTGATCACTTGTTCTGATACAAGAGATTGTATACTGGTTTCAAAATCCTGCAAAGTTTGAGACAAAATTCAGCAATCCCAGGAGGAAAGTAACCGATTAATATTCTGAGGTGCATGTGCTTCTATAATGGCCTTAAACCAAGAAGAGGATTTCTGAAGGCCAGTAGCATCAATTATGTGTCCCAAATACTCAACAGTGAATTGGAAGAACTTACACTTTCCTTACAGACTCTCAAACCATAGTGTTCCGATTTGTGTTCCACATATCAACCAGATAACACTGGATTCTGGTTAACCCTCTCAGGATCTGGTCCATTGCTCTATGCAGGAGTAGATATGATACCAAGTGGCAATCTTTGGTACTGCAACAAGCCTTTGTGCGTCGCAATTGTCAGAAATTCCTGTGATTTTTGTCCATATTAATCTTCCAATACGCCTGCTAAGGTCAATTTTGTTGAAATTTTGGCCTCCTGCCAATCCCACAAAAAGGTCTTCAATGTGAGGCAATGGATACTGTTCAGTGCAATAACACTGGGTGAATGATGACCTTGTAGCCTCCACAAATTCTCACAGACCCATCTTTCTCAATGACTGGAACAATAGACATGGCCCATTCACTGATGCTGACAGATTCCAAAACTTCAGTTTTCACATGTTGTTCCAAATCAGCCTCCATCTTTGGCATGTGGTACAGAAATTGCCTTCAACAACCTGGCCGTCCTTCATGCTCTCTAATCTTCCTGTTCAAACAACAATGTATTTATAAGACTTTTGTTAAGTCTGATTCTCCATTGGTCATCATGTTTACTTCAGCCCAGTTTAGTTGAACCTTCTCTAGCCATGCATGACCCAACAATGTTGGACAGTTCCCTTTCATTATATGTAGAGATAAATCTGCTGTTTGCCCATTAATTTGTACAGCCAGTTTACAATGTACTCCTTCAGGGGAACCAGTTCTCCTAATTATGTCTTCAGCACTATCTTTGATGAATTTATAGAAATATATTTAAGTTTCTCATTGCAAATAGTCTCTCGTGGCATATGAACAGATGGCGGCACGGAGCGATACAGGCAGTTGGTCTAGGTAGGACAATGTGATTGGTACAGGCTTGGTGGGCTGAAGAGCTTGTTCATGAGCTGTGCTGTATTGTTCTTTGTTTATTTGAGACATTGAGATCAATTTTCATCCTTACTGGTTCAACTTCCAGAATTGGAGTGATCCAGTTTGTATGCGGTACCAGCAATGGCTAGCACATTTAGTGATAACTCCTCTTCTGTCTGTAACTCTTTTCGCTCTTCATAATTCTGTTGTCCAGCATGGACATTTCTCCTTTTAATTTATTTAAATGTTGCCTTGCTGTTTATCCTTGTTCATATCTTGATTATTCTTTCTGCAGGCATGCTCTATGTACCCTATTTTCCACAACTTTGACATTCCATGTTATTACCCCACATTCAGCAGCAGAATGCCCTGGCTTTGTACACTGGTAACATGTACGAGTTCCAGAGCTCCTTGGTGTCAATTCAGTGAATATTTTGTATACTTGAATACATAAACAATTGTTGGGCTTCCTTTGCAGTTAGCTCCACAGAAACTGGGATTTCAATGGCTTTCTGCAGAGTGAGATTTCTCTCAGTTAACATGCATTTTTGGATTGCTTTATTGTGTAGACTACAAACGAATCTGACATGAATGTTATCAATAAGTTTGTCCCCAAACATACAATATTCTGCAAATCTTGTGAGCACCATTACAAATTATGCAATTGACTCCTCCTCCGCTTGGCTTTTTTAATGGAATTTAAAGTGCTCAGCAATCTTCAAGGGTTTAGGCTAAAAATGTGCTTGCAAAACATCCACAATTTGCTTCTATATTTTAGTGCCTTGTTTATTAGGGTGCACTTGACTGCGCAGAAGATTAAAGGTTTTCCCCCAGCCCACTAAGGAAAGAAGGAACTATAATATCTTCAGCTGCTTTGTTTTCCTGCGCAAAATAGTCAAAATATTCGATATAAGAACTCAATTGCTCCGCATGTTTGTCAAAAGCTTTAACAATGCTGAACAGCCCCACCACTGTTTCACTAATGCCAGTTTCCCATATGCAGATTATACAATGGTGCTTCCAGCAGCTACTTTGGTTTCCTTTACACACAAGGTACTAAATCGAGCTACAATCTATCTTTTGATACAGTCAACTCTATAATTTGTCTGCAGTTGATTTTACTCATATCCACACTCGCCCATTAGTTCTTCATAGTGCAAGTGTGAAATGGTTTCTTTTCCAACTTTTCCTCACTCAAACATCTTCTCTGAGTGGCTTAGCAAGTGCACTTTCATAATCCTCATCATCACTTTTTATTGTGTATTCTCCTTATTTAACAATACATAGTTTTACAATTGCAGTAGAAGCAGTGCTGATTGACTGATTTTGGGATGGAGGGATTGTCTTATGAATAATGATTGGACATTTTGGGCCTGTATCTGTTATAGTTCAGAAGGATGAAAGATGATTTTACTGAAGCACAGAAGATGCTGAGGGGGCTTGACAGGATGGATATTGGAGATGCTTCCTTCATAGAACTAGGGGCCACATATAAGGAGGAAATGAAGAGAAAATATTTTTCGGCTGTGGGATTCTCTTTCTCAGGGATCAGTGGAGGAAATGTTTCTAGGTGGAGTCAGGTAGATTCTTGACTTCAAGGGGAAACATAGAATAGAATAGAATAGAATTGAACAGAATCATGACAGTGCAGAAGGAAGCCATTCAGCCCATTGAGTCTGCACCAACCACAATCCCACTCAGGTCCTATCTACATAACACCATGCACCTACCTTAGCTAGTCCCCCTGACATAAAGGAGCAAGTTAGCATGGCCAATCAATAAAACTTGTACATCTTTGCACAGTGGGAGGGAACCAGAGCACCTGGAGGAAATCCATGCTGACACATTTTTTTTTTAAGCAACACAGCACGGGAAACAGGCCCTTCGGCCCAACGAGCCCGCGCCGCCATCATACTATATAGTAGCAAATCCATTATCCTATTTTAATATTCCTATATAATAATATATATATTATTCCTAATATGGAAAATTTTCACCATAGGGACAATTTGTTACCCAATCAGCCTAAGAGCGAATTTTTGGGTTGTGGGAGGAAACCGGAGTGCCCGGAGAAAACCCACGCACCCACGGGGAGAACGCGCACACTCCCGCAGACACCGGCCCAATTCCAAGTGTCTGCACAGCCACATCGATAGTCTCTGAGCTGTCATGGTGCCCTTCAGATGGTCCACATAAAGCACTCATTTACGACATGAGGTACCAGGCAACCCCTGAATCAACATCCAAGAGCTGTACCCGCACCACCTGCCGAATGCATGCTCAATGTTGGTCAAGTATGGACCGAATTACCTGTGGAAAAAGCCGTAGTTAAACAGTCCTACTATATCCCTCTATCTGCATACCGCTCATGTGGCTGTCCAAGAGACTCTTAAACAGCCCCAGCGTGCCTGCTCCCACCACCTTACTCGGCAGTGCATTCCACACCCCCACTACCCTTTGTGTGAAAAACTGCCCTCTAATATTCGTCCTATACATAGCCCCCCCTCACCCTATGGCCATGACCCCTCATCCTATCCATTTCTAAAGGTGGAAAAAGTTTACCTCCATTTACTCTATCTATACCCCTTATAATCTTATACACCTCTATGAGATCCCCTCTAGGCCGACGTCTTTCAAGGGAAAACAACCCCAGTCTATCTAATCGTTCCTCATAGGACAGTCCTTCCATACCAGGCAGCATCCTGGTAAACCTCCTCTGCACTCGCTCCAAGGACTCCACATCCTTCCGATAGTACGGAGACCAGAACTGGGCGCAGTATTCCAAGTGAGGCCTAACCAAAGTTGTATACAACTGCAACATCAAACTCCTACTCTTGTATTCTATACCTTTTTCTATGAAAGCTAACATACTATACGCCTTCTTTATCACCTTCTCCACCTGTGAGGACACCTTCAGAGAATTGTGAACCTGCACCCCCAAGTCTCTCTGCGTCTCTATGCTCCATATAGTTTTACTTTTTATCCTATAACTCTCTTCTACATTTTTCCGGCCAAAATGCATCACCTCGCATTTATCCGGATTAAATTCCATTTGCCATCTATCTGCCCAGTCTACCAACCTATCTATGTCCTGTTGTATTGCCTGACACTGCTCCTCTGTACCCGCCAATCCAAGCATCTTGGTATCATCAGCAAATTTGCTGATCTCACCACCTACCCCAACTTCCAAGTCGTTTATGTAGACCACAACTAGAAGAGGACCTAGTACTGAGCCTTGTGGCACTCCACTAGTGACAGGCTTCCAGCCGGAAAAAGAGCCTTCCACTACTACCCTCTGTCTACTCCTCCCGAGCCAGTTCTCGACCCATCTACATACCCGACCCTGTATCCCATGCGCCTTCACCTTCTCTATCAGTCTACCATGAGGAACCTTGTCAAACGCCTTACTGACATCCATGTAGATGACATCAACAGCATGTCCTTCATCAACTGTTTTTGTCACTTCTTCAAAAAATTCCACTAGATTTGTAAGACAAGACTTCCCCTTGATGAAGCCATGCTGCGTATCCCTGATCAGATCGCAGCGCTCCAGATGCTCAGACATCCTGTCCCTAAGGATCCTCTCCATTAGCTTACCTATAACTGAAGTCAAGCTCACCGGCCTATAGTTCCCTGGGTGATCCCTCTGACCTTTTTTAAACAACGGCTTTTTTAAACAACACATGGAGAAGGTATAAACTCCACAAAGACAGAGGCCCAAGCCAAGAATTGAACTCAGGTTCCTGGCACTGCGAGGCACAGGTGACAACCACTGTGTCATCCAATAAAAGGTATTTCCTCATATCGCCTCTGTTCTTTAGTCAATCATCTTCCATTTGTGATCCTTTGATTATTGATCTTTCAACTATTGGAGACAGTTCCTCTTTATTTATTCTATCTAACCCTTCATGATTTTAAACATCTCTATAAAATCTCCTCTTAGTTGTCTGTGCTGTCAACAGAATGCTAACTTCTCCAGTCTATTCTCCACTTAACTAGAAATCTTCTGGATCCATTCTAATAACTCTCTTCTGATCCAAGATCGTTATTAACTGTGTTGTTAGCTTATTACGCCTACTTTCAAGATGTATGCACAAACACTCCTCTGTTTGAGGCCGTAGCCTAATGGTATTATCGCTTGACTCAACTCATGTCCTGACGACCCGGGTCAGAATCCTGCTATGCCAGTTGGTGGAATTTGGATTCAATATAAAATCTCTGGAATTAAGAATCTATTGATGACCATGAAACCATTGTCAATTGTCAGAAAAACCTGTCTGGTTCACTAATGTCCTCAGGGAAGGAAATCCGCTGTTCTTACCTGATCTGGCCTGCGTGTGACTCCAGAGCCACAGCAATGTGGTTGACTCTCAGCGGCCCTCTGAAATGGTGCAGCAGGCCATTCAGCTGTGTCAGCATTTAAAGAAGGCAGTTCACCACCACCTTCTCAAGGGCAAATAGGGATGGGTATAAATGCTGACAAGCCAGTGATGCCCCTATCTTAGGAATGAAAAACTTTAAAATTGTCCTACTTGATCACACTGTTGTTGGATGATGTAATTTGTTGAAATGTTTCATTTTATTTCAACCGTCATTTTGATGATTAGAAATTCTTGTTGCTAAGAAAGTAAATGGTGGATGTAAATAAAATCTGAAAGTGTCCTGAATGGCTTTGCAAGGATTTGGTGGTTAGATTGAATAACTGGAATGATGTGAGAGCACGACTGTAAATATGGGCACAGGGATATTTAATGGGGAGAGAAGAACCAACAGCAACTTCAGCTGTCCAGACAGAAATTGCATAGAGATGAAAATTTTGAATAAAGCACTGTTAAGGAACTAGCCAGAACTCCGTCTAGAGTATTAACTGCCGTCTGGTCATCAGATTAATGTCCTTTAGTGGATACAAAAAGAAATAGTAGAGATGTTGCAGGAATTCCCTGCCGAGAGAGTGAAATTTGATGCACAGTGAGTGGAATTTGCTGCCCAGTAAGTGGAATTCGATGCCCAGTAAGTGGAATTCGCTGCCCAGTAAGTGGAATTCGATGCCCAGTAAGTGGAATTCGATGCCCAGTAAGTGGAATTCGATGCCCGGTGAGTGGAACTCGATGCCTAGTGAGTGGAATTCGCTGCCCGGTGAGTGGAACTCGATGCCTAGTGAGTGGAATCCTCTGTCCAATGAAGCAGTTGAGGCAACCTCATTGAATGTTTTTAAGACAAGGATAGATAAATTTTTGAACAATAAAGGAATTAAGGATTATGGTGAGCAGGCAGGTAAGTGGGGCTGAGTCCACAAAAAGATCAGCCATAATCTTATTGAATGGTGGACCAGGCTCGAGGGGCCAGGAATATTAGAGACACAAACTATCTGCGAGATTAGTGAAATTTGTTATATTCTCTGGGCTGGAATTTTCCGACTGTTCTTGCCAGCGGGATTGTTCCATTCTGCTGCAGTGAACGGAGATTTGGCTTTCCACCTTGACTGCAGCAGGAGCTTGGTGTGAATGGGCAGTAAGATTGTGTTCATGCTTCAACAAGAGAGTACAATGGACAGCAGTGGATGAATGTGTTTTCCCTTTACATTTTCCCTTCCATATTTAGTGTGTATGCAGCTGTTGTGGTCTATTGAGTGATAGAAGAGAGAGAATCAGGATAGAAAAAATAAATTGCCGCAACCTTGAACCTCCCAGTCCCATTAATTTTGTAGTTTGATTTGGAACACTTTTAATTTATAATGTTTCTAAACGCACTGGGAAGGAGGATATAACTGTGACGCTGGCCATCTGTTCATCCATCTGCTTATCTAGACCAAAATGACAGAAGCAAAACAAAATTCAAGAATGGTTTCATTAATCATCAGCAAATGTTATAGTCGAGCACCTCACAGGATAAGCTTCTTACCTTTCAAAGTTGGTTTTGTTTCGATAAAATCCAAACTAAATTTAAAACATCACTGCTCAGGAACACAGAAAATCCAATATAAAGTATAACTTTGGATTGTTTTGCTTTATAGAACTATAAATAGGGACTAACTGTCAGGGGCGTACGTGGCAGACAGGCACTTTGCAGCTCATATGGTGGGCAAGAGCGTGGCAGCCAATTTTTTTCAGTTGTTGTTTTATATCTTCAGCATGACATTCTGTCTTAATGGCATCAGACTATTTTACATCAGACTGGTTGCAAGTTGGCTTTGAAATGTTAGACCTGGCAATGGGAGATTGGATGGAGGATGCAGGACAGCCATAGAATGAGCACTGATGGCTTGTGTGGGGCATAGAGAGAGCATAGGGCCACGAGGGAGACATCAAGTGAGTTTAGTAATCCAGTACCTGAGATAGGCATTTATTTTATTTCTGTTGATGATTGAGCAGTCAGTTTCCCTCCTTGATGGGGTGCGGAAGGTGACCATGTTACTTAGGGTGGTATTCTTCCCAGTCAGCTACTGATGCCCTTGCAAAGCTCATGTCCTATGGAGTAGGATGCTCCAAAATGGATACGCAAGAAGAAACCTGCAGTGCTCTATGCTGGGAGCTGGTTTATATTTAACTAATTGAACTTCAACATTACCCCTATGTACATATTCAAACAACTAGGGCTGGAATATTATAGATTTGCAGAGGCCTTTAAAATTAGGAGATGGGACCAAATTCTGGGGTCCAGGCAATCCTGTGCCTTATACTCTGGATCTGCCCAGTTCCATTATGAATGTAGGCATCTCACGTACCACTACCCTCCATCCCTGAAACTCCCCTGCAATTTTCTTGTGATTGGGCCAGCTTCTTGAGGACTCATAACTCATGGTTCCTCAGAGCAGTCATGAACTATAAACTGGATTCAAGAACCTTAGAAAAGTAAGTCTAAAAGGGCTTAAACATGTCCCAATGACCTTTTCATGCCCTTTATGTCTCCCCATGATCCTGTGTCCCTATGTCCTTTCCACATTCTACAAGCCTTCTATGTACACTCTATAGCCCTCCTATATCCTTCATGCTCACTCAGTATGCACTATAGAACTAACAAGCCATATAATAACTATGACAAGTCTTGAAATGCACTTAATAACATTCATTCAAAATCTATATTTTAAAAAATACTGCTGCTCTTATAACCCTATAAAATCATCATTCAGATAGGGACATCATAGTATGCATAAGAAAACTTTGCCTCATTTGGCACTACTTAATATTGTTCAAATAAACATACAGTGATGCCTCATAAAGATATTAGTAAGTTACAGTAAGCATCCCAGTTCCACTTGTGAAAGAAGATCCTTGCTGTGTCAATCCTTCAGTATTACTTGGAGATTAGCTAAGTTTTCATATGATGCCACCTGTGAAACATGTCAATAGAAACATATGGCCAGATATCTATTTCCTAAATGGTCTTATTATAGATGTTTCCACAATCACACCCACATTCACCCCCTTGGCAGTGGTATGCTCATCTAAGAAATTAAGATCCAGACTGGAACCCACTTTGCATAGCTGAGATCACATGGCACTGGAAACTAGGTACTGTACATATAGGAATTAGAACTCATTCTACATGTATACTCAATCATTGGATTAAAACTATAAAGAGACTAGGTAAATGGTTAACAATTGAATAATCACTCATTGAGAGGGATTTTTCATCCTGAAACCCCATAAAACCCCATCTGAGATCAACGTACCTTTCTATTGTGCACTCCTCGCCTGCTCCAATTCTCATGGTGGGTGGGGCAGCAAAATTCTGGTCATCATGTCTAAAAACTATATGGCAACATTATAGAAAGCAAATAGGATGATGTCAATTCTGTGGAATTCAAGACTCCAAAGGTCACAGTGAAATTGCACAGTGACCCAGAGAGCAGCTATGGGAGAGGAAATCTCTATGATGAAGAAGTGATAAAATACAGATCATGCAAAAAATAATGGTTCAAGAAGCTCTCTTATAAAATTTCAAAGTGCTTTCCAGAATACAGAAAGGAAATCTGAAACAATTTCTATGTCAGTGCAGCAGAGTGCGAATGCTTTCAAAAAAAATTAAATGAAAGCCTAGGACCAATGTCAAGAAGCATTTTGTTCATCAGACGGTGATCAACATTTGCAATTGATTGCCAACATTACTAATTGAAATCCAGGTATAGGACTTAATTTGGAAACAATGATGTGCTAAAATGGAAGGATGCTATGTCTGAGGAGATGCGATGAATTGGGTTAAGTAATCTTGTAATGATGAAACAATGATAAAATAAAAGTTAGTATTATCATATGGACTGCCAAAAGGTGTTTGATAAGTTACCACAAAATAAACCTGAGCAAGATTAGAGCTTATGGCAAAAAAAGGAGCAGTAACAACATGGATATGAAACTAGTTGAGTGACAGTAGTGGTGAACAGTGGCTTGTCTGAGTGGGGAATGTTTATTGTAGAGTCTGCCATAGGTTTAGGATTCTTGGTCTTTTTGATTCAGATTTGTAATGATATGCTTTCACAGGCTGCATTAATGAGCATAAAATGTCTTTATTAGTAAGAGAAACTGTACAGCAATCACACAGTTGTACCTGCTCCTCTATTGCATGTCTCTTGCTTAAGGGAGGCTCCATCATCTGGGATGATTCCCAACTCTGTGTTTCAATTGGTCCCCCAAGTCAGTTGACTCTTTTCTGGTGTGTTGCCCTTAAAGAGACAATCACCACAAATCACCAAATATTAATGACAAGAGTTGTGTACAGAGTTAGGAGGTTGTTGGTTACAACATGATGTTTCTTAAAGTGGTTTTTGTAGTCTTCAGGAGGTTAACAGCAAGTCTTTTTAACTATTTGTAACTCCAAGGCCTGTCAATAAAGCACCTTCTACTACATTAGTGGGCAGTGCTGGCTTATAGTAGCCCAGACTGTCCATGGAAAGCAATATTTTCTTGAAGTGAATGAATGCGTACTCCTTTGTGTATCTCAGTACCATGCTTGCTATTAATTGAGCAGATGCCTCAACGGTTCTCTGACCTTGTCCAAATTAGGTCAGGACCTTGCCAGTTGGTTCAGCATCACTGGGAGATGCTGGAGGTCAGGAATTGACGAAAGGTGGGAAACCCATTTATCATCTTTCTTTTGTGAATCTGTTGTACTGCCTTTGCTGCTGCTGATGTGGTCCAGAAACTGAATGGCAGCTTTGATAAATGTGAATTTGTCCTTTAGTTTCTGCCCTGATTCTTGCAGGCACTCCAAGATTGCTGTGAGCCTTTTTGCTACACTCTCCCTCTGTCGCCTCTCGAACCAAGACATCATCCATGTGACAAATGACGACCTGAAGGTCCTGCAGGAACTGACATGGTGGGCCCAATTTTAATGTTTTCAGCGCAAAAACTTGGTAAAGTCAAGTGTGAGGTGAGTAACATGATCTCCGCCTGCCTCCATGCCGGTTTCCCCCTTTACCAAGGCTGAAAATGGCTGCAATTGGGACTACGTCCGAAATGGGTGCGACAGCTGTTTAAATGCATTTACATGCATTTAAATTGAATTAATAGACTGCACATCCAACTTTACCGGTACTTCCCCCTTAACCACCGCGTTCGCCCATCCAGAATCAGCACAAAACAGGTATGCTACATGTAAGTCCAATTTGGGTGCTCCAGTTAGTGAGGAGGTGCGTGCTGAGCGCCTGACCTCTCTACTTGAGATCAGGGGAGGGGAGGGAGGAAGGAGTGTCCACTGTCACTCTGCCTAAGATGAATAGAGGAAAAGGGGTGTTCTGCTGCCACTCTGCCTATAACCAGCGGGAGGTTGGGGGAGGGTGGTGAAAGAGAGCAAGGGGCACTCAATCAGTCTGGGTGGCAGGGGTGAGGGGATAAGGGGGTCAGTAATGTTTTGGGGGGGTAGGGGCAATATCTGTGGAGGGTGGGGGGAGGCATTATTTGGCCCAGAGAGATGTCACAGGGGAGCAGCGTTCTATCATTTTTTTTCTGTGCATGCGCAGTTGGAGGCATTAATTGGAGCTATAGTGTTTTGGGCATAATAAGCTCCACCCACAGGCTTCTGCAGCGTGACTTAGAATCACTGCTATATTTTTCAGGCAGGGTGTGTATGGGGGGCACCTGAGAATGGGTCTAAAAGTCAGATCTGAAACACTCCCAGTTTCAAGTTTGCTCGGCACTTAGAATCAAAATGGTAAATTAGGTCTGGGTGTATTGGAATGTCTCTGGTGCTGCTGTGATCTCCACGGCTAGGATATTGAAGCAAAATTTGCTGAAGCGGGGCAATAATTATGGTTATGAGCCAGTACACCCCCAGGGGATGTTACCAGAATATGCTGTTTGCATCTGTTTTTGAAAACCCATACTTCCTGTGAGTTTAGTCAGGCTCTTGTCCATGGGTTGAATCTCTCTGGCTACGGCCCTGTAAAACTATGTCAGGTCAATGCAAAGGTGGAGGGACCCTTTTCTGGGAGGTGCTGGTATCATCCCGGAGCACCAGGCTGTGTGATTGGGGAGCTGACTTCCATGTTCATCATCTCACCCCCAACTGCTGCTGTACTTTGTTCATGACGTGCTGGAGGATTTTTCATGGAGTGAAAAAGCGCTCTGGCATCTGAATCTAATTTAAGTTTTTTTTAATGACCGTTTATCAGGATATCGGCATTCCAAAATAAACCAAACAACCTTTGACCTTACCCAAGATGCATGGCTTCTGGGTTTTTGGCCTGGATCTAATAGATTACCTTTGGGCTGACAGCATTTTGCTGAGGTTTTGACTTGCACAGTTTGTCAGTCTAGTCCTGTTAGAATGAAAACGTTGAGCTCTATCTACAAGACAGTGATTTTTCTAGAGAGGACAATTCAGACGGTTGCACTACCAACGTGGCTCTGCTGGGTAGTTCAGGAATTGCTTTCTCTGACTTGGATTATCGTTGTGTCTTTGTGACTGGATAAGTTAGGCTGAGGGTTGGCTTTTGTTCCATGTTTTATTCTCCCCCCTTACAACTGTCCTCTGCATAGTTCAGGCAATCAGGCTATCTGGATTGCCTTGTTTAAGGTTAGATCATCTTTAGTCTGCAGGTCTGCAGACTTTTAATCGTAGAGTGGAGAAATGCTGCCATTTGAAAATCTTTTCCTCCAAAGACTTAAATTTTGTGATTGGTCGTACCTTGGGTTAGTTCAAGTTTTGAGTTGTGACCCATGTCAAAGATTTTAAGACCATAAGAAATAGGAACAGGAACAGGCCATTCAACCATCTAGGTAAATTGTGAAGGCAGTACAGAGGCTACAGAAAAAAATCACAATGATTTCAAGTATGACGGACTTTATATAATGTCATAGAACCCCTACAATACAGAAGGAAGCCATTCAGCCGATCGAGTTTGCACTGACCCCAATCCCACCCAGATCCTATTCCCATAATCTCACATATTTAACCTGGTAACTCCCCTGATACTAGGATCAATTTAGCATGGCTAACCAACCTAACCCACACATCTTTGGTGTGTGGGAGGAAACTGGAGCATCCAGAGGAAATCCACACACAGACGCAGGAAGAATGTGCAAACTCCATACAGTCAGTGACCAAAGCCAGAATTCAGCCTGGGTCTCTGGCACTGTGAGGCAGCAGTGCTAACAACTGTGCCATCATGCCAAAGTGAATTTAAGTGAACAAAGTACCAAAGTGAATGTAACCAAAATGTAATACTTCAGTTATTTAGAAGTATTGGAGAAATTGAAAGTTTTCTCCTTGGAACAGAGAAGGTTGGAAGCAGACTGGCTAAAGGTATTTAAAATTGTGAGGGGTTGAGCCAAAATTAGTAGCGAGAGATTGTTCCCATTCAGAGAAGGAACTACACTCAGAGGGCACAGATTTAAGGTAATAGATAAAATTAATGGTGATATGAGGAAAGGCTTTTTCACAGAGTGCGTGTGTAGGATCTGGAATGCAATGTCTACTAGTATGATAGAGGCAGGTTCAATTAAGTCTTTTAAAAGGACATTGGGTCATTCCCTGAAAATGAAACACATGCAGGATGTGGGAAAAAGACAGAGTGGCACGAGATGAAAGGTTTCCTTGTTTGTATCCATTCTTCTTTAATGATTTAAAGATTTTCATTCCGAATTCTGTCAGAAAAACTGCTCTATGGATAAATCTCCTTTTACTCCTAAACATACAATAGACCAACATTGTCTTTATGTTTTACATATTTTTTGATTTATTTTTTAACAAGGAACTGGATTGAAATAAGCTATTATGTCTTGTAGATAAACAGAGCATTGAACTGATTTTTGGGCCAGTTTTGATTTGGAACCTAATTTTGCTGTTCCTTGAAACAGTAACCTAGTTTGAGCTTGCATACACCCCCAGCAGGAAGAAACTGGAATCAGTTCTGAGGTCAAATGAACTAAAGCACAGAATCATAGAATCCTTACAGTCCAGAATGGAGCTCTTTAGCCCATCAAGCCTCCAATGACAACAATCTTACCCAAACCATATTCCCACATAATTACCCTGCTAGCCCCCTGACACTAAGGGATAATTTTGCATGGCCAATCAACCTAACCAGCACATCTTTTCAGCACAGTCTATTTTGAAAGCAGTCTATTTTCATGTTATTTTATATCTGGCATCTAAAAGCATTTGTAGCAACTGACTTCTTTCTAAATATGTTATTTATTTATGTAGATAACTGTGACTGAAAGAATCTCAAGGTAGAAAGGATTATTATATGAGTGAACCTTAGTAAGAAAAGTATGACATGATATCTGCATCTTTTTTAATTAGATTGGGCTCAAGATGGCCTTGTATGTTTATAACAATTGGACCTGGCACTTAATGATGTTTCAGAGTATTCGGGTGAGTAGGTGATTAGTACAGTAGGACTATGAGATTTGCATGTTTCATATCTTTACATGCACATGTTTTCCTTTGGGGAATCTTGGGGAATTATTGGAAGGATTAGCAGACTGATTGTCAGTTTATTGAACTATGTCATCACCGTTTCACTCTTGGCCAACAAGGCCTGGAGTGAGACTCAAACCAGAGAGAGCAACACTATACCCACTGAATCACAAACACTCCGTATTATAAGTGAGGCAAGTTGAAATAGTTGGATCCTGCATTATTGTTCTGACATTCCTTGAGATGCATAGGTGGGGATGAATATTTCTGTAAGACATGAGATTGATTTTCATGTGCTGTAAGTTGTAGTGTTTCAGAGCTGGTTAAATTCCACAAATCAATGTGCTAATACAAGTGATTTTTCATAGGGCAATCATTTGTATTCATAACTCTAAGTGTAGATTTTCACACGATGCAGGGAGCATATCAGCATTGGAAACAAAACATTCACAGAGGGGATATTTCAAATGTTCAGAAACATAAAACAGAGTGGTTGAACAGAGGGAAAAAAATTCTTAATAACAAATTCGAACTCCTGGTGCAATGTCTGGGAAGAGGGTCCTGGAGATACAGCAGGAGGCTGGACCAATATAATGGCTGGGTTTCATTTAAATGGAGGCAGAACACTGCTCACCCCAAATGAGATTCCAATGGAAGCTCACCAGATTGAGATCAGCAGTATCTTCGGGAAACAAAGTCATTGATGGGGTAGGGGGTGGGAGTGGTGGGAGGGAGGATGTGGGGAGTTGGGGTTGTTGGTAAAGGGAGGAATGTCTGGTGGAGTTTTGAGAACATGGAAAGGGGATTCTCTAATAGTAGCATGCCAAAATATCACCATTGTATCTCGAGAAGCAATCTAGTTTTTCTTGGTTCTACAACAATTTTTTTTAAAGTTACCCCTTCAAAGTTTCTCTTCTCATCTTCAACAGTTTTATCTACATGGAACTCCAATGACACATGCTTCATCGAGAAGACCATGAAAATAGTTTGGGATCCGATCGAGTATATTTCAGCTTCAATTTGTTTAATCTTTCCAAGTCACTTACCAACACTTATCATCATTTAGCTAAATGGTTTCTCATCTATTGTAGATACTGAGTGGAATATGCTCTAAAAAATCTAAGGCCGGGAATCGTAGTGAGAGGGACAGAAAATTTGGCAGATCACATCAATGCCTGTTAACAAAGCTGGAAAATTGTGTCCTGTGTGTCATAATGGCAAGAACGCTGGAGCGATCTATGCCAGTCTCTTTGGCGCAGTTCGGATTGCAATTGTCTCACACTCAGTCATGTTTTAGGAGAGTAGTGAGTTGTGTGGCTGTTCTGGGGAAGGCAGAGCCTAAACACATCAGTGTGCCTGCTGCAAAGTGCTCCGACGCATTTTTGAAGAACGCTCCAATTTCATAGTGTGCTCAGAGATCCCATCCTGCCAGCACAAAGTAAATGTCACTGATATTATTTTATTTCAATGACACAAAAGAACAAAGAAAAACACAAGAAATTTAAGACATTATTTTTTGAGAGCATGTTGTCACAGCACTTTGAACATACACAATGTTTTTGTGAGTGAACTATTGACATGAATCCATGAATCACCTTTGTTAACTTGATATGGCTTAGCTTAAGGACATAACAAGTCAGAACAGGGGCTAAATTCAATGACACGCCTGGGAATTGTGTAAATAGATGATGATATTGATGTACTTGTTTTTTATCCTACAGGTGCTTTGGTCCACCTTGTTGTCTAACGAGGGACATACACACGATGGGTCGTGAGAGGACTGCTCTCGGATCTTTTTCGAGAGTATCCTACTGCTTCACATCGTTAGTGTATGCTTGACCTGGACCATCTGATGGGCAACACGACAGCTCAGTGACTATCGCTGTGCTGTGCAGATACATGGATTTGGGCCTGTGTCTGTGGGAGTTTGCGCATTCTCCCCGTGCTTGCGTGGGTTTTCTCCGGGTGCTCCGGTTCCCTCCCACATCCCAAAGATGTGCTCTTAGGCTAATTGGCAAAACAAATTCTCCCTAAATTGTCTCAAATTTGGTTTTTAATCCATAGATCTATAAACATGGACAGGGATCGCGTGTAGAAGTGGGAACATCGAGGTGGTGGCACAGGCTCGTTGGGCCGAAGGGCCTGTTTCCCGTGCTGTTTTGTTCTTTGTTCTTTGATTCCTTGACCATATAAAGTTGAAGGAAAAATCTTTGGTCATCAGGTGTGGAAGGGAGAGTAAGGAGGAAGGAGGATGTCCTCCTAAGCCTGTGCCTGGACCTGGCCCGATCAACCATTAACTGGCCCAGGCAGCAGGCGCTTCAGTGAGTATCTCTACCCACAGCTACATCTGTAGCCAGGTGCTTTAGATGGGTATCACATGGCATCCATTGGTATGATCAAGGCCTTCCAAGACTGATGGGCACCGTGTGGTCTGGGATGCACCATCACAAGCGGCACAGTAGCACAGTGGTTAGCACTGCTGCTTCACAGCTCCACAGACCTGAGTTCAATTCCTGGCTTGGGTCACTGTCTGTGTGGAGTTTGTACATTCTCCTTGTGTTTGTGTGAATTTCCTTTGGATATTCCGGTTTCCTCCCACAGTTCAAAGATGTGTGGGTTGGTTTATTGGCCATGCTAAAATTACCCTTAGTGTCCTGAGATGCGTAGATTAGAAGGATTAGTGAATAAATATGTAGCAATATGGAGGTAAGGCCTGGGTGGGATTGTGGTTGGTGCAGACTCAATGGGAAAAATGGCCTCTTTCTATACTGTAGGGTTTCTATGATTTCTATGATGATCACCCTCAGGAATGATACTTTGATTTAACTTTCCTTTTGATGTATTTTAGTTTTTGTTTAGTTAAACTCTCTACAAGTTTGAGTGAATTTACTTACTTTTACCAACAGGGGTTGTCACCCTCTCTCATTTTGTCGAATTTATTAGCCTTTTGTTTTTAAAAAGATCTCTGGAAAAAATCAAATCCAAATTCCTGGGGGGAACAGGGGGCGGGGTGTTTTCCCGTTCCGCCCGCCATGGGAATTGTAGTGGGTGGGTGGTCGTGAATTATGCAAAGATCCGTTGAACTCAGATGGGATTTTCCAGTTTTGGGGCAAGTGCAGCTGGAAAATCTTGCCCTTAGTCGCTAAGACATGATTCTATTTTGCAATTATACAAATGCAAAAGAATTAGCCATTTGAATTTTATATTGTCTGTGCACAATCACATTGGCTGATTTAACAATATTTTAATTATACTCTGATCTGATGGTACAGATTGAGCAGAATGGAATGATTTCTTACACCTCTAACATACAACAATACACACAATTGACTGAGAACCATCGCATGTCAGAAAACTGGCTTCATTCATGCTTACCAATAAATATCATTGCACACTAGTCTTCCAAGAATGATATCAGCAAAGAACAGAACAGAACACTGCTATGATTTTTTAAAAATCTGAACATAGTAGACAGATGAGTCCTATTCTCACCATGCAATAAGATTGGAAATTAGGAGAAAAATTAAAGCCTGGTTCCTGTTCTTCATTAAGCTTAGGTTCTTTTTGCCTGGCTGCTGTATTAAACTGTAAGGTAGCACTGTGAGCTGACTGGCTCCTGTGTTCTACTGATAATTCATTGAGGTAATAGTTTATTGTTGCCTGTGGAACAATAATATTGTGTAGGTAATCAATATTCTCACCTTTCTACTATAGCAACTAGAAGTTCCATTTATATTGAGTTCAAACTGCAGTGCAGATTTAGAATTGACCACACACAAAATAGACGAGAATCAATAATTGATGATTGTCCTCTGTAAAATTGTGATGCAATTCTTGTTGGTGTTATTACTGGACAGGAAGATCCCAGAATGGAATCTTGACTCAAAAGGTTGTAATTTTTTATTTTCTTTTAGAAAATGTGGAGGGACAGAGTCACAAGATCACAAATTAGTTTTAATAAGCATAAAAGCATTTATTGAACATGAAAAGATTGAATGTGATACAATACCCTTTTACTCCTCCTTTAGCTTAACAATTGTATATAACTTTCAAAGATAACAGCCCATTCTGAAACCAAATGGCTGGTGCCACTCAACTGATCTTCTATAGATTTTGATCATCATCCCCCCAGATGATTTTCTCATGAGGGTTTTGAAACACCATTTCCAAAAAAATACATTTTCAAATTTCTTTCAAACAAAGCTTTCCATTGGCTGATTGTGTTAGGAATCCATAGCAGATTTCTAAACTATTTTTTCAATCAAAATTTCTGCTTCACTTTTAATAACGAATCCACTCCAGGTTTTCCACCTAGCCTTGCATATTTCCTTTGTCTTGAATGCTTTTACCCAAATAGGTATTCAGTCCCCAATAAAACATGATTACTTCAAACTGGAAATAAGGAATACCCAACCTTAATGATTGCTTTAGATATGTGGCTTGTGTGTCGCAAACCTCATTAACATTTCTCTTCCCAAATCTGACTTTCATAAGTAATATCCTGCTCTAAAAAGATACTTTCTCTTTGGATTCCTGTAACTTCAGACTTTTTGGAGACCTCTTTTCTGGTTTTCTTAATTAATTACTTTTTTGGGCCTCGCTTGGATGAGACTGGAAATTCCTGCCTGACGTTGAGGAAGATTTCCATTTTTAGAACTTCACCTGCCTTGATTTTGTGGTGGGCAATGTGGTAGAATTCTGGCCTAGATCTCTGCACTTGTTTTCTTAACCATTATGCCAGGGTGTGACTTTCCTCCTCACAAAGTTGAGAAAAATGTTCTCTTTTTAGCCTTCTAAAACTAACTGCTTCGAGCAGAGCTGTGAGAGCTGTCTTCTCTCTCACTACCTATCTCCAATTGTATACATCCAACTAAAACTAAACTCAAACAGCCTCCCTACCCTAAAGGTGCTTCCAGCTGCTAAATAATGACTTTATGCTTTGGGAAACTTGTTTACTTTTCAAGCCACCAACCTTTCTAAACACAAAAGAGGCACAGTTTGAACTAAGCAAACCCCATACATACAATCACTTTGTCTAGCAGAAATCTAATTATGGATTTGCCCTTTCTTACACAGAAATAGGAAATTATTCATACTTAAACCTATACCTCATTTCTAATATTTAACAATACAAATATAGATGGGTTAAAAGTATCTCTGTTTTCCTGCCAACTGCCAGCATACTGTCATAAATGCAGGAGTGCTGCTCCTGTCTTTTGATATCAGCCATAGACAGTGGAAAGCTGGTGAGATGTTTGAAGGGGATACACTGTCTCAACTCTGCTCAAAAAAATGTCCTGTTGCAGTTTTTATAACATAATATAAAGGCCATATGAGGCTGCCATACATTCCAAGGATGAGGACATTATGACACCAGACAGTAACTCCTCATTCAGAGGAGGATATGCTGCATTGAGATGATTGAAATCACAATAAAAATGGTAAGGTGGACCCAAAATGGAGGACATTAGTCAAAGAGACTCAAATGAGTTAATCGCCATCTCCCTCCTGGAACCTGGTGACTATTCGCATATTAAGTGTACATGCCTCATTCTATGACCAGTTGCGCTGGAATCATAGGATCATGGAATCCCTACAGTGCAGAAATAAGCCATTTGGCCCATCGAGTCTGCACCAAGCACAAACCCACCTAGGTTCTAACCCTTAGTACCAAGAATTTTATCTTCTTGTCCCCCTGACACTAAAGGGTGATTTATCATGGCCAGTCCACCTGATCCATACATCTTTGGACTGTGGGAGGAAACCAAAACACCCGGAGGAAACCCACCCCATGGGGAGAATGGTAAGATTCCGCAGAGATAATGACCTGATGCTGGAATTGATACTGTAAGCCAGTAGTGATAACTGCTGTGCCATTGTGGAGTCTCAACTTCCCTTGGCCCTCTTCAGCCCAACCCTCTCAATATCCTCATCATAGTAGGAGACATGGAGTTTCTCTATCTCACGTTCTAGTAAAACAGCCCCCACTTTGACAGCCAGGATGAGTCAAGTTCAGCAA
Organism: Sphyrna mokarran; assembly: GCA_024679065.1. Classification (NCBI taxonomy): domain Eukaryota; kingdom Metazoa; phylum Chordata; class Chondrichthyes; order Carcharhiniformes; family Carcharhinidae; genus Sphyrna; species Sphyrna mokarran. The sequence goes on along the minus strand of JAGIQG010000012.1, from coordinate 49,201,321 downwards.
GGCACAATAATGCAAGAGACCCCCTAGGGAGAATATCGGAGAACACTGCTCGACTGGATATACATCTAAAATGTATATCCAGCAAAACAAATATTGTATGAAACTGCTTCCAAGCTAAAGATCCTCCAAAATACATCTACCAAGTAAAAATCTCACATTAACTGAGGTTAGTGTAATATTGTCAGGGGAGGTCTGACTCAAGACAGCCCAAACATGTACTTATCTCAAAGCTTGGCCAGATCACTGCTTACTCAGGAGCTAAATAAAATGTTTCAATGACAACCTCAAAGCTTTCGTGAACAGGAACATATGGAAAGCAGATGCTCACTTATAACCAAAACCAACATCATCAAAACGGATGTCAGAATCTTCCAATCAATAAAAACAAGCAGTGAAAGAGAACAAAGGGAAGGAAAGAAAGAACAGTTATTTGAGCCAATAATCTGCCACCACCTTGACCAGTGAATAACCAATGCCCCCACTGTAGGAGGGTAAAATGATGCTCACAATGTAAATGTGGACACACAACCAACACTGACGTCTCACCTCATCTCAGCCATCCACAAGGACAAATCATCCCTCACAGTTGCTGATGGCCACATTAGAGATTTGTCATGGGTGACCATTTCCTCTTCAAGCACTATTTCAAAGAACTTGCATTTGTAAAGTGCTTTTCACAATGTTCCACAGTGCTGTTTAGTGCAATACTGCACTGTGGCAGGAATTACGGCAGTAAAGTAGATATTGATCAGTTGATAAGTAAATCAGCTTGAATTAACTTTCCTGTCAGAATTTAGTCAGAGGGATTAGTCAATGGGATTTTTATAATAATGAAGGATATTTTTATGTCAATGATAAAATGCTGAAATAAAGTTAAAAGTAGAAGTTTAATTATTGGTCTGTGAAATCCCTTACTTGCCACACTCCGGACCTGCTAGCATGGTTGATGTACCTAATCAGCACATCTTAACATGCTGACGATTCTTTATTTATATTTATTTGATTATGCTTTCAATGCTTTTCATATTTCTGATCATATTATTACACTCTTACATCATTACCAATCCATGCAAAAAAAAGTTGTGTCCATGGGGAAAAGACGCGAGCAGAGACTGATTATATTTGTACATGGAATTCCTATGCTCAGTGTTTATTACTAACTCTTCTCTGACTAGCCACCCATATAATTTCCATCGATTGTCCTGCCATTGTTTGATAATCTACATTTAGCATCTTTAGCCATGGGCTCAGATTAGCATTCAATAATATTGTACTTAAATATTAGCTGCCTTCTTCAGATTGAATACTGCTGTTTCAGCGAGACATAAATTTACAGTTGCTAAATCCCACATTACTTGAAAATTGACTGGAGGTGCATAAATCCATACCTAATCTGAACACGATTCTACCATAGTCTAGAATTATAGAGGTAGAATTAGTTCTTGGACCAGTTTAATTTCTTCTGATCTTTGGGCCTCTATCTTCAGGCAAAGAGATCATTCCTGTGGCCATTCAATGCCCAAGAATGGACCCAGATGAATTTCTTAACTAAATGGTGGTAAGATTACTATAATAGAAGCTTTGTAATACATAATGATAGTGGCCCCCAGAGATGTTATGGAAATTGGCAGATTCTTAACTTGTGATATAGTGCAGTAATATATTAACAGTGGAAATGGTGATATGGAGATTTGTGCCTTGACAAAATGCAAATCACAGCAGAAGCTCATACAATATGGTGATAACATGCAAAATGTTTTGACTTGCGAAAATTCTGCTAGATCATTTAGATGATGGATCATACAAATGGCCATATTGAAGCACTTATTGCATATAAATAAAAGGAAAGGTAAAAGATACCTTGATGAAATAATACTGTCTGCTGCCAAACTACTTATATTCAACAGGACTCATACTCATAGACACTGAAGATTGCTGGAACTGAACTCCAATAGATCTATCATCAATTATAAACTTTATCTTGATTAGTAAATACAATCCACAAACTGGTAAAGTTTTTATCTTCTTTGAATCTGTTGGAAAATTATAAGCACAGATATAAGCAATGACATTTTTTTAACAAATATCCCAATGAAACAGTATGCTGGAATTTTACTTTCACTGACAGAAAGACTTTCAGAACTCATTAGCAACTGCTATGCGTACAACATGCAGGTTATTAATGAACATACTAATACAATATCCTCCAGTGGAATTAAAGACTTTCCAGAGAAAATAAAGAAGTACAACTTTATTCTTTTTATATTTTACTTTGCTAAATATTCTGACATGCTTGTATTTGTTTTCTGATATAACAGTCCATGAAACCAAAAGTACTTTTTCTTCTTACTGTTAGAATTCTCATCCTCGTTCCCATATCCCTCCAAGGACTCAGCCTTCCCTATCTTTGTAATTTCTCCCAAAAGCAAAACCTGCAAGATATCTTCACTACTTTGACTCTGACCTCCTGTGCATTACCAATTATAATTATTCCACCATTGATGGCCATGCCTTCAGTTGCCTAGACCCCAAGCTCTAGAATTGGCTCCCTATAATTGTCTCTCTCAATCCTTCTTTAAGAAAATTCTTAAAATATACATTTTGACTCAGCTTTTGATCAACTTATGTGTCATAATTTGATTTATAATGTTCTTGTAAAACATCTTGGGGTATTTCATTGTGTTAAAGGCAGCACATAATACATGCTTTGCCATTGAATAGGATTCAGGAGTAGGGAGATGGGGGCAGGTGGTTCTGGAAGTGCTAAGGGTTTGCAGTCAGACCTGGTGCAGGTTGGGAGACTCAAACAGAGATTTAAAAAAATTCTTCAGAAGGCCTTTTTGAGAAATTTGAGAGATAGGTCATAAATGGTGAAGTCCATGTGATGTGACGGAAACATGCTTGTCAGATGAATGTCACAGCTGTGAATATTATCCAACTGTTAGCTGACCCTGGAATTGATGGCCCTTCATGGGTTACTAGTGTGGGAGAAATGTTATTGTTATTGCCTAATATAATATAACCCAATATAATGTGGATAAACATGAAGTTATCCACTTTGGGGGCAAAAGCAAGAAGAAAGATTATTATCTAAATGGCTATAGACTAAGAGAAGACAATGTATAATGAGGCCTGAAATTAAGCATGCAGGTGCAGCAGATACATACAAGAAACAATACCTTTCATTGTATATTAATATGTGTGACAACGACAAATCAAGTCAACTCAAATCAAATTATAAATGGGCACAAGGTGAGAGGAGGAAAGTTTAAGGGAGATGTGCAGGGTAAGTTTTTTATGCAGAGAGTGGTGGGTGCCTGGAACACAATGCCAGAGGAGATGTTAGAAACAGGCACATTATTAACATTTAAGAGACGTTTGGATATGTATGTGAATAGGGAAAGAATACAGGCTTATGAACCCAGTAAGAATAGAAGGTTTGTTTTTTAGTTTAGTTTGGGCATCATAGTCGGCACAGGTTTGAAGGGCTGAAGGGCCTGTTCCTGTGCTGTACTTTTCTTTGTTCTTGCGGTTCACCAACTTGATTCCTGGGATGAAGAGGTTGTCTTATAAGGAAAGGTTAAGAAGACTGGGCCTCTACTCATTCAAATTTGGAAGAATGAAAGATGTTACTATTGAAACATATATGATTCTGAAGAGACTTTTCAAGGTAAATGCTAAGAGGGTGTTTGGCTTGTAGGGGAATCTAGAATTAGGATGCAGAGTTCCAAACTAAGGCAGCTTCCATTTAAGGCCAAGATGAGGTAGAATTTATTCTCCCAGAGTGTTGTTAGTTGTTCAAATTCACTACCCCAAAGGACAGTTGGTTTCTTAAAAGCTAAATTTGACAGACTTTTGATTTACAAGGGCATAACAAAATTATGGGACACAGGCAGGAAAGTGGAATTAGAACATAAGGATTTCAGCATTAACTTATTGAATTGTCTGTCAACCTTGAGGGGCCATGGTCTCCTACTCCAATTTATGTTCTGAATAACATTAGAAAAGTTTGTTCCAAAGCAGTTGCAAAGACTTTGGTGAGTTCCTAATTAACACCTCCTGATATTTCCCTCCATCATCTCTGCTGAGTTCATCAGCTTTCCCACAATGACTTGCCTATCGTGCATCTCCACTCACTCACCCACCTCTTCCCCTATTGCCTGCTACCTTCTTTCCAGTTGCCAAGCACCCTCCTTTGCAGATGTTGCTTGCTGTCATGGCTTTTTAGCACCTTTGCTGACAGCTGACCCAAGTTTGAACTGTCTCCAAATATCCAAATTGTTTTGGATGTTTGGAGACATCCCAACAGTGAGTTGGAGTGATTCACAGTCACTGGCAATTTATTGATGGGTCTGACATTCAGCCAAAATTGGTGTTTACTCACAGTGACCCTCCTACTTCAAGCTCTAAAATTAGCCAACAGGACTTTCCATTTCCATATAGCTTTATATAGCTTTAAATTGAGGGGTGATAGTTATAGGACGGATGTCAGAGATAGGTTCTTTACTCAGAGGGTGGTAAAGGTGTGGAATGTCCTGCCTGCAGCAGTTGTGGACTCGCCAACTTTAGGGGCAATGGATAGGCATAAAGACAATATTTGAAATAGTTTAGGTTAGAGGGTCATAGGTTAGAAGATCATTGATTGGTGCAACATCGAGGGCTGAAGGGTCTGTACTGCGCTGTAATGTTCTATGTTCTATATCTTTTCAATTCATTTTGCTGAAAAATAAAAAAGAAAATTGAAGCATTTTATTTTGCACTTATCAGGACAATTGTAAGAATACCAACGCCAGGGGAAAAAAGAAGACAATTTATGCTGTGTGAGGAGAAAGTGCAAATTGATTGGCAAATAGATTCTGATGGGTTGAGATGTTGTCATGAAGAATGCACCAGGTGCTTAACTGTTAACTGCCAAGTGCTGTATGAAATTTAAACTAGGCCATTTAACCTTCATTGGTCAAGGTTTTACCCTGAAAAGTGAGTCAGTGAATGGCTGTCACTTACTTATTTTAGCTGAAACCATCATAGTGTGTATAAACATTCTTTCAATGCGTAAAGGCAGAATTTTATTTTCTTAAATTCATTTTATTCTATTTAATGGTCATTGTTATCTAAATGGAATGGGACATGCCCTTAGAAAGTATATACAGAAATGCATTAAAGAGTCGAGCAGATAATATTCAATGTTTTTCTACATTCAGAGTACAAATCCTGAATGAAATTGAAGCTGATTTACATTTAGAGACAAATTTGGTCTCCTATTCAAAGCTATAGTTTATCCTTTTTCACAGGCAACCAAATGAATTATGCAACTATTCCATGGTTCATAATAGATTTGCACAGAGGGCTGCAGTATATACAATCATATAACACTTTGACATAAAAAATTAAACAGATGTAATCCTGACAAAAGGCCTGTCCAATCACTGTCCAAATATGAAAGGGATGATGATTTTTGAGAAAATTAACCTTTCAGTACTCCAAGCATCTGAGCTGTTGATTTCTCTCTTGGTAATACCTCATTCAAAGAAACACACATAAATCTATGAATAAATCAGAATTTGGCAGTCAGAGCTGAATATAAGGAGGACGCATGTTGCATGATCCCGTAGGATACAAAATCAGAAACTTCAAGGTATTTGCTATTTTGGCATTGTGAGAATAAAGTATTTTTCCCCCATACGTGATTCTATTGACACATTCAGAAGTTTTTATGAAAACAAACTTTATTTAACAAGCATTTTAGCTATAACAAATGAATTAGCTGAACATTCACCAATTGAACAATACTTAAACGGGGCAGGATTTAGTTCTTAACTGCTAATCTATCCCTATGAGTTCCAATTCAAGCAATATTCCTCTTACAGTCTTAAAACCCCTCTGTAAAATCAGTTATTTGGCTCAGGCTCAGCTTTTACTTGTTAACTAGGGCCTTTTGAATATCTCTGCAGAGAGAGAGAGAGAGACTGAAACACACCTATCTTCCCACAACCCCAATAGCAACCTTCAGAAAGAGAGAGAGAGAGAGAGAGAGAGAAAGAAACCTCTCGCTGCTTTCAGGACCAGACAGAAAACTGATTGTTTTAAAGTAAAAGAGAATCTGTGTATCTTCTGCGAGCTTAAAACAGAGAACAAGAGCAAAGAAAATTACGACACAGGAACGGGCCATTCGGCCCTCCAAGCCTACACTGACCATGCTGCCAAACTTAACTAAAACCCCCTACCCTTCCGAAGACCATATCCCTCTATTCCCATCCGATTCATGTATTTGTCAAAATGCCCTTTAAAAGTCACTATCGTATCCGCTTCCACTACCTCCTTTGGCAATGGGTTCCAGGCACACACTACTCTCTGTATAAAAAATCTGCTTCATACATCTCCTTTAAACCTTGCCCCTCACACCTTAAACTTGTGCCCCCAAGTAATTGATTCTTCCATCCTAGGAAAAAGCTTCTGACTATCCATTCTGTCTATGCCTCTCATAATCTTGTAGAATTCTATCAGTTCGCCCCTCAGCCTCCGCTGTTCCAGTGAGAACGAACCAAGTTTCTCCAACATCTCCTTATAGCTAATGCCCTCTATCCAGGCAATATGCTGGTACATATTTTCTGTACCTCCTCCAAAGCCTCTATATCTTTCTGGTAAAATGGTGACCAGAATTGAACATTATATTCTAAGTGTGGCCTAATTAAGATTCTATAAACCTGCACCGATGACTTGCCAACTTTTAAACTCAATGCCCTGGCTGATGAAGGGAAGCATGCTGTATGCATTCTTGACTCTCTTTTCCAGCTGCATTGCCACTTTCAGTGACCTGTGTACCTGTACGCCCAGATCCCTATACTTATCAAGACTCTTAAGTATTCTGCCATTTACTGTATATTTCTTATCTATATTAGATCTCACAAAATGCATTATTACACATTTGTCTGGATTAAACTCCAACTGCCACCTCTTCACCCAAGTGTCCAACTGATCTGTATCCTGTTGTATCCTCTGATGGTCCTCATTGCTACCTGCAAATCTTTGTGTTGTCCACAAGCTTACTAATCAAACTAGTTACATTTTCCTCCAAATTATTCATACATATTACAAACACCAAAGGTCCCAGCATTGATCTCTGAGGAACACCACTTGCCACAGTTCTCCACTCAGAAATGCACTCTTCCACTGCTATCTTCTGTCTTTGACTGATCCAGTTTTGTATCCACCTTGCTAACTCACCTCTGATCCCATGTGACTTCACCTTCTGCACTAGTTTGCCATGAGGGACCTTGCCAAAGGCCTTACTGAAGTCCATATAGGCAACATCCACTTCCTTACCCTCATCAATCATCTTCGTCACTTCGTCGAAAAACTCAATCAAGTTTGTGAGACACGATCTCCCTTTCACAAAACCATGTTGCCTTTCACTAATACGTCTAATTATTTCCAACTGGGAATAAATCCCATCTCGAAGAATCATCTCCAATAATTTCTCTATCACTGATGTAAAACTCACCGGCCTGTAATTACCTGGATTATTTTTGCTACTCTGCTTAAACAAAGGAACAACATTGCCTATTCTCCAGTCCTCTGGGACCTCCCCTGTAGTCAGTGAGGATACAAAGATTTCTCTCAAGGATTAGCTCCCACCACTGGCACATGATTCTGTCTCTTTTCAATCAACCTAATCAAGTCCTACTCAGAAATCCCAAGATAAACCTAAGTAAACAAAAATGCATTAACACTGTTTAGACATACACACCATTAGCTAAAATCAGTCATTAGCCTGCATTCTCAACATTTGAGCTGCCCATTGCCCAGATAAATCAGCACTGTATAAAATACAGCCAATTTTTAAACATACCACTTAAAAAAAACAAGATAAAAATACATTTCTTAAAGGCACAGCATCATCACAAAGTTCACACAAGGTGATGTCGCTGAACAGGGGGTGGGGATGTTCTCATTCTGAGATCCCATAGCACAAATCCCATTATAGCCTTCTCGTGAGAGTAAGCAGCGATAATGGGATTTGTGGCTGCGGTGAAAGGGGGTGTTTTTTTAAGTGACTAGAGCCACATAATGTGGACAGTAAAATTGGATGGGGAATGCACCTCATTATTCCCAGGTTGAGTCCAATGAATTTTACCCCAAACACACTTAAATTAAGCTTAGTGTCTCATCATCCAATATTTAAAATTCCCCTGAATAAGTCTATTTTTTTAACAAAGGGAACAATGTTCAGCTCAGCTAATCCAGCATGTACTGTGCCATTTGGCATATGTAATTGACTGGGCAATATTGATTAGTGCAAAAAAGAAACAGAACAATGTAGGTGGAATACCAAGATGTTCCATATTGATTTCCTTTTCACATATAGTATTGTATAATGTCAGATAAGGACTTCTTATTGAAAGTGCTGAGAGGGCCTTTTATTGTTCCTTCTCATAGGAGTCACCACAATAATTGGTCCACATTGCAGCTTATAAAAACTGATCTGGTCTTAGGCTTAGAGCAGAGTCATACAGGTTTAGCAGAGTAACAGGCTCTTCTTCCCAACTTATCTTCCAGTTTTTACTATTAAAAGTGGATTCATTTTAATTTAATTAATTTATAATTTTTTTATCAGCAAGAAATTCTTTACATATATTTTTCCATTGGAAAATATATTTTTGAAACATAGCTGCACTGTTGATTGCAGCTGCTAAGAGTCTAAGTAGTTTCCTGAGTGTTATCATTTATTCTGGGAATAGCTGTTAATTCAGAGAATTGACTGCAAATAATTAATTTCACTCTAAAGTGGGAATGTTCCAAAATTTTTAAATATTAACGAGTAAAAAAAGTTTTCTTTATCGTTTTCTTGCTGATCACTTCTTTATTTTCTTCTTTTGAGAAGCTCAGTTTTTCTTAAATATTCAACAAGTTGATCTTGCTCTATACTCTAGCCATGATTATAATACTACATTCTACTTTCTGTCCTTTCCTCCTCTATGTGCAGTATCTTTTGTTCGTTTAGCACACATGAAACAATACTATATACTAATACACGTAACAATAATAAATCAAATTTAAAAAATCAAATCAAAATAAGAAGCTCAACACCATCCAAGACAAAATAACTCGTTTGATTGGTACCTCATTCAGAAATATCCACTCCACACACCATTGATGCACAATAGCAACAGTGTGTACTATTTACAAGATGCACTGTAGGAGCTCATCAAGGTTCCACAGACAACACTTTCCAAATCCATGAGCACTATCATCCAGAAAGACAAGGCCAGCAGATACACAGATCACTTGATAGCTCCCCTCCAAGCTACTCAACATTATGACTTGGAAGTTTATCATCATTACATCATTGTTGCCGGGTTAAAAACCTGGAACTCAATCCCTGGCAGTACCACGTTACCCCTCCATGTTACATCACATGTACTGCAGAGATTCAACAAGACAACCCACCATCACCTTCTCAAGAGTAATTAGGTATGGGCGATAAATATTGGCTTAGACAGCAACACCCGCATCCCATAAGTGAATATTATAAACAAAATCTGTGTTGAACATTCAAAGATTTTTTTTCTAATTTCCAGTTTTTCATTTTGCTTTTTCTGGTCTCAATTGTATTTTGAATTTCTAAGTTCTAAGTGTATATTTTTTGGGATGAGTGTAACATTTCCACAGATCAATATTACTGGCAAACAGACTTGTTCTTTTAAAACAGATTTGTGATTTCATTAATAAATGATAACATTGGAAATCTCACAGGTTAATTTGCAATACCATAATCACACAAAGACATGGGAAGCCTTTCCTTGTAACATGATCTTTTGCTTTTTACTTTGCATTTTTAAATTGTTTGTTTTCCTTTTAGATTATTATTTTCAGGTCATTTTCCTTCTCTTCCTGCTTCAGCGCTAATGTTTGAGGTTTACTATTTTTATTTGTGTTTTATTGATTTTCTTCCTTGCATTTTTTTTATCCCCATTCATTCCTAGATCTTATTAAGTTAACTTTAAATTAAACCAAATGAAAACAAGTGTAGTGGTTTATGTCTTAAAGTGCATTTTGATCCACTAATTACTGAGAAAACTGTCAAAACAGTCCAACTTTCTGAATTATAGGAGCAAGCTTTCATCTTCCTTTTATAATGAATGGATAATCGAGCTGATTTCCATTACTTAAACAGCCAGGGAAAGCTTAGTAATCAGGCATTATGAAGAGGAAAAGAATGGGATGCAAATTCCATATATCTCTACCTCCTTTCTTTGGAGGTGGAGAGCAGGAACTGGTTTGCTACTGGAGGCAATGGCCAAGTGGTATTATCGCCAAACTATTAATTCAGAAATTCAGCTAATGCTCAGGGGACCCAGGTTTGAATCTAGCCATGGCAGATGGTAGAATCTGAATTCAATAACTTAAAAAAATCTGGAATTAAAAATCTACTCATGACCATTGTCAATTAGTTCACTAATGTCCTTTCGTGAAGGAAATCTACATGTGCTTCCAGAGCCCACAGCAATGTGGTTGACTCTCAGCTGGTCAAGAGCAATTAGAGATGGGCTAGTCAGCCAGCTATGCCCATGTCCCATGAATAAACTTAAAAAACAACAGTAGTGCAGCACCAAGGCAGAAAGCTTTGTATACTGACCTCAAAGTGCCATTTGAGGACATTATTGTGCATGCTACTCTTTCAGCAACTGTTTTTAATGCCAATATGCTTTCCCAGTGATGTGATTGGAAAGACTGGTGGAATGCCGGTGGGCAAATGTTTTAATGAGCATAGTTAAGGTGCAAAGCTGGGTCTTTAGCAGAGTAAAAATCTTTTAAGAAAGCAGTTTAGTTTGTAGCTGAAGCCTGGTTGATGTTGGAAGGATTTTGTAGATTTCAAGAACTCTATTTCTCCCAGAAAGTGCCAAGATTGTTAACAAATGTTAAAGCAAGTATACCTGGATTTGTTAACTATATTTATTTAAAATTGGACTTGATTTATGCATGAATTGGACTTATTTAGAATTGGGATAGTCATAAAGTAGAATGTAAAGTCACTTCCTTTCATTTATAACTATTGTTCAATTATTAACGGTTAAGCTGATTCATTTGTTAGAGTTAGATTTAAACTGTGTTATTAAATAATGTTTCTTTCACTATAAAAGATCATTCTGTTATCATAATTTCTGGAAAGATGTACTTTTCCTTACATGTATGGCAAAATAGAAAAATTGTTGGAGTTTGGACTGGCTTCTTAATATAACTTGGGCTTCCAGTCTGGGACTCCAACACAAGGCAGTCTGATCCCTGATTGTTTGAAATTGGGATATATTTGGGTTGGGCTTAGAGATGCTCCATGGTTAATAGTGTTTTAGGAGCTCGGTTCTGTATGACATAGTTTATATTTCAAAAGGTGCCAGCTTCAGGTTAGAAACAGTGATGGCTGGAATTTTCCTGCCCCGATCTGGCAGATTCTTCCAGGGCTGAGATAGTTTGCCATTGGCTGCTGGCAGGATCTTCCAGTCCCACCAAAGTCATTGGCAATTTGCACGTCTTGCCCATCCACCAATTGGAAACCTGTTTCAGCGGACCCAGAATATCCCACCGGTGGGAAGAGCCGGAAAATCCTGCCTAAAGGTACGTGGCTTGTTCAGTTGTCCCCTCTTTCCTGTTTCAGCCAATCTCAAGCAACATTCTTTGAATGAGTCCAGAGAATTAGTGAACCAATTTGTACAGAATTTCACATCAATTGCACTATAATACTAAAAGCATCTCATTTTCAGAGAGTGGGTACAGACTTGATGGGTCAGATGGCCTCTTTCTACACTGCAAAGATTCCATGATTCAATCGTATCTCATTTATGCCAAAAAGTCAGTTGATTAAACATGGGCAGGATTCTCCAGCCATTCATGCCAGTGGGCTTCTGGTATCGTTATCATTATCGGAGATTTGGCAAAATGCCAATTTCTCTATCCGCTCTGGCAGTGGTAATGGAGAAGAACAGCTGGAGAATTCCAGCCCATACATTGAATTTAGTTGCTGTATTTTAAAACTAAAATTGCCAATAGTTTCATAAAAATAATTTTAATTTGGATTTATATAATGAATAACTAATATTCATGTATTTTCGTGTTACTATAATATTAAAGCACATTTCCTTGTTTTCTCTAAATTCAAATATTGAACTTTAATCTTCAGAGCAGCTTTGTGTAGTCTCATCAAACAAGAACTTCTAACGTGACAAAATAACTTATGGAGTCATGCTGTTGATTTCTGCAGGAAAGATTCATCTTTTTTGACTGAATCTGTTTAAAATAAATTGAGATTTTAACATTGCTGAGCTTAACAAAAACGAATAATGTGTCGATAAGAACCAAATATTCAAGAGCCTGACAAATATCAGTTAACATTCTGGGTTGATTGTTTGGCGAACTGCAAATATGATTGCATTAATCTGTTTGGAAATTGCAACATGAAGAACACAAGGCTTTTAAAATATGAACATATGAATGAGGAGCAGGAGGAGGCCATTCAGCCCCACGAGCCTGCTCAGCCATTCAATAAGATCATGGCTTCAAAGCAAACAATTCAGAATATGATATCAACTGCACATTTTGGATGGTTCTGACTACCTTACAGTAATGGTTACCAAGAAAAAAAATTACCACTTAGAGCTTCTGGGTAATTATTGTACTGAATACCCAACTAAGACTCTCCCCTGCCTCAGTGACCCTCCTATAAACCTTCCTGAAAATATCCTATCCCCCACTGGCTATTCCCTCAATGGCTTTCATTGACCATCTTCCACTAACTGCCTGGCCTTTGCTGACCTCCCAAGTTGCACACTCCATGGATCACCTGACCCCCAACTGGCCACTCAAGTCACAGCCCAAAGTGACTATCTGATCCCAGTGACCACCCCCACTGACAACCTGACACCCCATTGATCTCTCACCACTGACCAGATCCCTGTTCACTTGACCCCACCATCGACCATTTGACCCCCATCCTGACCATCTGGCATCCCACTAGCTGACTCCCGTGACCCTCAATTGTATCAATCTCTGTTACAAACATTCCTTCTCTCTGGCTTTTCAAAGTGGCTGGACCTGTAAATCTACCCGCTTTGGGTTTGATGTTGGGGGAGTGATAGCTGTCACAGAAACAAACTACACTGGCATCTCAGTTAATGGGAGGGGTCAGGGTCGGGATGGGATGGTAACTGGTGTCAATTCTGAGGAGTGGGAAGGCATGTGGATTGTGATTGGGTCCAGGGTAAATTGGGGAGGGTCAGATATGACAAATGGAAGAAGAATGGTGATATTGGGTGAGTGAAGTGTGATAGGAAAGAATAGTGGAGTGAATATAAAAATTAAACTGCATCATTTTTTGAGTAACAACAATGCGTTGTATTTGAGATAAAACTGTGATATTCAAAGTAGGAAAAGAGTCTCTTTTAGGTGTGTGGAATTCAAGATCAGCATTCCTGGCCAACTAAAGGGACATCTTTATAATTGTGAGGCATCTGGAGTGCAATCATGCTCAGTTGTGTTCTCTTGTCTGGTGAAGCACACACGATAGCAAATTTGTGCTGGACTCATGGGTCTCTTATGATCGAGATCCCAGCACGATGTGGAGCTGACCTCTGTTCAGTGCCACTTGTTATTGGCTGCAGCAAGTGGGAGGTGGATGCCTCCAAGGAGCAGAAAATTCCAAACTCACATCCTCAATCCTCCTGGGTGAATGGTCGTGCCTGACAAGGGTTCATGTGGCTAATGTTTACATGCTACCGATAGCCTCTCTAGAAAATATTGAGGGTAGTGGAAGCAAGGTGAATAAAGTCTGAGGGAAGTTTTTTGCAAGTAGACAAAGAACAATGTCACCATGAGTGTTCATGGATCATCAGGAAGAACATCCATCTCTAGTCTCCAGAATGTCCTTTACCTGAAAGGAGTGGGGTTGGGTGCAATGTTGAGATGCAAGAAAGGCATTGGACTTAGCACTGGCTTAGTGGCTCTGAGATTAAGGTAGATCTATAAATACGATTACTATGTTTATTACTTCAATTTGTTCACAGATCCTCTGTGGCTTGGATGGTGTAGACCTTTTTGCCTTTTTACTGGCTTTCATCCAGATAAGGAAAAGGAGGACTTGCTGCAGATTGACACAGGGCCAGGAGGAACATGAGGGAGCAGGTTTTTTATTTCAGTTGGCAGGATGACTAGTTAGTGATGCAGAGTGATGCCAACATCATCTTTACAATGGTCTAAGACAGTTACATAAAGGAATTACTAAACACACCACAGTTTATGTAGAAATTACCCTTTTTGATCTAAAGTACATTTACAAACTTAGAACTTTTTCAGGACTTCTGTCTTCCCAGACAACATCAAATTCAATACATCTATAATTAAAGGACAGCTTATAGTTACTACACTGAATATGGTTGAGTTGTTATTCTGGGGGGCGTATCTTCTTGGTTTAGCAAAGATATAGTTGTATTTGCATCCACAGAAGTTTCTGCACTCTTGCTTCAGGTCTGCCCTGAAACTAGCTTACAGGCTACGAGATGGAAATTATCTCCTTTATTCTGCAAAAGGTTGGCGTTATTCTTTGAAGGCTCTCTCTGTATGCTTGCTGCCTGTCCCCTCACCAATTTCTGCGGTTCTGAAAGATTAATGTACGTTGCCTCCCCTTGAGGGTTTCAATCATATAACGTGATTTTACTTGTGTTTTCCATTATCAGGACAATGTCAGTTTACAACTGCCAATCACGTTATTGGGACTCAAATCCTGTGAAATACCTTTTGAAATGCTGGTGGCTTGTAAATTGTTAATTTTGTCATGTTTCACGTTGAGTTGGTCTTAGTTAGCCGGCCAACGTGAAATCATGTTGCAAACCAAATTCTCTTGACAGGTGTTTAAGTTCAGGGCAGTGAGACAGCCATAATGTTTCTTGTCATGCTGGCCATATCCATATGACTTCTTTTCTCCTAGTTTCTGTCTCATTCTCCATGATTTTTTTTCTCTATTTCTCTTTCACTGCTGCCACTGTATTGCTTGCAACATACTTTATATCAATGTGCTAATTTTTCAAAGATCTAGGATATACAAGAATGTCAAAGGCATCTAAGATGGAGCAGAAGACTTACTGGAGAAGTTATATTGCAGTGTAATTAATGGATAGCCCTTCCGATGTTGCCTGCTTTAACACTACCAAAAATGGCACACATTGATATTAAGAACCAAAAAAAGCAAGGTTCCAATGTATACATAAATCACAATGTTAAAATAATAGTCGACTTGAACTATTGTGATTATTACTTGTGAGCAGAGTCGGTGTTGATTGTGCAGCTGAACTGTCACGAACTGAGCTAAATATTCCAGGAAGTACAGCAGATTTGCCGTTGTTATTTTCCCTTTGCCGCAGATTTGTTGAGAATTTAATTACATTGATCATTGAAATGATGCTTTGCCATGGACATGAGTAGTAGGCAAGTAATAGCACCTTGCATCTGTGCGGAGATGTGTTAATGACTGGCTGGTCTCCCATGTCACTCAAGGATAAATGCAATCTGTCCTTGACTCCTGTATCTTCTATGGTGGAGGACACTGACTGCTTGGCTGGATTACATTGAAAGATGGGGGCCATCTGTTCCTTAGGTGGGGTTGGGCAAGCTAAAATGGTGCTGCAGGCAACTAGTGGACGATTGAATGTTCTTTTGCCTTTTCAAGAGAAGGAAATCCATAACTTGGTTGAACAAACATGGACAGACAGTGCCACTCCAAGCTTAATGATCCTCGCTCATGAGATGGATGACATGAAACTTGAGTGCTGCTGCGTATTTTGTCCCACTAGTTGTAGAAAGGCAGTGTTTCTTGTAAAGGTTAAGTGCATGAAAGAGTTGGAGAGTATAAACATTGTAGTGCTGTCTTATCTGGAATGAAAACCTCAAAGCCAGAGTCCTCATTAATCTTCCAAAGAGGATGGCACCATGATGGAGTTCTCCATTGTCTTATCTGCCCACCTAGCTTGCACAGTGCGCATGCGATAATTGATATAACTGACATGTTATGTTCCTCCCCCAGGCTCTCCATCCCTGTCCAGGACATGAGCAGTCACTCTTGGCCCAGGAGCACCTGTCAGATGCATTGCTTTGCACCCTGTCTTGGAACCAGGCACTAGCCCAGATACAAGCAATCTGCTGGCATTAGATTTTTGGTTCCAATGGAAGTGCACAATTGTGAGGACAGAGTATACTCATAGGTGGAGCTTGAAAAGGCACAGAGTGTCCAGGGTGAGGACTGCTGGTGTCCAAGGAACATCCTATGCCTGAGGTAGATGATGAACCTCTGGAGTTGTCCATCAGGTGTCAAATGCTGGATGTCCAGTGTAATGTGACATCAGCAAACTCTCAAATAAACTGAAAGTTCTTGTGCTCTGTAAATCTTTTACCTCAGTTCAGATGACAATTTGATAAAAATGTTCTGCTGACCTGTCTGTTTTCCCTCTGTAATGAGCACAAACAGGCAATGTGAAATCAGAGTCAGCTATTAAATGGCCTAGTTGGCCTTTTAAGTGTCAGCAGGTGTGGTTTCAACTCACACAAACGTTTACTGACCTCAATATTGGATGTGTGTACAATGACATCAAGATGTACCCCTGACATCATTTCACTTAATTTTAACCTGCGTTCAGGTCAGGCACTCACCCAACTTGAGAACATAAAAGTCAGCCACTATTGGATTTGCGCCTGTACCTGTGGGAGTCCGCGCATTCTCCCCGTGCTTGCGTGGGTTTTCTCCAGGTGCTCTGGTTTCCTCCCACATCCTAAAGATGTGCTCTTAGGCAAATTGGCAGAATAAATTCTCCCTAAATTGTCTCAAATTTGGTTCCAATGCATAGATTTATAAACATAGACAGGGATCATGGGTAAAAGTGGGATCATCGAGGTAGCAGCACGGGCTCATTGGGCCGAAGGGCCTGTTTCCTGTGCTGTTATGTTCTTTGTTCTTTGTATTCTCTCTGTCTGTATGAACTGTTAGGAATCAGTGAGTGAAGAGAAGATACAGGTAGAGATAGTGAAAGAAACAGGATTTTGAGGCTGAATTTTCCTGTGAGTATCAGGATCCTGAAATCATAACTGTTTGCAGATCCTGAGCCCACGCTTGGCCTCAACATGCCTTCATTAGAGATTTTACATGGGACAATCTCCAAATTGACCAGCACAGCATTTGCTGTCCAATTACAGATGGTACATGAATGATTATCACACGATGGGGGAACTCAATGAGCAGCTGTGCTGCACTGGACATCCGGCAACCCTAAAAGGGAGAAGGGGACATTGGACACTGGGCAGCCCCATTAGGAGAGGAGGACACTGGAGAGGTGGGTGTTGCAGGTACAAGTAGTGAGCAGAGATAGTGTCAAAATGAAAAGTGTTTTCAGATATCTGGCATTGATCTTGTTTAAGTAAAGGCCCAGGGATATTAGGATCAGAGAAGAACTCTTGCAACTTTGTCAGTGGGTGTTTGAAAGGAATCTCCAAAGGCTCTGCCACTAGGAGCTTGTCTGCATGCTGTTTCTAAGTTCCTGCTAGTGGAGACTGTAAGACATTTCAGTCAGCCTGGGATAATGGTCTTTGAATGAGGCCTGCCTGATTATGCCTCCTTCTGACGAAGGAGCAGTGAGCATTCTGAAAGCTAGTGGCTTTTGCTGTTAGACTTTAACTTGGTGTTGTGAGACTTCTTGCTGTGCTTATTCCAATCCAACGCCAGTATCTCCACATCATGGTTCTGTGGAGACGGCACTAGCAGTTCAGCCCTGGAAAAGTTGACCAGAGGCAGAGCAGCATTGTGGAGTCAGCCCCCTGGATTTTCCATTGCTTTTCCTTCCCCTGTCTCCACAGGACCAGTAAATTTAGGTTCCCATAACGAGAAAAGCCCAGAAATAGCTGGAGGCTGTTTATTTGACCACGAGTAATAATTATACAGCAACATGAAATATCATAGCCAAATTAATGTGAGCAGTAACATGAGAGATTCACCAGTGTAGATTACAATTACCATTAGATGTCTGGCATTCCAAGATGTCACAATTTACATATTACAGATGTAAGAGTTAGAACTTCATAAACAATTTTCTAACTTCCAATTGACCTGAGACATTTACAAACATCTCTGAAAGAATAATTCCAATAATTCAAGAAATAGGGCTGGCTAGCAATGCCAGGCTCTAAGTTACTCAAATTTAATAAAAAGTACATTTGCTCTTTAATCACAAAAGAATGTATACTATATCTGGCATCCTGGTGGCTAAAACTCCATTCTGGAAATTTCTAAACAGCAACCAAAATGCTTGCAAACATTAGTTCACTAGTATACAATCGTGTTGAAATGTTACTCTTTATACTCCCTACGTTTCTGGTCTTGCTGTGTTAAATATAAGCAGAGTTATTCTGCTTTGCCTTTGTAACCCAGCCTTGCAGTCTACGAAAATGTAACAATGGGAGAATCTGAAAAAGTGAAGAAAGCAATAAAATGCTTTTATTTTAATGGAGAAAAATGAAGAGGAAATGGATGATGGTTAAAACATCTGACTAGCAGTGAATCTGCCTCAGAAGACATAGACATATTAAAAAGTTATGGCCAGTTTTACCATCCCGTCCACCACGGGAATCAGAGAAGGCAAGAGATGGACCATGGAGGGATCTCTTGGCCTCAGGCAAGATTTTATGGGTTTTGGGACGTGTGAGGCCATAAAATCCTGCTTTAAGTGTTTTTTTTGTTTTTTTTAATATACTATGAATGAAGTGATATATCCATTGCAGTGAGAGATTTGGTATTGCGAATTGAAAATGTTTCCATTTTTGTCACCTAGAGACAGCATTAGTCACATGCCAAACTCGATGCAGAGAGAAGGTTCTTTCAGTCTTTCCTAACAACATACTTGAACCCCAAACTTAAGGAAGCAACTTTTGATGCAATAATGTGAATTTTTCACCTTGCGTCAGCCCTTCTCAGTAAGATTTGCAAATCTTGCATTAGTTGATGCCATGTTATAAATAGTTTGCTACAATTGCCTCTCCCCTTATTTCAGTTGAATAAGGAAAAATCAAAATCATTTTAGAAAGAACCTGAAACAATCTTAATTAATTAATCAATCTAAAGGAAAAAAAATCATGGTTGAATGGCAGAGCAGATTCAACAACCAAGTGGCCTAATTCTGCTCCTGTATCTTATGGTCTTATGATTTTACAACAACATGTAAGTAACAATACATAACTGCGTCCCTTGCATTCCAAGAGAAAATTGTCAGAAACCATGAAACATGTGATAATCCCCCAGCCATGGGTTATAATTGTTTGTAACCCATTGCTTAATAAACTCTGCTAATTTAAGATCTCTTGATTTTAGTTATATCAGTGCGTGTGAATCGTCACTGCTGATTGTTCTTAAGGTTAAGACAAAACAAATATTGCCCTTGCTTGGAGTTTTGTGAATATGCTTAAAAGAAATCACAAGAACAGAAATGCATATTAGTAGATTGTATTAGTTACATCTGTAAACAGTTCATGCGTTGTAACTCCATTAGCATAACATTTAAGTTAATAAGGTTTCTAACTGGCTTATCTTGTTAAATATGAGGCTTGGTTCATTGGAATGACTAAAATCAGAAACACAAGTTAATAATTTTCTGCTACAACTCACGTTTCATAATTATGTATCTCCTATGGGTATATTTTGCAGTTACAAACACTAGTTTTAAGGAATAACATTTAGACAATGATCATTCTTATTTTTAAATTCAACATTTAGAAATTAGTTTTCCAAGTTTGCTTGTTTCATGAATCTACCTTAGAAAAATCAATTGCTGCAACCAGTCTCTGCTCTGCAAAGCAGCAATAATGAGACTTTCTGGCATCTTCCCAAGATCAGGAACAGCAGTGCCAATGTCATCAAGTAGCATCTTTATTGGTGAATATATTATTGCATAAGTGCTTTTGTGAAAGGCCAGCTGCAAACTGTACTCAGAACTTGGCTAGATTGGGAAAGTATTGCAAATGCGAACACTTAAGGTTCTTCCGGAGAATACGGAGAGTGCAGAATGATAACCACTTCAGAGGACAAATGCTACATCTATCTGTATTTTGGAAATTGTTTGCGACGAGCCTTCAATGTTTTTTTCTAAAATTCTCTTGATTACGAATTGAATGAAGATGATAGTCATTTAAAGTAAATAGCTTAACAGTTCAATTAAAATAGCAGATAGGGGATGTCTATATGAACATGCTGAGGAAATAAATTGCACCGTATGATTTCCAAGCTTATACAGTTCTATGTCTTCTGGGAACTATTTGGGTACTGACCACATTAAAAAAAAGGACAAACAGGAAATAAATGTGAACATGTAAAAGCTCTGTGTGAAACAGAACATAAAAACAAAATGAAACTCTTGACAAATCTTTGTTTGAACTATAGTTTTTCACATCCGGGTATCATTGGTGCCATTCTTAGACCTGGCAGGGTAATACATAACTCTTCCCCAGCTCCTACTGTCAGGACCCATGAACATTCAATACTGGCAACCTAATTAAAGCTGTCAATCAATTTGAATCTACAACACAGAATAACCATAGTTATGATTCATTGATCATCGCTAGTAATGTTATACCGAGGCACTATAAAAAGATCGAGGTCTCATTTCTTCTCAAGGTTGCAATAAAATTTGACATTAACATTATTCTTCCAAGTTCTGGGCAGTAACAATTCATCCTATGAACTGCAAGAACAGCATAAAACGATGGATGTAACACTTTCAGCTCGGATATCTTGCAGGAGATTGAGGAGGATGGGAAAATAAGACTGATGTAAGAATCACATCAGCAAAGCTTACCTGACTTAGAAGTGTATTAATTTTTACTTTTGCCCAGTTGATCCCTTGTACATGCCGCCACCATCCATCCATCCCTCCCACCACCCCACCGAACTGCTTATTAACATTTTTTTTCTTCCTCAAGTTCAAGGAGTGCAGATATGAGTTCATTTGGCAAACTACTATTTTGGTTGAATATTACTGAAAGTAATTGGATCACATCACCCCACTCTGTCAAAACAAGCTCCTGTTCCAAGATCATTCTGGATAGCAAAGATAACTCTCAGTTTTTTCTCATCTATCACCAACATTCTTGAGTTAAAATCCAGGGTCAGAAATTCCAAGGCATTTATTAATGACCTAACCATAGATCATAAGTCTTGAAATTTCAGCATATGATGTTCCACTCTATAAGAAGCTTTTATCAAACAAAGATTGTTTAAGAATACAGTTGAACTATAGTAAGAAAAGTCAGCCCTAACTTTTATCAATCATCAATTACTTTAACATTATATCAACCTTAACAGTTAAATCTACTGTTCCAAACTAAACAGCCCCCACACCTACCAAACATATACCCCATTCTAGGCTTAGCACAGAAAGCAAGTATGCTCATGTGATGCTTGGTTTTGCAGTTTTCCAACACCTGCTATGGATTACACCTTTGGATGTTGAATTGAAAATGCTGAGGCCTTCTCAATCCTGGAACTTCCAGCAAACAACTTGAAACACATAGAGATACTGCTTACCTTTAGCTTCTAGCTGCATCTCATGGACAGCATAACTTTCACTCCAGAGGGAGACAGAGGACACTATTGTCAGTCTGCAGTCCAAACATCTTCTGACAAACTGAAACTAAAATCCTCGGATTTTCCTTGTGGAAAAACACTGTTGCATGATACCACCTTGTTTGTTAATCATTTGCAAATTAAATCTTGGGATCCAATGTGCAAATGAACAGGCTATCCTCACAACCAGTGAGGTCTGGGGTAGCAGAGATAGTCATGCAGGCCCCGACAGAAGGGTAGGTTGTTGCAAGCAGGCGGTTGTTGCTGCTGAAAAATCCTTATTGTCGAGGAAGGGGATTCCTCCCTAAAGTACAGAGTAACTGATCAAGATAATCCCCACTCTATAGGGAATCTTCCAGGATTCACCAATTGGTCTGCTCATGTGATATAAACTTTATGTAGCACTGGTAAAATGTCAGAAGTTGTGAGAAAATGTCTTTAGTTGATTAGGTAAGAGCTAAATTGGCCCTTGGACAGGTCTTTCCTCCACTTTCCTACCAACACTAAAATGGCATGGCAGTGGGAAAACAATAGCCATCCTATACCCTGCATTTCCCTTCCATTTTATGAGTTCTTCAACTCTCAGTCCATCCATTAACGACTGGTAAAATTGAAACCAAAAAAGAAGCTGAATAGCAATCCCAAGAGTCATAAAACTCCAGGCACAGATTAAAAATAAACATTGCTTCAATTATCCTGTTTCAGCAACAATAAAAGATATTGGTGCAAACAGCACAGTAAAAAAAAACAAAATGATCAGACCATTTAAAAAAAAAGAGAAACAAGATTAAGATACATTTCTTAAAGGCACAGTATCATCACACTTGAAATCTACCCTGAATTTAATAGCAAAGTGTGAGGAACTTATCAATGTCATTGCCATTAAAAAAATTAAGGCTATTATTTTTAATTGGTAAGAGAATCTAAGGTTATGGAGAAAAAGCAGGTAAGCAGAATTGAGGATTACCATTCCAGATCAGTCATGATCTCCTTGAATGGTGGAGCAGACTCAGTGGGCTGAGTGGCCTCGCATATCTTGTGATTTTTTTTTGCTAAATGAGCCATCCATTGTTGTTCATTGGGTCAGTTAAATGATCTAAGTGCTTATCAACAGGCTCACATTTATTGGTGGGACTTAGGGTTTGAAATGGAGAAAGGAAAGCGGACAGCTATTCCTTGAAATCCATTGTGGTCGGACTCCTTGGGTTGTTCAAAAACAGTAACTAGAAGGTTTTCTTGGTGATTCCAAGCCTAATGTCTCCAAGGACTTATTTTTAGATGCTGCCTGTTGGCAGGGTTGGACTAGTGCAAGGCCCAACACCTTCTTTTCAAAATAGGCAACTATTTGTAATAATGGAGGAAAATAAGTAGAAGGCAAGAATGCTCCCTGAAGTCAATGGAAATAAAAATCAGAAAAGATGCATTCATTCATGGGATGTGACTATCACTAGCTGGGCCTGCATTTGTTGCCTATTCCTAATTTACTTTGAACGGAATGGCTTGCTAGGCCATTGCAGAGGGTGGTTAAGAGTCAACCACATTGCCATGAACCTGGAGTCACATATAGGCCAGACCAGTTAAGGGTGGCAGTTTTCCTTCCTTGAAGGACATTAATGAACCAGATTTTCTTTTTGATGACAATGAACAATGGTTTCATGGCCTTCATTTTACTATCAAATTTTTACTATCAAATAAATCGGTTGGATTAATAATTGGTGTTGCTAAATTCTTACTGACTTCATTAGAATTGCAGATTTTGACTGAATTCAAATTCCACTATCTGCCATGGCTGGACTCAAAACCCAGGTCTCTGGATTACAGTGACAATATCACAGTACCACCATCTCTGCTAAATGGAGGCCAAATTGATAATGCCCATTTTCCACTGTTACACGAAGATGAATTTATCTTCACCCTACATCCCCACACAACACTGGCAAAGCTAAACTCTTGAGTTGTAATGTCCAGAAAGAAGTATGTTCAATAACATCTGTGTCTAGCTTTGATACTCAGCAGCAAAACATCTGTTTTATCATACAATACCTCAACAAAGAAACCCGTGCTCTGAAAGTAAAATGCAGCCAACATAGAATAAAATGTGTTTATAGAACGTAGAACAATACAGCACAAACAGGCCCTTTGGCCCACGAGTTGCGCCGATCACATCTACCAATCCACAGACCTATCTATAACCCCCTATCCTATTCTTTTCCATATACTCATCCAGAAGTCTCTTAAAAGACCCCAGTGAGTTTGCCTCAACAACCTCCGACGGCAGTCGGTTCCATTCACTCACCACCCTCTGAGTGAAAAACCTACCCCTGACATCTCCTTTGTATTTGCTATTTTTCAAAGAAGGAATATTAAGCCACAGGGGGAAATAAAATGGATTATCTCTAATGTGGCTGTGTTGATCATGTTAACTGCATTGCAACGAATCAAATAAAAATATTAGACTATTGTAGTAGTTGTTTACATTGCTAACCCATTCCATTCTCACCACAATGCTCTTACTTAGTATGGTCCTGTCTTTGCCAAAAGACTATTGGATTCAGGTTCCTAACTCTTCTATATTATTCTCGATTCCATCTGATATTATATCGTATAGGCAAAGCTTGTGTGCTCAGATCTCCGTTATAATCAAACTTTCAAAATGTTTGTATCAGAAAAGTTACAAGAGAGAGGAAGTTACTGAATATCTAATATGAATTCCATAGATTAAAGTAGCACGTTGGTCAATGACTTGCTCTCAAAAACAGGTCCACGTTGCATCATTCTGCCATTAGTTTTATGAAAGTAATGGCTCACTGTTTGCCTCATGATTGAAAAGCATAAGGTTGCTGCAATGGGCAAAAGTTTTGGCTTTGGGAGTTATTGGTGATCTTGGAACAAATTTCATGCAAATTTTCACTAACTTGTATTTTTTGCTCAAACACTGACTCCTGGGTAACCTCACAATACGACTTCCGCTAGCCTGAGAAACAACTGCTCACCATTAGTCTCTGTTTTCTGTCACCCAAACAATTTCATATTCATGCACGCCATTTCATTCCATGGGCTCCAGAATTTCTGGAACTTTCTGAAAGTCAGAAAGTTCACATCAACCTCATTAACTTTACTTTCATCAACCTCCCTCAACATTGTCTTCTGCTTTCAAAATCAGTCAATTGTTAATGGGTTGGCTATAGTGAATGGAACTAAGCAGCCGGAAACAACTTTCTAACTTCACCAAGTTGGGAATTAACAGCCTCCCAAGTTGTGTTTTAGTTTCAGCTGCTTTTTTATTTTCTTATTACTCCAAAGGTATAGATTTCATGCAACTATCTCTTGTTTGGGGAGATCCACCACCATCTCCTTCTCCACCTCAGGTGTTTCTCATAAAATTCTTCCAAGAACAGCAATCCAATTCCAGCACTGATGTTATGACGTCCATGTATGTATTTCAGGTGTGGAAGACCTGGCACTAGGCATGTCAAATGGCATGTGAATGCATTTGATCCTGAAATTATTCTCCTTCTCACTATTGTTAGGTTATTTCAAGGATAAAGTATTAATTGGTGGCAGTCAGATCCCCTGCATTTCACAGCAGGTCATTAAACTGTCCATCTGGAACAACACATGTCAAATAGTCAAACACCCCAGGGCATTATGATAGTGAGTTCAAGGAAAGCGAACTAAGTGTTATTCCATCACAAGTGAGTTGGACCAAGGAGAGGTGAAAGTCAAAGAACAGCCAGCACTACCTGGATCCAAGAAATTGCTTGCCATACAGGCCATAAATCAGAGCATTATTGGAACTGCCTTCACAGGGAGATGATAATTGAGAAAAGAAGCTTTATGACATTTGCTGATCCTGCACAGAACATACAATAGGGGCCTTTAGTGAAATGATAGTACTGCAGGTTTGATGAAGCATAAGAAAAGTGTTGAGATAGCACAGACTGTGATTGAAGTACTCAAAACGATGAAGGGATGGATAGGGTAATTACAAACAGATTGTTTCCACTGCTTGAAGTATGCAAGTCGAAGGGATATACATACGTAGATACAATCTTATTTGGATGTCAGGTAGTACTTAAATTGTAGTCTTAAAGGAATAGGACAGGTTAAACTTAACCATATTTTATAAAATAGTTGCACATCTGCAACGCAGGCTAGCTGTAAGCATACTGCAGGAGATTCACGAAAATTTATGAAATGTCCAAACAAATAATAAATATATTGAGGAAATTGAATTAGAAGAACTAAATTATATAATGTCAAACAAAAACGTTAATTTCAATAGCACTAACCTGGCAGCCTGCCTTGCTATGGCTATTGCTCAGAAGCTGGTCATTGTCCAAGACTTTGTCTATTATTTCACTAATAATGCTTAAAATATTTTGCTGTTTTTTGCATTTTGGCTGAGTGTATATACTCTGATTGGGTGCGGTATTGTCATGGTTTAATTTTAGCCCAGTAACATAATGGGGAACATCAATTTAAATTAAAAAGGAAAGACATATTCTCATTCTTCATAGGCTCTTAGCTTTTACAGACATATTTTAATAAACTAATGGTCATAACTGAAATTCAGCAGCTGTCAGTTTCTCCTTAAAATCTTCTCTAGTTTGGTAAGAATAACACTCTGTGTTACAATACTAAATTATGATGATCAATCGACTAATCTCTACGACAGTTAAATGTGTTCCTGAGCTTACCTGTTCAAGATCAATGCTTTTAATATTTGAACTTCATATCCAATATGTGACTGTGCCAGTGTATCTTAAATTATAATGCACCATTATCATCTAATATGTTCAGAATTATATACAATAAGAAGTCTCACAACACCAGGTTAAAATCCAACAGGTTTATTTGGTAGCAAGCACCACTAGCTTTCGGAGTGCTGTTCCTTCTTCAGTTGAGTGGGAGATCTGTTCACAAACAGGGCATATAAAAACACAAATTCAATTTACAGCATGATGATTGAAATGTGAGTTTTTACAGCTAATCAAGTATTAAAGGTACAGACAATGTGAGTGGAGAGAGTATTAAGCACAGGTTAAAGTGATGCGTATTGTCTCCAGACAGGACAGTTAGGGAGATTTTGCAAGTCCAGGCAAGTTGTGGGCATTACAGATAGTGTGACATGAACCCAAGATCCCAGTTGAAGGCATCCTCATGTGTGCGGAACTTGGCTGTCAGTCTTTGCTCAGCAACTGCGCTGTCGTGTGTCACACTATCTGTAATCCCCATGACTTGGCTGGGCTTTCAAAATCCCACTAGCTGTCCTATCTGGAGACAATACATATCTCTTTAACCTGTGCTTGACCCTCTCTCCACTCACATTGTCTATACTTTTAAGACTTGATTACTGTAAA
Source organism: Sphyrna mokarran (assembly GCA_024679065.1). Classification (NCBI taxonomy): domain Eukaryota; kingdom Metazoa; phylum Chordata; class Chondrichthyes; order Carcharhiniformes; family Carcharhinidae; genus Sphyrna; species Sphyrna mokarran. The sequence goes on along the minus strand of JAGIQG010000012.1, from coordinate 49,174,318 downwards.
GATTCACATTTCAATTATTATTTTGTAAATTGAGTTTGTGTCTTTATATGCCCTGTTTATGAATAGTTCTCCCATTGACCTGACAAAGGAGCAGCTCTCCGAACATTAGTGGTATTTGCAACCAAATAAACCTGTTGGACTTTAACCTGGTGTTGTGAGACTTCTTATTGTGTTTACTCCCAGTCCAATACCAGCATCTCCATATTAGAATTATATACACATGGCTAAATCAAGGTAACAAATTATGTTCTTACAAAAACTTATGAAAACAATTTTAAAGTCTTCCGATTTACAAATATTTACATTTAAAACATATCTCTAAATACATTGTTCAGGACAACTTTGTCCAGATTCTGTTGTCTTCATTGTCAATCATTTGAATTGATTGCATTGCTTTTTGCTCTAAGCTGTGCTAAAACTAATTTGCTTTTTGACCACATTATGTTCTACTACAAGTTGGTTCATATTGTAGAAACTGCGTATTTTGGTTTCATTACTCACCCATTGCTCAGAAAACGGATACATGAACGATAGACATTTCTACTGATAAGTCATTGTGAGAAGGACTAAATATAGAACTGCAAATTTATAGTGAGTGATTCCTGTAACTCTGTCAAATGGAAGATTGTATTAATTTGTGTGTCAGCCGTAGCTCCGCTTATAACACTCTCATACTGAATCACAAGGTTCAAGTTTGCAAATTCAAATCCCACTCCAAGAGCTGGGCATAAGACATCAAGGCACGCCAGTGTACTACTGAAGGAGCACTATATAATCGGAGATGCTATCCTTGGATGTGATATCACCCAGGCCTTATCTGTTTGCTTGGGTGGATGCAAAATACCTTATGTTGCAATTTTGAAGAAGAGTAGGGTTGTTATCACTGGTTTCCAAATCAATACTTAGAATTCAACAGGGTGGGATCTTGAGTTCACACACCATCTGCAACATTGTCGGTTGGAGCTGAAGATTTGGTGAAACCCGGAAACTATGAATCTTGCCGGCGAGATTGCAAATTTTGATTTTTGCCATCTTTCACTGGTGATGCCATCTGGTTCATGTCCATAATATGTGAGAACCTGATATTCATATGTTTAAATGCATTTAAATGTAATTAAAGACTGTACTTGGTCAGACTCCCCTTCATGAGATTTTCAAACCTCGCAAACACGATGTCACATCGGCGATGTTTGCAACAGGCTCATCAGGACATGAATCTTTTGAGGGAATCCCCAGGGACATAAAAGTCAGTATCGCCCCTGGTGGAGAGGGACAAGAGCAGTCAGTGTCTTGGCAATGGCCACTGGCACTGCTCATGACACTGCCATTGGCATGGTTGGCACTGCCAGGTACATACTGCCAGTTACGTGAACGTGCAGAAGAAGGCAATGATTGCCTTCCTCATTTCAATCAGTTAACTTGTATTTAGAATAGCATAACTAACAGATAAGTAGACCAACATATGAACTTATTCAGAATAGTGCCTTTTAACTTTGTTCTACAGATTGGCCTATATCCTCCAGTTCCCTACAATCTGTTGTCTTTTTTTCTACAGCCTGCCTATCATTCTATTTCAAAAAGTTTTTCTCCTACAGCCAATGGTGCAACCTTCATCTTCTTATTTTACAGACAGATTGTAGACTTTCATACACAAAGTTTGAATTAGTTAGCACTGCTGCCTCACAGTGCCAGGGACCCGGATTCAATTCTGGGCTTGGGTCACTGTGCATGTGGAGTTTGCATGTTCTCCCCATATCTGTGTGAGTTTCCTTCGGGGCTGCTCTAGTTTTCTCCTATATTCCAAAGATGTGCAGGTTAGATGGATTCACCATGCTAATTGCCCTTAGTGTCAGGTGATTATCAGGGTAAATGCATGGAGTTTGGAAATAGGGCATGGGTGGGACTGTTGTTGGTGCAGGATCAATAGGCCAAATAGCCTCCTTCTCTAATGTAGGGATTTTATGATTCTATGAATTGCTTTTTGATTATACCAAGCAAGCTAAAATATTGTTTTGACTCTAATGAAAGGTACAGGATAAGTTCCTCCAGAAGCATGTGCACTGACTGGCCCAATTATCTGATATTTATTCTGGTTAGCCGACACATGTGTCTCCCTCAAAGTCAACAAAACGAAGGAGATTGTCATCAACTTCAGGAAGTGAAGACCAAGTAGATGTCCCTGTCTACATCAATGGGGACAAAATAGAAAAGGTCAAGAGCTTCAGGTTGTTAGGTGTCCAGATCACCAACCATGGTGTCCTCCATGTCCATTGTAATTAAGGAAGCCCACCAACACTTCTATTTTCTCAGGAGACTAAGGAACTTTGGCATGTTAGCTATGACACTCACTAATTTTTAGAGATGCACCATAAAAAGCATTCTTTCTGGTTGCGTCACAGTTTGGAATGGCTCCTGCTCTGCCCAAGACTGCAAGAAACTATAAAAAAAATGAATGTAGCCCAATACATCAAGCAAACCTGCCTCCCATCTATTGATTCTGTCTACACTTCCCAGTGCCTTGACAAATCAGCCAGCATAATTAAAGACCCTACATACTCCAGACATTTTCTCTTCCACTTTCTTCCTTCAGAAAAAAGGTATAAAAGTCTGAGGTCATGTACTAACCAACATAAGAATAGCCTCTTCCCTGCCACCAAAAGATTTTTGAATAGACTTACCCTGCATTAGGTTGATCTTTCCCTATTCCCTAGCTATGACTGTGACACTATATTCTGCACTCTCTCGTTCCTTCTCTATGAATGGTGTGCTTTTTCTGTATAACATGAAAGAAACAATATTTTTCACTGTTTGCTCATATATGTGATAATAATAAATCAAATCAAATGAAACCAAGAGTGCAAACCTAAGAAAATATCCTCTATTTTGCATAGAAATAAAATGTGCTTTTTTGTACCAGCTTTGGAACCAGAGAAAATGGAGCACTTGGGAAATGCACACTTACATCAGGCTCATGTCTACATAAAAATAGTGTAATTACATTTCATTTAAAATATCCTGTTCATATGTATTAACTTCATGTAAATTATTGAGCATGAACATTACAAGAATATCTGTTTTTATGATTAAATGTTGATGGAAGCAAGCATATTAGATAAGCAATGGAAAGGGATCATTGCTCAAAATATGGTCAAAGCATTTTGCTCAGCCAAGCCCCAGGAAACAATGATTCATTAATGTATACTGCAATATTGAAATAAGTGCCTGAGTTGGAGCATGCCAATTCTTTATTACTCGTAGTCATGAGTGCATTAGGTCACAATGTACCAGGGAGAGCAACCTCTGGTACATAAATGATGCTTCTCATGTTCCAGCAAAAGAATGCCTTCAGGCAAGGTAATTTTATGTTGGAATTGAGATATTTACACAAAATGACTAATGCACTCTGCAATTCGTAAGCAGGGTCTAGTGTTTGCCTTTGGCCTGCATGCTGATGCAATGTCCTATTGTACTGAAGAAACACATTTATTCTAAATAGCTGCATTAGGATTTTTACACTATGTGATTGGGTATGGTTAACTTTATTTTTCTGACAGAAATGTTAGGCATAAATATTTTCCTTGCTCATTCAAATATCGTGGCCATATGAACTGTGCTCACTATGAGGCTGAGATTGCAGAAGTTACATATTTCAATGTCGCTTCTCGGCCTTTTAGCTAAGATCAAGTGCAGTATCAACGTGCTGTGCTTGGTTGAAGTCATTGGATTATATTTTAGCTTCATTTGAAGCAATTTTTAAAAGCAGCATCTTGGTCTTTTGGCTAAGATGCAAAGAGATCAAATCTTGGAGGAGGAGCAATGCCAATTCCAATCAGCTTGGATCATGTAGATCAAGCCCAAGACAGGAGGTGAGAACCCTGTCTTGTCAGCTTGGATCGGGAATGTCTCAACTTGTTGAGACTCTGAATTAATCTTGATTTGATTGAATTGGAATAATTTATTTTTTAATAAGTTATGTACTTCAATCTTAGACATTACTATAGAATTTATACAAATTATATACTTATTGGTAAGCATGAATTAAATACCCAAAAAAACCGTAATCCAAATGCGGCATATGATAATATTTAATGCATTTTTTTCAATTTTTTGGGATAAATTTATTTTAGTTTGGATGATAACAGTTATGGGACAGGTTAGGTGACAGGGGGTAGGATTAGCTTTAATTTTGTGCAATGTTGTAAAATTAGTGATAGTGGGCTGAATGCTCTGACCTCGCCTGTGGTTGGGATCTTCCACCCCTGCTGCAGTGAACGGAGATGCGGCTGAATGCCAAATTCTCCATTCCTGCTGGAAGCAGCAGCAGGGCTTGAATGGGCCAGATAGTTCCGGCCAGTGAATTGACAATTTCTTTTACATCTCTGGGCCTGAATTCCCAGACCTTGCCCACAATTGGGATTCATTGGTCCTGCCACAGTGAATGGAAATTTGGCTGAACATCAAATTCCCTGTTCTCGCTGGCAGTGGTGGTGGAACCAGAGATCTCTAGCCCTGGTTTTTACTTTCACTGAATTCAACGATAATAATATCATGTAAGACATAAAAATGGCTGTTGCTTTCCTATCAGTAGTTTTATACTCTTGGATGAAGTCTCTCCATCAGTATCATTAGAACTTAGTTAAATGGTTACTCATTCATTGCATTACTATTTACAGTCAATTGCTGCCACATTTCTCTATCTAATAATGACCACTGCAGTTTCTCAAGCCATTTATCAATATAATAAGCTTTTGATACAAATATAAGTCTTTTCCCTCTCTTTTCCAATCTATCTATCCCCTATCAACTGGCTACATACAGAAATAATTTATGCACAATTTACAAGATTATGATCCTGTAAAAGAAGTAGATTATTGAGACAGCTTTGACTTAAGGGGCCAGATTGTGTAGTGAGTCGTGAACAAACAGCTTCAGTCCATAGATTTTCTCTGGGATTTTGCATGGCAATTGCTGTTAGCAGGATATCCAAAAGCCTGATTCCCTCTGCAGGGCAACTGTGATGAGTTAACAGGGTGAGCAACTGTGTCTCTCCTTACCTAATCAAGTTAAGTGATAATTCATGAGCAGTGCAGCTCAAACCAGGAAATGTCAGAATAGTGAATTCAATGCTAAATCAGATACAGAACAAGAAAGGAAAAGAAAAATTGGATTATGAGGGAGAGAAAAATGAGTCGAAAGAAAGGACTTTCAAACAAATCATCAATAATAATTGAAATCTTAAGGCAAGGAACTCCATACTTGAAGTTATTTTTAGTAATGGTGAAGTTATTTGATAGTAATTAATTTTTACCACATCATTTAAAGTACACTTTTGTGACAAGCTAAGTCTAAAGGATGAATTTTACCATCCCACCCATCACAGAAAGCAGAGTGGGCCAGGGTGGACCATGGAAATGTCCTTGGATCCCGGATTTTCTGGTTCCAGCGTGAGTGAGGCCGGAAAATCCGGCCGTAATTCTATGAAAAAAGTACAGAAACTTTACACTGTTCAACACATCTGGATGGAGAGCCAGTTGTCAAGATGGCGTTTTGTTCAACTTATGGTAGACATTGCATCTTGAAGATCAACTTCCAGATTTCCTCATTTAACTGCACATCTCTAATTTTATAAATGTTCATAAGAGCTGTCTGCCTCACCATTCTTTTCACAGTAAGACCCAGCCCAAGATATCGGCATTCACAGAGTGACATTGTCTGATTAGTGTGCTTAACCAGAAATCCTGCAGATTGGGTTAAAGCTGGGATGGCTCTCTCATGACTTTATAAAAACCAACCAAGTTGATGTTATTCAGCAGACTTTTCATACATTTGAGTTGAATCGAATTGCTTCTTCTGTTGTTAAACAGACCTAGTGAATGACATTTAGCTGAGTGAAGATTATCATCTCACTATAAGGATCTTGAGGAATGTTCGCCTGACTTAAAAATTGTGATGTAACATACATAATGTATAAACACCAATCTGGCCCTCATAACATGCAGATGAAGGAAAAAACGTAAAATAAATTCAGTGCGATTACTGTGCTCCATTGATTTCTTAATTAATTAAGCAATCGGCACGGTGGCAGAGTGGTTAACACTGCTGCCTCATAGCACCAGGGACTTGGGTTCGATTCCCAGCTGGGGTCACTGTTTATGCAGTGTCTGCACGTTCTTCCCGAGTCTGTATGGGTTTCCTCCTGGTGCTCCAGTTTCTTTCCACAATCTGAAAGATATGCTGGTTAGGTGCATTGGTTATGCTAAATGCTTACTCTGTGTACCCAGACAGGTGCCAAAGCATTGTGACTAGGGGATTTTCACAGTAACTTCATTGCAATGTTGAAATAAGCCTACATGCGACAACAATAAAATAAAAATAAAATTATGAAACAAAATCAAAGATGGGATGGATGAAATTCCTGATAGTAGATGAGAACATGAAACAGACTTATAGCTTTGTACACTAGTCCACCATCTCCTGTCCCCAATTTATCCCTTTTTTTGGGACATTACTATGTGAAAATTGTCATCCATATTTATTCACAGAACAACAATAAGTTTACTTCAAAAATAACTGACTGGTCATGACATGCTTTGCAATATCCTGAGGCACAACAAAATGCAAGGCTTTTGAGGACATGTTTTTAGAAATTCTAATTTTCTGTTTGTCACAGTCATGGAAATTGATGTCAGAGAATGAGCAGTGCTCCCACTTGCTGGATACACCTTTTTATTAATTCATTCATGGATAGCCAACACCACTGACAAGGCTAGGAATTATTTCCTATTTTTCTTTACTCGAATGGCTTGCTCAGCCATTTCAGGAGGCAGCCAAGTGTCGCTGCACTGCTGTGGTTCTAGAGTCACTTATAGGCCAGATTGGCTGAAGGTGATGGATTTCCTTCCCAAAAGGAATAGGTAACAATGAATTTGATGGGCTTTTGCAATGATTGGTCATTTCATGGTCACCATTATTGGTATTTGCTTTTTATTTCAGATTCATTTAGTTACATTAATTTAATTTCCCTAGCCACCCAGACCTTTGGATTAATACCCCAGTAACATATGCACCATGGCCAGAATGTTACCATCTTTCACACTGGTAGGATTTTCCATCCTGCTGCAGTGACGGAGATTTGGCTGGACACCAAAATCTGTGATCTCGCTGCAGTAGGGTGTGGCGTGACTAACCGATAAGATCACTTCTGTGGGTGGGCTTTTTGGCTCTGCTGTGATGTGTTTCCCTGCAACAGACATGGCTAGCCAACCAGAAGCCCATTGACTTCAGAGGGACTGGAAGATCCTGTTGGTGAGATGACTGGAAAATTCCACTCTATGCTACCTTCCCTCCATTGTTGCAGAAAGTAGAGCAAGTAAATCTTAAAAAAAAATTAGACAGGAAGAAGCCATGAAGTCTATACTTTCTGAATCTAAAACTAATCCCACTACCTTGATCTATCCTCTAGTTTTGAGATTTTCTTTATTTAAATATATACACATTTTTTCTGTCATATCCAGCAGAGGTTTGCCCTACTCCTAACCTTACACATGTTTGTGCATAATTCTTAGAACTGTCCTTCTTTTAAAAAATGGACCCTGAGATGGCTGCTTAAGATGGCTGTTGTGGTCAGTTGACTTTTGCAATTTCTGCTGCAAACGTTTGCAAAGTTCCTGATCGAATTATTATGAATGTTTCTTGAATGGGCAAACCCACAAGAAACCTATTAGTGCAATTTGCATTTGCTATTGTTTAGGGATTAATCCAAAGCATAAGCTCAGACAGTCACCTCTGATTTGTAGCCTTAACTATGAGAGCAAGACACAAACCAATTCATCCAGAGTAAGTGTGAAGAAATCATCAATTGTCACTGCTTTATAACAATGACCGCCAGTTTTAAGCCACATCAGGTGCACGGTACCTGTACTGATCATGTGACCAAAATTGGACTGAGATAATGAACAGAATTCCCCCATCCTCCCTGTGGAGGGTTTGGTGGAGGGCTGAAGTGGAGCATCTCACAGGAGCTAAAAAGTCAGAAACCCACTGGCGTAAAATCATGTTGCAATTCTCCCTATGGCAGGTCAGTTTTCCCATTGGCTAGTGGCATGAACAACATTTGCATTCATTTGCATCTCATAAATGACCATTAAAAGAGCAGGTCTTCGAATCTTGCATCAGTTCATTGGGAAATCACATTGACATCAAATCTGATTGCTAATGGTTGGCATGTACAAGATGGTCCTTAGTAAGCCAGAGACTTGGAGGTGAGTATCTTTTCACTCCAATCTCCAGAGGGAGCCTGCATTGCCTCTCCAGCAAGGTCGGGCTGCCAGCTCCACATTAGTGGGGAGTTGTTGTAAACTCCACTGAACTGAAACATTCCTGGCAGTGGGGAGAAGCTCACAGCCACAGAGGCTTCAGCCGCAGGTCTGCTAATGATATTAAAATGGAGATTTAAATATTTAAATCAGCTCTACGCCAGGAGAATTGCTCCCATAATGTCCTAACAATGTTAGAGGTTGTAGGTTTTGAGCAGAAAGAAAAGCTGTGGCTTGCACATGTAGATTCAAATTACTTTTGAATGGATCTACTTTGCATTAAGTTGATCTTTCTCGATACCCGAGCTCTGACTGTAACATTACATTCTGCACTTTCTCCTTTCCTTCTCTATGAACATTATGCTTTGTCTGTATAGCGCACAAGAACAATACTTCTCACTATATATTAATACAATGACAATAATAAATCAAATCAAAAACTAACAACAAGATTCATTGGAACAGATGTTCTCCGCACTGAACAGAGTGCAAACTAAAGAAAACAGCAGCTTCTGCCAACACTCTCAAGACATCACTATCAAATCATGTACTCATCAAACACGCTTCCCTTTAAGTATATAACAGAAGAAAGATGTTTCCTGCTTAAAAAGCTAATTTTAGACTGCCACATATTTCATTCTATTAATCAGAAACTATTCAAAGCAATCCAGCCTTATATGGACACATTAAAGGTCTTAGCATAAAACTGTGCATTTGGTGCTTTACTGACAAATTCATTTGAGATCAGTTGGTAGGGGGCTTAGAAAACAATGTTCTCTGCAAACAGCTATTGAAACCAAAGCACCTGACTTTGTCTGCTTTAGAAATGTGCACTTTATAGGAGCAGATCAATGATCGAACGGAAAATTCATAGAATCACAGCATCCCTACAGTGCAGAAATAGGCTATTCAGCTCAGTGAGCCTGCACTGACTCTATAACAAAGCATCTTTCCCAGGCCCATTCTTTGCCCTATCCCCACAATCCCACATCATTGATCCCACAAATTCCTTAACTCACACATCTTTGAACACAAAGGGAAACTTAGCATGGCCAAGCTATCTTCGGACTCTTCAGGTGGGAAGCAGCTTGGTTTAGGAGGGAAACAGATGTTTGTGCAGTCAAGGAGGCGCTCTGCATTGACTGTAGCAGCCAACAGCTTGTTTGCACAACTGATGAAAAATCTGAAGATTTTTGATGAAAAATGGCATAATTTCAGCAGGACACTGAAGTACTTCCAGCCCAGAGAGCACCTGCACTAATTGTAGCAGCTGGCATCCTCCAAACTGGGCTCAATGTTTCATCTTTGGAAACAAAAATTCATAGAATAATTCCAACACATTTATTTACAAGTAGAGGGTTGCTCTGAAAAAGGTTCTGGAATAGCAACCTCTGACTTTGCTCCTCAGTTGGTTCTCCAGCCTATGTGACCCTTATTCTACAGATTAGTCCTTTCATGGGCAACCATCATATCAGTCCCCTATCTAAGACCTTTTTACAAATGTCAATACTCAGTTTACACAATTCCAGGTGAATACTTACTACATTATTTCAGTCCATTATAAATTAAAGGTGCGGGCCTTACTGGCCACTCACACCATGCTCCTGCTGCAGGGAAGTTGGAGAATTTGGCGCCCTGCCAAATCTCCATTCACGACAGCGGGATGGGAAATTCCCACCCATGTGGAGAGGTGTCACATTCCATGTCAAAACCGTTCAAGTGGTTTCTGATTCCAAGTGGAACGGATTGGAATCGGAATGCCCCAAATAGCGGAAAAAGTGAAATACTGTGGTTGCCGGAATTCTGAAATAAGTATGGAAAATGATGGATAAATCCAGCAGATCTGGCAGCATCTGTGGAGAGAGAAACAAGTCCATATGATTCTGTTTCTCTGTCTACATATGTTGAGTTTACCCAGTATTTTCAGTTTTTATGCCCCATATAATTTGTTGTCCTTGGCAGTGGTTGTCAAGTCAGTCTGGGTAAATGTTGTAATATATTAGCCTGAGAAATAAAATTGGGAATCGATGCTTTGTAAAAATTAGGACAAGCCCTGAAGACATGTATGGAAGTGGTTATAAATATCTAAACAAATTAGTTAGGTCAGCACCTACAGAGCAGAGAGTCAACCAAAAGCATAAAAGTTTAGCTTTATAAAACTAAATTAAGGTACAAAACACTGCACATTACTATTATATTTCAGACTTGGTTGTCATATTTTAAATTGATATGACTCAAGGAAAAATATTGAATTTTTTTCAGAAACCAACTTCTAAATCTATAATTAGTGGAATTGTGGATCTATGCAAGTTCACTTTGATTTAGGTTTCTTACAAATATCAATGCAGCAAGGGGGTTTCTCAATGTGTCCCCGCCTCCTTCCACTTTTACTGAAGGTGATTTGTGTTCGCAGCTGGAATGCTATCCAATTCCCAACCTCCCCAGCAGAGCTTGTTAATGATTCCATTCTCAGACGCAGGACAATGGAATCTTCACAGTGGGATGCCATTGTGTCTGCAATTTGTCGACTCACAGGAGGTGAGTGCATTGCGGGAGAGCAGAGTGCCATGAAAGTGAACATTAAATGGGGGAAAGGGTGAATCTGAGGTCACCTACAGGCAAGAACTTGCCGCAGCAGGCAACTGCTTCACAGAATAAAGAAATGGTTGACGACTTCTTCAGCCTGACCTTGTGTCCATTGTTGCTCCATCTTCTTTTGAACCATTCACCTCAGCAACATTGTCAGTGGCAACCACGGTGAAGACTGCTGGTTGTCCTTACAATAGTGTAAACTGAATCACTCTCCTGGACCCCTCAACCCACCTGCTGAACCTAATTCATAAAATCATAGAATCCTACAGTGCACAAGCAGGCTATTCAATCTATCAAGTCTACACTGACTCTCCAGCAGAGCATCCACCCAAGCCCTATCCCCGTAACCACACGTATTTACCTCACTAATTAACCAAACCCACAAATCTTTGGACACTAAGGAGCAATTTAGCATGACCAATCCACCTAGCCTGCACATCTTTGGACTATGGGAGGAAATCAGAGCACGTGGAGGAAACCCAAGCAGATGCTGGGAGAATGCGCAAACTCCACACAGACAAGGCCGGAATCAAACCCGGATCCTTGGCACTGTGAGGCAGCAGTGTTAACCACTGTGCCACCATGCTTATGATCCTGAAGGTGAGTTTTTAGTTGGGCATCTTCCAGAAGATTGAACTGGAGAGCATGCCACTTTTGTCTCCAGATTACAGAGCTGACAATGGAGCTGCTTCAATTTTGTAAACTCATGTGGAAAAAGGTATCTCAAAAAGTACCGATTACATTACAAAAATCTCCATTAATGTAGCAGGTATCAAATGAACAATTAGAAATGCTATTTTCAGAATACAGACAAAAGATCTAACCAGCATGCTATAACTGGCTATTAGCACTTTGATTCCCAAAACAGGAAATATTCACAGTCAACAACTGATTTAATCAACACAGTTTAGCACAGTAATTATTTCTTTGCAGTTATATTTTAAACTATTATACAGTAAACTCACCCAAGTGTTCAACATTGTTTGTATTTACATTTGATTAGCATTTTTATTGCTTGAATGTGAGTCAAGTCTACAGAACATGCTGATATGCAAGACCCAATTATGTGATATCAAGCGCTCAGGCTGGTGCACTATTTGAGATGCTGGAGCACTGTGTCATTAGGCCTTGAAGCATACCTGATGCCCAATGCATATAATGCCCCAAAATCTGACAAGTCACATTTGATTCTCTAAGCCTGTGCAAAGACAGTGGGTCACATTTATACTGATTTGAACTGTGGAGACTGGGTCAGTCAGAAAGGTACGTGGAATCCCCAATTTGGGGAGTGATATCACAAATTAGAGCCCAGCCTAACTGATGGACTGAGCCTCCTGTTGGGCAGGAAGCTAGCCTATGAAGGCCAGAGGAGTAGGTAAGTCTGCATTGGGTGTCGACTGGGCATAGAAAAAAATTGGGTGGGGAAGGAGATTGTCAATTAGCTGTGGGGGGGGATAGATGCATGGAGGCGCAGATATCAAACTGGGGTAGAACTGCAAAATCAATAGGTGGTGGCTGAGTGGGGGTGGAAACTATGTCAACTGGAGAGGAGAAGAGTCAATCACAGTGGGTTGTTTGGAAGGGGAGGACAGGCAATCAAGCAAAGAGAAGGGGGCAGTTAATCAGATGGGTTGATATAGGGAGCCTGACTGAATGGGTTGTTAGCAAACTTGGGGGTGGGGAGAATCCACCCCCCACCACTTCCAATTTCAAAAGCTACTTCAGGTTAAGCTTGAAATTAAAATGCACCCTTCTTCCTGTGTGATCCACACTTTTCACTAATCCATATTTCCTTGTTGTAGCTTTTTCCAAATGCCAACTCGAAACAGAAATCCAGTTCTGAGCAATGAGATCAATCAGGTACATGAGTTAAATGCAGATAAGCATCTTGGGAGCAATGACCATAATATGATCAGGTTTAAACTCTAATCAGGAAGGAAACATGTCCTAAAATAAAGGCTCCAGATTTGAACATAGTAAACTTTAGAAATACAAGGAGCAAGTCACTGGGATGAGGTAGGAATATGAATGAGCTGTAAATCAACAGTGGAATATTTTGAAAAAAGGTGATGGTGCAATTTCAGAATATAGAAACCAAAGTACAATCTGCCTGTAAAAATGGCACTAATTTAAAGGAAAGCAGCATTGATCACAATAACAGGTTATCTCTTCATTATCACATTGCATCTGCGGGAGGAAAAGTGGCTGCCACATTTCCTACATTAGAGCAATGACTGTGTTCAAATGTATTCCAATGGTCTGTAGTTTCTATCCCGAACAAAAATGATAACAAAGATTCAACATACTTTTATAATACAAAAAATGTTTTTGATAACTTGTCTTCAATACAAGACTGCTATTTTCAGGAAAGACCTCAACATGCATTCCCATGCTGACCCTGCTCGTGACCCCCTGTGCTCTGCTGGGGCCTGTAGAGATTTATCCCTGAAGGCTACAGGATGCGGAGATGCTGGACTGGGGTAAAAACAGAAAGAAGTCTCACAACACCAGCTTAAAGTGCAATGTATTTATTTATAACAAATACCACAAGCTTTCGGAACACGCTGTTCCTTCATTAGGTGAGTGGGAATTCTAATCCCAAACAGGGCACAAAAACACAATCTCAATTTACATGCATAATGATTGGAATGTGAGTATTTACAGCTAATCAAGTCTTAAAGGTACAGATAATGTGAGTGGAAGTTTCAGCGATATAATCTCTGCAGGCCTCATTGGGAATCGTATCACAATTTTTGAGTGAGTAAAAAAATTGTCTATTTTTCGTAGCCCTTGGCGCTCTGCCATGGATTGGAAGTTATGGATAATTGTCTGTGAAATGGTTTGAGGTAAACCAATGGATGGGTTATTGGATGCATATAAGTCTTTTTTCTTTTCTTTCTTAAAGGAGACGATTTTGAGGATCAGGGTTGGTATTCTCCCAAAAAAATTCTAAATCCCCAATGTGCAGGAAAATGGGAGTAAGTCCAGCTGGGTTTTTTAATGTGATTTCCAGAATGAATCTCCAACACTTTGTGCAAGGCAGAGTGTCCCCGTGTGATTCACTGTGATTTGAAAATCTGGTGAGAGGATAGGTTCCCACTTGAGAGACTAGCAGCATAGCTGGGCCAGAGAGGGTGATGCGCATGTGCCAATGTGTCAGAATGGATATCGACGCATGCACACAGGCCTCACATTGCCAGCCTCCAGGTGGCTAACAACCCCCATTGCTGGCCTTCTAGACTTTCCCAGACAAGCCCCTCAATACCAATGACTAGTCTCAATGTTCCCCTCAGCTCTCCGGGCAGCTCCAATCTCTCTGAGACCCCACACCCTCCCACTGTCCAGCCAGCTCTGAACACCCCAACCCCCTCAACTGGCCAACCCCAATCTCCCAATCCTCGCACTGGGCAATCCCAATTCCTGCCCAACAGCCATGACCCCCTGCCCCCACCCCATCAATAGTTCCAACCCACCTGACAGCCCTACTCTCCAGCCCCACACGGGATGGCCAGCCTTAATCACTTCTTCCCTCACTCTCCCAGTGATCCCAATGCAGAGTGGCAATAAGTCCCCCACATGCCCAAATACGCTCAACCCCCACAATAGGTTCAGTGCATCCCTCTAGCTTCATGAGGTGGGCACTGCCCAATGTCCAGTCAATAGTCCAAGATATACTTTGGACATTGCCAGTTTGTCCCTTGGGTAGTTCCAGGGTTCCAGGGCAGCACTGCCAGGCTGAGACTGCCCAAGGAGCACCCCTCCTTAACTCTACCTCCTGGAGAGCTTCAATGGCCTGATTTCCCTTCAGTGGTATTGGAACATTAGTGGGAATCAGAAGTAAATCCCGCTTGAGTGAACAAATCCTGGCAGGTAGTTGATTATGCTGGAAATCTTAGTCACAGAGATTCATGAAGCTGTGGTGCCAGCGGAAAACCTGTGGAACTTTGGTGTCTCTCTACCTGCTACACTGCTCAAGCAGGCTGGAAAAATCACCTTCACCTTGGATTTTTTGGATGACAGAGTTTCCAACTATTCCACCTGGAGAATCAGCAAGGAATGCATCCGTGCCAATCACAGCCATTTAATGTTCTGAGGCTGGGTTACCACCTCATTCAGGTGGAAGCTCTGCCTCAGACAGCTGGCAGATCAGATTGGTGGACAGCTCTGTTTGTCTTACCAATGCCAGTAGCAGCTGTGGCCAGTCTGAGACTACAAGTTCAGGATTAGGTAAGTGCGAAGGGCCTTGAAACAGAGCGGAAATAGGACTCAGGGGAAGTGGATGGGGAGCAGGGGCTGTGGACCCTGATTAAGTGGCCAAAACTGAGGAAGAACCTGCCAGGTGCAAACATTGAGAAGGGGGATGCCCAATGTGGAAAGGCCCATTTCCCCATTAAACTTTCTGCTCAAGCCAGATCCTTCCTCCCTGACTTGGAACTCCCATCAACCTCAAAATTGAGGCCAGGCAGGAAAAAACTACTTAAGTAATAAAGAAGGCAGGTCTTGCTTGCCCCATATAAAATTACAGTCAGATCAGGAGGCAGGAGGGCGAGGGGAGAGTCACTCACAGAGTTGTATAGGTTTGTCTCCACCTGCAAACTTGCTGGCTGTGGGTCTCATTCAGAAATAAAATGTTTGGAACATACTAAAATTGAAGAGAGAAAATGGAGCCTACAGCACTGATAAAAACAAGAGGATATTACAGAAAAGATTAAAACAGGATAAAGAAGGAAAGGAAAAGATCTGACATGAAAAGAACATGAAAAAGAACAAATCAGTATTTGACGAGAATATCAATGGGGACCTATTGAGATAAGTGTGCCATCCCGCTCACAATGGGAATCGGTGTGTTGGGCAAAACATGCAAAGGTCCATTGACCTCAGGCAGGACTTTTTGGTTTTGGAGTGAGCACAGTCGGAAAATCCTGTCCAAGTTCATAGAAAATTGAGATGCGGAGGAATGTACTCAGAGAGCAGAGAACTTGGCAGCATTTAAGAATATATTTGTTGTTGAAGGAAAGGAGATCAAGGAATATGGGCACAGAACAGGTATAAGGGATTAGAACTGCTGCTCCTGTGGAGGATAAACACTAACACCGATTGCTTGGTCCAAATGGCCTGTTCCTGACTTGCATGTCATGTGTAATTCGTCAAGGCCCAAGTCCTTTCGTGAGAAAAGAAATAGCAGAGCTTTAAGGCCTGCCAGCTGTCCTTGATAGCGGCTGACATTAGATAATGTGGCTCCTAACCCTAGTGGCATTCCAAACATGTCATGCACTAAGCACTGGGATTATTTAAATGAGCTAATCTTGCATTATCGTGCAAGGTTAGCTCTGTGGGGCACTTAATGCCTGAGGACTAGTGGTCCCAGCAGTGCTGCATTAGAATGACATTATTAGCCCTATAACATAATTGCTTTTTGATTTGTTCTTTCTTATACAAGTGTTCAGGTAATAATCAAAGTGGAAGATTCCTCTGGGAATTGAAATGTCAAACTATTGCATACAATAAAGACTCAACTCTGCTTATGTCGATGAAGTACGTTTTCTGTTCCAACTGGTGATTAAAGACTTCAATATCATTGACGAGTCAAAGAGTTACAGGTTAAAATTTAAATACTGCAAGGTAGGATTTACAGCAGGTTGCCACCATTCTTTATTTCATTTTTAACTTTTATGTTAAATGGAATTAAGGATAACAGTGCAGAAAATTTCTTACTTTTGCACTTTATAATGTTACCACTTTGCACACTAACCCCTGTAAGTGAAGCTGTCAATTACTGCAAACTGAAGGCAAATTATAGCTAGTTAAATAATGCCCTTGAACTAGCAGAAAATAATCCCTTTTCCCTTGATGAAAAGCCAAGAGTGGAATCTTCTGTTCTCAGCAGGTTTCTAGCATTTTCAACCTGAAGAAGCCCCTGTTACCCAGGATCGCAAAACATTCCTGGAAGAGGATAGCTGCTGTTGGCGGTGTCATGGGGTGGTTGTGGTGGGGAGAAAGGTTGTCAGTAAAGATAACCACTGACAACCAACACTAACTGAGTTCAATAAACCTGCTAATTTATGGGCTAGCATAAGAAAATTGCATTGACATAAAAACTGAACTGGCTCACTAATGTTCTTAGGAAATACACCCATCTCTCCTGACTACTCTGGCCTAGATGCAACTCCAATGCCATGCTATGCAATTGTTCTCTAAACCTCTACAAAATCTAGAAAGTGAATTAAAACCAACAAATGCAAATTAGGAGCAGACTTTTTGTATCAATATTCTGCTTCACAGTGAAAACGTTCATTTATTTTTCTGTTTTGCTTGTTGTATCGTTATTAGGTTCAACACAAGAATTGAGAATCGGTAGTTAAGGGGCTTTGGGCATAACAATGTATGAATGGACATAAAGCCTAAAGTACAAATATAAGAATATATGATCTCGAAAGGGACTCGTATAGTCTGATGCCTGTCATAGACCTACCATTCATTATGAGTTTTCTAAATCACAGAACTGCAAACGCTCCAAATGCAAAAAAGAAATCACTGCTTGGACATTTTCAAATGGGTTCCTCATTGACATCAATGTATATCACAACTTTCCCCTCAACCTGCCACAAATTGCTGCTAAATTGTAACTTCCATTCAGAAAGGCGGCCCTTGTATGAAATGGAAAAGAGATGCTATCGCAGTTTGAAAGTTCTGCTGAGGTAACGGTGAAGATATAATACCAGTGTTTTGAAACAAGATGGCTGTGTTTACCACATTATATTTGTTTAACATATAAGAACCTGTCACCTTTCTGAAAATGTTGCAGTACATGTTATTGATGTTTTCATTTTTCAAATGATAGTGGGCAGGACAGTAATAACAGTTCTCAGTGCAGCTGCTCTTTTACTCCATGCCCTTGCTGCACCAATTGCTTGTGAAAACGGGATGGCCAATAATGACATTATTTGTGCAATAACGTAGAATAATCTCCCCTTAGATAGCAAATATTCATGTCTCATTGTCAACCAGTTTGTGCTTTATTGTTTTTAGCTAGCTCAGTTCTCCCTTAATGATGAATCTTATAATTTTATACCTTGTGCTTAGCTTCCTGTTTTCTGTTTCTATTTCTTTCCATTTGCTTTCTTTCCTGAGTCATTTTGATTTCCTTTTCTCCTTTTATCTATGGGTGAGATTTTCTGGTCCTCCCCACAGGCTGGATCTTCCAGTTCTGTTGAAATTGACCCCACATGATGGTTTGCCTAACAGGGAGGGGGGTTTGGGGTGGGGGGGGGCAGGTGCTGCTGGGCATGCAACACACCGTAACCAGAAGATCTTGCCAGCAGCCAATTGCAACCAAACTCCATCAAGGGAACACATGGTGCAGGGGCCAGAAAATCCCATCCTTACGTCTAATTATACATGCATAATTTGTATGTACTGTGCATTTTTTTAATTACTGTTTTATTACTATTTCTACGTATTCTGTGATGGGAAATGATCCCAACATTTGGTGTGCTGCAAAAACAGTAAGAGGTCTGACAACACCAATTTTAAATCCAAACTAGCAAGTTTACTATCAAATAAATCGGTTGGATTTAAAATTGGTGTTGTCAGACCTCTTACCGAGTTTACCCCAGTCCAACGCCGGCATCTCTACATCATGCTGCAAAAACACAGTGTAGCTCTTATATCCCATTGATTTAATGATTGAGGATTTTCAAACAAAGCTTTGCTCCTAATCTAACTATGATTAGATGTTACTCGATGAAGTTCTAATACTAATGTATGTAAGTAGTTACGTCAGAGGCATGAAAACTTAAAAAACTCTGGCATGGCCCAACTTCTAAAATATTCAAGACGTATTCCCTGGTTAAGCTTACTAATTCTAATATGGAACACCAAAGCATTTTTGTAGCACTATATTTCACCTTAATCAACTCTCACAAGGAAACTTCAACAGTTGATGAAAATATATTGGACTAATATGCTGGAAAGTTGCTCTTAGTAACTGCAGGAGGAGAGATAAATGTTGATAAGCTGTGAAAGTTAGATACATTCATTTTGCATTAGATCAGACTGCAGGTTCTTTCTTTATGCAGGTGCATCATCCAGAATAAGATTCTTCTTTCACTGTGTCCACTTAATTATATTGATATACTGTTAAGAAATTCTGTTTTCCTACCAAGTAACTATTCTGCTAAACACAAAACTGCACATCAGTCGTGGGTGTCAGAGCTTAAGATGAACAGATCAAATCAGTAGTGCCTTCCATATACTATATAGTGTGATGAAACTTTACTTTTAAGAAATGTATTTGTGTCATGATTCTTGTGAAGATTTTTTTAGAAGTCAGTTCTATTTATCTGGTGCTACTTGGTCTGTAACCAGCAGCCTACGTGTTGATACTGCAGAAGCAAATTGATCCTAATTTGCTGGAGTATTTGTTTTAATCCAGGTTAATGCAGTTTGATT
Source organism: Sphyrna mokarran (assembly GCA_024679065.1). Taxonomy (NCBI): domain Eukaryota; kingdom Metazoa; phylum Chordata; class Chondrichthyes; order Carcharhiniformes; family Carcharhinidae; genus Sphyrna; species Sphyrna mokarran. The sequence goes on along the minus strand of JAGIQG010000012.1, from coordinate 49,154,960 downwards.
ATTTTACTGTTTTCCTCTGGAGTTTTTCAGGCTTGGGTTTGATGAGGTTGATTGACAGAAAATATCATGTGACTGGGTAAGGCTAGATTTACAGAGAGAAACAAACTCAGCTGCTGCTTAGGATCTTTAGAGAGAAATAGCTCTCCCTCTCTTTCTGTGTCGCTGGAGACTGGAGTCTCATTCCTTGAAGTTTAACTGTCTAAAGATAGATCTCTCTCTGGAGGCTGCTGTATGAGAGTCAGAACATAGAACATAGAACATTACAGCGCAGAACAGGTCCTTCAGCCTTCGATGTTGCGCCGACCAATTATGAAAAGAAAAGCAATGACCCTCCAAACTAAACCATTCCTTCTCTTCCATAAACTGATCAACTAACCTCTTAAACGCCACCAAACTTGGCGCATCTACAACTGCCGCAGGCAGGGCATTCCACTCCCTAACCACCCTCTGGGTAAAGAACCTACCTTTGATATCCGTCCTATAACTATCACCCCTTAATTTAAAGCTGTGTCCCTCGTGCTAGCTTTCTCCATCCTAGGAAAAAGGCTATCACTGTCCACCCTATCTAAACCTCTAATCATCTTATATGTTTCAATAAGGTCCCCTCTTAGCCGCCTCTTTCTAACGAAAACAACCTCAAATCCCTCAGCCTCTCTTCATAAGACCTGCCCTCCATACCAGGCAACATCCTGGTAAACCTCCTCTGTACCCTCTCCAATGCCTCCACATCTTTCTTATAATGTGGGACCAGAACTGCACACAATACTCCAAGTGCGGCCGCACTAGAGTTTTGTACAGTTGCAACATGACGTTGCGGCTCGAAATTCAATCCCCCTACCAATAAAAGCTAAGACTCCGTATGCCTTCTTAACAACCTTCTCGACTTGACTGCCTACTTTCAGGGATCTATGCGCATATACACCAAGATCCCTCTGTTCATCAACACTATTAAGAATCCTACCATTAGCCCTATACTCTACACATTTATTATTCCTGCCATAGTGCATTACCTCACACTTTTCCACATTAAACTCCATTTGCCACCTCTCGGCCCAGCTCTGCAACTTGTCAAAGTCTCTCTGCAAACTATAACACCCCTCTTCACTATCTACCACTCCACCGACTTTAGTGTCATCTGCAAATTTACTAATCCATCCTTCAATACCCTCATCCAGATCAGTTATAAAAATTACAAACAGCAGGGGCCCCAAAACAGACCCCTGAGGTACACCATTTGTAACCGAACTCCACGATGAATATCTCCCATCAACCACCACCCTCTGTCTTCTATCAGCTAGCCAATTCCTAATCCAATTAGCTAAATCACCCTCTATCCCATACATCTGCATTTTCTGCAGAAGCTTCCATGGGCCACCTTATCGAATGCCTTACTAAAGTCCATATATACCACATCAACTGCCTTACCCCCATCCACCTCTTTGGTCACTTTTTCAAAAAAACTCAATAAGGTTGGTAAGGCACGACCTACCCTTCACAAAACCATGCTGACTATCCCCAATCAATTCATTCCTCTCTAAATAATTATAAATCCTATCCCTAATAATTCTTTCCAATACTTTGCCCACAACAGAAGTAAGACTCACTGGCCTATAATTCCCTGGAAGGTCTCTCTTCCCCTTCTTGAACAAGGGGACCACATTCGCTATCCTCCAGTCCTCCGGAACCACACCCGTAACCAACGACGACCTGAAGATCAGAGCCAGAGGCTCTGCAATCGCCTCTCTTGCCTCCCAGAGAATCCTAGGGTAAATCCGTCCGGCCCAGGGGACTTATCCAACTTCAAACCCTCAAGAATATCTAGCACATCCTCCCTATCTACTTCAATACTTTCCAGTTTGCAACCCTTTACCTCAGTGTTCTCCATAACTACATTTACATCTCCCTGCGTGAATACCGAAGAGAAATATTTGTTCAGTGCCTCTCCAATCTCTTCAGGCTCCACGCACAACTTCCCACTGCTGTCTATGACTGGCCCTAATCTCGCCCTAACCAATCTTCTATTCTTAACATATCTAAAGAAAGCTTTAGGATTCTCCTTGACCCTATCAGCCAAAGTCTTCTCGTGTCCCCTTTTAGCTCTCCTCAACTCACTCTTTAGCTCCCTCCTGGCTAATCTATAGCTATCCATTGCACTAACTGAGCCTTCAAGCCTCATCCTGACATAAGCCTCCTTTTTTCTTTTAACCAGCGAATTAACTTTTTTAGTACACCATGGTTCCCTTACTCAACCATTTCCTCCTTGCCTGACAGGGACATACTTATCAAGGACTCGCAGTAGCTGCTCCTTGAATAAGCTCCACATTTCAGATGTTCTCAGTCCCTGTAGTTTCCTAGTCCAACCTATGCACCCTAATTCCCTCCTTATGGCCTCATAATTACTATTCCCCCAGCTATAACTACTGCCCCCATCTTCATGCCTATCCCTATCCATCACTAAGGTGAATGTAACCGAATTGTGGTCACTATCACCAAAATGTTCACGAACTTCCAAGTCTAACACCTGGTCTGGCTCATTGCCCAGCACCAAATCCAATGTAGCCTCACTTCTAGTTGGCCTATCTACATACTGAGTCAAAAAACCTTCCTGCACACTTTGTACAAAAACTGACCCCTCTAACGAGCTAGAGCTATAGCTATTCCAAGCAATATTAGTAAAGTTAAAGTCCCCCATAACAATTACCCTATTACTTTCACTCCTGTCCAGGATCGACTTTGCAATCCTTTCCTCTACCTCTCTAGAACTTTTAGGAGGTATATAAAAGACTCCCAACAGGGTGACCTCTCCTCTCCTGTTTCTAATCTCAGCCCATACTACCTCAACAGACAAGTCCTCATCAAACTTCCTTTCTGTCACTGTGATACAGTCTTTGACTAATAATGCCACTCCTCCCCCCTTCTACCTCCTTCTCTACTCCGACTGAAGCATTTGAACCCCGGAACCTGCAACAACCATTCCTGTCCCTGCTCTACCCACATCTCTGAAATGGCCACAACATCGAAGTACCAGGTACTGGTCCAAGCTGCAAGTTCCTCCACCTTATTGCGAATACTTCGCAATATTTGGCAGATATCTTTCTGTATCTCAGTCCAGAAATGTTAGAAGGCTGACAGTTTCACCCCCATACAAACCTATATCTTTTATACTAACTGATTCTGAATAGGAACTCATGTCTGTGGGGACATTGCTTAAATTATAACTTCAGAGACAGCTAGCAGTTAAAAATTATACCTTGTCATGTTTAATTATTTCAGTTGGTAAAATGTATGTTCCTTCTTTTTGTTATATTTTAACTGTTGTTAAATAAAGATTGTTTTAATAAAAGCTAGTCCTAGTAGGTTAATAGAACCACACCTCAGCAAAATATCTTACACTTACACTAATGCCAAAATAAAAAAAGACAACACATTCATCTCATTTTTCAAACAGTTAAGTGGCATAACATTTCTAACTCTCACCAATTTCTAACTATTATATGAATCATAGAATCCCTAAAGTGCAGAAGGAAGTCATTTGGCCCATTGAACCTGCATCAACAACAATTCCACCCAGGCCCTATCTTTGTAACCCTAACTATTTATTCTGCTAATCCCCCTGATTCTAAAGGACAATTAACCTAACCTGCACAACTTTGGACTGTTGGAAAAAGTGCTGGCTGTTTGATGCAGAAGTAAAAGCCAGCAAGCACATTCACATGTACATTCTCGATTTCTCTCTCTCTCTTTCTCTGACTGTGGAAGTCCAATAAGTTAGCAAGGGCCACAGCTGAAAAGAGAACTGGGAAGCTTCTCTGCCAAACTACAGAAAACTGGATTTGCAAAACTGATTATTCACCTGCTGAAATCAACTTTACTGGAACCTGGAAACTAACTATTGGCCTACTGATGTCAACTCTACTGGATCCTTGAATTGCAATAGCCACAATGCTTAATGATCTACTTCTCATGAGTCAAGGACTATTCCATATATTGTTTTAAAAATATATTTACTTCAACATTATGCTTATATCAATGGTCTTTTAACACATTTGGAGACTGATCCAGAGAGACACTTGTCTTCTAATGCTCATGCAGCAACTTCCAAAAAAAGCTCCATCCACAGACAGTGGAACCTCTGAAAAAATAAATTTATTTCTGGTAGATTCCATTCTCCAGATCTCAAAGAAAAAATGAAATACAATAAAAGTGACCTTTCTTGAAAGACACCCAAAAGCAGGCTATGCTGAGTTCTCTGTGAAAATGTAGGTTCGCCCAGTCATCTGTATTTGCCTGTCAATTGAACTAATCAAGCCCTACTCTAAAATATCCCAGGGGAAAACACAAAGCAAGAACATAATAACATTGGTCCAGATTAAAACAAACTTTGTAGCAATTAAGATCAATCATGCTGCTGCAGTAACAATACAGAGCTTCTGGATCTAGACAATAGGGCTCTGATAAAATGGAAGAGACTAGCAGACATAATCAGCACGAAAACATGACTAAAATACATTTCTTAAAGGTGCAGTCACAATACAATCATATCTGAAGTTGTGAGAGTAAAGTCCTGCCCTTTGACATAGGGAGTATGTTTTGCATAGCTGGCTAGTGGCACTGTCATCAACTCATCAGTCGCCTCTAATGTATATGTTCAGGTGGTGATGGACTTCTCAAGGGATTTTTGTGCACTATATTGAGGACAAGAGGTCTGATGTTTATGGTTTCTGCCATGTTGATGGCACTAACTTTCAATTTGTGCTGTTTGTTTTGTCACTTGTTGGTGATGGACATTTCCCTGAGAAAGTGTAGCTTCCATTCTCAAGGATTATTATACAGAAACTACTCCCCAGAGGCTCGCTGATGTAATTTGTGAACTTTCAAGAGTTCTTCCATTTCTCCAAATATTCAGGTCTTCCATTCAAAGATTTCCAAAACACCAATTTCTTTGACTCATTCCTGGAATATGAGTGCCTCCGGCAAAGACAGGATCTGTTGTCCATCTGTGATTGCCCTGGAAGAGATTCAGCAGCCTTCTTGAACCGCTACAGTTCATCTGGTCTAGGTATATCTGCAGTACTGTGAGAAAGCAACAATGAAGAAACAACACTATAGTTCCAACTCAGGATGGGCTGTGGCTTTGATGGGAATTAGCTGGAGGTAATGTTTACATGTGCCTGATTTCCATGATATTTTTGATGGTCGAGGTTGTGTTTTTGGAAGGTGCTATCAAAGGAGCCTTGAGAGTTGTTGCAATGTATTGTGTATATTGTGTAGATGGTAACTCTGCTGCCATTTGTGTGCCAGTGGGGGAGGGAGTCAATTTTTAAGGTGGCAGATGGGGTATCATTCAAATAGGCTGCTTTCTGATGAATTGTGAGTGGGGTTGGAGCTGCACTCATCCAGGAAAGTGTAGAGTGTTCGATCACATTCCTGACTTACGCCTTGTAGATGGTGACTTTGAGGAGTTAATCAGAATAATAGCTCAACCAAAACATAGTAATTGTAAGTGTATGCGGGAAGCTCGCATTCACTGAAACCTGCACTGAGAGAATTGCCCAGTTGGTTAACATGCTAGTAAACAGTGCTATTGAGTAATAGACATGGGCTGATATTTTAAACAGCAGATCAATAGACTTTGTCAGAACTCAGTTGGCTTGCTCAAGTTTTCTACCTCTTCAATACACCAGATATACTTCTGATCATTAGGATGTTAAAGAGCTGGCTCGGCAACATGAGTCATAATCAGAAAACAATCTTTGGATCCAGATCTTTCACTCTCTGGATTCCACTTCACAGGGGAAGTAGAATACAAACTGAACAAGATTATCTACACACATATACATTATTGATGCAATGGGCAAACAGCATTCAAATATTTAGATTTTGATGACCATTGTATCTAATTAATAAAACAAAGTTTATTTATTCATCACAAATAAAACGTATGTTAACTCTGCAATTAAGTTACTGTAAAATTCCCCTCATTGCCACAGTCCAGTGTCTGTTCAGGTCAATGCACCTAACCAGCATATCTTTCAGTATGTGGGAGGAAACCGGAGCACCTCCAGAAAGCCCACACAGACACAGAGAGAACATGCAAACTCCACATAAACAGTAACCCAAGCCAGGAATTGAACTCGATTCCTTGGCTTATGAAGCACAGTGCTAACCACTGTGCTACTGTTCTGCCCCATATTAATGAGTTTTACCAGTAATAGTTTCATATATGAAGCAAACACTCGCAATGAAAACATCTATTTTGTGTACCTCACCACATCTGTTCCTTTCTGGCATCTGTCTCTACAATTGGTTCAAATCATCTTGAATGTTTTCAGTCACTGAAAATGTTCACTAGACTATGTAACTTGGAGTTAATATTTATATTAATAATTATATTGTTTTGAAGTTAAAAGAATCTGGATAGACCTTTCCATCTCCCTTTATTTATAACTCCAATTTGAATTTAAACTCAACTGTCTGTTTAGCTATTAACTTGAAGCCCCTTAATCTTCTTTAAAGCATCGCACGCAGGACTTTATAAACTGTCTCCGGAAAATTGAAGTAAATGCTTTCATTTGAATATCTTTCATGAATTTGGTTGCAACACAAAGATTTTCAGTTGAATTTGGAGGAGTGAGTAATAGATTCTAAATCCATGCTGACAACTCATTTTGGCATGTTAGATTAAGGTTGTTAGCAGCTTGGAAAATGTTTTCAAACAGCTTTCTCAACTTTCATTCGCAAACATTAACATAGCTGAACCCATTGTGGAAGAAATAAAAATATATCATGGTCACACCCGTAAGCAGTCTATTATCAGAATTAGTGGCATATAACTTGATATTGTATATTTTTGCATTGAGTGCAAGGGAATTTGGCCCTCATTGATTTGTTTTAAGTTGACTATTGAGTATACTACTGAGAAATATTTGGGCTTTTATATTACAGTTCATACCATAATCACCACATTTCAATTCTTAGAGCTAAACCAATATCAAATAAATAGGGTTTTAACATCTATTTGAGTTAAGTGAGCACTGAACACATAACGATGACAAATGCAGGCAGTGAGACCTGTGACCAGACCATTGTTCCCTTCCCTTACCTTCATCCCTAGTCAGACAGCCATTGGCTCCTGCTTCCTAATATACCCCATGTAAATGATGTCAGAAATTCACAGTTCAGAACTCAGGGGGATTTTCCATTTCTTCCAATGCGGGAAGAGGCTGACTTAATTGATGCCATTGTGCTTTGGGAGCCTGAGGATGTCCTGACATGGGTACAGCTGCAATACTTCAGCAGGGAATTTAATGCTCTGATTGCTGGTTTTACCCTACCTGCATTGCTCTGTAATAAATTGTGTCCCAGTTGTAATTCGTCCCTGCATTCTTGCTGGAGTCAGCATCAGAAGCTGCAAATGCTCCAATATAAAATGTTAAATGGCTAGGTTAACTTACAGTCAGTTTCCAACATTATCCAGAAGGTCTGGACCAGTGTTACATCTCAAAATTTTTCAGAGATGACACACCAGCTTATATGATCAGTCAAAGTACTTTTAAAACACCTACTTGCTCATGCTTCATGTCTTGTTCATTTTACACAGACTTAACTAATCAAGCATAATGAGCAGCAACTGTAAACAGACTCACATAATCAAACACAGAACAGTTGAACACTCCACTCATTTTCCTACTAGTTGGGCCAAACAGTGCTGCTGAAGGCCTCAGTCTCTGCCATTGCCTCCAGTGGGAGACTTGCTGTTACATTCTGGGCAATTCCATCAGGGATGGCCATCTGTAGCACCAATAGGATTTCTTTCTCTCACAATGATGAACTCGCCCTTGGCTACAGGAAACAATTAGATGCCTGCCAAACATATAAAGAAAACCCAAATTCAGCAAAATGGGTTGGATGTTGGGGCAGATCCAAAAGGCAAGATCGAACTTTGCTCCAAAGAGAAAGATTATTCTTAAATGTTGGGGGCGATTGTCCCAGCCCATGAGGTTGCTAGAGCAGCACAACAAGCCGGAAAACATCAAGAGAGGCTGTTAAGTGGGTTCCCCTGCTTGGCGCCAGAGCCTCCGTGTGTCTCCAGAGCCTGGCATTGGAGCTGATTTAAATATTTAAATTGCTATTTGAATCCTATAAATGGGCCCAGGACTGAATTCTCTGGGTCTACTAGGAATGGTTCACTCCAGCGGGATTTACAACAACTGCCCATTAATAGAGACCTGGTGGCCTGACCTCCCAAACTGAAGGCAGGCCATGGAGGCCCCCTGGAGATCAGGGAGGGGTAAAGGGATGTCCACAGCATTGCCAGCCTGGCAGTGTCGGTGTGACCCCTTGGCACTGCCTAAAGGGTAAAGTGGCAATACCTAAGGGGCACTTGACACTGCCCACCAGGCACTGGGCAATGCCAAGAGGGTGACAATTGTTGAGGGCTGGGCCTATGTTGGGGGGTGGAGGGTCTGCTGTCACTCTGCAGTCAGGCTGGGGCTGGCCATTGGGGTGGGGTTGGTGGTTGCTGAGAGAGCCAGGATTGTCGGAACTGATGAGGTGGGGGTGGGGCACGGAAATTGAGACTTCTGAAGGGAGGGAATGGAGGAGATCGTGGTTGGCAGTGAGGAGGGTGGTGTGCGTGAGGACATTGGGGCTAGCCCAGAGATGTCCAGGAGGCCAGCATTCGGATGTTGGGGAGGTCCCATAGCCAACAATGGAAGTTGCTGTGCTGGCCAGCGATCGAGGTGGCAGCAATAGAGCTGGCCAGTGATTGGGAGGCCAGCAGTGTAGGGCTAATGCACATATGCCGATTTATGCTATGACAGATCGGTGCCTGCACTGTGGCCTCCTCAGCATTATGCTGCTTGCCACTCCAGTGGGATCCTTCAGGATTTTCAATATGAATCTTCCTGAGGCACTCTGCAGTGCTCAGAGTGTGGGAGATACATTTTGAAAATACTGCTAAAAAAACAACTGGACCTTCTCCAGTTTTTACGCAAATTCAATACTTTGAATTGTTCTGGGTGAATCCCAGACATTATTCATGAAATTTTAGTAAGCTGTCTTCTGAAATTTACCCTTTCCTGTTGTACACAAGCTATTACTGAAGATGAAATGCCAATTACAGTTACTTATGTCAAAGTAGATATCAGTTTGGAATGCTGGTATTTTTATAAATGTTTTTATATATACATTTATTAAAATTCAAGTTGTGTTTTTCTCTGAACAGCACATTTTAACTTCCTTATTGCAGCAGAATGTTGATTAAAGTACATTTGCATTAGTGGAGATCTTATCATTTCTTTCCCATCTACTTCATTTAATGCTGGGAACTTTTATCATTTGGGGCCAGGCAGCTTCTCATTATTAAATTACTGCACTAGCTTTCTTTTCTCCAGAAATGCTTTCATATTTCTTGACAGAATTCCCTGCTGACTGAAGCATTGCCATATCTCAACTTGCATATGTTAGCTTTACATTAAAGTCTGATTCAGATTTTGAAGGCATCCTCTTCATTAACCAATGAAGCTATTTCGGAACATCAAGTCATTTTCTGTTCTGTAGCATCCCCAGACACCTGCCTTGGCCTTTTGACTAAGATCAAATGTAGTATCGGCATGATATACTTGATTGAAGTCATTAGGTTACATTTTAGCTTCATTTGAAGCAATTTTTTAAAGCAGCATCTCAGCTTTTTAGCTAAGATGCAAATGAGATCAAGACTTGGAGGAGGAGCAATATTTACTCCAATCAGTAGATAAAGCCCAAAACAGGAGGTGAGAGCCCTGTCTGGTCAGCTTGGATCGAGAATGTCTCAACTTGTTGGAACTCTGAATTGGATTTGATTTTGTTAGATTGAATTGGAATAAAGAATAAAAAAAATCCCCAGATACCTGACGCATGACTCAGGATTCTGTTAGCCAAACAGTGAGTGGCAGGTTTTTCAATTCCGGAGGACCCCACAGTTGCACCATTTCTCTGACCCAACACAGCATAGCACCAGCAGTAATAGAAAATGTCATGTCACCATTCAGTTAGCAGCAGTGGACTCAGGAAGGCGGCACAGTAGCACAGTGATTAGCACTGCTGCTTTCAGCTCCAGGACCCTGGGTTTAATTCCCGGCTTGGGTCACTGTCTGTGTGGAATTTGCACATTCTCCTCGTGTCTGCGTGGGATCCCCCTGGGTGCCCCAGTTTCCTCCCACCATCTAAAAATGTGCAGGTTAGGTTGATTGGCCATGCTAAAATTGCCCTCACTGTCCTGAGATGTATGGATTAATGGGTAAATATATGTGCATATGAGGGTAGGGCTTGGGTAGGATTGTGGCCGGTGCAGACTCAGTGGGCTGAATGGCCTCTTTCTGCAATGTCAGGATTCTAAGTTCTAAGGAAGGATATAGGACACAGGAGGCAATAGGTCCAATTTAAAGGATAAACGTCCCTTGGAGTTATTGCTGTTTGTTTCAATAAACAGGAGAGTTCTTTTATTCATTGATGAGATGTGGGCATCGCTGGTTGGCCAGCATTTAGAGCAACACAGCACGGGAAACAGGCCCTTCGGCCCGACGAGCCCGCGCCGCCATCATAACTATATAGTAACAATTCCATTATCCTATTCTAATTTTAGGTTATTCCTAATATGGAAGAATCTCAATGTAGGGACAATTTGTTTCCCAATCAGCCTAAGAGCGAATTTTTGGGATGTGGGAGGAAACCGGAGCGCCCGGAGAAAACCACGCAACCACGGGGAGAACGTGCAAACTCCCGCAGACACCGGCCCAATTCCAAGTGTCTGCACAGCTACAGCGATAGTCACTGAGCTGTCATGGTGCCCTTCAGATGGTCCAGATAAATCACTCATTTACGACATGAAGCACCAGGCAACCCATGAATCAACATCCAAGAGCTGTCTTCGCACCACCTGCCGAATGCATGCTCCTTGTTGGTCAAGTTGGACCGAATTACCTGTGGGGAAAAAAAAGCCATAGTTAAACAGTCCTACTATATCCCTCTATCTGCATACCGCTCATGTGGCTGTCCAAGAAACCCTTAAACAGCCCTAGCGTGCCTGCTCCCACCACCTTACTCGGCAGTGCATTCCACACCCCCACTACCCTTTGTGTGAAAAACTGCCCTCTAATATTCGTCTTATACATAGCCCCCCTCACACTAAGGCCATGACCCCTCATCCTATCCATTTCTGAAGGTGGAAAAAGTTTACCTCCATTTACTCTATCTATACCCCTTATAATCTTATACACCTCTATTAGATCCCCTCTAAGCCGATGTCTTTCAAGGGAAAACAACCCCAGTCTATTTAATCGTTCCTTATAAGACAGTCCTTCCATACCAGGCAGCATCCTGGTAAACCTCCTCTGCACTCTCTCCAAGGACTCCACATCCTTCCGATAGTACGGCGACCAGAACTGGACGCAGTATTCCAAGTGAGGCCTAACCAACGTTCTATACAACTGCAACATCAAACTTCCTACTCTTGTATTCTATACCCTTTTCTATGAAAGCTAACATACTATACGCCTTCTTTATCACCTTCTCCACCTGTGAGGACACCTTCAGAGACTGTGAACCTGCACCCCCAAGTCTCTCTGCGTCTCTATGCTCCGTATAGTTTTACCTTTTATCCTATAACTCTCTTCTACATTTTTCCAGCCAAAGTGCATCACCTCGCATTTATCCGGATTAAATTCCATTTGCCATCTATCTGCCCAGTCTACCAACCTATCTATGTCCTGTTGTATTGCCTGGCACTGCTCCTCTGTACCCGCCAATCCAAGCATCTTAGTGTCATCAGCAAATTTGCTGATCTCACCACCTACCCCAACTTCCAAGTCGTTTATGTAGACCACAAATAGAAGAGGACCTAGTACTGAGCCTTGTGGCACTCCACTAGTGACAGGCTTCCAGTCGGAAAAAGAGCCTTCCACTACTACCCTCTGTCTCCTCCTCCCGAGCCAGTTCTCGACCCATCTACATACCCGACCCTGTATCCCATGCGCCTTCACCTTCTCTATCAGTCTACCATGAGGAACCTTGTCAAACGCCTTACTGAAATCCATGTAGACGACATCAACAGCATGTCCTTCATCAACTGTTTTTGTCACTTCTTCAAAAAATTCCACTAGATTTGTAAGACAAGACTTCCCCTTGACGAAGCCATGCTGCGTATCCCTGATCAGATCACAGCGCTCCAGATGCTCATACATCCTGTCCCTGAGGATCCTCTCCATTAGCTTACCTATAACTGAAGTCAAGCTCACCGGCCTATAGTTCCCTGGGTTATCCCTCTGACCTTTTTTAAACAACGGTACTACGTTTGCTATCCTCCAGTCCTCTGGGACCTCACCTGTGTCCAAGGAAGAGACAAAGATTTGCGTCAGAGGCCCAGCTAGGTCTTCCCTCAACTCCCTTAGCAGCCTGGGGTAAATGCCATCAGGCCCCGGAGCTTTATATGTCTTTAAGCTGCCTAACAGCTCCAACACCTCTTTCCTCGTAATCTTTATTTCCCTCAACCGATCCTCAACTTTGTCAACATCAGCAACAGACATCTGGCCAGTCTCCTGCGTGAATACCGATGCAAAGTATTCATTCAGGATCTCCCCCATTCCCTCAGGCTCTAAGCATAGATCCCCTCCTCTGTCCCTGAGAGGTCCAATCTTGCCTCTAACCATCCTTTTGCTCCTTACATAGGTGTAAAATGCCTTAGGATTTTCCTTAATCCTACCTGCCAGAGCCACTTCATGGCCCCTTTTTGCCTTTCTAACACCCCTTTTAAGATCCCGTCTACACTCTCTATAAGCTTCCAGCGCTGTCTCAGTCCCCAGTTGCCTAGATCTAATGTAAGCCTCTCGCTTCTTCCTGATCAAGTCCTCCCTGGTAAGCCACGGTTCTCTAATCCTACCTTTCCCATCCTTCCTCCTTGCCGGCACGTATCTTTCCTGCAGAGAGTTTAGTTTTCCCTTGAAAGACTCCCACATGTACCTCGTCGACCTGCCCTCGAAAAGCTTATCCCAGTCGGTATCTTTAAGATCTTGCCTATTCCTATTTATTTATTGCCCATTCCTATTTGCCCTTGTTCAGAGGGCAATTGACAGTCAATTACATGGATATACCTCTGAGTCACATGTAGGCAAGACCAGGTAAATGTGGCAGATTTCCTTCCTTAAAGGCCATTCGTGAACCAGATGGGTTTTTCTGACAATTGACAATGGTTTCACAGTCATCAGTGGATTCTTCATTCCAGATTTTGTTTTTAATTCAATCCAAATTCCATCACCTGCCATGGCAGGATTTGAACCTGGGTCTCCTAAATATTAGTTGAGTTTCTGGATTAATAGTCTAGTGATAATACTAGTAAGCCATTGCCTCGTCATTGGAACCAAGATTAGTGCATAATGAGGACGCCATGACAGGATAGCCTCTCTTGTTTCTGGCATGCATCACTTAAAGTATTGCTGGAAGGGGTGAAGTCCCAAATAAATTCCAAATGCTCTCAAGAATGCATAGTTGGGTTCCTGAAATCAGCAGAGGAGGAGTAGTGATGAGATTCTGGATCCAATGCAGAAAATGTTTAATAATCTGCTGAAATCTGTTCGGGTAAATCCAGAAATAGCACCAGGCGGCATGCCTACTGGTCAATGAATGCCTGAATGGAAAGAAACAGGCATTCTTACTGTGCCTAAAATTCTTCTAACAATGGCCTAGATTTTCAGTTTTAAGGCAGGTATTCCTAGTTCAATGAAAATGCAGGTCCTTAGGAAAGATGTGCGCTCAGTAACATTGATGATCCATAGACATAGTTCATATCCAAATTGGCCATAGTGAAGATTGAAACACCCTAATGAAAACAAGAGGTTGAGTGTGGTGATGGAGAGAGGCATTGCCCTAATGACATCTTTCTTTATCTTGCAGGCCAAACAGGAAGGAAAAAGCAAGAGGGCTGGTTTGGGTGATAGGATGCCACAAATGCAGAATTATCCCATGATCTTGCCAAAATAGAAAGCCACCAGGATATTCGAGACAAAGAAATGGGAGTCCAAGAGAGTGAAAAGATCTTAGCATTTTGAGATTCAGGGGATGAATGGCAATCCGCAGTGCACAGACTATGAGAGATTCATTTTGAAACTCCAAATGAAATAAGCAGTATGATTTACTCCCGTTTTTACGTGAATTTAACAGAAGTTTTTTTGGAAGAATCACCCCCTAAATGTTTCTTGTCAACACATCAGCCAATCCTCCTTCATAGCACTGTTATGTAAACTTTTCAGAATTTAACTTAAAACAGTCCCAATTGAGACTCACATTAGTTGAGTTCATGTCTGTCACGAGATGCAGATAGCACGTTGAATGAAGAATGCATCATTGCACAATCCTAATCTGTTAACTCTTAATATATTTAATTCAAATTGTTTGTTCTGGCAAGCTTTTTCTCAATTGTTTTGCCAGTGTCTAAGGAATCTTCTGGTAATTTTATGAGATTTCATTGTAATTTTCTCTCCAATGTGACTGCTTGATGTAACATTCCAATCAGAGTGGGTGATGCCAAAGCTTCAATTCGGGCCAACAATAATAAATGTTCATGGGAAGACTCAGAGTCAAACATAATAAGAAAGGGATTAAAGTTCCATTTTTTGATATTCAGGGATTCTTACAACTCGAGATTCTTTCTATATTTAAGATAATACTGTAAGATCATGTCAACAGAATCAATCGACAAAGAAAATAAGTTATTATGGAAAACTTGAAGTCATTAAAAATACTGCAATGACCATTCAATCTTGGAAACCCATCCTAACTGGCCATTTAAACTGTAAGTAAAGATTTAACATCAGGAGCAGCTGATTCTGATGTGATATAGAATCACATGGCCAGGAGACAGAGATCTGCTGGAGCAAGGCCAAAATCCCACCTCTGAAGGGTAACAGAAAGACAAATTTTTATGGAGCATAGGAATGCAGATCAATCCAAAAATAAACAAGAATAGTTTTTGCAAATAAGAGTCTACAGTAGCATTCTTTGACTCACAGGCAAATCCTAAAGAACCCCATCTAGACCCCAAACTCAGGATGAAACGTGATGGCTGCAAACATAGTGAAGAACTCCAAGAGAAGTCTGCAGATTGAAATAACTAAAAATCCTTGGGAAAAGGCCAAGATTGAAAAAAAGGTTGAAGACTTACCTGAGAACAGAGCATAGCGGATTCTGCAGACCAAATCATTCATCATTTATATTAATGATTTGGGTGAGAATATAGGAGGGAAATGAATAAGTTTGCAGATGACACTAAGATTGGTGGCATAATGGATAGTAATGAAAGTTATCTCCAATTGCAATGGGATCTTGATCAATTGGACCAGTGGACTAATGAATGGCAGATGGAGTTTAACTTAGACAAATGCAAGGTGATGCATTTTGGTAGATTGAACCAGGGCAGGACTTATTCGGTTAATGGTTGGGCATTAGGTAGAGTTATAGAACAAAGAGATCAACAGGTATGTGTTCATAGCTCCTTGAAAGTGGAGTTACAGAAGGACAGAGTGGTGAAGGAGGCATTCAACATGCATGGCTTCATCTATCAGAACACTGAATACAAGAGCTGGGATGTCTTGTTGAAGTTGTACAAGACATTGGTAAGGCCACACTTAGAATACTGTGTACAATTCTGGTCACTCTATTATAGAAATGATATTATTAAATTCGAAAGAGTGCAGAAAATATTTACTAGGATGCTACTAGGACTTGATGGATTAAGTCATAAGGAAAAGCTGGATCGAATTGGTGTACACGAGGCTGAGGGGTGATCTTATAGAAATCTATAAAATAATGAGGAGCATAGATCAGCTTGATAGTCAATAACTTTTCCCAAAGGTAGGGGAGTCTAAAACTAGATGGCATAGGTTTAAGGTGAGAGGGGAGAGATACAAAAGTGTCCAGAGGTGCAATTTTTTCACACGGTCGTGGTGAGTGTCTGGAACAAGCTGGCAAATGTAATAGTAGAGGTGGTACAATTTTGTCTTCTAAAAAGCATTTAGATAGTTACATGGGCACGATGGTATAGAGAGGTACGGGCCAAATGCGGGCAATTGGGATTAGCTTAAGGGTTTAAAAAAAAAGGCGGCTTGAACAAGTTGGGCCGAAGAGTCTGTTTCCATGCTATAAACCTCTATGACTTTAGGAGCTGCATGGCAGGCACGTAGATCAGTAATCTAGACAACAAGGAGTGCAAATCACAATCTACAAGCCAAACTATTGAAGCAGCAACATAGACAGAGCTTAGGATGAAAATGGAATCCACATTTCCATTCCAAGAATCATGCCTAAGTGCACAAAGTTCACCACAGGCTCACAACTAGGATAATTGGAGGAAGAGATTCTCCATAGCCTCAGATGCAGAACAACTTCAGGTACAGAGAAGAAGAACTGAAAAAACCAGGACATCACTTTACTCTTCACAGTAGGGGTCATAGCAAAAGATATTATTGCAAGACAGTGTCTTGCTGAGGCTTTGAACCAATGCATATGAAGAAGTCTTCCAGTTTTTGACTCATACATCGGTGTTTAAAAGAATTTGATCACTGAGTGAACAAAATTCAGTAAAAGGAGGCAAAAACTAAGTGAATATATGGATTCCTTTATAAATGTCCTGTGCAGATTCATGAAGAATTGTGACTCTGCAAACCTCAGAGATGAATAAATACACAATCATATAGTAGTTGGGATTTGAGATAAATCCCTGTCAGATACTTTGCAAAAAAGGCAAGAGTTAATACTCACAAAGGCAATAGAAATAATGCAACAGAACGGTTTGGTTTTTGGTGAAAATGATGTCTCTTGGAAACAAAATGAGTGAAATCATTTAATATGCCAGATAACAAAGAGAAGGTTCAATGAAGCAAAAGCCCAAAGGAAAAAGTGTGCTAACCACCATCTTGAGACACTCTTGGCGTGGAGGGAAAACTCTATGAAAGCTGTAAGAACATCCACCATGAGGTGCTGAGTGGGAAATTAGGGCATCGTAAAGTTGCTTAGAAACAGGAATAACATTGGAACATAGGAACTAGGACTAGAATTAGGCAATTCAACCCTTTGAGCCTGCTCCACCATTCAATCAAATCATGGCTGATTTCTTCCTAGTTCCAAATCTACATCCCTATCTGTTTGGAGATCTAACGTTCTTATGGCTCTTGGGGAAACAAAGTAAAATCCAACAAGTTGAAAAGCCACAGAAAAAGCAAATGCCAGAGAAGGTAATGAAACAGATAACAATCATTAATTAGAAGCTGATAGTGACCCCACAGAATTCAAGTCAGTATCTGGCACAAGTGTTTTGGTATTTTCTGATTAAATAAATCAGAAACATCATATTTAGAAATATCATATTTCAACCATTCTCCAACCAGTTACCAAGACCAGGGGAGACACTGCTAAAATCAACAGGCCAGTAAGATTAAGATAAAAGGAGAGACCAGAACTCAAGTGCACATCCTCTGAGTGAAGGGACAATCATTTAAAATTGAGCTGAGAAGGAATTTCTTCAGCCAGAATGTGGTGAACTGTGGAACTCATTGCCACAAAGGGCTGTGAAAGCCAGCTCATTGAGTGCCTTGAAGACAGAGATAAATAGTTCTTGATCAATAAGGCGATCAAGGGTTACGAGGAGAAGGCAAGAGAAAGGGGGTGAGAATCGTTTCAGCCAAGATTGAATTGTGGGGCAGACTCGATGGGCTGAATGACATAACCTACTTCTTTATCTTATGGTCTTATAAACTAACTATTGAACCCCTGTACAATATAAAGAACCAGAAATCATCATTGTTGAGCAGAAAAGCATGTTTGCAGTTAAGGTTGATTTACAAGGATGGTGAAATTGCTGACTTAGCCTTTCTTAACTAGAGTAGCTGACTGCTAAATTGGATTCTCATCATCCAATTGATTCTCATCATTCTCATGTGGGAAGACATTAGTGATCACAAATTTCAGCTCTACAAGCATTACAACTTGACATTATCTCAATCAGGTGATTGTGAGAAAGTTCAGAATTCAGGGTCTAGAAGATACAAGTTAGATCTGGCTTCTCCCTAAAGTTCTTCACCATATTCTGTCAAATGTACAGAGTTCAGAAATATCAGGTCCCCTCTCAGGCAGCCTCCTTATCTCTAATGTTTTTAAGAAAAGTTGTGTTCTGACACTGATCCTTTTCTCCATTTTTGTCAGTATGATGCTCAAGAAGCAAAAGCAGGATTGATAGCAATAGACATCTATTTTTGAACAGATGGCAATCTCTTCAACCTGTGACAACTACTGGCACATAACAAAACCTCCGAATAGATCATTGTGGAGCTTATGTTTGCTAACGATTGAGCCCTTCTGGCACACAAGGAGAGGCAATTCAGCTTATTGCTAACTGTATCACTGAGGCAGAAAATGTCTTATAGCTTTATCATTACCTTATAAAAAACAGAAGTGCTGTACTGGTCAAAGTACCAAGGAAATTACAATCCATTGCACATCAGCACTGATGGGAGCAACCTCAATGCAGTGTAGTTTACAATCTAGCTAGTGTTACTTAGACGATGTACTGTCAAGAAGGAAATAGACAATTGGCAGTTCAAGGCTAAACCTCCTTTGGCCCCCCGTGAAAGTATGCCTTGCAGAACCATTTACTCTGCAGCTCTGGAAAAACCTCAAGTTTACAGAACAATTGTCATCTCCAAGGTCTGTTATGTCATATTTTGGAATTTGACATAACAAGAATTAACATGGGACCAGTAAACAGGACCATCCACAGTATGTTGTCAGGAGATACATGACCTGAGACTAGGGTCAGTTATGAACTGGACAAAAACCTGTGTAGAAGCAAGTATGGAATTAACTCGTAGCTTAGGTTATACCCTAGTTGGGATTTTCCACTTGCCTTGTTCAGGCGGGTCTGGCATCAGGAGTGGAAAATCTTGTGAGAGTCCAAGTCATGTTTCACATCCCTACACCCTCCTCCACCAGTGACGTAAGAGGATTTTCAATGTTTAATATTAGGAACATCATTTCCATACCTCAATACATTATTAGATCTCTACACAAGACTTACCCCCCAACTCACTGAAAGAAAACCCTTTCATATCAGTTTGAGGATTGACCCATATGAAACACGATTGTGCTCCTAAGTCGTGCATCAGGTGAGAAGGTCTCCCAGGGGAGCTCAGGTGAGTGAATCACTCACTCTCAGCTGAAGTACCTCTGTAGTTCCAGGAGGAAGTGCCTGAGTAGCGTCAGGGGGAAATGCACAGGCAGTGAAATGGTTGTTGCATGGGAGGATGGCGAATATATGTGTTTAGGGGGACGGGGGCAGTTTATGTGGAGGGTTTTCAGTTAACTTTTGTGCACTGGGTGGTCTTTAAAAATTTCCTGCACGTCATTGGCCTTTGTCAAACTTAGGGAAAATTCTGCCTCCTATGTATGTGTAAATCGATATGTGTTATCAATAAACATTTGATGATGTTCAACAATAAAAGACTCAGAACCTTATTGTCAGGTCTACTGAATATACAACATGAATACGAGCTAGAATCATTGTTCTGTATAAAAAACAAAAGTGTTTTTTGAAGTGTATTCATCAATAGTCTCTTCAATTCATCATGAACATCAATTGGCAGAACTACATCACAAAAAATGAAATCTGCAACATAGTTAAATTGCCCATTCTCTTACAATACCAATTGTGCTGGGCAGGAAATGTATCATGGTTAGAGGGTTCCAGAATACCAAAATTAATGCCTCATAGTGAACCATGCTCAGGTAATTGGCACCGTGCTATTCTTCACTTACATTTCAAAGGTCAGCTGCAATAAAAGGCAGCTCTCTTTGGTTGCCATTGACTAACAGGTGTGGAGGCAGGAGACTAAAGACAGCAGCACTGATGCACAACAACCACAAAAGTAACCTAGACATGAGATTAATGAATAGACAGAAGGAGCCTGCTTATATCAAAGACCTTCCGAACCTGGAGTATTGTGTCCCAATTATTGAAGATGCTGCAGATCAAGAATTTCTTCTTCAGTCACCAAAGGTCATGCTAATCATCAGAGAGACAAGCCTCGTCTTGATCTTCACCTGCAAAGAATCTGCAATCATCGTTCCTCCTCCTTCAGATAATATGTCCTATGTGGTTATTAGTGACCATGGATTTCCATTGGAGTTGTCCATGATTACACATGGCAAAATACTGCAGTGGTTTATTGCTGCCTTTTACAGAATGACCAAGAAACTCTCCCATTCTTATCACCTGTCTTCACAGATATTGGAAAGATTTACAGGCTGATAATCAAGCTGCTTGATTATGTGATAAATGTAGCTTTCATGACCATCGAGTCCTGAAATGGGATTAGAACACAGAACATCTGGTCCAGAGATAGGGACACTATCTCTACACCACAGAACATCCAATCATCAATGCATCTTTCTGAAAAAAAACATATTAATTGTGTTAACACACTTAACACTAAAAAAGTCAACAACCTTGGTTGGATACTAATGTTGACACTATCTTGACCCACTCTTAGCCTAAGAAATGCTCATTATGATAAGTTCAGTGCAAAGTGACCGGAATAGATTTTCAGGTTAAGCCGAAAATATTTAAATAAGGCTTTTTGTGTTCATCAATTCAACATAATTTGTTCTTCAATTCCAACACAGCTATTCCACTATACCATAGATTTTAACTGTATGTCTCTTTTCTTTGAAATTGTATTGTTATAATTTTGACACATCCCTAATCCTCCAGTTCCATCATTGCATCTCCTCATCTCAAATCTCTGATGTGAATTACTTCTATCCCCATTTTTGAACTTCTCTTTTCTGTTTTTTCCAAATGTCATTATATTTTCCCCCAGCGCCTTTGCTTTTCACAAAAATCATTTAGTTGGTATCTTCTCCACTATAACCACTATGGACTTGCAACCCTCGTATTTCCCTTCTGGATGGTCAAACCACTTTTGTTAGAAATTAAATGATTTATTCTTCTTCTGAAATAGTATTTGCTAAACATAATTTATTTAACATAAACTAACCTATCTTCCTGTACTTTACAGTTTATCCATTGGGCTTAGCAATGTTTTGAGTTAGGTGGAAAGGTAAGTTAGATGGATTCGTCATGCTAAATGGTCCCTTAGCATCAGGGAGATGAGCTAAGGTAAATGCATGGGGTTATGTGGATGGAGCCTGGGTGGGATTGTGGTTGGTGCAGATTCGATGGGCCAAATAGCTTCCTTCTGCATTGTATGTTTCTATAATTCTAAGTAATTTTGACAGTGAAATATTTTGAGAATTGCCCTGTAATGATACCTTCAGTTCATTATTTTATCATGCAACTGTCATACAGGTTGATAAATTGCTGCTGAAAAATACAACATTTAAGTATGTCTTAGTTGGATATATGAATCCAAATTCAATACTAATACATTCAGAGTTATAAGGTATCCTTTAAACCTGAGTGTCACTCTGAAGCAGTCTTTTATATGCAGTCTTGCTAGAGTCAACTTACTCAGATTGCTGCATTATCTGCATGAATCTAATGAAGTGAGGATCATGCATCCTTTGACTGGAATTCTCTGGTCTTGCTCGCCAAGCTACTGCTGCCAGCGGGAGAATTTAGTGCTCAGCCTAATCTTCATTTACAGCGGCAGGCCCGGAAAATCCTAGTTACTTGTAAGATTGCAGAATTCCAGTCTTTATCTTCAATTTACAATTATTAAAGCTTTCATTAAGATAGTGGCTGGAATTCTACTACCCCGACCATCACAGGAATTGGAGATTATGATGGTTGGACAAAGGAAAAGTCCGTTGACTGCTCAGTTCCATTCTTGAATTTGTTATAACAAAATCTGGATATAAAAGGGAGGTGATAGTGCCAATTTAATATATATTTAACTGTGTTAGCTCAGTGCAAGAAATAAGCCAGCTAGATTTCTTAACAAGAGTTAGTTTCATTGCTAAAACTCACACGGGTGATGATGCAAAAATGATTAGCAAAGTATGTTTAAATACGCAAAAATGCAAAAACAACAGACACACAATGCCACCCTCTTCCATTTCCAAGCATGCAAAATATAAGTGGCCACGAAGCATGTCAGAAAATAAATATTCATCATAGATTGTCAGAACCTTGTTTAAAGCTGAAAGGGTCCCTTTCTATATAGCTGCTGGTGCTTAGATTTCTTTTTCACTGGGGAGGGTGGAATTAGTTCAGAATTCTCCTTTAAGAACCCTTGGTTTGCAGCAATGAAATTTTCTGCTGGCTTTTTCAAATCATACCTTTGATAAAAGAGGTTCAGAAGAAAGAGAGATGGGGTAAAGCCGTTGCCCTTGCATCAGTTTCCCTCTGGCTATGCAAAATCTAATATTTTTCACCCACAAGCTGGATCATATGATCTCTGTCTGAGGGTTCCATAAACTCCTTCTCCATAAAATAAGTTATGTCCTTTGCAAATGCAACTAAGTAGCCATTGTGATCAGTGTTGTTTATTCGGCAAAATGTATTTCTTTCAATAAGGTTCAATACATATACTGAATTGATATTTGATATTACCACATCTTCATAACAATAAGCTTGACTTTACAGGAGATTAATATGTTGATTTTAAAATATTTGTACTCAAAGATTATGAACAACTTATATCGAGTGTATCAGTTAATATGAAAGCAGTGGTTTCAATAAACTACGTACATGGGGCTGCACTGTGGTACCGTGGTTAGCACTGCTGCCTCATAGTGCTTGACCTTGGGTCACTGTCAGTGTGAAGTTTGCACATTCTCCCTGCATCTGCATGAGTTCCTTTAGGGTGCTCTGGTTTCTTCCAACAGTACAAAGATGTGCAAGTTAGGTTGATTGGCTATGCTAAATTGCCCCTTAGTGCAAGGAGGACTGGCTAGGGCAGATGTGTGGGGTTGTGGGAATGGGGTCTGGGTGGGATTGTGTTTGATGCAGACTCGATGGACCAAATGGTCTCCTTCTGCATTGTCAGGGTATAGTGACAGGCTACAATTATGAGTGATGAACTGTTTCTATGAAAGAAATGTAGCTACTCAATGAAAGGATGCATTTTACAGTAACCTGTTGCATCATTTTTCTGAATATCAATATAATTGGGTAGTAGATCATTGGGGGAAACAGAGAGGAGGTTTTATGATCATATTGAAGATAATTATATCGTTCTTCTTGCTTGTCATCACTTTTATTTAAACCAAATAATTAAACATGCCTCCAAACAGAAAACTGAGCGAAGCACAATGAAATACAGAATGTTCAGTATTCATGAAAAAGAACTTGATATCTATTTTGTGAAGCCTTTCAACAGGTATGTCATCATTTTCAACTAATAAATACATTTTGTGCTCCCCAGTTTTTCACTAGCTTCAAAGATTTTTACTTCAAAAGTTTATTAGTCATAAGTAAGACTTGCATTAACAATGCAATCAAGTTACTGTGAAATTTCCTTAGTCACCACACTACTGCGCCTGTTTGGGTCACAGCACTTCTTTCAGATTGTGAGAGGAAACCAGAGCATCCGGATGAAATGACACAATCATGGGGAGAATATGCAAACTCCACACAGACAAGACCCAAGCCGGGAATCGAACCCAGGTCCCTGGCATAGTGAGGCAGCATTGCTAACCACTGTGCCATTGTCATAACTCTGATTATGTAATTCAGACAATCTGCCGTAATGTAAATGTTGATCTACATGCAATGCATGAGAGTACTGTGTAGTAAGTATTCCACATCAATTCATATCTGCATTACGTGCTTCAGAATAATTCTAGCCTTTGCAATTTTTCTGATAACTTTATCTGCACCCTTGCAATGCTTCATTATTGATTGAATTATTTAGTAAATTCTTTGTAAAACATAGGCTAACAAGTTACTGACAATACTAGCAAAAATTTTATGTACATTTCATGATATTAATAAAGATGATCTTTTGCAAAGGTGGTGAAATGGTCATTTAATTAATTTTAAATTAATAAATTTTGAGCTGTCTTGATGACTGTGAAAGTTTACCAGATGTCAATCCAATGATTAGTCTGAGATTGTGTTATTAGTGGAGTTACTGTGAGTGTACCTAATTTGTATGAAGCAAGCAGCCATGAGCACCACCATTGGCTAAATTTGCAGCAATCTACCCAAGGCTGGTGCAAAACCTGTATTCTGGATTCCTCTGTGGAGGTGGTTAATTTGTCAGTGACTTCCCAGGCTTCTATTGGTTTCCTGTTTCAGAGCGCTTTTTTTCAAAATTGCAGCTTTCGTCTGGATGCTTGGCTAGTGAAAATAGTTTGGAATTCTTCGTGATACCAATGTGCAACACATCATGGTCCATGTGGAGGCCAAAGCTTCCCATCTGACTCAATCTCTTGTTGGTCAGTCTCTGTGGATGGAACTGAAAAGCTGTTGGAGACCAGAACACCTCATTCACCTGACAAAGACCATAGAGTCGAAAGCTTGTGAGTTTACTATCAAATAAATCAGTTGGATTTAAGCCTGGTGTTGTCAGATTTCTTACTGAAAAACAAGGCAGTGATGCTTCTGTTGCACAGATAACGGCCGTGATTTTACTGGTTCACCCCATCCATCGATAGACAGAGCATCCTGGCGAGAGACTGAAAATATTATTTAAATTTATTTTAATAGTGTTAATAGTCCAGTTGGGAGAGGTTCCTTTTGGTGAGGAAAATACCTGCTCCCTATGAATGGGGGACAGTTGTGTTGCCCTCATTGACAGAACTGGAGGCCGTTGAAGCCCCCTGGGGATGCCATGGGCAAGCATGGAGGTTTCCCTGGGCAGTGCCAGCCTGGCTTCTTGGCAATGCCCACTGGACAGTGCCAATGGGTAAGGCCAGAAGGGGGCAGGGCAGAGGGAGGAGTGGGCCTGTAGGGGGCAGAGCCAGAAAGAGGCAGGGACAGGCTGGGGCAGCCTGATTGGGGATAAAGGGGAGGCCTGCTGCACACTCTGCCTGCAATCAATGGGAGGAAAGAGGTGGGCTAGCTGTCATTCTGCATGCGATCGATGGGGGCGCACGATCAGTCTTGATTGTTGGGGATAGTGGAGGCTATATTTTTGGATGGCTGGCTGGAACAGCAGAGGTCTGACAGCTCTTTCTCTCTTTCTCTGTCAGGTTCTGCTGTTGTAATTGAGCATGTACAGACACAGAGGACAGTACATGCGCAATAGCTCCCTTCACTGTTTGATCAAGCTGGCTGGTAATTTAAACTCTGCCCACTCCCTCTAGCAGCTAGAAAAAAACTGGTCCATTTTTTCAAACTCTATGTGCATAAGATTGGGACTAGGGATAGCACGGTGGCATAGTCGTTAGCACTGTTGACTCACAATGCCAGGGACCCGCGTTCAATTCCAGTCCTGGATCACTGTCTTACGGAGTCTGCATGTTGTCTCCATGTCTACGTGGGTTTCTTCTGGGTTCTCTGCTTTCCTTCACAGTCCAAAAATATGCAGGTTAGGTTGATTAGCCATACTAAATTGCCACTTAGTGTCAGGGGGACAAGCTAGGATAAATACATGGGATTAAAGGAATAGAGATTAGGAGGGAGTGCAGTTGATGCAGACCTGATGGGCCGACTGGCCTCCTTCTGCACTATAGGGAATCTATGATTGTAAAAATTCACCCAAAAGACAGATCTGCAACTCTTTTTCACGCTAGCTGGACTTAGAAATTTTCTCATAAAATTCCACTCAATTGGTGTGCAGACTTGGATTTGGGCCTGTGTCGCGGGAGTTTGCGCGTTCTCCCCATGGTTGCGTGGGTTTTCTCCGGGTGCTCCGGTTTCCTCCCACATCCCAAAAATGTGCTCTTAGGCTGATTGGGTAACAAATTGTCCCTATATTGGTCTCTATATGTCATTAAGAAGTTAGGATGGCGGCGTGGGCTCGTTGGGCCGAAGGGCCTGTTTCCCGTGCTGTGTTGTTCTTTGTTCTTTGTTCTTTGTTTGGTCAGACTTTCCCCAAACGAGGTATTGTGATCAGCATTGAGCATCACACCTCAGGAAAGATATCTAATCTTTGGCAGATTTACCAGAATGGTGGTGGGAATAAATGGTTAAGTAATGAAAACAAATTCTGAAACACATCCTGAGTTTAGAAGTTTGAGGGTGATCCAGTTGAGGTTTTTAAAATAATGGAATTCAATGAAGCAGATAGATACTGTTCACTCTGCCGGGATCAAGAATAAGAAGTCTCAGTCTTAAACTTAAAGATGGATCGTCCAAGAATGAAATTGTTAACACAAATGTTCATGGAAATCTGGGACTCTCTCTCCTAAAAGGGTGTGAGTGTTGAGTCAACTGAAAAATTTCAAGCCTGAGATATGTTTTTGTAAGGTTATCAAGGAATAAAGGACAAATATGAAGTTGATGTATGGATCAGCTATGATTTAACTCAAATGCAGAAGTAACTTTGAGGAGCTGAATGGTCTACTTCTGTTCTTTATTTTTCAAAGTTGCATCAGCAGCACCTGACCTGATGCATCTTGTAAACTGTAGCAACATCAAGGTGAAGTTCAATTCGATCCAATTATTCTTCCGTTGTCCCTTCATTCTACAAGGCAAAAAAAAACCTTAATATCACCTACAGATAGCAATGGAGGCACAACCTAATTCCCACCTTTCTTGGATTGACTCTTGACTGCTCTCTAAGTTGTTGGATACGTGGAGCTATTGACACAAAATGCCGTGATCAAAAATGCTGCAAGTACCTTGTCAAAAGTTCATACAATGAAATCTTGCACATGGTAGTACAAAAACCCATGGCACACATTAGGTTTACTCAAGTTAAACTGCTAGCTTTTTTTTGCTACTCTCCACATGTTATATTTCCATAGCCCTGTCCAAGAAACACAGCCAGTTACAAAGTGGGCAACTGAAGTAATTAGCAGGAAAAATCCAATGGGGTGTAAAATGAATAGATGATCCACAACTAACTTGCCAATATTGAACTTCACTCCTGCTATCCGTACTAGAGTGAATTAAAAGGTTCTATATTTACTTAGTTCTATTTATATTCTAAATATATTGCAATTCCTATGTTTGTGTTTCCTTTTGATAATTTTGCGATATTGCTCGTCTTACCCTCATAACCTGAAAATACATACAAGTGTTTCCTGAACAGGAGTGACAACTGTAGAGGTGCACCATTGGTGGGCAGTGTAGCCCCAAGTGGGTGGCACAGTGGCACAATAGTTAGCATTGCTGTTTCACAGCACCAGAGTCCTGGGTTTGATTCCTGGCTTGGGTCACTGTCTATGCAGAGTTTGCATATTCTCCCTGTTTCTGCATGGGTTTTCTCTGGATGCTCTAGGTTCCTCTCACAGTCCATGTGCTGGTTAGATGCATTGGACATGTTAAATTCACCCTCAGTGCACCTGAACAGGCATCATACTGTAGTGATTTGGGGATTTTCATAGTAACTTCATTCCAGTGTCAATAAAAGCCTACTTGTGACAATAATTAAATAAATTGGATCACTTTGATTGACCTGACTGTGATAGGTGAATGTACAGAGATTCTGGGCTGATTTTTATTGGTTCCTGGAGGCAACGGTTATGAGCAGCTATATTGAATCTGCTTCCCAACTATATCCCACCATCAGGGAATTTTACCAATGAGAGTTGGACAGAACTGGGCAGGCTCCTGCAGTACAACGTAATATGGTAGGTTAATTCCCACCAAGGGTTAAGTACAACAGTCTGTGATATCCTGTAATCTGAGATTGTGCAGAAAATATTTTCATCACTATTAATATTTTACAATGAAGTTAGAGCATTTTTCAGACAGCAGTCTTTGAGAATTTTTTGAAACTATGCCAACCCAACAACACAACAGTATTTGATGACAGCAGTAAATGAAGATGTCATTAGAAAAATCTCTGCTTCTATTGGAGATGTCATGGAAATTGCATGCCTAAATGTGAATGAAGCATTTGCAAAGTTTACAGAACTGTTTGATTTTGCACAGTATATGGTCTGACAATGAAGCCAAAGAGTGAGCAGCTCTGTACACTTTTGTACACAATGGGAGAATTGCAAGACAACTGAGTTATGCCACTGAAAAATAAAAATAAAGCCACATATGTCAAAGTTATCGAAGACCAATGTCACTCTCTTGGAAAATGCAAAATTCAATAAACATACCCAGAGACACAATGAAAGCATTGACATATTTATGAATGCTTTAAACCAATCAGCAGAAGACTGTGAGTATGGTCATCTGAAAGAGGAACAAATTGACAACAGTATACGTTCCATGTTCCCGTGACTCCTTCTAATGAGGTTTCAGGGCTTAGCACATAAATTTTGTTTTCTTGTATTCCAGTGTTTAGCAATAGCTCTCCATCATTAGTTGTGCAACTATAGACTTTGTGCAGTTCGTAGCTGGCGACGAGAATTATTGATTTTGCCCCTTCATTGGAATGTGGACATTGAACAGCATATGAAGATTTTACAGGGGATGGATTATTTTCCCCTCCCCCTAATTAAATACATTGGCACGGGATGGGGGAAAGGGGGGTGATGCGGAGGTGGCATAAAGTTCAGCTCTTTATGCTATTTCAATTTCAAGAAACTGGAATGCTAACCAGTCTGCTCACTGGTTCACGGAAATTGCTTGCTTAACAACGCAGTAATCCATTAACAGTAACCTCTGGGCTATCTAGGACAGTTCCAAGTTACTAAAAGTAGTCACCATCCAACTCACGGGCGGCATGGTAGCACAGTGGTTAGCACTGCTGCTTCACAGCTCCAGGGACCTGGGTTCGATTCACGGCTTGGGTCACAGTCTGTGTGGAGTTTGCACATTCTCCTTGTGTCTGCGTGGGTTTGCTCTGGGTGCTGTGGTTTCCTCCTACAGTCCAAAGATGTGCGGGTTAGGTTGATTGGCCATGCTAAAATTACCCCTTGGTGTCCTGAGATGCATAGGTTAGAGGGATTAATGAGTAAATATGTAGGGATGTGGGAGTAGGGCCTGGGTGGGATTGTAGTCAGTGCAGGTTCGATGGCCAAATGGCCTCTTTCTGCACTGTAGGGTTTCTATCATTCAAACAGTGGAACACAATGGTCCCACTGAATTATGAGTTATCTCAACAACTTCTGCTCTGTCACAGAGATCATCCATAGACCACCAGGCTCCTTGCCAGAACTCTAATACAACTGATTTTCTTCAATCTCTGCCAACATTAAAGTTAATGTGGTGCTGAAACATCCAGATGGTTCAATAATGGTTGTTATAGACTGTTTGGAATATTTATTTCTTGTGGGCTCACATGAAAAGCTGTTCTTTTAAGTATTTTGAACTTTCTAATCAAGTCATGTTCATTTTTATTATTTCAGCAATTTTACATCAACCAGAATTCAGGAAAATCTCAGTACATAAATGTTTCAGCTCTGACAAAGGGTCATCCAGACTTGAAACATTAGTTCTATTCTCTCTCCACAGATGCTGTCGGATCTGCTGAGATTTTCCAGTGTTTTCTATTTTTGTTTCACAAACCTGACTTCTTCATGAGCCAATTCATGAAAGCAGCATTCCAACAGGTTATATTCAGTCAGTACTTCATACCTCTAGTAGCTTAGCATGATCTTTTATTTATGAATTCTTAGCTGTAAACATATCTGAAAGCATGCACAGTTGAACCTGCTGTGCTTGTCAGAAAAGTAGTCAGAAATATTCTTAGCCAAGATTGGTTTGGTGAATTAGCGAGGTAAATATGTGGGGTTACGGGGATTGGACCTGGCTGGGATGCTCTGTCAGAGTGTCAGTGCATCTAGATGGGTTGAATAACCTCCCTCTGCACTGTAGAGATTCAACGAGTCTAAGATGGGGGTGGTACAGTGACATAGTGGTTAGCACTGCTGTCTCACCCAGCCAGGAATCCAGCTTCGATTCCCAATTTGGGCCATTGTCTGTGCAGAATCTACATGTTGTCTACGTGGGTTTCCTCCGGGTGCTCTGGTTTCCTCCCACAGTCATGATGTAGAGATGCCGGCGTTGGACTGGGGTAAACTCAGTAAAGTTTTGCAACACCAATTTTAAATCCAACCAATTTATTTGATAGTAAATCCGCGAGCTTTCGACACTATGTTGTGCCTTCGTCAGGCAAATGCAGTGTTGAGAACACTGCGTTTGCCTGACGAAGGCACAACATAGTGTCAAAAGCTCGCGGATTTACTATCAAATAAATTGGTTGGATTTAAAATTGGTGTTGCAAAACTTTACTGAGTTCCTCCCACAGTCTGAAAGATGTGCTAGTTATGTGTATTCATCTGAACAAGTGCCAGAGTGTGGCAACTAGGGGAATTTCAAAATAACTTCATTGCAGTGTTAATGTAAGCCTTTACTAATAAATAAAATAAAGATAGCTGTGAGTGCATAAATGACGGTAGATGACTTGTTAAGCCCATGGCATTAATGACAGGAGGCAGGCCATCGCTTCAGCTGAGGCACAACATGTGATACCACCTTTACAAACTAAATTCGTCAGATTCATTCACCTTTATACAAAGCAGACATTGAAAAAACATTTGAAAACCAAAAACCTTCCAGGCTAAAGAAGGCTATATCACATCAAAAGTGCATTTGGGCAACCTTCAAGTGAAATTAGATAATTATAATAGTGAGAAAAACAATTTCCCACCTGGCCCTAAGATTAATATTTTATCAGAACTGGAAACATCTTATTTACAGTGCTTGAATATTTTCAACCTGCTTGTTCCCAAAGGATTCAGGTTTGAGATGTTGCAGTTTTGTCCAAAGGTTTCATTTCAAACTGCCAACTGCTTTCTGCTCATTTCAATCTCTAGGTTCATTTTTTTTTTGCTGTTCTTTAACATACAGAATGAGTGACCATTTTCCATCCTGCACAAAATCATCGTGGTTTTGAAGCAATTCTCAAGTTGTGATTTTGTTGGCAGAAACTAAAAAAAAGCAGCCAATTATCTACAGTACAGGCCCTCTACATAGCAAATACTTAAACGCCTAAGTGGCAAAAAGTTTATTAATCCCACAACAGGAGTGCAACTCTTGCAGAAAGTAATGTAAAAAAATGTGGGCCGATGGATTTTTGGAACAGTTTTTAGTCACAGTGGTCCAAAACCAAAATACTGCAGCTATGGAAAATCTAAAGTAAAGACAGGAATTGCTGGAAATACCCAGCAGATGTGGATGGACAGTGACAGGTCAGCATTTTATTAATCAGAGGCTGCCCAACTTGAGGTGGATGGTGACCAAACAGAGGGACACAACAATCCCTCCCTTTGCGGGAGATAGCTTGTATCACTTGTTCTGTACGTCAGTCAAGCTGGGCTTATAGATCATAATTGTTGTCTCCTGTGTTGTGTTAACACTCTGCAGAAGAGTGTTCTGTCCAAGGTGCAAGCCTGAGAAAATTTTTATGGTGACCCTGGGCTTCCCAAACTTCAAGACGTCTTTCTTGACCTCCTTGATTTTGTCCAAAGTTTTGAAAAACCTTATGTTTGGCCCTGCCTCATTGCTTGAGTTGCCTGAAAAATGTTATATTTAGCTTTCAGAACACGTTTAGGTTATGTTCCATTCCAGATTGTTTCGTAAAGGCTTACTCTTCTAGTTTTCCACCTCTCCTACAGGTGGAGATATTTGCCCATAGCTGGGAGTTCGGCTCAAGAGCATTAAGACAAATCTACATATTACTGCATGTCTAGGGCTAAACGTCCTCCAAGTTCAACCGAAGTGTTAGTCTGGGGCCAGGAGGCACCCAATTTCCATGTGTTAGCTCAAGGAGGCACAGTAAAGGACTTATTGATGGAGATACTGTGTACTGACAGGAAGAGACTTTTACACTTTTAAGTCTCCCTAATTTGCATTGTTGCTAACAAGTAGTGTAGGCCAAATATGTGAAGTAAACTAGCACATAAGAACAGGAATCAAACTATTTTCTCCGACATGACACGTTACATCTACCTGCTAGATACACAAAAAGATAGCTTCACAATAGAATTGGTAGCCTTAGTACTCAGTGAAAATTGATTATGTGCCAACCTACTGCCAGCTTCTCAAAATGCTTGTTGGCTTCAGATCATAGGATTTTTAAAAATATGGAATTGATGTATCTAAGAGCTGAGGTACCATTTTAGATATGAACAAGCCAGGTCCAGTGCAATGCAACCTTTGATCAGTCCTACAGATAATGAAAGCAAAGCAATCATCTGAATATAAATCTTGAATTATTTTAATGAGCCCCAGAGAGGCAAGAACACCATCAAAATCAATCAAAAATCAAAATCATAGTGTGCTGTACGAACAATTATGAGCGTGCACTAGTAGGACCAGACCAAGTGAAAAAGTTGATCACCTCACGGTGCAAACAATTTCTTAAGTTTCCTTCCGAGTTTTTAACCATGATTTTAAGAGTGACTTATTTGTGTCACATCTAGTAAAGTGTCCCAAGACATGCCAGAGGTAAGATAACAAAATTTAGAAGAGTTAGCAATATTTGACACTGAGCTACTTAACAAGTTATTAATACAGATAACCAAAAGATTCTCTTTATATTAATGGTTAAGGAAGTAGGTTTTAAAAAGCATCCAGTGGAAGAAAGAGCCGTAGATTTGCAGAGTGGTATAGTGAGGGGATTCTTTGGAACAAGACAGTTATAGGCATGGCCACTATTGTTGGAGCAATTAAAATTGGAGTTGTTTAAGAGGCCAATATTAGATGCACTCTGACATCATGAAGGGTTGTATAGAATGTGAATTCATATAGATAGTACCATGACCTGTACACAGGGAGTGATGCTTATCACCATCTTTAAAAAGCCCCACCATAGCGCATCATCACATCTGCAGTGCATGATGCTTAAGTTCTAATGTTACAATGTCAGTGTGATGTACAAGCACAGTAAAGAGTTATAGCTCTCTGAGGCTCTTTCCAGGGCTTGCACACCCACCACTGAGTATGCAGGTCCTAAGGAGGACATTAATATGAATCCAAGTGCTGTCATTCCACAGAATTGAAGATTTCAAAGCTGCCGACAATGCAGGCAGCTCTACGATGTCAAAGAACACCAAAGAACACAAAACAACACAACACGGGAAACAGGCCCTTCAGTCCAATGAGCCCGCGCCACCACTTTGATGTTCCCACTGCCACCCACGATCCCTGTCTATGTTTATAGAAATCTGCATTGGAACCAAATTAGTGAGACAATTTAGGGAGAATTTGTTTTGCCAATCATCCTAAGAGCACATCTTTGGGATGTGGGAGGAAACCAGAGCACCCAGAGGAAAGCCACACAAGCACGGGGAGAACATGCAAATCCATGTATCTGCTCAACACAATGATAGTCACTGAGCTGTTGTGTTGCCCATCAACTGGTCCAGTTCAAGCGTACACTAACGACGTGAAGCACTAAGCTACTCTCGAAAAATCCAAAAGCAGCCCTCTCACAACCTATCGCGTGTATGCCTCTTGTTGGATAAGGCGGACCGAAGTACCTGTAGGATACCAAAAAAAGGATGGCCCGTGAATGCAAAAGGGTTTCCCTATGAACTCTGCACTTTTTATTCCATGAGAGAGGAGTTAACTGTGAAAATATGGAATGCTACTGCAACCAGAGGTTCATCATCCCCAGCTTTCCAGAAATACTGCATTCAGCAACTTCACCAAGGATACCCAGGTGGGAGGGGAGATAGGTGGAATCAGCAAGTGTAGGGCAAAGGAAAGCAAACACTGCCCCTCAACATATAGTGACACGAGAAAGAAGCACCCAGATGTGCACCATGTAACATGCTCAAGCCTCAGCAGACCAAAGAACCATTGCGGTTCAGTCCATGAGATCCCAGACTCCCATGGCCACTCACCACACCAGATATGTTTGAGTGCAATGGGAGACAACGGCTGGAATTCTCTGATCTCGTGCCCGGCTGGGATTCTCCGGTCCCATTGCAGATCCTGGAGATTTGGCTGGGGGCTAAATTCCCCATTCTTGCTGGCAGTGGTGATGAGCATATGATGTCAGAGGATTTCAACAAACATATGACATTTGTCAATGTATTCTTAGGTTGGTAATGAAGTTAATTACTTGCCCGTAATGAAGAGCACCATCGTAATTGGAAAGCTGAAGAGACGCTTTGCTGCACATGGCATTCCACAAAGAATAATGACTAACAACACCTGGTAGCTTGCCTCTAGGAGTTCAAGAATTTTGCACACACATGGGACTTTGAATATATTATAAGCAACCACGTAAACACATATGGTTTGGTGAAGTGTGTGATATATTCAACAAAACACCTCCTTGAAAAATGCCTCTGTGACAAGGCAGATGTTTACGCCACAGTAGTTAATCTGCCTAGTCTGCCAAGGGATGGTCTGCCCTTGCCAGCACAAAGAATATTCTCCAACTGCTTCAGAATCATGATCCCTGTTGCAAAGGCCCTGTTTCAACCCAAAGTGGAAATGAAAATAAGGGAAACACTCAGGAGACAACAATAAAGAGGAAAAATAAATTATGATTTGATTTGATTTATTATTGTCGCGTGTATTAACGTAGAGTGAAAAGTATCGTTTCTTGTGAGCTATGCAGACAAAGCATACCATTCATAAAAAAGGAAACGAGAGATGCAGAATGTGTTTTTACAGTCATAGCTAGGGTACAGAAGAATATCAACTTCATACAAGGTAAGTCATTCAAAAATCTGACAACAGAGGGAAGAAGCAGATCTTGTTTTGGTTGGTGTGTGAACCCAGACTTTTGTATCTTTTTTGTGATAGAAGAAGGTGAAAGAAAGAATGTCCGGGGTGTGTGGCGTCCTTAATTATGCTGATTGCTTTGTCAAGGTAGCAAAAGTGTAAACAGGATTAATGGATGGGAGAGACTAGTTTGCATGATGGATTGAGTGAAATTCACAACGTTTTGTAGTTCCTTGCAATCTTGGCAGAACAGGAGCCATACCAAGTTGTGATACAACCAGCAACAATGCTTTTTATGGTGCATCTGGAAGAGTTGGTGAGAGTCATAGATGACATGCCAAATTTTCTTAGTATTCTGAGAAAATAGAGAGGCATTCTGAAAGGCATTTCTTAACTATAGTGTTGGCATGGAGGAACCAGGACAAATTGTTGGTGATCTGGACACCTAAAAACTTGAAGCTTTCGAGCTTTTCTACTTCATCCCTATTGATTTATATAGCGGTATGGTCTCCTTTACACTTCCTGAAGTTGATGACAATCCCCTCCTTGTTGACATTGAGGGAGAGATCATTGTCGTTGCACAGTTCACCAGATTCTCTATTTCATTGCTGTACTCTGTCCCATCATTGCTTGAGATCTGACCCTCTACAGTGATGTCAGCAAACTTGAAAATCAAACTGGAGGGGAATTTGACCACATAGTCATAGGTGTATAAGGAGTATAGTTGGGGGCTGAGAACACAGCCTTGTAGGGCATCGGTGCCGAGGATAATCATGGAGGAGGTGTTGTTGCCTATCCTTACTGATTGTGGTCTGTGAGTTAGAAAATTCAGAATCCAGTCGCAGAGGGAGGTGCTGAAGTCCAGGCTAGGGAGTCTCAGTCATTACAGATGTCTGACACTATTTACATAATTTGACTATACCTGAGAATTCACCTACACCTGCCATTGAATCTTCTTAAATATATTTGTGGATCTTCCATCGTATTGGCAGTGAAAATAGCATTCATCTACCAATTTGGCCTTTGCCTTTACGGCAACTATTTATATAAGTTCATTCAATGGTTGTTACTTTTAAAAAAAAATTTCACAGATGTGAGTCTCGCAGACAAAAACAGCGTTTGTTGCTCGTCCCTAATTGCCCTCAAGAAGGTGGTGGTCAGCCGCCTTTTTGAACTGCTACACTCCACATGGTGTATTATCATCCATAGTGTTGTTAGAAAAGAAGTTTCAGCATTTCAGATTTCAGAGGAGAATGGGATTATGAAATTGATGAGATTTCAAAGAATGAGTTATAAAAATGGAGCAATGTTAGCCACCATTTATGGACAGTCTGTGGCTTTAGAGCTTCCATTCAGAAAGAAAATTTCACATCGATTTGAAATAATAAGTCCATTTGCACAAACAAGATTAGAACTCTACACAGACAGTCACCTAAGGCTGGAATCAAACTTGGGTCCCTGGCACTGTGAGACTGCAGTGTTAGCCACTGTGCCAATGTGCCACCCCAATTTTATCCAAGGCACCAATCACTTATAAGGCACTAGGTAAATACATTGTGGATTCATTTTGACACATGTGAACAATTATACAGAGGTATAAGGATTGAAGGCATCAGAGCTTGCTCTGCTCAAAGCAAAAGTGAAATAGGCTGGATCACATGACACATTCCCCTTGAAGTAATATCATGTTAATATCCCTAAAGGTATATTACAATGGTTAATATGGTGGGCTGTCCCCCAAGGAAAACAATGCAAGGCACTTGTCAACTTCCAGCTAGCAAGCAAGATCCCTTTGGTGTAGATTCAATATCATCCAGAGAGCATGGCCTTTCCCTCTCCTTTTATAAAATGTAATTTTATGGTACTAAAGAGATCCACATGATTCACAACATGGCCTCTAAAGGACATTAGAATGAAAAAGAAAAACAAAGCTTTACTCATGTCCAAGAATGTATTTCGCCACAGTGAAGTAAAAGTTGGAATCAATTCTTTGTTGCTTTTGGATAACAGGTGATGTAATGGTGCCATAGTTATCAAAACAAGATAAAATAATGGCCTTTGGTAGAAACTATTCTTGTTGGTTAACCTGAAGTTTAGATAGAGGCAGTCTTTCAAGAAATAATTTGCACACATGAGTAGTCATATTGAGATGGTGCACAGCTGTGCTTTGTAATGAAGATACCACAATAGAAGGAAAATTATAATACCCCTGACAAAGTAAGTGGAAATATTTAATTATTGATCATGCATTTGCACCTAATTTCCCAGGAGTTTATGTGAAATGTAAAACTTAAAAATAAATCCTGTATTTTAAAAATACACAAATATAAAACTGATCATTTCAGGAAGATATGATATTGCAGGAAACAGCACGAATAGAAGAGTGAACTTTTATCTACAGTTCAGTGGTACAAAAAAAACATTTTTTTAACACAATGTTGATCATTTTATTATGGGTATTTTCCATAGACTTAACCATATCTTCCAGTTTGAATGATAAATAGATGAGTTCAGGGTAAGATTAATTTTATTAGATACTGCTCAGAATTCTCCACTCTCATCCCCCTCTTTACCAGTGGCAGCAAGAAGGGACTGGAAAATCTCATCCACGGGTGAGGACAGAACATTCTGGCCACTGAATACTGTGACATTGATGTTTTATCAGACCAGGGAAAGTGATTGCAAAGATCCCACTCAATCTCCTCCCAGTAGTTGAAGAGCTCCTTCCAAAGGCACAATGTGGAGTTCCTCCATGGAGAGACACATCAGATGTGATCTTCACCATATGGCAAATCTGGAATAATTGTAGGAAGCAACTGCATGTGGCTGTTTGCAATGTCAGTAAAAGCTCCAACATTTGTGAGGGTTTATGGAGAGTCCTCCTCAAATTTGGCTGTGCTCAGAAATTTGCGAATATGCTTCACCATGATGACATGGAAATCATGACCCTTACTAGCAGGACACACAAATCCTATCTCAGTAAAAGTACGTCAACATATCAGTTCTCTTCTCCACCTTTTGTGTCAGGATTCTGCCACACATTTCCAGCAAGCTCACCACAGAAGTGAAATGATTTACAGGATAATGGAAAATTATCTAACCTTTGTCACCTCCATTCTAAAACTAAGGTTACTCCAATATTGTGATTCAGTCTGCAGATGATATTTGTGTTTGCACTTACTTGGAGGCTGACTCCTTTACTGAGAGATGGATCTTACTTTAAACATCTGGAAAACCAAGATTCAATTATTAACATCTACAGCAAGGCCCTGGAAAATGTGGAAGACTTCCCATTTTTTGAGATTCTCCTCTCAATGGAGGCAGACATCATTAACAAAATTCATCAGTACCTTTGATGTGCCAGCTCAATGTTTGGCCAATTGAGGAAAAGAGTGTTCAAGTTTCAAAACTTCAAACTTGGGACTAAAATTATGGTTTAAGGCAGGCATGAAGGGTGATCCAATCCAAGCCACCTATTCAGTCCCCTTTCCTCTCAGACCCCCAACTCTGCCTCCCATCCCCTCTGACTCCCACTCAGGCCCACTCTTCAGGCCATACACCATGGTAGTGCACAGCTCCCCAGTACCCTGGTATTGACACTCTAGGTTGGAATCTTGGGCCTGGAGGGAGGTCAGGTAGGCTGATGCCCTTTGAAGCTGCAGCCAGCAGACAGAAAGTGTCCCTCACAGGTCCTGGGGGTTGGGTGGACTGGGGCTGGGGCAACAGGTTTACAAAGATTCTAAGCCTGAGTGATATCCGTGATTTCTTCAAATGACTGTAACTAGCTTGTAAAAGAGAAAGTTAAAAGAATTATTCCTTTTGAAGAAACTATAACTGTCAATCAGGCTTAGAATCTTTATAAACATTGTGTTTAGGATCTTTGGAGGGACTTGAGATGCATTCAAACATGAAGGGAAACAAAGATTTTCACAGCTGACTGTTGCACAAATAGAAATACATTAACTTGTCAATGAACATCTTTTCCCAATATACTGGAAACCTCAAAAAACCTCAAATCAAAGCTGTGTGAATAATTTGCGTCTGAGTGTATGGTTGTGATGAACGGGAGCTGCCACCTCACCATCCCCTCATCTCAGCCAGGTGAAATTGACATCTTCTCTCTGACATAAGACTTCAAAGGAGTCTGTCAATCCTGAAGCTTCTGACAAGGAGAAAGGAAAATGTCTGTTGTAAATGGTGTACTGCAATGATTTAGAAGGCTGCTGGGTGACCAGGGGCTTGGAGGTGAAAGTGACCTATCCACTTAAGAATTTTCATAGCTGAGAGGCAGAAATGCAGAAGTTAACCACAGGGTTGACTGTAATCACCAGGCTAGACATTCAAGTCTACAAGGGTTAGAAGTGGCAGTCCAGCCCTGAGATCCTAATCCCGGGGGAGAATGGCAAAGTCAATCGCTTGCCCACAGCCCAAGCCCACGCAACCCCCAGACCCATAAGGATCCTTCTTCTCCATTCTGGCAGTGACAGATTGGAAAAGGGCCAGTGGATGTATCTCCTTGACTCCACCCCCCCCCTCAGGCACCAGGCACAAGGCAAGGATGTCAATGTCAGGGGGCATTGCATCATTGGCTGCCGGGGGGGGGGGGGGGGGGGGGGGGGGGGGGGGGGTCGCTGAGTAGAAGTTCTGAGAGGGAAATAAGTGGGATGAGTGGGATGTTTGAGGGGAAGGAGTGCAGTGCTTAGGTGGGATTGTGTTAACCTCATGCCTCTGTGGCGTTTGGTTGTTTGGTTGGGGGGGGGGGTGGAGAATGCCTCTCATTATAACTTTATCATTATTTGTTTCATCATCACCACTCTTTTTTTGTCATTTGCGGCTTTCTGATTGACATCCAGCTTTTCGGAGACAAAGATTATTTTTTTTTGAAAGGACTTAATCAGGCAAGACAACTTGGAACTTCCTTCAAGTTTTGTTCACCAGCATGGACCTGGTGGTCCCTGGGCTCTCAGAGTTCAACAAGCCAGGTCCATGTTTTTGAGGGCCTGTATCAAAGACCACCCAATGCAGATCCCTCTGGGGAGGTGGGTAAACAGCAGGAGAGAATTGAAGCAGGCTTCAAGCTCGCTAATCAGATGTGAAATAGTGCATTTGAGTATTTATTGAGTTCTTGCCTGCTCTGTCTGCAATCAACTCAGGGCCAGCATGGCAGATTGAGAGCATCAGAATCAGTTTGATGATTGTTGCAAAATGCATTTTTCAGCTGATACCCAATTCTCCAGGCCATTGCGACTCTTACTGGAAGCTAGCAGAGATAGAAAAGACCCGCTGAAAGTCCCTGGATCATGGATCACACAAGAGCCACATTAAAATGCGTAGCCTCAGAGTGGAAGCAGTCATCCTTGATCCTGAAGAACTGCTTAAGAAAAATGATTGTTTTTATCAACAGATTTATCAATCACATACTTTTACCCATTGTCTTTCCATCCTAGTTCCTTTCCCTAACATGTCTCATTTCACTAAGGTAGATACTTTATCCTTAAATATTAAGCAATGTGAGTGAGGTGCAAATGTTTTTAAATGAGGAAAGTTGAGGGATGGAAAATGTCAGTTTCTTTTCCTCACATTTTATTAGAATATAGCTTTGTTGGCTGGACCAACACTTATTGCCATTCCATAATTGCTTTCGAACTGAATGACTTGCTAGGTCATTTCAGAGGATAGCTAAAATTCAAGCACATTGTGAAGTCATATGTAGGCCAGACCAGGTAAGGATGACAGATGTCCTTTCTTAAAAGACGTCAGTGAAAACCAGATGCTTTTTATGATGATTGACAATGGTCACCATCCATCATGGTATGATTCAAACCCAAGTCCCCAGAGCATTTCCCTGGGTCTCTGGATTAGTAATCCAGCAACAACACCAATGTGCCACCAATTTCCCCATTTTGTTCCCCCTTTTTCCTCACAAAAACGCACAAATTCCATGTGGTATCAAATGACTAAGTTGGTTCCCCTGACTGAACTTATGAGTTTGAGTGACAGGCAGCATTTGTGATCTTCTCCAATGATATCTGGGAATGAAGTACTTAAACATTTGAGCCTTTCATGGTGCATCCTTTTAATGTCTGCCTAAAACAAATGTCATGTAATCCTTCAGAAATAAAAGCATTTGGACCTTTTAACATAATTTACAAGCCCACAAGAAGTACTATTTGTGATAAAATGTGACCATATATTGCCTTTATCAATATCAATCCAGTGATCAATTTGGCCCATGCTTGAAAATGAAAGTCATAGAAATAGTTTCCTGATATTGTGGTGCACTATTTCAAATAAGGATACAGGAAAGAAATTATTCTGAAATAGTAAGTACTAGATTTGTGGTAAGTGTAACACATTCATCATATTTATTCAAGGAGTTCAGCGGACAGCAGTTTGAGTTTAATTGACACATTTATATTTAAAGTTTCTAGAAAGGACACAAAGGAGGCCACTTCAGTCCCTTGAATCTGTTCTGCCATTCAATTAGGCATTCCATTTACTGACCTTCATTCCATTCTCTTACCGAACAAAAACCTATCCATCTCCATTTTGTGATTCTCAATTAATCCAGCCTCAGCAGATTTCCACTACCCTGTGTTTGAAGAACTGCTTCACCTCGAAAAAATGGATGCCAAGTATTAATAGAAGGGAGATGACAAAAGATGATTGTAGAGATTGGCTTTGAGATATCCAAAGATACACTTTCAAGACCTCATTAGTGAACACAAAAGGTTTTCATGAATACAAATTGTACAATAGCTTTATGGCTGTAGCTTGTTTCCAAAATGTCTTTGCCCAGGATCTTCTCTCACATGGGGTGAT
This sequence comes from Sphyrna mokarran, assembly GCA_024679065.1. Taxonomy (NCBI): domain Eukaryota; kingdom Metazoa; phylum Chordata; class Chondrichthyes; order Carcharhiniformes; family Carcharhinidae; genus Sphyrna; species Sphyrna mokarran. The sequence goes on along the minus strand of JAGIQG010000012.1, from coordinate 49,113,403 downwards.
TCCACACTGTAATGGGTCACACAGACCATGTGACCCTTACTCTGCTATGTTGTCCTTAAAGAGACAATCACCACAAGGAGTCTTTTACAAGAAGGGGAGAGGAGTTACATGATGAAAGGGTTTAAAAAGGGAAGACAATAGAGTAGGACAAAGATGGTTGAAGTTCTTGACCACTAATTGTGCATTGAATGAATTGTGGAATGCATGGGAGACTTGAGTCAGAGGACAAAGAGGTAGCGGCTTTTGTGACTTTCAGGTCACTTACTCCAAATTAATTCTGCACAATAAATATAAAATCACCTCATTGTTTCTGATGTAATATCCAAAGGAGACTCAATAATGATGCATAATACATATCCAATCACCATTGTAATTGTAGTTATTGCATGGAGTATTTCAATTAATAGTGTGCTATACGTGTAAAATCATCCCATGGTTAAAATAATCTCTTCAATAGTACATGATAGATATAATCATTAATTACACATGACATATATATATATATATATGTAAAACATCTCATTTACAAACCAGGGCACATTCATATTATAGCTCCCCCATGCAGTATTGTACTCAATTGTTGATCTTGCTCCATGTAGGTGTTATAATCCCCATCAAAACCATTAAAACCTAAAGAGAATTTTGAATTACCCAGTGATTAAACTGAAGGAAATTTCACCACAAGATTCTGTGGTTTGAACAAATAATTTTATTATGCAAGAACCAAACAAAGCAAACACTATTGGCTAAGGTTACCAGTTATATTTTATAAGAAAAAAATACGCATTCACTTTATACTGAAACCCTCAATTAAACTTTTTCCTTTTCATTTTGATATCTTCCAAGAATGTTTTTGATTACTTTTCAAGCTCTTGAAAATTCCTTCACCTCATGAGAACAAAGCAAAATTCTACAGCCCTCAGGAATTCACTTGACTGTCCTCAGATTTCCGACTGTTCTCTGAGATATGAGCTTTTTTTTTAATCCTTCTACGAGCCTCCAGCTCAGCAACCCTCCACTGTTCCTTTGGCACCTCACAATTTGTCGGCACTCCACTTCAAGCCTGGGCTTCACTGTATTCAGGTTTAGTGCCCCACCTCACAATTATGCTTGATAGCTGATAGCCCTTTATGCTTTGGGTCTGGAGCTGCTTTTCAGCTTAGGAGACTCTGATTTGCACTGCCTGCTGTACTCCAGTGTTAACATCTATCATCTCAGTGCCTTTCAGCTACAACCCCAAAGATCTTCTGGAAAGATCTCACATCAGACAAAAAAAACCTCAAAATTTCAATCAAAGTTTAATCCTGAATCCTAAGTCATCCTGGACTTGAAACATCAGCTCTTTTCTCTTTCCTTATCGATGCTGTCAGACTTAAGATTTTCCAGCATTTTCACTTTTAGTTTCTGAACCATTCGCCAGAGATTAATTGAGATGTCTGAAAAATATTTACATTAATTAATTATTAGCTTCCAAAGCAGAACTCGAAACCCTGAAGCCTACATAAATAATTTTATTTTTTAAATGAAATAAGGGCAATTCTCCTTAGACTTCCACAACTAAATGAAGGCCACTTGCAGTTTTTTTTATAGCTTCCTCGTAACATTGACCTCATTAGTACACATGGAACCATTTGAACTGCCACAGCTTGAGGTGTTTGGCAGTTTCAAAATTTCAGCATCATAATTACTTTGCCCTTTACAAATTTAGGCTTCCTAAAATGTGATCTATGAACTAGATGATTTTGACAGTGACATGTAATTTAAACTAATAATCTTTTAACTCTGAATCATAAGCACGTAAGCACATTCAACTAAACCAAACCAGCATCAGAAAGACTCTAAAGACTTTGAATCAAACACAATAAGCTGACAGTAGTAAATTGCAGATAATGATTTACTTGTGCTAAAGAAGTTAAATCTATGGGTTTATGACTTGTAAGTTACTCTTTCAGTCGTTATGCTGGCTTCTTGTACTCCATAACAACCTAAAGCATTTACAACTGTTTAATGTATTTTGCTTCTTTTACATACTGAGCCAGAAAAATTAGCTCAAATATAGAAAGGATAGATAGAGTATGATAACCCCATAATCTGCCCGGGGAATCATGAATTGACCTCCCATTGGGCTTATTGAATGTGAGCTCCCTGGGGATTGGTAATTGGTCAACCAGGTGGAGCTCATATAGTAATTATGTATAAAGCAAGACTCTGAGAGGGTCTATTAACATTTTGATCCCAGTTGGGACCTGTTGTGTTCACCAAAGGCTTGTGGTTAGTGCATATTTTCATTTAATGTAATGAAAGCATGCTTTCTTCACAACCGATTCCTGGAGTTATTATAAAGATAGAGAATTATTCCCTTTAGTTGACCCCTTAATGAGCAACAAGAAAATATTTGAATTCCCAAATTAGCAGTGGACTGCTTGAAATGATGAATTCACATCATCCGCTTACTGATTCATTGTAGAAAAGCTCTCTTACTCTTTACTTTAAGTGAATTGCCTCAGGTATTCTCACTTCCTGAGGTACTTCACCATGATGTGGAGGGAAGACTTGTATGATCATGCAACCCTGAGAGAGTAAGGTTGTTACAGATAATTTACAATATGCTGGCAGAAATCCACAATACACTTGCGGTCAAATTAGGACTTTTATGGCAACAATATTTCTTTAAATAGAGGATTTCCAGTTACCAACTAGGATATTACATGGGACAGTGGCCCTTCCCATAGACGGATGAATCTATCCCGATGATTGCAATTTTTGATTATCTGGTGATGAATTGCCTGAAGTTGTGACTTCAACTCCTATGAGGCAAGGCGTGCTGCCCTCAGATAATGCCAACCATTCAGACAACTGGCATCCATTCATTCCTATTAGTGCCACTAGGACTACAATTCATGCACAATGAGGAGGACCAATGGAGGGTAGAGAGACAAAAATGTGAGGCAGAAATACTGGGGCCAGTGAGGCAGGATGCAGACCAGCTTGATCAAGTGGGGGACACTAGAGGTGGCAGGAGAAGGTTCATAAATTGGTAAAATTCAAGCACAAGCAGTTAAGTAATGGACATAACTGTTCCTGCTGCTGCCCAATACCCTCTGTTCAACCCCCAGAACTCCACTGACACAATGTGGACCTCTTAGAATATGAGCTCCCAGCTTAAGGCAATTGTTCAGGGAGACTTGCACGTGTATATAATATGGAGTGTCAGGGTTATTGGTACTCTGGGTTTATACTCTATATGAGGAAGTACCTATCTGTGTTGCTTACTATATAAATAAATCTAAATTTGGTGAAGGAACACCAGCCTCGGAGGAGTTATTTTAACCAGATTCTGAAACTACTTGTAAATTATCAAGTGGCCAAGGTACTTAATCTCCTAGATATTCAGCTTCAAGAAACCTTGCAGTCTGTTGTGAATGCTTAAAATTACCAGACCTTCACTCCAACTTTAAATCATTGAATCTGTTCAAGAAACGACAAACTTGCCACTAGAGAGACTGGAAATCATAAACCAGAAGCTTAATTAACTAAAATCCATAAATGGCCACCATGTTTATCTGCATCTAGTCTTTGTGTGTGTGTGTGTGTGTGTGTGTGTGTGTGTGGATGTATGCATGAGACCTAGGGCCCGATTTTATCATTTTGAATCTAAGTGCTGAGTCTGGGAGTGATCCAGATCCAACTTGTAAACTTGTTCCCAGGCACGCACTCAGCCTGAAAAAAAGCAGCAGTTCTGAATTGTGCTGTAGAAGCCTGTGGGCAGTGTTTAACACACCCAAAATGCTGCAGCTCCGATCAAAGCTTCAACTGCATATTCGCAGTGAAAAAGATTTGAAAAACGTCCCTCTGCCACATTGCTCCTGGGCCTGATAATGCCTCCCCTCTGTCCCTACTCCTCCTCCACTCCACCCTCCTCCTTCTTTCCACCAGAGATCCATCCGGCCTACCTCCCTTCTCCTCCCCTCCACCAGAGATCCACCTGGCCCTCCTCCCTCCTCCTCTCCCCCACCAAAGGATGATATGACCAGCTTTCCTGCCGTCCCCTGCCACCAATCTGAGCTAGAGAGCCGCTAGAAGCTCTGAACTTACATCTTCAGAAGCTGGAGTGCCCAAAACAGACTTTAGCGGACCATGTCTATTTTGCACTGAGTCTGGATGGGTGCGCATGATGTTAAAGGGGGAAATGCAAGTAAGTTTGGTTGTCCAGCCCATTAAGTTAATTTAGACGCATGCAAATGCACTTTAATTGTTGTTGTGCACATTTCAAGCACGGTGTCAATCATGATCATTTGGGATGTTTGGTAAAGGGGGAACAGGCATGGAGGCAGTCACAGATCACACTACTCACCTCATGCCTGACTTAACCAAATTTTCATGCCTGAAAACAGGCAAAATTATTGACAAAATTGGGCCCCAATTGTGTGGATTGCATTAGTTTCGGATAAGTGGCTGAGATTAAATAATCTCCCTAAAACTCAAGAAAGCTTGCTACTGAATTATTAAATTGGAATGCTCGGTCCAAAGCTATGAAGAGTCACACCTCTCTCCATGGAAACACCCTGATTATGGGTAGTAAGCAAGCAAAGACATTCTATCCCAACCGCAGCATAAGATTGAATCCATTGGAGTACATGAACAAAATCTCACTTTAAAAGAAAATTGGAAAGAGAAATGCTGTAGGGAAAAAAATCTGTCATCCTTACCTGCTTTGGTGTACACATAACAGCAATGTGGTTGACTCTCAACTGCCCTCCAAGGGCAACTACAGGTGGACAATAAATGTTGGTCATCCTGTAATACCCAGGTCCCACAAATGAATAAAACAAATTGCCAAAACTGTTGAAAAAGGCAAAAGAGATTGCAGCAGTAACCTTTGTAAATAACAAGAGTAGAAAGTAAGATGGCTAGTTTTGATATAAAAGTATTCTTGCATTGGGAGAGCTTAACTTAGGCTAAATTAACATCTTGAGCCATACCGTAGGTAAAAGGCATGGCCAGAATTCTCCAATATCATATGTTCTATCATCACTTATTTGGGCACTCAGCCAAATCTCCACTTACTGCAGCAGGACTGAAGAATCCCAGCCATGGGCAAAGTCAGAGAATGTGTAGCTTGGATTAATTGGCCTTGGTACTTTGCACATTAGTGTCAGGGGGATTAACAGAGTAAATGTGAGGGGTTATGGGGATAAGGTCTGAGTAGGATTGTTGTCGGTGCAGGCTTGATGGGTCAAGTGGTCTCCTTCAACACCTGAGGGATTCTATGATTCCATGATTCTGTGAATCCTAGTTTATAGCAAAGCAGGTAGAACTTAATGTGCATCATGACACAAGGAAACCTGAAGTATCAGCGATGCCAACTAAGTGTAATTTCTTAAACCAGACTTGGACCTGGAAAAAGAAACAGAACACTAAAGAGACAAGGTAACCATAGCCAAAATTCATCCAGAAAAGTAGAGGCAAGAGTTACAGTTTCTGAAGAGAAGGGAGGTGTGATAAAAACCAGGGGAGGCAGTAGCCCGTGGTATTATCATTACACTATTAATCCAGAAACTCAGCTAATGTTCTGGAGACCTGGGTTCAAATCCTGCCATGGCAGATGGTGGAAATTGAATTCAGTAAAAAAAAACTGGAAATAAAAATTTACTGATGACCATGAAACCATTGTCAATTGCCAGAAAAACCCATCTGATTCACTAATGTCTTTTAGGGAAGGAAATTTGTTGTCCTTACCCAGTTTGACCTACATGTGCCTCCACAGTCACAGTAATGTGGTTGACTCTCAGCTGCCCTCAGGCAACTAGGAATGAACAATAAGTTTTGGCCAGCCGAGGAAGCCTATGTCCCATGAGTAAATAAAAGAAAACAACGAGAAGGGAGACTGAGTCATCTGGAGAAGCTGGAAAAAGAGTTACAAGTACAAATGGAACTTAGGAGATGGAAGCAGCGAAGGAGAACTTGTCTTTACTGAGTGGAGTTTGTGCTGGTAATTCAAATATCTCTAGTCCTGGGACAGGCTTTGATTTAGCAAATATTTCCAGTTAGTCTTTTAGTATAAAGATGATGATGGGTAGCATGATGGCCCAATACTTAGCACTGCTGCCTCACTGCATCAGGTTCAATCTAGCCTCGGTCACTGTCTATATGAAGTCTGCACATTCTCCCTGTGTCAGCATGAGTTTCCTCCAAATGCTCTGATTTGCTACAAAAATCCAAAGATCTGCAAATTAGGTTGACTAGCCATGATAAATTGCCTCTTAGTGTCAAATGGATTAGCAGGGTAATATGAGTGGTTATGGGATAGGACCTTGTTGGCACAGGTTCAATGAGCCAAATAACCTCCTTCTGCACAGTAGGGATTCCATAATTCTATGTGAAAACCTTCTTCATAGACTATGAGAATCTGGCAGATTATTTAAGGTGGATTCTCCTAGGGCAAGGCCAGCTGGTCGGATAATCCTGTGTAGTCTACTATTTGCTGCTTGCAGTCAGCTCTGCAAATTATAAACAGACAAAGTCTGAAATCATACACGCTCTGGGAGAACAGATCAGTGAGTCAGCAGCAATCACGTGAAAACAGATTGCCCATTTCACTGCTAACCCACTATTAGGAGAAATCAACCTTTCTTTTAAAGTAATCTCTAAATTAATATGGCAACACCACTTGGATCACTCAGTGTTATATTACAGTCCATGCACAATTTTTGCATTGCGTATGTGTGAAACATTGTTCCCATGAGCAGTAATATAACTAATTGCTGTCTGGCAGTAATATAACTAATTGCTATCTCTGTTAAATAAAGTTCTCTCTCACTGGGAATATGTGTACATTATTGGATGCTGTACCATAATTGAACAAAAATTCATGAGCTGTGGCAGCCAGGGTAATAGCTCTCCAGTTTATTACAAAGTGAAAAAGCACAAGCACGGTATCAGTCCTCCATGGTCATACAAACACAAACAGTACAGCATTCTCAAAGACAAGGTCATTGTAAGACTTCAGAAGAGGCCACGTGCCATAAAATCATCCATGGCTAGCACCCGCTGTGTGAAATCCTGGTAAGAATTGGCCTCTCTTTGCTTCTCTTAACAAGTGATGGCTGGAGGCCCTCTTCATATTGTAATATAATAGATGCAATTCATCTGTTTCCCTGAACCTAGAAGAACCGAGCTAAAGGGAATGTTGACTTTATATTTCTTCCTGGACTGACAGGTGGCTAACATATACCACAACCTGTGCAATTCAGCAAAATGTGTTTGCTCTCTGTCGGACACTATGCTTTCTCTATTGCCATATGATTTAACTTGTGCCAAAGCTCCATCTGTCATGGTCAAGCCTTGCTGCTTCACAATAACTGGCCCAGCATCAGGAGGTCAGCGATTCATAGATGCCACACTGAGATTATTGTCTGTGGGTCTGGACAGTTTTGATAGCCTGTTGAGAAGAAGAATTTGTTTTGCACTCAAAAAAACTGTGCATTTTAAAACCTCTGGCAGCAGGTGATGACAGTGACAAACTCTGTTATATTAAATGATGTACATTACAGGCAGTTTATTCTTCTGTCAATCATAAAAATAATGTTGTCATATTCTTTGTGATTGAGTGCATTGGAAAAAGATGACAAACATTGTAAAATGAATCTTCCTTCTCTTGGTTGCCATATCAAGCACTTACTGCTGTGAATATAAGATGATTCATAGAATTACAGAGAATTACACAGGAGATGTAGCAGAGATACAGGATATTCATTGTCCAGCAATTAGGTTCCATTCAGATCTTCTTCCATTTTATTTGCTCTTCCCCACAAGGGACAGCATGATGGTACAGTGGTTGGCACTGCTGCCTCACAGCACAAGGAATCCAAGTTTGACTCCCGGCTTGGGTCATAGTCTTTACAGAATCTGCAGGTTCTCTCTGTGTCTGTGTCAGTTTCCTCTGGGTGCTCTGGTTTCCTCCCACAGTCTGAAAGCCATGCTGATTACACTCATTGGCTGTGCTAAATTCTCCCTCAGCGTACTCGGACAGGTGCCGGACTATAGCAAAGTAGGGGATTTTCACAGTAACTTAATTGCAGTGTAAATATAAACCAACTTGTGACACTAATAAAAAACTTTGAACAAGTGAAGGTACTGCCTCTGCGTTCACTCTTATCAAAACATTTCATAGGAGAAATTCTCTGTTTTTGAGATTAAGTGCAGTGTTGAGCAGTTTCAGAGATCCTGAACCTGAAACCTCATTACTATTCACAGGTGAGTTCCTCTCTGAAGCTCCTGATTGGCTAGCAGCTAACTTGTCTGTCCACCATCACCTCGTGGGTCCCAGCACCATATTTAAACATCAGTCCAGCTCACTTACATCACTCTGTCCAGCCCAGCTATCTTCACCAGATTGTGCGGGATGTCAGCTAGAGGAACAAGGCTAGTAGCCTTAAAAGCCAACCTTCATTCAACAACTCCCTTAACACTATCTGTTATTGGTGAGATATCCATCCCCCTTTTGGTCCAATGCATCTGGAGTCTTTGTGCATCCACTTCCAGTAAACAGTGTGATATCCCCTTAATCCCTTCCTTATGAACTTTTCGCACACTCTTGTCAAGGCACAGCTTTTCTCCCCTCAATCATTCCTCTATTTTGCATTGTTCATCTTTTTCATTCATCTCCTTGCCCCTCTCTCTGCTATCATGACCTCTTGGCCTTCCCTTCCCCTTCTTGTACAGCCCCCTTTACACATTGCTCCCCTTGTCTTCATCGAGCCACATCTCACCACCATCAACTCCTCCTTCCTCTCCCCAGCCTCATCTTGCATCTCACCCCTGTTGAACATTGAACCCTTGTTACAGTAGCTGACTGAATCCTACTACACAATGTTGTGTAGATAGACACTAGTGTGTGGCACCACGTTGGATGGAGACCCTGTACTTTCCAAACCCAGGTGCTGTACTGATCCAACTCAGTGACACAAGAGGATTCATGGGTCCAGCAGCACAGTACTATCCATGTAGGCCAGCTCAGCATGGAGATGAAGGGCAAGAATCAGTTTGCCCTAATAGACTGGTGTACAATGCTTCAGGAGCAATGCAGCACTATTGCAGAAAGCTTTCTTGTATTCTCATCAAAATTTCTTGTGAATTGCAGAATGTCTTGTGTACACCATTCTTTATCAGATAGGTTATAACCCAATATAAGTTCATGCTGGCGTGATGGAAGATTGGGAAGCCTGGCAGAATGCCAGGGAGCAGCTGTTTTAATGAGAATTCATGACACGCAAATAACATTCGCACCACCAGCCAGCAGGAAGACTGACCTGCCATTAGTCCACCATTGGGAGAATTGCAATATGATTTTAGGCTAGCAGGTTTCCAACATTTTAATTCCCACTAGATTCTCTGACCCTGCTCTTCACCAAACCCGCTGTGAGCAGGATGGAAGAATTTTTCTCATAGTTCTAAATGCCTCTGGTCACCACTCAACTTCCTCTTCTCAAGAGAAATGAGATTTAATGTGTGGAATTTTCTCATCCCGCCACTATGTGAATCGTAATGGGCAGGATAGAACCATGCAGTGGTCTGTTGACTTTGGGCAGGATTTTCCGATTTTGGAATGAGCGTGGCTGGATTTTCCTGCTGATGATGCTTATCATACTTTGAGTAAACATAATCTCTTAGCTTTGGTGTCAGCCTTGTAAATCTAACTTTGCACATTTCCTACTGTCTCTGTGGGAGGAATTTGACTGGCTCATCCCAGCTATCATTGGGCAGAACGAGCTGGTTAAATTGTGCAAGATCCAAGAAATCAGGATCATACCTATTTGTCAGCCCTTAAGATTTTATGAGAGCTGGATTTCCAGCAAGGTTAACCTCTAGCTGGAAATGAGTGAGATGCTGAATGATTTATTAAAATATATTTAAATTTGAACTGACGCAGAATCGTCTGGGCTCGCTGGCCTTTATGGTCACACCAGGAGAAATTCTCTCTGGTCAGAAAAATGCCTGCTCCCCTTGAATAGGGAACAGCTGTGATGGTCTCGCTGGTGGACCCCAGGGGAGGCCGAGGACAAGAGGGTTGCTCCTTGGGAGTGCCTGCCTGGCACCTTGGCACTGCCCCCAGTGAGCAGTGCCAGGGCATTGGGTATATCAGATGGGGCCTATGTGGCAGGGCCTGAAGGGGGCAGGGCATGAAGCAGACAAAGTATGAAGCGGCAGCCCAATTGGTGAGGAAGAGAGTGGAGGGGCCCACTGCCACTGTGCAATGGGATTCAAGTGGATCAGGGAGGGAGTGGGGTCCACTGTCACTGCGCATTTGAGATCAAATTGGGGGAAGGGGGCACAATCAGTCTGGGTGGTGGAGGAAAATGGAGGCTGGGTTTCCATGCGTTGTGTGGCTCATGATCGACTGCGAGCCCCCATGATTGCGATGGGGGGGGGGGGGGGGGGGGTAGTGGTTTGTTCAGGCTGTTTCCAGAGCAGGGACCTGACCACTCTCTCTCTGTCTGTCAGAGATATACTGCTGAAATTGCACATGTGCGGTAACTTCCTCTAGAGGCTGGCTGGTGAATTAAGCCTGGCCCACTGCCTACAGCAGCTAGAAACAGTCTATACAATTTTTTCAGTAATTAAGTGCATGAAAACTCATCCAAAAAACAGACCAGGTACTCTCCCATCTTTGTGCTAACTAGACACTTAGAATCAATCTCATAAAATTCTACCCCATTTTTTTTATAATATGGCATTTTGAATTGTACATAGCGCTTTCAATGGATTCAGTAAAGAGATTTTGCATTTAGCATTGCCCTTAATGCTATGCCTCTGAAATGCTCTCCCTTGGTCCCTTGATTGCTCAGGGACTTTCTCATGTGAATAGGGACTTTGCAGTTTGAAAATGTTCCAGCTTTCATCCTGGTCTATGATGAGTAACCTGATCTCTGGAATCTTCCCTGCCGCCCAATCCCACTAATTGTTATCCAGCAACCTTTGCCAAGGTTTGCACGTGTACGCGTGCAAAAATATGATGAAGTTGGAGTTCGACTGAGTTGCAGTGCATCCCATGGTGGAATAGCCTATTAAAGTTGCTGCCTTGTAAGTAATAGCAAGGTACTTCGCACATCTAGAAATTATAGCTCAGCAGGAGTCAAAATAGGAGGGGAGGAATTTATCAAGGAACAAAAGAAAAATAAATGACTTTCTCAGAGTGAAACATCCATTTTCAACCTAAGCATTAACCTAGCCTGTCAGAGTTAAGTGTTGAATTAGCATCAGCTGTTGTTGAACCTGAGAGGTGTATACTGCTCATTTACTGAGCTCCAACACAATCATATTTGAATGCGCAACTTTTTTTAATTGAATACAGATAAAACAAACCATAAACATAGAAGCAAGAATAAATTCAATGCTTTTCAATTAACAAACATACCATGGAACTATGTTTAATTAATTGCTGTGTGACTAACACAAACATTTTGAATATCAATGATCCTTATAACTGATATTGCATTAAGTGAAATCATTCTGATTACTGTGCCACTGGAATTCAGCCACCTGAACTGTATAAATCAGCATGTTTTGTACAGCAATGGGAAGAGGTGGAAATGTTAACTGAGCTCTGTTGGAGTATAGATTATGGGGAAAAGCTTGCTTTGTATATTACAAAATCACAACTTCGCTCTTTCCAATTGGGTTGACAGTTTTGTTACACTTGAAATCTTCCACCCATATATTTGTGAAACAGAATTATATAGTCGAGTCACAGATACTTGAAGGTCATTGCCTCGATAGAATCAGTCAAAGCATTGACTTTAAAACACTAAACCTGATTGTAAAACCTTAGCGAAACAGTAGCCCACTGCTGGAGGGCCCCAGATTGACCACATTCTCCATGATGCACGACTGCTCAATCAGATGGTTTCACAACCCTGCATAGATATGATTGATGGACAGTCAGATTGAAACCCTGGACTTTGCAAGCTGCCTGGAACATCTTGAATGATTCTACAGAATAGTGACATTTGGAAAGCAAAGAATGTTTGCAGGCTGTCCTGGGATGTCAGCTGTGAGATCTCAGTCTCTCAACCCAAGCAGCTGAAGAAGGCCTGTAGTTGCCCTGCTGAATAGCAGGCTGAGGTTCTTATAATAACATCTTTACTTCTTTCTCCTCAATCATTCTTCATTGCACCCTTTCAATAGCTTCCACATCCTTCTTGTAATGAGGCAACCAGAACTGCACAATAGTATTCCATGTTATTATAAACATGTTACAAAGAACATTATAAAGTCAAACAAGAAGATATTTGTACAGATGGCCACAAATCTAAGTCAAAGAGGTAGGTTTTAAGAAGCAAATAATAGGACGAGAGATGGATAAAGTTAATAAAGGAATAAGCCTTGACAGATTAGGATATGGCAGTCAATGGTGGGTACAATAAGGAATGCTCAAACGGTACATAAGGATTGGTCTGCGTACAGAATATAGACAAAAGGTACCATGAATTTGTCACAATCTCCTTCATTTCTCCCAGTTGTCTCTGCTTCCTCCATGTCCGTAACTGTGACATTCCCCTCCTCATAGGAGTTAAGAATTGTAACTTTTGCATGCCTTTCTAAGTATGTGACTTACAAATACATGGAGCCTCATTCTGCTAGCAACAATGAAAGGGAGATTATGTAAGAAAAAATATTGTGAGAGAAATTAAGTGCTATCAAACTGCCTCTTTATATAGATCTGTAAGCAATTGTAAAAACCTTTCCCTGATATAGTACTTGATGCTTGAAACTTGAATCATTTCATATTCAATTGTATTGCGGTAACCACCATGGATCACTGAAACAGAAGAAAGTGAGCATATCTATGCATTTACAAATATCAGCAGTTAACAGCATTTTTGTTTGCATTCTTCCACTATGATAATGCGCCAAATTTAAGGTGAGAAGTAATAAAGAGGGATAAGAAGACAACTATCAAACTGTCTCTTGCTGGTTCACTTACCTTGAAAATCTTGCTGAGGGTAAAACGTATCATCCAACTTCAGCTCATAGATCTTCTCTGTCATTTCCTTCCATGTAATCCTGATTCAGCTGGATATAGTAACTTTTGCAAAGCTTATGCTGTTGGATCTTCAAACCCTTTTAACTGAAGGAAACCAAGCAGCTTATAATTATATGTCCCCTCCCCAACGAATCTCTCACTGGGGTCTGCCACCCATGGCACTGCCTCCTGACACATGTTGGCACTGCTAGGTTCTCCTTGTGCCAATCTGACAGTGTTGATCTGCCAGGTAGCAATATCAAGGGGCAGTGTCAGGAGGCATTGCCAGTGTCAGGAGGTAGTGCCAGGCCATACCCCTCTCCCCCACAGGCTATACTAAGCTTTACATCTCCAGGGTGGGGTCCCCATGACAGTTTGATTTCTGGGTGAACCTGTTGTGAACTGCACCAACAAGCCATCACGTCAGCAAGGTCTGAAAATACGCCTTGGACTCAATATACATTGGGGAGTGTGAGGCAGGAGGAACTGTAATAACATGGTAATATTTGAAATGTATTTGATAGATGTCCCCCATTGCATGATGAAGCTGATTACATTGCTGGCGAGGGGGTGAAAATCCGAAGTCGCAATCCCACCGTAAAATCGCGACTTCCAGATTTCGCCAGATCTTGAGCCCCCACTGCCATTCCCTCAGATGGAAAGAGTGAGCTCAAGATCCCATCCTTAGATTTGTACTCTCTCTCTCTTTTCCTGTCAGACCTTATCATTTCCTGCATTAGTACCTTTCTTTCTTCCCTTGTTTTGACTTGCCACATAATGATGTCTTGTATCTGTTAGAAACACATGAACACAAGCACCCACTGATTCAAACTGGTATTATCACTGACAACATTGACCAAATTGGCAGTCCTGGTGAAGAAAGCTGCGCTGACTGAGATCCTGCAATTATCTATATAACAAAGCCTCAAAAGCTGCTAAAACAGCCACTGGTAAAGCTTGGCCTCCAGGTCCAACTCACAGAAGGTCTTGGTGCAGAATGCTGCAAATGTCTGCCGTCACCTGTCTCAACACTCGAGACATTGATGTTCCACTATCTTATCCTCGGCCTCACAGCACCAAGGAATTTCACAGCAAGTTTATCACAGTGTTAATGTATGCCTCATTTGTGACTAAAACATAAACTTTTTAAAAGAAATCTGGTCTCAGATGACTATTTGTGTGGGGGCTTGCATATTCTCCATGTACATCCCGATGCTCCGGTTTCTTCCCACTGGCCAAAGATGCACGGGTTAAGTGGGTGTTAAATTAATCCTAGAGTCAGGGGGTTAGTAGGGTAAAGATGAAGGGTTACGGGAATAGGTCACGGGTGGGATTGTGGTTGGTGCACACTCGATAGGGGATCCTATGACTCCATACCTTATACACTGTGTGCTGGTGCAAGCCACACATCACTGCAGGAACTCAGCCTTCCACAGGCTGGGTGGAATCACAGATGAATGAACAGTAGGCTGTGGCTGTTCTTGTTCCAGGTGGACTCAGCTAAGTAGATCAATGGTGGTGTTATATTGAGCATTATAGTCCCCATCCAGACGGGGTGTCCCTACTACCTTCAGTGCTTCTTCCAGATGCTGTCCATCAGTTATGGGACGATGACAAGGTTAATGAGTGGAGGTATCCTTGCCTATGCAAGATCTGATGCTATTAGACTCTATGGACTTCTGCATCAGTGTTGAGGATTTTTGAGGGCACTTCTTTCTCCAGTTATGCCATAGCGTCACCTCTCTGATGAGTCTGTACTGCCAGTGTGCAGGACTTCTTCAGAGATAGTGATAGAGTGGTTTTGGACATTGGCTGAAATGCATGATTCTGTGAGCATGGCAACATCAAGCTGTTTCTTCTTTTATTCCTATAGCAGTTTGATAAAACAATCACTCGCTAGGTCACTGCAAAGAGCAACCACATTGTCATATTCCTGGTGTTCCATGTAATCAAAAACACAAATACTCTTAAAATTACTGCACAGTTTAATTTCTTATATAAGTGCAAAGAACAAAGTTGTAAATTATTGGATTCATGTATTCTGGTAATGTTGTTGTTTCAAATCTATATTAGTTCAATTTTTGTTCCAGTCCCTGAGATTCATTTAGCTAAGTGCTCTTAGGTTAATTGGCAAAACAAATTCTCCCTAAATTGTCTCAAATTTGGTTTTTAATCCATAGGTCTATAAACATAGACAGGGATCACGTATAGAGGTGGGAACATCGGGGTGGCAGCGCGGGCTCATTGGGCCGAAGGGCCTGTTTCCCGCGCTGTTTTTTTTTGTTCTTTGTTCTTTGTAAATGGTATTGCTCTGTATAACCAAGCCATGCAGACAGGGGAGACCTCACATTTGGTCTCTGCCTTCTACTTCATTAGTAGGGATGGTGGCAGATCATTTTGTCCCCTATTCTAGCCCAGCGCATGACATCTTTTCCAGCACTTTTACTATCTATGTATTTCACATCAGAGCAGTCATCCATCAGTTCTCTCTGATCTGTTTAATTTCAAAGTTTTATGGATTTCAGAAGGCAAATTCAAGGTTGCAAGCTGTGCAGATTCAACGGATAGCATAATTGAACCTTAACTTTTGCGTGCCTGTGTTTCACATTGCTATCCACACTTGCCCTGAATGCTTGAACAGCTGGCTGATATACAGACTGGAAAGAACATTTGTCAGCTTGCCTGGCAGACTGTGGCTCTGTATTAGTTACTGGCTGTAAAATCCCTTTGGTGGTTGTAAAGCTTGAAAATTGGAAATTATTTCATATCTCATTGTTTTTCAAACAAATATTTCAGGACTGATCGTACTGACACGCTACCAAGCTAATACTGTTTTCTATCCATATCCCAGCTATATTAGCTCAAATTATGTTTATTCATGCTCGTGCTATGGTATGGTCTCACAACAATGAAAAGCAAATAAATCAACAGTATTTCTCATGATTTTATTTGACAGGAATACTAAGGTTCAGAATTCATACCCATTTCTGAAGCCAAAAGACTTGGATTGTAGCCATTGGTGAGATAAATCCAGCAGCTAAGCTATACATAGCAAGGTCCCACAAACAACAAATATGATAAATAACATGTTATTCAGCATGGTGGCACACTGGTTAGCACTGCTGCCTCACAGTGCCAGGGACATGGGTTGCAGGGAGTTGGTTGTATTCGTGCCAGGAGTAGTTGGGTTGGGAATAGTTGGATGGGGATTAGAAGGATGGTGATGGTGGAGAGGGGAAGGGATTGGATTAATGTACTTAATTCAGTTATGCTAGTTACTTACTGAGTTAACCAGGATTTACAATATATAATGTTTCCAAGCTAAGTCTCAAGGTAAATCCCACATATCTAATTCAAGTCTCTGACACTGACCTCAGTTTGAAGACATTCATGGAGAGTTTTAGGCAGTTGAGATCATCCCTTGGGAAATTTTAGGCAGTTGAGATCATGCCTTGGAGACAAAGCATGGTATGCACGATGGCACATTGGTAAGCACTGCTGCCTCACAGCACGAAGAATGCAGGTTCAATTTCAGCCTCAGGTCACTGTCTTTGCAGAGTTCGCACATTTTGCCCATGTCTGCTGACTTTCCTCTAAGTGCTCCAGTTTTCTCCCACAGCCAAAGGTGTGCTGGTTAGGTTGATTGGTCATGATAAATTGCCCCTTATTGTCAGGGATTGGCAGGATAAATACATGGGGTTAAGGGGATATAGCCTGGGTGGGATTGTTGTCAGTGCAGACCTGATGGACTGAAAGGTCACCGTCTGCACTATCAGGATTCTATAGTTCGATGAACTAACCACAGTCAGCACAGTCGCTTTTGCTGTTGCTTTCAACTGTGAACATTTCCCACCTTGCTCCCAGTAAATCCTAACTTGAACTCCCCTGTTCTCATGGCAACAAAGTCACCCAAGCCTGTTTCCAGTCAGAATTTGAAGCATATCACATGACCCTCTTTGCTCCTCCATTTTACATTGAATTAAGGACACAATTTCAAACATGATCATATAAAACCTTGTGTTTGTATTAATGGCCTTTGTGATATGCTTTCATGTCTGTGATCTTAACTGAAAGACAGCTCAACATAATGGAAGTTCCCTCTTCCTGATGATTGTTGCAGTGCTCAAATAATAAGTCTGGAAAATCCTATTTCTTTTCACATCGAAAAGCAGACTTACTCAGATAGATGGAAATCTTGTATTGCCTATTATGCGCTGCACTGCATATAGAAATATATACAGGGTGGTATTCTGAAGTACAACAATAAAACTTAACCTTGCATTTAATTTGTGTTATACCTAAGTTGGAATGGATGCGGAAATTGAGGAGTAAAAGTAAAACATTGCTCAGTAGCCTAACTCTACACTCCTTCACTTTGGTGAACACAGAAGCTGATTAGAATTAAAATTACGTTACAAATATTCTATGTAGTTATTCCTCATTATGTATAAGAAATCTTGTGGTTCAATGGGTAGCAACCCTGGCCTCTGAGCCAGAAGCTCTGGTTTTGAGTCCTAGCCTAAGACTTGATGGCAAAAGGAAGGTGTGTTCATAATGTGGCCAACAGATTAATCTGCAAATCCTTCCAACACAGATGATGATAAGAGCAGGACGGACTCTGATCAGTCATACTTGATGCACTCCTCAAGCTATAAGCCTTTGGTGACAGACTCACAACATGTTCCAGGTTTTAACTAGCTATGGATGAAGATGAAACTCTGCCTCAATGTGCCATTATATGCGGGAAAAAAATTAGATTATTATCAACCCATATATTACCAATGAACCTCCATGATCACAAGAAAATAGAGAAGATTGTGATGATCAGTGTAAAGATAAGATTGCACCATTTAAATCAAGAGTAGAAATTTGTCCTTTGCAGCATGGTGGCACAGTGGTTAACACTGCTGTCTCACAGCTCCGGGGACCTGGGTTCAATACCCAACTTAGGTGACTATCTGTGTGGTATTTGCATATTCTCCCAGTATTTGTGTGGGTTTCATCCAGGTGCTCCAAAGATGTGTGGGTTAGGTTGATTGAATACGCTACATTAACCCTTTGTGTCCTGGGATGTGATAGGTTAAAGAAATTAGCAGAGCTACTAAGTGAGGATAGGGCCTGGAGTGGGATTGTTGTTGGTGCATACTCAAATGACCTCTTTCTGCACTGTAAATTTTCTATGGTTTCAATGTTCTTGAAATGAATGATGGACTGTTTTCCATTCAAGGTAACATGTGAAGCACTGAGTTTTGGCTGATTGACAGATCAGTTAACAAATTTGACTCAGTGTGGCATGACTATGTTTGTGGAGAGGGAACTTGAAAGAGACTACATTTTGAGATTATTTTTCACATTAAGAAGGAGAGCAGTAGGTAAGAGATAGCAACTATACATTGCAAGTGTCATTTTAACTTACTTTTTCTCAGTCTGCTGTAAAAGTTAAGAACGTGAAAGTTAGGATTAGAAATCAATCACTCGAAAAGAATAACATAATCAGCTATGATAGAATAAGTTGTTTTAATGAATTGGCAAATGATTGAAGTGGTACACAACAGTATTACAGAAAACCTGACATAAAATGTATGACAGTATTCTATTAACATTGAGATACTGATGATATACTTCATAGCCGGTCTTAGGATACACTGTAGCATGCAATATGATCAGCATCACTGATTTAGGATTATCAAATAATTCAAATGATATTTCATGATATAATATTATGGTAATACTATTAATATTTTCCAATCCTGATTGTATGATGATCTCCATAAGGTTACAGTAGAAAGTATGTTGTGATACTACTGTGCCTTTAGGAACGGTATTTTAAACATGTTGTCTGCAGATAGAAGCAGCCTATTTTTATTTTAATTGTGGCACTGAGATGTCTGAGCAAATGTCCTTTTAGTAATACTAAAGTCATCTGATGGGCCCTTTATTTATTTTTTTAATCTGGGCTGAATACAACTTCCTGGAGTTTATGATCCTTTTGTTCGGAGAAAGGGTCATGGGAATTATGGGTATCACAATGTTAATAGAATACTCTTAAAGAGTTTTAAGTCAGATTTTCTGTAATACTGTTGTGCACCACTTCAATCATTTGCCAATTCATTAGAACAACTTATTTTATCATAGCTAATTGTAGTATTCTTTCCATGTGATTGATTTCTAATGCTAACTTGCACTTTCTGAAGTGTTACAGCAGACTGAGGAAAAGTAAGTTAAAGTGACACTTGAAACTTATAGTGGCTATCTCCTGCTTACTGCTTCTTCTTAATGTTAAAAATAACCTTAATATGTTGTTGATTGACAGGTCAAGGTCAGATTGTTCCTTCCTAGGGAAATCAAAGTCTGAAATCATACTTTAAGTCTGGCAGAACATGTTGGACTCCAGACTGCAAGCAGTATGTTTTTGTCTCTCTCCTTGATTTTGGAAATTTAACTCTTGGTGGCTGGCTAGCTATAATGAGAGGTAAGCAGTGCTTCTGTTTCTTGAAGCTTGCTGAAAGTTCCAGGGTCAGAAGGCCGAAGTGTTTTTAAGCCAACATCCAAAGGAATAAACCACAGCAAAGATTGTAGAGCTGAAAAATCCAGTATTAAATGAACATACTCATTTTCTGTGCTAGATTGAAACTGGGGTGCATGTTTCTAAGAATGTTGGTGTTGGAACGGCATTGATAGCTGTGAAGGTATATACAATACCATTGTTGTTTTTCTTTCCCCTTGCTTGTAATTAGTAAAAGTTATTGCTAATTGTCTTATTATGTGTTCACTGCATTCTTAAATAAACTTTGTTTGTTTCCCTAGTAGCTTATTTGAATCATACTTGGAGTGAAACATCTCATGCTTACCCATGCCAAAGTTCAAAACATATGGTCTAGGCTGATTTTATAAAACACCTTAGAGTTTCCGGCTTGGGTTATAACAATGAGAAGAACGGAGAAATATTCACAAACATCACAGATGATGATGACCTTTTGATCCAGTAGTAGATCATGATTCTTCCTGATGTCCAAATGTATTGGGACAGGTATTGCAGGGGAAGTCCTTGGGTTTGTGAGTAGTACATGTAGAAAATGAAAATGATGAGAGTATGTTATTGGATTTGGAAGCTCTAGCTTGGAGAAGCAAGGTGCAGCAGTTCTGAGGCTGTGTTTCCAGCTTTGATAGTAATGCAAAATTGTTGGTGAGGTTTAAAAGCAGTGGTGAACTGTTTGGATCTGGAGTCTATGGATAATGGTATCTGGGAGTAGAACATCTGGGAGAAGGGTGCTTGCAAAACACAGCAACACTGGAGAAGAAGGACTGAAAGACAGATGGAATGGGGAAAATGGGTAATGGGGTCTGTGATTTCTAAAGGAGTAGAATCTGGGACTATTGACAGATGTGTACAAAAATAATTTTATTGGAGTACCTTGCAGCTTAAGTTGGGGAGTGCTAAGTTCAGGAGAAAGAAGATACAAGCTTTTGTCAATCCTCTCTATCCCAATATATTTACAACAAGATTTTCCAAAACTGAACTATCTTATTTAGTGTATCATTTTACACTAAGCATTTTATCTGCACTTTGTATTGGCAATTATGATGTAAGCACACTATACATTTTAAACCACAGCATATAATTTGTAATCTACTGTATTTATTACGATTCAAAAGACTCTTGTCATTTTATTGGCTGTAACATCCTGCATTATCATTGACAAATGGAAACAATGTTCTTTCATCCTTCTACAGTACTGGCAAAGTAAGCGTTTTATTCAATATCTTATTCTGTTCACGTGCAAGTTGGCTTAAAGGTGATTATTTAGCAAGCATTCCACAGAGGCAGATCATTGAGGATAATTGTGGAACTCATTTGCTAGTATGGACTCACGAAAGTAAACCAAAGAAATATGTGAAATGCGTTTGTGCATATAGAGGGAACCAACTACTTGTGATTGAGTACATGATTTTTAAAGATATTATTTGTTACTGTTAGCACAATAAAATACAAAAAGTGCATGATTTAAATTATCTTGAACTGATTCCAATCTATTTACAGTAACTATATGTCACAGAACTTTGAACTTACGGCTTGGATGATTTTCATTATTCATGAGCTGAATTTTACTTGCCCTGACCAATGGCTTGCGTTCAGGGACTGGCCATAAAATTCCCCAGGTGGCCTTTCTGAAACCCTTGCATCCTTCCTGATCTGTCCACAATTCTACAGGAGTTCGGCGAGGTCTAGAGTGGCTTCCCCACACTCGGGCCCTCAATGGGCATTATTTTGTTATTCCCACTCCAACCATAATTTTGTGAATGGTGGGCTGGGGTTCAGTGCAGGGAGAAGCTCAGCAGTTTGTCCTGATCAGGTCTCGGACTGAGAGGGGAGAAAGGATGGTGAGTGGAACACCTCCATTATTCCATTTCAAAATCAGCTGCCCTGGCTCCACAGTCTGGGACCTGTTGGTGTTCTCTCACATCTTGGTCTTCAAAGCATGACTTCACTCAAATTCCCTCAACTCCCTGGGCCTCCATCCCCCTCCCCACCATGAAAATCCTTACTTATCTCCATCAAGGGGCTCTGACATCTTGACTGTTTGTAGTTACAGCAGTCACTAGCACTCCTGGTGGTGCTGCTGACATTACAAAGCTGCCAGCCAATCTCAGGCAGGCAGCTGTCCGAGATGATGCTTCTGTTCCCTCCCTGCATGATTCACAAATGGAAACAATGTCCTTTCATCCTTCTACTACACTGACAATGTAAGCACCTTATTCAACATTTTATTCTGTCCACTTCCACTCTTGAACTGGTCTCGCCACCTACTGTGGAGGCAACTGCTGCCAGTGTCTGCCCAAAACTCAAAGTTGACCCCCCGTTAGCCCATCTGGATAACAAGGACACAGACTCTGAGGTGGAAGCAGAGGAAGCTGACATCCCGACCGAAGCAGAACTGAGGAGAACCAGCATCAGTCATCCTGCAACACTCCATTCTAAAGAAAGCAGAGAGTCGACCTCCACCCCATGGTCAGCTGGCATCCCTGGTCAGCAGGGATGCATTCTTTGTGATTTATACAGTGGTAGGGTAGAGAAATGCTAGCAATTGTGAATATTTTGCTGTTGGTTTAATTTTCTTCCCAATCCGAATTTTGATTGGGTTAGATTAAGTTTCAAGATGAAATAAATTACCATAACATTTTAGTCATCTAAAGAAGTTGGGACTGCAAGAACAATTGCATTGGCATTGTGAGGCAATAGTTGTAAACACTGTGCCACTGTGCTACCCATCCCATACACTACTAATATAGAATCTTATTTCTGAATGGTAGTTTGTATCCATTTTTGTTTGCTGCTGGGACAATTAAATACAATAGATACTTCAAAATCAAAACCTATGGTCTGCCTGTTTGTATGAATAGAAATTAGGCCTCATATTGTTCATGTTCAGACATAAAATGGCAAACAACAAGTTCAGGGGCAACATCCTGTGCCCCAAGATGCACCAAAACTGAGTTAGACCAAAGTTGAAGTGAAGCCTGTGGTCTCCTAAAATAGGTTTGTTATATTTGTAGTTGAGGACCCTATAGCAATTTTAGGCCCCCTCTCTGAAATTGCTCAATGACAAGCAAAGTAGTATTGGAACTGTCTAGCTCAGAATGCTTTGAGAAGTAATGAGGCTTGTGAATTCCATTGAGAGCTGCTCACCGTTTGTCTCACTGTCTGCCCTTTGACACATAATTGGAGAGGCACTGTTATCAAGGAAGGGAGATTAAAATTCAAAGAAAGGGAAGGGCAAACCAACTGTTGAATGCACACCATTGGATATTGCCATTAGACTGGGATCTAAATGCTCACATAAACACAATATTCATAATAGTCATTCTTGGTAAAATGAGCATTTAGCATGCATTTTAAATGAATGGTAAGTTGTTTGCCTACTTCGCTTTGCGTGGAAATAATCTTGAATTGCTTCTGGCTATGTACTTGAAAAACATCATTACCGGAATAAAGGAAAAGATCAACCACACTACACACTCCTGACCTGTTCATTCTATTCAACCATCTATCCTTTGCCTTCTTGTTTCTCAATGAGTCAATTATTTTCACCAAAATAATGAACTGTTATTTGAAAAGTATACATTATTAGAAATAAATGATTCACAAAAATGACCCCTAGGTAATTTTCAACATTTTGCATCGTAATAGAGGTTCTAACCTCATCTTATCCTTCAAAATAAGATACTTGTAAGCCATCAATAAGAGTAAATGTGTTCTGAAAACATTGCAGCAATGTGCAACGCTTAATAATGTACTTGCTGTGCTGGTTTAGTTCAATTAAATATGTCACTGTATTTGTTCCCAATTTATTGGCAGCTCAGTAATAAATGTTTGGAACAGAGACTGATGTCTCTTGATTAATCTGTATATTTAAATTATGCATCAAGTTTTCTGGCTTCTAAATTTTAAATTATTTTATTCGATGAAACAAACAGATATTGGCCAGGAATTTCCTCAACTCTGTTACTTCACTGGTTGTATTACCACAATATTGTTTAAACATTTAGATAGGGGTTTTTCATGCCCCGGCAATGACTCCAAAGACAATAGTTAGGATCTTGAGCCCACATTTGCCGTCTGTGGGATTGGTGGCAGGAGCTCAATATCTGGCGAAAACTGAAAATCACAAATTTCGTCGGGGAGATCAGAGCTTCCATTTTTCTCTGTCCTTCACTAGCAACATAATTAAATTCATGGCCATAATGGGTGAGAACCTGATTTGCATGTATTTAATATATTACCATATGATTAAAGACCCTATTCCCCCCTCACCAGATGTTGGCCAGGGATTTCCTCACCTCTGTGGTTGTAGTACCACAATATGATTTACATATATTTAATGTATTACCATATGATTAAAGACCCCACTTCCCCCCCACCAGATATTGGGGGTGATTCACCCAAAACAATTCTAAATGTTGAATTTGCGTAAAAGCTAGAGTAAGTCACACTGTTTTTTTCAGCAGGAGTTCAAAGTAAGTCTCCCACACATTGTACAGTACGGAATATTTCAGCATTAACCATTCCAGAAAACATTGGGCAAGGCCCATTCCCACAGAAGAGGCTAGAAGCATAGCACTGAGCCGGTCACTGTCAATGCAGAGATCGACACACCGCAGTGACCACTGTCTGCCAGCCTCCCGATTGCTGGCCAGCTTGATCGGTGGCCAACCCCACTACACCCACATCACTAGTTGAGCAACACCTCATAGTCCAATCCTGACCCCAGAATAAGCCTGGGCCAAGCCCTAACCCCCTCCTTCCTGACTCATCTCGAGCTCCTGTGCGGCTCCTATCCCGTTCCCCCCCACCTGTGGTCTCAATGCCCCCTCCCCCACCACAGTGCCAAACCCCCCTGCAGCCCAACCCCCTCCAGGGAGGAGACAGCCTCCCCCTACCCCAATGGCTAGCAGGAAGCTCCCCTTCCAACCCTGACTGCAGAGTGGCAGCAGGACACCTTCACTCCATAGGTTGCCCACAGAGGCCCTGCTCTCATCATGTCCCACCCCCTTGGCACTGCCCCTTTTCTGGTGGGCAGTGCCAAGACACCCCCTGGGCATTGGCACTTTACCCCTTGGGCAGTCTCGGGGGGCCCTAGCCAGCACGGCCAAGTTAGCAATGTCCAGGAAGCAACCCCCCCCTCCATGGAGAGCTATACTAAACGCTGCTGGAGTGAACCATTCCTGGCGTGGGGGTGGAAAGGCTATTGGGCCTGGAGATTTCAGTCCCAGGCCCACTAATGACTTTGAAATTGTAGAGAAATAAGCAGCTGAATACATTAGGCAGCTCTATGCCAATTTCTAGCACTGAGGTGATGGCGATGGAAATCCAGCGTTCGGAGGCATTTTCCCCATGTCTACATGGGATGCTTCCAGTTGCTTTGGTTTCCTCCTACAGTTGAAAAATGTGCAGATTAGAATGAATTGGCCATGCTAAATTGTCCCTTAGTGACCCAAAATGTGTAGGCTAGGGGGATTAGCAGCGTAAATGCATGGGAATACAGGTATAGGGTGGAGTGGGGGGTGAGACTGAATAAGATGCTCTGTCGGAGAGTCAATGCAGACCAGATGGACTGAATGGCCTCCTTCTGCACTGTTGTGATGTTGTAATTCAATGAATGAAATATGACCCACCTCTACCACTCGACCATTGTCCTTGCTGATGTCTATTAACTAGCAAGGCCAGATTGCTGCTGACAATGTCAAGGTGGTCCAATTTGAAACTGGCTGTTCTAGACTCAGAGCCAGCGTATCCTCTAAAACCATCTACAGTCTCCTCCACTGAACATCAGTAGCCATCCACCAATCATATTGCAACTATTTAATAGGACTCTGCAGGAGGTCTAGATAAGACAAAGGCACACAAAATGGGATCAACAAAAATGATTAGTCAAAAGTTGTATACAGTATGGCATAATATTTACATTGAAATGTGAATTTTGAGATGGCTTTTATTTTGCATTATACCCAAGTTTATGATGTGATGGCCAGTGACATGGGGGAGTTAAGGAGTATGGAACTATTGGTGAATGGGAAATTGGGGCAGATGTTATTGGTATTGCTATCAAATTAGTTCTTAACATACACCACATGCAGAAGACTTCCACTTCCCCTTCCTCACACTTCCCATCTTTGGCTTCTCGCCTCATAGGCCGTGGCCACAGCTATCCCTTCATGATGGCAAGGGTATGCAGTATGGAACATGCTACAACAAATCTGGTGATAAGCTCAACTAAGTGCTATACATCTCCTCCAGAGATGTTTGCTCCTCCAGATTTCCTGTTGTAGCATGGCTTTCATTGTGTAGGTGCTGTGCAAGTTTGCACACTGCAAAACAAAAACATAGACCATATCTGTAGCAGATAACCTTGGTCACCTAGTTCACATCCTTTGATTTTGTATGGTGGCTAAAATACAACTAGCAAAACAGAAGAAGAATGAAGACATCATGACTCATGCCAGGATACTAGGGGACTGAAAATCTGTTTATCATTACTTTCTAGTTGCATGTTGAGGGAATGGAATCTTTTTCATACCAGTTTCAAAGAGAATTGACACGTATGCAAAATGAAGTGTGTGTTGTCAGTAGCAGCCTGGGCTAAGAGAAAACCTGTAACTTTGTAAACTCTTGTGGTTCCTCCACCTGCTTCTCTCTGGTAAATGGAAATGAAATAAAGTTATATGTCTTTGGTTAGAAAACTTCAGAAAGCCTTATGCAAGGTGGACTACAAACTGTAACATATTGCTAATATCCCCAGCACAAGCTTGTAAAGAGCAAGATACATAAAAGTTAATAGTCACAATCTTCACATTAACTGATAATACAGTCCTTGGTCTGTTCAGAGGTCAGAGATGTGGCTGTAGCAGTTAACAGATTTAAGTGACAACTCTTCACTGCAGCATAAATGCTTCCATCCTTAATCATTGCCGAGCTTCAAGAAGAAGAATTACTCATTGAATACCTGGGTGGGTTAGCCTTCTGCTGAGAGCCCTCATCCCCCACTCTCCTCCTTCTTCTAGTAGCTTTCACTATCCTGAATGGCTTTTCCTTATTTCCCAATTGTTCTTGATTTTGAGGAGAACTTGTGAATCCAGATCTGGAAGCAACTGATCTGTCCAGAAGACTTGAAGTCAGCAATAAATGTTTTAGCAGCTGCAATACCATTCTCTGCAGATTTTTAAAACTTGAAGGAATTACATGAAATGCCAACACGTGGAGAATTGCAGCAACTGTCTATGGAAATTAACCAGCAAACAACCTGCAAGCAGTTGATGATGTTTTGAAATAGTGTTGATGGTGGATGGAGTTGGGTGGGAGGTCTTGAAGATATTTAACAC
Organism: Sphyrna mokarran; assembly: GCA_024679065.1. Classification (NCBI taxonomy): domain Eukaryota; kingdom Metazoa; phylum Chordata; class Chondrichthyes; order Carcharhiniformes; family Carcharhinidae; genus Sphyrna; species Sphyrna mokarran. The sequence goes on along the minus strand of JAGIQG010000012.1, from coordinate 49,086,501 downwards.
ATATTAAACTGTGTGATGCTGAGAGGATGGCAGCTAGTGTTTGGACCTCCTAAATGGTATTAAATCATTTGGGTAATGACATAATCTGTCTGGTCTGCACAAAACCAGTGAACTTTAAGTGGGGATACTTTATTCCTTGACCAAAATGGCAACTGGCACATGTCATGTCAGAAGTGTACACACACACACACACACACACACCAGAACTTATGGTGTCTGGGAAATGGGCACTGGGAAATGGGCACTATCAATTTCACCCACAGCCATGTTGATGTGAAACTGCAGTCACATATTAGCTGAACCAAATAAGGATTTTAAGTTTCCTTCTCTGAGGGACATTAATGCACCAGTTGGATCCAGTTAGATTTATTATTTTTGTTTGTTTTGTAATAGATATGGATTGCACACAAATAAAATCTCTGAGTCCATATTAATTGAAAGTTAAACTTTGTGTGAAATAAATGAAGTATTTTATTTTATCTTTTAAAAAACATTTAGATAGTTACATGAGTACAATGGGTATAGAGGGACATTGGCCAAATGCAGGCAATTGGGATGAGTTTAGAGGTTTTAAAAAAAGGGTGGCATGTGCAAATTAGGCCAAAGGCCTTGTTTCCATGCTGTAAACCTCTATGACTCTATGACCTCTGCCATTTACGGATTAATGTTCCCTGTTAAAATGCTGTTACTGGCACATTGCGTATTCATGCCAGCAGTAGTTAAGTATTTACATTAATTCTGCACAAATAACAATTAGCAGGTAGAGGATGTGTGGTGCATTGGGCTGAGACAGGTCACTTACTTCTGAAAATATGGTTTCATCTCTCCACTGGAAGTACAAATTTTATGTGAAATTTTATTTGAGTTACAGCTTAATTTCAGCCCATTAAGATCCACTGTCTAGAATTTGGGCCCAAGTTCCAGTCATACTTCGTGAGTTTTTTTTTAATTATTGCCATTAAGGCAGATTGTTTAAATATAACATTTATTTATTTATCTGTGTCACAAGTAGGCTTATATTAATAATGCATTGAAGTTACTCTGAAAATCCTCCTAGTTGCCAAGCTACAGCATCTATTCAGATATACTGAGGAAGAATTTAGTGTGGCCAATGCACCTAATAGTTACATCTTTCAGACTGTGGAAGGAAACTGGAGCATTCAGAAAAAACCCAGATAGAACTTGCAGACTTCGCACAGATAGTGACTCATGCCAGGAATTGAACAGGGATGAGGCAGCAGTGCTAACCACAGTGTCACTGGGCATTATTGTATATGCCTGTCTATTTTATACCTCACCTGGGAATGTGAAAGTATTCAAATGTTTCTATGGTCTTATTTCCTGATCTTCATAACCTCATCCAGACCTCCAACCTCCAAGATCTGTGCACTCCTCCAGTCCTGGCCACTCGATTTTTATTTTAGCTGCACTGGTGATGTACTTCCACCTGCCGAGGTCCTAAAATCTATAATTTCCTTTATAACCTACTTGACATCTCTACCTCTGCCATCTCTTCCTTTCCCTCCTTAAACTTATAATCCACTTCAGGGGTAGCTGGGAAACAACATGGGGAGAAAGACTAGAAGGATATGTTGAGAGAGTGAGATGAATGATTGTAGGAGGAAATTTGTGTGGGGCAGCCGTATCATTATTCAGATATGTTAGGCTGAATGACCTGTTTGTGCACGATAAATGCGATCTAGTATCTCTTTGACTAAGCTTTTAGCCATCAATCCTAATTGTCTCTAAATACACTTTGGTATCATTTTTGGTATTGACAATATTCCTGCGAAGTACCTAGAGATATATAAATATATATAAAGACTTCCTATCCCACCTGTCATGTCAGCCAGAAAGTTTGGCAGCCTATTTAAAGATCCGTTGACCTCGGGTGAGAATTTCTGATCTTTTAGAGTGTGCAGTTGGGAAATCCTGCCCTTAATCTGCATTAACACATGGGGAAATGATATCATACAATGGGTTGTGCTGAGGGAACACTTTGGCTGGAACATTAGCACTGTTCACATCAGCAGGATTTTCCCATCCTGCTTCAGTGAATGTAGATTTAGCTGAACGCTGAATTCTCCTACCTCACTGCAGTGGGAGAGAGGCATGAACGGCCAATAAGATCATGCCCTTGTATCCATTCAGGTTTTACCATTTCCCATTACTGATAAGCTTGCTGGCTCCATAGCAAACTTTATGTTTAAAAAAGAGTTGGCTTTTTGGGAAAAATACAGTGGATTGTTACAATCAGCAATGCTTATTGAAGAGCGGGCAGAGAGGCTATCAGACCCACATCACTAACCTGTCACGATACAGTCGTTCTGCCTGCAAAATGAAAGTTTCTGATGACATTATCAGAGATATTATAAATGATTATATCATTTTGCGTGAACAGCTTCAAACTAAATGATCTATCCAAATAAGAAACATTGGGTTAAGGATTTAGAAGCAATAATAAAGGAAAGGCAAGCTGCATTTAGTATAGGGGGAAACCAAGGTAAACCTGATGAACTAAAAATCCAGGAAGGAAATTCTGAATGCGAAAGATGAGTATGGAGTAAGTTGGCAGAACTGAGTTTGGACAAATGAACCTAGAAATGCATGCTGTATGCATTAAATACCAGGCTTCACACTGACTCCTTTTTGTCCACCAATAATCCTCATCATATTCCAAATGAATTAAGCAGATTTTTTTTGTGAGTTTGAAAATAATACATTTGAGGAAGGTGTGATTCTGCAACCAGCTTTACTTTATGGACTAGCAGGATCTCATGTTACTATCAACAAATGGAGGCAGAGAAGCAATTCAAGTTTGAGTGAATGCATGGAAAGCAAATGGCCAAGATCAGATCAGATCAGCAGAAATATTCTGAAGGAATGGGCTCATCAGTTGGCAGATCTTTCCTTTCTGTTCTTTCAGAAATTGTTCAACACGCGAATTGTTCCTTGTTGGAAATCAGCCATCATTGTCCCACTTGATAAGAAGTTTTGGCCTGCTGAGCTGATTACTGACTAGTTGCTCTTACGCCGATAGTCATGAAGTTTTTGAACGCATTGTGAGCAAGTCTCTTTTCGGTCCCATTGTTCCATACTGATCAGTCACAATTTGTTTATCCACCTCATATGTCAGTGGATGGTACTATTCTGATCTTGAACATCTGGCTCAACAACCCATGGATAGGTAAGGCAATTCTTTTCATGTTACTTTTGTTTGTTTCTCTTCAGCTTTTAATATTATGAAACCATTCAAGCTTATTGAGAAATTGAAAGGCCTTGATGTCAATTCTACTCTCCCATCTTGGATCAGTAACTTCCTTCACAATAAGACCCAATGGATGCTGGTTGTCATCAGAGAGCTACAACATTACAAATTGTATAGCCAATATGATACTTGTGGGTTTCATGAGAAATAATGAACAAAACCATAGGAACTCAGTGAGAAAGTTCATTGAGTGCAATATCAATTCTCTTACACTGAGCAAAACAAGACAAAAAGGGCTGGTTAGGAAAAGCCAATTAATTATATTGTTCCTGTGAAAATTCATGATGTGGACATTGAAGTAGTTCATAGGTATAAGTATCTAGGTATCAAAGTGGAGATTGGACAGGAGTGAACAGTTTGGTGGCCAAGGATCTTAACACAGTCATACCAAATTGAAATCCTTTTGAATTTATATTGTAGCGATGAATCTGTTTGGTTGTTGAGAGCACAATTCTGTTTAGATATCTCTCGCCTGGTACTGTTATCTTAGGAGAATTTATTTATTTTTAAAGTTTATTGATTTATTAGTCACAAGTAGGCTTACATTCACATTGCAATGAGGTTACTGTGAAAATCCCCTAGTTGCCACACTCCGGCACCTGTTTAGGTATGCTGTGGGAGGATTTATCATGGTCTAACTGGCACATCTTTTGAATTTTGGGAGGAAACCCTTACAGACACAGGGAGAATGTACAAACTCCATACAGACAGTGATCCCAACCAGGAATTGAACCTGAATCCCTGGCATTCTGAGGCAGCAATGCTAACCACTGTGCCACCGTGCTAACTCCTGTAAGATTCTGTAAAGGTGCAGGAAAGATATTTGCTGAATAGATCTTTTTCAATGAAACCTATTCTTGAATAATTTTGAAAAGCCAAATGGAAATGAGAATCCACTCTTGTCTCAGTATTACTGCTGATTGTGTTCAAGGAAAGGGCTTCAATCCCTCAGATACAGACCAAATCAATTTCTGAACTCACTTTTGCCCTTCTCTAATAGAATTTTTAAAGAATTTTGATGTATGGATGAGAATATGCACTTAGAATTGGACTTACTGATTGATTATTTTAATCTATCGGAATCGTTTTTAATATATATTTAATTACATTAGATCTCTGTGACGATGTTATTTTCTTTGCTTTTCTGTTATCAATCAATTACATGCAATTTTTTTAACAAATGAACAATGTATCCAAAATGAAGTATCATATGGAAAAGAAAATTAATCAAAATTAAATTGAAATTCAGGATTTGTACTGCAGTATCTGGGGAAAAAGAACCCCAGGCTATTCAAAACATGGCCATCAATATTCAGGGGAAAATGTAAGAATGATATTAATAATCTATTTCAAAAAAATGCTATGCAAACCCCAGATTGGAGGCTATTGAGTTCATTTGGGAATATCATTTCCAGGAATTTTGAGTTGAGTAACTTGTCTCAAGACTCCTGAAAGCTCACATTTACAAGACATGAGTAAGAAGTGTGATGTGATACTCTTCACTTGCTTGGATGAGTGCAGCTCCAACAACATTCAAGAAATACTCAACACCATTCAGAACAAAGCAGCCTGACTAATTGGCACCCCATCCACAAGCAGCCAATCCTTACACCGCTGGTGCACTTTGGCGACAATGTGTGCCATTTACAAGATGCAGGATAAGATCTCACCGAGATTCCTTAGGCAACATCTTCTAGACTTAAAACCGTTATCATGTAACAGGACAAAGGCAGCAGGCATATGGGAACATTACCACTTGGATGTTCCCTTTGAGCCACCCATCATTCTAACTAGGAAATATATTGCTTTTCCTTCACTGTTGCTGAATCAAAATCCCAGAACTCTCTTGCTTACAACACTGTGAGTGCATCCAAACTACATGGCCTCAGTGGTTCAAGAAGGCAGCTCACCACCAGCTTCTCAAGAGTAACTTGGGATTGGCTATAAATGTTAACCTAGCCAGTGACACCTAAATCAAATGAATGAATAAAATAATATATATATTCTGCAAACTTATTGCCCTTCCTCAGCCAGTGAATCAGTATTTTCAAAGTTTAGCAGCATTTAGAAGAAGCATTGAGGATAACACAGGGTATATACACAATCAAATGGGGGATACCAGAGTCCATCAGCAAGAATGTCCTGGTATCACAACTACTGGCCATGCTAGTTTAGAATTATTGGCTGTGCTGGCTTAGTCTTGAAGGGAGTATCTGTCAGATTGGTCTTGTGACAGATAATGAGAGAACCAACAAGAGGCAAAAGCTAATTGACTTCATTTTAACCAATCAGTCACAGATGCAACTGAACATGACGGCATTGGTAGGAGTGACCACCACACAGTTGTGTTAGAGACAAAGTCCTGACTTCACACTCTCCATCCTGCTATGTAACAAAACTGCAATGCTAAATGGGAGACTATGATGATTATCTCTTTAAAGATTGGCCAAGGAACCAATCAGGGACCAAGCTGGGAGGGGGGGGTAGCAAGAATCAAGCGGGTAAGCAGGAGTTTCTATTCCAGAACCTTGCCTGGATCTGGCTGCACCCACAAGGCTGTAAGTCTCTATACAGCCTTTACCTGTAAATAAGTAGGTTGTTCTTTTTTCTTTAACTGTCAAGCAAGAATTATTACAAATAGATTCAGAACAGATCTAGCAAAACTTGGCATCCACAATGTGTGGGGGGCCATGGGTAGCAGCAGAATTGAATCAACCTCAATCTGTAACATCATACCACCAAATGTACCATTACCATGATGCCGAGAGATCAATCCTGGTTCATTGGGGAGTGCGGAAGAATATATTAGGAGCAGCACCAGGCTTTTAAAACTGAGGTGCCAACCTGATGAAACTACAACACAGGACCACATACGTGAGGAAAGGAGAAGCAACATGCAATAGACAGAGCAAATTAACCTCACAACGAATGAACCAGATCAAAGCTTTGCAGTCCTGCACATCCAGTTGTGAGTTATGGAGGACAATTAAATAACCAACAGGATGAAGAGCATCCACAAACATTCCCTTCCTCAGTGACAGCGGAGCTCAGCAAGACAGTACAAAAGATAAAGCTGAAGCATTGGCAACCATCATTAGCCTAAAGTGCCAAGTAGGTGATCGTTTTGGCATTCTAGCGAGTTGCCTGCTATTATTGATGCCAGTCTCCAGGCAATTTGATTGACTTCACTTGATATCAAGAAGCAGCTGAAGACACTGGATACAGCAAAAGCTTTGAGGTCTCAGAACATCCAAGCTGTAGCACCAAAGACTCATACTCAAGAACCAGACCCACCCTTAGACAAGTCGTTGCAGCATAGCTACAATGCTGCTATTTACCCAATGCGGAAAATTGTCAGCTACATCCTATCCACAAAAATGAATAAAGTTTAATCCAATCCTATCAGTCTACTCTCAATTAGCACCGAAACAATGAAAGTTGTCCTCAACAATACTATCAATGACACTTACTCAGCAACAATGAGTTGCTTACTGATGCTCAGTTTGGGTTTTGTAAGGACCATTCAATTCTAAAGCTTATTACAGCTTTTTCCAAACATGGAAAGAGAACTGAACTCAGAGATAAGATAAGAGCAATTGCCTCTGACTTCAAGGCAGCAGTTGACCAAGTGTAGCATCAAGGATTTTGAAAATTGAAGCCAATGGGAACCGAAGAATCTCTTCACGGTTGGTGTCATATCTAGCACAAAGGAAGATAGTTTTAGTTATTGAAAGCAAATCCTTTTAGGTCAATCTTCTCAGGCCTAGGATATTACTGTAGGAGTTCCTCAGGGTAGTACATCCTCAGTCCAACATCTACAGCTGCTTCATCAATCACTTTCCTTCCAACATAAGGGAAGAAGTGAGGATGTTCACTGATGATTGCACTCTGTTCAGTGCCATTTGCAACTTTTCAGACATTGAACAAAACTGTGCTCACATGCAGTAAGACCCAGACAATATTCAGGCATGTAAACAGTAAGTCACGTTCGTAGCAGAAAAGTTCCAGGCAATGACCATTTCCAACAACAGAGAATCTATCCATGCCCTTTGATACTCAATGAATATCACCACCTGCAACTACCCAGTCAGGTCACACATCATCCTGACTTGGAACTATTTCACTGTTCCTTCAGTGTCATTGGGTCAAAATCCTGGAACTCACCTCCATAACAGCACTATTGGTACACGTAAACTGCATGGGCAACAATGAAGGCAGCTCACCAGCACCTTCTCAAGGACAATTAAAAATGGGCAACACATTTTGGCCTAGCCAAGATGCCCACATCCCAAGAACATTAAAGTGTGCATTTCTGTTGTAGTTTGTCTTTTTGATAATTCGAAGTGTGATTTAGATTTTATTTTCAGCACAGTAAAACAGTCAAACGAGCAACTTAGGGTAGAAAGTACCATTATCTGTAATAGATTTCAAATCCTGTGTGCTCCAGTACAGATGTAATTTCAGATGGGAGAGTTTGTTTTAGGCCTATGACCTTTCATACTTCTGAGTTTCTGGTGTGGGGAATAACTGTTTCTTTGTAATATGGGTGGTCCAGGCGAAGTGTACCAAGGCCTGAGCGCAAATAGCTGCAGCCGATTATCTTGTAGATTTTAGATTTGATGTAATTTCCAATTATAGCAAGGCAGACAGACATAACAAGATCCTGAAATTGCATCAGGTGTAAAAGCTACCATAAGCAGTGCATCTGGAAAACCTCTTGAAAATAATCGTAATCGGGGTCATCCAAAAACCATTCCTCTCAGTAAACTGATGTATCATTAAAGAGCATAGGGATCAGTGAAAACTGCAGCAAATTAAGCTAATCCAAATTTGATCAATTCAGATCAGATTCTGACTTTGCTAGCTTCTTTTTTCTTTTGGAAAGAAAAGTGACAAGATTAAATTCAAAATCCAAACGAAGATATTTCTGCTTTGCAATCTAAAAACTTTATTTGATTGATTCAAAAAAGATGCAATTAATCATGTAAGATCAGTTGGGGCTGGCAGGGCACACACATGTGTTCCTGAAGGTAGTCCTTATTGTACTGCATCAGACTGTAATTGTGTTGATGTGAAAAGAATGGGCAGTGTAAGTTGGTCAAGTAGTTCTGATGTGACACAAAATCAAACAAGTACAAGACCAAAGAACAGGCAAAACAAGACTGAAGTTCTCCTGCAATGTGACATCTTTCTGTCGGCAGTTCTGCATCTCCCTGGTGAATTTTGGCATTACTAATTTCTGACCTTATATATTTTGTACAATAGGAAGTAATAATGATGTGGATTGTACCTGGAATATATATGGACTGTCCATAGGAAAGGAAAATAGGAACACTTACCAAAGCAGAGTGCTGGTGGGGAAGTGAAATCTTTAGCCATGCTGTCGCCTTTTCTCGTTTTGAGATTAGTATCAGAAAAACTTGCCAGGAAAACTCAAGAATTGTAACATTTTTCAGTTGGCAGTTTCCAGATCATATTTTTAAACTGCTGGGGCATGTGAGTAGTAATTAAAGCAAGGGACAGAGTGACTGCATGAATCTAAACTGGAGGTTTGTTATAGCAATGGGCCTAGAAGGACTTCAAACAGATGTTTAAATGAGGTAAGGATGCTGATAGAACAGTAAATAGATTTGAATGGATTGATGTGATTTGAAGGAGAGGATACACAAGATGTGAAAGAAAGGTGTTATAGGCAAAGTACCGATAAAATGAGCTTATTTTTCTTCTAAATTTTAAAAGCTAATGTAAAGAGATGAAATCAAGCAATTCTGGGAGGCAGCAGTTCAAAAGAGACAGATGAGACAATTGAAATCTCAATGGGAAAGAACCTATTTAAGGAGATACTGAAAAATCTCAGCAGAGAGCAGGATAGCTCAAGTGGCATAATGGTTGGCACTGTTGTCTCATAGCACCAGAGACCTGAGTTTGATCCCTGTCTTGGGTCACTCTGTATGTGGAGTTTGCACATTCTCCCTGTATCTGTGTGGGTTTTCTCCCAGTGCTCCAGTTTCCTCCCACAGTCTGAAAGATATGCTGGTTAGGTGGTTCGGTCATGCCAAATTCTTCTTCAGTGTACCCAAACAGATGCTGGAGTGTGATGACTAGGGGATTTTCACAGTAACATCATTACAGTTTTAATGTAAGCCTACTTATGACTAATAAATTAAACTCTGAATAGCTTGTCAAACTCACAGAAAGCAATGTGAACAACACCAGATCTGAAAAGTCAACTGCTGTTAGCCACAGACAGCACCCCAAGAGAGAAATGAAAGCATTGTGTAGTAAAAGTTTTATTGATATTAAAATCTGTAAGGTATGGCTGAACAGATGGGGATTATTAGCTCTGAAGATAGTTAAAATGATATTGTTTGGAACTGTTTTAAAGTATTGATATTGTGTGAAGCAATTACCTAATTTAAGTTAATTTTACTTTAATTTGTTATTGAATTAATTTTTAAGCTTCACCATTTACCATGCAGTGATTTAAACCCAGAGTCCCCAGAGCATTACTCTGAGTTACTAGTCAAGCGCCAATACCACTGTGCCATCACCTCCCTTAAATGAATTAGTGTGTATTTTGTGTTCTGTTGTGATGTACTAAAACATATTTTATGGAAACATTGTATTTTATGGAGAGTTCAAAATAGAAATAGGGAATAATTGCTGCAAGAACTTCAAATATTGAAAATTGAGAAAATTAAGAGGTTTATCTTGTAATTGTGGTCTGCCCTGTTTGAGTGAGGAATGGTGTCAGAGATGTCACTCATGATGATGACCTTCAATGTGCACATTCAACAGTTCCAGAATTTAATCTCTGGCCCTTAGTTTTTGGACAGGCTTAGTGGAAATATTCTGACAATTTCTCACATTGTTCTAATATGACAGTAAAGCACCCATAACCATTTAAGCAAAATCACACCAGCTGGAGTCTGCCTAATTTTAGTGTCGGTTCCAGATTTGAGAAGTTAGCTATTGTCATTTTGGTTCAGGTGCAGTAAGAAGTCTCACAACATCAGGGCAAGTCCAATAGGGTTATTTGGCATTACCAACTTTTGGAGCATTGTTCTTTCATCAGGACTCAGCTGATGAAGGAGCAGTGTTCCAAAAATTCGTGATTCTAAATAAACCTGTTGGACTTTAACCTGGAGTTGTGAGACTTCTTACTGTGCCCACCCCAGTCCGATGCTGGCATCATTTTGGTCTAGTATTAGCAGAAGGAGTAAATGAGTGAAAGTTTACAAATGTACTATCACTGCCCAGCAACTATCCTCACTTATTTTGCCTAATTATGACACATTTCTGGATGGAATGCTTTCTAGCAGTGGTAAGAAGCATGTGTATGTTGCACAACACTTTAGATGAGAACACATTCTAAACACAGCTCCCTTTCCTCTTCAACCAAAAGTGAAAATGCTGGAAAATCTTCATAGGTCTGGACCATCTGTAAGGAGAGTAAAGAGCTGATGTTTTGTGTCCAGATGACCCTTTGTCAAAGCTAAAAGGCATAAGAAGTGGGGAATATTTATTCTGCAGGGTGAGGGAATGAAAGATGAATCATAGCCACAAAAATAAGGGGAAAGGCTGCTAATGGCAGTTCATAGAGAGAACAGAATGTGTGAATGGCCAGACAACAGAAATACTGAAATCAGAAGGTCAGCTCTGATAGATGAAGGTGTTGGGGGATTGTGGAAAAGAGATAAAATTGAGAGAAACAGGGTAAAAGGAAGCAAAGGGGGAGAAAAAGTAAGAAAATGCGGGATAAAATGTTATGCTTTTAATTCTTTTCTCTTCCTCAAGAGTGTTGAATATTGGCAACTAGAAATCTAGCACATTATGGCCACTTGACACAACTCACTTAACTTGGCATAAGAATCTTCACAGATCCAGGAGCATATCAATATGAACTTTAAAGCAGGCATAGGAGGTGAAAGTCACGACAAGTTAGGAGAGGCAAATGGTGATGGCAGTATCATTGAAGCATAGGATCCTGACAGTGTAGAACGGAGCCATTCAGCCCATCAAACCTGCACTGATAACAATCCCGTCCAGACCCTATCCCCATAAACCAACATATTTACCCTGATAGTCTCCCTGACATGAAAGGCCAATTTAGCATGGCCAATCCACCTAACTGCACATTTTTGCACTATGGGAGGAAACTGGAGTGCTTGCAGGGAACCCACACAGACACTAGGAGAATGTGCAATCTCCACACAGCTATTCATGGCTGGAATTGAACCCAGTCCCTGGCACTGTGAGGCACCAATGATAACCACTTTGTCATCATGCGGCCCAGTAGGGGAAGCATAATTAGTTAGCTTTCAAAAACTCCTCAGCTGTACGGTTATGAACTGGGGAGTTATTGGATCTGCATTCAGAAAAGAGATGGTCTGTGGGGGAAGACCAATGTGACATTCTTTGAGGCTGCGGTAAACGCATAACCATTGCCAAGAGCTATGCAGATGTGCAATTCTAATCTTTTGGCAGGAAGGTACGAGGGAGAAATAGAATTACTGTGCACTTTGAAGGGAAACCTCAGCTGCAATTCTCCCATTGGGGCCTATTTTTTTCTGGCGGATCTGGCTGGGAGAAGCGCGTGTTGATCGTCAGTTTTTACGACATGTGCATGTCTCCCAGCTGGAGAAAAATGGGACTGCCAGAAACCCACTAAATGCCAGCGGGTCACCGTTTAGTATGAGTATACACACCTTTGAATGCCATTATCAGAATCAATGTGGCAATCTCCATCCACATCTGCATCTTACACCTCTTTGGCATAGTGTAACTTTGGCACAAATCAGAACAAGCATTTAAAAGTTTCAAGCCTTGGACTAGCACTGCTAATGAAGCCCAGGGGATGTTGCAGGCAGGCCTTGGAGATGCCTGGTGGCCTTCTTCCTGCTGTTTTCAGGCTTTGGCCCATTGACGAGTGACATTTGTAGCGGGGTGGTGAGGAGAGAGGAGGTGGACATGGAGGCTTCCATTTCCTCACAGCTATCTGGGTGAGGCTCTGTCAGGGAGTGCCACTCCCTCTTCTTCCCCCCTCCACTCTGCCCAAGCAGCACTGAATCTGACTATGGGAAGCAGTGTTGACTAATCCCACTTACCCCAATCCTTTCAAGAAGTGCTGAAGCGCACTGTGAGAGGCAGCCTAGAGAGTTCCCACTTCCCCTCTGTCCTCCAAGACACTTTGCAGTGGCATTGTCTTGCCACCGTGTATGGTCAGAGACTCGACTGAGTGCTGGTGTTCCGGGGTGGGGGAGGAGTGTACAATGTGCTGACTGAGGCTTAACCAGATGAAGCAGCTGCTACTCCAGGCCGGGGTGCAGAGGTTCAGCCATGGACTGCATGGAATCTGCTGTCACTGGGCACAGATCTGGTGCTGATTTGCACTCTGTGCCCTGTGACACAGACCAGCAACACATGCCTGTAACAGATGCTGCAGTTGGACACATAGCAATGAGTGCACATTGCCTAGGTCTGCACACCAACCTGCATAATCTGTACCAGCATTTATCAGGATGGGAATCTCACACAACCCTAATCGGGCCATGCATGGCACTGTGGATTGTGTGGTGTTGCCAGCTCCTACGTGGGGATGCTGGCCCAAGTGAGGGATTGGGATGGTGCTGAGTCTATGCAGCCAATGGTAATAATCCATCATTCTATACTCTTTTCAATCCCCACTGTGCTGATGGATCTCAGTTTACTCAGTCTGGAGCTGGCCATGTTGGTAGCAGCAGGCGCGGAGGAGGAGGTGGCTCAGGAGGTGGCAGGCATGGAGAGACAACCACAGGAGCAGCCATCACCAGACCCTCAGGAAGGAGGGCAGGGGGCTGCCACTCTGGGCCTTTCCTCCATCTTGGGGTGCCAGGGACACTCCATGGGACTCCAGAGTAGCTGGATTGAAATCCAGAAGCTCTGGCATCACCTTGCTCTGCTTGTCCTGGTGGCCGAGATGCATCTACCCCATGATTTGTGATCCCTCAGCCCTGGCCTTCTGAGACTTGGCCAAGTTCTGGAGCCCTTCTGCTATAGCATCCTGTGAGCAAGCTAGGCTTTAGAGCCCCTTAGCTGTAGCTCTATGAGCTCACAGCCATGGCCTGCTGTGTCTCCAGAATGCCAGCAAGAGTACCAGCCACAACCAACAGTATCTCCCACATGTCCCTTTGTCACCTCTGGCCAATGAACGCTATACCTTCTAGATGCTGGAAATACATTCGTCCATGGCCCATCGTGTCTCCAGGATGGCCTGGACCCTTTCACCCATGAGGACACACCCCTGAGCCAGACTTTCCATTGCGGTTGCCACCCTTACAGTATTGGCCTGGGTCTCACGCTATGTCGGCACCACCTCCTGCAACAGCACTCTTGGACTCCACTAAACAGTCATACAGTCGAAGCACGGTTGCTCACAGCCCTTCCACAACTCCTGGTTTTCCTGGTGCATCTCCACCAGTCTTGAGAGGAAAAAACCCCCGAAGCCCGGCAGCTAGCTTGGGTACAGTTGAACCTTGGTCAGACCTCTGTGTGTGCCCAAGCTCTCAGATATGCCCATCTCCATCTGATATACATCAGTTATTGTGATCCAAGATCATGATCCAAAAGCCTCAACACTAGATGTACCCATCTTGGTGATTGTCCCCGTGATGCTGGGTCATGGCATACATGCTGGTGATGTTTTAGTGGTGCTGCCCTTGGAGGAATCCTCAGTGCCTCCCTCCGTGGTGTCATCCAGGGGGGTAGTTTGCTCCAGAGCAGCAGGGGCAGTGGGCCGGGTTCCTCTGGGTCCAGAGCTGGAAAAAGTAAGGGGGAGGGAGGCAAAACATTCCATGCAGCATCATGCTCACTTAGAGGAAGACCAAGGTTGAGGATGCACTTCTGCTTACTTGCATGCTGAACACCGACCTAACCATTTGGGATGAGCCATCACTTCCTGCCAGTCCATACACGCTCCTCCATGCTGCTCAGCTGTCGCAGGTCAGTCTGTGTCATCTCCTGTGTGTTGTGGATGTTCTTTTCCTGTGGGAAAATAAGGTGGATAACGAACATTAACATATTGCAGTGAATGGTGCACAATGCATGTCTGCGTCTTGGGCATTGTGTTGAAATTTCGGGGAAAGCCGTCACCATTGGAGGGGTGTTCATTGAGGGGTGAGGAGAAGGGCTTAGATTCTGCTCCTAGGGGAAGGGTAACTTGTTGCATGCCTGTCAGCTGTCTAAGTGGGATTGGAGATCTGTGCCAAGAATGTGCAGGGCTCCAAGTGGGGTGCTCACTTAAACTTGCTGCTCGCAGAAGGTTGTTCATTTTTTTGCGGCACTGCCTGCCAGAGCACGGTATCAGGTTCCTGGCAGTCACCATTTCTGCCACCTTGTCCCACAATGCCACTGCAGAGGCACCCCTTGAGTTAGGGCCCTGGCCCGGGGAAGATCCACACTCATTTCTCCTCCATGGCATCTAGCAGGTGCTGCAGATCTGCCTCCAAAAATCTGGGATCCAGTTTACAAGCAGCCATCTTTGTGGTGTGACTGGCAATGTGTCCATTCCTGCAGTTTATATACAGCTCTGGCTTCTCGGGGAGTACAGGTGCAGTGAGTGTGGACAGACAAGGGGCCTATTGGCAACAAATCCTTGTGAGAGAATTTGAAGGCTGTTTTCGGTTGAATGTCATGCATCCCTCGGGATGCTGATTGGCTGCCATTCAATAGACTGCTGTGTCCGGTTGGGGGTGGGGGGGTGGGGGGATGGGGGAGGGGTTCAATAGTTAATACTCAGGGCTCCTAATCAATTAGCTGCTGTGTCCGGCAGAGGCAGGATGTAATGTCCGACACTTCCATTCAAAAAAGGGAATGATTACAAGCTGGAGTTGGGCATACCAGCACTACCCTATTCTCTGCGGGGCAGCAATGAGGACAGTATGTTCAAGGGATGGAAGATTGCATTATTCAGATCATGATTGCATGAGGTGAGCAGGCAGCCATGTCTGTATTTGGGGGAAACGAGATGGGGGGTGGGGGGGAGGAAACCAGTGATGAGGCCAGCAATGTGTGTGGGGGACTTATGGGAACCAGCATGAGACCAGCAATGCCTCTGTGGGGAGGTTGTTGGGGACAGTGATGGGCCCAGCAGTGTGTAGGGGGGTGGGTTGTGGGGCAGTGATAAGGCCAGAAATGTGTGGGGAGGGGGGTGGTGTTGTGGGGTGCAGTGATGAGGCCAGCAATGTGTGTGTGTGTGTGTGTGTGTGTGTGGGGGAGGGGGGAGTGGGGGGTGGGGGGGTGGGGGGGGGGGGTGTTTGCTGATTATGGGGCGCCGTGATGAGGCCAGCAATGTGTGTGGAATTTTGATGGCAGTGATCTAGATGCTGGGAGATTTTTTAGCAATATCCCAGTGATGTGTGCATACGCAAGTACCTACTCGTCCTACTGATATAAAACTCTTTGGCCCAGCCTCCTAAACATTTAATGATATTCATGACTGAGCCCTCTGCATTGCACAGAGTGCGGAGATTCAGATGAGAAGCTGAACTGTCAGAAGAGTTGTGATCTCGAACAGTTTTCCTACCAATTCAGCATTTTTGGGAGAATCATTGCCGAATGTGGATCTTAAAGGTAGACCCAACATACATACATACCAAGTTCACTTCCCTATTACCTAGACACACTTGTGCAGTTGCAATAAGTGTGAACAGTTGCAAAAGAATTGTGCATGACTCTTCTTTGATATTGGAGGTTTTGTGGCACAGTAGATAGCGTCCAGTAGCTTCAGGCTTGAGAACCACTCAGGATTTGAAGGCCAAGGAAGGTACATCTTATAGAAACATACAAGATCATGAAGGGAATAACTAAGATTGAAGCAGGGAAGTTGTTTCCACTGGTGGGTGAAACTAGAATGAGGGAACATGGCCTCAAAATAAGGGGAAGCAGACTTAGGACTGAGTTGAGGAGAAACTTCTTCACACAAGGCGTTGTGAATCTGTGACATTCCCTGCCCAGTGAAGCAGTTGAGGCTATCTCATTGAATATTTTCAAGGCAAGGGTAGATGCATTTTTGAACAGTAAAGGGATTAAGGGTTACGGTGAGTGGAGTTGAGTCCACAAAAAAATCAGCCATGATCATATTGAATGCCGGAGCAGTCTCAAGGGGCCAGATGGCATACTCCTTCTCCTAGTTCTTATTCATAACACAGCCAACACGTTGAGTATCAACCTGCAATTTTGCCCAAGACTCACCAAAGGCAGACAGAAGATTGGGAATCTTACTGCTCAACAATGTCATGAAAGAATGTCAGAGCCTCGACCATTACCAGCCATAGCTCCAGACTACAACGTGCATATAAAAGTGCATGTTGCCCTGGCAACTCAGTCTTCCTGAGTGCACCATTGTCTGTGTAATGCAATGTCAAAGAGGTGAAGTTGGCATGCATTGAAAGACGGGACGAAGTCTGAGCACATTTAACCATTGAAAGACCAGGAAATGTCTTCATTTATTCCCATAGCTGAGGCACATGTTAAACTGTATTCAGGTTATTTGCAAATGCTATCAAGGCCACTTTAGTGTTTTTCTTCCCTCTTCTTCCAAATGACATCACCTTTAATGAAGAACCTCTTGCAAAGGACCTCCAAAACTACAAATTCACAAAGATGTAATTCTCCTTCAATCCATAGTGCAACCATTCCTGCTTAATCATTAGCAGAACAACCAGCAGACATTTAAGAGCTGTGGATATTTGATATCCAGATTCTTTATCCCAGTACACACGATTAAATATGCTGGGAGTGATGATAAATTACATTAATTAATTGATCGTACTTCAGTTTCAATTTAAGTTTCATTATTATCACAAGTAGGCTTACATTAATAATGCAATGAAGCTACTGTGAAAGTCCCCTAGTTGCTACACTTGGGCCCCTGGACAGGTACACTGAGAAAGAATTTAGTATGGCCAATCCACCTAACCAGGATATCTTTTGAATTGCAGGAGGAAATCTGGATACCTGTAGGAAATCCAACAGACACAGGGAGAACATGCAGACTCCACAAAGACAGTGACCCAAGATGGGAATCGAACCTGGGTTCCTGGTACTGTGAGGCAGCACTGCTAATCAGTGTGCCACCAAGCCACTCAGATTGCTAATATTATGCACAGCTCTGAAAGAACCGCAACCTGTCGCCAATGCAGCAAGACTGTATTGCTGTCCTTGTACTTCGCTCACAAATAATATTGTCTCCTGAGATTTTTGTTTCCCTCTATATTCACATTTGACCTTTCAAAACAGAGTTTTGACATGCATGACTGAAATAACGTTGCTCTTCCATTTATTCCCATTAACAATGATTTCTCTGTGGTGTTTAGCACGCTGTTATTAGATTATTCATATTAGCTAAAAAACAGTTGAGTGCCATTATCAGACATTCACTTACATTTTCTACTGTCCACTCTTTTTACAGAAGAGTCATCTGACATATTCATAGTATTAGAATAACATCAAATCTTGCTTTACATGTTTCTTTACTGTTTACTGTTGCGTGGTGAAGGTTGTTTGCTGCAGCAGGTCTGCAATTTGTCACTCTGTATTCTAAGCACAGCTTACTGGAGCTCCAAGCTGCTTGGCACTTTCATGAAAGAATAGGTTCGTTTTTACAGATTGATGTTGTTCATTTGTGTTAGGCTGCTGCTGCAGCAAGGGATAAATATAGGACAAGTACAGATTTGCATTTTCCATACCCATCCCTCTTTTGGAATTGAGCTGTGGTACACTTACATTATATCGCCACGACTGCTCTCAACCCCAGAGGATTTGTGTCTCATATCTCAATAGCACCTTGTTACAGACCAGACACTAAATAAGACACTTAAATAAGATGAAGAACTTTTATGTTCTTGTGTGTATACTGGGGGTGACCCAATCCAACAGAAAGATGCAACACCAAGTAATATTGGACTCTGCCACGCTTAACATTGTTTTCTCTTTTAGTAAAGTTTAAAACCACTGCTTAGTAAAGAGCCTGATTTACTACTAACTGGGCAATTAGAAAAGAAAATGACAGAGACATTCCTGCCAGCACTGAGTCTATAAGTTATCACAAATAATGATGAGATTGACCTGCTGACTCTGCATCTCAAAAAATGACAAATAAAATACACATAGTTGATTGTCCCCTGAAAGTGCTTAACTCAAAAACTATGTCCTTGAAATAATCATGTGGGCTACTAGTGCATAGGCACTTCATGTATTCATCCAAAATTGCTCTCTGTGCTGTGATACTAGAAGTATTAGTCCTTTCAAATAATTCTACTATAGTAGTGTAGTGAAGCTTATGTTGAATAATGGTGTCTTAATCGGGTGTTTTTTTAAAAAAAAAGTTCATTGATGAAGTCATGATTGGCAAACGTTTATTGCCTAACCTAATTGGCCTTAAGAAAGTATGCTAGCGATCTTTTTGAACTGATGCAGTCCATGTTCTGCTGGGTAACAAAAGCTACTTACATATTTCAACTGGTGGAAATTAGGTTCAATAAAAATATCTGGAATTAGGACCATGAAATCATTGTCGATTGTCAGAAAAATTCATCTGGTTCACTAATGGCCTTCAGGGAAAGAAATCTGCTGTCCTAACTGGATCTGGCCTACAGTGATTCCAGAGTCACAGCCATGTGGTTGACTCACAACTGCCCTCAGGCAACTAGAGATGGGTGATAAACATTTGCAAGCCAGTGATGCCTATGTTCCTTCAAAGAATGAAAAAAAGAAATTGCCCATGTTTAACTAGCTACCTGGCACTCATGAAGCTTAACCACTTGACCAAACAAATAGTGAGTGGATGGTCAGCTTCCATGCAACTGTATCCCTGTCAACAT
This sequence comes from Sphyrna mokarran, assembly GCA_024679065.1. Taxonomy (NCBI): domain Eukaryota; kingdom Metazoa; phylum Chordata; class Chondrichthyes; order Carcharhiniformes; family Carcharhinidae; genus Sphyrna; species Sphyrna mokarran. The sequence continues at coordinate 49,067,373 of JAGIQG010000012.1, read as the reverse complement.
CAGAAAAGAAATGGGCAACAGAATTCCCACAAACGAACATAAGAATTACATTTCATTACTTACATTTCCTCATCGTGACAGTGCTAATTTTCCTAAAAAAATGTTTTACTTCATTCTTAAAGTTACAAAGCCAGTGCTCAGAATGGACTGGGCAAACCCAAATCCATTCCTTGCTTGCTCCAAAAACCAAATTCCAGTTCCAATTTAATCCAATTCATGATACCCACGAGAAAGTTAAACAACCAAGTTGACAAGATAAAGAATTGCATGCCATTTTGGGCTCAAAGATTTTTTTCAATGTTTAAGGCTAATTTATTATTGTCACAAATAGGCTGACATTAACACTGCAATGAAGTTACTGTGAAATTTGCCACTCTCTGGCGCCTGTTCAGGTACAGGGAGAATTTAGAATGGCAAATGCTTTTAATCAGCTCATCTTTTGGATTGTGGGAGAAAACTGGTGCACCTGGATCAGGCAACTGGGAACAGAGAGACCTTTGGAAGAATACAGAGAGAGTAGGAGGGAACTCAAATGGGGAGTTAGAAGGGCAAAAAGGGGGCATAAAATGGTCCTGGCAGAAAAGATTAAGGAAAATCCAAAGGCATTTTATTCATATGTTAGGAACAAAAGGGTGGTTAGAGAAAAAAAATTGGTCCTCTTAGGGACAGAGGAAGGGAACTATGTTTACAGCACGAGGGAATGGGGAAGATCCTGAATGAATACTTCTTATCAATATTCGTGAAGGGAGAGACTTGTTGTCTGAAAGCGTCCTGGAGGAAATTGTTGACCCATTGGAGAAAATAACCATTATGAAGGAGAAAGTGTTAAGGTTTTTAGATAATATTAAAACTGATAAATATCCGGTGCCTGATGGCATTTATCGTAGACTGCTTAAGGAGACGAGAGATGAAATTGCTGGGCCTCTGACGCAAATCTTTGTCTCTTCTTTGGACACAGGTGAGGTCTCAGAGGACTGGAGAATAGCAAACGTGGTTCCGTTGTTTGAAAAGGGTAGTAGGGATAACCCAGTAATTATAGGCCCATGAGCTTGACATCAATGGTAGGGAAGCTGTTGGAGAGGATTCTTAGAGATAGGATGTAAATGCATTTAGAACATGGCAATCTGATTAGTGACAGTTAACACGGCTTTGTAAAGGAGAGGTCATGCCTTATGAATCTGACAGAATTTTTTGAGGAGGTGACAAAAACGGTTGACGAAGAACGAGTCGTGGATGTCGTCTATATGGATTTCAGTAAGGCGTTTGACAAAGTCCCTCATAGTAGGTTGGTGAAAAAGGTTAAGTCTCATGGGATACAAGGACAGGTAGCTAGATGGGTTGAAAACTGGCTTGGTAACAGGAGACAGAGGGTAGCAGTGGAAGGGTCTTTTTTTAGCTGGAGGTCTGTGACTAGTGGTGTGCCGCAGGGCTCAGTACTGGGACCTCTTCTATTTGTAATATATATATAAATGATTTGGAAGAGGGAGTGACTGGTGTGATCAACAAGTTTGCTGATGACACAAAAATGGCTGGACTTGCTGAAGTGATGAGCAGTGTCAGACAATACAGCAGGATATAGATAGGCTGGTAATTTGGGCAGAGAAATGGCAGATGGAATTTAATCCAGATAAATGTGAAGTTATGCATTTTGGATGAAATAACATAGGGGGGAGTTATATAATAAATGGTAGGACTATTAAGAGTATAGAAACACAGAAGGACCTAGATATGCAAGTTCACAAGTCCTTGAAGGTGGCAGTACAGGTGGAGAAGGTGGTGAAGAAAGCATATGATATGCTTGCCTTTATAGAAAGGGGTATAGAACATAGAACATAGAACATTACAGCACAGAACAGGCCCTTCGGCCTTCGATGTTGCGCCGACAAATATAAAAAGCAATGACCCTCCAAACTAAACCATTCCCTTCTCTTCCATATACTTATCAACTAACCTCTTAAACGCCACCAAACTTGGCGCATCTACAACTGCCGCAGGCAGGGCATTCCACTCCCGAACCACCCTTTGGGTAAAGAACCTACCTCTGATATCCGTCCTATAACTATCACCCCTTAATTTAAAGCTGTGTCCCCTCGTGCTAGCTTTCTCGATCCTAGGAAAAAGGCTATCACTGTCCACCCTATCTAAACCTCTAATCATCTTATATGTTTCGATAAGGTCCCCTCTTAGCCGCCTCCTTTCTAACGAAAACAACCTCAAATCCCTCAGCCTCTCTTCATAAGACCTGCCCTCCATACCAGGCAACATCCTGGTAAACCTCCTCTGTACCCTCTCCAATGCCTCCACATCTTTCTTATAATGTGGGGACCAGAACTGCACACAATACTCCAAGTGCGGCCGCACTAGAGTTTTGTACAGTTGCAACATGACGTTGCGGCTCCGAAATTCAATCCCCCTACCAATAAAAGCTAAGACTCCATATGCCTTCTTAACAACCTTATCGACTTGACTGCCTACTTTCAGGGATCTATGCACAAATACACCAAGATCCCTCTGTTCATCAACACTTTTTTTTTTAAAAAAAATAGATAAATATAATTCCATGCTCACTTTCTCTCCCAATTACTCCGTTGGAGAACAATCAAAAAATAGAATTTCTTTAACAATTGATTCGCAGGATTACATACACCAAGATACACAAATATTTCAAATTTATAAAGTTCAAAAATCTTTAGAAGATTAATATTTAAAATAAAAAGAGATAGAGTGTAAATTTTAACTAGAGGTTTAGGGATTGGAACAGTTACGCAAACTACTACATGTTGACAAATCAAGTTTCACTTTCTGGACGTGCTGTGCTCTCGAGAACAGAAACTATGTTTGGGCTTGGGTGGGGAGGAGTTGGAACAGTAAAAAGGGAAGAGGGGAGAGAGAGAGAGAATGAAAGAGGGAGAGGAAATACATGACAGCAACTGAGGATTTTGCACGCAAAAAAAAAGTTCAACCAACTTTTATAGAATATAAAATATAAATATAGAATATATATATATTAAGTATAGAATTTATATATTTAATTATATATATATTATATATATTTAAGTATAGAATATAAAAGCTGGTGTCTAATGTTGCAGTTGTATAGAACGTTGGTTAGACCACATTTGGAGTATTGTGTTCACTACCGGAAGGACATGGAGACCCTGGAGGGAGTACAGAGGAAGTTTATCAGAATGCTGCCTGGTGTGGAAGGTCTTAGCTATGGAGAGAGATTGGGCAAACTGGAGCTGTTCTCCCAGGAAAGACGGAGAATGTGGAGAGATCTAATAGAGGTGTATAAGATTATGAAGAGTGTAGATAGAGTGAACAGTGGGAATCTTTTTCCTAGGTTGGTTACGAAAATCAATAGGGGTCACGGGCTTAGGGTTAGAGGGACGAGGTATAATTTAGATGTTAGAGGCAGGTTTTTGACGCAGAGGGTTGTGGGAGCCTGGAATGCACTGCCAAGTAGGTTGGTGGAGGCAGGCACGCTAGAGCTATTTAAGGCTTACCTACATAGGCATCAGACTAGAGATGGAGGGATACAAAAGAATGTTCTAATTAAGGATCAAGAACCTCAGGACTTCCCTGGGAATCAATAGATTCCTATGGGCCGTCCAATATATTTTATGGCTTACCTGTCTTACATTTGAGCTTCTGGGAATCTTCCGTGAATGTCTGTATAAGCTGTGTATGTTCATTAATGTCTTTTTCTTTACATCCAGAGGTGATTTGGACCGCCTTTTTGGCCAACAAGGGGCATATACACAATGGGTTATGTGAAGGTTGCTCTTGGACATTGCTTTGAGAGTTGCCTAGTGCTTCACGTCGTTAGTGTATGTTTAAACTGGACCAACTGACGGGAAACATGACAACTCAGTGACTATCACTGTTTGCTGTGCAGACATATGGACCTGGGTCAGATCTCCGGCTTGGGTCGTTGTCTGTGGGAGTTTGCAGATTCTCTGCGTGCTCCGGTTTCCTCCCACACTCCAAAAACATGCTTTTAGGCTGATTAGTGTTAATAAATTGTCCTTAAATTAGACCTCCCTTAATCTGGCACACATATAATTCTCTAAATTTGCACACCTTTATTGTGGAGTCCAAAAGGTGTAGACAAATGTCATAGGTAGAAGAAGGACTGGAATGAGGCACTCATTGAATGTTAAAATGGGCAGTGCGGGTTTGTAGGGCTGAAGGACCTGTTTCCTGTGCTGTGTTGTTCTTTGTTCTTGGAGGAAACGGGGAGAATCTGCAGACTCTGCGCAGACAGTGACCCAAGTCAGGAATTGAACCCAGGTTTCTGGCACCATGAGGCAGCAGTGCTTATCACTGTGCCACCATGCTATTCCGTGCTTGATCCTACCCAAAAGGTCAAGAAGCACAATCTTTTGAATTATATTTACTTAAATCTTTCATATGAGATTTTTCTAGTTAACAGAGGATTTTTAATTTTACAGAGGATATACATTACATTATGCAATTATCATCCATCTAGCTATAACCTATGCCCTGTAAAATTACATTTGATCATCTCTCTCCTTCAATCATGTGCAGCATTTCGAGATAGTTAAATAATATTTTAATTACTCACCATGGGGGAATGAGAGGGAAGCCCTCTAATTATATTCGAGTTTACTGAAATGAGGTTCCCAACCTTCCTGGGTAAGAAACTTGTTGTGTCATTGGCGGAGAACAGGCAAAATTGGAAAATGAGATCTTGTCAGTGATATTCTTGCTTTCTGAGTCTCATGAGATTTTGTGCCCATGTCACCATTGTGTTTGCAGTGAATGCAGATCTAAAATCATGGTAGATGTCTAGAAATAAGTTATTTCCTTCATAATAACCTGGTTTAAATATCCTAAAGGATAAATGTGATTTTCTAGATATTAATATTAATCAATGCAATTAATAATTAGATGGTGAAAGGAAATGGCTTCATACTCAATTATTTTAGCCCAATAGAGTTCTCAGTTTTTTCACTCCACACACATTACCTCATTGCAATTTCATCCCTGTTTACAAAAGGCGTTCATATTTCACAATCAATCAATATGTTATACAGTGTATATGACATTTATTAATGCAATGCATATATCTTATTTCATTATCATACAAGTGATATTAAAAAAACTCAATTTACTATGATTTACAGAAATTCTGTCACTTTGAATTTCACTGCTTTTGTATTAGACATACTTCTATTCATTAAAATGTTGAAATATATCTGATATCATCATTTTGCTTCTGTTTTAACTTGGAGCACTCCAATATGATTGATGCATTTGAAGCGAGTCAAGGTTTTAATTTCATTTGAGTGAATGTAAGGCTTTCTAAATTGCATAGTAATTCAAGTTGTATCAGTTCATGCGACAAGAATGGGAAGAATGTTGTCATTCCCTTGGGATTTATAACCAGATGAACTAGTTGGAACTTCAGTAATATTGATGTATAGTGTGGAGTACATTTATGCTTTTTGGAGTTTTAGCCAGAGTCTTAGATGCATTACCATTCCATAAATGAGCACCCATTACTATGTATTTCTGTATTTCCACTCATAATGTACATGACGTGTTGGTTGCTGCCAATAGATTTTTTTTTAATTCTTTCATGGAACATGAGTGTCAATGTCCATCACTAATTGTCCTTCAGAAGGTGTATTGAGCTGCCTTCTTGAATTGTTGCAGTCAATCTGGTTTATGTGCAATGCAGTATTGTGAGAGAGGGAATTCCAGAATTTTTACCTAGCGACAGTGAAGGAATGATGATGTAATTCCAAGCCAGATCGCTGTGTGGCTTGTCACTGTACTTGCAGGTGCTCTCGTGCATCTGCTGCCATGTCCTTCTACATAATAGAAATTGTTAATTTAAATGATATTGTCAAAGAAGCCTTGCCAAGTTACTGCAGTAGAATATGGTACTGCCACTGGGTGTCGTTGATGGAGAGACTGAGTGTTGAAGTTGTTGGAGAGCATGCCAATCGATTGGGCTGTTGTGTCTTGCATGATGTTGAGCTCTTTGAATGTTGTTGCATCCCAATTCCCCACTGCAGAACTCCAAGCCTTTGACTTGCTCTTAGAATTACTATAGTGCAGAGGGAGGCCTTTTAACCCATCGTGTCTGCACTGACCCTCAGAAAGAGCATCTGACCCAGAGTGGGTAGCAATCTGATTGATATGCAAAGCCGTGATCTGTAATAGCGGGAACCAATGGGATTAACGACAATGGAAATATCATAAACATTGAGGAGGAGAGTAACAGACTTCAGGAGGACTGAGACAAAAAAATGGAGACTCACAGCAGATTAAACTAATTCTCCAATGTCACCTGCAGTGCCACTGCAGTGAATGGAGAATTGGATGAGTGCAAAATTCTCTGTTGTCTCTGGCAGTGGGCCTGCCAGACCAGAGAATTCCAGCCAGTATAGTCAAATGTGATGTGATTCATTTTGGTAGAAAGTATGAGGAGCAGAGGCAAAATGAAATGGAGGGTACAATTACAAAGAAATGGGGAAAGGTGGCTGGAGAAGGTCCTTCACTTCATAAATACAAGGAAACTATGCTGAAACTTTTCAAAACACTGGTTAGACCCAAACAAAGTACTGCAGTCAATTCTCAGCATCAGACTTTAGGAAGAGTGAAGGCCCTGGTGAAGGTGTAAAGGAAATCAACGAGAACGGTGTCAGACTTGACAAATTTCAGACACCTGAACTTCAGACACTTGACTAAAGAGACTGGTGTTCTTCTCCTTAAATATCTCCAGATTCAATAGATATGTTCAAATTCATGAAGTGTTTTGACCAAGTAAATAAAAGGAAACAGTTTCTAACAGCACAAGCATCGGTAACCAAAGGGCCCAGATTTGGCAAAAGAAATGGAGACAACATAGAGAAAAATATAATTATGCAGAGAATTGTTGTGCGCTGAAAATCTCCGACTGTTCACAACTGGGATTCTCCGATGTCGCTGAATATGAATGGAGCTTTGACTGGACCGCCAAATGCTCCATCCTCACTTGCAACAGGGTGGACATGGACAAAATCAGAGAATACTGTCCATGATCTGAAATGTATCAGCTGAAGGGATACTGGAATCAGAATCAATAATTACTTTTGAAAGCGATTGAGAATATACTTGGAGGGAGAAAGTTGGCAGAGCTGTAAGGAATGAATAGAGCCACTGGTTAATTCTATCAAAGGACATAATAGACAGAATAACTATATCAGTAGTTATTCTGTGCTGCATTGGATGTTGATTCATGGGTTGCCTGGTACCTCATGTCGTATATGAGTGCTTTATGTGGACCACCTGAAGGGCACTATGACAGCTCAGAGACTATCGATGTGGCTGTGCAGACACTTGGAATTGGGCCGGTGTCTGCGGGAGTTTGCGCGTTCTCCCCGTGGTTGCGTGGGTTTTCTCCGGGCACTCCGGTTTCCTCCCACAACCCAAAAATTCGCTCTTAGGCTGATTGGGTAACAAATTGTCCCTATGGTGAAAATTTTCCAAATTAGGATTAATATATATATTATTATATAGGAATATTAAAATAGGATAATGTATTTGGTATTACGGTGGCGCGGGCTCGTTGGGCCGAAGGGCCTGTTTCCCGTGCTGTGTTGCTTAATAATAAAAAAAATTAATAATCAAATGTAGGGTGGCATGGTAGAACAGTGGTTAGCATTGCTGCTTCACAACTCCAGAGACCTGGGTTCGATTCCCACTTTTGTCACTATCTGTGTGGAGTTTGCACATCCCCCTCGCGTCTGCATGTGTTTCCTCCCACAGTCCAAAGATGTGCAGGTTAGGTTGATTGATCGTGCTAAAAATTGCCCTTAATGTCCTGAGATGTGTAGGTTAGAGGGTTTAATGGATAAAATATGTATGGATATGAGGGTGGGATTGAGTTTGGTGCAGACTCCATGAGCTGAGTGGCCTCTTTCTGTACTCTAGGGTTCCTGTGATTCTATGATTTCTAAAAAAACTCCAGGATTTCTTAAGGTTAAAACGATCAATAGTGACACACGTATCAAAGTGTTACATAATGGCTAGATCTTTTGTTCATTTGTCTAGCCTTGTTCTGGGTCTGTTTCAAATCTCAAAGACTCATAAGGATATCTAAAACTAGAGGGTATAGATTTAAAATGAGAGGGGAGAGATGCAAAAATGTCCGGAGGGCAATTTTTTCACACGGAGGGTGGTTAGTGTCTGGAACAAACTGCCAGATGTAATAGTAGAAGCAGATACAATTTTGTCTTTTAAAAAGCATTTAGACAGTTATATGGGTAAAATTGGTATAGAGGGATATGGGTCAAATGTGGGCAACTGGGACTACTTAGTGGTTTAACAAAAAGGGCAGCATGGTCAAGTTGAGCCAAGGTCCTATTTCCATGTTGTAAACCTCTATGCCTCAGTGGCCGTATCTTCTGGTCAATAGCAAAATCGAGGGATCTGTTGTTGACCACAATCAGAAGTGCACTTTTGTCTTCAATAATACCTTCCTTTCCCGGCAACAGGGCAGCATAATCAGAAAAGGATTCACAAGGCCTGGTTGCAAAGAACGGATGCAGCAAATTGGGTAGCATGGGACACAGTGGTTAGCACTGCTGCCTCACAACATCAGGGTCCTGGGTTCAATTCCCAGCTTGGGTCACTATCTGTGTGGAATCTGCATATTCTGTCCGTGTCTGCATGGATTCCCTCCAGGTGTTCTGGTTTCTTCCCACAACCCAAAGATGTGTGCGTTAGGTGGAGTGGCAATGCTAAATTGCCCTTTAGTATCAGGGGGACTAGCTAGAGTTAATGCATTAAGGTTGTGAGGATCAGGCCTGGGTGGGATTATGGTTGGTACAGACTTGATGGGCTGAACTGTCTCCTTCTGCACTGTACAATTCTATGATTCTATAAAAGAATCCCCCTATGATGTCATAAGAAGAAGGCATGGTCCCTGAGGTCCAGCAGAGCTCAAGTTTTCTGGAAGATGTTTTAAAATGTTTAAAGCAGTTTTATGTCAAATCTTTTTTGCTTTGTTTGTTTTAAAATGGTTACAAATGATTTTGTGTGAAAACAGTTGGTTTCAAGTGTTTACTAATGCCCCAAGGTGCTTCAGGCAATTATAGACATTGTTACAGTTTCCTTTATTCAACATTTAACTCTCTGAGTAAATCCATTGAGATTCGGATTGTCGGAATCATTCGCTAAGAGCAGATGCACACTGACCCACAGATAGAAGTTCTTGATGTGTTCTGCCACCTCTATCCCCCCTTGCTCATTCATTCTCTGCATCACCCACTGTGCTGCTTTCAATCTCATTCACAAAGAGAGTGATTTTAATCCTATGTCTGGCAAAATAAAGCAGGTAGGAAGAAGTGTCTATGTCACTTACACTTCCCAGAGCTGATGGACCCAATTTTACCATCGCGTTGCACCCGTTTTCAGGTGCAAAAGCTTGGTAAAATCAGACGTGAAGTGAGTAGCATGATCTACGCCTGCTTTTGGGTTAGTTCTCCCTTTACCAAGACCTGAAAATGGCTGTGATTGGGACCACACCCGAAACAGGCATGATGGCTATTTAGATATATTCGCATGCATTTACATTGACTTAATGGGCTGCACACAAACACCATGATCGCCCATTCAGAATTGGCAAGAAACAGAAATCCAATCTGGGCGCTCCAGTTAGTGAAGAGATAGATGCCAAATGTCCAGTGGTTCTCCGCTTGAGATCAGTGGGGTGAGGGAATGGGGTCTACTGACTCACTGCCTGAGATCAGTGATGGCGGAGGGGGAAAGATGGCCGCAATTAGTCTGGGTGATAGAAGGAGTGGGGGAAAAGGGGGTCAGTAATGTTGTAGGAGTGGAGCAATATCTGTGGGGGCTGGGGGAGGCACTACCAATCTGGGAGCGATATGGCAGGGGATGGCATTCTATTTTTTTTTCTGCGCATGTGCCATTGGAAACACTGATCGGAGTTGCAGTGTTTTGGGCATCTTAAGCCCCGCCTACACGCTTGTGCAGTGTGATTCAGAATTGTTGATATTTTTCCAGGCAGAGTGTGTGTAGGGGTGCCTCAGAACAGATCTAAATATCAGGTCTAAAACACTCCCAGTTTCACACCCTCGATCATGAGAAATGAGTGGAGAGCTCTCGAGAAATTAATTCTGTCACTTTCCCATTGTCAGTGGTAGAATCTCAAGTTATGATTTCCCGCCTTTCCCTGCCTTGAGTGAGTGGAAGGTTGCCTGGCAGGAGGTCAATGAAACCAAAAAGTTCATACATTGAAGGCCTCATTTCTGTTGTCTGCGTGCCAAAAAGCTATCCAAAACATAAAACTAGGGCCAAAATCTCTCCAATAGAAATACCTGAACTGGTACCTGGAGCAACTACAATGAGTTAATGTATGTATGTAAGAGGTGTTAACTTGCTCAATGTCATTGTTTTGTGTGTCATGTAAAACACCTAGATAAAAAGATGGAAGTATCTTACAATAGTATTTTAATAAAACCCTTTAGATATAGTTTTCAGCAGAATGAGTAACATGAACCTGTACCTCTGAAGACTTTGGCATCATTGAGTGAGGCAGAGAGAACGAATGAGAAAAGAAACTGGAGCAGGATATTCAATTCCTTCTGCATCTTCATCATTTAACTAGATCATAGCTGAAAGGATGAAATGTTTAATATAAATCTGAGCTTTGGCCATGTCCCCTGCTTCTACAACATCTGCCCTCTCAAGAACCTCATTGCCAAAGATTCCTAGGATTGCTTTCTCAAATGGAGTTAGTAAGAAATCTCACAATGCCTGATGACAGAGCAATGTTCTGAAAGCTTGTGATTCCAAATAAACCTGTTGGACTTTAACTTGGTGTTGGTAAGATTTCTTACTGTTCCCACCCTGATCCAACGCTAGCATCTCAATACTAAGTTAGAGCAGGGTTTCCCAATCCTGGAGAATTTCACTGGAAGAGGGGGTTTCAGTGAAGAGTTATAACATAATGCAAGTTCAAACAAATGGCAAATCTAAAAAATTACTATTCCATGTTGTGAAAGGAAAATTTCTGGCACATTTTGGAATAATATGGTTGAACAAAATCAAACTAAATTAGCAAGCAGTTAACCAGTTGATTGATGGAAAGAACACATTACAGGAACTCTGAAAAAAATATAAGAAGGCATTTAGGGAAAATGACCGGAGTCAAAGTAGGACTAAGATAAAGCTTGAAAGAAACCCAAAATGCTTAAAGGCAAGAGCTGTGCGTTATGCTGTCAAGCCAAATGTTGAAATGGAACTTGAAAAATTCATCAAAGCTGGAGTAGTTGAGTCTCTAACCATGAGTGATGGGGCAATTCCAAGTGTCCCTGTCATTAAATTCTCAAATTCTATGAGAATTTGCAGTGACTTAAAAAAGACAAATCCAGTACTGTGTTTGAACCAGTACCCCTTACCGTTCATTGAGGACCAATTCACAGGACTGTCTCATGATCAGCATGATGTGGAGATGCCCGTGTTGGTCTGGGGTGGGCACAGTAACAAGTAAGAAGGTTAAAGCCCAGAGGTTTATTGATATCACAAGCTTTTGAAGTGCTGCTCCTTCATCAGAGTTGGGTTCACAAACAGAGCATATGTAGACAAAGACTTAATTGCAAAATAATGATTAGAATGTGAGCCTTTACAGGAAATCAAGTCATTTCAGATAAAGATCATGCGAGTGGAGAGAGGGATAATCATGATCAGCAGTTTAGTAAGATAGAATTACCTCTAAATGAAGATAGTAACTGCTACTTGTTTGTTTCTCACATTGTTACTCACAAAGGATTGTTCCAGTTAAAATGCCTATCATTCGGAATAACATCAGTGCTGGTCTCATTCCAAAAATCAGTGGACTGAATCTGAAGAAATCTTAATGGTCTCCAATGTTGTTTGGATGACATTTCACTTAGGGGCAAAGATGAACAGGAAAATTTACGGAACTTAAAAGAAATTCTAGGGTGTCTAGCAAAGCACAATCTGCATGTGAAGAAAGAAACGATGACTTTTTCAAGTCATCAATAAGTTATCTGAGTTATGTCATTGAAGAGGAAGAGTTGGCTCCACAAGGAACCCTAAGAAAATGACAGAGATTTTAAATGCTTCTAGACCGCAAAATCTATCACAACTGAGATCATTTTTGGGACCCATCAATTATTATAGAAAAATTATTCCGAATCTTACTTCCATATTAAAAACACTCAATACATTATTATGTGTGAATCAACAATGGACTTCGACAAAAGAACTGCAAAAAGGCATATTATGGGCTCACTCTTGAGCCCACACTGGCCATCTGTACAAATGCTGGTTGGTGTTCGAGATCCAAAGTTGCAAATCTCAATAGCGAGATCATAATTTCAGATCTTTCTGCCCCTCACTGCTGATGTTATCAAGTTCACGCTCATAATGGGTGTGGACTTGCTTTACGTGCATTTCTATAAATTTTAATATAATTAACCTGTCCCCTCACCAGATATTGAGCCCTGCCATACATTGACACCATGTTGATATTTACAACAGGTTTACCTAAACGTGAAGACTCTTGTATTGATTGTATAGACATATAAAACTGCATTTAATGATACTTGGGAAAATAATTACTGCTCATAGCGAGTAAGGGTTAAAGTTAATATCAGTTGTCATATGACTGGAATAAAGGGGGCAACGTTAAGTATTGTAAGCCAATGCATCTCTGCATAGTGACATCATCAGAAGCATATGGGAGATTTTCCAATTCTTCTCTCCTGGACTATAAGCAAAGAACACCTTTCTAACAAAACAAACTGATTAATTAACCCACTGTGTGGCAATTTTTTATTCTTTTAACTTTGCTGTTAAAGTGAGCTGACAACAAAAGAATTGGGAAACCCTGGATTAGAGAATGAAGATTGAGGGAAGTTTTGACCTTTTAGCATTCTTTTCTCTTCTATCGTAGAAATCATGAAATCCCAGAAATCGAAGAATCCCTACAGTGTAGAAGGAGACTATTCAGCCCATCCATCTTTCACCACCCAAATCCTATCCCTATAACCCCAGTTATTTATTCTGCTAATCCCCTGATACTAAGGGATGATTGAGCATGGCCAATCAACCTTATCCACACATCTTTAACATACTGTCGCCTTAAGAGAAAGCATTTGTATATTTGATTCTTAGTGCTGGGCGGACTTGAAAGTAGCAGTGTTTCAGATCCAACCTTTAGACCCATTTTCAGGCACCCCTATATGCAGTCTACTTGCAAAGATAGCAGCGATTCCAAGTCATGCTGCAGAAGTCTATGGGTGGGGCTTAATGCACCAAAAATGCTGCAGCTCCGATTGATACCTCCAACTGCGCATGCGCAAAAAAAAATGATAGAATGCTACTCCCCGCCACATGCTTTCCAGGCCGGATAATGCCTCCCTCTGGCCGCACACAGGCATTGCTCCATCATCCCAACATGACTGACCCCCTTATCCCCCCCCCAATCTCTTCCACTCAGAATGATCAGAGGTCTCCCCCCTTCCCTTCCACTGATCTCAGACAGAGTGGCAGCAAAGCCCCCCTACTCCTCCCCCCCACAGTTGTCAGGCAGAGTGGCAGTAGAACCCCCCTTACCCCCCTACAGATCTCAGGCAGCATGGCAGCAGACCTCCCTTTCCCCCTCCCCATCAATCTCAAGCAGAGACCATCGGACACTTGGAACTTACCTTCTGTCTAACTAGAACGCCTGAATCAGGGTTTTATGGAGCATGTCTGTTTCGCGCCGATTCTGGATGGTGAACACAGTGGTAAGGGGGGGAAGTGCTGGTAAAGTTGGGTGTGCAGGCCATTAATTCAATTTAAATGCATGCAAATGCATTTAAATGGCTGCTGCATCCATTTTGGATATGATCCCAATCGTGGTCATTTTTGGGCCTTGGCAAAGGGGGAACCGGTGCAGAGGCGGATGCAGTTCACGTTACTCGCCTCATGCCTGACCTTACCAAGTTTTTGCACCCACAAATGGGCACAATGTGATGGTAAAATTGGGCCAAAGGAGAGAGATTGAAATTGTCATGAGGTCATACTGTATGAGCTAGTGTTAGAGTGCAATCCATAGCTGTTCTGATTATGCAAACATTCATCATACACGGAAACATTCACTGCAAGAAACTCCAAGAAAATGATGGGAAAAGTTCTAATGGGTGAGAGATTGTGCTGTAAAGCGTCCCATAATGAAAGCTTCAGTGATGAATATGTGAATGATTATATGTGAATAGTGTTGTCTCTAATCTTCTACCACATAATTTTGGTAGAAATTAAACCTTTTAATGGAACTCTAGCACAGTCTGCTGAATAGTACACATTTATATTTGTTGATTTACCTACCAGACATACCGGGTCATTCACTTTGATAACTTCTAGCCTCCCTGTTCCTCTACTGTACTTGGTCCAGTTAGGTATCTACAATACCATCTGAAAAACAAAACATTTTGTAAACAAAAACTAGTTGATAAAAATACTTCTCTAATTTACTATACTTGATGATTATTGTGGCATGGTGGCACAGTGGTTAGCATTACTGCCTCACAGATACAGGTCCCCAATCCAATTCCAGGCTCAGATGACTGTCTGTGTGAGGTCTGCACGTTCCCCCCGTATCTGCGTGGGCTTCATCCGGGTGCTCCGATTGCCTCCCACAGATCAAAGGTGTGTGGGTTAGGATGACTGGATGTGCTAAATTGCCCCTTCTTGTCCCAAGATGTTTAGTTTAGGAGATTATACGTGAGGATAGGGCAGGGTGGGATTGTTGTCAGTACAGGCTCAATAGGCCAAATGGTCTCCTTCTTCACTGTAAGGATTGTATGATTCTGTTCTACTCTCGAAAACAGCAGTTTCCTTACAAAGCTGCTGTAGGCCTGTGGACTGTTAATAGCACCGACCACTGAAACAGAAAAAGGATGAGCTCACACCATCAATTCTTCCCAATCACTAAAAGCTCCAGCTGAAATCAGGGCTATTTTGACTTGAAATAAATGCTAATTTGTGTACCGAAATTGCACAAAGCCAATTTTGAAAAATAAAGCTGCAATATAAAAGGATGGAAGTGAATCACTTAATGGCCCCAGGCCTCTATGCAGCACTGCAGATCTCATCACGTTATCAGCAGATGTTTCCAGTGGAAGTGGGATATTTGCTGTAACATTGAAAGTTACCTCAGGGACCAAACTGAAAGATTAGCATTCCAGCCACTCGAGTGGCATCCTGAATTATATCAGCAACATTGAGTTCATTGGCCCAGCGTTAACATTAGGATTGAAATGTAAAATCTCAAGCTTACAATGCATACCCACCATTTTTATCTAAAAGCCAAATACTGTGGATGCTGGAATCCGAAACAGAAACAGAAAATGCTGAAAAATTTCAACAGGTCTGACAGTGAAAGAGAGAACAGAGCTAACCTTTTGAGTTAGGATGAATACAATAGAAAATGGGATCAGATTTATATTGCTGTGGTGAGGAGAGGAGAGGGGTGGATAGGCATTGCTGTGACAATAGAAAGCCAATAGTTGGGTAAAGATGGGAGAGATTGACAAAGTGTCATAAAGAAAAAGATAGAGGGAATATAAATGGTGGTGATCATGGTTAGGAAGGGGGCTGATAGCGACCATTAAAAGATCAGAATGTATAAATGGCAGAACAAAGGTAAGCAGAATGTCAAAGTACAACCTGAGGCATGTAATAGATGGCCCTGCTGTGGTAGGGGAAGGGGAGATAATGGCAGAGGAAAAAGATAGAAAGTGAGATTTTAAAAAATTGAAAAATGAAACAATGGAAGAAATGAACATAAAAATAAATAAAATAGGCTAAAATGAAATAAAATAAGTTGATGGAAATGGGGTGAAGGTGAAGGGGAGTACTCATGGTCTGAAGTTGTTAAATCTAGTATTAATTCTAGAATGTTGTGAAGTGCCAAATCAGAAGATCAAGTGCTGTTGCTCCAGTTTGCATTGGTCTTTCTATTCCACCACTGTTCCCCCTCTCCATGCACTTGCGCTTTGTCCCAGATGGATTCTAAGTCATCTGCTGTGAAGGAGTGTGTCAACAACAGATGGTGAAATTTGATTTCAGAAAAAAATCTGGAATTAAAAATACAATTTTGACCATGAAAACATTGTTGATTGTCATAAAAACCCATCTGGTTCACTACTGTCCTTTAGGGAAGGAAATCTGCCGTCCTTACCTGGTCTAGCCTACATGTGACCCAGATCCACAGCAATGTGGTTGACTCTGAAATGCCCTCTGAAGCAGAGGGCAGATAGGGATGGGCAATAAATGCTGGCCCACATCCCCTAATTGAATAACAAAAGAAGTGAGACACTCACAGCAGAATACTCCCCTCTCATCTGTTTCGGTTTGTATGCAACTGGTCCATTTAACTTTCCAGTTAATGGCGGCATCCAGAATATTGAACGATTCCATCCAGAAATCAGTAATTGTTGAAAAGAGAAAATATTAGATAGAAATAGACACTTTCCAGTTCTCAAAGAGAAAATGATTGAACAATCTCAGTTGTTGAATTTGACCATTGGAGAATCTTCATTAGTCTGCATGGCTGAAGGCAGATCTTGCATCAAGACCAATTAATCTCCATCATTGGATATATTTGATTCTTATTCATGGCTAAAAAGCAGTAAATTTGGAATCAACATTTATCTCAGCTTGTGGGACATCTTAAACTGAAGCTGAAGTTGGCTCCTACTTGGCTTCAGTTATCATGTTGCCCAATTTATTGGCAGCAATGTGGCACAGTGGTTAACACTGCTGTTTCACAGCACCAGGGACCCGAGTTCGATTCCCAACTTGGGTCACTGTCTGTGCAGAGTTTGCACGTTCTCCCTTGGCCTGTGTGGATTTCTTCTGGGTGCTCTGATTTCCTGCCAAGGTCTGAAAGACGTACTGGTTAGATGCATTGGGCATGCTAAATTCTTCCTTAGTGTACTCGAACAGGCATTGGAGTGTGGCAACTAGGGGATTTTCAAGTAAGTTCATTACAGTGTTAATGTAAGCCTACTGATGACAATAACAAATAAACTTTAAACAGTGCTTTGTTATTAGTTGAAGGAAGTGGCGGTTTCTTCTGCTTGTAACTTTGCTGGCCTGAATAGGAGCCAAGAAATCCTAATTCATACCTAAATTGTCTTTTTTTTTAGAAATATTACCAACAGGAGATTACTTCTAATGTAGAAAAAAATCAAATTCAATTGGGAGATGAAGCTTTGAAATGAATCGGTAGACATCCTCATTGCTTAATATCCCACAGATGGTCACTTTTAGAACAAGAATGAAGTTCCAATAATGAGTACTACAGGGACAAGAAAGAGATGCTATCAGAATCTTAATACCTAGACTCGCATTTATTGTATAATTTCAATGATGCAAAATAAATGTAAGCTTTGAAGCATAAGTACTTTCCTGAGCATCTTTGTACAAAATACGTTAAAGTCAGCATTTGACAAATGAATAATAGAACTGATTTTTTAATCACTGATAGAATTGCAAATGCAGTGTATCAGTAAGATTATATTCCGGAAGCTTTTTCATGAACAACACACAGAAAAGGAGATTGATGCTTGACCTTGCTGCATGGAAGTGAAAAGAAAAGATCATGTACCACTGTAAGTTTTAAGAAAAAAGTTGTACTTAGAAAGTTGTAATGAACCTGCCAGATTTTGTTACTCTCGGGGAAGCTGTATTTCTTGAATTCGTGCTATGTCAGATAAAAATAGCGTATAATTCAAAAAGTCTGTGTTATTAGAAAGCAGTGTTGTCACCAAAGAGACACACTGCTAGGAACAGATGATTTCAGAAGGATTATGCAGATTGAGGGAATCTTCAATCCACTGCTCAACATCCTGTTTCCTTGGAGTTAAGTATGTATGATATCGCTTCCGAGACAGGAATCATTTAGCTGATGCACTCAGGAAAACGTGACCATGAGCATCAAAGTGTGACACCAAAAATATTAATTATAAGCTGCAAATCAATTGGTTTGTTACCTCACAGGGGCTTCTGATTTTGGCTCTGCAATGCAATATCACCAAGGACTCTTGCCATCATTTTTGGTCATGTGTTGAATCCAACATCACAAGGGGCAATTCTCCCAGCCCACTATTCTAGCAGCACAATGGGTCAAAAGACATGAACAGAAGCTGTCGGCTCCCCACTGGGCATCATGACCTCCACACATCACTGGCTTCAAGATTATTGAAGCAACCAGCTCCACTCTGGAAATCGGTGCTGATTTAAATATTGAAATTTAAATTTTCATCCTATTAACGGGCCCAAGACCGAAGTGCCTGTGCCTGCTAGTGTTTCACCCTTCCCGCCTGGAGTGGTTTTCTCCAACAGGACTTACAACACTTCCCCACTAATGGGGAACAGGCAGCCAACATTGCTGACGGGAATAGAGGCTATTGAAGTCCCCTCCCAGCAGTGGAAGGTAAGGGGTGCCCCCTGAGCAGTGCCAGCTTGGCCCTCTGGCATTCCCAAGGGACAAATTGGACATCAGACCGTGCTAAGAGAGTGAGGCCAAATGGGGCAGTGCCTACTGGGGGTCAATTGGGGGGTGAGTGTCGCCAGTAGTCACTGGGAGATGAAGGGAAGGGAGTGATCGGGACTGCCAAATGGGGAAGAGTTAGGGCTGCTGGGGAGTGGCCTTGAGGGACATTGGCCTTGCCCGGAGAGGTCCAGGAGTGCATTATCTAAGGGTGCAGTGGTTCAGATCGCCAGCAATTGGGCTGGCCAGTGATCAGGAGGCTGGCAATGTGGAGCCACTGCACATACAACGATCTCTGCTGTGACAGATCAGTATGTGCATTGTTACCCGCACAGTGCTCTGCTGCCAGCCTCTTCTCACTTCTCCAGCTTCCACCCTAAACATATTAAAGAAACCATTCCCTATGGACAAGCCCTCCATACACACAGAATCTGCTCAGATGAGAATCGCAACAGACACCTCTGGACGCTGAAAGATACCCTCATAAGAACAGGATATGGCAATTGATTCATCGATCGACAGTTCTGACTCGTCACAGCGGAAAACCGCACTGGCCTCCTCAGAAGACGAATATGGGACACAGTGGAGAGTACCCTTCATCATCCAGTACTTAACTGGAGCGGAGAAGCTGCGACATCTTCTTCGGAGTCTTCAACATTTCATTGATGAGGACGAACATCTCGCCAAGGTCATCCCCACACCCCCACTTCTTGCCTTCAAACCACCACATAACCTCAAACAGACTATTGTCCACAGCAAACTACCCAGCTTTCAGAAGAACAGTAACCATGACACCACACAAGGTTGCCACAGCAACCTCTGCAAGATATGCCGGATCATCGACACAGATGTCATCATTTCACGTGAGTACACCATCCACTAGGTACATGGCACGTACTCTTGCAACTTGGCCAATGTTGTCCATCTGATACGCTGCAGGAAAGGGTGTTCTGCGGCAAGGTACATTGGGGAGACCATGCAGACACTACGACAATGGATGAATGAACACCGCTCGGCAATCGCCAGGCAAGACTGTTCCCTTCCTGTTGGCGAACACTTCAGTGGTCACTGGCATTCGGCCTCTGATCTTTGGGCAAGCGTTCTCCAAGGCGGCCTTCACGACATACGACAGCGCAGAGTCACTGAGCAGAAACAGATACCCAAATTCTGCACACATGAGAATGGCTTCAACTGGGATCTTTGATTCATGTCACATTATCTGTAACCCCCGTGGCTTGCCTGAACTTGCAACATCTTAGTTACTCTCCTGTCTGGAGACAATACACTGCTCTTTAACCTATGCTTAATGCTGTCTCCACTCATATTGTCTACACCTTTAAGATTTGATTAGCTAATTAGCTGTAAAGACTTGCATTCTAATCAGTATTCTATAAACTGTGTGTGCCTTTATATGCCCTGTTTGTGATCAGAACTCCCCACTCACCTGACAAAGGAACAGCGTTCTGAAAGCTAATGGTGTTTAGTACCAAATAAACCTGTTGGACTTTAACCTGGTGTTGAGAGATTTCTTACTGACTATACCCTAGACCAACGCCGGCATCTCCACATCATGCCAGCTCTTCCAGCAGGAATAGGCCCTGTCCACTGATATTCAGAGTGAATTATACTAGGGCACGCTATGATACACAGAGTGTGGTGGGGCATGTGAGGGACAATGCCAGGGGGAAGGGCCTGCAGCGGGCAGTGCTAGGGGAGGGCATATGGATGGGTGGGGTAAATGGGATGCCTATGGGGGCAATGGGGCAGGGCATGATTGGGAGGCGCTGATGAAGGCAGGGCCTGTGGGGGAAGGGGGCCCACTGCCACTCTGAATGTGATCGGTGGGAGAGGGCAGCATGTCCACAATCGGTGAGGGAAGACAGCAGGATTGTGATTGATGGGGGAGGGTTGGGGCCTGCAATTGCTCTGGGTGGTGGTGTTGGCAGGGACTGCATCTCCAGCCGTGGGTCCCTGAAATTGCAGATGAGGGAAGCTACTGGAGGATGCCTACAGTAGCAGGGGTTGGCAGTTTTCTCTCTGTCAGACCCTTGCTACTTTCAATGTTCATGTGCAGTATCAGGGGTTTGCACATGCGCAATACCTCTTTTTACAGGCTGTTGGATACATTAGCCCTGCCACTGTCTTCTGTAGCGAGAAATGGACATAACCAAAATTTTAAAGACAGAATGCATAACATTGGGCCTGTAAATGCATCCAAAAAATAGATCTTGAACTCTCCTACATCCACGTCCGCTCGACACTTAGAAAAAAATCTCAAAAAATTCCATCTAAGAATCTGATGACCATGAAACTATTGTCAATTGCTGGAAAAGCCCATCCGGTTTCACTAATGTCCTCTGGGGAAAGAAATCTGCTGTCCTTACTCGGTCTGGCGTACATGTGACTCCAGATCCACAGCAACGCGATTGCTTCTTATCTGCCCTATGAAATGGGGAATTAAGGACAGGCAACAAATGCTGGCCAGCCAGTAATACCCATGCCCCATGAAAGAATAAAGAGTAAAAAGATTCCTTCCTTCCTCATGTGCTTATGTAATGTCTTCTTAAATGGACAGATGTTTCAGCTATTCCTTATGGTAACACATTCCATATTTTAAGCATCCACTGGAGAAAGAAGTTTTTCCTGTAAGAAAAACAAAAGAAAATCTGGCACACATTTTGAATGTTGACCCCAGTTCAGTCGCTTACTACTTTCAGTAGTATTGACACCTATTGACATTCTAGGCTGCCAGTCCAGAGTGAGAGCCTCAATCCCTGGTAGCACACATAGGAAATATAGCAATACGTTGTATATAATCATCTGAACTTTGACTTAAAATTTGAATATTAAGCCCTGTGTGTGAAAATTTCAACATGCTCAGTCTTCCAGCACAACATTGGATGACCACCATTGTAAATAGCCTTTAAATAAATGATGATGCCATGAACAAGACAACTCTTTAAATCGTGTGACAATGAGCTCAATTACCTAAATTATTTAAGGGTTCTTTGTGGTTCATTGAAGCAGTGAGATGGGTTATAGCATTGGACATAGCTTGCATTTTCTAACCACTTAGCTGCCCAGTTGTTTGCAGTGATTTCAATAACATAATGCTGAAAATCTGCATCACTATAGTTCCACTCCCTCTTTCTACAGTTATAGGACATTGAAGTTACATTGCACCATATTGCATGATTTGAGCATCACACATGCATTCTTTAGACATCCCGGTTGCATTGACATGATTCTTCTTATCTGAAATGATTGGAAAAAAATTAACTTTAAAATTATACTTGAAGAGCTCTATATGAGAAGAGACAGCATACCTGAGACATGTTGCTTTTGTGCCTACTGCCTACTAAACTGAAGCCAAGATTTTGTTGGTGGCACAGTGGTTAGCACTACTGTCTCATAGTGCCAGAAATCCAGATTTGATTCCAGTCTCAGGTCACTGTCTGTGTGGAGTTTGCACATTCTCCCTGTGTCTGCATGGGTTTTCTCGGGGTGCTCCAGTTTCCTCCCACTGTCCAAAGATGTGCAGGTTAGGTTGATTGGCGAGGCTAAATTACCCTTTAGTGTCAGGACAACTAGCAGGGTAAATTTGTGGGGTCACAGGGATAGGGCCTGGAGGGGATTGTTGTCAGTGTAGACTAAATGGGCTGAATGGCCTCTTTCTAGAAACTAAGGATTCTATGGATTAAGTTACAGCGATCTAGAAGAAACAAAAATTCCAACTTCTTGGACAGGTTTCAAAATGTATTTAGTGGGTATAAATAAAGAATGATAGTTTTAACAAACTACAGTCTCGACAGCTTACTTTAGGAGAATAAACAAACACTTAAGGAACCCCACCAACATCTCAAAAACGTGATGGGACTTGATGACAGTAACAGCAAGTAAAAGACCCAAAAAGACTCCAAGAAGCAGCTGCCAACCTGACAAGTCAAGAGATCTTCAAGGAAGCATGAGAAGAAAACTCAACAAAAAGTAAGAATATCGCAAGTGCAGCAGACACAAGTAAATACCAGAAAGTAGTGAGCGCAGACCAAAATCAACAAGCAACATCAGTGAAGCAGCAATAATTACAGGGTTTGGTGCACAAATGGAATAAATACTACCACTCCCAGAATCATGAAAAATCCCACCTGACTTGCTAAAAGCTTATTGTTGGGATAACCAGGGAAATAGGTTTTCCAGATATAGAACTTCTCCTGGTTGAATGAATTAAAGAAAAGGATTGGGTAAGTGCATTCTTCTATTCAGTTGGACCTATTCCAATGATGTAACAGCAAGGCAAGGAGTCAAAGAGATTTCAACTTCTTACCAAGAAGTCCTGCAAGTGTTTGATTCATATTTCAGCATTTGCAGAAATTTAATTATGAAAACATAATTATGAAAAAATTATGAAGCCACATGAGCGGTATGCAGATAGAGGGATATAGTAGGACTGTTTAACTATGTCTTTTTTTTCCACAGGTAATTCTGTCCATGCTTGACCAACAAGGAGCATGCATTCGGCAGGTGGTGCGAGAACAGCTCTTGGATGTTGATTCATGGGTTGCCTGGTGCTTCATGTCGTAAATGAGTGCTTTATCTGGACCATCTGAAGGGCACCATGACAGCTCAGTGACTATCGCTGTAGCTGTGCAGACACTTGGAATTGGGCCGGTGTCTGCGGGAGTTTGCGCGTTCTCCCCGTGGTTGCGTGGGTTTTCTCCGGGCGCTCCGGTTTCCTCCCACATCCCAAAAATTCGCTCTTAGGCTGATTGGGAAACAAATTGTCCCTATATTGAGACTCTTCCATATTAGGAATAACCTAAAATTAGGATAGGATAATGGAATTGTTACTATATAGTTATGACGGCGGCGCGGGCTCGTTGGGCCGAGGGGCCTGTTTCCCGTGCTGTGTTGCTCTAAAAAAGAAAGGGCAAGCAAAAACAATGACCAGGCATCAGTGATACACGATGCAGAAAAATGCAATCATGAAATACTGAGGGAAGTATTGATTCGTGATTGCATAGTAGTTGATGTCCTTGTTGAAGTTCTATTAGATCTCTTGCAAATGAGGAATGATTTAAGTCTAATCAAGGGAATTGTCTGCTGATCAAAAACATGGATTTAAAGCCAAACCTCATACAAGAAGTGGAAGAATTATAAAAAAATGATAACTTTCCTAGAGAAAGTGAAGCAAATGGCAAATGAAATACTGGCATATTAAACTTAAAGTAGATGGAATGGACATCCCACAGAGATCAAATAGTTACAAGGGATGGCACGGTGACACAATGGTTAGCACTACTGACTCACAATGACCAGGTTCAATTCCTGCCTGAAGTGACTATCTGTGTGAGTTTGCACATTTCTCCATGTCTGTGTGGGCTTCCTCCGGGTGCTCCGGTTTCCTTCACACTCCAAAGGTATGTGTGTTAGGTTGACTGGTCATGCTAAAATTGCCCCTTAGAGTCAGGGAATTAGCAGGGTAAGTATGTGGGGTTACGAGTATAGGGCCAGTGTAGGCTCAATGGGCCAAATGGCCTCCTTCTGCACTGTAGGGATTCTATGGATTTTATAAGGAATTGCTATCTTATCTGATTAAATAAAATGACTCAAAAACATTGCACTGCATGCTTCATCAATCAAGTTACAATATCTAGGTGGGACTACACTGGAGGCTATGGACCAACACAAAGCAAAACTGAAGTACAAAGACAAAGAGATCATTGAATTTTGATATGTCATCCAGAATCACGAATCTTCATCCCATTAGGCAGGAATGCAGGCTTATAATGGATGGTAATCTATAAAGTTGCTGATGCACATCACTGCAGTGCATTCATGAATAGATTTCCAAGATTATTTCCAGGCTTGGGAAAACTGAAGCTGAGCACCATATCACCCTCAGAGCTAACGTTAAACCAATTTGCCTCTAAACACCAAAGAAAATCTAAGCTTGGACAAAGTCAAGGTGAAAATGTGAAGGTCCAACAACAAAAGGCCTCACAGTGCTGGGGACCCTGAGCTCAATTCTGCACGACATTGTCCAGTTACCTTCATATTAACCAGATGATGGGCATATTCTGGAGTGTCAGGATAATTATGCAGAGGAAAGTAAAAGAAAATCCAGAAGCTGGCAAGATATCTCGTACAAATTCCAAAAATTGTAGCAGAAATTAGTCAAGGATTGATATTGAATGTTTTGAGTGACAATTTCTTGTCCCACCTGCTATTGAAAAATAATCGGACTTTCAAACCTTGTTCATTTTCTGCCAATATTTTTTTCCCTTATTCCTTTCTTCTCTCATGTTCTCTCACTCAGCATCAATGGGGGCGATTCCCCCAAAAAGTGGGAATACTGTTGCAGATCACAACTGTTTTGTCGGTTTAACATCACTCTTGATTCTCCCCACGCTGTACTGCAGAGTGGATCTCATTAAAAACCCGGGGGGGGGAGGTGACTATTTGCCCCAGAGTCTGACAGTTCTGGAACTCTGCGTATGTGCAGCGGCTCTGATCAGTCAGCCTCCCCATTTGCTAGCCAGTCTGGGACTCCCCTCCAGCATCTCCCACAGCCCAAATGCAGCACCCACAACAATTCTCAGGCCAACCCTGACCCCACCCTCATCCCAGACTACCCTGATATCCAGCCCACCATCCCCCCAGTAATGTTGATCTCCCCACCCCCCCGTCACCCCAACAGACCCCTCCCCACCACTTGCTGACCTTCCGCTTCCAGGGACAGGCCTCCCCCGGGAAGCAGAAACCCCATCCCCAGCAGACCAACCCTCTCTGGCCACCCCAATCGCTGCCCTCCCTCCGCCCTAGACTTTCCCATACAGCATGGCAGCAGGACTCCATGTCCCAAATGATAGACCCTAGACCCTGTCCACAATAAACCCTGCCACCTTGGCACTGCCTGATTATGGATGGGCAGTGCTAAGGTGCCCCCTGTGCTTGGGCACTTTATCCCTTGGGCAGTGCCATGGAGCATAGGCTGGCACTATCAGGGTGTCCATGCCTAGGGGCACCATTCCTTTTTCTGCCCAACACCCTGGGGAGGCCCTAATTGCACTCCCCTCTTTCAATCCAGTCAATCCTGCTAATTCCCCAAACATGGGGAACTATTCTAAGTTCCGCCGGAATGAGGTACTCCTGGTGGCGTGGGAGACTCAATCGGGACTCTCAAGTTCCCAAAAATAAAATGTAAAACATAATTAAAATTAAAAGTAACATTAAATTAGAATTAAAAAAAAGAGATTTAAATGACTCAGCTGTCTTCCCACCGGTTCCCAGTGTGGTCTGGCCTGCGCCTGTGACTCTGGGGGATGCATCACATTCCTGGTGCACAAGCAAATCCCGGACTAAGGCCGGTGATGAGCATGTCCCACCCTGACCCACTACAAAAGTAATGGGTCAGGATGGGAGAATCACCCCAATATGTAAAAAGATTGATAAAACTATTACTAGATAGAGCGATAAAACTAAAAGCATACTACTGTGGATGGGAATGTGAAATAAATACAGAAAATGTGGCAGGTATAGAACAGATCAGACAGTGTCTGTGGAAGAGAGGATTAACATTAACATTTTAGTTCAATGATGCTTCATCAGAATCAAGTCTGATAAAGCTTGTCTACATTGGATACAATAAGATTGCTGATTCAATGCTGTATCAGAGTTTGCCCTTGAAAACACATGTTCATGTTCTTCAGTCAGTTCTCTTATCTAGGTTCATGGCATAAAATATTTCTGTCAGTAGAAATATCATCAAATAAATTCTATGATGTACATCATTATCCAGTGCTTCAGAGTGGCAGGAATAAAGAAAAGAAGAAACATTTTGTGGCAGCCATGCATGTTTATTACTATTTAAATCTGACCTGGTTACCTTTTTGACCTTGGTCAAAATGTGATGAGTTGCCAAAGTAATGTTCCAATCTAGGAGTTTTTCTCTGAGACTAAGGCTGAGTCAGCATTGCCCTTACTATCTCTCTGTCCTTAGAATAACTGATAGCCTTCAGATCAACTGATCCTATGGTGCGAACCCCATTCAATCCAAAATGCAGAAATATTCAATTTTGTCACCTTATGGTTAAAAGCAGAGCTCTTTGTTAAAGCCAAAGTAAACATCACCTTACAGGAACAAATTTAATTAGAGACAGAATAAAGATACTAGAGCTCATGAGGCAGTATTGGATAACACGCCTCTATTTTTCATCAAAGATACGCAATATAAAATAGAATCACCACAGTGCAGAAGGATACCATTCGCTCATTGAGTCTGCACCAACCACAATCCCAGACCTGGCCCTATTCCCGTAACTACACATATTTACCCTGTTAACCCCTGTGACACTAGGGTCAACTTAGCACGGGCAATCAATCTAACCCACGCATTTTTGTACTGGAGAGAAACCGGAGTTCCCAGAGGAAACCCACACAAATTTATACAGTTTACACAAATTTATACAGTTAAACAGAATTCTTTAAAAGCATGCAAATATCTTACGTAACACATATTACTTTGGTCATTCAAAAATGTTATTTTAAAATAAAGGGAACTTGAAATAATGATTAATCATTCATCATATTCTCAAGAGCTTTGAAAGATTCCTTGTTCTTTAACCAGTCATTTATCTGATTTATTTTGCCTCCAATTTCTCAGTGCCTGGAAGGGAACAGACCAAAAGCAATTACACATTTATCTAACTGAGATAGCTGACCGAATCAGTAATCCATAGCCCCGAGAGACTACAAACTTCACAGGCTTAGCAATGCTCAAATGCAATGCAAATTCAGTTACTCCAGGAGGTTGCTTGAGTAAGAGACAATGAGAACAAAATCAGGTTGCGTGGTGGCTGTTCTTCTGGTGCTACAGATGCCGTTTTGATTCCAAAATGCACACAGTTGTGGTGGGTTTGGGTTGTGTTTGCTGCCATCGTGAGAAAATGAATAAATGCAAAAGGAAGTATGCTAGAAATATGCACAATAATCAAACTATGATGACAATCAGATTGCAGTACTGCTTTGATGCCAGTTCTATCATTTTGCAATTCAACGTTCCAAAAATGTCCTCTCTTAACCTCACACAGCTGAATATTCATTCAGTAGCAGGATGGAGCAGTTTAAAGGGATCATTAACTGCTTTCAGAACAGTTGCTAATTGATTTCTACTGGCTGTCATTGCATTTGAGAGGTTGCATTTTATTTCAAGTTATTGAAGTCAAGGGTAAGTTGGGTGGCAGATGCTGAAGATCTTGGTTCTAATTTCAAGGCACAAAATGCCTGCTCCAAGATGAGCATAATTGACTGATAAAAATGGGCAGAGGCAACATAGAACTGGACAATTTGTTGGAAGAAGGAGGAGGAAGTAGAAGAGAAAGGATCTCAATAAGAGGCCATAATCACAGGGTTCTAAGGTTATTGGGAGTGCGAGGGGAAATGAGTTGGCATGTATGGGTATGAGGAGTGCTAGGCAAGGGTGAGGAGCTGTGAGAGGTGATGACTGAAGACATAATGTTTAAGAAGGTAAATGGATTGAAATTCCAGAGAACTGGGGTGGGCTTTTTAAACAGCCCGCTTCAGCACTGGGAAGCCTCCGGGTCTGCCTCTGATCTGCATCCAGGGATGACGTGGCCAAATCTACTCCAATCCTTCCTGGAATGAAGATTCCATCATCCATTTTCCCAAGGATGGTGGGGTGATCCAGGAGATTTTCAGAATGAAAATCCAGGCCAGAGTATTTGTTTAATATCAATTCATTATTCTCTGGTATAATTTCTCCTGTCTCCACCTCTCAGGGAATCACAATTATTCTCACTGAACTTCTCCTTTTCACAAACCAATCAAAACTATTATGATCTCTGTCTATGTTTCTGGCCAGTTTACCCTCATACTAATTTTTTTCCTTCTTTATCAATTTCTTGATCATCCTTTTGCAGATACCCAAAATCTTCCCAAATCTTCGACAAATCACACTTTTTGGAGACATCATAAGCATCTCACTTTATTCCTGTAAGATCACTGAACTACTTTCATTCAGCCTTGCATCCAGCCCTTTGGGCTAGACTGCTGGCATTGGCCGTAATGTCTTAAAGGCCACCATTGCTTTGCCATGTTTGTCTGTTTGGTTTTCGGGCTCCTGTGGATAGAGGGAAGCTCTGCCCTCATCCATGTCCTGTACCAAGGTCTCCACTGCAGATCTGACAATCTTGGAGCATTTTGTTTTCCTTTTACACTATATTCACTCTTGTCAAAGATCAGGCTTGATTTATTATTGTCACATGTATTGGGATGCAGTGAAGAGCATTGCTTCTTGCGAGCTATATAGGCAAAACATACTGTTCATAAAGTACATAGACAAGAAAGAAAGGAGAGAGTACAGAATATATTGTTGCAGTCACAGTTAAGGTGTGGAGAAATATCAGCTTAATATATAGTAAGTCCATTCAAAAGTCTGATGGCAACAGGGAAAAAATTATTCTTGAGTCGGTTGGTAGGTAATGTCAGACTTTTGTATCTTTTTCCTGATGGAAGGAGGTGGAAGAGAGTGAATGTGGGCTGAGTGGGATTCACAATTGTGCTGGCTGCTTTTCTGAGGCATTAGGAAGTGTAGATGGAGTCAATGGATAGGAGGCTGTTTTGCGTGATGGACTGGGTTACATTCACAACCCTTTGCAGTTTCTTGCAATCTTGGACAGAGCAGGAGTCATACCAAGCTGTGATATATCTGGAAAGGATGCTTATGATGGTGCATCTGTAAAAGCTGGTGAGAATCATAGCAGATGTGCCAAATTTCCTTAGCCTCTTGAGAAAGTAGAGGCTTTGATAGGCTTTCTTAACTATAGCATTGACATGGAAGGACCATGACAGATTGTTGGTGATCTGGGCACCTAGAAACTTGAAGCACTCGACCATTTCCACTTCATCCCCCTTTATGAAGACAAGAGCATACCCTCCATTAGGCTTCCTGACGTCAGTGACTATCTCTTCCATTTTGCTGACATCGCGGAAAAAATTATTGTCATCATACCATTTCACCAGGCTCTCTGTATCATTGCAGCACTCCATCTTGTCATTATTTGAGATCTGACCACTACAGCGGTGTCATCAACTAACTTGAAAATGGAGTTGGAGCAGGCTAGATTTCCATGAAGTGAGTGCCACACAAATCTTGACCTCTTGCTGAGACATGCAGCCATTCTGCAGGGCACTTGGAGGAAAGGCACTTGTTAGATCATTTAATTGAGCAGGAAGTGTGGATTTTGTGTGCAACAGAAATGGGCTGACCACGCATCATGATCCCCTCAACTGTTTTCAGCATCAAACCAATTTTTGCTCCCAATTATCAGTAAAGACATCAGTGCAGACTCTGCAAATGTATTGAGAGAGGAAAGTAAAATCAACGCATCATTTCACCCTCTCCTGCTTGATGTGCACCATTTATGTGGGTTTCTCTTCCTCTCTTTTAGCTTTTTCTCGGACTTGCTGCACCGTCTCCGGCAATGTCATTCTGTAGCCTTTCATTTTGGGGAACGTATTCCCCATCTCAAAATCTTTTCCACTGCTTCCTTGCTGAAGGCAGAAGCCTTGTGGGAACCACAAGCATGAAATGACTTTTAATCATCCCACAGCACAGAACAATGATCGGCTAATATATTACAAGGTCATTCCTTCATTGCTGCAGTCATGTGGTGCTATTGAAATTCTAGATCTTGAATTATAGAGAAATTTGATTTAAAACTTTTCCCCCATTAAGCGAAGATAATTACAAGTGTGCTTTAATGTCAGCAAAAAAATTCACCCAGTGAGGCCTAATCTGAATTCTAGATGGCTTCTTGTTCTTGTAAAGAATTAGAACACACATGAAAAGAAAAGTGAATGTTTATATATTTCTTTGGAGTAGTTTAAACATTCCAGCAGCAAACAATGATTCAAATTTCACAATTGATTAACAGTCTGCTACAAATGTGAGATCATTATATATTCAGACTGTGCTTCCATTCAGAGTGAATTGGAGGAATGAAGAAGCCATGTGACTTGTTCTTAATTCTACTGACAACAAATATGCATGGCTTGTTTGTTAAAGATTAAAGGCAAGTTACTTCACTAGGAAGAAGTTGCAAGGGGTTCACACTTACAGACAGTGATAGAAACATCTGTGTTGACACTGAATAGACTGTCAGTCTTCAATGTCCCAAAGAGTTATTAGGAATGGGAGGTTAGACTATAAGACCATAAGAAACAGGAGCAGGAGTAGGCCATTTAGCCCTTCAGGAACAGGAGTAGGCCATTTAGCCCTTCAGGAACAGGAGTAGGCCATTTAGTCCTTCATGTGTTCTCCACCATTTAATAAGATAATCACTGACTATCACTCGTTAAATCCACTTTCCTACCTTATCTCCGAAACCCTTAATTTCCTGACTAATTAAAAACCTCTGTAACTTAGCCTTGAAAGCTTTCAAGGACTCAGTTGCTAATTAACCTTAAACTGGATGTTTAATCGCAAAATAAAATAGAATTGAAGTCCAAAAGGATAGCTAATCAACATTTCCACCTAGATACAAGGCTTCTATGATTCACATTGCCACAGAAATGGACTTTGAGTGGGGATGTGACATAGGAAGCTGCTGTAGAACAGGTTTTAATATTCATCTAAAAGATACCTTTGAATTTCACAGAGAGAGATATCTGTCTGTGAAAGAGAAGGAGATGTGGGTAGTCCAGGAGCTCATGCTTAAATTGAAAAGACTAAATTTATGGAGATTTAAAATAAGGTTGGAAGAATTGTCTAGCTTGAGCTGGAGGGATATCTCCAGAAAAATGCCCACCATAACAGTCCTGGAGTTAAAAGTTACAGACCTGGGAAAGAAAAACAATGGGAGTAACCCCCGTGATCTAAGAATCATTTTGGACTGATTTGAGAAGAATTAGGTACATACTTAAGAAAGAGTTAATCGTCGAGTAACCCTTGGGAGGACTTTTGCTTCTAATAAAACTAAAAGGGATAAAGCTCTGTTCTGTAATTTAAAGATTTTAAAGTTTATTTTTTATTGTCACAAGCAGGCTTACATTCACACTGCAATGAAGTTACTGTGAAAATCCAGCAGCTGTTCAGCTACACTGAAGGAGAATTTTAACATGGCTAATGCACCTACCCAACATGTCTTTTGGACTATAGGAGGAAATCACAGCGTGTGGAAAAAATCCACATAGATATGGGGGAAACATGCAAACTTCACACAGACAGTGAATAGGCTGCTTCAGAGATAATGTTGAGTCAATTTCCTTTTAATTTATTTGAGTCATAGACTCATAGTCATAGAGATCTACAGCATCTTCAGCTAACTTGTTCATGCCACCCTTTTTTTAAAACCCTGAAACTAATCCCAATTGCCTGGATTTGGCCCATGTCTCTCTCTATCCATTGTAAATTTAAATGCTTTTTAAAAGATAAAATTGTACCGACCTCTACTACTACCTCTGGCAGCTTGTTGCAGACACTTACCACCTTCTGTGTGAAAAAATTGCACTTCTGGACACTTTTGTATCTGTCCCCTCTCACCTAAACCTATGCCGTCTAGTTTTAAACTCCCCTACCTTTGGCAAAAGATATTAACTATCTACCTTATCTATGCCCCTTATTATTTTATAGACTTCTATAAAGTCATTCCTTAGCCTCCTACACACCAGAAAAAAAAATTCCAGTCTATTCAGCCTCTCCTTATAATTCAATCCATCAAGTCCCAGTAGCATCCTAGTAAATATTTTCTGCACTCTTTCTAGTTTAATAATATCCTTTCCATAATAGGGTGCCCAGAATTGCACACTGTATGCCAATGTCTTGTATAACTTCAACTAGACATCCCAACTCCTGTATTCAATGTTCTGACTCGTGAAGCCAAGTATGCCAAATGCCCAATCTGCCCACCTGTGACACCACTTTCAATGAGCTATGAACATGTATCCCTAGGTCTCTTTTTTCTGTAACTCTCCCCAATGCTCTATCATTAACTGAGTAAATCCTGCCCTGGTTCAATCTATCAAAATGCATCACCTTGCTTTTGTCTAAATTAAACTCCATCTGCCCTTCATCAGCCCACTGGCCTAATCGATCAAATTCCATAGCAATTGGAGATAACTTTCCTCACTGTCCACCATGTCACCAATCTTGGTGTCATCTGCAAACTTATTAACCAGGCCCCCTATATTCTCATTCAAATCATTAATATAAATAACGAAGTGCAGTGGGCCCAGCACTGATCTCTGAGGCACACCGCTGGTCACAGGTCTCCAGTTTGAAAAACAGCTCTCCACAATCATCTTCTGGTTTCTGACAAGAAGCCAATTTTGTAAACCATTTAGATACCTCACCCTGGATCCCAGGAGATTTAACTTTAGTTGTAGTAAAAATCTCAAAACTTAAAATCATATTACATAATCAGTTAAATTGGCCACTGTGAATTTCAATTTCTGAGGAAGAGTTACTGTCTCCTATGGATACATAACAAGTCTCAAAAATATGGTCTGTTTTTAAAACTAGAAATAAAAAGCCTCACTGTTTTTAAATTACCTATTGATTTTCTCCTGTTCGATTTAAGGTATGGCACAATTAAGTATGTGTGTTTTCCACCTCAGATTCCAGCATGGCTCATCTCCTGCTGTAACAAGAAGATAAAAATATCTAAAATTCTGATGTGTGTAGGTCAGCACATTTGATTCAATCTAAAATGGATAAGTATTCCATTTTTTCCCAATCCTTCATCGACCTGTCAGTAGAAGACAGTTTGACAAAATCTGCAGCACAGACACTGCTAAAGTGCAATGGCAGCTGGAGTTGCAGTTTGGTGTCATAGCATTGGGAATTCTGGCTTTTGCAGTTAGAATAAGCAAGTTTTGATTCTATTTCTGAAGTGGTGTAATCACAAATGTGAGTCAAAGTGGCCTTTAATTTATCTTCAAGGTATTAATTAAACTAACTTACTTCCAACAGCTAATTATTCTTATTATAAGTATTTCTTATTAGTCCAAAAGGACTGCACAGTAGTCAGCACTGCTGCTTCACAGCACTAGGGACTTGGGTTCAATTCTAGCCTCGGGTCACTGCCTGTGTGGAGATTGCACATTCTCCCCGTTTCTGTGTGGGTTTCCTCCAAGTGCTCCACTTTTCCCCCACGGTCCACATATATGCAGGTTAGTTGATTGGCTGTGCTAAATTAACCGTAATGTCAGGAACATTAGCAGGGTAAATATGAGATTATATAGGGCCTGGTGGGATTGTGATTGGAGCAGGTTCAATGGGTTGGATGGTCTCCTTCTGCATTGTAGGGACTCTGATGCAATGATAGCTGTCAGGCCAAAGATGACAGGCTGATAAAAAAGAAATTGTTGACCTGAATAAGATTTTCTTTAGCCAATGAAAGCTGAGGTTAAAATGGCTAAAATTTCAAACTTTCAGAAAAAAATGAACTGACATTTCTAGAAATCAATTATATTCTGTCTGCGCTAACAATGTTGCATCTAGAACAGAGGGGCAGGGGGGGAGGGGGTTTCACACTTCCAACACCATTAAAATATTGGAATACTGTCAAGGATTGATGATCTGTTTAGAAGCATTCATTCATTATTTTTGATCTGATACATGAAACCCAAGTTATTACAAATTTATGAAAGCCCAGAGGATGAAAAGGTTTTGGCCAATTTCTGCTCAATTAATAATTTTGAATGAAAAGATGGCACCCTTCAATTGTCCTTCAAAAAAAGTCACATTTTACTGAATAGCTGAACACATTTTTTCTCTCAAAAGTATTTTTTAATAAGGCACATCCAGCACCAGAAATGTGTCAACTTCTTTGTATGACTGCCATCAAGTGGTCACTTTTGTTCATTACAAAAGTCCTTTGGAACCAAATGAAGTTTGACTATCAGGCTTGTTGAACAAAGGTCACAATATGTCCTTGTATTAATCAGAAGAACACATTAACTATAGCCATTTTGGATGTTTAACATATTAATCTAAGTGACAACTTTTCTATTTGTCAGCCAAATGTTCACAAATCTTCATAAGTGAATCTATATGGTATCTGAAGAATTTGTAGATCAAAATTTCAAAGTCAATTTCCAATTCATGCAATGGAGATTAATGATCTTAATTTATAATGGTATTCAGAACCTGTATCCTTTGACTATATGATTAATACATTGAAATTATACTATCTTTTACTTTGTATTCCATTTCTAAATGGAATGTACCAGCTTTTAATGCCAGATTTATATATTAATGTTATTAAGGTAGCTAATTATGATTAAGTTGGTGCACCACTAAGCAAAGGCACATAATGATGGAATATGAGTTATGAATTAATCCCTGTGTGTTTTTGTATTCCTAATCCTCAGTTCTGTCATTGTGGGAAACTGCAAGAAGGAATAAAGGCATTTCTCCAAAATTATGGACACACAAAAAAACACACACACACACATGCATACACACAGACACACACATACATATATATATACACATGCATAAATACACACACACACATGCATACACACACACACACACACACACACACATATATATATATACACATGCATAAATACACACACACACATGTGCACACACTCACACTCATACACACATGCACACAAAGTATTTTTCTTCACAGAACACTACCATATTCCCGGTGGCAGAGTAGATAGCACTGCTGCCTCACAGCACCAGTGATCTGGGTTCAATTCCTGGCTTGGTTCACTGTCTGTGTGCAATTTATACATGCTCCCCGTGCCTGCATGGGTTTCCTCCGGATGCTCCAGTTTCTTCCCACAGCCCAAAAGTCATGCGGGTTATGTGTACTGGCCAGGCTAAATTCTCCCTCAGTATACCCGAACAGACACCAGAGTGTGGCAACCAGAGGATTTTCACAGTAGCTTCATTGCAGAGTTAATGTAAGCCGATTTACTAATTAAATAAGCATAAACTTAAAAACATTTTTAAAAAAATCCATCCTCACATTATTTTCATAACTGAAGGCATTACCATCACTAGTGGCACCAGTGGGATGCACAAGAGGCCAGAGAGGAAGAGGCCAGAGAGGGAGAAGCCAGGCTGGAGAAGGTTAAGGAGGGGAAAGGTGTGAAACCTTTTAAATACTTTAAAATGGAGAAACCAGGAGATAACATTCATCATCAAGGACAGGGCTTTTGGATGAGCAGGTGACAGTGTAAGAGAGGATATTGACAGCTGTGTTCTACATAGAAGCTTTTTCCCAGGATGGAAGACTCAATTACTAAGAGGCATAGGTTTAAGGTAGGAGGGGCAAGGTTTAAAGGAGATATACTAGGCATGATTTTTACCAGAGGTGGTGGGTGCCTTGAGCTTGCTGCCGGTGGAATTAGTGAAAGTAGATACTGATTTTTAAGAGGGGTCTTGACAAATATGTGGATAGGATGGGAATAGAGGGATATGGTTCCCAGATTGGTAGGAGGTTTTAGTCCAGTTGGGCAGAATGGTCCGTACAGGTTGGAGGGCCTGTTCCTATGGTATAATTTTCTTTTTTTTTGTTCTTTGAAAGCATGTAGAAGATGGGAACCTGCCAAGAGAAAATTGGAATGGTGAAGTCTGGCGGTGGCCAGACACGGCTGAAAGTTTCAACAGCAGATGGACTGAAATGAAGTATATTATGGAATGGGAAGCAAATAGTTCTTATTTTTATGGAAAGGGTGTGGATTTGGAAGCTTGAGGTCAAGTATGAGGCCAACGTTACAAATAGTCTACGTAAACCTGGCCCAAAAGGAGTGTGGAATTAATGGCAAGGTTACAGAATTTGTAGTGAGTCCAAAACTGTAGTGTCATCTTTAACCTTGTGCTTGGAGCAGTGTGTGAGGGTAGAGATCTGAAGTATATAATGAAATTGAAAGCTGTCACTGGAGAGAAGCCCTGATGATTTAAAATACTGAGCCTTGGGTACACAGTGTAATCTATGTCTTATTGGTTACCTAGTAAAAGCCATTAATTGGAGAGCAGTTAAGTTTGGGATTTCAGTCAACGTGAGATCACTGTGATGGACCTATAGAACTGCTCCTCATCACTTTGAAATTTTGAGAGAGGATATCTAGGTCATGTAATGTAGAAGGTTTTTCTTTGGTTGGGCTCAGGGAAAGTTTCTGTCCCACAAGGAAAATGGAAAAAAGTAAAGATGTGAAACTCACTGGCTCTTACCAGCTTTGGCCTGATAGAAGAAAGTTCACTTTTCGGCCAGTCAGATTCCAACCACAATTTCTGTAAGATCCAATGATGTCATCAGGATGCAATCTGCTCATTTGAAGCAGAGATGGATAAACTTTTGTCCTGTGGAAACCATGCTAAAGGTCTTATACATTTCCCCAGCTGTTCAATGTTTAACTGGAGGGAATTGAGCACCAAAGAGGACTAATGTTGGACGTGCCAAGTTTTAATGATGAATGTTAGACCCTCAAACTCTCATCCTCGCAACACACCTCAATCTGCTCCACCTCATGCCCCTTCTTATGTCTCCATTCTTTCTTCATGCCCCATGTATATGTTATAGTCACTCGGCTAATTTCCACCATAGGCAAATTTTAGATTTCATGGCATTGAAGTGGTGATGAAGAAAATTAAAGTTTAAAAAATCAAATAGAGTTTTCACTCAAACACACTTCCTAATAAAAATATCATAACTTATCATTCATAAAACCCCTTCAAAATGTAAATCCTTTTAATTGGTCATGCTGTTGCAAAAACAAACACACATCTAGTGCACTAATCACATCAGAGTTGGATAAAACTTTAATAAACTCTTTAAACTGCCAATTAAAACATGCGCACAATCCCTTGTTGAGATAAGTGGTTTTGAAGCTTTTGAAATTTAGCCAAGCATTTATAATTATTATGGATGATTACCTCAATGCAGAATGTAAATTAAGCCTTGAAGATTTAACATACACTTCAATGAAGGTATGTACTGTTCCACTGTCAATCATAAACTGACTTCCTGAGTTCCACTCTTGGTGGAACTAACCACCAGGTTCACATGATATCCACTCTGAAAGGGCAGTGCACATTCCAACCTATTGTAATAGGGTCAGCTCGAACATCAACCCTTGGGAAATCTAAACAATAGAATCAACTGAAATTGTAAGAAGGTATTGGTCTAACAAACAATGTATACTGAAAGATGCAGACTGTTTTTGTTTCAAATTTATAAGACTGAAGATTTATGATCATGGTAATTAACAAGATCTTAAATCTGTCCTTCACAGACGGTTACACTTCCTCCATAAAATCATATTTTCCAAAGTTACGATTAAGGCCATTGGGTCAACTGAAGCTGGGTCTGTTTGTACTCAGCGGTCAAATGAAATGGCTGGGTTGAGTTCAGGTTTCCTGCCCATGCAATTTATACCTCAACCTGTTCCCCACCTGACAAAACTGGAATTTTCTGAAAATGGAGGTGGAACTTATGTATGTCCTTTCCACCATTTTTAAAGATCTCCCAAGTTGCTTTGACTCAATGAAAATCTAGGTCTCTAGATTCAGAGGATATTACCAAGGGATTGCGTACAGGGGAGGAAGAGAAAGCGTCCACCAGTAAGTCCTGAGCTGAATAATATTTTAAAAAATTATATTGTTTTCAGAAAACCAATATAAAGGGGAGTTCACATCTTTTATTCAATGCATTCCCTTAACAAGTGCTAAATTTTAGAAATGATGCATTTAATATGGTGAGCTCTTGTTTCACTGCAAATATCTGAGTTTAAATTTGGTGGTGAAGAAATGGCACCCACTACTGCCCTTGAGAAAAGTTGCCCACTAGCATATGAACTCTGCTATTCTAAGGTGACTTGAATGTGTGGCACTAATGCTGCATTCAACAACAGTGCAGGTTTATCAGCCATAGTGAAGGATTCTCACAGACATCAATGCAAGAAATAATAAGCAGGAATTATAATTCACATTTTAGATACTGCACAAAAATGAAATACAGATTGGATTATGGGTATAACCTTAAGGTAAAAGCTAAAATATCATAAAGAAATTTGACAAAAGAATTTTAATGGGGCAATTTTCAAATCCTCTTCTGGGGAAATGAGAATACACAGCGATAGAATTAATTTCGAAGGAAAATTTTTTTAGCAGTGATTATGACTTAATTTGGTATTTAAAAATCGGATACTCTTGATTAAACAAGGCTGAAAAGTTTCATTGTTTTTTGACAGAATAGTGCATCCTAGATTGATATCCATATCAATTTATATGTTAAGCTACAACAATACACCCTGTAAGACAGCACCTTCCAGATTTGTATGTTTAACTGTGTGTCTTGGGCAATAGAAGTTTCTATTAATATTTCATAGTAATAACTGCAGTAGAAGGGTCTGTTACTTAACAAAGCAAGTCTTGAAGCAAACTAGAAGTACACAAAAGTCAGTTTTTATCCAGGGGATAAAGATCTTGAGGGGAAATACAGTAGAAGCATCTGGTACCTAAAGGACTAATGTGAGTCTGAGTATAATGCATGATGATGTAAAAAGATATGAGACCTAGAGGAAGGGCCAATTTAGAGATGAGCAGCAATATGTAAGGACCTGATATTGAATCTTCTCCATACCCACACTAAGTATGTACATAGGCAGCATGGTGGCACAGTGGTTAGCATTGCTGACTTAGAGCGCCAGGGACGTAGGTTCAATTCCAGTCTCAGGTCACTATCTGTGTGGAGTTTGTACATTCTCCCCGTGTCTGCATGGGTTTCCTCTGGGTGCTCCAGTTTCTCCCACACTCCTAAGGTGCAAGGGTTAAGTTGACTGGTCATACAAAATTGACAGTGTCAGGGGGACTAACAGGGCATGTTCATGTGGTTGAGGGGATAGGTCTGGATTGGATTGCTGTCGGTGCAGGCTTGATGTGCTGGACAGTCTCCTTCTGTACTGCAGGGATTCTATGAGTCTATTCTAGTTCAATATTGTTAGTACAAATGTCCTTGTAACTCAGACAAGACAACTTCATGGTGTTGAAGTAGTATCCTTCAAGCATAGCGATAATAGAAAATATCACAGAAACAGTAGTAGAATCCATCAATATCAGTGAACACTGACAGCTTCATTGTATTTACAGCACCAAATTCTAGTCAAAGTATTACACATACAAATGTGAACGATCCAGGCAAGAACGAAGTGTGGGCTACTCAACCATGCACTTCACTCTCTATAATGTCATTCCATTATCATAAATTAATTTCACAGAACAATCACAGGCTAAAGTTGGAAACCAGTGCCTGATTTTTCGGACATCATGAATGCTTTCAGAAATCTACCATTGACAATAATGACACGCAAAAGTGTACTAAGCAAATGCGATTTTTTTGTCATTTTTATTGAGTATTTAGAACAATTTCTGTGCTGTCAGTAAGATCCTGGATTGTTGAAGGAACCTGCCATTTGGAACAAAACCTTTGTGCTCCTGTGAAAGCCATGAAATTTTTCTCTCTGAAATTAATCGCCTGTTCTATGTGCGATGTAGAACAGACTTACTCACACCATTGACGTTTCCGCTGTCAGTTTGGAAAGAGCCTGACGCACAAACATTGAGATGGCAATCAGCAAAGAGGGCATTCCTGAGGCTATTCAATTTTGCTCCAGCTTCTTATTATCAAATGAAGAACAATGCATTTGAATCTTTTTTTAACCTGTAGTGTTATAGTATAAAGATAGACATGCAGGCGATAGGCTATTAATAAATGAGATTTATTTGTCTTCTTCTGAGCTGAATATTTTTTGTCAAACATTTTAAACCATTCCTCTTCATCCAACAGATGGCTCCAGAGAAGATGTATCCAATGGGGCAATCGAATATGCCTCACTCTAAAGATATGCTTTCTAAATCTGATTTTATCTTTCAACTATAACTAACTTTCTTTTGATTTCATAATTTAACTTGTATTCTCCTGAGTTTAAGTAATCTTGGAAACTTTAACGAAATCATTTAAAACTTGTATTTCCCTGACCCAACAGTTGTAATCTTTCAAAGACTTTTATTCCATTTGTAAGAATACATGATTTAATACCAGCTGCATTTGCACAGCCAGTAGTTGTTTTATGCTTTGTGTGCAGTATATTCTATAGTTGAACCATTCATGTTACGCATTCTCAACCATTGCAATACAAATTTAATTTCTGTCATGCTGTACATGTTGTGTCAGTAAAACCATTCATTACTTCATCCTTTTTTTTACAAATGACTTGGTTAGGAGAAATTTTACATCCGTGACTGTCAGCACCACTTAATTTTAACTAAGACCACTCACAATTCTAATAATGTCCTTGAACCATTACAACAGAGGCCACAGTGCTGCGAATTCCCATAGAATGCTGTGAAATAGGCATTAAATCTCTGTTAACATAATTCCCAAATATCATAGTATACACAATTTAACACATTACGCGTTAACTGACTTTCCCTTTCAGAGCAGATATACTTTTTTTTGGTCATATCTGTGTGAAATTCCACAGGTTGTCCAATAGTCTGGAACATTAACCTCACGGTTCGTGTTTCAACAATTCTGATTATAAAGGAGGAAACAGGTATTTATGCATCTTTTGATAAATAGAAATAAAATTGCAAATGCTAAACATCTGGAATGAAATAGACCACACGTCAGGCACATCTGTAAAGAGAAAAGACAGGTTATGAAATTCCAGGTGATATCCTTCTATTAATTTTTGAGAAAAGAAAGAGAAAAACCCAAAATGCAAATATAGTTGCTTTGAAATTAAATGGAAAATACTGGGAAAATATGACACATTTACCAATTCCCAGAAGAAAGAAAATTAAGTTAGTCCCATGAGGTCAGTATGTTTCCTTTCCAAAAATATATTTTTTCCATAAAATTTGTAGAAGTGCATTACAAAACATTAAATTACTGAAAGTGCAATAAAATTCAACTTGGCTCCATGCAATATGTTCCATTCTAAAGTGCCTTGATACAATTGTATTATTCTCAATATTTAAAATGTACATTACAGCCTGGGGAAAGAACTGCTCAAATTGAAGATTTCAGGAAGTGCAACAGAATTCAACTTTCCTTTATGCAGTGTATTCCACTCTGGGGTGCCTCAAAATACTCTTGACATTCATAATGAACTTTCCATATCAATCATATAGTCCAAGGGGTTTTATATAACTTTCAGCCCCTAGATATACAAGGGCTGAAAGGCTTCAGGCAGCAACTTTTCCCCATTGTGCCTCTACTGCAACTATCCCAAGCTTTACTGTGTTTCTCAGCACGTAGTCTCGGAGGTTAAAATGTGTCAGTCTGTAATTCACAGTTAAGGACGATTCTTTTCACAGGAAGACCATCAGTTTTGAGCAAACTAACCAGTGAGTTGCTGGTCCTCCAGCAACAATCGATTCTTGTCTGAGACTATGTTCCTGGGAATAGCATAACATCCTGCATGACAGAGCTGCTTAGAGTGAATCTCACAAAAACCACTGCATAAGTCTCCAGATTCATCTTAGCAAAGGCATATTACATAAGGTAGCAGACAATGGTTGCTTCACCAGCATAACTGTCTCAAGGACAACATGTGAAGGAGGAATGAGACTCTAGGCATGTGGGAAAGATCTGATGGTAAGGTCTTTTTCACCATCAGCCGAATTACATTTTGTTGTTGATTTAAATGTTCTGGTGAGGATATATTGTGCCAAGTGATGTTGACAATCTGCTCAGGTGACCATCTGATAGGATCTATCATCTTTTTCTACAGGTCCTTGAGGACATTACCTACAGACAACTGCCAAATGTGTTTTCCTGTATAAACTTTTCCACAAAGGAAAAGTGGTTCAGCACAAAATAGCAAGGTGGACAGATACATTCTTTGCAACAAATGGGACAAGAAGAACATCAGCATGTAATGACACTTGGGCCCCGATTTTACCTGCACGGCCACCCTGAAATTGGGGTGGGCGAGGCTCGTAGAAAGGCATTCCTCGTTAGCCTAGGACAAATTCTTATGAGCCTTTGGCAGCCATGCTAGCAAAGTCAGAGCCTTGGTGTTTGCACACACAGGATTCATGCACAACCTGATGAGCCACATGTAAAGCCGGCCATCACAATGTGGAGGCTGTTGGGCATTTAACATTCCCCTTTATCTTGAAGCATGTACGTGATTTCCCTGCGGTCATAGTCCATTTGTGACTTTTAGGTGAAGTAGCAGATGGCTCAGGTGATTGTCACAATGCCAGTGTGAGGAATGTGCCACACTTGCACCATGTACAGCAGCACTGAGAGTATCTCACACCTGATAACCCAGCTTTTATCCACAATGGAGAGGGAGTTTCACTCTCACTTCCAGTTTTTGTTTTACCATAGTTACACATGCTTTCCAGTTTTTAGTTCATTTCCCAGATTCTCCAAACCATATTCCCATCATTTTCAGATAGTCTAATCGAGTGGTGAAGGGGGACAAAGAATTGGTCAGATCAATTCCCAGAGAATATGACCTCACTTTGGTCCTGATATACCTTAACTCTTGAGACCCATTCTAATTGAACACAGAGATTCTACCAGTCTGCATGCTGACAGTGAATCCACTGTCCCCTATTGCCAACTGCCACTTACATAGAGAACTCAGTGACCAGCAGACTGAAGAAAGAAGCTGGCTTGATAACATCACCACAGTTCTGAGGATCAGCAAATCCTTTTGTACCAGATTGTATGATGTGAAGCCCACATCCTCTATCACAGAAGCTGAGCATGGGAAAGTCTGGACAAATCGCTAACTCAGGATGATCTGAATAAGGGTCTTGAGTTTTTTTTTAAATTCATTCATGGGATTTGAACATCTCTGGCTAGCCAGCATTTATTGCCCATTCCTTATGGCCCACGTTCAGAAAGCAGTTGACAGTCAAGCACATTGTTGTAGTTCTGGAGTCACCTGTAGCCCTGGAGTCACCTGAAGCCCAGACCAGGTAAGGACAGCAAATTTCCTTCCCTAAAAAGCATGAGTGAATAAGATGGGTTTTTCCGACAATCATCAGTGATTCTTAATTCCAGATTTTTTTTAATTGAATTCAAATTCCACCATCTGCTGAATCCAGGTCCCTAGAACATCAGCTGAGAGTCTGGATTAATACTCTAGCGATAATACCACTAGGCCAACGCCTCCGCTTAAGAAGATTAAAATTCCAAGAAGCAACAGTTCACTTCTTGAGTTGTAATCGACTGGAATAGATCAGACCTGCTAAGAGTGCACAGGAGTATGCTTCTGGCTTGCAGCATGTCAGAATCCATGAGGAAAGGCATCATCATCCTTATCTACAAATAGAAGGGGCGAGGGAGAAAATCAGGAATTGGTGGGCCATTTCCCTACTGAATGAGGACTACAAAATTATGCCCAATGTCATTGCTAGTTGTTTTAAGTCTGCTCTGGAATTGGGTGATCTATATGGACCAGGCTTTCACTGTACCCTGCAGGAAGCTCTTTGATGGCCC
Source organism: Sphyrna mokarran (assembly GCA_024679065.1). NCBI lineage: Eukaryota > Metazoa > Chordata > Chondrichthyes > Carcharhiniformes > Carcharhinidae > Sphyrna > Sphyrna mokarran. The sequence goes on along the minus strand of JAGIQG010000012.1, from coordinate 49,023,324 downwards.
ATCATCTTTCAAGGATATGATTGTTTATGTAAGGGACAAGCAGATGGACACCTGCCTCGCCAGCCTGGGCCAGGAGATGTTTAATAGAATATCATAAATCAACATGATGAACATCTCCAAAAAAATGGATTTGGGAAGGGAATCTGCAATGGGGTCCCCACCAGCTCTGTATAAACATCAGCAGTGCAATTTCAATCATTGGGTAGATGTTGGAAAGTTTCCAATGAAATCTGGAGCCAGACAGAGTAGTCCTATGTGAGCTGTGATGGGGTATTGCACACTCCTGCACAACCAATAGAGCTCACTTTAACTTTAGCAAAGAAATCAAAGTTGAAACACTTCACATAACAGATATAACTCTACACACATTGATAGAAGCAATATTTGTAACCATTTGAAAGCATTTTGCTGTTACCCGACTCATTGTCTTTGACAGTTCAAATCTTCTGATGCCCTGATCAGTCCATTAGAATTGTTCTGCCCAAGTGACATGGTGGTGGTGGTGGGGGGGGGGGGATGCAATTCATCTAAGGAATGAGGATTGAACAGTTCCCTGTTGGACAGGTTTTTACCATCCATTCCCTAGAGGATATTGCTGTTCCTGCCTCCCTGGAGTGGGGTGCACCTATTTCTTCACATTAATTATGAGGTCCATTGACCTCTTAACTGTCTCAATTGCTCTGGAACTCGAGAGTCTCCTCCTCCCTCCATCTTGCCACTTCTTCCGTAGGTGCTGCCCTTATCTTTCCTCATCTGAAGAATAGCAGTTGCTGTCACTGGGATTGGATTAGAATCACTCTTGCTTGGTCGGGGAAGTTGTTTGATCTTTTATTGGCCTCTTGTCTTTCTTGTCTTTCTTCACCAGTTACCATTTTTCTAGGTGGCCTCTTGCTGCTTCCTCCTTCATTGATTGGGTCTGCTGAGGGCTGGGAAGTTCTGGAACAGTGCCAGTGTTTGGCAGTCTGCAGTCTCACTCTTTTCCTTCTTCTTGTATCTTTCTCTGTTTTTCCATGTCCCATTCGGCTCACTGCAGTGTTTGATGAGTGAAGGGTTGCAGGTCCTCCTACAGGGTTTCTATTACCCTGATCGGCTCATTGGTGATAGCCTCATTCATCATTCTTTTTGCATTGATTTCGGCACTTGTGCATAACAAAATGTAGCATTTTGTTCAGTCTTATAGAAATCACCTGCTTCACCACATATGTTGCAGCACTTTGTCTGCCTAGAATTCACATCACAAGAAATAGAAGCAGGAATAGACCATTTGGCCTTGCTCCACCATTCAATATAATCATGGCTGACCTTCACTGCCTGTTCCCCATATCCCATGATTCTCTAAAAGATCAAAAATCTATCTATGCCAATGCTAAGTGTATTCAATAGTGGATTGTCCACAACCCTCTGGGGTAGAGAATTCCAAAGATTCCCTCCCTTTGGGTGAAGGAATTTCCCCTCATCTCAGTCCTAAATGACACTGCCTTATCCTGAGGCTGTGCCCCCAGATTTTAGAAATCCAGACCAGAAAAAATAATCTCTCAGCATCTAACCTATCAAAGCCTATCCTGATTGTCTATGTTTCAATGAGATAATTCTCATTCATCTATACGTCAGAGAAAATAGATCCAATTTGCACAGCCCCTCATTATAAGACAACCCCCTTATTTCAGGGATCAATTTAGTGAATCTTCACTGTCCGTCTACAATGCATGTATATCTTTTCTTAAATGTAGAAATCAAAGCTGTGAATGATCTTCCAGGTAGGGTCTCACCAAAACCTTGTGTAATTCTGGCAAGGCTTCTTTATTTCTGTATTCCAATTTCCTTGCAATAAAGACCAACATTCTATTTGCCTTGCTGATTATTTGTTGAAACTTTATGTTAATTTTTTGCTTTCCTGCTGCATGCACACTGAAGTGTCTTTGAACATCTACATTTACAAGTTTCCCACTTCTGAAAAAGTATTCAGCTCTTCTGTTCTTTTGACCAAAGTGAATAATTGCACAGAGTGTTGGCTTAGGTGAGAAGGCCAGTATGAAGCTTGTAGGCTGCACAGCTGGCTTTTATCGCCATACTGAGCAACATTCTATTCAATTTCAAAGGTGGATGCGAGATTAGCTGGAGAGGTGGGGCCTAAGAAAATTAGTAATGCTATGAATCCCTATATTGGGTGTTGTTTGATTTGATTTTGATTTAATTTATTATTGTCACATGTTAACATACAGTGAAAATTATTGTTTCTTGTGCACCGTACAGACAAGCCATACCATTCATAGAGAAGGAAATAAGAGAGTGCAGAATGCAGTGTTACAGTCATAACTAGCGTGTGAAGAAAGACCAATTTAATATGAGGTAAATCCATTCAAAAGTCTAACAGTAGCAGGGAAAAAGCTGTTCTTGAGTCAGTTAGTATGTGACCTCAGACTTTTGTATTGTTTTCCCGAAGGAAGAAGATAGAAGAGAGAATGTCTGGAGTGTGTGGGGTCTTTAGTTATGCTGGGCTTCTTTGCCAAGGCAGTGAGAAGTGTAGACAGAGTCAGTGGATGGGAGGCTGGTTAGCATGATGGATTGGGCTACATTCATGATTTTTTTGTAGTTCCTTGTGGTCTTGGGCAAAGCAGAGCCATACCAAGATGTGATATAACCTGAAAGAGTGCTTTTTATGCTGCATTAGTAAAAGTTGGTGAGAGTCATAGCTAACATGCCAAATTTCTTTAGTTTTCTGAGAAAGTAGAGGTTTTGGTGGGCTTTCTTAACTATAGTGTTGACATGGGGAGGACAGGGCAGGTCTTGGTGATCTGGATACCTAAAAATTTGAAGCTCTGGACCCTATTTATTTGTCCCCATTGATGTAAACAGGGGCATGCTCTCCCTCTTGCTTCCCGAAGTCAATGACAATCTCTTTTGTTTTGTTGACATTAAGGGAGAGATTATTGTTGCTGCACTAGTTCACCAGATTCTCCATCTCATTCCTGTACCTTGTCCTGTCATTGTTTGAGGTACGACCCACTATGGTGGTGTTGTCAACAAACTTGAAAATTTGAATGGTGGGGGTGGGGAATTTAGCCGTACAGTCATAGGTGTCTAAGGAGTACAGTGGGGGGCTGAGAACACAGCCTTGTGGGACACTGGTGTTGAGGATGATCATGGAGGAAGTGCTGTTGCCTACCCTCACTGATTGTGGTCTGTGAGTTAGTTTTTTAAGCCAATTTAAATAAAAAGCACCTCCACCCCACCCCATAGACACTGAAACCTCCCACAGACACTGGAAATCCCCAACTTGGACATCAGGACACCCCAACCCTACCATAGATAAGGGCAATACCCTCCCTCCACCTCCTCCCCCACCATTTATAAGGGGAACCCTGTAATGTAGATACTCAGAGGTCCCCCTGGCATGGCTCTCTCTGGCCGGCAGGGAGCCATATACTCCCAGCATGGTCATCTCGACTGGTTTCTGTTTTTGAAAGCCAGTGAGTAATTAGGATGAATACGGAAGTAGCAGTGATAAGCTTGCTACAGCGATACGAATGGGCATGAACCTGATTATATCACTGGCAGGAGATAGGGAAAATCTCATTCTGTGATCTTGCTGGCACAAATCATGAAATTTAGCGGCTATTACGGAATTTGAACCCACAGTCTTTAATCTGTTTCTTTAAATGTTTTTCATTGTTCCTTTACAGTTGTAAAGGATCTATTTTAATCTATTTGCCCTATCAATGTTCGTCAATTCTCCCCTCATATCTATGCTTTGTTTAGATTTAGTATTCTTGTTTGTGATTGGAGAATGCCACTTTCATATTAAGTTAGAATATAATGATATTATGATCACTATTTCCCAGTTGGGGTTTTTTACTGCGACATTACTAATTGTCCCTACTTCCATGCATAATATTAGATCTAAAACAGTTTCATTCCTAATTGGTTTCAAAATGTATGTGTCCAAGAAGCAGTCACTAAAACGTTCCACAAATTCAGATTCTAGGCCCTGCTTGCCCATTATCCAGGTCTATATGACTATTGAAGCCTCCACAATAATTAATTTTGCCTTTGTTATAATCTCCAATAATCTCTTGTTTAAATGATCTGTCCAATGGCACAATTACTGCTAAGAGGCCTATAAATTACTCCCACAAGTGTTTTGTGACTTTTGTTGTTTTTAATTTCTACCCATCCTAATTGTACTTGATGATCTTCTGAAGCCAAAACCCACTTCCAAGACCCAAACTGACTGTCCACTCCTTCCCTGTGGCCTTGCCCACTGACCCGTCTGCCCAAGGCCTGACCCGATCTCCTTTCAGGCCTGACTGATCTCTGCCAAGGCTTGACTTAACATTCCTAAGGGCCAAGACAACCCTTACCCCAATGTCTGACCCATCCTCTCGCTCCCTTCCTCCTCTCTGAAGCCTAACTCTGAAGCTCCCACTGAGGCCCAATCTATCCCTTTCAAGGCTGAACCTGATCTAAAACCTTCTCCCTTCAAGGCCCAACCTGACCCAATTCCCCTCATCCTTGGGCCAGACCTTGACTCCTATTCCTCCTGTCCCCTTCTCAAGGAAGGTCTGGCCTGACCGGACACAAAATCCCTCAACCAACAATCCTACCTACTTAGCTTGCGTAGGTACTTTGTCAAAGATCTTTAAATTTGACTGGACCTTTCAGCTTACAGTTTACGGCAACTAGTTACTAGGTAGGGACACTCCATCAGAAGTCACAGCCTAAAAAATAATATTATGAATCTGGTTATGTATATATATGTATATGCATATCAAAATCCTACAATTTTATGAGCAACATTAAGTAATATTAGAAATTTTACTTCTAATTACTTCTATCGACTTCTATTAGAAATTTTACAGGACACTGCAGAATATTTAAGAAACAATATTTTACCAATATTGGATTGTTCAATAATAGTCCCTTATGATTGCCTGATCCATTCTTTTTGAATAATAAAATTCCAATAGATACCATGGGTTGAATTTTATGAACTCTTTGCACCTGTTTTGCAGTTGGAACTTGTCATAAAATTGTGCATAAAGCGGCTAGAGGGAATGGCGCCTGTTTTGTGCCTATTGGGATTTTATGACATCTGGATTTCTGGTACGGTCAGCCTCTTGTCGAAAATGGGTCGGAGTTGATTAATTTATTTAAATTTATTAAAATAGTGTTTTACATGTGTTTAATAACCCCAGTGTTCAATCATCTGGGCTCACTTTATGGCCTCTACAGGAAAGGTTCTCTCTGGCAAGTAAAACACTTACTTCCCATGAAGGGGAGATAGACATGTTGGCCTTGCGTGTGGAACTGGTGACTACTGATGCTCCCCAGAGAGGCCGAGTACAAGACGGGAGTAGCCCTTATGCAGTGCCAGACTGACAGTGTCACTCTGGCACGTTGACACTGCCAGCCTGGCAATGCCCACTGTGCATCTTGGTCCCATCCACTGGGCAGTGCCAAGATAGAGCCAATGGGATGTGGGCCAGTGGGCAGGGAGAATGGATATGTGCTGGGAGCGGGGCCAATGAGGGCAGGCCAACGGGAGAACAGGCCAGTGGGGGTTGGGGAGGCCTGCTGTCACTTTGCCAGCGATTGGTGGGTGAGGGAGAGGGGAAGGGAGCACCAGTGCCATTCTGCTTGTGATCAGCGGGGGAAGGAGAGGGGGTAGGGAGGCCCAGTGCCAGTATGCCTGCGATCCATGGAGGAGGCAACAGTGGCCTTGATTGGTATGGGCGGTGGGCAAGAGGGGGCAGTGGGCAAGTGTTCCACCTTGGGCCATCAGTCCCCACGATTGAGGGGTGGGATCTAGCTAGTTGAGGCTGCCTGCAGTAGGAGGGGCCTGACGGCTCTCTTTCTGTCTGTCAGACTCTTGCTGCTGCAAATGAACAAATGCAGCATCAGAAGTCTGCACATGCACAGTTTCTCTCTCTATAGGCTGTCTGGTGAGTTAAGTCCTGCCCACAACCTCTCTGACTAGAAACTGACCAGTTCATCTTTTCAGAGACAAATTGGGTGTGAAAATTCACCCAAACAAAAAAGAACAGCAATTCTCCTATTTTCACACTAGCTGGACACTTAGAATAAAAATCTCATAAAATTCCACACCATGAATTTGAAATGTCGGATATTTATTAGTAAGCTGACAACAAACCTACCAGAAAGTAATGGAGCATTTCGAGATAACCAAAATAAATATTAATCCAGACTGGAGTCTTATACAGTTTATTGATTATCACTTTATTCTTGAAAAATATTCTTACAGACGCTGCGTAACAAATATGTTCTAGAATTCAAACAAATTTATTCATTCACATTCGGGACATCTCAGTTGGATCTTTGTACCAAATAGATTCATATTGACAGAAGCTTTTCCAATGAAGTTTTTCAATGGCATTTATTCTCTTCACTTTTTCCAGCTTTATCAGGTCTATATCAAAATCCTGCCCGTTTAGTTGTTTTGGTTGTCTTTTTTAATGATATCTTTGTGAAGGATTTGGTTGCAGAAATGGGTTTTATATGAATTTTATTTTTCTTCTTTATTGAAACTGATACTCTCTTTTTGTGTGGCTGGGCTTTAGGAGTTAATCTTGAAAAGTTTGCTGTGTTTTCAGCTGACTTGGCTTTATATTTCTTCTTTGTCTTTCTCTTTCTTGGTACTTTGTAAGAAGTCTTCTTCCGTTTTTTATTTGACTTGCTCGCCGATGGTGGCTGCTGCCTTGTGTTACTCCACTTCAGCGAAGATGACTTGGTTGCTTTTATTGCACTCCATGGTGTGATTCCTGGTTCTTTCCTGGGTTTTTTAACACGTGGTTTGACTTTCTGACGGGAAGGTTTGGATGTTGCTGGTTTCTTTCGATTGTTCTTCTTTGTAGGCCTCACTCGTATCGCATGTGCCCTTGGACGCCAGGTAATAGTTGGAGCCTTTGCAATTACAGGACACTTTGTCTTGAGCCTCTGTCTTGAAGGAATGGTAGGGACAGTAATTACGCCATTCATTTCCACTAGCGGTCCTGAAAGATCAAGATAATATTCACTATTCTCGAAACAATAGCAAATGTTATAAATATAACCTCTTTCTAATTGTTCAAAACCATTGATAAAAAACTCAGATGAGCAGGAAGATTTAAGGATCCATGTATTGAAATCACTAAAGATTTGTTACAAAAAAATAATTAACAAGGCTCATGGAATAGTTGCCTGTATTTTAAGGGAACTGGAATACAAAAGAGTCAAAATTATGCTGCAGATATTTAAAGCTGTATTCGGATCACATCTAGAGGACTGTGTTTAGTTCTGAGGCATCAACACACAAAACTGGGGAGTTGTTGGCCCAGCGGTATTATCACTAGACTATTAATCCAGAAACTTAGCTAATGCTCTGGGGATCCAGATTCAAATCCTGCCACAGCAGCTGGCAGAAGTTGAATTCAATTTTAAAAATCTGAATTGAGAATTTGCTGATGACCATTAAACCATTGTTGATTGTTGGAAAAACCCATTCCGTTCACTAATGTCGTTTAGGGAAGGAAATCTGCTGTCCTTACCTGGTCTGGCCTACATGTGAATATAGAGCAATAGAAATGTGGTTGACTGTCAACTAGGGATGGGTAATAAATGCTGGCCGACCAGCAACACCCATGTCCCATAATGGCACCAAGCCAAATAGGAAACATTAGAGCAACTAAAAAAAAATTTGCTCAAATGGTTTGATTTTAAAGGGAGAGAGGGCTGGAGATATAGATGCATGTTAGGGAGGGCATCCCAAGATATATGCCTAAACAGCAAAAAAGTATGCTGTCCAATAGCAGAGTAAAATAAATGGATAGGGGAAGGAGGGGTATACTATGTGCCCAGAATTGGAGAAATAGAGTTGTCAGAGGGTTGTAGGGTTCAAAGGATTATAGAAAAAGGCAGGACAAATTTAACACACAGACCCAAAGTATAGTGAGTCTGTGGAATTCGCTGCCCCAAAGTGTTGTGGATGGTGAGGTAGTGAATAAATTTAAGGAGGAGTTAGACAGATTTTTAATTGGCAGGGTGATTCACATAGACACGGAGTTCCAGTTGCATACAGGAACAACAGAAATCTGTGATTCTCTCCAAAGATCCTGCGCATATCTGTCTCCTGTCTGCTTAATGCCAGCACCCTGACTCCCCAGCTCATGTCTAACTGAGTTTGAGCACTACATTCTTCTGACCCCATTCTTTAGAGGGGGATTAGGGACAAGGGTTTAGCGTACTCTGTTATCATGCTTGAATCTTGTCACTGCAAATGAAACAATCGCAATGAGAAGCCCTTTTTGTTTGGAGAGCACGGGAGCTCAGTGTGAGACAATGGTAAGGTGCTCTATGCATTAGGAAGAAGCATTAGTTACAGTGGAGAGCAGCAATAATAGTTAATGCAGTGACATCTCAAAATTGCACAATTGACAATGCCCCTAAGCTACTCGATCATAACATCATCCGCGCCCACACTGTGCACCTACAATTCCTTAACCTCTGTCTATGCTTCCCACTGCCTCGGAAAAGCATCAGTACAAACAAGAACCCCATGCACACCAGACATGCTGTTTTCCACCTTCTTCCATTAGGAAAAAGATGCACAAGTCTGAGGACACATACCAACCGACTCAAGAACAGCTTCATCTCTGCTACCATCAGACTTTTGAATAGACTTACTTGCCTTGCATTAAATTGATCTTTCTCTATACCCTACCTATGACTGTAATATTACATCCTGCATTTGCTCCTTTCCTTCTCAATGCTTTGTCTCTATAGTACCTAAGAAACAATACTTTTCACTGTGTGCAGTACATGTGACATGAATAAATCAAATCAAATCAACTAATGTAATTAAATGATAATACTTCACTGTGGATTTATATCTGACGAGAAACAACAAAGTCAATTAATTTTATTTTATAACCCTGATCTGAAACGTGGAAATTCTGTTTTAATAAAACATCTGAATCAGCATAGATAGTGATGGAGACCTACATTCAAACTGCAATGCATTTGGAGAAATGTAAAAAGTTCATTTTTTTAGGATAGTGCAATGCTAGATTAGCAAGGCATCTTCTTCCAGCTGCATTAGCTCACACAGTAACCACACACCGGCAAGATTTAACAGTGGACAGAGACTAGAGGTCATGGAATTCATCAGGGAGAGGTACTTTCCCCCTTGCTGAACAGTTTGATCCATAGTTAAAGGGGCATTTATTGCTGCTCCACTTAAAATTTAGAGAACCCTAACTGGTTACCATTATTTTTCTCTTTTCATCATGAATCATATCAACTGATGTCTCTGCATTTCTAAAGTGGAACTGAATTAATATGTGTCTGCTGTGAAAATAGATGATAAAGAGACTTTCATGACTTTCATGAACAGACTTTCATGAGCAGTCCCTATGATAAAGTGAGTTTTCATTTCACAGGGTTAACTGTCCTTTGTAAAAGAAATTGTCTCTCTGTGAGTAATCATAGTCAGTGGAGAACTCAACTCTTAATTTGTGAAATTTATTGGGACCTGTGAAAACCTGGCTGTTTTTTTTACTCATGGAATTCATTGCTGCTCGATTTTTTTCCCTCATGGAACTTTATAATCTGTGAAGAGCTCAATTGTCTTGTGCACAGTTTTGGTCCCCTTATTTAAGGAAAGATGTAGTGGCACTGGAAGCAATTCATAGGAGTTTCATTAGCTTGATTTCAGAGATGAGGAGTTTGTTGCATGAAAAGAGATTAACAGTTTAGGCTTATACTCTTCGGAATTTAAAGAATCAGGAGAGATCAAATAGAGGTATATAAGATGATAAAAGGTATGGATAAAGTAGACGTAGAGTGGATGCTTCTTTTTGTGAAGCACTGTCAGGTGAAAGGTCTTAGGATAAGGAGAAGCAAATTTAAACAGAGTTGAGGAGAAACTACTTTCCCAAAGGATTGTGAATCTGTGGAATTCGCTCCCCAAAGTGTCGTGGATGCTGAGATAGTGAGTAAATTTAAGGAGCAGTTAGACAGATTTTAATTGGCAATGGGTTGAAGAGTTATGGGGAGAAGGCAGGAAAATGGGGATGAGAGTATATCAGCCATGCTTGAATGGCAGAGCAGACTCAATGGGCCGATTGACCTAATTCTGCTCCTATATCTGAGGAACTGATGAAACTAAGCATACAATTATTATTGTCCTGCTCAAGGCACATGCACCCTACCTGTATTTAGCCTAAGACTTAAAACTTTGGCACAAATTTTTCGCTTGTCCAGTACATGAACTTGGGAGGCCCAGAAGCTGATGTGAAACAACTTTGGCCTTAGAACACAATTGCATCCGAACTGGCCAATGACCAGCCAACATGAAACATGTGCTGTGAAACGCAGGAAAGAAGTGGATGTGGAGCAAATAGAGGATGTAATCTGGCATTTCTTACGTGTTACCTCAGGGGGTCAGCGGAACTGTCTCAAGGAGCTGCAGACCTTCAAAAAAAAATTAGCAATGGAAAAACAATACAAAGAGTGTCTAGATAGCACATTCCTACACAAACCACAATCCCCAAATACCTTTTCAAGCTTTATTCCCATCCTGACAGCTCATCCCACCCTGGATTGAAGTTGCAGCTTAAAGATAAAGATTGCTTGGTTAATTGACTGATCCATCAACAAAAAAACAGATGGGATGTATCGGCACTTCATAGGCTAAATTGCCTGCTGGACTGTTGGCAGATGTTGAAAAGCCATTCCTTGAAGCTGGAGATATAGTCCAAAATGGAAGTACCCTCCTTGCTGTAGAAATTTCTCCTTGAGCAGTTTCAAGGGGTTCTGCATCTCATGCCCATCAATTAACTTGGAATGAAGCCAATGGATTTGTTCCAGGAACCACTGATGTGCACAGGGCTCTTGTCCAGTTCTGGGAATATTTGGAGCTTTAGGTCCCAACCATGGTTTTCAGGGATTGGTGACAACATTCTAGCACCTACTAGAACTGTGGGATGAGGACTTCAGTTGGGTTATACACCAGCTGGGCATAATCTCCCAAAACACTTGAGACCTGAAGAAGCTGATCCCCTGATCTGATTGGGGCTGTGTTGGCAGGCCTTACAGGTGAAGAAGTGGATTAGTCCTTCGCTCATAGCCTTGCCTTGCGGGAAATAGCTTTGGGGATCCTTGTAGTGAAATCCATTAGGGTGATGAAGTATTGGTAACTAGTCTTGGCTTGAGATAGAGACCCCCACATGGGTTATCAGTATTTGGTCAAAGGGTTTATGAAATATTGGGAGAGGCTTGAAGGGTCTGATTTAATTGCAGCCATTGTGATGACATGGCAATTATTAGTATTTCCTGTATCCTGGCTGGGTTTTCCATATTCAGCTACATCAAGCCACAAACAAGCCCAGGGAAAGTGCTTGCTGATGCAGGACAAATTTTATGGGTGTCACATGTCCAGCCATTGTGATGACATGGCAGTTATTAGAATTTCCTGATGACTCTGAGGTCACTACAATCTGGCAGAGCATTGTTCCTGCTTCATCTGTAGGCCACCTCTGGGTCTCCACTTCTGCATTGCTAATCTCTCACAGATAGCAACTATAATGTTTGAGGACTACTTTCTGGCTACAAAATAGACCATGAGGTAAATAGAAGTAAATCAAGCAAGATTGATCTATTCAACGTTGTAACAGTAACACAGTCAGCACAAGATTGACAGAGCTGTGCTCCAGGTCACTGCCCACTCTCTTGAAGGGTATTATGTCCACCTCCATACATAAGTAACACTCAGAAACATGGGTGACTTCTGCTTAGAGCAGGCAGTCTGCATTACATGCTTAATTTCTGGGCTTTAATCAGGAAGACTGAGCTCTGTCCGAAAATGCTGTAAAAATCCAATAGGTCTGGCAACATCTGTGGAGACAAACACAATTAACTTTTTGAGTCTGTATGACCCTTCTTCTGGCTTTGAAAGATCATAAAGACTCAAAGTGTTAATTGCGTTTCTCTCTCCACAGATGCTGCTAGATCTGCTGAGTCTATCCAGCATTTTTCAGATTTCCAGCATCCACGATGTTTTGCTTTTATTTTTTATTTACGGAAATGTGAAAGACATCAATAAGAATTTCACCTCCGTAAAGCTCATATGTATTTGCAGAACCATGTTGAATTTTATTTGGGAATAATAACAAAAATAAGTATAAGAGGCTATTAAATATGTTGAAGAAATTAAATTAGGCACATGGGCTGAAAGAGAGTTAGGTAAGTTTAACTATCAAAATGAAACAGATTGAATAACCCTTATTCCTTTTACAAAATCCCTGTAGCCCCAATAAATTAGAATTGCACAAAATTATCTGAAAATATACTGGACAAATGTATATAGAAAAGTATTTGTTAAACAAACAACTCCGCTATAATCAAGACATACTTTCTTGTGACACAAATCGATTACGTTTGCTCTTGACTTTGACTGGAGCTGACTTGTATTTACTCTTCCCCGGAACAGCTGCTCTGCAGACATAAAGAAAAGGCAGTATAAGAAAGAAATTGCAATAACATGCCTGTAGTTGTAGGCTCATATGTTATCCCAAGCACAGTATTTACAATCCATCCTTAAAGTTTCGGATCCCAACAGAATCACCAAGTTAAAATATCTAAATATTTAAAAAGAAATGGTATAATCCAAATCCATAAATTTTTATAATAGCTTGCTATGGAACATATGCCAAAATCTTCCATCCTTGTTCGTGGCTGGGATTTTCCAGTGCCGCTGAAAATGAATTGAATTTTGGCCTGAATGCTAAATTTTCCGTTCTAGTTCACAATGGTCTCTGCCATGGATGAGACTGGAGAATTCTATTCTGTTTTTTTGCTCAGCATCAATCTAGGAATGATGCATTGCAACATTTGTTTTATTTAAAGTTAAAGTTTATTTATTAGTCACAAGTAGGCTTACATTAACACTGAATTGAAATTACTGTGAAAATCCCCTACTCACCACACATTCTGGCATCTGTTCGGTATACTCAGGGAGAATTTAGTAAGGGCAATGCTCCTAATCAGCACATATTTCAGATTGTAGGAAGAAACCGGAGCACCCAGAAGAAACCAACGCAGACACAAGGAGAACATGCAAATTCCATGAAGTCAGTGACCCATTTATTATTCTCACATGCTTTCAGTTCTCTACACTTCACATGTCACCTCTTATTTACAGTGTAGTAAGTCAGTCCATTTCCAGACTGCTTCTTAAACCATTAGGAAGGCATATGCAAGCTGCCATTTGTGAATGAGCAAAATTGTCCTATTGACCAGTGTCCACTCACTTGCTAAACATTTGTCTCCTCTAAAATCCAATTACTGTAGCTATAGTGTACACAATGCACAGGATGCAAAGAAGCAACTCATCGATTCATCTTCAGCAGCATGTTTACAATGCATGACTTGGAATGACATGGCCAGCAGGTGAATTGGGACACCATCACCTCCGAGTTGCCCTCCAAGTCACACCCATGCTCACAAGGACATACATACCTCTATTCTTTCATTATCACTAGGTGAATATTCTGGAACTTCTTACCTCACAACATCATTGGATTGCATCCACCACATTGAATGCAGCAATTCAAGAAGATGGTCCCAGCCACCTTCTCAAGAGTAATGAAAGATAGGTAATAAATGCTAGCCTTGCCAGGAACACTGAAATTTCTATATTGATTTTATTTTCTTTAATGACCTTCCTCTGACACAAATGTGCTCTTTGTGACTCATCATTTGTAACATGATGAGTCACAAAACAAACCCATGTCCATCGCCCTGCAAATGTGCACGGGGTAAACGTGACCAGGTGAGTCCTCATGTGGTCAGATTAATTGGCTGACATTAAGTCATTGAGCTGGAACCTTCCCTAACATAATTCCACATCCTTGCCTCTGACTCTATCCCCTTTTCCAGAGATAATTCAGGTTCAATCAGGATTTCCATCCCAAATTCTACCCATCACACAACTACTTTCTTCAATCTCAAAAGCATCAGATTTGACCAGCACTGCTAAAAATAAGATCTACCTCTCATTCCTCCACACTTGACTTCTCCAGAATTATCCTTACAGATTTCCTGAACTCCACCCTAGATCAATTCCAACTGATCCAAAGTGCTGTTGTCCATTCACCTATCATCTCAACAAAGTGAAGAATCAAAAATAATAGCAAATCACTGCCATGGGTCATGCCAACCTCCATTGTATAAATCCATCCTCGCAGATTTATGATTTAGAACAGGTCAATTGGTCTTCTATCTCTGGTCTCCTATGCAACCGCCCTCTATACAATACATCAGAAATATGAAATTTTCAACTATTGCCACCTTTTCCTCTAAAGTTACATGCTTAACGCATCCCTCCCTATAGTACCATCTTCCCTTCAACCTTCCAAATCCATTTCTTCAATTATTTTTTAAGTCATTTATCCTAAATGTCCCTTCTATTCATTGATGTCCACATTTCTCAATGCAAGGCGTCTTGTACAAATTGCAATAATAAAGGTGCTACACAAATAATAGCTGTCTTTCAATCTTCATCTTAATTATAGTTCTCACAAACAGGATTAAACAAGCCTCTATGTTTAGTTACAACCATCAATATATATAAAGAACATTTACCATTTCAGTAAATTGATGAATTTTGAACCCTAATTAAGCACAACAGTGATTAGAGACAGTGACTAATCGAAAGGCATAATATGGCGGCACAATGGCATAGAGGTTAGCACGGCTACTTCACAGCACCAGGAGCTGAGTCCAATTCCACCTTGGGTGGAGGCTCCCTGTGCAACTACACACAAGGGTTTCCCCTTGGTACTCTGGTTTCCTCCCACAGTTCAAAGGTTTGCAGATTGGGTGGATTGGCCATGATGAATGTGTGGGGTTATAGGGCATAGAAGGCCTGGGTGAGATATTCTGTCAGAGAGTCAGTGCAGACTCGATGGGCCAAATGGTCTCTTCTGCACTGTAAGGATCCTATGATTCTGTGAATATTTCAGCAATATTACCAGAATCATTTATGACATTGAAT
Organism: Sphyrna mokarran; assembly: GCA_024679065.1. NCBI lineage: Eukaryota > Metazoa > Chordata > Chondrichthyes > Carcharhiniformes > Carcharhinidae > Sphyrna > Sphyrna mokarran. Next base: position 49,008,275 of record JAGIQG010000012.1, on the reverse strand, counting down.
TCCACTAATGAATTCTACCTGAATCAATTAGTTGGTTTTAGTCCTATGTAAGTGATTATTTCTTTAGATTCTACTGTTTGAGTTTTAAGGATTCTACTGTGTTTTCAAATTACCCATATTTCAATAATGATTGCCTAATAATTTTCAAGTCATTTATCATTAAAATATCTAATGATTCTAGTGAGAGTCCTCTGCTTCATTTTATAGAATTCTGGTACATGGTAGTCTAATGAGCACAGACTAGTCATAGCTCACAACTTGTGTTGAACTTCTGTAGACAAGGTCATGAGAAAAAATGATTACTAACCTGGAAGGTTCAATGAGCTTGTAAATCATTCCTCATGAGCATATGCACTTGGAAAGGAAATAATCAAGAAATATAACTCCCCTAAAAGGGTTATGAAATATTGTTCAGGAAGTGAGAGTAACTATTGACTGATCTATAATATAGGAATTTTGTACTTGATGATACAAATGTATTCATAAATGTATTCCCAAATCATTAGGTACCAATGTCTGCATCACTGTGATGGAACATTCAGTAAGTCGGCATGATCTAACTGCCACCATTTACATGTATTATTTTGCTAATTTTCCAACAGTCATACAATCATTTCTATTTCATGCCTAATTTGTTTTCAAAAATCTGTAGGGAATTATTTCCCTGCTTACTAACAACTACAAATAGCCACATAACAAATGGTATCAGACAACTGAATTCAAATTGAATTCCCAATTCATCAATTGTTTACTGAGCTAACAATGATTGTTTTTATTTTAATTATTTTGAGGAAGAGGAAATTTCTGATAGTTTGAATGAGTTGATTTTGAAATCTATTCCTTGGGTCTAAGCAATGTGCAGGTACAGAATCCTGCTGATTACCTGGAGTGTATTGCAGATTTGTTAACTTGTGGCATAAGTTCCTTGTATGAAAGTTAGATTAGATTGTGCCTATATATGTAAAATAAAAGATTTTAAGATACTAAATGCTCAAATACTCATAGTTCTGATTTTCTTATATTGAAGTGTGTCACAACAGATCTATAACCTGACCCTGCTGAGAGTTTAATAATCTGCTCATTATTTCTGGGTTCATTGATATTAAAATGTAATGAGATTATTTTAGAGACCTGTAACACTGTACATTTCCTGAACAAAGTTTCCACTTTTTTAAATAATAAGTGAAGAAAACTGCTTAATAATGTCACTATCCTAAAGCATAAAAACAACAGGACAATTTTTAATTGCATTATGCAGAATATCCAGATTCTCGCATTTGATTCTCAAGATGTAGTAAGCAGATCAACCCACCAGATGATCTTCGGATTAAGTTTGAATGATGGAGTCCTAATGCCCTGGTTATGCTTCAGGACAGGATGTACTGGCTAACATCCTCCACATTGATGAGTTGGTTACACAAATATCTTACAGCACCATCTATCATAGACAGTATTGTATTTTAGAGAAGCAGAAAAGCAACATTCCTAATTTTCCACATGAAATATTTTAAAAAAGCCATACATTCAGACTGTAGTAGAAATCTATGGCTTTTGAACTAAATAAACTGATTTTCAAATTTAATCACATTTGAATTATATTTAATTGCTACAACATTGATGTCTATAAACATTTGTGATTTTATTGAAACTCTTTTGTGCAACCCAGAGAAAGAGATTGTCATTTTAATGTATAAAAATACTGCAGATATTGGAAATCTGTAACAAATCAGAACTAAAATATTAAACCAACCTTCCATTCTCCACAGATACTATCTAACCTATAGTGTTTCCAGTCTTTGACTATCTTGTGTAGAGTTTTACATGGAATTGAAATAAAAGATACATTTAGTAAATCTTAATATTTCTATGTCCTGAATTCAAATTCCATCTAGCCAGAGCCTGCAGTTACTTGAAAAATGTTTGGTAAGATTGAAATAACCTCTAAAGAGAAATTTGCTTGTTCACCTTTTCAACCCACCCAGATGTTGATAATTTCAATGCTGTTCACAGCATGTTAAACACATCTCCAATTTCCTCCCGCTCTGGACAATGCTTGGTGTTGACATTGAGTCCCTTAATTCAATTTATCATTTCTATACATTAACAAACACAAATATTATCCATTTTATTCTGAGTTGGAAAGTTACATACAATTGATCAGCAGCCAAACCTCTGTTTCAAATATCCATTTACCCCTCGACCGACACTCAATGGCAGCATATATATTTGCTATAGAATTCAATGAAGTTTCCTTGACAGCTACTCTCAGAACCATTATCTGCACCACCTTGAAAGTCAAGGGACAGCGGGTGTATGGTAATTCTATCAATTACAAGTTCTCCTCCAAGTCACACATATGTTAACTTGTAAATATACCATCATTCTTTCAACATCACAGTCCAACAGTTCAAATTCTCTTTTTACAGGTTCACCAACATAATCAAATCTGAAAAAGCCATGTGCAGCACTACCACAAATCATCCTGATTAAATCCCATTCATTGGCCGCTTCAAGCTTTGGACAGTACTGAAGATGACTAAATAATTAGGGAACAGGCCATTGAGCCTGCTGACTTAGCTTCACATTTTAAAAGTGACTGCCTTTACTTACTATGGTGAATGTCCCTTTAAATGCAAAACAGCAGGGTAAGGATCACTAACCTGGGTGATCCATTGGGACTCAGAGTGGGGAAGCATCCCAAAGGGAATTTGGAATTAACTGCAAACTTGAAAGTCACTTGCTAATAAATCCCATTTTTGTTCCACTAATGAAATCTCTACATTTGTTTCCTTATACTTACCTGTTTCATCTTCAGCAAAGCAGACAACAGATTTATGATGGTGATTAATCAGTCCTGGACTGATCAATCACCCATACAGACATTCTGTTTTTCCCACATTCCAGTTTTCAAATCTTCCTGTAATGCCATTAATTGACTGGATAATAAAGAAAACCTATTTGAGGCTCCAACTAATAAGAAATGAAGGCTCACATTTGCATAATCCAATCATCTTGTAAAAAACTTTGATTGTGTTTCTTGATGCTAATATAAATATTGTGACTACAGTTGTCATGCATTAACGGTTAAAATTTTATTTTTTTAAAGATGTTAAGCTGCAGATTTACTAAATTGTAAAAGATAAAGGCGAACATGGAGAATTAAATATGGAGGCATGGTTTAGGAGATGTAATGGGAGGTCCATTACATAAATAGATCAGCATAGACTCATTGCATTGATACTGAGCTCTGTCATTGGCAACACAGGCATACTCAAGACTTTGGATCCAATCTTACCGACTGTTCACACCCCATTGCCACCACAACGAGGATGGAGAGTTTAGGACCCAGTCACATTTCTGTTCACTGCAGTGGGATCAGAAAATCCCACCAGTGTGAATGGCCTGCTGTAAGATTCTGACCTTTTAGTTCAAATTCTCTAATTTATGTGACATAAAATTGTGAAGATACAAGAAATGTGATGTAACAAAAATGCTTTGCTACTTCCATCTATTCTCTACAAGAAAGATATTGCTAAATCATTATCAATTTGAAGGATGATTGCTAGCTATTACCCAATATCTATTATCTTATTCATTGCTTTGGTTGGACAAACCATGGGGCTAGATTTTCTACCCTCCTCCACCCCCACCCCTCCCTGCCACCCCACCCAGCATGTTTTCCAGTTGTGGCAGTGGCTTGCCCTTGGCCCCTGGTGGGTGGGATCTTTCAGTCCCACTGATGTCTACAGGGCTTTGCAAGGCTTGCCAGTCCCACTGCCAGGGAACCCGTGGCCAGTGGGGAGGGGGTTGGAGGGGTCATTTTCAGCAGGATCAGAAGATCCTGCTGATGAGAAGGGCTGGAAAATCCACCCCATGGACTCATTTCTAGAATTCCAATGGAAATATTTGGAACATGGGAGCTTATAATGCCATTTTCAACACTTGACTTTAGGACATATTTTAGTGGTAGGCTTCCTTCTTTGTCATAAGGTGCAGAATGCTTTCCAGCGTTCCAAACCATTCTGGAGTGCTTTGCCAACCTACAAATATATTCCTGAGGGACTAAGACATCACGCATGAATAATAAGTAACAGAAGATTGACAAATATAGAACATAGAACATAGAACATTACAGCGCAGTACAGGCCCTTCGGCCCTCGATGTTGCGCCGGCCAGTGGACCCTCTAACCTAAACTATTCCAATATCATCCATATGCCTATCCACCGAACATTTGAATGCCCCCAAAGTAGGCGAGTCCACAACTGCTGCAGGCAGGGCATTCCACGCTCTCACCACCCTCTGTGTAAAGAACCTGCCTCTGACATCCGTCCTATAACTACCACCTCTTAATTTAAAGTTATGTCCCCTCGTGTTGGTCATCACCATCCGAGGAAAAAGGCTCTCACTATCCACCCTATCCAATCCCTTGATCATCTTATACGCCTCAATTAGGTCACCGCGTAACCTTCTTCTCTCTAATGAAAATAACCTCAGGTCCCTCAGCCTTTCCTCATAAGGCCTTCCCACCATACCAGGCAACATCCTGGTAAACCTCCTCTGCACCCTTTCCAATGCTTCCACATCTTTCTTATAATGCGGCGACCAGAACTGTACGCAATACTCCAAGTGCGGCCGCACCAGAGTTTTGTACAGTTGTAACATAACCTCACGGCTCCTAAATTCAATCCCTCTACCAATAAAAGCTAACACACCGTACGCCTTCTTAACAACTTTATCAACCTGGGTGCCAACTTTCAAAGAGCTATGTACTTGTACCCCAAGATCCCTCTGCTCGACAACACTATTAAGGGTCCTTCCATTAGCCCTATATTTCATATGCCTGTTATTCCTACCAAAGTGAATCACCTCACACTTATCCGTATTGAATTCCATTTGCCACCTCACGGCCCAGCTCTGCAACCTATCTATGTCCCTCTGCAAACTGTAACATCCATCCTTGCTGTCTACAACTCCCCCCACTTTGGTATCGTCAGCAAATTTACTAATCCAACCCTCTACACCCTCATCTAGGTCATTTATAAAAATGACAAACAGCAGTGGCCCTAAAACAGATCCTTGAGGTACACCACTTGTAACTGCACTCCAGGTTGAATATTTCCCATCAACCACCACCCTCTGTCTTCTATCAGCTAGCCAATTCCTAATCCAAACTGCTAAATCACCTTCAATCCCATGCATCTGCACTTTCTGCAGTAGCCTACCATGGGGAACCTTATCAAACGCTTTGCTAAAATCCATATACACTACATCAACTGCCTTACCCTTATCTACCTCTTTGGTCACCTCCTCAAAAAACTCAATAAGGTTTGTGAGGCACGACCTACCCTTCACAAAACCGTGCTGACTGTCCCTAATCAATTTATTCCTCTCTAGATGCTTATAAATCTTATCCCTTATAATTCTTTCCAAGACCTTGCCCACAACAGAAGTCAGGCTCACCGGTCTATATGATTGTAGGACATCAGTATCATGTACTCCTGATATTCAGTTTTTATTGCAGAGGAAAGGGAAGTGGGAAGGCGAAAAGGAGATACAAGAAATTGCTGAATTGCCTACTACCAATAGTAGGGATTTATGGCAAAGGTTCATAAAAACCAGAGTCAGGGCAAGGAACGATAAGGTATGAGATGTAAGGCTGGAAGAGATTACAACGATGCAGTAGAGTTAGAGACGGACTGATTTGAAGACAAATGCTAGGATTTTAAATTTAATGTGTGACAGAGATGGGTGGGAATCAGCAGGGAGCCAATAGTAATGGGATTGCTAGGTGAGCAGAATTAGTGTGTTACAGGACACAAGACAAAGGTTATTTTAATAGTAAACAAAAGTTTACTATTTTTGGACTTCACCTAAAAATAACCATGAACAGTATCATCAGGTATAATAATCTTTTCCAACTGCTGAGTAACCCAGCACAGCAGCACAGTGGCACAGTGGTTACCACTGCTGCCTCATAAGTGCCAGGGACCCGGGTTTGATTCCTGCCTCAGGTGACTGTCTGTGTGGAGTTTCTATATTTTCCCTGTGTCTGCATGAGTTTCCTCTGAGTGCTCCGGTTTTTCCCACAGTCCAAAGATATGCGTATTAGGTGGTTTGGCCATGCTAAAATTGCCGCTTAGTGCAGGGGAAATTAGGTAGGGTAAATGCCTGGGGTTATGAGGATAGGGCCTGGGTGGGATTGTAATTGTGCAGACTTGATGGGCTGAATGGTCATCTTCTGCACTGTGAGATTGTACAATTCCAACAAAATTGCTTCATAATCCTTTAAAAAGGCAGGGTTTTCACATATGTATGAAGATGACTGAAATGCAACTCACTGACTCATGAAATCCCCTAAAATGTACTAACCATTTAGATGTGGTGATATACAGACTCTGTACACATAACCATCCGTGACAGACTTGCCAATTCTGTGATCATTTTCATAAATAGGAAGGATAGCATCTGTTATGTAAGGAAAAAATGTATTATTTTGCATAAATTCAATTCACAGCTACTGCACAACATATTAAATGACAACTTTGTATGCTGATAGCATTCCAAGCCTTGGATTTGACAGCTAAAGCTCTCATTCAGAAAACATCATCTCCAACAGTGCAACTTTTCCTCATTGCTACACTTGAGTGGTGGCCGAGAGCGATGTTCAAGCCACCGGCCGTGGACGTGAAGCCATACACCTCTTAATGAAGAGGTTAAGAGTGCAATCAGAGATCCATATCTAATGCAAAAGTGTTAAAATGCACTGCTGGAGCTGTCATTTTCTGAATGGGACATTAAAGCAATTCTGTCCTCACAGGGGGACGTAAAAAAAAATCACGTGGCACTATGAAGAAGCATAGAGAGATCTCCCCAGGGTCCTCCAAGATGATGTTTATCCCTCAGCTAACATCACAAGAACTGGTTATCTGGCCATTGTCACATTCAGTGATCTGTCTGCTGTGTTTCCTATTTGATAGCAGGCGCTCCAGTTCAAACCAAGCAGGTCATTTGAAAGGTAGAGCTTTAGTTGGCAAATCCAAAATAGCCTTTGCTTATTGTTTGTTGTGCAAAATCTTGACACATAGAGATGAGCTGTGGGTTTCTAGTTACAGATGTGCTCACCTTGAATCATAACTTTGATGATACTCTTCCTGACAGTTCATTCAGATCATTGTAAAGCGCAATTGTGTATTGAGTTGGATTTGCATAAAGCATTGACCATTAATAAACTAACCCTGCGTGTTGATATTGTAAAATAATCTTTGAAAGCTCATAATGTTCTGCCCTAACTGTAAATAAGATAATGTCATAAGATATAGGAATAGAATTAAGCCATTCAGCCTATTGAGTCTGCTCAATCATTCATTCATGGCTAATAAGTTTCTCAACTGCATTCTCTTGCCTGTTCCCCATAAACTTTGATCCCCTTACCAAACAAGAACCTATCTAACTCTGTTTTCAATATACTCAGTGACCTGGCCTTCACAGACTTCTGTGGCAATGAATCCCATAGATTCACCTTTATGTGGCTGAAGAAATTCCTCCTCATCTTGGTTCTAAAGGGTGGTCACGTTATTCTAAGGCTGTGCCCTCAGATCTTAATCTCACTTACGAATAGAAACATCTTTCCCATGACCATTCTATCCAGCCCTTTCAGTATTCTGTAAATTTCAATGAGACCCACCCTCATCCTTTTAAACTCTACTAAGTACAAACCCAGAGTTGTCAAACGTTCCTCATACATCAAGCTTTTCATTCCTGCGATCATTCTCATAAATATCCTCTGAACCCTCTCCAGGGCCAGCACATCCTTCCTTAGATATGGAGACTAAAATGGTGTGATATTGAATACATTTGTAAAGAATTCCATTGTTTATAATTTTACCTTTCATAATTAGGATCTGCCTGGTTCATGCCATGAGATGAAATTTTCAATTCACTTACCCAAACCTTTTCCAACTTGTCCTTAATCAAGAAGAAATAATACATGTAAAACTTTGAATTTTGGATGAAAGGTCAATCCCAGGAATCCTCACTCATCACCAACCCATGGAGAAGTCAATACTTTCTCTGTAAGGTCAAGGAATGGTTCAGACAGTTGGGTTCCAGCTGGCAAATAGATCCAGTCAAAACCAAGCTGCTCAGCTACAAATAAACGATGGGTACCATCATTAGTATAAGTCATAAGAACAGGGTTTCTTAAAACATTGCAACCTCTTGGAGACAAAGGTTCAGGCAGTCCTGTCAATCCTCCACCTCTGAGACAAGGTTCTGGTTCAAGTCTGAGTTCTTCAGAATATTGGGAAAGCAGTAGTCTGGGTTAAGAAGCTGGGACAAGTTACAGAATTAGCTCCTACACCTTTCACATGATTCTTGAATCTGTCTGTCCTCCATCAATAGGTGAATGGATGAGCGACAGTTTAGATGAAATTCTGAAGCAGAATTCTGGAATGTTGCTAAGTGGTATAAGCATGTTTTCTGCATCATACGGGTATGCAGCAATAGAGGGACGCTCCTGTACAGAAACACAAGCTGGAAATCTGTCATAAAGTGGCATTGACATTTCTTTGTACCATAAAATGTTTTCATATAATTTGAAACTATTCCACATGGTTGAAGATAATTGTTGCATTATGTATTTAAACCTTTCTTCACACCTTCAGAATTTTGTAATATATCAATCCTGAGAGACAGAGGCAGGAGGACAAGAGGTTGCTCTTTATTTATCCAATCATTTTTGCTGGTAAATTCCGTGGAGTGGCACGCAGAGTCAGATTGATGCTCCACTCCTAACAACTTAGCTGGTATTGAAACTGCTCCTTTCTCACTCAAAAAGTTATGACGCCCTGGAACTCAGAAGTTACAGTCAATGTGATGGAGTTGGCTGAGGGAGTAAGAGTAGCAGGGGCAGATCTTTGGGAGGTGAGTGGCCAAACTTTGGTCAGAAGTCACTGCCTGAGCCCATCCCTGAACTGATACCAGTGGAATGGGAGCCAAACAGGAGCTTTGTATGGAGGAGTGGTTGTGCTGCTGGGTGTGGTATCAGTGACAGCTTTACATGTTATAAAGCAAGGGTGTAAAACAGGCCCACATGACCTGGGGGTGCAACAAAATAGGGATCCACATGGTTAGATGTACTGGAGAAGGGGTTTTGACACACTTAAAAAAGGTGAACATGAAGGCTGGACCTGGAAGCAGAGGTAAAATAAATTTGGATATTTTGCTGCTTCAACTAAAGGAACTGATTAACCATAACAGGAAAGACAAGCTGTTGCTGAGTTTTCGATAAAGGTAATTCCACACAATCAGTGTTGGTGCATGAGCAAAGCTGTAGAGGTTTTGCTACCTTGGTGAAGATCATGCCAATGGAACTCAAGTTGCTGGCAGATGATTTACAGATTTACACCTTACAGATTTAAGGTGCAGGGAAGCAAGTACAGAGGGGATGCTAGGGGAAAGTTTTTCACTCAGAGGGTGGTGAGTGAATGGAATCGGCTGCCGTCGATGGTGGTCGAGGCGAACTCGCTGGGGTCTTTTAAAAGACTTCTGGATGAGTATATGGGATCCAATGGGATTGGGGGTTATAGATAGGTCTATGGCTGGGTAGGTTTTGATGTGTTCGGCACAACTTGTGGGCCGAAGGGCCTGTTTGTGCTGTAGTGTTCTATGTTCTATGTTCTATGATATTGGTGACTACACCCTTAAAGAAAAAGAACTGGAATTCTATTTAGGGAAGTTCAGAGCTTTGAAAGGAAAGTCTTTGTGGTTGAAATTAGAGTCACCTATGCTAAAAATGGACTAGCCAATAAATTCTATTATATTTTCTATTTAATGTATAATTCTTAAAATATACAGATCATAATGTTGGCTGTTAATTTATTTTAATTTGATTGCTAAGGTAAAAGTTATAAATTGTTGTCCTTTGGTTTGTTTGTTGGGTTCACTTGGTAAATTTGGTTCTTTTGCTTTATTGGTCATAGAATCAGGCAATTCCAACAGTGCCAAAAGAAGCCATTTGGCCCATCAAGCCTGCAGCAACAACAATCCCACCCAGGGATTATCCCCATAATCCCACGTATTTACACTGCTAAACTCCTGACCTTAAGAGGCAATTTAGCATAGCCAATCCATCTAACCTGCACATTTTTGGACTGTGGGAAGAAACTGGAGCATCCGGAGGAGAATGTGCAAACTCCAGACAGACAGTGACCTGAGGCTGGAATTGAACCTAGGTCCCTGGCACAGTGAGACAGCAATGCTAACCACTGTGCCACCATGCACTCCAGAAATAACATAAGAACATATTTTAATAATTAAATCATCCCTAGCTCTTCTATATCCATGAAAATACAAGCCTAATCCATACAACCTGTCCTCATAATATTTCAAGCTCATTATCCTGGTGAATTTGTATTGCAGCTCTTCCAAGGCAAGCGTTCTTAAAATGTTTACTTCATTTGTACAACTATCATATAACATCAAATGATCTGTATTCCATTGAGACGAGGGCTGAACTTCCATTACACTGTTCAATTATTTATTTAACCGCTTGCTATTTTTTATTGAGTTCAGTACATGGGTAGTGTATCTACCTACACTTCCAGTTTCAAGATTCTTGTCACTTACGAAGTCACAGAACTTTTCCTGTTTGCCTGAATATACATAACCCCTGTTTAAGGTTCCATGTGAAAGAGGGGATCTCAAACAATGTCAATCTAAATTATATTTGCCCATCCTGCAGTGAAAACTCTACAGCAAAAAAAAACAGATGGAAGGTGAACTTCAATTGGGATTAATTTGCATCATAGTAAGTAATTTTTAAATATGCTTTATTTTCTTTCTTTTTAAATAGATAATTAGAAACCTTGGCTGTAGTAAGTGAAGGATTCAGTTCAGCAGATGTGTGGGTCTTTCCAATAGACTGTTACTTCAGGCTTTGCTCCAGAATTTGAGTATGTAATCTGTACTAATGCTCATATTCTGCTCTGAGGAAGTGCTAAATTGTCAGAATTGACAAGCTTTAGATTAAACATTAATCTGAAGTTTTGCTTGCCTGTTCAGTTATACAAATCATTAATCAAACTACAGTCAGAATAAGCATGATCTATATTAGGATGGCTGTTAGAAACATGGAGACAAAGAATCATAGGTTCCCTATAATGTAAAAGCCATTTAACCCATCGAGTCTGCACCGACTCTCTGACAGATCGTGTTGCTCAGGCTCTCTCCCGATTATCCCTGTAATTTAGCATGGGACAATTTAGCATAGCCAATCCATCTAACCTGCACATCTTTGAAATTTGGCACAATAAGAAGTCTCATAACACCAGGTTAAAGGCCAACAGGCTAATTGGGAATCATGAGCATTCGGAGCACTGCTCCTTCATCTTTGAAGATAAGAGAGGAGACTAGATTTTCATGTTTGAACTGGATAACGGAATGGAAAGATTCTTGGCTTTATGTGTCAGCCTCAGAAAAAGATGGCTCTGGAGAGTCTTTTTCATATTCCTTGGCTGGTGTAGACTGGAATTGGGCCAGCCAAGCCTGGAAACAGTTCAGAGGCAAATGTGACCCAAATGTGGAGGTGGGCTTTTTATGACTTGGGCTTTATATAAAGAGCAGCTGTGAAGGGCAGCCACTTGGAGAAAAAGGAAGGGTAAGGTTTACAAGAGTGTGTGGGAGGAGATGTGAATATTGTCATGTGAGTAAAAGTTGTGAATATTGGCCAGCTGGTTATTCATGCTGCAGGGGATGTCCCACCATGGACCTTCCACAGGAAAATTTAGATTTTCTACTTCAGCTATGTTTGCAATGTAATAACTCCAGAGGCTAAAGTCCCATCACCAAGTTACTTTATTTATACCATATATCTGTACACAGCCAGCTCTCCAGTTGCTCCTGGCTGAATGCAGGCTGGGAGTCTGACACACCTGTTTTAAATAGGGAGCATGATTTAACCATCAATTAAGATTCATCAGACCGTTCACACTCTAGTGAGCCAACCTCGTTAGCCTGGTTGAAGTCATCACAGCATCATAGATTAATATCTCCAACATTAAATTGCAGCATTAATTAAACTAGCCTTGACATTTTGGAAAAGTAGTCTGGATAGTGAAAACTTTCAAATGTGTCATATCTGAATATATTACAAACTTTTAGTCAATACTTTTATATTTTAAAACTGAACAGAAATAGATTATTAAAAAGACTGCTGCAAATCATGTAATTTTCGGCATCTGAGCTCCAAATAGTCCTAGCAGATGCCTACTTTAAATATTGGCATTCAGGATATTCACACATCCTTTTGCTTAAGGATAGTTCAACAGAAAAGGATAAGAGCTGATCTCGATGACATGTCTCTATCTGTTTTGTCCAAGACAAAAAGGAACATCAAAACTTAACGTGTGTAAAGGTGGATGCGAATGGATTCTATTAATCTTTTGTTTCGTCATGATGGTTTTCTTCATCCAGATTAGACTGAGTGAATCTCTGTTAATCACCAGTCCCTTATTTGAAAAAAAACTTTGAATTTGTGAAGTCACATGGTGAGGGAGCCATTTTGGAGCCTGCTCTTAAAATCAGCAAGTAACTGTTGTGGACAACATTCTACCAGAAGCCATTGAATTAGCTATGAGCCATCAAACAGCTAAAATAATGAAAAGCAATATCTTGTAAGCATGAGAACCCAACAGACTGAAGGACTCCCACCCGTATGTTCCCGTTTTGGGTTTACCTGAGAACCAACTTCCTAGAACTTTGACTGTAAGAAACTTAACAGCCTGCTGAGAATCCCCCAGCTTCTAGGACTTCACTTCAACTTTAAATCATCATCATCATCGAAGAAACTACAGGCCTGCCATTAAAGACCCTGAGATAATTATAAGGTCTAACAATATATTACCTTCAATTGTTTCTAATATTTGTGTGTGTGAGGTTTTGAATGAGAATATATGTGTAATACAACACAGTTAATTCACAGAATGTGTACCGAATAAATAACCTGCTTTATTTTAGAATTCACAAAAGCTTGCTGATGAATTAGTTAATTTGGAAACCACAATCAGAGGGTAAGAACCCTCCCACTGCACAAACCCAATCCCACCAAAAACATCTGCCTGTGCACGACTGGAGATTAAGACTCGAACATGAGATTGCAGAATATTCCAGATGAGTAGCATAATTCACATGGAAGTGTGGATCACAGATTCTGCACTCAGGACCTGGAGATCTGGTGTAGGAGTTTAAAGGCTGGAGTGATATCCTGTATTCAGTGAGAAGAAGGAATCTTGTGGCTGTAACAAAAAGAGTGTGGCAGGCAAGGAAGCCAGAAAAATACCTCCCCCATCCCCCATCCCCCACCTAAATTAATTTTATCTCTCTCCACAGATTCAGCAAGATCTGCTGAGTATTTCTAATATTTTGGCTAGCATTTTTCGGCTGTTTGTGCCGATGGGATTCTTTGGTCCCGCTGCAGTGAATGGAGATTTGGCTGAGTGCCAAATTCTTCATCTGTAATGCAGCAGGATGTGAAAGGCTGAAAATTCCACTTATCTGTTCTAGCCCAATCTCTCTCTCTGATGGAGATGAAAAAAAACCCATTGGCATTATTTCAGGAAGAGCTTAAAGAGTTATTCTGGTGTGCCCACCAATATTTATACTTCAAAAAACATTGAACTAAACAGATTAGCCATTGATCTCATTGCTGATTATGATATTTCTTGAACAGATTGGCTGTTGCATTTCGCTATATTGCAAATAGGAGAAATGCCACCATATTAACTGTGACTGGTGTTAGACCATCCTGAAACAATGAAAGACACAATATAAATGCAAGTTCTTCCATTCAAACAATCGAAGATGAAACTATTCTCTTTATGAATTGGTTTCATATTGCAATACAGGCACACAACTCAAACGTTTACAAGAAGTATGAAATTCTACCAAGTGCAAAGAATAAATATCCTTAACAAAGGGACATTAATGCTTACAAGATTTCTTTTATAAATTTTCCACACTGTTTAGATCCATTGAAGTCAAAAGATTCCATGATTGCCCTATATTTCTGTGAGATTTCATTATCCTTCCTCTGATTACAACAGCCAAATGTACTAAACTGAGAGCAGAGTTGCAGAGGAGGATCTGGTTTAAAGGGATGTCTATAATCCAAACACTGGGAATGAGCTGACATGAGCTGCTTGTACACACAAGCAAATGAGGACTAAAGACCTGAGGAAGTGCCTATCCGAAGTTCACTTTTCAAAATCAAATGAGGAGATTTGGTGGAAAATATTGTCAAATATTGCTAGGCTGAATATTCATTCACCAGCATCATTGGAATGAGACAGTAAAAGATGTGTTTGTACAGCCAGGTTGTGAGAATTTTACATCTTGTGTATGGATAAAATGACTCCTATCCCTGGGATTTCACATTATAGGTCTTTGAAGACCGTGGTGAAATCTAATGATTGCCTGTCCATTTACCATAATGTTTGAAGCATCTGATTTGGAATTGCATAAGAGAAGGAGAGGCAAGGTTGGTAACAATACAGGTTATGCAGTTGAAGCAGGCTATTCCATACGTCATCTAGCTTTAAAAAACATTTGCTATCACAGGTATTCAAAATACGGGACTTTTTTTAAAAAAAAGCAAAGGCCCAAATTTTTAAATAAAGCCCAGATCCTGGATTCTACCATTGGAGACAATTAATAGGTGCAGAACAGAGGAAAATGCTGACTCGACACAGAACTTAACAGTAATCAATCATCTTCCCAAGGATTCTGCTTTGTTACCTGTTCAATAATAGCATTTTGTTTACTCTGTGTAATTTTGTACTGCTGTATCTGAAATAGTGCTGGATATGTCTTTTAATCATAATCTAGCATTAACGAACTGAAATGCATAGATGTGATAGAGGTCAAAGATCAACAAATATCTGTCATCCTTATCTGTCAGTCTATTTGACAGAATGGAGCATAATTATTGTTGAAACTTAATTTACTATTTGATTATTTTGGTATTAAGTTTGAATTCCACGGTGTTCTTTACATTGTTCAATTCATGTGATTGGACAACTCAACTTATATATGTAATCAAAGACGCATTTTTAAAAAAAGGTTGCTGCACTTCTTTCCAATGGCTAGTTGATATTACATTTCACAAGTGTGGAATAGTTTCCCAGGAATGTCAACATTTACTGAGAGTCACAGTTCCCACTCTGAAAAGTTTCAAAATTATTGTTGCATGTACAGAATTATATTTCCTTAAATTAGCTCTCACATTATAGAATCTTCATTATGGTCTATCCAACTGATCCACTCCATCCTTCTCCAACACATTTCACAACTTTTTATGCCCGCTTTTCTCAAGTTGGCTTTTTTGATCCATACCTCACCACCCCAAATCACACTTTTCCAAATTATTTTATTAAATCCTCTACTCATTCCTCCTCTGAACAATTCTTGATATTTGCAGAATGCATTCTTTCTATTCTGGCTGTAATTTCTTTACAGCAGACTATCATCTGACAAGATGCTCCTTAGGCACTGTTCCAGCTGTTGTCTACATATCTTGATCTCTGCTTTCTCACAAGTGTGACAAAGAGGTTCTTAGAATGATGGTGTAGGATGGTTAGATGGTCATTGAGTATCATGAAGAAGACACCAAAAATGCATTGGCCATATTCAAAGGCATAAGAGCTTGTTGAGGAAGATGATTGAAGAATAATCACAGAAACATGGAATCCCTATAGTGCAGTAGGAGGCCATTTGACTCAGCACCGACTCTCAAACAAGGCATTTTATGCAGGCCCATCCCTGTCTTATCTCCATAACCTCACTCATTTAATCCTTCTAACCTACAAATGTTTGGATACTAAGGGTCACTGTAACATGGCCAATCCTCTCACCCGCACATCTTGAGACTGACAGAGGAAACCGGAGCATCTGGAGCAAACCCATCCTGTGGAGAGTGTGCTAACTCCACATAGACAGTCACTCAAAACTGGAATTGAACCTAGATCCCTGGCATTGTCAGGCAGCAACTTTAACCACACTGCCAAAGCATGATGTTGGACAATTTGACATTGAAAATGGAAGGCTCCTACAATCAAGTGAAGAGAAAAGTGCAAGATTGTGAGACATGAAGAAATGGACAGAGGACTTACCTTGGGCTAGTCACTACTGCACTCTAGTATATATTGTATCTAGCTATCTAATGTTTAGCTATTAGGCCAATAATACACAAATTTATAAATACAATTTGCACATTTTAATGTAGTTTGAATGTACAAGTTTCAGCATGAAAATACAACCCAAAACATAAATGTAAACCATTTTTAAAAAAATACATTTTTTGCCTTTATGTAAGTAAAATAATGATGCTTTAAGCAAGGAAGTTGATGCAGACGCATATTTAAAAAATTCTACTTTAAAACTATGAACAGAATCTTTAGGAACAGAGAAACACATTGATATATTTAATTGATTGTGAAGAAACTTTTTGTTACATTAAAGATGCACATAAATTTAAGTTACTATTGTGCCTTTTACACCCAAAGGTCATCCCAAAGTACTTTAAAGCCTTTTTTTTGGAATTACAAGAACTTCAGCGATTTTGAGAAGCCAATCTAGAAGTGTGCCGTACCAGTGGTGGTGGTAAGTTATGCTTTGAATTCTGGCTCTAACTTCCCCATTGTGAGCAGATTGACGGAGAATTCATGACAGAGTAGTTAAAGTAAAAATTATTTTAATTTAATTAAATAAATCATACTGATAGGTATTGCAGAATCCAGTGCAGATTGAAAATCTGAAGTCACATTCCACTGGTGATGGGTATTAGCTACATTAAGATAGCTTTGCCTTCACTGAAGAAAATGGAGATTTTAAACTTACTGTTTGGTGTAAGTAGCCATTATTTTGGACCACCCTTATGGAAATCACTCATTTTTACTTGCATACCTTAAGACATTCTCAGGACATGAGCCAGTGGATATTAGTTACAGAAAGATAGCATTCCTTTTCACTACACAAAACAGATTTTCAACTAACTGCCTGGTGTGAGGCAACTATAATTTCGGACCACCCTTCTGGAAATCTCTCATTTTCACTTGTCAATCCTTATCATGTTTTATGTTTGGGCAGCAACAAGTCAAAAATTTATTTATCTGTGTTTTCAGCACAAAGCGATCTCAACCCTAGACAGAAATCTGATGGCTTTTTAAATTCCTAGGGATCCCTCCCTTCCCTTTTAGGGCCCTTGGAGCCCAGCTTGGCAAGTTATGCTTTGAATTCTACCTCCAACTTTCCGATTATGAGCAGGCTGATGAAAAATTCATGATAGAGCTGTTAATGTGAAAGTTTTTAATTTAATTAAGCAGATCAGACGCTCTAACAGTTACACTGAGGCCTTGCACCTCAATGTTTACCAACAACAAGTCAGATGTGTTTATTACACTCTTTTTTCAATTGGAATCCCGCTTGGTTGGCACTATGTCCACAAATATCGACTCCCTCCAGTAGCAGCTGTATATGATCTACAAGATGCACTGCAGCAATCCACCAAAGATCCTTAGACAACCACTTTCATCTAGGACACGGGCAGCAAATATATGAGAAAACCAACACCTGCAAATTCCCCTCCAAGCTACTCACTGTCCTGACTTGAAAATATATCACCATTTCTTCTCAGTCAATGGGTCAATGCTGGTCCAGCCAGCAATGCCCATGTCCCACTAATGAAAAAAGTTAGAATCTTGTATCTTTTGGGCATATTTATTTACCTTACAAATCTGGACACTTATACTGTGGGAAAAATGTGCTAAAGGTGGGAACCTCAATGACTGTGAAGCGTAGTTGTTCCTCTGCATCTCATTGGACTATCCCTCCCCTGCTACCTAAGCACAAAACCGTGACAAGGATTGGCAACTGAAAATGAGTGATTTTCATAAGGATGGTCTGAATTATGGTCATCTTACACGGGGCAGTTATTTGAAAATATGTTTTCTTTGCGTAGAACCCTGTCCACTGCCTACTGCTATGAGAACGCCTTAAAGTCCGCATTTTCGTTTCCAAGGATTCTTGGCTGAGCAGCCACACTCTATCCATGTCACTATTTTTACTTTGTAAATTTCCCATCCCCACAATCTTTTGAGATCCTTGCATTCCTTCATTTCTGGTCTCTCGCACATTGCTTTTGCTGTCATAACCTCCGTGGAATTCCCTCCCTCACTTAGCCTTCACAATGGTCCTTCAAACGCACATTATAATTTTTGCTAACTTTTCCAACTTCGGGATATGCTGTGAAAAGGATCCTAGGAAAGCTGCACAATTGGGATTTTTAAAAAAAAAAAATCATGAAATATATACATTGCTATCAAGGTATTCATTGCCCATCCCCAACTGGCCTCAAGGTAGTAGTGGTGATGAGCTATTTTCTTGAACTGCTGCAGTCCATGTAACGTGGATACACTCACAGTATCACTTGTTAGAGAAGTTCCAGAATTTTGACCTAGCGACAGAGAACAAATGATAGTTCCAGGTCAGGATAGTGAGCGGCTTGGAGTGGAACTTTCAGCTGGTGGTCTGCTGCCTTGTTCTTCTAGATAATAGTGGTCTTGAGATTGGAAGGTGCTATATCAGAAGCCTTGGTGAGTGCAGTGCATTTCTATGCCAGATTCCAGTTCTAATCTCTTTTCTTGAATGAAATATTAATTTTTTTTATAACTATACAAATACTGACCTTCGCAGACAAAGGGAGGCAGGATGTGAACTAATACTTGTTTAATATTTACAACAAAATAAAAATCTTACCAAAGCCTCAAATGTTTATAAACATAATTAAGAGAGCTTCCCATTTTGATTGTAGGCATTAACAGCTTCATACTTCCATCTCCCACAATAATGTTCAGAGAAGGTAACCCACCTGTGGGTACAGATGAACGTATTTCTTCAAGTATTTGGCAGTATATTTACAGATGTTGTTGCAAGGTATTACCTTCCCCCATCAGGGGAAGTTTTACACCAAAACAGGTTAATGGAATTAAAGATCAAATTACGTAACAGAAACAACCTCAGCACTAAACAGAGTGAGAAAATTAAGAGAATGAACATCACCAGGTAAGAAGTATGAGAGAAATTCAAGAGAAAAAATCTGACAAAACCAATGGTGCCTGACGATAGACATCCTAGTGTTCTACAAGAGATAGCGGACACATTGGCTATGATTTTCTCTTGATTCTGGAATAGACCCAGCAGATTGGAAGCTGATGTAACACTACTATTCAAAAAGAGGAAAAAGAAAACAGGAAATTACAGGCCAGTTAGCCAAGGAAATGCCAGAATTAAGAAAGTCTTAACAATGCAAACAGTCACTGTCTGATCAAAGGCAACATTGTTTTACAAATGATGTAAAACATCGAGTAGATAAAGGGAGACCAATAGATATACTATCTCCGGATATTTAAAATACATTCAGTAAAGGTGCCACACAAAAGATTAATAGGCAAAAGAATGGCTCATGGTTTTGGGAGTAATAACATGGATAATGGATTGGTTAATGGACAGGAAGCACTGTCATTATTGAAGTACTGCAAGGATCAATGTTGGGGCCTCAGCTATTTATAATCTATATTAATGATTCAGACGAAAAGGAAAATATGTCTAGATTTGCTTATGATACAAAGTAGGTGAAAATATAAGCTATGAGGAGATAGGAACTGTAAAGACAGGCAATGAGTGGACAATAAGATGGCAGATTGAGCAATGTGTAAGAAAGAATGTAGTTGTAAGAAGACAAAAGCAGAGTATTTTTTAAAAGTTGTGAAACTTATAAAACTTGATGTTCAGAGAGATTGAGATGCATTCCTTCAAAGGAACAAAGTTAGTGCACAAGTACAACACACAATTAGGAAGGTAAATTGCATGTTGTTGATGGAGGTCATTACTGTGGATAAAAAGTTAGTATCAAGCATCATCTCAATTACAGCACAACTTCCATACAGAGCAAGAGTCCTTCCATTTTCATCTCTTTCTTTTGTATTTTCATGCTTTTTTTTGTATTTCTTGCAGCAGACATTCTGAGGTCTATTAATTTATTAATAGTTCTAGTCAGAGAAATGTAGAATTTTGGATTCACAGGAAAATAGTAACAGTGAAAGGTCATTCAGCTCCTTGAGTATGTTCTGCCCTTCAACATGATCTGATTCCTAACTCCATTTAGCTGCTTTGGCTTCATATCATTCAATACCTTAACCAGTCATCTCTTAGTTTAAATACAATTAACTGAGGTATCATTTAGTGCATTTTTTGTGGGCGAGTGTTCCACATTTATATACTCCGTGAATTAGTGTTTCCTAATTTCTCTCCTGAATGACCTGGCTCTGATCTTATGGCATTTTCAGGGCCTTCCTGCTAGCGCAACCTTTCACTGCAAATTCTTTAGCGACGGGACAAGTCTTGCAGAATCACAGAATCAACAGAGTGTGGAAGGAAGCCATTTGGCCCATTGAGCCAGTACTGATTCACCAATAGAATATCTTTGCCAGGCCCTCTCCACTATCTCCATAACCCTACACAGTTCCTATCACTAACCTCTCTAACCTACATATCTGGGAAACTAAGGGGCAATTTATTATGGCTAAACCACCTAACCTGCACATTTTTGGACTGTGGGAGGAAATTGGTGTACCTGAAGGAAACCCTCACAGACATGGGAAGAATGTGAAAGCTCCTCACAGACACAGTCACCTAAGGCCAGAACTGAACCCGGGTCCCTGGCGATGTGAGGCAGCAGTGCTAACCACTGTGCCACCATGCTGCCCTGAGACTTTACCTGCAGAAAAAGTTTCTTGCTATCAAACCATTCAATTCAAAGTCAAAATCTTAAAGGCCTTAATCAAAATCACCCCTTAACATTTTACAGTTCCAAGAAATGAAAGCCTAGATTATACAATCTTTTTAATTTAACCACTGGAATCTTGATAACATTCTGGTGACTCAGACCATTCAAGACTAATACATCTTTTCAATGGTGCAGTGCCCAGATTGTCGACAGCAGTTCAGCTGCAATAACATTTCTCCTTTATATTCCAGTTTTCTAGATAAGTGTTCCATTAGCCTTTTGGATTATTAGGAGTTACGTCAAAATTAATTGCACTTAGCATTCAACTCATTAATTTCAGCTGGATTCTATAGTACTCTAACCATATGCCACCACATGCTTCCTGCCTTGGCTATCCCCACCACTTTAAACCACTCCTTCACAATAAAAAACATTAATCTTGTGACGATAAGAACTATTTTCTTTCCAGACAGGCATAATCACAATTTAATATTTATTTTTTGTCACAATAAATACATTAATTTGTGCATTCTCCGTTACAAAAAAAAAAATCATTCAACGCTTGTTTGGAAACAGTACAAAATGTTTGAAATTACATTTTTTGTAGCTTTCCAGTTAGCATTTTTATTTCCCATTGCTATCTCATGGAATGTTCTTCAAAGTAATCTCGACTGATGCCTCACACTGAAGAAAAACTAGGTCTACTGGAGGGGGCAATAGCTCAGCTTTCAACCCATCTGATGCCATCCTTATTGTGTTTTGTTTAAAAAGATCATAAAGCAGTGGTTTTTTCATCACTAAGAGTTAAAAAAAATTGCAAAAAAACTTTCCTTCTTCCAAATGTTAGAAATGAATGTAAATTTCATTTTCACATTTTAAGAATTACATACACACTCCTCCAAATTTAACATAGCTGCAGCAGGCTGTGATCTTTCACATATTGCCTCATCTTCTTCAGTTTCACGTTCTGATCTTTATTTCCTAGTCGGTAAATGGTGACAAAGTATTTGCAATCTAAATCAGGAGGAGACAGAAACAGATTCAAAAGTTGGAGAAAATCAGCCAAGTTCAGCAAAATGCATGCACAAATCTTCAGTAGTACAGAAAACAGAAACCAATAATCCCAAGCTACTCACAACAGCTCAATCACTCCCATTTGAGAAATAGGGCTCCAAGGCGAGGCTCACAAATAAAATAGAAACAAAATAACTTGGAATTTCAAAATAAGAAATTGGGCAGGACTTTTAGGCCTCTCTTGTCCCGAAACTGGAAGATCCCGCCCAAAGACAACAGGCTTTTTACGGTCTGCGCCGGCCCACTCTGATTCCCAGTAAAAGTCGCCCCTTTATATTTTGTTTTCAAATGTAAATGCTCAGAATTTCCCATGCTCACTAACTCAAACCTACAAATCAGGTGGATTGGACATGAACGCAGTCTGCTTTCTAACCATTTTCCCACTCTGAATGGGGAAAGCCATTCATGCAAAAACAAAACTCTTAAGTGTACTTCAGTAGTGCAGTCATACAATAAATAGGCTTACATTATCAAACTGCTGTACTTCTCCCCTGCAGTTTGTTATAAAAGGTTTCAATACATAAAATTGCCTCAGTAAAGTGTTTAAAATTTCACTTTTTGTTTTTTCACAATTATTTGAGCAACAGCCAAAAACTCCTGACAGGACAACTGAGTGGTACTGATGCATGTCAGGAAATTAAATGTAAACTATTGTTTGTGTGGAGTTTGCGCATTCTCCCCGTGTCTGCGAGGGTTTCCTCCGGGTGCTCCAGTTTCCTTCCTCAGTCTAGAGATATGTGGATTGGATAGATTGGGCATGCTAAATTACCCCTTCGTGTCAGGGAGACTGGCTAGGATACGTATGTGGGGATAGTGTCTGGGTGGGATTACGATCAGTGTGGAGTTGATGGCTAAATGGCCTCCTTTTGCACTGTAAGATTCTATGATTCTGCACTCTGTCTCTCTCTCTCTACACAGATGCTGCCACACCTTCCCAGTTTTTCCATTATTTTCTGCTTTTGTTTCACACCTTTCAGCCTCTGAGGTATTTTACTTTTATTTCTCGTATGTTATATTGGTCTGAAAGGGAGATTTTTTCTGGTTTACCTTTCCCCATTAGGATTCCTGCAATCACTGCTTTCCTACAAGCCGTTCTCCCATTTTCTTCAAAATCCCGGAGGGCTCGAAATTTGCTGAAATGAAATGCAGGCCACCAATCTCGTCTCAACTCCCATTGCTCTTTGATCCAATCAGGGTGACCTCTAAAGAGACAGAAAATAATACTGATTAAAGTATGTGATCAAAAAAAAAATTCAAATTGCTGCTTGTGGTGTTAACATGAGGCAGAAAGTTGTGGCTTCAAATCTCACTGGACTACTAGTTCATAAATCATAGAAACCCTACAGTGCAGAAAGAGGCCATTGGTCCACTGACCACAATACCACCCAGGCCCTACCTTTATATTCCTACATATTTACCCACTAACCCTTCTAACGTACGCATCTCAGGACGCTAAAGGGCAATTTTAGCATGGCCAATCAACCTAATCCGCACATCTTTGAACTGTGAGAAGAAAGCAGAGCACCTGGAGGAAACCCACATAAATACGGGGAAAATGTGCAGAACTCCACAGAGACTGTAACCCAAGCTGAGAATCGAATCCAAGTTCTTGGAGCTGTGAAGCAGCAGTGCTAACCATTGTGCTACCATGCCACCCGGGCAAGGGCAAGAGGAGTGAGAGTTGGAGAGAAGATTTGATATTTTAATCTTTATTTTTGTACACTGTGCCTGAGCTCCACGGCAGATCATCCATCCAATCCACCTCAGCACCCTCCAGCCTCTTCACGCCTTCTCTGGTCACCCATTCCAGCTGCTATTCTAACCCACAACCCCGAGGCTGAAAATTTAATGTCTGCCAAACCATTTTTAAATGTTGGGTTCACGTAACCAGGAATCTCCAATCTATGTTCACTGACTTGAAAGTAGACATCTGGGTTTAAATCATCAGATAGCATCAGAGAAAATGCCTTCAGATTAAACCATTAAAAAATAGAACTTTAATTAGCACAAAAATGTATACTTCAGTAATACAAGTAATTTGAGGAAGAAACTGAGAATCAGCAACACAAACTGAATAATCCTTCAAATCAATATGCTATCCTCAATTCTTGGATACAATACATATGCTATTATTCTTCTGATTCGATTTCTGCTTTAATCCCATGTTTGCTTTCTGGCCCTCTGCAGCTTTTGGAAAGCATTGTTGGGGGTCCAAAGTGAAGGTTGCTCCTTTGTCACTAGAATCATTATAGAATCCCTATAGTGCAGGAGGAAGCTATTCGGTCCATCAAGTCTGCACCAATCCCACCCAGGCCCGATTCCTGTAACCCCATACATTTCTAATTCCCAACATTAGGGTCAATTTGGCATGGCCAATCAACCTAACCCGCACATCTTTCAAGTATAGGAGGAAACCCACGCACACATGGGGACAGCATACAAATTCCACACAGACTAACAGTCACCCAAGGCTGGAATTGAACCTGGTGCTGTTACCTGGAAAGGATTTTTAACCAACAGTCAAATGATGCAACGAGGATTTTATGGGATTAATTGGCAAAATGCTGCGCAAACAGCATCGCAATCAGAAACGGTGATCTGTAATGTGACTGAACACATGACTGTCAAGTATAGGTAAATGCCTGCAAAGGAAGTAAAATAGTTGGTGCTTTACCAAGTGTACATACTCAGATATAGCTTTCTTCATCTGTTTCATTAACAGTTTCCATGTGTGATCATGTTCTTTCCAGGTAGGGAAATCCAGAAGACACAGGAGGACACACAGAGCTTCCTTTTGATGTTTCTTCTTTCCTGCGAAAAAAAAGGACCAAGACTACATAGATCAGGCAACCCGTTTTAACACTGATAGACTTCCTTCCTGTGGGCAGCATGATGGCACTGTGGGCAGCACTGCTACCTCACAGCACCAGGCATCCAGGTTCAATTCAAGGTTTGGGTCACTATCTATATGGAGCTTGCACTTTCTCCCTGCGTCTGCTGGGTTTCATCGAGGTGTTCAATTTTCCTCCCAGTCTGAAAGACGGCCATGCTAAATTCGCCCTGTGTACAGGTGCTGAAGTGTGGTGAGTATGGGATTTTCACAGTAACTTCATTACAGTGCTAATATAAGCCTACTTGTGACTAATAAAATAAACTTTAACTTTACTTCCAACCAACTGGATTCACTGTTCACAAGTGTTGCTTTGGTCAGTAGATAGCGCTCATGTCAGAGTCTAATTCCTATCTAGAAACAATTCTTGACACAAACAATATTTTCACTAAAAGTACTAACCTGATTGCAGCAGGAGCGAATTAAATTCCAACATCAGTTCGTGGGAAGGCACCAACTCATACAATACCTAGAGATTCAACAGAAACATTTCAGCAAACAGTGCAATGTCCAAACAGTGTGATGGGGTGCACATTCAAATCTCCCAAAATGTGACACAATGTATTGTGAGAAGGTGGTGGTGGCGGTGGTGGGGGCGTAACAAATGTCCCTTTCTATTAATTATTGCATAATAAGTTGATAGTTGGTTGCACAACAAGTCGCTTGTACTCATAGATGAAGGGGGCGATGTTACCAGCCGTTCACGTCCTGCTGCAAGAAGGACGGAGAATTTGGTGCTCGGCCAAATCTCTGTTCACTGCAGCCAGACCGGAAAATCCCCCCCACCCCATTCTTCCCTCCGCCCCCCCACTCGCCCCCCCCCCCTCCTCCTCCTCCTCTCACCAACCCCCTCCCACCCCTGCCATTGGCCAGGAAGATCTTGAATTTTTATAGAAAATAAAACAGAAAATTGTTCCCCTTGTTATGGAAGAAAGTTGAGGATTTTTAGTTACACGAAATACAAACCCATGGAAAATAATTCAAGCTTGCAGATAACTGAGAGTTGCAGTATCGATAGGTACACCTTACACTTCTGCCCAGAATGATATGGATGATGATTAGTGGAAATATAATCAGGATCATTGGCTCTGTATTCCTCATGTCATTAGCTCTATCCTTGGCTGATTCATGAAAAGAAATGGCAAAGCTAATCTCTGGGTATACAAGCAGTCCACAGGTTTCTACTAGAACCCCTGGAATTAAGCTAAATTTTCCACACAGCCCCACAGGTTCAGAAGGAAGCAATCTCTCATCCTTGGAGATCATAAGATACTGTCGGATTTAAATCATTATAAAAGCAGATCTGGATTGCATTTGGACAGAGGATCAGGACTCAGGACCTATACTCAACCAACCACTGTGCAAGTGTTTTACGCCAAATCATGGTGATATTGGTCAGAACGTTTTTCCCAAATGTTACTGGGCAAAATGTGGTATTGCCTGTAACTGAGCAAGTTTAAATTGTGCAATGGTGACTTTTGCCTTAGAGTTTTAAATCTTGACGTCTTTTACTGTGGGATTGTGGCTGATTAATGAAGCGATTGTGAATGATCTGAAGAAATTTGTCTTGTTGGGTCGTTCTCCGAGAGCAAAAGGAGACACCCAAACTTCCTAGGGACTCCCCTGCTCTTGACTACCCACTCCCACGGTTTTCCCTGACCCTCACGGGATTCTTCACATTCCGACCCCACCAGCCTAACTTTCATCCCGGACCCAGTTGGACCCTTGTGATCCCCTGTGACGCCAGAGTACCTTCAAGTTTTATTTTTAAATCATGCTCTCTGCAGTTGTAAGCAGGCCTTTTGGGTTTCAGTGTTGCCAGACTGGCTGCCAGAGGTCATTTTATTGCTACTTAAATGAGATTTTTTTATTTTTACTCTAGAATCTTTTATGACTCTGCATTGTTAGGCGGAAAGTCATGTGTTTTGGACAGCTTCGTTTTTCTACTAAGTGAATTTAAGATTTCATTTTCCTTTTGGCTGGCAACAATTTAGTTTAGAAGGGACATCAAGTTGAAAATAAGTATTTTTCTCTCTCTCCTGGTTTTTGGAAATTCTGCTGGTTAGCTGAAAGTAAGGCTTCTTGCCTTCCTCTGCTGTTGGTGGTTTGAGTATCTCCCTGTGAAGCTTTCTGACTTCACACTTTCTGGGTGTATGCAGAGAGCTGCTAGCAGTTACAAGGCTGAGAAGGCAAGGTTTCAATTCTCCAACCAAAGTACCCAGTTCCACTATCTCATGAGCATTAGTCTTTGTATTAAACCTCTGAAAAGGATTTTTGTCTGTGGAAAAACTGTAGTTTGATTGAAACATTTGTGAAGGGTTATACATTATCTTGTTTGTTTTGTCTTTGTTTGTAATTGATAAAAGTTATTTTGCTAATTTTCTTTCCCTATATGTTAACTATATTCATAAATAAACTTTGTTTGATAAAAGCTTCCCAATGGGTCATTTGAATCATATCTGAAGTTATGCTTATCTTAGCCAAGTTCAAGGTGCAAAACTTAAGATCCAAGTGGGCTTTATAAAACACTTCCGTTTCTGATTTGAATTATAACACCCTGCCCCCAACAACATAATCCCTGAGTGGCTTCAACCCTACCCTTCCATGGCCTGGCCTGGTTAGATCCCATTCAAACTACCTCCAGTCACCCCAACATCCAATCACCTCACTCCCCTAAATCCCATCCACTTGCCTTAGATGCTTACCTTCTCCCTGGCCTGTCACTTTCTTTCAGATTTTTAATCTGCTTTACTGCAGCTGAAAAAAAGGGACCATGGCTTCCTTCACTCCGACTCTCACAGTTTAACGCTGGGCTTTGGAGACAGCTAAGTTGCCTGGATATTGCCTGACCTGAGTCAGAGGGTCAGGCAAAAAAGGCACAGGAGAATTTGACACAGGTAAGAGGGATGAAGTGGTTAACCAGCACGGGCTGCCAATCCAATGAAATTTCAGTCTAATGAGTTCAAGTCTCATTCCAGGATTTGAGCACAAAAGAAAATGTAGGCTGGTGCTCCTACACAATACCAAGGAAATGCTGCACTGTCAGAGATGTTCTCTCATATGGCCATAGAAGATAGATCCTATGGCACTATTTCAAAGCACTGGACAGTTATAGAATGCGTAACATCCGTACAGTGCAGAAGGAAGCTATCAAGTCTGCACTGATCCGCCAAAACAAGAGTATCTTATCCAGGCTTAGCCCCCACCCTATCCCGGTTACCCCTGGCATCCTCAAAGCCCAACACTGTCAGCGCAGAGACGTAATGAAATACATGCCATATGCTCAGTTGTCTCCCCATGCAGGATAGGGACAAGAGCAATTGGAGGAGGAATGACAGTTCTATGCAGCTGCAACAACAGCTTTCAATGTACCAGACATTCACTGCCCCATCACAGAGAGTGATTTCCCCATGACATGGGAACTGGCCAAATAACAGAGTGAAAACGAGTCTGCCGTTAGATACCGTGCATGACCAAGTCCAAGAACAGGAACATAACACAGAATTGCCGCACGCCCAGCTTTGTATGGGCAAATGTGGGTTTCGTGCCAAAAGAGAAATAAAGGAATACAGGTTATAAACCAGAAGAGAAAGTGCTGGAAAATGTCAGCAAGTCTGGCAGCATCTGTAAGGAAAAAAGAGCTGACATTTCGAATCCAGATGACCCTTTGTTAAAGCTAGTTTGACATAGGGTCACCTGGACTCGAAACATCACTCTTTTCTTCCATAAGCCACCAGACCTGCTGAGATATTCCAGCATTTTCTCTTCTGGTTTCAGATTCCGGCAACCCTAGAATTTTGTTTTTATACAGGCTATAAATCAGCAGGTGAAGCAGATCGGAATTTTTTCTGAATGTTCTTACCCTCAGCACTTTCCTGAGTTTTTGAGGCGAGGCATCATGTCTCTTCAGAAATTCATACAAATACACGTGAGCATTTGGGTTTGGTGGAAATCTGCTATTGTAAGCGTAATTATTTAAAACCTTCAGGGCTTCTTCAAAACCATCATAGAAATCGAGTAGCTGAAATCCAAAGACAAGACAAAGTTACCAACATCTACAATAAAGGGACACAGCACCTGCAGATCTTTAATGATTATCTGCTCATGCACATCCGTGACAGTTTTTTGAAGTTTTTCTGCTTCTTCCATTGACTTGAAACTATTACAACACCAGGGGAGGCAGAAGCCTGTGCAGCAGCAGCTGTCAGGACATCTGGTACCGCAATGAAATTTAGACAAGGAAACTCTCAAAGATAGAGGATGGAATTTTCTCGTAATCGTAGCGGATGGAGGCAGGCCATGCAAAGGTCTGCTGACCTCAGGAGGTATTTTCTGGCCTTGAGGCAAGAGTGGCTGGAAATTCCCGTCCAGAATATCGAGATCAAGGACACGATCCAAGAGATAGCAGCTAAGTTTCCAAAACAAGAGCACTTTCCTACATCTAAGGGATTGTAAAATGGATAGAACTAAAATATGCTTTCCCCGGTCAGTGGAAATACCTTGCATTACTCCTGATAGTAAAAAATCATCAACTTCAGCTCAGAATGCTGATCAAGTCCTACACGTGATAGAGCATAGAACATAGAACATTACAGCGCAGAACAGGCCCTTCGGCCTTCGATGTTGCACCGACCAATTAGGAAAAAGCAACGACCCTCTAACCTAAACCATTCCCTTTTCGTCCATAAACTCATCTACTAACCTCTTAAACGCCACCAAACTTGGCGCATCTACAACTGACGCAGGCAGGGCATTCCATACTCTTACCACCCTCTGGGTAAAGAGCCTACCTCTGACATCCCAATGATCAGCCCAATGAATTCACAAGTGCGTATGCTTGCAATCTCAAAATCTTGACCTTTCACAAGTCCTACAGCCAGGCTGTGACCCAGGTAAAGTGAAGAATATCAACTGGTGCAAGTCCCAAATGGCCTCAAACCATGGTCCACAGAAATCTCCAGCATTGAGCATAGCTCAGTCGCAAGGATGCTCTGGAGTACAGCAGGGAAGGTATATAATGGTAGATTCATTTAATTGATCAAGGGGAGGTTTAAAACAAGATCTCATATTGAATGCTTCTTCTTATTGCTGCATAGTATAAGTTAGCTGCATTTAAAAAATAAAGATCCCAACAGCTTTTCTCCCTTCACTCTACAAACCAGGTTCCCAACCAAATCGCATTTCCAATATCCACTGCTGCAGGCGCCACAACCTTGCCAAACTAATCAACTACACACTGGGGACAGTCAGCGTGATTTGGATCCCGGACATTTAACCTGATGTAGTATGACTTTAAAGAACTGTTACGAAGTGGGTCGAAAGCTCTCTGTTGGATGCAAGATTCCAGTCTCAATAACTGGATGCGAGCCTGTCAAGTAACTATTCATTTTGCTCAAGGAGAAGTCAGATCGGTTAAGCAGACTCATTCCCAACAACCTGAGTTTTCCTCGGGAAATACCAAGCTTGTTATCTCTAACAGAGCAGAAAGAACACAGAATGAAAACGTTTAAATTCACCAAACTTTCAAATTACTCATAAGGACTTGCAAGCAGGTCTGAAAGCACCATCTAGTGGACAAGTATGTGCAAAATCAATGTTGAAAAAACTCAACATTCTCCACCAGTCAAGATCACAGACAAATTAAAATGGGAAGAAAGATCATTAGTTAAATTAATATCCTCACTTCAGTCAGTATTCAGTATGTTTCTCCCCTTTGCAGATTATCAGATTTCTGAGACCACGATTTGTAAGACTTTCAGCTTGGTTTCCTGATTCCCACCTCCCCCAGTGTCCAGCACTGGCAGCATGTTTTCCAACCACTCACCTGAGCTGGGATTTTCCAGTCTGGCCCATGACAGGAATTGGTGCAGGCAGGACCGGAAAATTTGGGGAGCTGCCAAAAATCCATTGACTTTGAGTGGGAGTTTCCTGTGTCACTGTCGAACTCGAGAAAATGCTTGCATTTACATGTTGCCTCTGGGTACCACAGCGCAACCTAAAGTATTATTTTTGATGGATGGTGATTTCTGTAACGTGGGCAAACGTGGCCAATTCACACGGTAAAGTCTCACATTCAATGTCGAGATAGGTTATCAGGTAATTTGGTGGCCCTGACTGAAGGGTGAATATTGATCACCAGAGAAACTCTCCAGCCGTTTTTGGAATTACGCCATGGAATGCTTTTGTCCATCAAAAGTAGATTCAGGCTTTTGTAAAACGTTCTATACAAAAAGAAGCCACCTTCTGACAGCAGTCATCTGATGTTCCACTAAGTGACATCCTGTGCTTTCAGTTACCTTTCACTTTTTGAGCCCCTGAGAGATTAATGCCCTATCACTGACTATTGCTCACGATCAAACCCACACTGTTTCAATTATCATACTTAGTTGAGGTAGAAAATAACATTGGGATGGCATTAAACACCCAGTAAAAGGGTCTAAAACAAGTGAAAGCGTGGAAATTTGATAACGTTTTGTATTAAGCACAAGTATTGCAACTTACATTGACGTAACTGAGTATAAAGGGATCCCACACACCAGGATTTTCTATAGCATCATGCAGACCAATAGAGGCTTGACGGAAGTAGTTGTGCATGTCTTGTGTTGTGCCCAAGTCAACTGCATCATCAGCTTGTTCTAAGATAGAAAATATTACTTTTTATAAATAAGATGAACTTTGCATTTGCGTGTAACTTTAAACAGAGTGTCCGAAGCAGTACTCCAGGAGACCGTCAGACAAAACCAGGACTGGGTCAAAGAAATGAGATCCTTTCAAAGATGCACCAAAGGATAGATGTAAGTAGGAAAGAGGAAAGGATCAAAGAGGAATCTTTGGAGAATTGCAGAGATAGAAAGTGCAAGGATAGGAAAAGCCATTAAGCAATTTTCTGGCTCCAATTAGACAGGCAAGGCAAGTCTTGTTGAGTCAAGGAGGATAGCATGGCGAGGTTTAAAGACAACAGCCAGCTAAAGGAGGGCATAGTGGTTAGCACTGCTGCATCACAGCTCCAGGAACTTGGGTTCGATTCCCGGCTTGAGGCACTGTCTATTTGGCGCCTGCACAATCTCTAACATCTGCGTGGGTTTCTTCCAGATGGTCTGATTTCCTCCCACAATCTAAAGATGTGCGGGTTAGATGCATTGGTCATGCTAAATTGCCCCCTAGTGTCCCGGGATGCGTAGGTTTGAGGGATTGTTGTCAGTGCAGACTCGATAGGCAAAATGGCCTCCTTCTGCACTGTAGGAATCTATAGTTCCATAATCTGTGAAGGAAGAATGCAACATCAAGGTCACAGTCAATGTTATTTATGACTGGAATTAATGTTGTTTCAGTGTTGTGGTGAAGACAGAAACCTGACTGGTGAGGTTTAAAATCTTGCTGTTGTCTAAAAATGAAAACTAATCTTTAGCAAAAGTGCCCAAGAATAGTAAAATCTTAATTTCACAAATGGTTAAAGAAGCAGTAGGAAAGAAGACAAGTACATTGAGAAAAGAGGGAAGTTAAACCACGATATGGATTGGGAGGCCTGTTTAAAATCTCAAAACTGAACCTAACCTATCTCAAACCTCAATATTACATCAACCACAGAACTATAAAATCCTCCAATGTAGGAGGTGGCCATTCGGCCCATTGAGTCAGCACTGACTCTCCAAAAGAGCATTTTCCACAGGCTCCACCCACCCTATACTCGTAAACCTTCCCCCATATTTACCAAGTGCTAACCATCTAATCTTTGGACTGTGGAAGGAAACCCAAGCTGACATGGGGAGAAGATGCAGATTCTGTACAGACAGCTGGGTTTCACAGATCTCAGGAAAAATGATAGCTAAAGGGGTGATGGGGACTGCTGGGTGAAGCTGGCAAGTGCCCACCTAGCACCTCAAAGAACAGTACAGCACAGGAACAGCCCTTCGGCCCTCCAAGCCGACGCCAATCACACTGTCCTATTTGGACCAATCACCTATATCCTTCTGTTCCCCATCTGTTCAGCTCATCGTCTATGTCAGACTCCTATTTGTTGACTACACCTCAGCCTTCAACACCGTTATTCCCACGAAACTCTTCTCCAGGCTCCGTGGCCTGTGCCTCGGTACCTCCATCTGTAACTAGATCCTGAACTTTCTAACTCACAGACCACAATCAGTATGGGTAGACAACAACACCTCTTCCACGATCATCCTCAACACCAGTGCCCCACGAGGCTGCGTCCTCAGCCCCCTACTATACGCCTTATACACCTATGATTGTAAGGCCAAATTCCCCTCCAATTCAATTTTCAAGTTTGTGACGACATCAACATAGTGGGTCAGATCTCAAACAATGACGGGACAGAGTAGAGGAATGAGATAGACAATCTGATGAACTGGTGCGACAGCAATAATCTCTCCCTCAACGTTAACAAAATGAAGGAGATTGTCATTGACTTCAGGAAGCGTAAAGGAGAACATGCCCCTGTCTAACCAATATGGATGAAGTAGAAAGGAGTGAAAGTTTCAGGTTTTTAGGTGTTCAGATTACCAACAGCCTGTCCTGGTTCCTTATGCCGACATTATTGTTAAGAAAGCCTACCAACGCCTCTACTTTGTCAGAAGACAAAGGAAATTTGGCATGTCAGCTACGACTCTCAACAATTTTTACAGATGCACCACAGAAAGCATTCTTTCGGTTGTATCACAGCTTGGTATGGCTCCTGTTTTACCCAAGACCACAAGGAATTACAAAAGATTGTGAATGTAGCCCAATCCATTATGCAAACCAACCTCCCATCCAGTAACTCTGTCTGCATTTCCCACTGCTTCGGCAAAGCAGCTAGCGTAATTAAGGACCCCTCACACCTCGGACATCCTCTCTTCCACCTTCCTTCCATACAGAAGTCTGAGGTCACATACCAACTGACTCAAGAACAGCTTCTTCCCTGCTGCTGTCAAACTTTTGAATGGACTTACCTTGCATTAAGTTGATCTTTCTCTACACACTAGCTATAACTGTAACACTACATTCTGCACTCTCTTGTTTCTTTCTCTATGAATGGTATGCTTCGTCTGTATATCGCGCAAGAAACAATACTTTTCACTATGTGTTAATACATGTAACAATAATAAATCAAATCAAATCATGTGTCTATTAAGATAAGTCTTAAGTGTCACTACCTCACTTGGCAGTGCATTCCAGGCCCCACTACCCTACATGTAAAAAAAAAACTTCCTTTGCATATCTTCACTGAACCTTTCCCCCCTTATCTTGAACTTCTGCCACTTAATAATTTCATTTCTGCCCTGGAAAAAAGTTTCCAACTGTTCACTCTATCTATACCCCTCATCATTTTATAAATTTCTATCAGGTCGCCCCTCAGTCTGTGTCTTTCCAGGCAGAACAATCCCAGTTTATTCAATCTCTTCTCATAGCCAACGCCCCCCATACCTGGCAACCTTCTGGTAAACCTTTTCTGTATTTTCTCCAAAGCCTCCCCATCCTTCTGGTTGTGTGGTGAAATAGGTGAAAAGTAGCAGTAGTACTCCTTCAGCACCTAACCACTTACACCCCCGCCCTCCCACAAACCCCACTCTCATTCCCAACCAAACTACCAGCAGACCACTCCTACAGCTAGCCTCGCGTCTCCAACCCTTGCAAGATTTCCCAAGACTGGACGGCTCCCTCCTCCCGGGTCAATTCTGGGTCTTCCTGATCTCACCCTTAGTCCAGTTTCCCAGGCTGTAGCCCGAGCCAAAGGCAAGCAAACAAAACCGAGAGCTAATCTCTCATTCTAATAAGCTGCGACAGAGACAATAAAATTCTCACCGGGACCAGCCATTAAATTCAGAAGTTCCTGAGGGATCCTGAATGCAAAACTGCCTTTCCCCCATTCCCACATTTTAAAAACATCAGTCTAAATGTACTTCAGTGGATAGAGACATGTTATTGCATTAGACCAGTAGGGGAATTGAACCCATGACCTTGCCATTATCAGCACCACACTCTACCCATCTGAGCTAACTGGCCAACTTACTGGAGACAGACACTTACTGGATTTGGAAAATCAAATTAGCATGTTTCTTCTTACCTTATTAAATACAAGCAAGACACAGAGTGGCAATTTGTGTTTGTGGCACCATAACCATCACTTACCTTTCTCGTAAAGGGCACCATTCTTTTTAGCCCATGTGTAATAGTCAAGCAATGCCCTATAGCCTTGAATGAGTTTAAGTTCTTTATGCTGAGCTGCTGATTTTTCTCCATATCTCCACGTTTCAGCTATAGTCAGTTCTCTGTAAGCCTCATCCATCTTTCCATTGCATAGCAGGTGAATAGCATGCTCCAAGCACACCTTGAGGAGAGAGAACAAGAGAGATTATATCTTCCCTGTTGCATTTAGTGGTTTAGAAATGTGTACAAGCACATTGGACAGCTCATTAGTACATACATATTGTGCAACAAGGTGCAGAGCTATTAAAAACAAGATATTTTCAGATTTAAACTCTGACAAAGTAATTGTTCTTGACCATGCAATAGAGCCACAACAACTGAACACAAGAGTTCATAATTTCTGTTGTATCTTTGTAGAATTTATGTTCAGTAAAGAATCCATTTTATCAATGATAATAATATTACAAATAATGATGACTCACAGGACTAGTCCATAACACCTGCAAGTTTGGAAACACAACAGGTAAACCATAAAACACTATAATCTAGTTGGGTGGTTATCAGCAAATCTGCTTCAGTTTACTACATGAGGGGTGAATTTTAGATTGTGTTTACATTTTTAAGAAAATAAAAATCATCTTGTGGAGAAAGAAAGTGTATGAACTAAACAACCTTACCCAGCATTTGACAGCAACAGGATCTTAGCATTCAGAATCTGTGAATGGATCACTGTAGCAGACAGCCTGGAACTGTGGTTAACACTGCTGCCTCACAGCACCACGGACCTGGGTTCAATTCTCGGCTTGGGTAATTGTCTGTGTGGAGTCTGCACGGCGTTGGCATGGGTTTACTCTCACAGTCCGAAAGACATGCTGATTAGGTGCATTCATCATGCCAAATTCTCCCTCAGTGCACCTGAACAGGCACCAGAGTGTGGCAACTAGGGGATTTTCACAGTAGCTTCATTGCAATGTTAATGTAAGCCTAATTATGACACTAATAAAAAAGTTAACTGCACTTTTTGAAAGTGCTTCAATGGCTGGAAGGTGCTTTGTAAGTATCAGTTACTATGAAGGTGCTATCCAAATCCAAGATTTTTGTTTTAAACTTACCTTCAGGTAATGTTTCACTCCAATACTCTTCATTTTCCCAACAAAGGAACTGATCTCCTCATTGCAGCTGTTGGGATGATACTGGAGTATTGCAGTTCCCACTCTCCAGATCACCTGATGGAAAAAAACCACCAGAGCTTTTTCACAAAAAGCTTAAGTGACTTCACAAAAATAAAACACAGCCAAAAAGAGAGTTTTGTTGGTCCTTTACACATTTCTTCACCGAGAAGCCTTCATTACAAATTGTTTTACTAAACAAAAAAAATCCTTTCCTAAAATATTTATCAGTGAAAGGATACAGGTATAATAGAGCAAGGATCTGAAATTATAAAGGAATCACTTCGGGAGTACACACTATTAACACCTGTTCACTTGTTATTTAAGTCACTGTAGTTAGCACTGCTGCCTCACAGCGCCAGGGACCTAGGTCTGATTCCTGGCATGGGATTCTGTCTGTGTGGAGCTTGCACACTGTACCTATGTCTACTTGGGTTTCTTTGGATGTTCTGGTTTCCTCCCACAGTTTGAAAGACATGCTGGTTAAGTGCACTGGCCATGACAAATACTCCTTCAGGTGTACCTGAACAGGTGCCGAAGTGTGGCGACTTTTTCACAGTAACTTCATTGCAGTGTTAATGTAAGCCTACTTGTGACACTAATAAATAATTGTGAATCATTTTGGTGCTGTATTAGTTACCATGTAACATGCACTATTATTTAGCAGCTATAGGTATTCAATCAAGTACACTTTCACGTGAATAGTACTAACTTTACAAGCAGATGTATTTTTGAAAACAAGATCATTGTTATATAAAATGTACACAACACAGGAAAGGCTAATTAAGTCTCGAGACCAAAATTCTGGTACTAGATGACCTACTATCTCGATAATTCAAATCTAGTTGTTGTGCACAGGAATAAGTGTCCCACAGTATTGTTCTCGTAGGGTCTGAGAATCACTGCCTTGTAACAAGAACTACCAAACCCATCCTCCTTCAACTTCTCCTCTGCCAAATCCCTCTCAGAGCCACACAGAGAGGCAAACTGAGTGCACGAAGGGGACTCTCCTCCAAAGAACTTGCGAAAAGAAAGAGCAGACTGTACAGAGGGAAGAAACAGAAAGAAATAACATGGCAGATCTGTTTGAGTGTTAGCTTTACTCCAGCAGTAGCAGCATCAGCATGGAACAGTGCTTTCCATTTGGACCAGCAACAGTCATGAATGGACCAACATTTAGAATTTACAGCGAATGTGGGCATTAGGGGTATAGCAAGGCCCTGATTATGTTAGTGGAGCACTAAATCCAGAGAATGCATAAATACCATCATATCAATTCAAGAATTTGAATTCTTTAAAAATATACCGGAAGTAAAAGCTGATCAGTAAAAATGACTACAAAGTTGTCAGTTTGACACTAACAGCCCAAACGTCACATCATTGGTGAGAACTGTTCTCACTTTGCCTGGCCTATAATGGCTTCACAGCCATACCAATGTGGCTGAAACTTAACTATCAACTGCGTCAAGACATTCAGTAATCAAGAATGCTCAGCACCACCAAAAGCAGGAGAATGGGATTGAGAAACGTATCAGCCAGGATGGCAAGGGAGAACAGTCTCAACTGACTGAATTCTGCTCCTAAATCTTATGGTCTTATTCAGACCCACGCTCGAGACACCCATACATTCAGACGGTGAAGTTTGTGTGATTACTATGACATTCCAGCATGTATTTTACCTGACTGGCGGATTCCTGTTTTCTGGTCGTGTTGTCTTCCAATATCTGGAAGTAGTTTGTCATCAGTTCCGCAGCAGTCTGCCATTGGTGATGAAACATGGCTTTCTCAATGGCTCGCAGGCAGGTTTGGACCGTTTTTCGGTAGCCAGTTTCTCTACTCTTTTTAACACCTGGACATCACAAGCATAGATTTAAAAATTTGCACCCACTTTGTAAACAAACATACACAGAACTGGTCAACAGACCAACAGCCACACAATCTTACTGCTGAAACCAACAGCTATTCCCCCCAAAAAATAATTTAGCTTACTGCAGGAAAGGTGGTTAATTATTGCACAATAACAGTTTAGGGTTTCGTCAGATATTTCTTTGCCTGGGTTCCAAACACTCCCGTTTACTTTCTACAAATTTCAGGCAATATAGCAGAGCCCACAGCCTCTGTTGCTGCAGTTGTCACCCAAGCTCTCTACAGCAGCACAATAACTACATTATAGTAACTGATCTGAGTTATAAGCAACACAATTAAATCTCATCAGAAAGTCATAACTCGCAGATCTCATTTGTTTACAAAACTTTTAATCCCTATCTTGTTGGGAGCATAACTATAACCTCAGTGCCAGGAAGGTAGTTTCAATTTCCAGCTGGAGTCATTGTCTCCACAGAATGTGCACGTTCTCCCAGTGTCTGCATGGGTTTCTCCCAGAGTCTGAAAGATACGCTCGTTAGGTCATGCTAAATTCTTCCTCAGTGAACCCCAACAGGCATCAGAGTGTGGCGATGAGGGGATTTTCACAGTAACTTCATTGCGATATTAATGTAAGCCTACTTGTGACAATAATAAATAAATTTAAAATTCTTAAAAAGCATCCTTTACACTTACTTACGTTGCTGAAATGGCTTTTAGAGCTTCAGCTAGATGCTAGATATGATAAAGTGTTACCAAGCTACCTTAAACCAAGTACATGTATTGTCTTTAATACAAGCGGTATTAAATGATTTCTAATTGGATTGTAATTAAACATATTTGTAATGTTAAGAATGTCATCTTCCTCCAAGTATGATCTGTCAGCTGCACATCTATCAACAAATACTTTAATCTGAATTTACAGAGAGTCCAGTCAAAGTTCTGTGACTCAAAAATACAGTGGATGCCCCTCTTGGTCACAGGCACTTCTAGAAAAGCTGTGGATGACAAATGCAACTTCAGGTAATAGCTCTGCCTCAGAGAAATGCTTCCTGAGGCAGCAGCACTGAAATCTGCAAACATAAGCATTAGTGAATCTGCTGGCACCAAGCATATAAGACACAATGCTGTTCTCCATTAACTGGTCTGTGTTATCTCCAAACAGTGATGAAGCATCATAAGTAGAAGTACAGTTTTGCAAAAAGAAAGTGCTACAGTGTCATGCAAACAGGAAACAATTCCCTGTGTGTCACACTGGCGCTATTTCTTTCCACATCTGGGTGTGGGTGTTACTATCCATTCCCAACTACTCTTGAATTGCTGCAATTCAAGCAGTGAACTGAGGTGCAACCCCAAACCATGGTGGAATTTCCCCTTGATCTCCACTGGCTTCAATTTTACTGGGAGCAGTTCTATAAACAAGGATGACTTTAATCCAATGTTCAATTTGTATCCTATATGTCATCAGCTCCAAATCCAATCACCCTTTTAACTAAAAAAAAGCCTCAAACTTCTTTATATACCTTAAATTGCATCCCTAATCTTCCAATCGCAAAACTGGCAGAAGAACATTTCAATAATTCCCCTCATCATCTCCAAAGACTACAGAATTCAGTCTTTACTGAATTGACATCTGAACATCACAAGTATAGACTTAAAAATTTGTACTCATTTTGTGAACAAACACACACAGAGCTGGTCAATCTCACAATTCATTCCACATAGAGTCAACATCTATCTAACTTCAACCGAATACACTCATTTACTCTTGACAAATTGTTTCTTGAAGTTCAGGTCAGTAACCTCAATCACCTCACCTTCCTACAGCAAATTTGTAAATCTTGAAAGAAATTCAATCATTTAGTTAATGAGGGCCAGCTCCTTCAGAATGTGTTGCTTTCAATAATCAGACACAAGCTTTCTTTACACTAACCTTCAAAGTTTCAAAAACTATCCTCTCAAATAAGGCAAGACCTGCAGTTCTGTAAACTTGTGGATACAATTCCCCATTACCATTCAAACTTTGCCTAGACAGCCACTTAGATCAGAAAAAGCGACACTAACCATTTGCCATGTCTACAAGATGGCATTGCCTATAACGTAGGAGCAATATGGCTCTATTGGGCAGTTTTCTTTCAGATTTTGTTTACCCTTTTAAAGCACTGAACTATGACACTGCATGCAGGCTCAGCACACAAAATTAGACAAGATTAAGCTATTCACAAATGGCTTACTGAGTTAATCTTACTTTGGAATTGAAGTACACTCGTGGGCAAAGATAAATGGATTTCTGGATGAGAGCGAGTTGTCCAAGCACTCTCTTCATCTGTGGAAGAATCTTCTTCTGCGATTAGCTGAGCTACCACCTCATCCATCTTCAGCTCACCATTCAAGTGAAATTAATGTGGGCTGAAAGACAGAAATCATCATTGAAGAAGCAACTTCAGAGAAAGAAAACTGCACAAGTAATGATCAATAGGCTGATAATTTAATTTAAAGTTGATCTTAGAATCAAATTTAAGTAAAATCAGTGAAATCAACTAAAAGCAAATACAGACTTTCATAATAGGCCAACTACAAATTCAAATCTCAGTTTTGGAAGGAATATTAAAAATGCTTACAACTTCAGAACAGAATAGCATTTTGCAGCCATAGTTATATTGCCAAAATTGACCATATTAAGATAATCATAGTGGCATGGTAACACAGTGGTTAGCACTGCTGCCTCACAGCACCGCGGGGTCAAGGTTCAATTCCAGCCTTGGATGACTGTGTGAAGTTTACACATTCTCTCCGTGTTTCCTCTGGGTGCTCCGGTTTTCTCCCACACTCCAAAGATGTGCAGGTTAGGTGGACTGGCCATGTTAAATTGCTCCTTAGTGTCAGGAGGAGTAGCAGGGTAAATACACGGAGTAATGGGAATAGGATCTGGGTGGGATTGTTGTTGGTGCAGGCTCAATGACCTGAGTCGTCTCCTTCTGCATTGTAGAATTCTACGTATCATTATATTCTCTGAAGGAATGGCTGTTTCAAAAAAAGGTAGCCAAGCTCCCTCTTGTGGTGAAAAATAAATATTGTAAATTATATGGCTAAGTGCTAATGTTGGGCCATTCATAATAACGCAAATATAAACATGCTCACTTCAAATTGTGGCACTAAATATCTCAGGTTCTGATTTACGTTTATGTGAATAATGCTTTGAAACATTTCTGTCTTAAATAACTAAGGATGAAAAACTGCCAAAACTGCAATTGTGGCTTTTCTTCATCGTGCTTTGTATCCCTCTCATGGTTCACTCATATGCACAGGGACCCTCACCTCAGTGCAAATCGCCAGATATCACGCTGTGGCCACACTGTGGGGGAGGAGGAGCACCGAGGTGGAGGCAAATTTGTCGATCAAGATTCATGCTGCAGGGTGTATAACAAATGGAACAATCTACTTCTAGACTGTAAATCAGAGCAGAATTGTCAAGGTGGTAGACAATCAAAGCTCAATATCTTTAGAAAGTACGAATACAGAGAGAGATGACAAGTACAATCAAGTGATCAAGGATGATGGCTAGTTTCTGTTTTCTAAACGATTGAATTTTTGATACAGTTTGTGACACAACAGCCGCTTGCAGTTATAAAGGGCCTTTAATGTACTGAATCAGGAAAACATTTGCGAGGACACAACTGGAATAAAGAACAAAAAGCAAAATAGCATGGGAAACAGGCCCTTCAGACCAACGAGCCCACGCCACCACCCCAATGTTCCCACCTCTACCCGCGATCCCTGTCCACGTTTATAGATCTATGGATTAAAAACCAAATTTGAGACAATTTAGGGAGAATTTGTTTTGCCAATTAGCCTAAGAGCACATCTTTGGGATGTGGGAGGAAACCGGAGCACCCGGAGAAAACCCACGCAAGCACGGGGAGAATGCGCAAACTCCCACAGACACAGGCCCAAATCCATGTATCTGCACAGCACAGCGATAGTCACTGAGCTGTCGTGTTGCCCATCAAATGGTCCAGGTCAAGCGTACACTAACGACGTGAAGCACTAGGATATTCTCGAAAAAAATCCAAGAGCAGCCCTCTCACGACCCATCGTGTGTATGCCCCTTGTTAGACAACAAGATGGACCAAAGCATCTGTAGGATAAAAACAAGTACATCAATAATATCATCTATTTACAAACTTCCCAGAAACTCTCATGATCCCTATTTTAAATCAGTTTTTTATACCCCTCCATTCTCATTCTGTTCATGTGCCCATCTAAGTATTTCTTAAATAACTCCAGAGTACCTGTCTCCACCACTTTACTTGGCAGCGCATTCCATACCCCCACCATCCTCTGTGTGAAAAAACTCCCTCTAGCATCCAAATTATACCTTGCCCCCCCTCACCCTAAGCCCGTGACCCCTCGTGCTATTTGAGTCCATCCTAGGAAAAAGCTTAACCCTGTTTACTCTATACAGACGCTTCACAATCTTGTACATCTCTATTAGATCTCCTCTAAGTCTACGTCTTTCTAAGGAAAACAGTCCCAATTTGCCAAATCTCTCCTCAATAACTCAGACCTTCCATACCAGGCAGCATCCTGGTAAATCTCCTCTGCACTCTCTCCAGAGTCTCCATGTCCTTCCGGTAGTAAGGCGACTAGAACTGGACGCAGTATTCCAAATGAGGTCTAACCAACGTTTTATACAACTGCAACTTAAAGACCAGCTCTTGTACTCTATACTCCTTCCTATAAAGGCTCCCAAACCATATGCGTTCTTCACAACCTTCTCCACCTGCTCTGCCACCTTCAGAGACTTGTGCACCTGCACCCCCAGGTCCCTCTGCGTTTCTATACTCTAAATAGGTCTAATCTTTATCATATACCTCCCCCCTACATTCTTTCTCCCGAAATGCATCACCTCGCATTTATCAGGATTGAATTCCATCTGCCATCTATCTGCCCAAGCTAGAAGCGTATGTCCTGTTGCATTGCCTGACAATGCTCCTCACTATCCATAAGTCCAGCCATCTTTGTATCGTCTGCAAACTTGCTGATAATTCCACTTATTCCCTCTTCCAAGTAATTTATATATATTACAAATAAAAGAGGTCCCAGTACCGAGCATTGCGGCACACTAGTGACCAACCTCCAGCTAGAAAAACACCCTTCCACTATTACTCTCTGTCTCCTATTAATAAGCCAGTTACATATCCATCTAGCTACCTGTCCTTGTATCCCATGAGCCTTGACCTTCTCAACTAACCTCCCATGAGGGACTTTGTCAAACGCCTTACTGAAATTCATATAAACGATATCAACGGCTCGCCCTTCTTCGACCGTTTTCGTCACCTCCTCAAAAAATTCTACCAGATTCGTAAGGCCTTAACATTCGTAAGGCCTCCCCTTAACAAAGCCATGCTGTGTATCCCTAATCAGATCGCAACGCTCTAAGTGCCTATACATCCTATCTCTAAGAATCCTCTCCAACAGCTTCCCTACCACTGACATCAAACTCACCGGCCTATAATTCCCAGGGTTATCCCTACTACCCTTTTTAAACAATGGTACAACATTAGCTATTCTCCAGTCCTCTGGGACCTTACCTGTGTCCAAAGAAGAAACAAAGATTTGCGTCAGAGGCCCAGCAATTTCACCTCGCACCTCCCTAAGCAGCCTGGGATAAATGCCATCAGGCCCCGGAGATTTATCAGTTTTAATGCTATCTAGAAGCTCTAAAACTTCCTCCCTCGGTATGGATATTCCCCTCAACTGGTCCACAGCTCCCTCAGACACAGGAGCTGTCAACAAGCCCCTCTTCTTCGTGAATACCGATGCAAAGTATTCATTCAGGATCTCCGCCATTCCCTCGGGCTCTAAGCACAGTTCCCCTCCTCTGTCCCTAAGAGGTCCGATTTTTCCTCTACCCACTCTTTTATTCCTAACATAGGAGTAAAAAGCCTTTGGATTTTCCTTTATCCTATCCGCCAAAATCATTTCATGCCCCCTTTTTGCCCTTCTAACTCCCCGTTTGAGCTCCCTCCTACTCTCTCTATATTCCTCCAATGCTGTCTCCGTTCGCAGCTGCTTTGACCTATCATACGCCTCTGTTTTCTTCCTAACCAAGTCCTCAATATCCCTAGTGAAGGCAAAGAACATCAGACAAGATTTGCACGATGGCAGGGCGGGGAGGGGGTGGGGGGTGCTGTAATTGGACAAAAGGAACGTAAATGGTGAAGATGGAGTTAGATGTGAGACAAAACCAAGACACCAGCAATGATCTATTGTGCCAAATGGCCCTTTTCTGTGACGTAAACACCAGGCAAAGATATTTAATCCTTTACAACAAGGTACTTTTTATAAATAATAAGATCTACTATATTGAATTCATCATCACGTCTTCATTATTTTTTTAAAAAAGGTGAACTCCTTCAAAAACTTTCCAAAGACAAAACAACATGTGATATCAGGCACTGCAAGTAGACTTCTCTCCATAAGGATCCTCACTC
This sequence comes from Sphyrna mokarran, assembly GCA_024679065.1. Taxonomy (NCBI): domain Eukaryota; kingdom Metazoa; phylum Chordata; class Chondrichthyes; order Carcharhiniformes; family Carcharhinidae; genus Sphyrna; species Sphyrna mokarran. Next base: position 48,963,802 of record JAGIQG010000012.1, on the reverse strand, counting down.
TTTTGATCTCCCCATCCCCTCCCTTGGTCAGACTGTGACACAATGTCCTCAGCAGTGAGCACGGGCTCCTCCACATCGTTTACCCTAGCAAATCCTCAGCTTCCACTTCTGTTCCTGGGCCAACAATCCGCCCCCGGGCAACGTTCTACTCCAGGACCAACGTTCTATTCCCGGGTAACGTCCTGCTCCAAGACCAATATTCGATTCCCGCGCAACATTCTATTTACTTCCCATTGCAGGTACTCAGTTAAACTCCTTCCGGGTCAGGTTTCTCTTTAAAAGTCAGCACCCGGATTCAGATCCCTGTCCTGCCTCTGAACTGAGCATAACTGAAAATATTTATTCTGTGACCAGTTTCAGTATAACAGTAAAACCATTTTCGATTTTTCGTCAATTAAACCCTCCGCTGATTCTGAGCAGCCGCTGGCTGCATTGTCGCCTCCTCTTGGGTTTACATTCAATTCCATCCGCGTTAACTTAATCGGGGAGGGAGATCTGTCGAGCTCTCAAACAGTGAAACTCGCTGCCGAACAATTTAACCGACTAGAAATAAGCCACGTTTGCGAAAGAAAATTCCAATGATGCTAAAATGAGCCAGTTTCGCATTAAGACTTGACAGATATATAGGATTTAAATACTGAACATTCCCATTTTCTGGCCCATGTATCGGACTTATTGCGTTGTAGTTAGAAATATTTAGTTTTATAATTCATATGCTTTTGAAATGTAACTTTTAGTGCGGGAATTGAAATGTTTAAATGCAAGATAAATAGGTACACCTAGTTGAGAAGCTGATAAACAACCCCAGAGTAAATGCAAATCAAACAGACCTGCAGTTATTACTCATAAAATGAGAAGTGCTGTTGTGTTGCTGGAGTGGTGGGTATTGTGATATGATGTGCATGTACCTTTGGAGAATCTTATCTCAATTGTTACTCACCAGCACAGTGGCACGGTGCCTCAGCACCAGACATCCTGGTTCAATTCCTGGTTTGGTCACTGAAGAGTGTGCACATTCTCCCGTGTCTGCATGGATTTCCTCTCGGTATCTAGTTTCCTCCCACAGTCCAAATAGACATGCTGGTTAGATGCATTGGCCATGCTAAATTCTCTTTCAGTGTACCCAAACAGGCGCCGGATGTGATGACTAGGGGATTTTCACAGTAACTTCATTGCATGTTAATGTAAGCCTACTTGTGACACTAATAAATAAACTTAAACTTAGTTTCATGACTCTACTACATACAAAGCTGTCAGAGATGTCAGATACATGGAATAAAAAACTTACATTGTTGTTTTGCCAATCTTTATCATATGATTGATGACAAATATAAGAACATAACAATGATGAGAGGTATTAACCCCTAGAATCATTTAAAGTTTTATTAATATCAGAAGTAGACTTACATTAACACAGCAATGAAGTTATTTTGAAAGTCCCATAGTCACCACACGCCGGTGCCTGTTCAGGTACACTGAGGAAGAATTTAGCATGGCCAATGCACCCAACCAGCACGTCTTTCAGATTGTGGGAGAAAACTGGAGTACTCGGAGGAAGCCCATGCCGACACAGGAAGAATGTGCAAGCTCTGCATAGACTCAACTCAAGTTTGAACTCAACTGATTATCTTAAATTGGCAGTTATAGTAACTATAAGGCCACTCAAGGTGGCCCAACAATTGCTGCCCAATCACACCTAACAGTAAATGTTTTGTGTTTTGCATGGACTGGTTGAGTAGGGTCAGTAATCTGCATATTACAAATAAGTGAAGGAACATACTAGTTGTTTCAATCAGTTAGTCATTGGAACTTACCGTCTATTATCTGGCATTATTTTTTGTGCTTATCCTGATGAGTGCAAGGTGAAAAATTTTGGCAACATGTCTCTTTTTAGCAATATTCAAGTTCTGTACTACCAAAAGTTAATCAGTTTTAATTTCTGTCTGGAACCCCCCCAGATATGTCATATTGTGTCAAATGGAAATGGGAAAGATAGGGTGTTAGTCTTATTCTTTCAGATTTTATCTCTGCGATTTCACACAGATAAGGTTAGTTGCAATTCTGGAAGCAACAAAATTTGTGCTTGAAAGCCACTGGACAAAGACAGAATCTGCTGTAATGCAGCTGGAAACATAGCAGAAGACTATTTGAAATCAGAGGAGTTTTCTGATTTAGAAGTACTATGCAAGGATGTTGGCGAGACCCACACTTGAGCTGGGATGTCCACAGTCATGAAGTATTGAAGAAGAGTTGTAGAGTCACTTAACCAAATGCTAAAGAAAGGACCCCAAAAAATCTTGGACCTTGGAAAATAGTAAGAACACTGAGAAAATCAAAGTGAATTCTAGGAACTGGTTGATATATTTTGTCCATTTTAATCATCATACAATATTCTAACATTTTCTCTTGAAGCCTGTTTTCGTTGAAAAATGCAGCTTTGACTCCCCCTCTGCACTATGATCTTTTATTATTGATGAAGCACTTTATCAAATTCCCTGTTGAAGTATAGTACATCCACTTTATCCATAGAATATGAGACTCCTTCAAAGAATTTCAAAAGGTTGGTTAAGGAGCATTTCCCTTTTACAAAATCACAGCTCTGTCTGATTGCCTTAATTTTTTCTAAGTACCCTGCATTGTATCTTTAATAATAACTTTCAGTATTTTCCCTGTGACAGATGATAAACTGGCTGATGATAAACCCTTTTTGCTATTTTCCAATCTAATGAAACCTTCCCAGAATTTATGGAATTTTGGAAAATTAAAAACAACCCATGAACTAACTCACTAGCACATTTTTTTAAAACCTTAGAATGATGTCCCTCAGGACCAGGAAATTAGACATATCACATCTCCAACAATTTGCTAAGTACTACTTCTCCGATGATTATAATTTTCATGAGTTCAGTCCTCTCTTTCAATTCCTGATTTATAACTATTTTGGGCATATTACTTGTAGCCTCCATAATGAAGACTAACGCAAAATACTTGTTTAATTCATCTGCCATCTTCTTGTTTTCCATTATTAATTCTACTGACTCTCTTTCTATAAGACCAACATTCACTTTGTTAACTGTTGCCTGATTAAAAGATCGATAGAAACTTTTGCTATCTGTCTTTCTTTCTAGTCAACTTCTCATATTCTAATTATTCCCTCCTTATTAATATATTTACCGTTTTTTTTTGCTGTTCTTTATATTCTGTCCAATCTTCTAACCTTCACTTAACTTTGCCCAGTTTTATTCTTTTTCATTATTTTTGGTGAATTACAGATAGTGGACATTCCTCTTTCTGCCTCGTTGGTATGTATCTGTTCTGCATATTTGAAATATCTCTTTAAATGTCTGCAGCTGCAACCCTGTTGACCTAACCTTAACTTCATTTTCGAGTTCACTTTAATGGACTTTAATTTCATACTCTGATAATTGTCCTTATTTATGTTTAAAATGCCAATCTGAGAACCTCTTTGGTAGGTTTGTGTCCCAATCAAAGCACTGAAACTATCATAATCAAAGTCACATTTCTATCCACACTATATGTAACTCCTTCAAAGAACTTCAATAAAATTGGCTAAACACATTTTCCCTTTCAGAAAACAACTTTGACTCTTGAAGTATCCCATATTGCTTTCATGTCACATTACCTTCATCCTTCTTGACCTGTATGCAACCTTTTTGATTTGATTTATTATTGTCACATGGATTAATGTACAGTGAAAAGTGAAAATATTATTTCTTGCATACAATACAAAGCATACCGTACATAGAAAAGGAAAGGACAGGGCGCAGAATATAGTGTTATATTCACAGCCAAGGTGTTGAGAAAGATCAACTTTCACATGGTTGGCCATACCATCCTTTTCCAACATCTTTCCTCTGTTGTCCAATTGCATAGAATTGCTCTTGTCTGGATCCACGCTTAGCTGTACAGTAATAGCCTGTAGTAACATCCCCTACAATAATTTGCCTTCCCACACTTGCACCAGTATCTCGGGAGGCTCCCAAGGATCTGTCTTAATCCCAATTCTCATTAGTCAGGTATATTATCCAAAAACAAAAATATCAACTTCCACATGAATGCTGATGACACAAACATTTTAATTCACCTTTACCTCTTTTGGCCCCTATGTTGTCAAACTGCTGTCTGACATCCACTGCCGGATGAGTCCGATTTAACATCAAATAAACACCGGGAAAACTGAAGTCTTAGGCACTTGATTGAAGTTTCATTCTCTAGCCATCGATTCTATCAGCTTCTCTGACAAATGTTTTAGATTCAAACAGTCTGTTACCAAATTTGACATGCTATTTGAACCAGAGCAGAATTTCTGACCCCCAGACCCTCACAGAGATGATCTATTTCCATCTCTATAACATAATCTGTCTCAGCCCATTTCTCAGTTCATCTTCTACTTAAATTATTCTATATGCATTTACTACATCCAGACTTAACTATCTCAAAGTTGTTTTCAATTTAACATGTTTTATGCAGTGGCAGATTAACTACCACCTGGACCCCTAGGCTGAGCTTTAGTAAGGCCCCCTGTCCTTGCCCCCCTGCCCCCTACTACCTGCCCCACTCTTCATTGAATAGAATAAAGTGACGTTAATTGAAGTTAGATAACTTGTCCTAAAAGCATTTGTTCTAAATGTTTATATGTTTGGAGCCTAATTTAGAAAACAAAATAGTATTTGTAATATTCCAGGTATGAAAAAAGTGTATGCAAAAGTACTGAAATATCATTCAAAATACTCACATGTACACTCAGTTAAACTAATTTTTGTACACTCAATTAACCCTTTGAAGGGTAAAGCAACATAAATGTCGTTTCTCGGTAGGCTGACTTTGTCATGTCTGCAGTGATTAGTCAAACTAGATTTACGAACCATATTGTTCCAATCAGATGCCTTCTTTCTTCAGCTTCATGAAGACATCACACATGTGTTATTAATGCGTTATGATAATGAATTTGAACTCTTTGCTTGGTGAGTGGTGACAGTGAGTCATTTGTCCCGTTGTAAACAATAATGGCAACGCGCAAACTAAAGTCTGTTTTGATGTTTTCACAGGGTAGGATAAATGCGCTCAACAACAGTTTTGATGATGGATTATGCAGTGATGATAGTGGGAGTGTTTTAGATGAAGAGGATTTTGATGTTGTATTGGTGAATTATCAGATGATGATCGTGAATTTGATGATACATTGATAGCACTGGAGGCAGTGGTGACAATCATCGTGCTGTGGTGTGGGACTAATACTATGTAAGGGTGAATGTTGAAAAAGTACTATATGTAACTAAGTATGCACTAAAATAAGTATGTATGCATGATAATAAACTCTTTGTTGCATTTATTTTGTATTTATTTGCATGTAATACAAGGCTGGGGGTGAAGTTCCTCTATTTATAGGTATTTGTTATATTAATTCACCCATGGGGTATAGTTATGAAAATTTATTCACCCTTAAGTCATTTTTTTTTTGCTTTTGGGCCCCATTCCCCTCTGGGCCCCTCGGCTTAAGCTTACGCAACCTAATGGTTGTTCTGCCATTGGCTTTATGGTGTTAAACTCCTCTCTCAAAACTGCCAATCATATTTTAATTCACACCAAGTCCCACTCATCTTCATCAGCTCCCATGATGGAATGCCACTTTTAAAAATTTTCATCCTTCTATTCATCGTCCTGTTCCTCCCTGTTTCTGTAACCTGCTGTTCATAGAATCATAGAATCCCTACAGTGCAGAAGGAGGCCATTTGGCTCATCGAGTCTGCAGCAACCACAATCCCACCCAAGCCCTATCCTCATAACTTCAAGCATTTACCCTAGCTAGGCCCCCGACACTAAAAGGCCTTTGGATGTGGGAGGAAAACAGAGTACCCAGAGGAAGCCCACACATTCAGTGACCCAAGCCAGGAATCGGGTTCCTGGCGTTATAAGGCAGCAGTGCTAACCACTGTGCGCCCCACTCCAAGAATGTTGTTTTTGATTTGATTTATTTATTGCCATATGTATTGGTATACAATGAAAAATATTGTTTCTTGTGCACTATAGAGGCAAAGCATATCATTCATAGAGTACGTAGATGAAAAAGAAGGATGAAGGTGTATAATGCAATATTGCAGTCAAAGATAGGGTGTAGAGAAAGCTCAACTTCATATAAGGTAGGTCTATTCACTGACCAGGACAGATTGTTGGTGATCTGTTCAGCTAGAAACTTGAATCTCATGACCATTTGCACTTCATCTCCATTGATGTAGGCGGGGACATGACCTGCACTATGCTTCCCAAAGTCGATAACTATCTCCTTCATTTTACTAACATTGAGAGAGAGATTATTGTCATCGTACCAGTTTACCAGATTCTTTATTCCTTTCCTATATTCCATCTCATCATTGTTTGAGATCCAACCCTCTACATTTGTGTTGTCAGCAAACTTAAAAATGGAGTTGCAGAGGATCCTGAGAAGAAAGAATATGTCTGCGATTTAAAGTAAAATATGACCGGAGTTTGAATGATTCAGAATAGTCTGTTTATCGGCTGTTTACTTGTTTTTATATTGCGGATCTCTCATTTCAGTGACTAAATATGCATTTGCTGCAATGTGGAAAACACAAGAAATAGGTACAGGAGTAGACCATTCAGTTTATGCTTTGCCATTCAATATGACCACGTCTGATTGTCTGCCTCAATTTCCATCTCCTGCTCAATCCCTTATCTCTTGACTCCTTGAAAGAGCAAAAGACCTCTCTATCCTAGCCTTGAATATATTCACTGATAGAGCACCTACAACCATCGAGTTCAGAGTGGAAAAGAGTTTGCCTGTACTATTAACCTGAACTTCATAAGTCTGATCAGTGGGACTCTGGGCTAGAATTAGTTTGGGACTTATAAGAAGCAAAAAAATTAGAATATGGGATGTTTATCCCCATCTGTTACATCATTCGTCTTAATAAGAAAATGTTGGATAATGGATAGATACATACCAGATGTCACTGTGTCAATGCATGATTAATTACAATCATATCTAGTTTGCACACGACAGGTGTAAGTTATCAGTTATTAATAATTTTGCAATGTTAAAGTGAAGTCATTTCATCACTAATTTGAAAATGTAGCAAACGTTCACAATTATTAACGTCACTGTAAAGAAGTTGTATGGTACTCATAGGATATTACTTTTATAATTCCCTAAAATAGAAATAAACCATGGAGTTATGGGATGTGAGTCAAATAAACTGTAATGTGCGTCAATATTGGTGTATGTCACAGCAATCTGCAACATTTGCAAAATTCAACACATACTGGTAGGTGGGATTTTTCAGCTGTTGGATGTTTGCATTGCTCCAAATGACTTTACACGGTACTTAAAGAGGAAGCATTAGCTCAAAGCAGAATGTGTCACTGATGTATATTTAATTCATGAGAGCACTATTACATTGCTTTGGTACCAAAGAGTTACAGAATCGTTACAGAGTAGAAGAAGGCCATTTGTCCCATTGTATCTGCACTGGCTCTCCAAATGAGCACCATGGCTTAATGCCAATCTCCTGTCTTTTCCCCATATCTCTGCACATTGTTTCTAGTCAAGTCATCATCTAAGCCTTGTTGAATATCTTGATTGAACCTGCCTTCACCATACTTCCAGGGAGTACATTCCAGACCTGAACCACTTGCTGAGTGAAAATGTTTTTTTCTCACATTACATTGCTTCTTTTGCAAATCACGTTAAATCTATGCCTTCCCATTCTTGATCCTTTTAAAAGCAGGGATAGTCTTTCCCTATCTACTCTCTCCAGCTCCTTCATGGCTTTGAACATGTTTATCAAATATCCTCTTAGCCTTTATCTCTCCAAGAAGAACAGTCCCAACCTCTCCTGAAGTTTCTTATCCCTGGAACCATTCTTATAATAATCTTCTGCACTCTCTCAAATGCGTTCACCTCCTTCCTATAGTGTACACAATGTTCCAACTGAGATCTAACTAGTGTTTTGTATAAATTTAGCATTACCTCCTTGCTCTTGTACTCTATACCCCTATTAATGAAGCCCAGAATGTTATATGCTTTATTAACTGTTCTCTCCATCTGCCCTGCCATCTTAAATAATTTATGCACATATACACCCAGATCTCTGCATCAATTTAACAATCTTTCCCTATTTTATTTTGTCTCCCCATGTTCTTTATACTAAAATACATCCCCTCGCAGTTCTCTGCATTGAAATTCATCTACCACCTATCTGCTCTCTCCACCAACTTGTCTATTTCCTTTTGAAGTTCCAATTGTCTTCTTCACTGTTTGCAAGTTTTGTGTCACTTGCAAACTTTGAAACTGTTCCCTGCACACCATGATCTAGATCACTAATATATATCAAGAGAAGCAAAAGTCCCAATACCGACTCCTGGAGAACTCCACTAGAAATCTTCCTATACACGGCTCTAGACCCTTTTATTCCATGAGCTATATCACAAGCCTGTTGTGTGCCACTGCAATAAATGCCTTCTGAAAGTCCATATATACCACATCAACATTATTCTCATCAATTCTCTTTGTTACTATTATGTATGAGGTTTCATATGGGCTAATAAAAGACCACAATGTAAGTGGGAACTGTTATGAACACATTGTATCTCTAGCGTAGTCAGCACAAGACTCCACTTAACTGAGAATGGAAATTGCAGCGGCATGGGACATAATCTTCCAGTCTTCTCCAGACTCAGGAGATGCCGGAGGACTGGAGAATTGCAAATGCCACATTCTTGTTCAAAAAAGGTTGTTTGGATAGTCCTTGTGATTAGAGGCCTGTTTAACATCAATAGTAAACAAATTTCTAGAAATAATAATTCAGGATAGAATTATCAATCACATGGAAAAATGTAGGTTGATTAGGTAGAACCAATCTGGATTTCTAATTGGAAAATAATGTTTAACTAACTTGCTGGAGTTTATTGAGGAAGTAACTGTTATGTATGTGGAGCTTGTATCGTGGGTCACCTGACCTCTTCTCTTAAATGGACATACCTCCAATATACATAACAGTTACTTCCTCAATAAACTCCAGCAAGTTAGTTAAACATTATTTTCCAATTAGAAATCCAATTGGCTCTTCCTAATCAACCCATATTTTTCCATGTGATTGATAATTCTATCCTGAATTATTATTTCTAGAAATTTGTTTACTATTGATGTTAAACTGGCCTCTAATCACAAAGGCTATTCTAACAACCTCTTTTGAATAAGAATGTAGCATTTGCAATTCTCCAGTCCTCTGGCATTTCCTGAGTCTGGAGAAGACTGGAAGATTATGTCCAATGCTGCAACAATTTCCATTCTCAATTACTTCAATATTTTTAGATGCATCTCATCCAGTCTCTGTCCCTTGTAAACTTTCAGTACCGTCAGTCTATTTAACACTTTCCTTATCTCTCAGCTCGACCTAGGAAGTATTTACCTTCTTGTAAAGACAGATCCAAATTATTTATTTAAAAACTCAGCCATGCTCCCAGCCTCCAAGTGTAAATTCCCTTTTCAGGTCCCTAATCAATTCTTCTCCTTTTATCACGCTGATACTGCTTATTTGCCTATCGAAGATTTTAGGATTCCCCATTTTACTGATTGCCAGTCTTTCCTCATAATTGCTTTTCATTTCTCTAATATGCTTTTCACCTATATTTTCTACATGACAACTGACAAAAGAATTTTTCTTCCTTGTCTTAATTTCTATCTCCTTTTTTCTCCAGGTAACTGTGGATTTGTTTGATCTATCTTTCCCATTTAAGGGAATATATCTTGACTCTGATTTGGTCATTTCTGTTTTGAAGAAAGTCAATTATTTAGCTCCAAGTTTTCTCACCAACCTTTCATTCCCATCAAACTGGTCCAGCTCTGTTCTTGCCCTGTTGAGCTAGCTCTCTACAGTTAATTATTTTTACTGGACATTGCCTATTTTCTGTTTCAATCACCATCCTAAACCTTACAATGCAATGATCACTGTCTCCTAAATGTTCCCCAACTGACACGATCTACTTGGCTCACCTCATTTCCAAGAGCCAGGTCCATCCTTTCTTGTAGGGCTGGGCACATACTGCTGTAGAAAATTCTCCTCAATACAGTTTAGAAACTTTTGCCCCTCTCCACTCTTTACACTACCACTGTCCCAATCTACATTTGGGTAATTAAATTTCTTCATTAAACTTCTCTATTATGCTTGCAACTCTGTAATTAGCCTGTAGATTTGTTCTACATCCTTCCCACTAATTGGCAAATCTATAGATAACAGAACCAATGTAATTGCACCCTTTTTGTTCCTTAACTGTAGCCCAATTGATTCTATCCTTAAGTCCTCTGTCACGTCCTCTTTCTCTAGCACTGTAATACTCTCTCCAGCTAATATATTCCCTTTCCTTCATTCTTGAGCACTTTTGGCCCAGAAATATTTAATACTCAATCTTGCCCATCTTTGAACCAGGTCTCTGTTATAGCCACAGTATTATATTTCCAAAATGCAATCTCTGCCTGTATCTCCCCAATATTATTTATTATACTTTATGCATTCACATACATGCACAATAACCTTGATTTGGGCATCATTTCTTTCTCCTTTACTCTGACTTCACATATTAATACACTATTATCTATACTAGTGCTTTCTGCCCGTCTTCGTATTTTGTACATCCTGATATATGATGTGTTCCAGCCACATAAAGATCATACATCAATTATTCCTGTTCATCCTCAATTGAATACCTTTAGTTTGGTAGACAGACATATATCTAGTTAGTTCATTGAAACCTTATCACAGTGGCAGATACCAAATTGTGATGACGATACAAAGAAAACAAATCATCATAATTCATAACTAGAGACAATTATAATAAAAAAAGTATAAAATAATAGAAGGATTGCACAATCATGTACATTTTAGTGTACAAATGATCCTAATACATCGCAAAATGCCAGCCTCCGTAATTTACAGAATAAAAATGAAGGATTTATTGCATTCTGTTATTTGTGTTAGAGTCCATAGATCATATGTTGCAAGGTTATGCTCCTTAAATTCTCAATAATTTACATATATTTTTGAGTTTTATCAAGTAAGAAATTGGGCTGTCTCAGGTTCTTCATTCAATGGGGGGAATTTTACCATCCTGCCCACCACAGGAATTGGAGCAGGCAAGGGGCGTACCATGGAAAGGTCCATTGACCTTGGGTGGGATTTTCCAGTTTCAGGGCAAACAAGCCTGGAAAATCCTGCCCGATGTTTTTTTTTGCAGGATGGTGTCTTTTTTCTTTAAGATCACAATATCGACCAATTCAATGAGGATATATGTGAGACTGGTGCACATTTATTTTTGTGTGGTTGTAGCCAGAAGTGTGGTGGAAGAGCTCTAAGAAAATGTGTTGGCAATATCATTTCTAAGTCAATGATTACATTGCTTATCTTCGTATTAAACACTTTAATTCCCAAAAATCAGTAAAACTACAGGAGAAAATGGTGGAAATTCCACCATTTTCTCTTTTGGTTTCAGATTCCAGCAGCCACAGTAATTTGCTTTCGTTTTAGTCAGTAAAACTATGCTTTTTAAGTGATAAGTATTAGTGCATGTAGGCATTGCATTTCAGAAAATGTGATATTTTGAATCATTAGTCTTAGAATTGCATCATAATGTAATTATTTAATTCAAGCTTATTAAAACATAGATTACAGAAAATTTTACCTACTTTTGACTGGGGAATGGTACGTAGAGGAGGAAGTGTTTTTCTTGATTTATATTAATGATCCAGGCCTTAATGTATAGAGCACCATTTCAGAATTTGAAGATGATGCAAGACTCAAAAGTATTGTGAATTGATGAGGGTAGTTCATGGGGGGAATTGAAATAATTCAGTGTTAAACATGAATTGCTTTGAGGCAGACAAATGTAGTTATGAGCACTAACAGCTGAAAAAGAATAGTTAATAGAGCCCTTTCTCAGCTTGATGGTGTGGGAAAGCAGCAATCAAAAACTTAATGATCTTCACAAGATGGCTAAGCAATAGTGTAATGAGAAGCGTGGATGTGAGCCGTCCTCTCAATCAAATAAAGAGAACAGCAAAGACCTGCACAATCCTGTTCATTTGGTAATACACGGTAACCAAAAGATATAACTATGTTACACATAAGGGATACACTGTAGAAGCAGCTTGTGTCTCCCAAGCATGCTTGTGAACAGAAGTTTCTATTACTGAATTCACATACTTGAATGATTTCAGTCTTTTGCTGCAACAACAGGTGATAAACTTCAAGAGGATATAGACATGCTGAATGTATGGGCAGACACATAGCAGATGTAATGTACAAAAGTGTGAAGTGATACATTTTGATGAGAAGAATGAAGAGATGTGACATAAAATAAAGGGTACAACTCTAAAGGAAATGCAGAATAGAAGGACCTGGGTGCATATATGTATAAATCATTGAAGTGACAGGGCAAGTTGAGGAAGCGATTAATAAATTGCACTAAATCCTGGTTGTATAAATAAGGGAACAGAATAAGTTATGAATCTTCATAAAACATTGGTTGAGCCTTAACAGGAAGGAAGGGAAGATTGTAGAAAGAGTGTCGGAAAGATTTATAGGAATGGTATCAGAATAAATATCCAGTTATGTGAATAAATTGGTATAGCTTGGGCTGTTCTCCTTGGACAAGAGAAAGTTGAGAGGAGATTTGACATTGGTGTTTAAAATCGTAAGGGATCGTACTGTTCCCATCAGCAGAAGGTTAAGATGGTTAACAAAAGAACCAGAAGCAACATGAGGACACAACTCTTCCTGTGACTAGTGGTTTGAATCTGGAGTACACTGCTGAAGCATGTGAGAGAGATAGATTCAGTTGTGGTTTTTAAAAGGAAATTAGATAATTATGTGAGGAGAAAATATTTTACTGGGCTACATGGTAAAGGTAGAGGAGCAGAACTAGCTGAGATGCTGTTGCAGAGAATGGACACAGAGACAATGGCCAGAAGTTCACCAACTCACCTGCCACAGAATTCAGAGCAGCAAGAGTTCTATAACAGAAATTTTCATTGCCCTTGGACAGGAATTTCTGGTCTCGCCCAAGTGAGGATGTATAATCCTGTCCAATGTGCTGATTACCTTTCTTCTGCACTGTAGCCATTCTATGATTCTATGCTTGAATACCCTACCATCAAAACTACTCAACACCTTTAAAAACTTCGTTGTACCACAACTAATCAGGACAATGGGAGGGATTGGAAGACCTAGCATACGTGCTGGCTTTAAAGTGCATCCACAACATTAGTTTAGGACAATTTATATGTGATCATTAGGAATATCTTGCTTTATAACTCCATAAAATTAAGAATTTCTCCCATTGCCTTTTGGCTTAGATAAAGGCCAAAATTGGGTGCAATGCCTTATCTTGTCAGCTTGGATTTTGCTTGTCTGTCTTGTGAGACCATTAATTGAATTCAATTGGAATTTGAGTTTGTTTACTTGGAGCAAGCAAGGAATGGATTCCAATTTGCCCAATTCACTCTGTGCATTGGTTTTATAAGTTCAAGAATGGAGTAAAGTTTCCCTGCCCCATAACCTTCCCCACCTACTCCCTTACTCCCAGGAACCCCACCCAAATCTTCGGTCCCTACCTTGAAACCTGACCACAACAAGTAAATAATTCTACACATTGAGTTATGGACAATTAGACTTGCAGCACATGAATCACAAACACAAAATAAAAATGTCAGTTCTGACCAACGATCATCAACCTGAAAACATTAATTCTAGTCTCTTTCTTCAGAGAGAGGCTGGCACTGCCACACAGTGGAAATGGTATACAGAAACAACACCTAACTTAAAGAATTGGTGACCGGTTTCTTCTTGAAAATGAGGAGTTTTCTCATCTAGTTGCTTGATGAACTTTAGTTAATAGAGTACAATGCTTGAATTAACTATGGTCAAACCGCATAAGTTGTTACGCAATAAACTTGCCATTTGTTAATCTAGCCTCCCATCCATCGACCACACTTCCAGCTGCCTTGGCAAAGCAGCCAGTATAAATAAGGAGCCCACGCACACCGGACATTTTCTCTTCCACCTTCCTCTATCTGGAAAATGATACAAAAGTCTGAGGTCACTCACCAACCGACTCAAGAACAGCTCCTTCCCTGCTTTTGAATGGACTTACCTTGCATTCAGTTGATCTTTTTCTACACACTAGCTATGACTGTAACACTACATTCTACACTCTGTCATTTATTTCTTTATGAACAGTATGCTCTGTCTGTATAAAGTACAAGGAACAGTATTTTTCACCATATGCCAATACATGTGACAATAATAAATCAAATCAAAGTGATTTAGAGTGTGATTGAGAAATACATCGATTTTGAGACTCACAACTACTCTATCTTGGTAACATTAATTGCAATTGATCGACTGATGCAGCTGTCCCTTGCATTTGCGCCTTTCAGTTATTCACCGTAAAAGTTATATAGAGATCCCCTTTGAAAGTGACTATTGTTGTTTATTAGTCAATTGCAGTTAAGTGAATTGTTATTGTTTTGTTTGCTGTTGACTAGTGTGATGTAAACATGAGCAGCATGACTTTTATGTGAAGTAGGACTAGATATGAATTTACCATAATCTTTGATGGTTTCAGCTCTTCCACTAACATGCGTACATGCTGTAACCCAATCGATTTGATGGCATTGGTTATCATGGTAGGAGGCTGTGAGCCATCAGCAAGGCTGAAGCCAATGATGGTAAGGATATACCTAATTTTGTGTTCATCTTTCCTGACTGTACAGATGCAGATCACAAACTTTTTGACTTCTTTTTTTTCCCCTCTTCACTGACCAACTTTTACCCCTTTTTATTCCTTCTAAATAACCAAAAACTACAAACTGCCCAGGTAAAGGTGGAAGAAGCAAGAAGACATATGATTACGTAATGTTACTCTCACAGCTACCAGTTCGGACACTGACAATGAAGGTAGTTCAGAGGATAACATAGAGACAAGGTCTGCATGCAATGAGATCTCAGGTGGGCTGTTGGAAGTGATCCAGTTGCTAGTTCACCAGAAAGCAAAGTTGCACAATAGTTCTATTGCTAAAGACTTAGGTTAGGAATTTAATAGGCTAGACAATAGAAAAAAGCTGATGAAAGTTGTTATATATTTAAGTAGTTGCAAGATTGCTTTAAGAGCTGATCACATGATTTGGAATGTTTCATAGGCTCCTGATTTCAGTTTCAGTTTCTACTCTATGCAGACAATAGCTCCTAGAATAAATCTGTTGTATGGTACTTTGAATCTAGGGCCCAATTTTACCATCGTGTTGCACCTGCTTTTGGGCACAAAATCTTGATAAAGTGGAGCGTGAGGTGAGTAATACTTTCCTGCCTCTGCACTTGTTCCCCTTTACAAAGGCTCAAAAATGGCCACGATGGGAATGTGCCCAAAACGGGCACAAAGGTAATTTAAATACATTTGTATGCATTTAAGTTGATTTAAATGCCCAATTTATCAGTACTTTCCTCTCTACCACCGTGTTCACCCAACAGATGAAACAGACATGCTCCAAAGAAATCCAATTCGGGTGCTCCAGTTAATGAGGAGGTATATGCCTAGCATCCAATGGCTCTCTGCTTGAGATTGGTTGAGCTGGGGGGGAATCCACTGTCACTCTGCCTGAGATTGATGGGAGGAAGGAGGGTCTGCTGCCGCTGTACCTGAGATCAGTGAAGAGGAAGGGGAGGGTACTGCAATCGGTCTGGGTGATGGGGGAATGAGGGGAAAAGTGGGTCAATAATATAGTGGGGGGGTGAGGCAATGTCTGTGGGGGACAAGGGGAGCATTATGCAGCAGCATTCTATCTTTTTTCTCTGCGCATGCACAGTGGGAGGTGCTGATCGGAGCTGCAGTGTTTTGAGAACATTAAGTCTCACCCACAGGCTTATGCAGTGTGATCCGGAATTGCTGATATTTTCCCAGGCAGAGTGCATATGGGTACACCTCAGAATGGACCTGAAAGTCGAATTTGAAACACTCCCAGTTTCAAGTCTGTCCAGCACTTAGAATCAAAATGGTAAAATAGGGATCTAGATGTGCAAACCATATCTTTTCTTTTTTATTTAAAATCCATTACTTCTAACATAGTTAGGACATTGCAAAAATGCTTGACATGTGCTTTGTGCAGTGGAAAGCCTGCCAGAAAGCCTGGCATTCGCTCTCAAGCAGCTTGAAGGAATCCAGCATCAGCGTGGCACAGAATGTCAAACAGAACTTGAGGCCAAAATAGAACAAATGCATCAACACAGTTGTGGAATCCACCATAATGCAGCATCCATTGGCCCAAACTGTTTGTATTTGGTTGCAGCACAAGCAGCAGCTACGCAAAGTCTGAGAGCTGCACTGGAAACCCTGACTGCTTCCATCATGGCTCTGTCACAGAAGTTGAGTAGCCTGTTCTCTGACAGATTACTAGATTGCTGAGGCATCTCTCCAGGAGAGTGGCAGTGGCTCCATGCAACACAAACCTGCCCCCTCTTTTCGGACAAAAGCATTAATTCTCAAATTTCTGCCACTCCATCAATGTGAAATTCAAAGTCCCTGATTTTGAGGCTTGGAAGCCATGATTTACAGCATGTTTCTTTCTATTCAGATCAAGTTGGATATTACACAAATTTTTCCTATACACCTCACCTCATGATTTGGACACGAGAATCTGGGCTTCCAGCATTGTTCTCTTTTTTTTCAACACACCAACATGGACAGCAGGTGGCATTAGCTGCATTGCTTTTTAACAGTGTGGCTTTTTCTTAAAGGAAGGTTGTCTCTGAATAGAAAGGTGAAGAAGAGGATTGCCACAGTAAAAATTCTTGAGCAATGAACTCCAAAATCTAAACTGATGGATGTAGTGTTGGGGGACATTAATGCAGGTGGACAGCAAGGGAGCTTCAAAGACCACCATCAGAAGGGAGTGGGAGTTGGTGACCAGAGAATGAATTCCCTCAGTCTGGTGTGGAGTTCCAATCAGCATGTGATGAGTCATCAGGGTATGAGTAGGCTAGATCTACTCATGGGGGAAAGGATGATTCATTTTCCAGCTGTTTGAAGGATGAGGCATTGCAGATGACTTCTGCTACTAAGGATTAATGAAGCTCCCGGTAGGACAGCACATAGGAGAGCACTGATTGCATACACACAACAGGATATTGGGCTCACTGACCTGTCTGCTGGAAAGCCTCACCCCTCTGCCAAGGGCACCAAACCTACCAACTCCGCGGCCTCCACTCTCTTTCCTTGTTGTGTTGCAAAACCTGGAGATAATGTCTTCCCTGGCTCCATATCTTTTTCAGCATTTGTCACTTACTCATCTGTCATCTTTATGAAGATGTATCAACACTCTCTGGAAAATATAGCAAACGACTTCCAAAAACACTCCCAAGTACTTCTAGACACTTCAGTTCCATAAATTTTGCTTTTCTGTAATCAGGGTATCTGGTTTGTTAAATAACATGGCAGTTAAGGCCCACCATGTTACTTGAAGCCTTTTTCAATAGTGCATAAAGCAAGCAGTGCCAGCAACTGTGTTGCGTAATTTTGGTGGTATTAGCGGATGACAACACCATTTCCATGTGTTGGTCATAAGCAGCTTTATTTTGCGTATCATTGTTGGACACTGTGCAAATATTGACCTCCTCAAACTGTCCCCAAAGAATCAATGTAATTAAGTACTATACAAATACATTTCTTAACATAGACATTAAGAGCACGCGGCAACTACCAGGGTAGCACTGTATAGGAGCACTAAGACAAAAGCAATTAAAAGATGATTATTTTGTCAGGTGTATCATAGAATTATAGAATCATGGAATCCTATAGTGCAATCGGAGTCCATTTGGCCGATCAATTCTGCACCGACCACAGTTCCACCCAGGTCCCCATCCCATAGCCCCATGTATTTACTCCAGCTAGTCCCCTGATACTAAAGAACAATTTAGCATGGCCAATTCACCTAACTTTGCACTGCATTTGGAATTTATTAATATATAGAATAGGAGTTTTTGCATCATAGCATTTCCTGCTCAGTGAGAAACACCTCCCCACTAATACTCACTGTCCTGCAGTCACTTAACAAAACTTCCATCTCCATTCGAGCGGAAGTCCCCTTTTGGAGAGCTGCTAGCCAACCAGATTGCCAGCAGCTCAATAGTCCCAGCAGCATCATGTTTGAGTGGTGGCTACTACTGGAATGAAGGCAGACCCTGAAGAAGAGCAGCTCATGGAAGCTGGACTGAAAGTTAAGTCTGAGCTATCAGCGAGACCTGTCTGGCAGGTCTCAACCAGTGTGGATAAAGGGACGAGGCTGCCAGGTTTGAGGGTCAGCTGGAATGTTTAAAAGGGGGTATGATAGGCACAGGTTACCTCTCCGTGCTTTCCATGACACCAACCTGCCCAGTAAAAGCTGCTGGACTTCCTGCTCGATGAAAGCCTCATCTTACTGTGGGTAAAACAGTGACGGTGGCCAGATAATGGCCATTAATTGTCCATCTAACGGGTCAATAGGTCAAAGGATTGGCTGCTGCCTGATGCCTCCACTATACTTTGTAGAATAGGCAACAGGCTAGAGGCAGGTGATGGTCAGGTGATGGGCTGCATTTTACCAGTGCCTACCCTCCCGCCTCTCCTGTAGCTCCCCCCAACCAACCTTCAACACCACTGGAGGAAAACTGTAAAATTCCAGCTGCAAATATAAATTGGACTCTCCATTGTGTGTTGGCTTTTATTTTTAGCATGACAGTCAACAGGACACTATGATGGTAAGTTCCAGTTAGAAGCTGAGGACCAATGGGCTGTTAGTGAATAGGTAATTGGGGTTGAGGTTGCCATCATTGTTTGTCCATACACAGCTGGATTGCATTATCCTTTCCTCTTCCTCCTCCATCTCAGCCTTCTCCTCGTGCTCCTGTCAGATTTCTTGTGGCACTGTGGCTTTCAAGACCCCATTGTGCATCGGTGTACGGGTTGTGAACAAGCCATAATCCGTGCTGCCAGTAGAAAGCCCTTGTCACCCAGGGGCCTTTTGTTTGTAACAATGGTTGGGATTCTGCAGACACTGAACCTGTCGCAGGATGAATGCACTGTCTCTGCTGCCCCAAATACTGGACATTGACCTGCCCCGATACAGTGCTTTTGGTGACTCACTAGCTGCATGTTGAAGAACTGGAATCGGGTTTGGTTCAGGTACATGGAGAAACCTGCAGTTTTTGAAAGATCTGATGCTTCCACATTACCTGCAAGAAGGAATGAGGTGAAATTATCTTTGAAGAGCTTCAGTTACTGCCCTAACTACAAGATGCTGCTAGTAATTCTTTTTGATTTGATTTGATTTCTTATTGTCACATGTATCAATACACAGTGAAAAGTATTGTTTCTTGCAGGCTAAACAGACAAAGCATACTATACATAGGGAAGAAAAGGAAAGAACGCAGAATGTGATATTACAGTCATAACTAGGGTGTAGAGAAAGATTAACTTAATGCGAGGTAGGTCCATTCAAAAGTCTGATAGCAGCAGGGAAGAAGCTGTTCTTGAGTCGGGAGGTACATGTCCTCAGACTTCTGTATCTTTTTCCTGAAGGAAGAAGGTGGAAGAGAGAATGTCCGGGGTGCATGGGATCCTTGAATACGCAGGCTGCTTTTCACAGCAGTGACAGGGAAGGAAGCATAAAAGTTCATCGCCATGGTCACCTTCGCAGTCACTGGCAGTGCCGCTTTATCCCACTTTGATCCTGCAGTAGTTGGCAAATTTCAGTGGGATAACATCTTTAGTGAAGCATAGACATTTCAAACATTGTTTTTGGCTGATGTTCAATTGGACAAATTGCTCCCTAAAGACACTGGGCAGATGGAACCCCCTACTGAGAACCCTTTAATTCCTCCTCCTACCCTCTTCTTGAGCTTGTCCTGCTCAGTGAGAGCTCTGTTAATTCTCACAGTCATGCTCAATGCTAAAAGTACCTACTGGTACACTCAGGTCTGGGAGTTTGTGTAGAAGTCTTAAAATCAGCAGAAATATGCATCAGTTCTGGTCAAATCACTCCATATAAATTTCTGAAACTTTTTGAAGCAACTACAGAAATCACATAAAATTACAGCAACATCCAGAAGAAATAAACCAACATCTAATGTTTATGTCATGATGTGGAGATGCCAGCATTGGACAAGGGTGGGCACAGTAAGAAGTCTCACAACACCAGGTTAAAGTCCAAAGGTTTATTTGAATCACAAATTTTCAGAGTGTTGCTCCTTCATCAGGTGATTCACTCAATGATCTTAGATGTTCCCAAAAAGTCTTAAAAAGTTATACAATATAAGTTAGATAGTTTTGATGGACATCTACTCCACATGCCTATTGCCCTCTGAGGTAAATAAAATGTAATCTAAGGCATTTAAAGCTTACCAATTTTATATTTCTAGGGGTAAAAATGGTTTAAACGTTTTTAAGCCTGAAATGGATGAGGACTCAGAACAATGCTCCAAAAACTCATGATTCCAAATAAACCTGTTGGACTTTAACCTGGTGTTGTGAGACTTCTTACTGTGCTAACCCATAAGTAGCTGAGATCCCTTTAAGTAACTGGTGGAGGTTCCAACATGTTGTTGAATCTGTGTTCAGTTGTGGGAGGTTAATGTAGGATATTGCCTGGAGTATGAAGCATCAAAATAGTAGCACAGGTATCAAATCAAATTGCCTACTCTCCATGCTACCAATAGGCATTAGATGTTTGCTTGCTAATCTCTTTACCAATATGGTATTTGTTGTACTTCACAACATAAGTGTGCACGCATATTTCGGATGTCATGTTGCAACCTTAAGAATTCTCGTGCTGCCTGAAAAATTGGTTTTTCTGAGCTCAAATTAATTGCTTGAGAATAAAAAGTTTGTTAAAATGTCTAAACATCTAACAACTATTCTTTATTTCTCATTATTTTAGTTCAGGACATCAATTGTACCCTTATGTGAGATTTCATTCCCGAGCAATTATTGCAGAGATACTGTTTGAAAGACAAGTACAGGGTGGGAAAGATAGTTAGGTCCATCATGCTTGCTAATTTTGACAGCTCTTGTACAGTTTGTGTTAAGATATTTTTGTGTCTGATTCTCTGCAAGGGGCGTGTAGCCATGGCAAATCTTCCAGTGTAATTCAATGCTGAAACTTCTCCATAGACCAGAACATCAAACTAACACTGTAGTGTATGTTCTTGAGTTCAATCAATCACACTCAGAAGGAAACATTCCTATGTTTCTAACAGGATTAAAATAAATCTTCTGTACATTATTTGAACTTCCTATTCCTACAATAGGAGTTAATGGCTTCTTGGTATTATCGCTAGACAACGAATCCAAAAACTCAGCTGGTGTTCTGAGGATTCGGGTTCAAATCCCATCATGACAGACAGTGGAATTTGAATTCAATAAAATATATATGGAATTAAGAATCTACTGATGAACCTGAAATCATTGTCAGATAAACTTATCTGATTCACTAATGTCCTTTAGGGAAGGAAATCTGCTGTCCTTACCTGGTTTGGCCTACATGTGACCCCAGATCCATCACAAAGTGATTGACTCTCAACTGCCATTTGGATAAGGATAACTAGGGATAGGCAATAAATGCTGGCCAGCCATCAATATCCCAACAAATGAATTAAAAAAAAACAATGATCTTAACCCAATGTTAAAGAAAATTCTTGAAAAGTTATATAACATAAGTTTGATGATTTTTATGGAAGTCTACCCAACATGTCCTGTGAGGTAATTCCCATTTAAGACCTACTAGTTTTAAAATTCTGGGATAAATCTTGGTTGAAACCCATTTTCAGGCCTGAAATCGATGAAGACTGAGGGTAAATATTTGAAAGCTATCAGCCCCTCATTGGAATTTGACTCTCATCAGAATATTTCCAGCAAGACTTGGATTTCAAACGAGCAGGTGCTGATTCGAGGTTGGCCAATTGGCTTCACTGGCAGCAGGCCTTAGGTAAGTCCTGTGGGGAAAAAGAGATCAGGAGATCAGCAATGATCTGCAGTGGTGCTTTGGAGCCAGTGATGTCACTACTGCTCCACTGGCTGAAGGTTAATTTAAAAGAGCAAGTTTACTTATTTTGGAGGCTATTCTAAGTGATCTTTTTAAGCACTACTTGTTAGGTGACCACTAATAAACCGAGCAGGGTCAACCCAACATACATTTTACCCCAACCTGACTAAATTCTGTTCTGCGCAGCTGCCAAAGTGCAGGAAATATTTTTAATGCCCTTGTGTGCAGAAGCCAACATCAGATAATTAGAGCTTTTTGCTATAAAACCA
Organism: Sphyrna mokarran; assembly: GCA_024679065.1. NCBI lineage: Eukaryota > Metazoa > Chordata > Chondrichthyes > Carcharhiniformes > Carcharhinidae > Sphyrna > Sphyrna mokarran. The sequence goes on along the minus strand of JAGIQG010000012.1, from coordinate 48,941,431 downwards.
GTTACAGCTGGGTTCAGTTTGTAACCTTTATTCCTCAGTTTTGAGATTCTAGTTGCAAGTAATTATTGTGTTCATGTTATCTATGCCTCTGTCTGTTACCAAGCAAGGTCTGATTTTCATTCACTATCTATATTCTATCCTTCATAAATAACTAGTTCAACTGTATTTTGTCATAATGTAATATTTTAAGTACAGGATTATTATTTTTGCTCACCTTTGAATCTTATTTATGTAATCTGACCATAAACTTAAACCTTTTCCCCCGGATATTTTCCCAATGTGTGTGACAAATCAAAGGACAGAGTTGACTTTGAGATTTAACTAAAGCTTTCACTTTGAGATTTAACAAAACCTTTGTCTTTGTTCAATACTTCAGGCATCAATATTCAATATGAACCTCACATCAGTTGTGACATTTTGACTCATTTAACTTTAACTCTTTTAAGTCTAGCTCTAATTTAAGCTTTTTGACTAAAACAAAGACTTGAGTGAACTGTCCAGGCTTGCCTCCTAGTGGGAACTTCCTTCATGGTTTCTTTACCTTTTTCTGAAGAAAATCTTCAGGGAATACGTTGTGAATGTAAGTTTCCAGTTTTCACTGAAAACAAAGACTCAAAGCATATCTTACATCTTAAATTTCTGACATTCTTCCAGGAAGTTACCTCACACCGAACCAATGATATCACTGGAAAGTGAACACAATGGGCCTGATTTTACCATTGTATTGCATTTGTTTTTGGAAACTTGGTAAAGTCAGGCATGAGGCGACTAGTGTGATCTGCGCCCGGGTCCGCGCAGATGCCCACTTTACCAAAGCTTGAACTGTGCCTGAAACATGCATGCATTTAAATTAAATTAATGCGTTCCCCATCCATTTTTACCAGCATTTTTCCCTTTCTCATTGCATTGGACCATCCAGATTCAGCACAAAACAGATACGCACAGCAAAGGTCTGTTTTGGGTGCTCCAGCTTCTGAGGAGTTAAGTTCAGAACTTCCAGTGGCTGTCTAACTCAGATTGGTAGGGGGGGAGGTGGGGGTGTGAAAGGAAGCCAAATGGTTTTCTGATGAGGGAGGGAGGCCAATCATTCTCTGATGGGGAAGGGGGAGCAAAGTCTGTTCATTCTTGGGTGGAGAGCAGGGGAGGGAGCCTGATCTCTGGTGTGGGGAAGGAGGAAGATTGATTGCTATCTGGTTGGGGGAAGGGAGGAAAGAGGCCCAATTGCTCTCTGGTTGGGTGGGAGCAAGACCCGATTGCTTTTTGGCAGGGAGGGTGAGGGGGGAGGGATGAGGGAGACCCAATCACTCTCTGGGAGTGGCAGTAGAGGGGATGGGGGGGTGCCAGAGGGAAGCCCGATCATTCTCTGATGGAGGGGGGCAGGTGGGAGGCCAGATGGATCTCTGGTGGGGGCGGGGTACCACTGCCCCTCTGCGGGCGATCGGTGGAGGGGAAGGGGAGCAAAGGGTCACGATCGGTCTGGGTGGCGGAGGGGAATGGATGGATAAGGGGCATAGTTATATTATCGGGGTGGGGCGATGTCTCTGGGAGCCATTGCTCCCGCTTGTCACCCCCAGGCCGCTTTATCCGCTTTTTGTGGCTGAGAGAGATGTGGCAGGGGATTGTTTTTCAATTTTTTTTTCCTGTGCATGCAGAGTTCAAAGCTCCAGTCAGAGCAGCCATGTTTTGGGCGCGATAAGCCCTGCCTACAATGTGATTCAGATCTGTGATTTTTTTGTATATATAGTCTGAGTGCCTTTGGAGGTGCCTGATAACAGTTTTCGAAGTCGGATCTGAATTGCCCCCCGATTCAGCACTTAGAATCAAAATTGTAAAATTGTCCCAATGTTTGATTATAGCCAATGATCTTAAACAACTCCCAAATGTTTATACAAACCTGTATATAAATTACATCGACTCACCATATATGGCTGTGGGCTGTCTAGTTTAACCCAAACAACTATCATTATTTGGAATCAGGAAGTGTCAGTCGCACCTCACAAGGCAGGTTATGATTTGCTGCAGCCTTTCTGATCTGCATCAATGTTTAATTATAACTTGACCACAATTCCCAGCACCCTTGATTCTCATTGTCACTGTTGATGTAGACCACCCAGCCGCATTTAATACGTCATTTTCATTTTGAATGTAATGTGGCAGAATTTGCATTCAATATTCCAAATATATTTTTCCAGATAGAAATACATGGGATTAAAATGATGGCTTTGATTTATAATCAAATGCATTTGAGATGTATTCCAACATTTAACTGACCTTCACAATGGATCCCCCAATGACGACTGCAAAAAGTGAAAAACCTGTGTGCCCAACAGTCAACACCCAAATCTCTGGACCATTGCGATTCTCACTATGAGCTAGCAGGTCCTGGAGAATTCCACCCCCGACCTCCATCCCCAGTCTTTGTTTCTGATGCACATACATGAACTTTCATGGCATCTCTTTACAAGCCCTTTACAGGAATCACTTCCTGATTCCAAATAATGATGGTTGTTTGGGTTAAACTAGACAGCCCACAGCCATATATGGTGAGTCGATGTAATTTATATACAGGTTTGTATAAACATTTGGGAGTTGTTTAAGATCATTGGCTATAATCAAACATTGGGACAATTTTACAATTTTGATTCTAAGTGCTGAATCGGGGGGCAATTCAGATCCGACTTCGAAAACTGTTATCAGGCACCTCCATAGGCACTCAGACTATATATATATAAAACAAATTGAGCTGATGTGTATTTTTTGAGTTTGTTAAATTTCTGCAATCTCTGATAATGCTCATCACTTTTCCACATTTGAACAGCCTTTATTGCACTGTAAATATGCAAATAATTATAGAATTATTCCAGTGCAGGAGCCATTCTGCACACTGTGTCTGCATCATCTCAGCATTTCACCCAGGCCCACCGGAATGTATACCTTATTTCTAGTAGTTAACAATACAATTATAGATCATAACAGCTAACACTGTTTCCTGACATGAACTACTTGGACCATAAGTTCTGGGGGATTCAATCCTGAAGTTTGTTGAGTTAGTCAATGTCTCAAGGCAGTAGTGAGATATTAAAATTAACATCAGTATTATTTCTGGCTTATTGTAGGGAATGACTCGCACTGCAGTATGTGTGATCATTAGGTGAAGACAGCAGCAGGTCTGATTGTTTTATTCCCCACAGCCAAATACCGTTTCTACACTCTACTGTATGAAGTTGAGCATTAAGATTGCTCACAAGATAGTGGAGATTGCTGGATCTGTGGAAATCAGGGCAATACAGGAGAAAAGTAAAATGTTATCTTACCCAATGATATTTTGCTAAAAATAAAAATTACTTGTCTTCTTTCACCCTTAGAAGTAATTTAATATTACCTATCCTGGAGGCAATATTTTACATCCATTTTAAATAGGCAGAAGTCAGTAGAATGGCTACATTCGCATTGGGAGGCCTAAACGATGTTTGAGTTTGAACCTCATTTGGATGTCAGTAGTAAATGGCAAGTGTCAAATGGATGCCAGGCTGTAGTGCCAGTTGTGAGAGAAGAGAAAATTATTCAGTTTCCATGGTGAATTTGATTGGACCTGTGAGGAAGAGCAAGATGTTCCTAAACTCAGCTCAGAACAGTCTTGCAACAGCTTAGTTTATTCTAGTAGAGCCAAAAGTAGCACCCCTGCCCCAAAGATTCTTGGCCTTAGATTGAAAGACACCAGCAGTTCTTTTTAAAAATTGCTGGTAAAACTGTTCTTCATCAAAATACTAATTGGGCAGAGTTCGTACAATGCTTTGCCCATCTGTATTTGAAATTGGAAACAGTTTTACAACCAGTGCAGGTCTCCAATTATATATTCAACTTAAATCACTCCACATGATACCAAGGAATGGCTAGAGACATTGATACAGAGAATAAGCCGGCTGTAGTCCTGATGATCTGTTCTCCAGAACTAGCTATGCCCCAAGCCAGGATATTCAAGAAGAGCTACATTACTACGAGGTTCCTCTCCAAGTCACAAATCATCCTGATTCGGAATCACATTTATCATTCCTTCACATTAATGATCAGAAATCTGGAACTCTTCCCTTAACAATACTGTGGCCATACCTACACTACATGGCTCACAATGGTTCAAGAAGGTGGCTGTCCAACATTATCCTAAGGGCAATTAGGGATGGGCATCAAATGTTGCCCTTGTCAGAAATGCTCACATCTTTGAACATCGAGAAAGAAAAGTTGTGTGCTCACACATTACAAGATATATATAAAATTAGATCATGTGAGTTTTTGAAGTCAGTGGGGCATTTAATTTTAAATTGAAAATCAGCAGATGGAACTTCCACTGTCTTCCCATTATTTTGTTTAATGTTACATTCAATGAGATTCAAACTTTTTGAAACAGCTCCTTCATTTGCCTAACTTTAAATTTCACAGATTAATATGTTGAATAACCCTGCAGCGTTAACCCTGTTCCTAATTTTCTTTTAAATCAGATAATTGACAACCTTTAGCTTCAGACTGTATCCAATAAAATTATTCTGTTTAAGAATTTCCATGAACACTGAGATGTACAATTTTTAAATTGGAGAATATAAACTTTATTGTAATTATGCACCAACAGGCTCGCATTCCCATTATGAAAGGTTTATTATAAATGAAACTGAGCTCAATTTCTGTGATCGATTCCTTGACTGATATCATTTTTATGAAACGTCAGTACTGAAGGAATTCATTATGTGTTGAATTGCTACACAGTTGAATAATTTAATATGCCTATCTGGTAGAAATATTTTTGTGTACTTGTTTATCAAACATGTTTTGAATGGTATCTACTTGTTTCCATAGATTAGAACAGAAATAGAAATTGTAGATGGGAATAAGAAAACGTGTTTTTTTCATTTTTTGATAAGGTAAAGCATGAAGCTCTTCTTATCAGCAGTGAAGTGAGCCCAACAGAAACCTACAGTATGATGTGAACAAAATTGACATGCCATACCAACCTTGCAAGCTAATGAAAGGCCCTTATCTCCACAGTCCCTTACCTCTTTCCAATCAATAATTTAATTGAGCTACTTTCCTCTCGTCCTTACCCATCTAATCTGAACTTCTTCCTTTGAGTGTTACCAAAAGCAGATTACATTGTGAAATTGAAGTACATGCCTTCAATGTGAGTGACTGCCGACTAAGTCATCATAACAGCCAGACCTTCAATGACCCAAATGACCTTCTTCATATTTGAACACAGAATCGAGGCTGACACTTCAGTAAAGGGCTGCATTGAAGTGAAATGTTAAATCAAGACTTTTATCTGCCTTTTACGGTGGACATAAAACGTCTAATGGTGCTCTCTGCAAAACCATCAGTGAAGTTCTCCTGATGTTCCTCAAGAGACATTATTGATACATATTATCTGTACATTTATCTCATTGTTATTTGTGGGGCCTAACTGTGCAAAGTGACTGTTGCATTTTCTTAAATCAAGATAGTGACTTCATTTCTAATGAATATTTCATTGGTTGTAAAACATGTTAGGCCATTCTGAAATTGTGAAAGATGCTATATATAAATGCAAGCTTTGTTTTTCTTTCTTCATATACCATGCTTATCCATCCAGATGTCTCTGGGAGTGCCAGCCACAATCAAATCTTCTCTTTCTGTAACCACATCAGCTCCAACACCACAGGCCAAGGAGGATGGCACTGCCATAGCAGGACCTCAAAACCCAGGGCAGAACCATCCAGGTCTCTGCTGTCCAAAGGGTGGGTGCCAATGTCATCACAGACAATAGGGCGTGGCAGACAGCAGAAAGCTTCCAACCCCACTAGTGACAGAATCAGAAAGGTCAAGAAGATGTAGTTGCACACTAGTTAATCACTTTTACACAATATTAACTAGTGTAAATAAGCTCCCCCTAATTTAATCTTGTCTACAGCTCCCTGTAATGATGAGCAGTGCTCCTATCAGTCTGAAGTTAAAGGTTGGTTTCTGCACAAGATAAAAGCAGATATCTCAATTCAGATTGCATGTGCTACATGCAATCCTCCCACCCTACTGAAGGGTGCACCTTCACAGTCATTGGACACAACAGTCATGCCTGTATCTCAGTGGGAATTATAATATCTGCCAATATCCTGGGCTGGCAACACAGATTTCCATCAAACTCCCTGTGTGCTCTCAGCATTTTTGAGATTCAAATCTCAGCCACCACCTCCCCCCTATCTCCCGCTCCATCTCATCAGCTTGTGCCTTTGGTAACACAGTGTAGCCCTGAAGGCTTCAGCTCAGGAAGGATGCTGGTACGTGACGAGAAGTTAAAATTTCCTCGCTGCATCTTCATGATGTGATCCTACTCATTGAATGCAAGTGAGCTGCCATCAGCCAGACCTTCAATTCAACTCTGTGAGAGTCTATGGAATGTCCTCATTGCAAGTAGTTATCGTCTCTTGGAATATAGTGACTATCGATATCTGCTACATGTCCTTGATAACAGCTTTATCACTAAGAGGATGTCATCAGTGAGATGAGAATCCAATCCCCAAAGAATCAACATGATGATTATGAAGTGTTCTTGCTGCATCTTGTCATCATCCTCCATGAATCTAGCAGCAATGTGTATGTCCCGAGCATGTCTGCCTCATTTGGACACTGCCATGATCTCATTGCCTATATCATAACCTTCAAGGATCTTGTCATCTTCAGCCTCAGAGACATCAGAGAAAACATGTCACTCATCAGAGAAAACATGTCACTCCTCGATCTCCTTGTTAGGCAGTTCCATTCCCTTTCCCCTCCCCTGCAATGTCAGGTTGTCAGGGGTGCAGCAGATGATGAAGATATGCAACCCTCTCTGTGGATTGTACTGCAGAGCTCCAACAGACCGGTCCTGGCACTAGAACTCCATTTTCAGCATCCCTTTGGTCTTCTCCACCAATGTGTGAGTTGCAGCATGAACGTATAGAATCCCTTCAGTGCAGAGAGAGGCCAGTAGGCTCGTCGAGTTTACACCAACAAAAACCCTATTCAGGTTCTAACCCCCCATAACTCCACATATCTACCCCACTAATCCTTTTAAACTATACATTCTGGGACAGTAAGTGGCAATTTAGCATGGCTAATCCACCTAATCTGTACATCACTGGACTGTGGGAACACCGGGAGGAAACTTACACAGGCATGGGGAGAGCATGCAAATTCCACACAGCCAATCACCCAAGGCTGGGAACCTGGGCCCCTGGTGCTAACCACTGTGCCATCCTGCCGCCAGCCTCATTGTATCTTCTGTCTGTTGCACTGTGTAGCTCTGCGTACGGAGAATTGTGAAATCATGTAATTGCAGCACTACCATTCTGGAGCTAAATGACATTTCTGAACATTACACATCTGACCATGCATTTAGCAACAGGAAGCTATTAAAGAGATTATCAACTACTTTCAGATTCTGCTCACAACACTTCTTCACAAATGATAAGTGTAGTGCTGTTAAGCTATGACTCACTAAGCCTGATTTTACCAGTTGGAGCCTAAGGGCCGGATCCGGCGTAACATGGATCCGAGTTCAGAATCCTCATTCCAGTGTGCCCATACATTTCTTGCCAGCTCCAATCTGATCTGTGCTGTGGACGAGGCTTAACACTGCTGGAATGATCAAAGATCTGAATTGCGCATGCGCAGTTTGAAAAGAATCTGAAACAGCACGCCTGGACGCAAAAGAGAAAAACAGCAAAGAGAGGAGGGGGTGGGGGGTGGGGGAGGGGATGAGCCATGATTGGACCTTCTTGGGAGGCAGGACCTCCCCCGCAGATATCACTGTCCCCTCCTCACCGCAGATCAGACCTTCCTCCCAGACCAGTGCCTGGAGAGGCACTGAATAAATATTTCTCTTCGGTATTCACGCAGGGTGATGTAAATGTAGTTATGGAGAACAGTGAGGTACAGGGTAGCAAACTGGAAAGTATCGAAGTAGATAGGGAGGATGTGCTAGATATTCTCGAGGGTTTGAAGTTGGATAAGTCCCCTGGGCCGGACGGGATTTACCCTAGGATTCTCTGGGAGGCAAGAGAGGAGATTGCAGAGCCTCTGGCTCTGATCTTCAGGTCGTCGTTGGTTACGGGTGTGGTTCCGGAGGACTGGAGGATAGCGAATGTGGTCCCGTTGTTCAAGAAGGGGAAGAGAGACCTTCCAGGGAATTATAGGCCAGTGAGTCTTACTTCTGTTGTGGGCAAAGTATTGGAGAGAATTATTAGGGATAGGATTTATAGTTATTTAGAGAGAAATGAATTGATTGGGGATAGTCAGCATGGTTTTGTGAAGGGTAGGTCGTGCCTCACTAACCTCATTGAGTTTTTTGAAAAAGTGACTGAAGAGGTGGATGGGGGTAAGGCGGTTGATGTGGTATATATGGACTTTAGTAAGGCGTTTGATAAGGTGGCCCATGGAAGACTTCTGCAGAAAATGCAGATGTATGGGATAGAGGGTGATTTAGCTAATTGGGTTAGGAATTGGCTAGCAGATAGAAGACAGAGGGTGGTGGTTGATGGGAGATATTCATCGTGGAGTTCAGTGACAAGTGGTGTACCTCAGGGGTCTGTTTTGGGGCCCCTGCTGTTTGTAATTTTTATAAATGATCTGGATGAGGGTATTGAAGGATGGATTAGTAAATTTGCGGATGACACTAAAGTCGGTGGAGTGGTAGATAGTGAAGAGGGGTGTTATAGTTTGCAGAGAGACTTGGACAAGTTGCAGAGCTGGGCCGAGAGGTGGCAAATGGAGTTTAATGTGGAAAAGTGTGAGGTAATGCACTTTGGCAGGAATAATAAATGTGTAGAGTATAGGGCTAATGGTAGGATTCTTAGTAGTCTTGATGAACAGAGGGATCTTGGTGTGTATGTGCATAGATCCCTGAAAGTAGGCAGTCAAGTCGAGAAGGTTGTTAAGAAGGCATATGGAGTCTTAGCTTTTATTGGTAGGGGGATTGAATTTCGGAGCCGCAACGTCATGTTGCAACTGTACAAAACTCTAGTGCGGCCGCACTTGGAGTATTGTGTGCAGTTCTGGTCCCCACATTATAAGAAAGATGTGGAGGCATTGGAGAGGGTACAGAGGAGGTTTACCAGGATGTTGCCTGGTATGGAGGGCAGGTCTTATGAAGAGAGGCTGAGGGATTTGAGGTTGTTTTCGTTAGAAAGGAGGCGGCTAAGAGGGGACCTAATCGAAACATATAAGATGATTAGAGGTTTAGATAGGGTGGACAGTGATAGCCTTTTTCCTAGGATGGAGAAAGCTAGCACGAGGGGACACAGCTTTAAATTAAGGGGTGATAGTTAGAGGACGGATATCAGAGGCAGGTTCTTTACCCAAAGGGTGGTTCGGGAGTGGAATGCCCTGCCTGCAGCAGTTGTAGATGCGCCAAGTTTGGTGGCGTTTAAGAGGTTAGTTGATAAGTATATGGAAGAGAAGGGAATGGTTTAGTTTGAAGGATCATTGCTTTTTATAATGGTCGGCGCAACATCGAAGGCCGAAGGGCCTGTTCTGTGCTGTAATGTTCTATGTTCTATGTTCTATGTTCCCCCCCCCACCCCAGGAACCAAGCCTCCCAGCAGACCCTCCACGCCAAATCAGACCCCCCCTGGGAGGCAGGCCCCCTGCCTCAAACTATGTTTCAAAACATATATCCCCCGAGCCATATTTTGGAATATTTTCCCAAATTTTTGACTGTTGGATTTTTAGTTCCTGCGATTATAATTTTGACATTATCTTCCAAAGATAACGTCCTCTAATTCTGTGCAATATTCTGATGAAAACAAGCTGAAAGCAAGGATCCAAGGCTGCACCAGAGGCAGATGCGCTGCACCCAATGTTGCCCATGCAAATCACATTCATAAGAAGGGACACATCTGCCATGGAATGTGAGAGAAGTGTTGCCTGTGCAAATTTCTTTTCGCTATGGTTGACTTCCCAGATTTAGTATTCTCCTTGAATCGTATTTTCAACCAAATTCCACCACGGGAACAAATCTTCCAAGTTCACCACATGATTCTGAATATTTGAGCACCTGACTTATGGCTACAGCGACATACAGGTCACCAGTCACTCATTAGGACACTGTCGTTTAATTACCTTTCCCATAGATAATTAGGCAGCATGAAGAAGGTGCTATGTTATTTTCAGTTTGCGAGATTCTCCCAAGTCCTTCCCCCATCCTCCACCATCCCCCCCCAACCAGAGATCCATCTGAGCCCGCCCCCCTCCTCCAGCGGACACCAGAGGAAGGCCAGAAAGATGCTGCAGGCTTTCAAAGGACTGCAGGTCGAAAAATGGTGGAGGGAGAGCAGCGATCAAGGTAAGTGCTCTGCTGAGGGGAGCATGCCTTCGGGGGGGTGGTCCAATCGCTGTGGGGGGCAGGTCTGCTGGGGGAACTGCCTGCCAGAAGGGTCCGATCTGGGTGGGGAGGTGGGTCTCTGCCGGGTGGTGCATGGCTCCCAGGGGAGTCTGATCGTGGCGTGGGAAGGGGGCATTGGTCTGCCGAGGGGACCTGCCTCCCAGGGGTGTCCGATCAAGGCAAGGTGGGTCTGCCAAGGGGGGCTTTCCTCCCATATGGGGGTCTGACCTGGGGGGTGTTAGGGCTTGCCAAGTTGGTTAGAAGGAGGTCTGCGAAGGATGTTCGAAGAGGATGGGCTTCGGAGTTTCCCCTGCAGAATAAAAATCGGCTTCAGATTTTTATTCTGCAGGTTGCTTACAGCACAAGTCTGGAATGGATCCGAAGATGGGAAAGCGAAATTTGGCAGTAGAGTTGGGTGTGCAGTTCATTAAGTCGATTTAAATGCATGCTTAATGCATTAAATGCTAATGCATTTAAATTATTGGGCTGCCTGATTTGTGTGTGGAATGGATCCGCACCCAAATCGGGTGTCGGTGAAGTTGCGATTTGCTCGCGTTAGAGTGCAGATTGCATTAAAGGCCCGACACTTGAACTTACCGTGATTTTGTGCCCAAAAACGAGCACAAATATTTGGTAAAATCGGGCCCACTGTATCAAGTTTTTAATTCTGATTCAAAAATTTCAATGTTCCAGTTCCACTTCAGGTCTTAGATAAAAGAATTAAGGCTGACACTTCAGTGCAGTACCTGAGGGAGTACTGTACTGTTAGATTGTCTTTAAGGTGAGGCATTAAACTGAGGCCCCATCATGTCCTCTCAGCTGGATGTAAAAGGTTCCAGTGTGTTGTTTCAATGAAGAACATGACTGTCATCCCCTACTATCCTAGACAATATTTATTCCTCAATCAGCACCATAAATAAAAGAGATTACCTGTTCATTATCACATTATCTTTGTGGGAGCTTGCTGAGTGCAAATCGCCTGTTTCCTATACTATATTGCATTGATTAGAAAGGACTTTGAGATGTCCAATGGTCAGAAAAGATGCTATATAAATGTAAGTATTTCTTTTTTCTTTGCACGTCAGCTTAGCCTTTAGCATTGAGCAAAGATTACATGGAACAGGACCAGTACTGGAAGCAGGAGGAGGAGGAGGAATGGTAATGCTGGTGGGGGCGGAAGGAGGTTGTGGGAGGAGGTGGTATTTCCGTTAGTACCAATCTTTACAACTATAAGGAGTGGCTGACTTACTTAACAAACCAAAGACAAATTTGCAACATAGCTCATCCAAATACCTTGTATATGCAGACATGATATTTAATTCAATCTCTTAGACATCATCAGTGCTTTTGTACTGTCTGCAATAAATCTGGAATCTATTTGTGAGCACATTGTTGCTCATAAACAATTTCAGGTAATCTCAGTTGCATATAAGTTGTAAAATCAAAGAAGGCTTTTAAAGTTTGATAGAATCTCCTGATATCACATTTCTTGTACCAGCGGTTTTACTGCTTGGCTGTATTTTATAATTCTTCTATTTGCTGGAAAATATTATATTGTAAAGTATACGTCTTTGACCATGTTATCATGCTGCACCAGGGGATATAACATAGTCCAATCACTAAATTCGCAACTGGGACTATGACTTGACCTTGACATGCACTTGAAAGTTAACCTGAGTACGTGTTCTCAATATTAAAACCAAGAGGTGTAAAATAACAAAGCACAAGTATCAATAAAATAAAAAAAGGTATCAAACATTCATTATGAGTAAATGAAAGGGTTTTTAGTTAAGCTGAGTTTACAGCTATAAATCCATTCACTGAGGTGATAAAACAATAAAAGAGCACAGATTGTCTTGAAAAGGATATAAATTTTTCTGTTTGTGACCCACTTTAATATTGTGTTCTAGAAAATCTAATTTCCCCTCCTTTTTTACAAATACTTGGATTATAAAGCTTTCAAATAACAGAATATAAAAATGAAGGAATAATTAAATATATAAATGGATGTGTGAATAAAACTAGAATGTTGCAAACTCAAGGGGAGTCAAATTTATGGAGTCAATCACTTCACAGATAATGCAGTAACAATTTTACTTTATTCAGAGAGTAGTAAGGGTGTGAAATTCCCCGCCTGAAGCAGTAGTGAACTCGCCATAATTAAGGGCATTTTAATTGTCATTGGATAAGGATGATACTGGAGTAGTGTCGGTTAGATGGGCTTGAGATTGGTTTCACAAGTCGGTACAACATGAAGAGCCAAAGGGCCTGTACTGTGCTGTAATGTTCTATGTTCTGTATTTTATGTTCTATTTTTCTATATCCAGCTTCAAGTGCTTGCACAACCTATTATTACCTTGGAGATATTACCTTGGCACTGCTCTTGATCTGCAGCAATAATGTCACCGGAAGCATTAAGCAGCTGTTACCCATTGTCCAGAAATGTTAGCTTCAGGGCTTTCCTTAATATCCATCAACTGCTTTCCTAATCAAAGGTGACAGAAAACTACAAATCTCAATAGCTACTCATTGAAGCAATATAGTTGGTGAGATAAACTTTCTGGGTCATGCTCCCAAGTTTGGGGTAGGGTGGGTTACTAGTGCAAGAGAGACTTGTGGTGTCTGGAGCAACATACCAACTCCTTTTCTAGCCTCTTATTGAATCATAGAATCCCTACATTGCAGAAGGAGGCTGTTTGGCAAATTAGTTCTGTAGAGGCTATCTGACAGAATATCTTATCCAGGCTCTATCTCCGTAACATCACACATTTATGATGGCTAATTATCCTAACCCACACATCATGAGTCACTAAGGGGCAATTCACCTAATCTGCACACCTTTGGACTGCAGTAGGAAATTGGAGCACCTGGAGGAAATCCATGCAAACACAAGAAGAACATGCAAACCCCACATAGATGGTGACCCACGGTGGAATCAAACTTGGAACCCTGGCACTGTGAGGCAGCCTTGCTAACCACTGTTTCACCGTGACAACTTATGGCTGGCATTGATGACCTTCACTCTGATGGCCTCCCCACCCAAGCCCCAATCAAAATTCCATTCAGAGCCTGTTGATTTTGTCAGATTCTGGCATGCACTTACAAGTCAGCTTTAAGTATTTATCCTTGGTGCCAGCTCAGTAAATTAGATTAAAATTTGAGATATTGAGATCTCACTGGTTTTCCTGACCATAATTAAGCTGAACAATTTTAATTATCCACACACCAGATATCCAATTTCACTCCAAGAAATTCTATTTATTTCTTCTAATGCTCTTCCAAATAGTCTGCCTCCAAAAGTCATGGTCATCAGTGACTGTCTCGCTGTTATCAGTGCTGATGTTCACAATCTTCCTAATTCACCTATAGATGTCCTTGTTGCAGAGGTATGAATGCCCAGGATGTTGTAACCTAATGACCAGGTCACCGTATAGGAGGTCTTTGGGTATAGGACTGCCATCTTTTTTTTTTATTAAGCAACACAGCACGGGAAACAGGCCCTTCGGCCCAACGAGCCCGCGCCGCCGTCATACCAAATACATTATCCTATTTTAATATTCCTATATAATATATATATTATTCCTAAAATGGAAAATTTTCACCATAGGGACAATTTGTTACCCAATCAGCCTAAGAGCGAATTTTTGGGTTGTGGGAGGAAACCGGAGTGCCCGGAGAAAACCCACGCAACCACGGGGAGAAGGCGCAAACTCCCGCAGACACCGGCCCAATTCCAAGTGTCTGCACAGCCACATCGATAGTCTCTGAGCTGTCATGGTGCTCTATTTAGTTAAAATGGTCAAGTCAGTGTAGACATAGTTGGCTTAGCAATGAGTGCATGCTGATGGAATTAGCATACTCCAGGATCTCAGAGTTAGTGACCTTATTCTGTTAAATTATGTCAAGGATACAGCAAAGGTGGAAATTGTTCAGCCTTTTCTCTTGCCTACTGTCAGGTGGATTGTAGCATAAAACTTAAATTTAAAGATATGAATAATGTAAAATAAAAGTGAAGTAACTTGGGGGTGAGGGAGAAAGGATTTGGATTTTTGGCAAATTTATATAAATGTTTATTTCACATGTCCAAATGGTGCACAAATTAATTTGTGGGCTTGCCTTAAGAGGCAAACTTTAGCATAGTCTGTGCTTTATCGACTTAACTTCATGGTACAAGATCTGTGGTCTCCAAACAATTGAAGAATGGCTCCTGAAACTCATGCAGAGAAACCTGCGCTAGGCAAGTATCACTTTATCATTGTCACAGCTGGTAGAGGAAAAAGGATTGAATCTACATCCCAGTGCATTTATAACACACTGCTATCTATGGGCCTGCAGTAGGCAAGAGATTGCAGCAACATTCAATCACAAAAAGGAATTATGGTACAGGTGTCAACTGAATGATACATTTTAAAACTGATTGTCGCAAATTCCAGAATATCCAAAACAAAAACAAAAAGAGTAATTAAACCTCTTGACCATCCTAGTTTTAGAAGGGTCAAAGAAGCAGTGGGAAAGCGAATATTGCAACAGTGTCAGGTGCATTGAGACCAGGAAATTACTTCGAGATGTCCCTGTGCCCTTGTGTTGTCACATTGGAAAGATCGTTTATAATATGCAATTCCAGCAAAGAGATGTTGCCAGAGCAGAAGTAGCTCCTAGGGATTTCTTGTCCTCAGCATTACAAAAATGACTTTGCCTGAAATGTGCCTTGTTTGTTTGCAAAGCACTTTGAGATATTGAGTTGTGAAAGATGCTGTAGAAATGCAATTTTTTTAGGCCCACACTTGGAGAAGGGAGTAAAAGATATTGAAAATGGACAACCTGCACTCAATTCAGAAAGGAGTCATACTGGAAGACCCACCACCAATGCTGGACACATCATTCAGATGCTTGTGTATGTTATTGGCTGCTAGATACCGTTTAGTAGATGTGAAGAAGTTATACTTAGGTTAACTGTAAGCCTTCATTGACTCTTGGAATCATTTACACTAAAGGGTACAAGGTAGGAGCTAATTCCATCATTGTCCAATGCTGGACTGATTCTGGGTGAGGAACATGTGCTCTCTTATATCACTGTGGGTGGTACTCTAGTTATTAACCCTACATGTGCCTGACCTTTATACTGCAGCTACACCCAAACCTTTGTACAATGTATTCTAAATAATCATTGTTTACTTAATGCCTTACATTGTAATTATCCATATATTTATATTGTCATTACTGCATTATCACTATTATCTGCCCCCTTCAAATCCTTGAATTTAATGGTTCAGGCAGTCTGGCTTCCAGATCTTATTTGCAGAGAAGCGATAGGTTCTGTCATGTTGTTTCTTCCACATTTTGAAGTTGTTCTGGTACCGAGGTATATTTTCATCCTTTTCTTCCATTCTTTCACATTGAACTACACTTGGTCAGTTCAGCTGATCAGTAGTTGCTGTCCTAACTCACTTTTCAGAGGTTTCTTTCACTTTTTCAGTCATCGTATATACCCTACCAATATTGCGGCAGAGGAGGAGCATTCCTGTGACTAAAATGAAATTTAGCGGTACATTCACCTCTGCATTCACTGTCAGTAATGGATGGCTAAGGTCAGGTTCCAGCATCTTGTGTGTCTCTGTGGATGGGGTTTGCAGCATATGTTCAGTGGTTGAAGTGTTGACATGCTGTGCCATTGATAGAGCCAGAGGTTGAGGCTCATCAGAATGCTGGTCACTTCTTTTCCATCCTCCATTGGAGGTGTCACAGTTACCTCTTTGATGGTTGGCTTGTCTAACAATTGAAGATTTTCCAGCACCTGCAATGAGAATGGACAAACCAGTCCCACAAAGAGAAAAGACAATTGAGAGCTGAAGTCTCAGCCAGGATATTCTTCTTTTGTTGAGTGCATGGGAAATTGTACTGTCTGTGATTAATAACAATGGGTTTCTATGTTTCAGAGCTATCTTTAAAACTTTTAGAGACGTTTGACAAATTCACCTGAGCATTCAGTTCTTTCCAGAATCTTTTTTCCCTTGTCAGGGACTGCTCCTTAGAGTCTTTCAATTCACTCATTAGATCAATCTATTTTATTGAATTTCTCCTATCTGCTTTCAACCAGTTTTAATGAAATACCAAAAGCCTTTGATAAATATTCTAATCTTCAACAAGACCATAACATAGTAGAGTTATGCCATTCGGCCTATCGAATCGGTTCCGCCATTCAGTCATGACTGATAAGTTTCTCAATCCCATTCTCCTGCTTTTTCCCCATAATCTTTGATTCCTTCACACATCAAGAATCTTGACCCTTCCATATTATGTATCTCAAACTTTGGGTAGAATTCTCCCGCCCTGCCTGCCGTGGGAATTGTAGCACATGGAATATGGACCGTACAAAGGTCTGTTGACCTCAGGGTGGGATTTTCCAGCCTTGGGGTGATCTTGACCAGATAATCCCACTCTTCATGTTGTTCAGATTCACCGAAGTTTGATAAGTTTATCAGTTTTAGTTGTTAATTCCACTTCCAAGCAATTGCTGCGTCAGCAATTCTTTCTCGTTTTGTGATGATTTAGAAAAGTGTTTGTTCAGTTTTCGAATACAATGGTTCATTGAAGACTTTATCTTAAGTTTTCAAAGGTATATCCTCAACTTGAATTTTCTGATTCAAATCTTTCAATACAGCTTTTATGCAAATATTTTCCAACCTTATTTCATTTTCCTTTTGCAGGACTTGTGTATTTTGAACTTCAGTGGCTATCTTTGTCTCATTCACAATAAACTTTTTGCACCAAACGGTTACCTGTTTGCTGTCACAGTTTTGGCAACTTTTGGGACTTCTAAAAAAATGTTTTGCCTCTTGAGCACCATTGTGTTTTTTGTTTGTGTAATATCTAGGCTCTCGATTTGAAAAGAGATCAAAGGTTATGGGGCAAAGGCAGAAAAAAGGCAGCAGAATTAACTCTACAAGTTGAAGATTAAAATATCCATCAAAGGCTTTTAATATTTCATTGAAGCTGGTTGAAAACTCATCAATACATTACATTAGGATTATTTCAGATAATCCCTACAGTAAAGAAAGAGACCATTTGGCCTGATGAGTCGGCACCAACTCTCCAACAGAACCTCTTACCATCTTGGGGGACTAAGGGGCAATTTAGCATAGCTAATCTACCTAATCTGCACATCTTTGGACTGTGGGAGGAAGCAGGAGCATCTGGAGAGACTCCATGCAGACATGGGGAGAATGTGCAAACACCAGGCAGACAGTCACTCAAGGCCGGAATCAAAACTGGGTCCCTAGTGCTGTGAAGCAGCAGTACTAACCACTGTGCCTCCATGCAGCGGGTTCACCAAACCTGTTTAAAAAGGTATTAATCTGGTCTTTTTCAGACTTTCTACTTTGACTTGATATACTGAGGGAGCTTAGAAATTCTCTTATCAAGGACACCAAGGATTGGCCCTGGAATAAAATCAAATTGTTATAGGTGAATGAAATTCTGATTCATGGTTACATTTTCAAAAGTGCAGTTCAAATGGTCGGTGCAGGCTTATAGAGTCAAAGGTCCTGTTCTTATGTTGTAATTTTCTTTGTTCTCTTTGTGCTTAAAGAGCTTTCTGAATTTCATGATGACATCTCCGTTCACTTTGAGTCAAAGGGGTTTTCCATGCTTGCTGGTTTAGGAGGGCTATGTTACAATAATGATCGCGGTCACTTTCAAAAACATCAACATTGGCTGCCTGGATCAAGTGCCCATGGACTTCACTTTCTCAGCATTTTGCTTTAAGTCATGAATTTGTTAAATCCTGGCTTCTGTCTTCTCTGAGTTGAGGTCAAAGTCATGATTCTCTGCTTTATTTTCTTTTTCAGGGTAAGGTCAGGGATTGGGTTTTGGAGACTGGGTTCGTTGCTAGTTTGCAGCCTCACCCATATCTCTCCAACTCATTCATAAATATCTGAGTTAGGACCCAGCTGTTCAGTACCTGGATCACAGCTGTATCATCAGGTTATGAGGATGGGGAGTGAATTGGAGGTCACATCTCACTATGATATTGTTTAAGACCACCCCTTGTCCTCTGTTCTTGGCTCTTTTTGGGGACCCGCTGACTCCAGCCTTGGTTCTTTTCATTCCATTTCCCCCCCTCCTCACCACTGTACCTCACCACCACCGCCACCACCACCTTTCCCTTTCCTTTGTTGCTTGGGAACAAAACTTTGGAGAATAATACAGAAAACAATACAAATCAATAATGGGGAAGAGAAAAGGAAATAATTAAAGTACCTTACAATGATACATCTTAATAACAGCTGCTCAAATTAGTTTAACCTATTCATTCCATAATTCTTTCAATGATATATTTTACAAAAATGAACTAAATCCACATCTACTTAAGTGAAAGCCAAACAATAAATTTTTTTGATCCAGTTATAGTTGATGCATTACCCTCTGCTTGAATTTCAGATGGAGTTAACATGTAATAGAGTTGTGCCTGGCTAAGATCAAGTGCAGAACCTGTTCCTACATGGCACAGTGGTTAGCACTGCTGTCTCCCAGATCCAGGGCCTGGGTTCAATCCCTGGTTTGGGTCATTGTCTGTGTGAAATTTGCATGTTTTCCCTTGTCTGTGTGGATTTTCTCCCATAGTCCAAAGATATGCGAGTTATGTTGATTGGCCGTGCTAAATTCCCCTTAAGCGTCCTGGGATTAGGTAGAGAGATTAGCAGAGTAAATATGTGAGGTTACAGGGATAGGGCCTGATTGGGATCATTGTCGGTGCAGATCCGATGGGCCAAATGGCTTCCTTCTGCACTGTCAGGATTCTATGAAATACACTTGATAGAAGTTAATGAGGTTATACTGAAACTTCATTTGAAGGATTTTTTTAAAATGCCATCGAGGCCTTTTGGCTAAGCTGAAGGTGAGGAATGGACCCAGCCCTGGCAGCTTGGATCTATGATGTCTGTTTTGCAGGCGCTTTGATTAGACCAATTTGGTTTTTGATTGGATCTAAATTAAAAAAAAAAGCAGAGTTCAAAACTTTTAAGTGGAAATGTAGAGAGAACATCATTACAATTCTCAAAAAGGCAAGGCAGGGTTTTGATCATGTTGCAATTGTCTCACTGAGCTAATGTGTGTATAAACTTTCCAACGTGATTCACTCTGCTAAATGAGCAATAAATATTTATAGTTTAATTCATGAGAGGCAAGTGTTGAGTGAAATGTTGCAGAGGTATTCGGTTGAAGATTGCAGTTTTCTGCGAAGTTACAAAACTTCCTGTGAAACCTGTTGTTGTGTTAAATTTTCATTGGGGTTACTTGAAGGAAGGCAAACTTCGCTAAGGTACAAAGTTTTTCTAGCGTTCATATTTTACTTTGCTGAATAGATAATATTCTGGTAAAAATAATTACAGTGACAATCGAGCAGCATATTCTAAAACAAATGGCTGATCTGACCCTTCAAATTATCACCCATGTAGTGCAACTAAAAATGTTGTGCTGGGTAGATATTTCTTTTGGCTATGAAGTAAAGTATTCGGCATGTCCTATTGTGTAAAAAATTGTGACATTTGTCAGTGGGGATGGAAGTTGGGGATTGGGGTGTGGGGGAAAAGGCTGGGGGTGCAAGGAGATCCTGCAGTTACTAAACTTTAAGTAAAGGATGGTGGCCTGAGGTTAAAAGGGGGCTCTTCATGAAGCCTTAACCTTATTAATTTTGTACTTCCCCCATAAACAGGAACACTTCCCACAAGACTAAAGATTGAGAATGGTCAGGAAATGGCCCTTAATGTCATAATTTAACCAATGATAACTTTGGATCCATTATAATGTAACCAATAGTAATACACTGTGAGGGTCAGCTGACTTGGTAGACTATGTAACTAAACCAATGACAAAATGATGTTGTAGTCAGCTGACCTAGTATAAATGAGAAGCAGATGGCAATTGTGGGGAGCTTGTTTGACTCCAATTGTTGGAGTAATGAGGTAAAAAGATGGAAGCTTAAAAAAAAGTGAGATTTAACATCTGAGGATGAGACAGTGAGCATTTGTGAACCCAGGAAAAAGTTACGGATCTGGGACCAAAGTTGTGTTAACAGAGAACAGTGGTCTGAGAGTAGCATCTCTGAAAAAGACAGGCATGGCAGTAGAGTTCAATGAAGAAGGTTAGGAATCAAACCAATGACAGTGATAGGAGCAGAAGTCCCCATGATTGGGAAGTGTTGGTGGCTGCCAATAAAATATAGCTCATAGAAATAAGAGTAGCTAAGCAAAGAGAACAGGACAGGTGGAAAGAGTTTGGGGTGTACACAAGTATCAGACAAAGAGCAGACTGCTCTATTCCATCAGTTTTGCAAGATACAAATTAAAAGCCAGATTAGTAGCCTGTGGGCATGAGGAATACTTGAAGGGGAGAGATATTAGGGTTGATTCAGCTACAGCAGGGAAGGTGATACTGATTTTTTTTTTTGTTGTTTGCTGTCCTAGCATCTAATAATGGGAATATAAGTTGCTAGATATCAAAGCAATATTTCTGCAGAGTGAAGCACTTCAAGGAAAAGTTTTTTTTTCAAGCCATGCAAAGAAGCAGTTAATACAAAGAGTTTTAGAAATTGAACAAGGTTTTTTTTTACAATCTGTATTGCTGAAAACTGACTGTGTCCAGTTAAAGCAAATCCTGCAATGTTCTTTGGAAGTCTGAAGGAAAACTTGGCTGGAATTTTTGTGATGCTTTTGATGATTCCTACGGGGTACCACAGTAAGAGTTGGGAAACAGGCCATTAATAGGCAAAAGACATTTTGAAGTAAGGAGTCAAGTAGCTGGTATTTTTTTTTTGGATCTGACAAAGCAAATCTGGGGTAATAATGAATCAACAGGAATATCTAAACAGCTTTGATTCTACTCTCATAATCAGAGAAAATTGATGAAGAAAGAGGAACTAGACAGTGGGGGGAAAAAAAATTGTTGAGGAGTATGATAGAACAGTTAAATTGGCTACGCACGTTGACAAGACAGGATAGAAATTCTCTGTGCCTTTTTCCAGCACATGGAGGTGTTTCCTGTATGGGCCGTTGCTGCACACCTTCCACTATCGCATCCTCACTTGTTGCCTGGATACACCTCAGCAGGCCTTGTTGCTGCCAGGTGGTGGAAGTCTCCAGTGGATGTCCCTTTACAGAGGGATCTCCATAATTATATCGGGGACCTGGAGTGGAGGGTAATGCATGCAGCTGTTCTGCACAGCTGTAGGATTCACTGGTTCATGGTTCTGAAGCTTGCCCCTTCTGTAGCCTTGTGGAGTTTATGGACAATGTCTGTTTCACATCTTGGGTTGCACTCCTTTTTTGTTTTCATGAAGAACCTTTTATTTGCACTTCAGTCCCATACTCCTGATTTACAGTTATCTGGTGCAGAGAGGAAAGGGGAGTTCTGGGGTGGCGTCTGCTCCTGGGCTTGGTGAAACATGCCATTTACAGGTCCAGGCAGCGGGTGATCGAGGGAACCATCTATCCTGACTATCTGCCCCTCTTCTGCAGTTACGTTTGCAGTTAGGTGTTCCTGGAGAGGGAGCATGTAGTGTCAACTAGTGCAGTTGATGCTTCCCGTGCCTTTGGGCACCACAGGATCTGGGGTGCATTATTGACCTTAATAATCAAATTTTAATTTGATGTTTTCAAGTTTCCTTTGCACTTTGATTTTGCTGCACTTTGATTTTGCTCCCCTTTTTTGGGGAGCTGCACCTTTTACTTTGTCCTGATTTTAACTTGAGTTTGTTTATTTGGCCTTAAACCTTGATCTTAAAAGAGGCCCACATCTGTGAGTAAAACACTTTTCCTCCTTTCAATTTCTTTTCTTATTCTGGGGGAAATTGGAGATTTGCAACAACTGAAGAGAAAGGAAGTGAATCCAGGGAAGGTGAAGACTCAGGAAATGTTGGCCCCAATCTTTCTTTCTTAAAGACATTGGCAGGTAAAAAAGGAAAATGTCCCTTGGCCTGGGAAGCAAAGAAAAAGGGTAGTCAAAAGTACATTAGTGGCTGAAACCCTAGCTTTAGTGGAAGTGGTAGATATGGCAATACACTTGTCTGACATGGTAACAGTTATTTTTCATGGCAATATCAAGAAATAAAGTACCAATTGAGTGTTCTGTAGACAATTGGTCTTTTATGAGACCATTTTCACATAACAGAAAAGGGACTGAGAATTGATTTGGCCAGCATCAAACAAATTCTGGAAAACAGAGGTTTCAAATCTCAACTGGGTTGCTGTGAATCTATAGTTATCTGACCATTTCAGTAAAAGGGTGCAGTTACTGGAAAATTGTTAAGAATACTGGAGGATGGTTACTTTAAATTAATTTGGAAAAAAAAGTGGAATTTGTTATAATCAATGGTATCAATGCTGTGAGGGTCAGCTGACTAGCTTACTAGTAGACCATATAACCGATGACAAAATGATGTGGTGGTTAGCTGACCCAGTATAAATAAGAAGCAGATGGTAATTGTGAGGAATGTGTATAGTCCAGATTGTCACCCCAAGTGTTGAAGAAATTAAGTTCCTTTATTATACCTTCTTATTTAATTTACTTTCTGAAGTTAATTTTATTGTTTGTGACTGAAATACCCTGACTACTGGATGAACACTTAAGTGGGCACTTAATTGGTTACTTAAGGTCTTTGATTGGGACATGGGCAGTTAGATCACCCAAGACCTCATCTGCCTCAGCGTAAAATTGCTGAGAGGTTAGGGTGGGTGGGAGCCCAAAGGGAAGCCCAAGGGTGTCATTTCAGATTCAGCCCCCAACTCTAAACTCATTGGTGGGAGAGGAAGAAATTCAGGCCATAGGAGTAAATCTCACCACACACATTCACCTAGTGAAATTAGTCATCTGTGTGAACTTGAAGAAATAAACTGTCAACTGCCCTTGATTTTCACTATGTGGTGAATTTGAATATTTAAACTTATGATCTCTTGATGTCCGCCTCTTCATCCCAAGGTTTTTTGCTTGTCACCTCCATTAAGTGCAGTTCAATTGTGAGTGCTCAGTTGAAATTAAAATGATAACTACTCCATGACCTTAATTGCTCAAAAATCTCTATAAATGATTGACCTGGAGATCAGTAATGGATAAATTGTTAACTGCTTTTGAAATCCTGAATAAAAATGAAGAGCCGAACATTTATATTTGCATTGTGCAATTAACAATTGTCATGTATAAAAACATAAAGTATTGTAATTCTGTTTTTTAAAAAGGGATAAAGGATGCTGATGAATGTTCCGATTTCACAATTCATTGCTGCAAATTTCACAGTCAGACAGTAAGGCTGGAATCCTATGGCCGTTCACATTGGCAAGGGTTTTTCCATCTCACAGCAGTGAATGGAAATTTGGCTGGCCGTCAAACTCTCTGACCTCGCTGCAGTGCAATCATGGCATTAATGGATGGTAAGATCGCACCCCAAGTCTTTTTAGTCTGAACTACACAAACAGATTTCAATGCAAAGCTTCTATACTTGCCTAATAAATCATAATAAAATTGTAAGTCTTAATATTTCACTCAGTAAGGATATTGAGAATAATCATTATCACCCAGTGTTTGTCTGGAAATGTTGATGACTTATAGCTTTTCACAATGCTGTTTGGTGCTAATTTGATCATAGTGACTACACTAATTTCCCATCAATACGAGTGAGAAGATCTCTTTGTACTTGAAAAATGACCTGCAGCAAGGTGTAAAACAAAGTGTCATTGAGGAGTCATCAGTGGTGAAGTCAGATGATTAAGGGAAAAACATTTTCCATCTGAATTATTAAATATCATATATCCATTAATAATTTGGCCTTGTTGTTTTATTTACATGTAGAACACAGTGAAAGCATTTCCTATAACTTTGATTTCAAAAGGAACAAAATAGGGTGAAAAAGGAACCAAATAACCATAAGATATAGGAGCAGTATTAGACCATTTAGTCCACCGAGTCTGCTCCACCATTCAACCATGGCTGATAATTTTCCTGCCTTTTGCCCGTAGCTTTTGATTCTCTTTACCATTCAAGAACCTATCTATTGTTTTAAATACACAAAATGACCAGTCTTCTGTGGTAATGAATTCCATAGATTCACCACTGTCTGGCTGAAGAAATTCCTCCTCATCTCAGTTCTAAAGATTCATCCCGTTATTCTGAGACTGTGCCCTCAAATCCTTCCACTGGCAGTGTCCAAAACAGAATAATGTCTGATTGCTTTTAGACTTCAAATTTACCTTAAATATATATCAAGACTAACAATAGCTGCTGAACAACATTGTAATGCAGGGCTCATACAAAATGACAACTAACAATGCCTCCTGCATAGTAGTTCTTGAGGAGATTATGGTAATCCCAAAACAAACTCATTGCATCTGCTAAAATGATATCCTAGGAAGGCAAGTTGCATGAGACTTCCTGGTGGATAGTTTTAACAACAAATCAAGAAACTTTACTTTGGAGCAACCACATGCAAAATGAAGTCATGGCTGAATTTTACAAGGCCCCAGGAGCCAGTTGGCAGGCTGAGGAGGTGTAGAATTGTGTAGGATGGTGAGGGAGCACTTTGCCTGACGCCTATCATCTTCGCTAGCATTTTACCAGCGGCAGGGTAGGTGTTAATTGACTTGCATGCCTTTGGGATAGTTAAGGTCCAATTAAAGGCTTCTGCCTGCTGCCACTGCTACTTTACAGGAGTGCCCAAACCACTTGGCAAGGCCGTCAGATTAGTCCTGGTGATCTGGGTTGTGACTCAAAAAAGTGGGTTTGGGATTCCTTCTGTTTGGTCCTCCCAGTGGAAGGAGCCACTACTTATTGAAGCCCCCTCACACCCAGCTTTTTAATTATCTCTCCCCTACCCTAGTTAATGTCTGAGTAACGGGCTCCAGTGCAGTCACTTTATTTCACCGCACCTTACCTGTAATGCAGACATGAAGAGCTCCTGCTTCTTGTTCATATGTTTGTGTGTTATCTTCCATGATGGCCTCCTGGATGATCTCACATCAGAGATTGATAGCATTCCCAATAGTGAACCATGCTGTTGTCGGCCCTCTGATTGGCATTGCTTGAAGGCAAGAAACTCCCCAATCTGGGGGTGTAAAGTCTCAACAGCTAATTACCTGAGACAATGATCAAGAAGGCTTCTTGCCATTTGACTAAGATCAAGTGTAGGATCATGCTTGTGATCATGTGCAATGACTATTCATGTCAGCTTGGATCTAGTATGAGCCTTTTTGCAGGAAACTATGAAGTATTTTGGATTTGAATTGATTTTTGGAGCAAGCAAGGAGATGGATGAAAGGCTTGCCCTGTCCATTCTGCACATTGGCTTTGTAACTTTGAGAGAAAGAATTTAAAGTCCAGTCGTGGTCTCCTTCTCTGACGGAAATAGATGTTACAGTTGGTGGGTGGGACTCCCATCTCACCTAAAATCTAACTCATGCGTTAGCAGCTGTCAACACTGATCCTCTGCTGGATACAAGATATCAACAGCTCAATGTTTTAAAATGGCTTTCACTGCTTTTTGCTACACATACAAAACTGGTTTATTTTCTTGGAAATAAAAATATTTATATAAAAAAAGCATTTATTTTTCCTAATTCAGTTTCAGTGATAATGTAAAATGGGTACTATCCATTCCACTGCCTGCTATATATTCCTCTTAATTTTAATTTCCAACAGAGTATTGAAACAATATTAAATGTACTAATTTTCTAATTTACTCACAATTGTCAGTGCAGTTACTGATCCTAATTAATTGAGGCATCATTTGACCCATTTTTCAATAGAAAATAGTACAAAAAGTAAAACTGTGAAATAACCAATGAAGAACACGATGAATACATTATTATTTAGAGCTAATTGCATATTTAAAAGAATGACAATATCCCACTCCCTCACTGGAAGTATTAGGCCAATACTCCAGCTCTGCCAATGGAGATCAGCTCATTCTGTAGAAAATTCTGTGTCAAACATATGTGAAAGTTTAATGTGCAGCATCTATGAGGTTGAATAGAATGTAATCCTTGTTATCAAAGACAGATATCCTCAAAGTCAAATGATATTGCCACAATTCTGAGGGCGAGAATTGTTTTTATGGCTTTGCAATCCAACAAACATGGCCTTCACCAATAGTCTCTCTAATGATTTCTGAAACTGCCATTCATATCGTCCTCAAGATCCTTTTGTTGATAATGCTGTGTTCAAAATATCTCCGTTCTTAAAAGATGTTGCCTTCACAAGCAGGGAGGCCTTTCAAGCTGGCCATTATATCTTTGCAAAGTTAGTTCCTCTGTCAATAAAACAGCAAACACTTTTAAAGTTATTTTACAGGTTGTAAGTTTGCTGAATAGGCCATTATTTATTGCCCAAATCTAGTTATCTTTGAGAAGGTGGTGTTGAGCCACCTTCTTGAACTCTGCAGTTGATGTGTGCTAGGTATACCCAAAGTACTGTTAGAAAAGGAGTCACAGATCCAGAAGAGCCGTTATAGTGCTGACTCATACCTTGCACCAGCACAGTGACACACATCTTGGTGGGACAGATCCTAGTTCTAGATCTGGTAAGCACATCATACTTTCAGAACTATAGCAAGCAGACGTAGGGAACGTCCCATGCTGTTGACATTTGGAAGATTGCTGGGGGCCAGGAACCTGCTGAGCCCTAGTTACATAATGAGTCTCTGGACTTTGTCACATCTCAGTTGCTGGAGTTCAAAGGCAAACTCAGGAAAATCAGAAAGGAATGTCTGGTATATTGTTCAGTTTGGAAGACTACATGGAGGAGTTTATAGTGACTGAACACAAAGGGAATGAGGATGAATCTGACAACATAATGGACTAGCAGCACTGCTCATTACAGTCATTGTCAACGTGCCTTCTTTGCAACTTTGAACCCAGATAACTGTGTCACAACTATCTTCAAGTTTTCGCAATTTATACTCATGTCCCCCAGGTTTGAATTCTATTGCCTCTTGTTCAAGATGGACAATCTCCAAAATGTGACATAACACCCCTGGGCTTCTAATTACAAAACTTGACTTTCAAGTTATACCATCAACATTTGCATCAATATATGTCCAAACGTCTGGAACATTGATGAGAAAGTGGTAGTATATCTATACTACAAGTTTTGGTACAATACATTAAATCTAGTTGGAATGATGTACTTTCCAATATCCCACTTGCTTAATGAGAAGATATTTCTCCTTTTGTCTCTCACGGTTCATTGATTTAAAAACCACTATCAAATCCTGAGATTTTTTATTTATGCCTTTGGTTAAATATACCTGATATTCTGATGTTGTGGCAACAAATTTTTAAAGTTTATTTCCTTTGACTTCTCTGAATCTACCTGGAAAATCATTAAGTTTGATTTGCTATCACTTTGGATGTTGATAAATTTAGCCAATTATCAACTCAAATATTTTCTTGCTGAAGTTCCTTCAGTTAAAAGTATTTATTGATATGCACAATTTGCTATTTTAGCACCAATGTGTTCATTTGTGTTCCTCAAAATCAATATTAGTTACTAGACAGCTGTTGCTAACTGTAAACCACAGAATCCCTACAGAGTGGAAAGAAGACATTTGGGCCATCGAGCCTGTATCTGTCAACAATCCTATCTGTGCCTATCCCCATAACTCCAATTATTTAGACTGCTAATCTCTCTGACACTAAGGAGAAATTGAGCATGGCCAATCAACCTAACCCCCACACCTTCGAAATGTTGGGGGAAACTGAAGCAGCCAGATGAAACCCACACAGATATAGAAATCAGAGAAATCCTACAGTACAGAAAGAGGCCATTCGGCCCATTGAGTCTGCGCTGACCACTATCCCACCCAGGCCCTGTCCCGATATCTCTACATATTTACCCACTAATCCCTCTAACCTATGCATCCCCAGACACTAAGGGCAATTCTTAACATGGCCAATCAACTTAAGCTCACATATTTGGACTGTGGGACGAAACTAGAGCACCCGGAGGAAACCCATGTAGATGCAGAGGGAATGTGCAAGCTCCATACAGATAGTGGCCGAAGGTCAGAATTGAATCTGGGTCTCAAGCAATTTGAGGCAGCAGTGCTGCTGCAAATGTTGTTAGATAATATAACATAAAAGTAACAATTCTAAAGTGGCTGCAGGAGCAGAGACATCTAATATATGTATGCATAAGTAAATGCAGGAGCAGGCTAAGAATGTGATTAATGAAGCATACAGTATCCCAGGCTTAATTAATTGAAGCAGAAGATACAAAAGCAAGAAACTTAAGTTACATCTATATTAAAAAGTAGTTTGGCTTCAATTGAAGCACTGCTTTCAGTTCTGTGTACAACACATGGGAAGATAGGAAGGCTTTAAGAAGAAATCTGAAAATATTCATGAGAATAATCCCAGGAATGAGGAACACTAGTTATGTCAATAGATTTGAGAAATTGGAACTGTCTTCCTTGGAGGAGAAAAAGTTGACAGGAAATGTTACAGGAAAAATTTGTTTTCAAAGGTGGAAGGATTGAGGAAAAGAAGGCACAGATTTCAGATAATTGGCAGAAGATGCAGTGCCAACCTAAGGAGAAACCTTTTCACACAGCAAGTGGTTAGGATCTAGATTGCGCTGTTTGACATTGTGTTGGAGGAAGTTCTCAGCCAATAAATGGCCCTGCTGGTCTGCTAGGGACTAAGTGGACAGGGTTTTGCCCATTAACACACTTTACCTCACCACAGACCCTATCTAATCTGCTGAGTATTTCTGGCATTTTCTGTTTTTATTTCAGATTTACAATATCTGTAGTGTTTTCCTCATAAAGACAAGAATTTTCCCTTGTATGTAAAGACAATAACATTGCAAGTATAGCTGAAAGTGTACATAGTGTTCCTTGACTTTTATCAATGCAAAATAATGATAAATACACAAAAGACTAAAAGAAAAATAGTGATGTTTAACTTGGAGGACCCCAAGGTATGGTTCCATAGAAAATTCTATATTTAAAAAAAATTCTATATTAAAAATTATACATTTTCATTAATTTCAATTTTCTATATTTTACAAGTGTTTTTCTTTATAGTAAAAACAGCATGGTATTTAGATTTTCAACACATCAACCAGGCAATCTTTAACCTGAAAGAAATTAAAACAGTATTCTTATATGTGCCAACTTGCTCACTACCCCAATTCATGGTGGCACTGTGGCACAGTGTTTAGCATTGCTGCCTCAAGGTGGCAGGGATCTGGGTTCAATCCTGGCCTTGGGCGACTGTGGAGTTTGCTCATTCTCCATATGTCTGCGTGGGTTGTCTCTAGGTGCTCTTTAAAGTTCCCACACTTTAAAGAGGTGCGGATTGGATTGATTGCTCATGACAAATAGCTCCTTAGTGTCGGTGGAGGGGGACTAGTAGGGTAAATATGTGGAGTTTCAGGAATAGATCCTGCGTGGGATTGGTGTCGGTGCAAGCTCGATGGACCGAATGGCCTCTTTCTGCACTGCAGGGATTCTATGATTCTATGACACTCCACCCCATCCATAATTCATCCAGACACTATACCCACCCAGACCCAGTTCACTGAGACACTCTATCCCATCTAGACCCCCAGTTCATCAAGACACTCTACCCCATTCTTTACGACAATATACAATAGTTTTTTGGTCACCATTACTGAGATTAGCTTTCAATGCCAGATTTATTGATTGAATGTAATTGAAAACTGTGCCTTTGAATTATTAACAGTGACATTACCCCTTCGTCACCATCTCCTCTTGAGTGTAAGTGAGAACCCCTGTTCTTGAAAATTTCCGAACACTTTCTATTTTAATAGCAATTCATATAGAATAGCAGATGGCAGTTAAGCGTTATATTATTAATTATATTTGACAAGTCATTTGAACATAGAGCGGAAATGCAGCCTACTTGACAATGTTTTATTATGCTGATTTGCCAAGCAAGCACCAAAATGATGAATAATGAGATCAGATAACCATTACTTGATTATCCCACGTAGGTGGTAAGTAATGATTAGAAATCACAGGAAAATAGGGTGGAATATTAACGCACACTGAAAAATCCAAGCTCAAATCACCTTAGAACCATTATTGCTATCTCCTCAATACAAACCAAAATTAGTCTCTAAGAGGAATTTTATGGTAAATTGAACTTGTGCTCCTGTAAAGGAGGAAGCAGATAAGCAATGAAGTCATTAGGACTTCTGCAGCTAACATGTCCAAAAAAAAATGTATTTTATGTTATTATAAAATGATCATAAATAAACAATTAAGAACACTTTGTATTTTAATAGCAACTAATATGGAGAAGTACAAGGCAACTAATTGTTATTATATTGATTATGGTGATATCATTGTGGAGTTTAGTGCCTACAAAATATAGGTGATTAACATCTGTTGGTTAACTTTACATTGTTTTTGTTGTACCTGTTTTTATTTTGCTGCATCTTTCAAATTACAAAATGCATAGATCAATTCTTTCAGTTTTAGTACAATAACAATACAAGAATCTTTCTCCTGTGGAATCATAAAGGGGAAATCATATCTAACAAATTTATTAGAATTCTTCGAGGTGACAATGACCGGGATAGATAAAGGTAAATCAATAATATACTTGAATTTTCAAAAAATGATAAGATGCCACACAAAAGGCTATTTAGTAAGATCAGAGATGGAGGCAGCCTGCTCTGTTACACTCCCTGGACCTAAGATGCCCTTGGCGGGCATTCTCTGGAGGATTTAGATCTGGAGGGACCTAGCTAACTCTTGGATGGCACTAAAGTTGCCATCTCACACTGTCTTATCTATTGCCCATGAGACCTGCCACTATAAGGAAGAGGGATTTCAGAAGGGCTCAAGACTGCCAAAGAAGGAGGGCCCCGAAATGGGCTCCTGTGTTCTCTCTTCTGTCAGGACACTTGAGGATACCTGGTCAATTCCATGAACAAAGGGGCAACTGGGATGAGTTCCAAGAACTTCTGCATTATCTGGCATTGGAGGCCCATTGTCATCTGCACCATCGTGTTGAAGCCTTAAGTGATGGAGCTCTCTAAATGCTATAAAGGTCCTTAATGTGTCTAGGCCATTCTCTTGAAGCCCTCAGCAATGGCCTTCCATATCTGGGCCATGCTGTCGAGACTCTCAACAATGACCTTGTGTGTCTGGCCCTTAGGTAATGGTGGGAAGGACGGGGCAGGGGGAATGGTGGACAGGGTGCTCTGTCTATTGATGGCCCAGCCTTTTCAGATAGTGATCCTGCAAGGCAAGGAGAGAGGGACATGGGTTCAGTCAATGGGAATGATATTGGTCTGGAAAATAGACATGAGACAGTCATCTGGATAAAGATGCAGTGGACCTGATTTCTCTGGCAACTTTGATGTTGGTAACATCTCATTCCAGGCCTCCCCTGTGAGCTCCATTGCCTTTTCTTCTTAGGGAGTAAGAACTTTGAACTTGAGTATCACCCACCCGTCCTCTCCCTCTCCCTTTTATTGTAAGCTATCTTTCCCCATTGGGACAGAAAGAGAATATTGTGAGTCGGACACCTGGCAGGTTAGGAGTTGAGAACAACTGGCGTGTGTGTGCACTTCTGTGGACACAGCTGGATTATGATGAGGAGTGACAAGGGTGTTTGCCAAAGATGCTGTGAAGTTAAGCGTTGGGTAGCTGCGAGGTGGCAGGGAGCAGATCAACAGTGGTATACCAGGGATGACAAATGAGAATAATGCCAGGGGGAAGCACGTGATCACTCAGCCTTGAAGGAAGTCATTCATCTTCTAACTGCATTGGACCCCATTCATCCTGCTCATATTGCTGGCACTGACCCTTGCTGTCACCACCGCTCAGCAGGATTGGCAACAATACTCAGCAACCTCCTTTCAGCAGGAGTAAATGATGCCCTCCTCTCCTCCATGGCATCAAGCAGTTACATCAGAGTCCTTTCTCACAGCCAAACTTCTGGTTTGACTGGGAGTAGGCACTGAGGGACTGTTTAAGTACAATTTCTCTTTGATACTAGCACCCAGCTGACCCCTGGGCATGCAGGTCAGAGCCTGGTGAGTCAAATATGGCATGTTTCACATGGGGGAGCCATAATTTCACCAATTGGCGGAAGATCACAATCTGGATCACTCTGTCCATTTTAGCATGAAGTGCACTAATTTTTCTACCTGAAATGACACTTTCCTCCCATGACAAAATTCCACCATCATGCCAGGAAAATGATGCATGCCAGTGAAGCCAATAACCATCAAAAAGCCTTTTCCCATCTCATTAGTGGAATTTATATTACCATCAAGCCAGAAATCTCTCTCCATCTATCTGATCAGCTGCCCCACCATGGGGAGTTCACTCCATCCAAAACAATACCTGATGGAGAGAGGGGCACGAGGTGACATTAGGGAAGACAGGTGGGGATGCAAACTATGGGAAAGGGTGGGACAGACAATAGGGGACATTGAGATAGAGGAGATGGTAGGAGACATTGAGGTGGAGGAGATGGTAGGAGACATTGAGGTGGAGGAGATGGTAGGAGACATTGAGGTGGAGGAGATGGTAGGAGACATTGAGGTGGAGGAGATGGTAGGAGACATTGAGGTGGAGGAGATGGTAGGAGACATTGAGGTGGAGGAGATGGTAGGAGACATTGAGGTGGAGGAGATGGTAGGAGACATTGAGGTGGAGGAGATGGTAGGAGACATTGAGGTGGGGAGATGGTAGGAGACATGAGTGGGGAGAGGTAGGAGACATGAGGTGGGAGAGTAGGAGCTGAGGTGGGAGATGTAGGCATGAGGTGGGTGAAATCGGGAGACATTAGGGGACAGTGAGATGGGGAGACGGTAGGAGACAGTGAGGTAGGGAGACAGTAGGAGACAGTGAGGTAGGGAGATAGTAGGGCACAGTGAGGTGGGGAGGCGGTAGGAGGCAGTATGTGTTCAGAGGATGGGTTTCTTGTGTCAGTTGCAGAATCCTGGGGGGCAAAGGTGGAAATAGTAACTATTAAAAGGGACAGCAGGATGCGGTAGGGTGAGGACCATCAGTGGCAGGTTTAGGGCCAGTTTGAGTTGTTGGTGGGTACTTGAATGTCAATGTAAATCCTAGCGGTTCACAGGATAAGGCTGGACATGGAAATGTTAATCTGTATGTATTCCTTGTGGGCAGAAAACATGTGAATGGTGACAGTGATGGACTGCAGGGTTATAGGTATGGAGGGGCATGGGCACTTGAAGGGTAATGTTTGGGAGTAGAAAGTTTACATTTGGGGGGTGGTGAGGGGTTAATGGTAAGGGGGGGGGGGGGGGGGTGTGGGTTACAGGTGGAACATGGAAAGTATTTTAATCAATTTGAAAAGAAACATGCACTATTCAGCTGCTAAGGCATTGCCCAATCCCCTGATGTCCAGCTCAGGAGATGCTGGTTGAGAGGAAGGTAATCAGATGGGGGGAGCTGCAATTCAGCCCTCTGGCCAACTGAAGGGGAACTCTCATGTTCTGTCCTGATGAGGGGAAGGTGTTTCTATAGACAAGGCAGCGGAGGACAAGGGAATAGCATTCATTGGAGACTTTTTGTACATGGTTCACAAGGACCCTGGCAAAGATAAATATCTCCATGTGCTAATTCCTCCTCTACCAGCTCGATAACCTGCTCTACATAATGTATGAGGAGGGCAGCAATCGGGTATTTCTCCTTCCATCTTCTCTCTCTCATCCCTCCTGTATGCTGTCTTCTCTTGCACAAGTAAAATAATGATTTCTGAGCATTTATTTGCATGCTGTCAATCTCCAACCCATAGGCAACTGTGTACCATATGAAAGATTCAGTTCCCAAAGTACTTTCAAGTTCCAACAACAGGATGAACAAGGATAGCAGGGATGTGGCAGCCAGGGCAGCATCTGCGGTTTCCCTGCAAGCCACACACCCTGTCCCAGAAAAAATTTGTGCCTTCTGTGTAGTTGGATCTGTGGCCTGTAGCTGCCTCCCTAACTGCAGACCATGTGGAGCAATAGGGCTATGAGGCATCATCCTGCACCTTACGAAGTTCCTCTAAGCATGGACAGCACAGATGGTGGCCTTGCCATTCCCAGTTCTCATTCCATGAGGTGAGTCTGGAGAGTGGATGAGGTGATTTGTTCCTCTCCTGTATTGCAGGGCAGTCCTCCTGTGAGTTGAATTGGCACTCACCGCTCTGGCAACCTTCAATACGTTGCAAGAAAGGATGTCCCGAAGCATGGTACATTGGGGAGACCATGCAGACACTACGACAGCAGATGAATGAGCATCGCTTAACAATCACCAGGCAAAACAGTTCCCTTCCTGTGGGTGAACACTTCAGCAGTCATGGGCATTTGGCCTCCGACCTGTGGGTAAATGTTCTTCAAGGAGGCCTTCGGGACACACGACAGCGCAGAGTCACTGAGCAGAGACTGATAGCCAAGTTCCGCACACATGAGGTTGGTCTTAATAGGGATCTTGGCTTCATGACACACTATCTGTAACCCCCGTAACTTGCCTGGGTTAGCAAAAAACCTCACTTACTGTGCTGTCTGGAGAAAATACACAATTCTCTAACCAATGCTCAGGATTCCCTTCACACACATTGTTAGCCACTTTAACACTTGAATAGCAGGTTAGATGTAAGGATTCGCATTCTAATCAGCAATCTCTGACTGTCTGTGTTGGTATGAGTGCTATTGCAGACCAGAACACTGCATTTGCCTGACGAAGGCCATAGTGTCAAAAGCTCGCGAATTTACTATCAAATAAATTGGTTGGATTTAAAATTGGTGTTGTGAAACTTTACTGAACCTCCTCCCAAGCAGGTGTGACGAGATGGACCTGTCCCCTTCTCCCATCACTCAGGAAAAGGACACATGCCCTCCTGTCGTCCACAGCTTGAAGGAGTGGCAAGGCATTGCTAATCCCTGGGACCAGCATTTATTGACATCTATGTGCGATGTCAAGGTCCAAATCCCAAAACACGATGAATGAGTAGTTATCCAAGTGCCTTTCAAATATGGCAGCCGGATATGGTGGTGGAGATTCTTACTTGCTGCCTGTGATTCACCAAGAAACCTCCAGCAGCATAACTAAACTGTGCAGCATCGTGCAATTAGGTAGGTTTTCCCACCAGGCTCTGCAGCAGAAGTCTGTCTGGTATCACACCCCTGCCACAGGCCCAGAGCGGTGAATCCCAGCTTCTGTTCCCAGGAATATATATCCCTTAAAGGACTCAAGAGAGCATCACATTTGCAGTACCTTACAAAGCCTTAAGGCAAAACACTTCACTAATTTTTTCTGAAGCTTGAGTTTAGAAAAAAAAAATGATCATAAACTTTTCTGCCACATAGCAACCACACAAATAAAGCAAAGAGCTCCATTAATTATCATGGCACCATTGAGCTGCCTGACCTGATTATGAACATAGCACAGCTGAGCCTAGTTTTTCAATTTACAAATTTGTCATAAATTATGCTTGTAACTTGCCCCTAACTGAATTCTCTGATTATATTTTAACTTGTTCGCAAAACACATCGAGGTATAGCAGCATATTACCCAGCCAGTAACGCAGATTAATGAGCCCCAACAGAAATTGATAAAACATAATGATAATCCTCCAGTTGTGACACTGGTTCCACAAATTAATGTGACCAAGTTTAGTTCATATGTATTCATATCTATATGTAAAAATACATACACATCACGAGAGAGCAGCACAACCATCAGACGGGGAAAGTATTCTCTGTGCACTTGTTTAACAACATCGTAATGTTCAAAACAGGGTCATTATTTCATTATCTGTAGTCCTCAAAATAAATCTTCATCTATTTGTATGTTCTTAGACCTTTCTCCCCTTTCTAAAAAAAAACCTAATTCGCAAGGTAATGCAAAATAAATCATTTCCTCCATTGAAGTGTTCAGGACCACACAGGATAGATATAAATTTGTAAAGTTTTGAGTTCGTCAAGTCTTGATTATACGGTAAATTATTCAATTTTGTCTCAAGTGCAACACAATAGGGGAAATAAAGGATTTGTGGGGTAATAACAATGAGGGGCTCACCATTAAAATAGAACAAACGTTACCAGGTCATGCACGAATCAACTGGAAATCCAGCAGCTGCTGTTGGAGGTAATCTGTTCCTCCCATAAGTTCTGCTCCAACACTCCTCACCCATAGGTTCAGTACTGAAATCAATGCAGTGGCCTGAAGTTGGGGTTCTTCCCCAGTTGGTATTCACTAAGGATGGCAGAAATGTACTAAAGAGAAAATGATCTTTACATAGAACAGTACAGTGCAGGAACAAGCTCTTCGACCCACAATCTTGTCCAAATATGATGCCAAATTCAATCCAATAGAACATAGCTTGGCATGATAAGTGATGCCAAAAATTTTTCTGATGCTGGAAAATTAATTTGTTAAGTATGAAGGTTCTTTCTTTTATTTAATTTCAGCTGAACATTTTAAAAATATAAAAATTAAGATAATTTGTGTCACTTTTTCTCCATCTTTTATTTCTATATTTTAAATTTCTTCGCCTTTCCCAATTTTTATTTCACTTTCTGTACATTTCTATTTCATCCTTATTGGTTTCAGCTCTGTGGATGTGAATTTGATCCCCGTAGTTCTGTTTTTATGGAGTGTGCCTTCTTATAAGTGTAAGTGGTGTGTGCATCAGCACATGCAAGAGTTGACCTAACATAGCACTCTCAACTAGTGCAATGCCTGCGCTGTACAGGACCAGGCCATGAATTTGTGTGTCACACTGCAATCTGCAAGATGGGCTCTGTATGCGGCTTACTTAACAGCCAGGGACTTTAATTGCGAGTAATATAATTTTGGAAGACTATGGAAAAATTTCTAGAACTATTCTGGAATATTTCATAAGGTGTTGTGGTGAGTGTCTGAGCATGAGATCGTCAGAAACAGGAGCAGGAGTAAACCATTTGGTTCTTCAGATTAACTCCACCATTCAATGCAATCAAAGCCAAATCTTTTGCTCAATGTCATTCTCCCATTCATCCCATTTCTCTTTATTCCCTGAATGACGAAAAACCTGTCTATCCAAGCCTTAAATATATTCAATGGCAGAGTATCCACAGAGTACAGAGCATCCAAAGCATTCCAAAGATTCAAAAGCATCTAAGTAAGAATTTTTTAAAATTCATTTATGTGGTATGGGCATATCCAGCATTTATTGCCATTTCGTAGGACATTTGAGAATCAACCACATTGTTGTGGATATGGAGTCACAAGTAGGCTAAACCAGACAAAAAAGGCAAATTTCCTTTGCTAAAGAACATTTGTGAACCAGCAGGTCTTTACAATAATCAACAATGATTTCATTGTCATCATTCGAATTTTAATTCCAGATTTTTATTGATTTATTGATGAATCTGTCTCCAGATCTTGCTCTGGATTTCTAGATCACCATTCCAGTAATAATATCACTACATCACTGCCTCCCATACACTACTGCCCCCACTTATTTAGTTCTCCTTATCTCAGTTCTAAATGATCAGCCCAGTTATACTGAGACTGTGTCCCCCATATTCTAGATGACAAAATGCCATTTATTTTCCTAACAGTTTGACTAATTTGCTAGAGTTTTTAAAGCTGTAACAAACACAATGGATAATAGACGTCCTCCAAATATAGTTTATTTGGACTTCCAGAAGGCATTTGATAAAGTGCTGCACAGAAGGTTATTTATATAATACAAGATCACATGGGTTTTGGAGGTGATATATTAGGTTGGATAGTGAATTAGCTAATGAACAGAAATGTGGGGATAAATGGGTCTTTTTTTGGTTGGCAAGCAGTAACTAACAGTGTGCCTCAGAGTTTGGCCCTCAGACCCAACTATTTAAATCTATATTGATCATTAGGCTGCAGGGCTAGGATGTACAGTACCCAAATCTCTGGATGATGCTAACATAAGTGGGAAAGTAAGTTGCAGTGAGGAAATTAAAAATTTACAAATGGATATGGATAGGTTTGGTGAACAGGCCAAGATTTGGCAGATGGAATTTAACATGGATAAATGTGAGGTTATCCATTTTGGTCAGAGGAATAAAAGAGCAACTTAATATCTAAATGAAGAGAAAGTTCACAATATTTCAATGCAGAGGTATCTGGATGTCCTTGTGCATGAATCACAGAAAGTTATTATGCAGGTGCAGCAGGTAATAAGGGAGATTAAGTCTGGAATCCATTGCTAATGCGATAGACAGTAAAAATAGGGAAGTTGTTGCAACTGTGTAGGGCATTGTGAAACTGCATCTGGAGTACAGTGCACAATTTTGATCCCCTTACTTGAGGGAGGACAGAAAAGAATTAGAAGCAGTTCAGAGAAGGTTCACTAGATTAATTCCAGAGATGAAGGATTTGTCTTCTGAAAAGTAATTGAGCAGTTTAGGATTGTACCCTCTAGAGTTTAGAAGAATGACAGGAGATCTAATTGAGGTATATAATATGCTAAAGGGATTGACAGATTAGACATTAAGTGGATGTTTCCCCATCTTAGACATTCTAGAATGGGATGCCATAGTTTTAGCCTAAGGGGTGGCAATTTTTAAATAGAAATGAGAAGCAATAGCTTCATTCAAAGGGTTGTGGATCTGTGGAATTCTCTACTCCAGATTCAGAAGATGCCAGCAAAAATATGAGGAGGTAGATGGTATAATGATGTGCTTTCACAGACTTCATCAGAAACACAGCCTCGCTTATCCTGAAACCATAAAATCCCGCTCAAGGTCAACGGACCTTCCCATTGTCCACCTCTCATACGCTCTGATTTCCATGGCAGGCGGGGTGGTAATATTCCAGCCGTACTCTGCTGTGTTTCCCCTAAAGGGACAATCATCACAAATCAGTTTTTAATGAGTAGCGAGATGAAGGATTATGGAGTATAGCAGGAAGGCGGAGATGAGGCCTAGATCAGCCATGATCGTATTGAATGGTGGAATGATCCTGAGGGTCTGAATTGCCTATTCCTTCTCCTAGTTCTTATGTTCTTAGGTACCTGCATGCTAACATTTTGTGTTCTTTATACACATTTAACCATGTTTTAGTTTATTTATTAGTGTCCCAAGTTGGCTTACAATCACGCTGTAATGAAGTTACTGTGAAAATCCTCCTAGTTGTTACACTCTGGTGCTTGTTTGGGTACACTGAGGGAGAATTTAGCATGGCCAATGTACATATCCAGCACATCCTCCATCTGTGGGAGGAAAAGTAAGGAAAGCCATATAGAAATGAGGAGAACATGCAGACTCTGCAAAGTTGGTGAGCTGAAATATTCTTTTTTTCTATTTTCATGATCAAAATGAATCATCTTACACTTCTCCACATTATCTACCATCTGCCATATTTTTGTCCAATGTCTTAGCCTGCCTATGTTTCTTCGCACCCTCTACATGTTCCCTTCACATTCCCACCCAGATTTGTATCATTAGCAAACCAAGATACATTACTCTTGGTCTCCTTACCTATGTCAAGTATGTAGCTGACACCCCAGCAGTGATCAAAGGAGTGCTACTGCATCCTCACTTGGAAGGTGGAAGATCAGGTGACCAATTCACATAAATATTGCAACAAGTATGAAGGCAGCAATGGCAGTGTGTCTGAATCTGCGCCTGACAAAGCACAGGCTGTGGAGAGGGCAAACTCTGTACCAGCTCCTCTGCCAAGCTGGCATTAGATCCCTCTGTGCTCTTTGACAGCTGCAGGAGGCTGTCTGACAGGCCAGCCAATGGACCCAGCATCTTGTTGTACATGCATTCATGTAAGAATAGTGTAATGCAAATGTATCACAGCACTCTCTTCAAAGTAAATTTCCATCTAATTTCTACCAGACAGGAAATTGAAAGTTTGGCAGAGAATTGATTTTTGATTGTATTTTTGCCACTCTGAATCACCTAACTCTGCTCAATCATGGAGAGAAAAAAGCACAATGTGTTGAAATCCATTTTTGGCTGAAAATCCAATTTAATTTAGTACTCTCTTGTATGCCCCACTCATTCAAGACGTTAGCTGAGTGCTGTGAAACAAAAGCTATCTGCAACCTCTGTCTCCAATAAGCTGGCAAACAAACCATCCTTCCTCTGGCATAGCTATAGCCTACTTATGTCCAGATGACATTCCACACACTGATTCCAATGTTATGCTTGTCTTCAAGGTGCCAGAATCAAGTATGAGATCAAGATGTGACGGTTTATTTGTGTCACGCTCTCTTTTCTTCCTGAGGTTGCTATGGTTAGGCAAGTGACAGTTCTCAGATATGTGAGAGCAGGGTATTAGAAAGGAAAGACTGGTATGTGGTAAGGGGTTTGGGATGTAAAGTGCAAGGTCCATGGCCACCCCATCAGCAACTTACTTCTCATGCCAGACAGCAGGTAAGGGGTGAGCTGGGAGTTAAGAAGGGGCCGAAAACAGGAACATATGATCACCCTCAGTTTCCTCATTGATGGCAGATATCACGTGCCCTGTCCCAGCCAGCTACATGATGCTGAGAACCATCATTTCCTTCAGGCTCAGGATGTATCTATACAGGCATCCTTGGCCCCAGCTGATTCTATGCTGCTCCATTCTGCTGTGTGCTGCCTTCTCCTGTAAGAGAGAGGATAGTATGCCAGGGATTGTGTAGCACTGTGTGTGGGTAATATTCCTTCCACATCTTAATAGTGGGAGTATGTGAAAATGAGAGGTGAGTGCAATGCTACAGAATTCTGAAGTGTGAGGATGATGTGACAATCTAGATGTTAGACACAAGTCCTGAGTGCTAGTGATGCTGGGTGAGTGGAGGGGGAAAGGTGCATTGAACAGCATGTGAGATTGGTAATAAGATGGATGGGCATGAAAATGCATTTACTGACTTTGGCTACCCATATGAAGTTATTACATTTATTATGTCACTGCTGCCAATTTCTCGGGCCCGGAAATTGACCTTTGTTGTCACCTTCACACAATCCTTTCTGAAGGTGAACCTTGAAAGTCTCACAAAATTCCATGGAAACATGGCATCTCTCCTTCTGTACACCTCCATCACAAAGCTTCCCGTGTCACATCTGTCTATCTGGAACATTCTCTTTGCCCTGATATTCCTTTCTTTTATTTTAAATTGCATTAATTCTATTCCAAGTTATTTCCCTTTATGAAGTCAAGCTGTTTTTAAACAGGTTAGGCTGGCAGCACAATGTACTATCAGCATATCAGCTGGTCAGCCCTTTATTGGGTGTAGAAGTGACCAGCAGTGCGAAGAGGCATCCAGCTGTGAAGGAGATGCATGGTCCAAGCTACAAATGGCTAAGAAAGTGGAAGCATGAAATTTAGGGACTGCCAGTCTCCAACAATGCCAACACAGTCTGCTCTGGACTAAAGCATCCATGTCCAAAAAACAGGGATATGTCAATTTTAATCTCAATGAGAATTTTTTAGTCACCAATTGAAGAACTAAGGTGCTTCTTGGCCTGCCCAGAAGTGGGTGCTAAACTGCAGATGCTGGATCAGAGAAATTCTCTGCACAAAACTCCACAAAAAGCCATGTGGGAAACTACCAGTGAAGATAATAGTTGGTCCATTTCTGCGGAGAGAGTAAGCTCTGTGCCAGTGCCTCTGAGTATATTCTATGATATTTTATGATATTCTTCTGTGCTCTTTGACAGTGACAGGAAGCTGACAGGCCACTCAATGGATCCGGCATCTTGTTGCACACATTTATTTAGCAATCTCCTGCATCCCCCCCCCCCCCATTCATG
Organism: Sphyrna mokarran; assembly: GCA_024679065.1. Classification (NCBI taxonomy): domain Eukaryota; kingdom Metazoa; phylum Chordata; class Chondrichthyes; order Carcharhiniformes; family Carcharhinidae; genus Sphyrna; species Sphyrna mokarran. The sequence continues at coordinate 48,899,298 of JAGIQG010000012.1, read as the reverse complement.
ACTTTATCCGAGTCCTGTGAAACAAAATGTTTCTGTAATCTCATTGTCTGATAAGCTGGAAAACAACCATCCTTCCCCAGCATGGCTATAACCTGACCATAAAATCCAGATTATTGGAAAGGAAAATTCATGAGTGATTCCCTTGAACTAGAGTGAGAAAGTGCAATTATTCTCCAGTTAGTCAAGGAAAGATGCAAACTGTTGCCTTAATCTGGATGCACCTTCTTCCACTTCTAGCCAGAAGACAGGACTTGTCTTCACGAAACAAACCAATTTAGCAAATAAATATCATAACCATGCTTCAGATTTAAAATTGCTTGAGCTGCACCACAGGGAACCAGCTAAATTTATTCATTTTAAACAAGTTAATCCAGGTGGTACAAATCACTGCTTTCATTACATTACTCTTTCTATTTTAATTACTGTGTTGCTGCTGTTTTCTGTTCTTAAATTATCTGCTCAAAGCTTTCAGTGCTAATTTATTTAGACCACCTGGACTGCTGTTCACAGTTACTTAGTTCTTGTGCAAAGTCTTCATCTTATCAATGTTCTCACTTAAATTATGAACGCAACATCGTCCATCTTTATTTCTTCACAAAAAATGTGCTCTGATAACTCATGTCACCTGAGTAATTGAACACAGTGATGCTTTAACCAGATGAGTAAAAATCACAGTAGAGAGACTCGAAAATAAGTCAGCACCACAATTAACATTTTATTTATACTTTTCAGTCTTCTATGCATGTCATAGCTATTACAAAATGCATTCATGTAAGAATAGTGTAATGCAAATGTATCACAGCACTCTCCTCAAAGTAAATTTCCATTTAATTTCTACCAGACAGGAAATTGAAAGTTTGGCAGAGAATTGATTTTTGATTATATTTTTGCCACTCTGTATCACCTAACTCTGCTCAATCATAGAGAGAAAAAAATCGCAATGTGTTGAAATCCATTTTTGGCTGAAAATCCAATTTAATCAGGAATTGAGTGAATCGTAAATCAGGACGAAAGCCAGAAAATTGTCAGCCTCCGTTGATAAAGGTAACGTTTATACTTAAGAACGCCACTATGTCCGGAGGTATCCAGAGAGAGAAAAATAAATGTGTTTGGATGTATTTTGGTGTCTCTGGAGGCTCTTCATACACTTTAATTCACAGGTGTCGAACTGAGGCTGCTGGCAGCAGCACTGCAGCAGAAAGACTATCAAATTCTGATTCTGGAGTTAACTCAAAAAATCCATTGAAGGGAGTGGAGTGAGCTACAGTCAAGGATAGTGTGCCTGAGCTGTTGAACACTCAGAGTATCGAACAACTATGAAAGAGCCTGTGTAAACTGGGTCAAATTAAATATCACTTATTAAAAACATTTAGGTTAATTTCGATGCACCCAATGATGCCATCTGATAACAATGGGCGATTGGTTTCACGTAGGCCTGGAATTTTCTAGAGCAGGCAGTTTGTAATATGTTCTGTTAGTTCGGCTTACTCCTGCACATCAAAAACTTTTGCTCTTGAATTGGCTGGAATTACAAACTGATAACAACAGGGCAAGAACACGAGGATATCTGGGGCCTTGATGAACTTTTAAAAAATGATTTCATGAAACGTGGATGTCACTGGCAAGGCCAACATTTGTTGCCTCATAATTGTCCTGAACCGAATGGCTTGCCGCACCATTGAGAGAACAGTTGCTGTGGATTTGTAACCACATGTAGGCCAGACCAGGTAAAGATGGCACATGTCCTTCTGAAAGGAACATTAGTGAACCAGATGGATTTCTCAAGCAATCAGAAAATGATTTCGCGGTCATTAGCTTTTCAATCCCAGATTTTTACCTGAATTCAAATTCTACCAGTTGCCATGGTGATATTTAAATGCTTGTCCAGAATATTAACCTGGGCCTCTGGATTACTAGTCCAGTGATATACCCTCTAAACCATCAGTGAAACAAATCATGTATCTCCTTAATGAATCAGATTTAAGGATTGGAAAAGAAACATAAAGATTGAGAATGCAGTTGAATTCTATTTTTCAGCAAATTCTGGGCCAATGTATATAGTAGAAGAGAAAGACCAAATTCTTCCATAATTTGGTGTAATGGTCCTGAATCAAAAGTTGTGCAAACAAATGATTAAAAAATGACTTCTCATGAAGGAATTGAATATGTTCAAAGTGATAAATTACCCCTTATTGTGCTGTTACTAATGATGCCTAATTAACAAGTCATATAATATGTTGATCTTGAATTATATGGACGAACCACATTATATTCCAATCAGTTAAACATGAACAGATTGTCATAATAGCCAGGATATAATAGGGAATTATTGCTATAGAATTTAATAGCAACACATATGCCATAACGTGACACATTAGTGACCTTCTCATTGATTAAGGCAAGCATCATAAGAATTACAGTGCTTAGGTAATATTTACTAAATATGTATGCTCGTATTCTGGTGTCACATTGTTACCCACCTGCTAATTCTAGAAATTATCTTTCAGCAATCATTCATAAAGGCTTGTTGAGCTTGGACTGAATTTTAACTAAGGACTCCTAACTATACAAAGGTTTGATCAAATGTCAGGTGCTCGTTATGTGGGACTCAAATGAATGCAGAAGCAGAGGTACCTGATTGTGTATTGGACAAGGAATATTTTAAACCATTTATATGGATAGTCAAATCTTAATTGACCTTGTTTTCCTGATAAATGTGTCACTTGAATGAAACAATGCCACCAGCATGAGTTCCATATTGCCCTGCCTCATACGTTTAACCTTTTATTGTAACACGATTTCTATAAGGCCTTTGCAGTATAATTATGTTGATTTTCACAGTCAGATTGACTTGGGAGCCTTTTAAAAATGGCAGGCTGGTCCCAATTCTGGGGTTCCCTAACCTATTCCTGGGATTTTCAATTTTCAGAGTGCCTTTTAAGGATCTGGATTAGTTCAGGTCTTGAACCTGCACTTGCACTCCCAACCTGGCTGATTCCATTGTGGGGATAGGTATCTCCTAGTCATGTACAATTTTCGGTGGCCAGAATTCTTCAACTGATCATTTGGTCCCGGCGATGGCACACTCACTCTGTGAGTTTCCGGATAGCATGGGGTACAATCAATGGGAAATCCCATTGATAGTGACAGGATGAGAAAAACCCACTGCCAGTAAATGGCACATTTCAGAGGTACCATGAACAATATCTGTCTGAGGGAACCTTTTGAAAGATAAGTTCAAGAGATCCTCCTTATGCCCCCATGTCACAGTATACCTCCAGCATCTCCTATGGACCCTCTTCCCCATGCCAAGCTACATTCCTGAAACAACTCCTATGGCCCCACATGCCTTAATGCCAAAGAATGTCCATTACCCACCATCTTTAGCCTCTCTTATCCCCTTATTATGCAATGTAACCTCAAATTACCTGTGTGACTCCTCATTCCTCCCATTCAAGAGTATGCCTTCTAACCAGTGATGGCCCTCATACACCCCATGTCACGCTATGGCACTTGAATGCTTATTCACCAACTATAGAATCAATGAGCCCTACAGTGACAAGATATATAAAACACACTTAAAAAATGTGTTTATTGATTTTTTCTCACTTTATTAAAAAAAACTCATTTTTATCACAGGCCAATAAAGTATCATTCATCCAGATTCTTTAAGTTATCCGTGACAGAAACCATAGGTACTTGAAACTTCTTTATCTTGCATAAATAAACATGGTGAAATTGTCAGCATAGATCAGAGAGCCAATGCTGTTGATCAGTATTTTTCCCAGGGATTTGTATTTTCAGTAGACTCAAGACTGTTATTGGCAGGATCATTGTCCGAAGAGAAATTGTGTTGACTAGGCCTGTTTTCACTGGATTTTAGGAGAATGAAAGGGGATCTCATTGAAATATATAAAATTCTGACAGGGCCGGACAGACTGGATGCAGGGATGATGTTTTCTCTGGCTGAGGGGTGCAGTCCATAACAAAGGATAGCAGTCTCAGAGAGGACTGAAATGAGAAGAGCCTTCTTCACTCAAAGGGTGGTGACCTGTGGAATTCTCTACCACAGGAAGATGTGGAGGCCAAAGTCATTGAATAGATCTAAGAAGGAAATAGATATTTTTCCAGACTTTAAAGATATCAAGGTGTATGGGCGTAATGCGGGAGAATAGCATTGAGATAGAGGATCAGTTGTGATCATATTGAATGTCAGACCAGGCTCAAAGGGCTGACAGACATATTTCTGCTCCTATTTTCAATGTATCTAATGGATTTCTGAGCTTTCAGCCAAGCTCCATTATGTAATCTTGTCTGAAAATCCAGTTATCCATGACAGTACTAAAACACCTGAATCCCCAGGGCAAATGTTGTTTGAAGGTGTAATGGTAATGTCAGTAGACTTTCAATTGAATTGTTCAGGGGACATGGTTTCAAATCCTGCCTGGTGGAATTTGATTTCCATTAATAAAATCTGGAATTTAAATTGAAGTTAGTCTTGTATCAGTAACCATGATATCAGATCATTGTTGATTATTATAAAAAACCCATTTGGTTCACTATTGGCAATAGGCAGTGGTAATGGCAATGACTCCCGTATGCCCATTAAGGCACCAAAGTCTTCCTTACTTGGGAGGCTTGTTCCAAACTTGGGAGAGCTTTCTGACAGACTGTCCAAGCAACAGCCTCACACAATCATATCCATGGAATCATACCATGCTGATAAAGTCCCAGGCATCAGCATTATGAGCCCTGGGTATGTCCTGTCCCACTTACAGACACAATCAGGAGGAAGTTGCTCTGGAAATCCTCAGCATTGGCCCTGGAACACAAGGACACTCATGGCATCATCAGATCAAACATGGGCAAGGAAATCTGCTCGCCACCATCTACCCAGATGATAAATCAGTAGTTCTCCATTTGGATTCCTGAGTGGAACACTATGTGAAAGAAGCACAGAGGTAACACCATGTTCAATAGCTATCAGCAAGAATGTGTCGATAGCACTATTACAGACTGAGCTAACTGAAGCTGGATCTGTGGCAGGTAGTAAGGGAATCAACAAAAGGGAAAATTCTACTTGACCTCATTTTCATCAATTTAGCTATGAAAGATACATCTCTCCATGACAGTATGGCAGGAGTGACCATCTCACGGTCCTTGTGGAGACAGAGTACCATCTTCACACTGAGGATACCTTCTATTGTGTTGTGTGGCACTAACTCTGTTCTAAATGGGATGGATTCTGAACAAATTTAGCAACTTCAAACTTGGTTTACATGAGAATTGTGAGCCATCAGCAGCAGAATTATGCACAACCACAATCTGTAACCACATGGCCGGTATATCCCCCATTCGACAACTGCCATTAAGCTGGAGATCATCACTGGTTTAATGAAGAGTGCAGGCATCTATGCCAGAAGAAGCACAAGGATATCAAAAATAAGGTGTCAACCTGGCGAAGTTACAACACAGGGCTACTTGCATGCCAGACAATGGAAGTAACATGCGGTACACAGAGTTAAACAATCCTACAACCATCAATCAGATCTGAGCTCTGCAGTCCTGTCACATCCAGCCGTGAATGGGGGTGGATAATTAAACAACTAACTTGAGGAAAAATCTCCATAATTATCCCAGTTCTTAATGATGGTGGTGGCAGAATATCAATGCAAAAGACAATGCTGAAGTGTTTGCAGCCATCTTCAGCCAGATGTGCGAAGTGGATGTTTCATCTCTGCCTCCTCCAAGCATTTCCAACATCACAGATGCCAGTATTCAAGCAATTTGATTAACTGTATGTGATAACAAGGAACTGCTGAAGACACTGAATATTGTAAAAGGTATGGGCCCGACAATATCCCATCATCATTACTGAAAACTCGTGCTCCAGAAAGAATCATGCCTCTGATCAAATTGTTCTCACACACCTACAGCACTGACATCTACTGTGGAAAATTGCCCACGTATGAACAGTTCACAAAATGCAGGACAAATCCAATCTGACCAATTACCAGCCCATCAATCTACTCTTGATCATCAACAAGGTGTCATAGGTATTGCTAATAAGTGAGTGTTATTCAGCAATAACCTGCTCACTGACACAAAAACAGAAAATGCTGGAGAATCTCAACAGGTCTAACAGCACCTCTGGAGAGAACAGAGCCAATCATAGAATCATAGAACCTTACAGTGCAGAAAGAGTCCTTTCGGCCCATCCAGTCTACACCGAACACAATCCCACCCCCATACCATACCTACTAATCCCTCTAACCTCCGCTACCCTGGATACTAAAGGGCAATTTCTTAGCATGGCCACACATCTTTGAACTGTGGGAGGAAACCAGAGCACCTGGAAGAATCCCATGCAGACATTAGATCAGACAGTGATCTAAGCCGAGACGCTAACCATTGTGCTACCATGCCGCCTGATGTTTCGAGTCCAAGTGACTCTTCATCACAGCCTGCTCACTGATGCTGAGTTTGGGTTCGCCAGGGCCATTCAGCTCCTGACTTCATTACAACCTTGGTCCAAATATGGACAAAAGAGTTGAACTTCAGAGGTGAGATGAAAGTGACATTTGAAAGTGAATGTGCCTTTGACATTGAGGCAGCCTTTGACCAAGTGTGGCATTGAGAAGCCTTAGCAAAACTGGAGTCAATGGGAAAAAGGAGAAAACTTTCTATTATTTGGAGACATGCCAAGAATAAAGGAAATTTGATTGTGATTGTTAAGAGTCATTCATCTGAATCCCAGTTCCAAAGGGCTGTTTCTTTCGTCCAACCATCTTCAACTGCTTCATCAATTACTATGCACCATCATAATATCAGAAGTGGGGATGTTCTTAGATGATTGCACAATGTTAAGCACCATTCATGACTCCTCAAATACTGAATTAGTCCATGTTGAGGTGCAGCAAAACATGGACAACTGTCTGACTTTGGCTGATAAGTGGCAAGTATCATTCACATCATACTGATGCCAGGCAATCACCATCTTCAATCAATAGATCTTGCAATAAAGTTTGATACCAGAAATAAAATTATAATTTAAAAAGCAAGCGTACATACACATAAATTATTTCTGGAACTGAACAAGGTAAACATTGGTATCAGGAATGACGTGTAATAACTTTTGGAATTAACTGATTATGCATACAAGCAGAATTGCGGGTAATGAAAATAAATTAAGAATCCAATTCAGAGGCAATGAATTCTCATCAATTAACTAAAGGTGTCAAGAAGAGAGGAAAGTGGAGTTTTCTTTATATCAACATATTTCCTGAAAATCTGCTGGTCAATATCACTATCCCTTGCCACTTTGTATATCGGGCTATTCAATTTAATATGACCTTTGTCCTTCTGTAATGACAATGGATTTTGCCTGTTTCTTGTGGAATCCCTCTTTTTAATTGGGATAAACTCCTGCTGAGCATTTTGGACCAGCTGTTTGAATATATGCTACTGCTCAGCTACTGACTTGTATCTCAGCTTGTTTACCCAGTTCGCCTTAGACAACTCTTTCCTCATATCATTATAATTACTCTTATTTAAGTTGAAGACACTGCTTGTGGACCTATGGTGTTCACCCCCAAACTGTATCTGGAATTCTTCACATTGTGGTCACTAACCCCTAGGGGATCCTTAACTACAAGATCCCTTAATAATTGTTCTTGATTACACAAAAATCAAATTAAAAATAGCTCATTCACTGGCAAGTTCCATAGCATACTGCTCTAAAAACCAATCCCTGATGCATTCCGCAAATTCTATACTTCCCTTGCCTGTATGGTTTATCTGATCAATGTGCAGATTTAAACCTCCAATGATAATTGCAGTTCTCTTCAACCATGCTCTGACTTTTTGAGAGGTCACATTTTGGGAGTCTATAGACTACGCTCACCCATGTCTTTCTTAGTCTGCTATTCATGACTTCAACCCAAACTAATTTGATATCACTATTCCCTGCCTTTATATTGTGACCCAGCATTGCTCTGAAATGATCAATAACTTTGAGAAATTTCTTCCCTTGAGATGTAATGAGTCTATTCCAAGATATTCCCTGAATTTGGATGGAAATGATGATATAATCAAAGTCTTTGTCAGTCCTTGGTGATCGATTGTAAAGGGATCAACTCCAAATCATACTCTGTAATGATTTTGAATTTCTGGGCTACCAATTGGAATTTCTTGCCTTATCACAATAAATTGAAAGGTCTGATGTATCCTTTGAAGGATTTTAAGTCTGAGAACTCTTGGCATGGTTAATCTCTTGTCATAGATTAATATGTTATCCACAATTCTGAAAAGTCTGAGTTGCTCAAAGTGCTGTTTTAGGATGATATTGTTAAGAACATATTCAGGCCATCCAATTTCACAGTACTCTTTAATTATAGTGCATTCTTCATTTGTTTTCTATGCTTGGGGCATTTTCTTCAGCCTTCATGTGGATGCTGATAAGAACCTCATTATGAGTGACCTGTAAGATTCCACTTCCTCAGCAAGATTTATGTCCCGTTCAGCCCTTCCCAACAGGAATATGTGACATTACATCTGCTGCTTACTGCTTTCCTTGTACGTATTCATCTGACTCCTTCACCTGCTGTGCCAAGGAAATCTTCCATCTGGTTTCCTTTCAATTCACCAATCATCTCATTTGAAGAGAATTTGTAAATTTGTACATGCCTTCTTATTTAACAGTGAGCATTCTTGATTGAGTCACATTCAATGCTTCTGCGATATTTCTTTCGACATGCTGCAATTCAGCAATCAATTATTCATTGAATTTCAATTAAATGCCTCCTAGAGTCTTTAGGTCAATGGCTGGATGCCCTCTGGTTTTAACTACTTTCCTGTATCTGACAGAATTGAAACGTCTGCTCCAGGTCTAACTTGATGTTTGTTGTAGTCCATTGACCATAATATCTACACTCCAATAGTTTTTATTTTATCCTGTGACCCTTTCAACAATGGTATTTCTGTTTCCTTTTATTCTTCAATTTCCTGACTATCTTCCTAATTATTCAATTGAATTTCCAGCACTCTGTGCTTCACATTGTTTGGCGGGGATTCATGCTGGCAATGGGGTGTATGGAGCCTAATCTCACTCGAAGCTGATGTCAGCGTATTGAAGGGATAACCACACACCCCGATCACCAGCCTCTTGATAGCTTCCCCAACTACCTCACTGTGATTGTCTGCCCCAACGGTTTGCCTCCATGGCCAGCCCCGAATTTCACCCCACACCAATTCCCCCATTGCCAGCCCCAATTGTCCATCCTCCATTTCCCATCCATAACTGTGCAGAATACACAGTGGTCCTTCCCTACCATCAGGGACCAGCCTGCCCCTTGTCCGACCCTGCCATGCCCTCAAACCCTCTCCCCATCAGGCTCTGCCCCCTTGACACTGACTGGTGTCTGGTGGGCAGTACCAGTGTGCCAGGCTGTTAGTGCCAGGTTAGCATTGCCCAAATGGCATCCTTTGTACCCAGCCATCCAGGAAGCTTCACAGGTCTCTACCCCCACCATTGTTGGGGACCAGCTTTAATCCCCAATGATGGGAACATCTCCCAACAGGGACAGAAACATTAGGGAGCCCAGACGATACGCTCCTGTGCTCATTAATGAGATGGAAATGTGAATTTCAATATTGTAATCGGCCTCATGCTGTTTCTCGATGCGAGGCTGATTGTACCATAAAAAATGGCCTGGGAAAGTTACGAATGGCTGGGTTCAGGTCATGATTCCTGTTGCAGCCCTCCTGCAGGTATTTCCCGCCCACTATGCTAGTTGAGACATGCAGCAGGCTAGGAAAATCACACTCAACATTTCAAATTGATGATGTTTGATCAGAACCAAACTGCGTCTTACTGTTAGTTCATTTTGTCATTTCATAATAGGGGCGTATATTGAACTTTTTCGCAGATCAGCTTGTAAATTATAATAATCTTTATTGGATACAGTTATTAATAACAACTCTTTATTGCTGGAAAACAAAACACTTTTGCAATGTAAGAAAGAAAGGGACAATGCAATTCAATCTGAAACAAAAATGCATTTCGTGAGCATGAAAATAGTTTTTTTACTTTATAACATTAACCCAATATTTTGAATTCCGTTGTAAAGCAAATTGATGTAATTTTACTTAAAATATAGTGACACAGTGGTTAGCACTGCTGCCTCATAGCACCTAAGAGCTGGGTTTGATTCCCAGTTTGGGTCAGTGTTTTATGGAGTCTGCACATTCTCCCTGTGTCACCATGGGTTTCCTCTGGGTACTCTGGTTTCTTCTAGTTCAAAAGATATGTTGATTATGTACATTGGTCATGCTAAATTCTCCCTTTGGGTACCCAATCAGGTGCCAGAGTATGGTGACTAGGGGATTTTCACAGCAACTTCAGTGCAGCATTAAAAATGTTCAATTAATATAGGAATATTGAAAGTTGAAGTAGAAGTAGGCCATTTGGACTTTTAAACTTGTTCTATTATGCATCTAAATTATGGCTGATCTGCTGCTTCAATGCTGTTTTTCCACATTATCCCCATATCTCATGGCATCTTTAATATCTAGAAATCTATCAAGCTCTGTATTGAATAAAGTCAGTGACTGAGCCTCCACAGCCTTGGGGTAGAGAATTCCAAAGATTCTCCACACCCTGAGTGAAGAAATTCCTCTTCATCTCAGTCCTAAATGGCTTGCCCCTTATTTTGAGAATGTGTTTCAAAAGGTCCAAACCTCCTTTGGTAGCCTGGATCACTCAGCTCATCCATGGCATACATGAGGAACTGTGTAACTGGAAGATGACAGTCACACTGTCGGCAGAGCAGTTGCTGAAATGGATAGAGGGATTAGCAAGGTAAATGCATGGCGTTGTGGGGATAGGCATTGGGTGGGATTGTTGTTGGTGCAGGTTCAATGGGCTGAATGGCTTTCTTCTGTACAGTAGGGATTCTATGATTATATGGAAGTATTCTATCATGTGTGAAACACAGCCAGCCATCGATCCCAACACCCACTGCCCTAATCTAAGATTTTCTCCCATTAATGTACTGATCTCATCCTTTATTAACACTGCTACTCCATCTTCCTTTCCGTTCTGTCAATTCTTTCTAAATGTCAAATCCTCCTGAACATTCAGTTCCCAGCTTTGGACACCCTGCTGTCACATCTCCATAATGAAAATTAGATCATACCTGTGCCATCAATTCATCTATCTTGTTGTGAAGGCTGTAAGCATTCAAATAGAGTGCTTTTAATTCTCCTTTTACTATTTTTGCCACCTATATCCTTGTCTGCTGGCACAACCTTAAATTTGAATGCCCTGTTCTTTGCTGACAATCTCAGATTATTAATTCTGTTATCATTACGTGTTTATTTTGTCTTTCCTCTCTCTTTTTTTAACATCTCCCCTTAGTTGATTCTTACCCTGACTATTTAGTTTAAAGCCCTATCTATTTGCCGACTTGCAAATCCTGACACGAGACAATCAACATAACCTTTAGTTGCAGAAAAGTATCTCTATCCCCTGACTATATTGTCTCCTACTACCACCATTAACTGATTAACTGCCTCTGCTTGAATAGCTTCCTGTGCCACAGTGACATGGTCATGTAGACCATCCACTCTGCAGTTTCTACTTTTGTCCACAATGCTGCAAGCACCTTGATCCTGTTGGAAAATTGCAAGGGCTGAGGCTCCTTCACTTCTACCTTCTCGATCCCCATATCTGCTTTATTCATAGTCACATCCTCCTTTCCATGACCAGATCAGATCACCCTCATCTATAGGGTGTGATTGGCCAGAAAGTAGTATCCAGGTAACTTTCCCCTTTCTGAGGTTTCATAGTATCTGCAGTTCAGGCACCAGCTCAATGACTCTGAGCCACAATTCCTCCAGCCACCGTCACTTCTGGCAGATGCACTTGCTTTGGATCACATTAGTGTCCATGAGTTCCCATATTCTGTAGCCACCATACACTACCTGCCCAGATATCTAAATAGCATTTCATTAACATAACTAAACTGCTAACATTTTCCGCTGATGCTCTGACTCTGAAGCAGCATTGAACTCAGAACATTTAATTTCTTTGCATCTTATTCCTGAAATATACATGTAAGCAAATAAAATTAAAAAAGACTTTGAGCAATGAAGAACAATAGTTAGTGCTATTTGAGAAGAACTTAATTCCTTCTAATTTTCCTCATCCAACACGAGAAGTGATGAACATGAGTTAGTGAGAAGTCTTCTTAGACTTTAGAATAGATAACATATGCATATGGTATAATTCATTAATTATGACTGATCAGTCACTATAAGTCTCAAAGGCTAAATTAAAAGGGAGAGATGGTTAGATAGTGAATGCTGTTGGACCAATAATCCAGAAGACAAGAGTAATGCTTTTGGAGTATTGGCTCAAATCCTACCATAGCAGCTGATGGAGCTTCAAATTAATTAATAAAATTTGGAATATAAAGCTGATCTCAATAATAATGACCATGCCAACTATTATTGATTGTTGTGAAAACCCTTCTGGTTCATTGACATTCTTTAGGGAAGGAAAACTGCTGTCCTTATCTGGACTAGCCTACATGTAACTCCAGACTCACAGCAGTGTGTTTGACTTTTAAATGCCGTGATGGTGCTGTGCCTTTAATAAATGCATTTGTATCATATTATTTGTGTAGGATTTGTTTTAGCAGTCAGTTCTATTTATCAGTGCTGCTTTCTCTGTAACCATTAACCCTGTTATTACTGCAGCAGCATAATTGATTTTAATTGCTTGAATGTTTGTTTTAATCTGGACTAATGTAGTTCTGTTATTTTAATGTTTCCCCCTGGGGGGAATTCAATGCACGGCTTGATTAGGTTGATTGACACAAAAAAAAATCATGTGACTGTGTGGGACTCGGTTCACACAGAGAAATCAAGTTAGTTGCTCCTTGGGATCTTCAGAGAGATATAACTTTCTTTGTGTTTCTTTCTGTCTCTGGATTTGGAGACTGGGATCAACCAGGAAATAAGTCTCTTTTTCAGAGGTTCTGCTTTTTGGGGAAGTATATTTTTCTCTGGAGGCTGCCGTATATATGAAAGTCAGAAGACAGGTGTCTTTCAGGATCTGTTCAAAGAGGTTATAAGACTGAAACGAAGCACCCACACGAGATACCAACTTTGCGTTAATTTATTCTGAAGAGGGATATATGTCTGCAGGGATACCGCTTATTTGGAACTTAGAAATGGCTAGCTGTTAAGAATTATATGTCATATTTAATTATTTCAATTGCTAAAATTTATGTTAATTCTTTTTGTTATATTTTAACTGTATTGTTAAAGAAAGTTTGTTTTAATAGAAGCATCCTAATGAGTCAATTGAATCATACCTAGAGCAAAATGCATTAGGTGGAATTTTATGAGTTTTTTTTCTAAGTGTTCAACTAATCTGAAATTGGGAGAGTTCCAGATCCATTTTTTTGTGAGTTTTCATATCCAATCTTATGGACTCTGCCTCTGAAAAGATAGTAAGAAGTCTGACAACACCAGGTTTAAGTCCAACCAATTTATTTGATAGTAAACTCACAAGCTTTTGAGTTTCTCCTCTTTGTCAGGGATCTGACAGACAGAGAGGGAGCCATCAGGCCCCTGCTACTTTAGGCAGATTCAACTAGCTACCTTCCCCTGCAATTGCGAGGACGTATATTCTGGGTACAACTTCTGCCAACCTTCTGCTGCTAAGACCAATCACAGGTCCCTTCTCTCCCCCACCAATCAAAGGCAGAGTAGCAGTGGGCCTTCCTTCCTTCCCCCATTGATTACAGTCAGAATGGCAGAAGGCTTCTCCAACTCCCATTGGGGTGGGACCAATGGGGGTAGTGCCTCTTGGGCACTGCCAATCGACACTGCCCAAGGTGCATCAGCGCCTTGCACTCAGACTTCCTGGAGATCTTCAATGGCCCCTGGTTTCAGTGGCAAGGCCAACATGGCTGCTCCCTGTTTATGGGGAGCAGGTGTTTTCCTCGCTGGAAAGAATCTCTCCTGGTGAATACGTAAAGGTAAGTGAGCTCACACGATTAAGTGCTGGTCTCACTAAACACATGTAAAACACTATTTTAATAAATTTAAATAAATTAATAGCATCTCACCTGTTGCCAGTGAGAGGCTACCTGCGCCGAAAATCCAGGTGTTGTAAAATTGCAACAGACCCAAAAACAGGTCCATCCTTACAAGTTGCTTTACGCCAGATTTTACAACATTTTTCTATCACAAAACAAGTGTAAGGAAGTCATAAAATTCCACCCATTATGTTTGCCGTAATGCCAAAATCAAAAAAAAGTTACAGTCTGGGCTAACTTCATAGTATACCTGGGAGTTTCTGATCTGATCTGAACACTGTCCTTTGAAATGGCCTAGAAAAGCACTCAGTTAGGGGCAATTATAAATGGGCAGCCAATGCTGGCCTTGCCAGTGATGTGCACACCCCATGAAAGGATGGAAACAAAACCTGAGTGTAAACATTAGTGCAGTCAAGAAAAATGGTCATATTTGTCTAGAGATCAGGCCAACTTTTCCATTTTGATCTAGCAGAATCATCTTTTTTCACCACCATACTATCAAGAACATGGTACCTGTAGAACATGAATTGGCAAAGGTTCATGACTCTTATATGGAACACAGCACATTCATCTCCTGAGCTCACAGCAATCTCTCTATTAGTCCATCCAGGATTAGACTGCCAGGGATGTCTAAGGACACACCAGAAATCAGGTATATGTGAATTTCCCATGTGAACACTATTTATTTAGACATGACTTCATCACCACTACTCCTGGGATCAAATACAATTCTGTAATTTCTTTTGTCAAGGATTGCATATGTAGTTGCTAATGAGCCACAATGATACAAAAATGTGCACATTTGATTTAATTTCCACTACAACCACATATCATTCATGTAGCCGAGCATATTGCACACCAAACAGTTCCATACCCAAATCAATTTAAATGTTGACTAAATGAGATATGGACCAAAGAAAGCTGCTAATACAATCAACTTTAAACTGCACTTTTGAACCAATTTAATATTCTGAATTGGAACTTTGCACCAATAATCAAATATCTATGACATTAGAGAATGCTATCTCATGAATAAGCTATCACATCATTTCTTAATTTAGTTTTCTGACTTGCACTCTTTACTGCTATCTTGGGATTCTTTAAATTTCCATAACAGGACCATTATTATAATTTAATAAGATACTGTAGCCCTTAGTTATAGACCCATGTGCCTCACCATGTACTTTTTTTTTGCTCCTTGTAGTATTTTCACTTATTCTACACAGACAACCAACACATCAAACCTATTCTCTTCTTTTGAAGTTTAAGAGACAAGGGAATTGTGAGGTAATAACTTAGAGTGCATGCAGCACCAACATAATGTCAATAATACTCTTCAGACATTCATCTCTTCTCCATTTATTGCATTTCCATTATGTGAAGAGATAAATTATTAACCAGGAACCATCCCATCAGGTCCATCTTTACCCACTTCCCTTCCAAAAATGAATCCCTGGTGAGGTTAGGTTATAGTCCAAATATAAAATACCGTCACAAATTGAATCCTGCAGCTCACTTCAGAGGATCCTGATTTTATATTCAGAACAAAACATCCTTGGCTTTCTGGTCCAAATAATGCCTTTTCCTACATCATAATTTCCAATTATTTCTGTCAAATAAGTATGTGTTATAATTACAAGTCCACTATTATAATATCAGTGTTAATCCCTTTATTGGGTTAACAGTACTACCAAAATCACAGAGAAGAATGTGGTTGCAACATACATGAAAGTGAATTTCAGATTAAGCAATTTGAATATGTATTCATGAAGAATATTTAATGAGGCTCCTTCACTTTTTTTCCAGAAACCAACACAACTAGCGGAAAGAACTTGTTTTTAAATCTTCTCCAACTTGAGCTATTATATTTCTGAAAGGATAAATGTATTGTAAGATTAACCTCTTAAGCTTAACCTATAATGCAATTTACCGTTCATGATTTTATATGTCTGCTAAAACTCAGAATGATTAAAAGGAAACCATTGAAAATTACAATATAGCTTTCCATGTGATTTATAATAAACTTGGGATTTGAATTTAATGAGGCAATTATAGTATTCTGATAATAATGTTGTTGAATGGAATGTTCTTAACTATACAGGTATTAATCTCTCAATAATTTCCTTTTATTTTCAGATTTATTTTGAATTTAATGCTATGTCATGATCCCTGGCTCACATTGACACCCACTTCAATTTTGTGGATAATGAACTGCAGGCATGATGCTTAATCCTTGTACTGAGTGCTTTTGAGAAATAAACTTTCTTCCAGTGATCCAGCAGCTCATCTCAATGAATTTGTATAATGCAGCACACAGAGCTGTCATAGTTCAATTTTACCCAGAGGTACATTCCAAAAAGTTAAATATTTGTAAATTCCAAGCAACTCTTTTAGTCTCTCAGACTACAATCAGATACAAAGCTTTTTCACTAATTTGTACATCTTATTATTTATCTCAGGCCGTTTGTGTGTCTTCATCTTCTAGAAAATCTTTTCTCTTTTGCTGTTGCGAACAAGTCCTCTCTGCTTTCCTCATTTCTCAATTGTATTTAATCTTCCGGGCATTGATTTCATAACGTATCTCAACTTTCCAGAATATATACAAAATATAAAACAACTTTGTGTGAAATTTCAAAGCCACATATGATGAAAATGAAATAAAGCAAACTTGTGCAAGTATTAAACAATACAATTCAAATTGGCATTCTCTGAAACTTTTTTTATTTTATGAAATTGTATTCTTTATTTTTTATGCATGTATGTCCATGTGGGTGTGAGTTTGTGTCTGTGTGTATCTGCATGCACATATGTATGTGTCTATGCATATGTTGTTTCTGTATAGTTTGTGTGTGTGTGTGCATAACTGTGTGTTCCTGTATGTGTCTCTATCACTGTATCAGAGTGTGTCTGTGCAAGTGTATGTGATGTTCTGAGGATGCGCTGTTTTTGTTTAAAATATACAATTCCTATTTTTTCAGACTGAATTTGAAATATAAACTGAAATCCTCTTAATAGAGGACAGCCAGACAAATTTGCATTCCATCATGCGGGATGAAGAAGAAAAGACATTCAATCCTCTGGAGAGAGTGGAAGTCCCCATTTCTTTTATGCTATTCTTAACAGAAGTTTCTCAGATGAGATATTAAACTACAATTACCGATTATGAAAGCAATGATTGCAACATGCATGGATTAATAGAATTTCCTGGGAATATATACAGCTAGCAAGGCACTTTACTATGTTACTATGCAGAGAGAGATCAGAATTTTGTACAGAAAACCAACTGCAAAAGCCTTTTTTTTGCTCTCAAAAGTACTGTGTCTAGATTTGCAAAATAACCATCCTGAAATGAGAAATCTACAACAAACTGAGATCTTTTGAGAAATAATGACAGGAAATCTGTTGTGTATATAACTATACCAGGAAGACAAAACAGACACCATGTGGAATCACAACATCAAGATCTGGTAAAGGACAGCAAACTATATATCCCTTTTTCATCTTATTCATAAACTGTAAAAAATCCATTAGCTTATTCTTTTATTTTGCCATCTGTACTGGTGTATGGGTGTTGATTCTGAAGAATATATATGTGACATCTGTGTATGTGGCTGTGATTTGCCATTTTTTAAAATTTGGAAGATACTTTCAATAAACTTATGTTGTTTTTTATTTAACCTAAGAATTTTAAATCTGAAAATGTAAATAATGGGACTCCTATAGTATTGGCAAAGCACACCCTGTCTAAATTCACAAATAAAACTTTATTACAGTCAAACCTGGAGTAGTAGAATAGGAGAGACATTTATAATTCTCCTGATGTGGTTGTAACAATGTGTGAGGGAGAGAATGTGTGTGCATAACTCTTAGTTGGGTTCCTATTTTCATTATAATAAGATATGAAGAATTTTAAAATAATTCCACAGGGACACAGAAGGAGTGAGGAACGTCAATGGAAATAAAGGACAGTTTATAAAAGGTACAAAATCAGATTCTTCAGAATATATCAGTCAGAGAAAATTGTTCCTCATCCAGGGCACGATTTGGACATAGAGCCTGACAGCATGAAGTCATGGTGCCAAAATAACTGGTGCACAGATAACGTAGAATGTTTTTATCAAATACATGAAAAATAACCCCATCTCTGAGGTTGATGTTGGAAAGGGGTTGCATATATGTAAGAATGAGAAGTGGGATAAGGATGGATTGTATGGAGAATCCCAGGAGTGATTTTTAAAATAATCTTTCTTAGGATATGAGCGTGCTGGTAAGCCAACATTTTGTTGCCCATCCCTAATTATCCTTGAATGAAGTGGCTTGATAGGCCATGTCAAATAGCAGTTAAGAGTCAACTACATTGTCTTGGGTGTTGTGTCACATGTTGGCCAGAGCAGGTGAGGATGGCAAATTTCCTTCCCTAAAGAGCATTAGTAAAGCAAGTCAGTTTTTACAACAATTGATCATAAGACCATAAGACATAGGAGCAGAATTAAACCACTCGGCCCATCAAGTTCACTGTTCCACCATTCAATCATGGCTGATATTTTTCTCATCCCCATTTTCCTGCCTTTTCCCCGATACCCTTATTAATCAAGAACCTACCTATTTCTGTCTTAAAGACACTAAATGACCTCCAGAACCTTTTGCGACAAAGAATTCCACAGATTCACCACTCTCTGACTGAAGAAATTCCTCCTCATCTCTTTTTTAAAGGATCTTCCCTTTAGTATGAGATTGTGCTCTCTGGTTCTAGTTTTTCCTATTAGTGGAAACATTCTCTCCATGTCCACTCTTATTCATGCCTTGCAGTCTTTTAAATTTCAATAAGATCCCCCCTCATCCTTTTAACTTCCAATGAGTACAATTTTATCATGCACTTCCAAGTACTCTGCAACCTTATCTTTAATAATGGACTCTAAAATCTTGTCAATGACCGAAGTCAGGCTAACTGGCCTATAATTTCCCAGCTGCTGCCTCTGTCCCTCCTTAAACAGCCATGTTTCATTAACTACTTTCTAATCCTCTGGGACTCTCTCTGCCTCCAGTGATTCCTGAAAGATCACCACCAATGCCTCCACAATTTCCTCAGCTATCTCTTTTAGAACCCTGGTTGTAGTCCATCCAGTTCAGGTGGTTTATCCACCTTCAGACTTTCCAGTTCCCCCAGAATCTTCTCCTTAGTGATAGTCAGTGCACTCATCTGTGTCCCTTGATTCTCCTGGAGCTCTGGCATCGCACTGGTGTATTCTACCGTGAAGACTGATGCAAAGTAACTATTCGGTTCCTATTATTTCTCCACCCTCATTTTCCAGTGGTCCAATGGCTATTTTTGCCTCTCTCTTACTTCTAATATATATTGAAAAAACTCTTCTCACCTTTTATATTATTAGCTAGCTTACATTCATAATTCATTTTGTCCCCCTTCTTGCTTTTTTAGTTGTTTTCTGCTCACTTTTAAAGGCTTCCTACTAATCCTTGCCACTTTATATGCTTTCTCTTTTGCTTTTAAGCCATTGATGCCTGGTTCTCCCCTTAGCACATTTTCTCCTCATTGGGATTAATTTCTGTTGTGCCTCCCGAATAACCCCTAGAAACTCCTGCCATTGCTGTTCCACCATCTTCTTTTCTAGGGTCCCTTCCCAATAAACTCTGGCTATTGCCTCCCTCATGTCTTTGTAGTTACCTTTATTTAATTATAATACCGTTACATCAGATTCCAGCTTCTCCTTCTCAAACTTCAGGGTAACTTATATCATATTGTGGCCACTGCTCCCTAAGGGTTCCTTTACCCAAGTTCCCTAATCAAGTCTGCCTCATTACACATCACTAAATCCAGAATTGCCTATTCCCTAGCATGCTCTGTCACAAGCTGCTCCAAAAAGCCATCTTATAGACATTCCACAAATTCCTTTTCATGGGATCCACTATCTACCTGATTTTCTCAGTCCACCATATTGAAGCTCCCCCATCATTATTGTAATATTGCCTTTTTTACCTCAGGTGCAGATGGTGGTATCGCATGGGATCAGAGGTGAAGTAGCAAGGTGGATACAAAACAGACTTGGTCAAAGAAGGTAGAAGGTAGCTGTGAAAGGGTGTGTTTCTGAATGGAGGGCTGGGAAAAGTGGTGTTCCTCAGGGATCAGTGCTGGGACCTTTGTAATATATATAAATGATTTGGAGAAAAATGCCATTGGATTGATTAGTTAGTTTGCAGGTGATGCATACCTTTGTGAATTTGCAGATAGCGATGAGGACCATCAGAGCATACAGGAGGGTATACATCAGCTGGAAACTTGGGAGAGATGGTAGGTGGAATTTAATCCAGACAAATGTGAGGTAATGCATTTTGGAAGGTCTAATACAGATAGGAAATATACAGTAAATGGCAAAACTCTTAAGAGCTTTAATAGGCAGAGGGATCTGGGTGTACAGATATACTGGTCACTGGAAGTGGTAATGCAGGTGGAGAAGGTAGTCAAGAAGGCATACAGCATGTTTGCCTTCATCGGCCAGGGCATTGAGTTTAAAAATTGGCAAATCATATTGCAGATTTATAGAGCCGTACTTAGCCCATATATGGAATATAGTGTTCAATTCTGGTCTCCACACTACCAGAAGGATGTGGAGGCTTTGGAGAAGGTACAGAAAAGATTTACCAGGATGTTGCCTGGTATGGAGGGTATTAGCTATGAGGAGAGGTTGGAGAAACTTGGTTTGTTCTCACTGGAATGACAGAAGTTAAGGGGAGACCTGATAGAATCTTACAAGATTATGAGAGGCATGGATAGAGTGGACAGTCAGAAGATTTTTCCCAGGGTGGAAGAGACAATGACTAGGGAGAAAAGGTTTAAGGTGCAACGGACAAAGTTTAAAGGAGATGTACGAGGCAGATTTTTTATACAGAGAGTAGTGGGTGCCTGGAACTCATTGCTGAGGGAGATAGTGGAAATGGATATGGTAGTGACTTTTAAGGGATGTCTTGACAGGTACATGAATAGGATGGGATTAGAGGGATATGGTCTTGGAAGCGTATTTAGTTAAGTCAGGCAGCATGGTTGATGCAGGCTTTGGAGGGCCGAACAGCTTGTTCCTGTGCTGTAATTTTCTTTGTTCTTTGTTCTTATATGTCTTTTCTATCTCCTGATTTATTTTCTGCCCCATATCCTGACTACTGCTAAGAGGCCTATACATAACTCCCATCATGGCCTTTTACCTTTGAGATTCCTCAACTCTATCCACAGAGATTCTACGTCTTCTGATCCTATATTGCTTCTTGTGATTGATTTAACTTAATTCCTCAATAACAATGCAACTCCACCCCCTTTGCCTACCTGGCTGTCCTTTCAGCAGGATACATATCCTCAGATATTTAGATTCCAGCCCTGATCCCCATGGAGCCACATCTCTGTGATGCTCACAACACCCTACTGGCCAATTTTCACGTACACTACAAGCTCATTTACCGTGTTCAGTGTACTGCATACCTTTAGATATAACACCCTCAGTCCTGCATTGACCACCTCCCTTCTCATACTTGTCATCCTTTTTGCTCTGCCTGAGGTTAGATTCCTGCTACCTTCAATACTCTCTGATCTATTATATGGTCTGGAGACTTTAATAATCTCTCCTGAGCCCTCGGCTCCTTCAACTAGTTGAAAGTCCTCATCTTTAACCTGCACTCCTACCCTCTCCTTTCACTTTAATTTTCTAATTCTCCATATAACTGAAACCTCACTCCACTATTTAATTTAAAGCCTATCTACAGCCCTAGTTATATGATTCAGCAGGACTCGAGTATCAGCACGATTCAGATGAAAACTGTCCCATTGGAACAAGTCCCCTCTTCCCCAATACTGGTGCCAATGTCCCATGAATTTAAACCCATTCCTCCCAGACCAATCTTTGAGCTATGCATTTACCTCCTTAGTCTTATTGACCCTGTACCAATTAGCTCGTGGCTCAGGTAGTAATCCAGAGATTATTACCTTTTTGGTTCTGCTTTTGAATTTAGCTCCTAGTTATTCATATTCTCTTAGCAGTGTTCCTATTCCACCTATGTCATGGTACCTACATGGGCCATGTCAACTGAATCTTCACCCTCCGACTCCAAGTTCCCCTGCAGCCCAAATGAGTTTTCCTGAATGCTAACACTAGCTGGCAACACAACCTTCAGAATTCTTGATCTTGGTGACAGAGAACAGTGTCAATGCCCCTAATTATACTATCCCCAATTACAACCACATTTCTTTTTCCTTCCCTTATTTGACTGGCTCCCTGTGCCACAGTGCTGTGGTCAATTTACTCATCCTTCCTGCAATACTCATTCCTGTCCAAACAGGGAGCAAGAATATTGGTTAACTGAATTTAAGTTCCACCAACTGCCGTAGTGGAATCTTAACTCACCATTCTCCTGGGCTTCCTAGGGCTAGGTAGCACTATACCATCATCTCACCATGGTGTGGGGGGAAATAAATAAAGTAACACTAACCTTGTCTGTATGGCTGGAGAATATTTGATCAAAGGAGGCAGTGAGTAGCATGATTAGCTATTAAGTTCCATTTGGAGGTTGAAGAAAGTTACTGCACTGCTCATGATGTCATTCATGTCTCTTAGTGCTATTTAATTGCAGTGATATGACAGAAACTCAGCTGAAATGCTTCACACCAGGAGTTAATAGAAAGCTAAGCATTGAATAAAGAGCCAATTATGTTCAGAGGATCTCGGTGAGGACTAGCAGGCAATGATTAAACAAGAATATCAACTTATCCTTGGCGTTCCTCTTTATGTATTTGCAGCCATTTTCCAACATCATCCACAGCAATGGAATCATGTTTACTCAGACCACCTATCTCTTCATTTGCACACATGGCTATAGAGGGCAGGATTTTCCAGCCCTTCCTACCAGCAGAACCTTCCAGTCCTACTGAAGGTGACCCCTTGCCGCAGGTTCCCTGGTGCCGGAATGGGCAAGTCACAGAAAATGCCACAGACATTGTCTGAACAGTATGACCAGATATAGACAGGCTGATAAAAAGCAGGACACAGCCACAACTTGCAAGAATGCACCAAACTATGCATGCTTGCAATTCCCATCACTCCTCCCACACAAGGGGGCTGAATTTTCAATCTTTCTGTCTGGTGAAAACAATGTGAGCTGTGATTGTTCACCATTTTGGAAGTATTTCCAATCTGTTCCTGCCAGGATGCAGTGTTGAAATTCCAGTTATTGAGTCTATGTTACAACCTGTTTTGTTCAGTGCAAATTTAAAGCCATGGTTGGTTCCTCTTACTTTTCCAGACTCATCAAGATTGGCAAACTCTTCACTCTACTGTGGGTGGGAATTCCACTCTTCCTGCCCCCACAACTGCGGCATATTTTCCAGCGGTGGAGGTGGAGGTGGAGGGGTTCACAATTGGCTGTTGATAGGATCTTCTGGTCCCGCAAATGTCTATGGCATTTTCCGTGACTGGCCCATCCCAGCACCAGGGGAAACTGCAGGAAGAGGTCATCTTCAGCAGGACTGGAAGATTCCAGTGGGAAGGGCTGGAAAATTCCACTCTCTATAACTAGGTGTGTAATTATGCTGATGACACTAATAACTCTCACCATTACTACTGTGTTGGTTTCCGTATAGGAGGCTGTGATGGGAATTCCATATTTTTTCCAGTGGGCCTGATTTCAGGAAGCCTGAGCCCCTACAACCTCACCAGTTAACCTGAAGTATTTAATTTGTTCTTAGATTCCATCAGATAATCTAATGTTGAAGATGCTACTGCAAAAACTAATTATTTGCAGTGTTGCTCCTTACAGTTGTTCTGGGTGTTTAAATCCCACAGCAGTGTGCAAGTGTCTGCCTCCACAATGGTGAACTCCCAATGAGTGGTGTTCATGGCTCTGGAAGATTGCTCTCATTATGTAAATCTAGAAACCCCACTGGTTTCAGTCCATTTCTCAAGGTATAGGCATGACTAATGTTCTACCTAGAAATTGAAGGTAAACATAATCTTGTGTGTCTGATAATATAACAAACTGTCAAGTTTATTGAGATTCAACTCTGACACATTGACATCCCCGCTCTATGCATATCTTTCCCACATCCTGACCTTTTTATTTGAATCTTCAATACAATTTGACTGATTGCAATGCAACACTATAAACAAATCCCATTTGGAGGCAAAAAAAATCTCTTCAATTTAATCATGTTAGTAAGCCTTGACAAATCATGTTTCCTAATCCCTATTTATTAAACTTCACTGCTCTGCCTATGCACAGAACCAGGATTACCATATAAATAGCATATGTGTGAACATCATTAAAACTATTACATTCAAAAAGCAATAAAGAAAATAAATAATATTGAAAACAATAAGAGACCATTTTTTCTATTTCTGTGCCTGATTTTTTTTTCCTGATTTGAACATATGTAATAGTCAGATGAAAGGGAAGGAAAGATTTACTGTTCAGTTTTTAACTACTTTTATGTTGCCCCAGGATTTCCATGGGAGAAACAGGGCCGAACCCATGACTATTTCTGCAGTAGACGAAAGCCTGTATTTGATGTGTTAAGGAGATGGGAAGTGATATTCCTGGTCTCCAATCTTATCTTTAAATTGTAGCAATTCTGCAATGTTTATATTCATGGATCCAGGTGCAGAGTGACCCCAGGATCATGGTGTACTGTCCAACAGGGCCTCAGAAAGTCAAAGTGACCACCTCGTCTTTGGACTTTAGGGTTTCCCTAGAAATAAATAGCTTGCAGACCCACAAGAACATGTATGAGCAGGAGTAAAGCTTATCACACATTGAGCCTACTCAGTCATTCAATATGATCATGGCTGATTTTGTGCTTCAACCCCCTTTTCCTGTCTGTTCCCCATATTCCTAAATTTCCTGAGAAATCAAAAATCCGTATATCTCATGAATGTATTCAACTATGATTCCTTTGAATGAAGTAACTTCTCATCATCTCAGTCCTAAATGATGGCCTCTTATCCTGACACAGTGAAGACCAGTGATCATACTTGCAACTGGACTCCATTTTAATCCTCTGCTTTGTTTTGACATGAATCTTTGCAAGTAGGTGGATCGGTGCCTGGGGTATGAGTCCATGTAAATGGCTCAGGAAACTAACTTAAGCCACAGTTTGGCTGGGGTAAGAGTAGCACACCATGTGTATCACTGTCCAAAGCCAGGGCATGATAGTAGTGGTGTAGGAAACTGCATCCCCATATGTCTTCTGGTTGCCTGTTAATTGTTCATTGGTTAGATGCTAGATATCAAATTTGAAAACATGCCTGTTAGTGAATTTCTTTGAGAGATTGGCCACAAGTAACAAATATAATTCTGCAGCGTAACTGAGCTTACATTGTGTGGTATGGTGGGAAGTAGCACTGCTACTTCAACAGCATCAGGAACACAGGTTCAATTCTGCCTTCGGGTCACCGTCTGTGTGGAGTTTGCTCATTTTCCCCATGTCATGTGGGTTTCCTCCAGGTACTCCAGTCTCCTTCTACACTCTAAAGATGTGCAAATTAGGTTGATTGGTCATGCTAAATTGCCGCTTATTATCAGGGGGACTAGCAAGGTAAATATGTGGAGCTATGGGGATAGAACCTGAATTGTTGTCAGTGCAGGCTCGATGGGCTGAATGGCTTCCTTCTGTTCTGTATGGATTTTATGATTCT
This sequence comes from Sphyrna mokarran, assembly GCA_024679065.1. Taxonomy (NCBI): domain Eukaryota; kingdom Metazoa; phylum Chordata; class Chondrichthyes; order Carcharhiniformes; family Carcharhinidae; genus Sphyrna; species Sphyrna mokarran. The sequence goes on along the minus strand of JAGIQG010000012.1, from coordinate 48,873,503 downwards.
GGATGATACTTGTTCAAAAGGTATCAAGGTTAATTTTTGCTAATATTTACATTATCAGCAAATATAAATGTTGCTGCAAGAGGAAGAGGTTGCTATATTTTATGATTGGATGAGTAACTTCGACACTCCACGCAAGTATGTTGACTAAATGAGATATGCTGGTTTCTGAAACTTAACCACAATAGCCAGCCTCCATTTAAAAACAATGTTTACTTTATAAATTCTTGGATCTTGGGACCAATGTCATTTGCAAGTTTCTGCAATAATTGAGATGTATATCACTGATGAGCCAAAAGAGGCTATATAGAGTCATAAAGTCATAGAGGTTTACAGTATAGAAACAGGCTCTTTGGCCCAACTTATCCATGCTGTCCTTTCCTTTTAAACCTCTAAGCTAGTTCCAATTGCCTATGTTTGGTCGCTATCTTTCTATACCCATGTAACTGTCTAAGTGCTTTTTAAAGAACAAAATTGTAACTTTTGTTTCAACTTATGATTCTGCACCTGTTTTAGCTAACGATGAATAAACTGGCAAATGGTGACATTCACACAATTGCTGTTCCTTGGAATACATCCACATATAAACTGGATGGTTTCCACAGCAACGGCAGCTTTAGTCTATACTAACAAGACACCTCAATTATTAATCGCATAGTGATGAATTGTGAGCAGTGATTATTTTGAAAATATACGTTTGGTATAGATTTTCTCTTGTGCTTTGGGTGCGTTGATGTAGAAGTCTTATTTATCGAGGAAATCCAAAGGACGCTGATATGAATGGATATGAGATTTAATTATCTATCACCTGATGCGACTGGACAACATAAAGCAATATGGGGTCCTGTTTTCACCTGCTAAAAATGTCTATATCTAGGCCTCTGGCAGGAGTGGTGATGGTAAGGGACAGCAATGAACAGGGGAACTGATTGGTCCCTGTGGGCTGCTCCCAATGGGGAAAAATGTCTTTGGCAAGTTGAAAGAGCAGAGCCAGATATCATGAGGTGACGGAAAAAGCAGCAAGGAGAGGTCCAGGACTCGTGAGTTATATGTGGTAGGAGACAGAGCAATGAAGAGAGCAGCTTGAATCCGCCGATGGTAACTATGAACAGGAAAGGGAGCTCAAAACCTATTCAAACCGATTGACAGCACCCCTGAGTTTGAGAAGCCTTGTAAAGAGAAAGTGAAAGAATAGGGCAGCAGGAAAGATCTGGAGCATTGGACATGAATATTGATTTTAAATAGCTTGTTTCTTTACATTTAACTTTCCTTCAAGACTTTATACAGATTTGCCTGTTGATTAAGGGAAGCCTTTTATTAATCTCTTGGTGCTGGAATATAAAGGTAACCATTGGCTTTATTTAGAACCATCGAACCAGAGAAACATTATGTTGCAGCGAAAGGCCATTCAGCCCATCATGTCTTCACCAGCCAAAAAAGAGGAGCTGCTCATTTTAATCCCATTTTCCAGTGCCTGGCTGTAGCCTCACATGTGACAGCACTTCAGATGCAGGTCTAGTTGTGTGTTTCAGCCCCAACAACCATCTTGGGTAGACGTCCATCACCCTCTGGATAAAAAGGTTTTCCTCATTGTTCCCTCTCATTCTTTTACTGATCATTTTAAATCTATGCCCCCTGGTATGTGATCCTTTTCTCAGGGAAATAAGTTGTTGTTCATCCTATCTAGGATCTTCATAATTTTGTACATCTCGATTAGATAACCCTTTAGTCTCCTTTGTTCGAAGAAATACAATCTGCTTTGCTCTTCACCTGTTAGTGGATTCTTGACTTCCTAACCCACAGACCACAATCAGTAAGGGTAGGTAATAACACCTCCTCCATGATTATCCTCAACATCAGTGCCTAGCAGGAGCTATATTCTCAGCAGTTTACTATACTCCTTATACACTTGTGACTGTGTGGCCAAATTCCCCTCCAACTCCATTTTCAAGTTTGCTGATGACACCATTGTAGTGGATCAGATCTCATGCATCAATGAGATAGAGTACAGGAAAGAGATAGGCAACATAGAGAAATGATGTGATGACAATAATCTCTCACTCAATGTCAGTAAAATGAAGAAGATAGTCATCGACTTCAGGAAACATAGGAGAGGACATGCGTCTACCTACATCAACATCATGAAAAAGAGAAATGGTTGAGAGATTCAAGTTTCTAGATGTTCAAATCACTAACAATCTGTCCTCCATACCAATGCCAAAATAAAGAAAGCTCACCAACGCCTCTAATTCCTCAGGAGGCTAAGGAAATTCAACATGCCCACTGTGAATCTCACCAATTTTTACAGATGCACTGCAGAAAGCATCATATCTGGATATATCATAGTCTGGTATGGCTCCTGCTCTGAACAAGGCTACAAGAAAGAGTTGTGAACATAGCCCAGTCCGTTACAGAAACCAGCCACCCATCAATTGATTCTGTCTACACTTCCTGCTGCCTTGGGAAAGCAGCTAGCATAATCAAGGACCCCACACACCCCGAACTTTCTTCCATCTTCTTCTGTTGGAGAAAAGATACAAGAATCTGAAAACATATGCCAAACAGACTCAAGAACAGCTTCTTCCCTGCTGCCATCAGATATTTGAATGGTCCTATCATATATTAAGCTGATCTTTCTTTTCACTGCACCTGTAAATGCTGTACTATATTATGCAGCTCTCCTTTCCTTCACCCCTATGTACTATATGAATTATATATTTTATCTGTATAGCCTGCAAGAAGCAATGCTTTTCACTATATCCCAGTTCATTTGACAGTAATAAATCAAATTAAAACACCCCAGCCTATCCAGTCTTCCTCATAGCTGTAATTTTCTGGCCTAAACAGCATTCTTGTATACTTCTGTACTCTCTCTAGAACAATTAAGTCCTTCCCGTAATGTGATGACCAGAATTATACACAAACCTCCAGTTTTGACTAACTGGTATTTCATACAGTTCCATCATTACATCCTTGCGTTCAATAGCTCACCCAATAAAGAAAACTATTCCAAATGCTTTCTTGATCCCCTAGTCATTATAGAGAGATTAATAAAAGGCTTCCCTCAATCCTATCATCCTCTTATAGAAAGGATATTATTAAACTAGAAAGATTACAGAAAACTAGAAAAAGATTTACTAGGATGTGACTGGGACTTGGTAGATTGAATTAAAAGGACAGACTGGATAGACTGGGACTTTTTCTTCTGGAGTATAAGAGGCTGAGGGGTGAACTTACAGAGGTCTATAAAACAATGAGAGGTATAGATCAGCTAGTCAATATCTTATCTTTTCTCAAAGATAGGATAGTCTAAAACTAGAGGGTACAGGTTTAAGGTGAGAAGGGAGAGATACAAAAGTGTCCAAAAGGGCAATTTTTTCACACAGAGGTGGTGAGTGTCTGGAACAAGCTGTCAGAGGTAGTAGTTCCAGAGGCGGATACAATTTTATCTTTTAAAAAATCATTTAGATAGTTACATGGGTATGTTGGGTATATAGGGATATGGATTAGCTTAGGGATTAGTTTAGGTGTTTTTGAAAAAAAGGCGGCATGGACAAGTTGGGTCAAAGGGCCTATTTCATGCTGTGAACCTCTATGATCTCTATGACTCCAGTCCATTTGTTCTGCCACGTTCAAGAACTTGTGAACATGCACTCCAAGATTCCTAACTTTCTCAACCCCTCTCAGTATCTTCCCACTTATTAAGCATCCCTTGCTTTGTCTGCCTACCCAAAATGCATTGGGTGCAATCTTACCAACCGTTCACGTTACTCTCTCGCTACAGTGAGTTTGGAAAATTTGGTTTACAGCCAAATTTCAATTCATTTCAGCGGGACAGGAAAATCACACCTGCGTGAATGGCTGTAACATTCCAGCTATTATCTCACACTTTTCCAAATTGAATTCCATTTGCCACTTTCCTATCCACTCAACTAAACCATTGATTTCATTCTGCAGTCGACAGCTATCCTTTTCATTACAAACTAGATGGCCAATTTTTGTGTCATCTGCAAATTTACCGATCTTGCCACCCACATTTACATCTAAGTCATTAATATATACAACAAACACAAGGGTCCCAACACTGAGTCCTGTGGAACATCACTGGAAACTTCTTTCCATTCACAAAAACATTCATTGACATTACTCTTTGTTTCCTGTCACTGAGCTTATTTTGGATTCATACTGCCACCTTCTCCTGTATCCATGAGATCTCACTTTTCTGACCAGTCTGCCATGTGGGACCATATTAAATGCATTACTGAAATCCAACTCAACAATATCCATTGCAAAACCCTGATTTTTACAGCATCATCTTCTTAAATATTATCCCCTGGCCTCTGTATTGTTATAAATAGATCATGGACCTTTTTGCCACTCAAATCAAGACAATCTGATCAACTGCCTCTGTTTATTCCCTCCCTTCCAGTAGCCCACTAGGCGGTACTCTCACTAAAGTTCTTCCTTGCTGTAGTTCTGAACTTGCATTATTCTTGAATTCCTCTCCTCTTGTAAATTCTTCAAAATTTTGGGTCATCCAAAATATTGCTGCTCATAACACGGTGTATTGAACCATTAGCTTGCTAATCTCCATTGGCTACTAGTTAAGCAAAACCTCAATTTTATATATTTTTTTACCTTGTATTTTCAAATCTTTGACTTTGTAACCTCCTCCAGCCCCACAACTCTCAAAGCTATCTGCACTCATCCAGTCCTGGACTCTAGAGCATCCTCAATTTTAATTGCTCCAACAGTAGGGTTTGTGCCCTAGGTTGCCAAGGTCCTAAATTCTTGAATTAGCTTCCTGAACCTTCTCACTTTTCTTTCCTCCATTAAGATGCTATTTAAAACCTACCTCATTGACCAAGCTTTTGGCTGCCTGGCCTAATATTGCTTTTTGTGGCTTAATGTCAAATTTTGCTTTGTAATGCTCCTGCGGAATGTCTTGAGATGTTCTATTATGGTAATGGCAGTGTATAAATCAGATTGTTGTTGTCAAAGATGGTCAAATGGCAAATAATATTCCATTACAATTTATGATAAATTATTACAACTATTTTTTCTCTTTTTGCTAACCTACTGCAAGCAATAAACTGTCATGTTCCATAAAATGAAATTTATTTGTCAGTGAAGCAAGTTAAAGTCTAACAATGATATATTGTTCAAATTATGCAAAATGACATAAAAGCCTTCAAATTTCTTTACCATATTATGGTTAATAAATAAATCAATCCATGTGTTTAGAAGTTGTTGTCAAGAAGATGTCTAAGCTGTTTCAGATGCTGCATAGCAATATTCTTAGTAAGAGTTTTTTTATAGATAACACTGATATCTTTCACTGATAATACAGAACAACAGAAACAAAAACTTTGTAGGCGATGTAAGACACAGAAGATAGGGTGAAACAGAAAAAGGATGCGTATGACAGATGTCAGGGTGAGTACAGAAAGTTCAAAGTAAGCACAAAAGGAATTATGGGTGATAGAGAGAGACTATAAGAATGGACTAATAGCTATTATAGAACACTCACAAGGTCTTTTATAAGCAGATAAATCATAAAATGGTAGTGACATGGGGTAATTGAAATAATTTGATATTAAGATTAATAGCTTGAAATAGACAAATGTAGTTATGAGCATTAACCTCTTTAAAAGTATACAAAGGTAGTTACTAAAGTACTTTCTCAGCATGGTGGGCAATATAGCCAACACATCGGCATGATGTGGGAATCTAATAACCACAAGACTTAATGATCTTCATCATTAAAGAATGAACAATGTTCAAGTATTAAAGCTACAAGTCATAGGCATAGATCACAGACATTCTCAGCCTCTTAGGGAGATGACTGTGGACAACGGGGCACTCCAGGGTGAGGAGGTCAGCCTGTATAATTCTACTTATTAGGATTTTATAGTGCAAGTGTGAAAACCAAAATATATGAACATGTTGCACAGTCTTTGTAAAGGGTGTTGACCCTGTAGGAGCAAGTTGTGTTTCCCAAGCATGCTTGTGAATAAAAGTCTGTGTTATGGTAACTTACAGACGTGGTTGATTTCAATCTTTTAAGGCAATAGTAGTAAAAGGAATCTTGAGTCCATTGGAAAAAAAAATTAAGATTTTCACATGGAAGTCATGGTCATGGCTGAGCCACTGAATAAGTATTTTTGATTGTCTTTAGTAAAGGGAAAGATGTTGCCAAAATCATAATAAAATGAAAGGTTATTGAGAAATTGAATTCGCAAAAATTGATAGAAAAGGTTTTAAAATGGCTTGCTGCAGTTAAAGTTGATAAGTCACCAGGACCAGATGGGATGCATTCAAGCATGGCAAAGGAGGTATCGGTGGAAATTGATAAATTATCCACTTCTCTGGCAACAGCAGATGCTGGGTTGAATTTTCTAAAAATATTTCTCCCTGCAGTGCATGGACTGTCAAAAACAGCATACAGGGTTCATGGTTATAAAAATAGATGGCGAGTGAGAGAAATACATAGCCATTCAGGGATCTTCTGTGCTGCTCCTTGGATAGACTTTTTCCTCTCTGGTCTTTGGAATCAAGTGTTATCTGAATCAGTTTCAGTGAGGTGGCAATGGATCAATATTTCCATTATCCACATAAATGATTCAAGGTTAGAAGCCAGAGCTACACAATGGGAAGGGTGATGGCTATTCACATCTTCTTATGATGAACTTGTTTCTCTACAGCTCTCTTTGTTAAGATTCGAATTTAGAGAAGGTAGCCTGAATTTTCACTCCAAGTCGGGGGCACACACAATCCTGAGCTCTGCAAGATTGACCAAGGAGAAAGCTGACCCTGGATGTTCAGATTTTTGATCTAGCATGGAATGGCTAAAAATGGGGGTCATGCCAGGCAGCCCGGGAAGGAGTTCAGAGATGGTTAGGTGCAGAGGCAGACTGGGAAAAAGGCCTAACTCAGTGCTTTAGCATATTGTTGAAAATACCAACAAATGAATAAAACAAGAAACAATCCTCACTCCTCGCACCACCTTAACTCCACATTTCCCATCCCCATCCATGCCAACCTATATCACCTCACTCCTCTCACCCACCACACATATCCCCCCATATCCTCTATGCCAAGCTATGCTCCACCATCCATCTGCCTGTGGCCCTTCATATGTTCTATGACACTTATGTCCCTCTACACAGTTTTCCATGGTATATTGTACTCTGCGTGTCAAATTATGCCTCTCTGCCTACCCATCATGGTTATTTATAGGCTTTATATAACCTATATCCTTCCACTCACTCCTACAGCCCTTTATTCCTTCCATGCTAGTCTATGCCTTTCAACCACTCTCAAGGGCTCTCTTCCCATACCAATATCCCCTCATGTCCTTCCTGCTAATATATGCCCTGTATCAACATCCTTGGCCCTTTATATTTCCTGTGCTAACTTATGCCCTTCTAACCTCTATGTTCCTTTATATCCCCATACTAACTAAGTGCCATCTTACCATATACTGGGCAAAACTTTCCCATCCTGCCCACCACGGGAATCAGGTCTAGAGTGCACTAGTTGTATGTTTGATCTCATCAGTCAAACTATCCTGACTGATGCAGCTGCACTTTAACATATGTAGTTCCTTCATAAACCACGGATGTGTACATTACAACCCATTCCCATTCCCTGCTGGGTTTGGGGATGAGACTTCTGCATCTGGGTCTCCATCCCATGTTTGTACTGGTGGTGATCTTCTTCTTTTGTGTAAAATTTCTGGCCTGTGAGAATAGGAGTCCAATGGAACTTGTCCAATGGACAATACAAACTGTGAATTCCACAGATGGCTTTATCTCAGCATGTCCATTCCAAGGAAAGCACTCCTGTCCAGGGTCATTTAATTAAGAACTATCTGGAAACTTAGTTACCAACCTCCTTGTTATCTTAACAGCTTGCTTAATCTTTCTAAAACCAAGTTTCAACCAATAAACTCATGAAGTAATTTTTTGATAAAACAGGACATCCTACCAACAAAGCTTATAGGATCACAGACTTTATATAAAAATATAGAGTCCAAGTTAGTGGTAGTTGTGATGAACCATTATAAAACACTAATTCAGTTTTATTTCTGGGTACTGCAGCTTAGAAAGCATACAAAGGCTCTAGAGAGGGTGAAAAAAAGATTTCTAAGAATGGTTCCACAGATGAGGAACTTCAACAATGAGGATAGATTGCATTGTTATCAATGAAAGAATGTTGAGAGGAGGTTTGATAGAGGTGCTCAAAATCATGAGGCATTTAGACAGGTCAACCTTTCAATTTGAGGACAAAGCTTTAAGATGATAAGCAAACGCTCAGCTACCAGATTAATAGAACAAACTAAGGGAATTGAAGACAATTGCCACTTGCACCCACCCCTTCACATGGTTAGTCTCTTGGGTTTCATACCCTCAGCTAGAAAGATGACCTCCTTCCTAGTCTTGACATCTTGCCATTGTGAGAAGAAATAAGATCCTGGGAAATGGCGTCAATACAAATGACAGAAAAGTATAGAAAAACAGATATTAAGAACTATAGACAAGGAGTATTGAAAAAAAAATGTTATGCTGCTTATTTAAATAATACTGACAAGCAGCCTGGTGCTAAATGTGCTACAGAGTGTTTGCATGCCTCAATAGGAAGCCCAAATTCTTGTGGCTAACACCACTTCAAGGAAGCCAGCGCATCTTAAAGATGCATTCTGGCTGCAGCAGATACTGGTTGGGGAAGACTGACTGAGGGACAGGATGACTGAAGATAACATAGCATGGTGGACAATGTGCTTATAAAATTTCTGATGTAGCACTCAAGATGCTGGTGCAGATCTACAGGAGTAATGTCCTGGAGTCTCTTTAGAGAAGTACACAGAAAGAAATAAGAGCAGATAGGCTCAGAGATCAATGCCAACTGTGTCACCACAGGCACATCGATACAGCATCAAAAGGTGTTTGATGACCTTCCATAAGTGACAATAGTTGGTACTTCATCTTCAAATGCCATATGTCTACAAGTGACTCTACTGACTCAAACATCATTCAACTCCTTACACCCATTCATTCTCACCTACTAATAATTTCTAATAATCATAATTCACATGGTGACACAATAGTTAGCATTTCTGTTCACAGAATGGACCCAGGTTTGATTCCTGGCTTGAGCCACTGTCTGCGTGAAGCCTGTACATTTGCCTGTGTCTGCATGGGTTTCCTCCAGGTGCTCTGGTTTCCCCCTATAGTCTGAAAGATGTGCTGGTTAGGTGCGATAGCCATGCTAAATTCTCCCTCAGCGAACCTGAACAGATGCCAGAGCATGGTGACTAGGGGATTTTCACAGCAACTTCATTGCAGTCTCAATGTAAGCCTACTTGCAACACTAATAAATAAATACATAACATTCAAAACTTTACTTCACCTTCAAACACTTTTCATTGCTGTACCTCTCACATTCACACCTTGCAGCTTGCACACACTCTAGCTGTTCAACTGCAACAACAACCTTACCCAACACAGTGCATCTCAAGGTGGCTCATAGCCACAGACAATAAGAGCTAATTAGTGTGGAACAGACATTGCTGCAGGTCCTCACTACCATGGAGGAATGAATGGATTCATAAATAGCTCTGTGGATAAGCACTAAAAGAGAATAGGAGCAGATAGCCAAAGAAATCAATGCCAACAATGTCACCCCAAAGATTTGCTGAGACTTAGGCAGCATTGGGATTGAAACTATAAAAGATGATGATATATTCCTACCTAATCCATCTTCCTATATTTCACTTTCCGATCATCCTTCAATTGCTTCTGATTTATAAATCTCAGATAGGTAAGCATAAAGCTTTTGATTTCCCCCTTCCACAACCATATTTTTGTGCCTTTCTCCTTTTGGATGCCCAAGAATGGATACCTGGCCAGGCACGAAGGCAAAGGCACTGATGATGATGAAACACCACCACTCGATCTCACACTTACAGCCACCAGCACTGAAAGTACATGTACTTTGGAGGGTAACACTGAGGAAGGATATTTACATGATCACCAGGCACATGTAGGCTGAAACTCTGACAGGGAGAAATAATAGAGTGGGTGCTAGCTCATTTGGGGGTGTGGTTGCATCCAGATTCTGCTGCAGAAGGTTCTAATATGGATTTCCATGAGGCAATGTGCAGGAAAAGGGCTGATGGACATGCCCATTGAGAATGCTTGACACATTGGCAAGCCTTCTTGGGACTTGTAGTCACTGTCAAAGAGCATGGAGGAGTTCAGCTCCAAATTGACATCAGGTTTTGTGCAGAATGTGGGCCCCATCCTTTCCATGGGAATACTTGCAGACCCGATCATTATGCAATGCTTTACTGCCAACATCTCATTTTCCTTTGCAGCATATGCAGATGTCACCCAATATTTAAGGTCTGCTCAGATAGAGATGATAAAAACTAAGCTTGTAGCCATGTAAGCCCAGATTGTTGCCATATTGACTGAATATGAGTGCTGCAATGTCTTGCAGGATCACACAGCATTCCACAAACCCGTTCTACAGCAGATTACCAGGATTGCTGAGATATCATTCTGGAGAAGTGGCAGTGGTTCCATAGAGTATGAATCTGCTGTCCTGTTTCAGGATGACAACATTGTGTTCCAACCATTGCCAGCTCACATTGCCAGCCAGCCAGCCCATAATTTTGTCATCCCATGGTGAGGTTTTGCAGTACAAGATTGGATCTTCTAGGTTTAGAGAGCATCCTGCACAACCACTTGGCATCTTAACGGCCTCAATTGACCAACAAATGAGACTGATGGCTCCCCTACCATAATTGGCACTCACTTTTACCATTCCCCCGCCCCAGCGATCATCACAGACCCAAATGAAAGAATATAATTGCAGTTTAATTGAGATAAATGCGAGATGATGCATTTTGTTAGATCGAACCAGGAGAAGACTATTCAGTTAATGGTAGGGCGTTGGGGAGAGTTATAAAACAAAGAGATCTCGGGCTACAGGTTTATAGCTCCTAGAAAACGGAGGTACAAGTGAAAGAGAGGTGAAGAAGGCATTCGGTATGTTTCGTTTCGTTGGCCAGAACATTGAATACAGGAGCTGGGACGTTGTGTTGAAGTTGTACAAGACATTGGTAAAACCACACTTGGAATATGTGTGAAGTTCTGATTGTCCTATCACAGAAATGATATTACTAAACTAGAAAGAGTGCTTTCTTTCTAGAATACTAGCAGACCTTGACGATTTGAATTATAAGGAGAAGCTGGGATTCTTTTCCCTGAAGTATAGGAGGTTTCGGGGTAATTTTATAGAGATCTATAAAATAATGAGGGGCATTGATAAGATAGATCGTCAACATCTTTTCCTAAATGTAGGGGAGTCTAAAACTAGAGGGCACAGATTTAAGGTGAGAGGGGAGAGATACAAATGGGTCCACAAGGCAAATTTTTCACTCAGATGGTGGTGAGTGTCTGGAACAAGCTGCCAGAGGCAGTAGTAGAGTTGGGTACAATTTTATCTTTTAAAAAGCATTTAGATAGTTACATGGGCAAAATGGGTATAGAAGGATATGGGCCAAATGTGGGCAATTGGGACTAGCCTAGGGGTTTAAAAAGAAGGGCAGCATGAACAAGTTGGGCCAAAGAGCCTGCTTCCATGCTGTAAACATCTATAACCCTAGCTCATATCTTCATGACTGGGATAAGTGATATGCCCAAAGTGATTAAACTCTTAAATAGCCGCAGCACCACTCCCGAGCACATCCAGCAACTTCAACCAACTCCCTCAAAATGCCCAGCATTTTCAGACAGAGCCAATAGAAAGTCATCAGAAATTAATCCTCAGGTTGTTGATGATCCCTTTAAAGAACACTGGTCATTCCTTATGAGCAATACATGTTCCGTTCTCTGAGGTTAAGAGAGGAATGGCAGCCTTGCATGCAATCAATATTACATGCTGACTGAATATGCTTTTTGCTACTCCGTTATATGCCTTGTGATGACTTTAATGTCCTATAATGAAGCCAAGCACATTAATTTTTGAAAGCAAAAACAAGATTTTTCAATTTTCAACTGACTGGACATTTTGCAGTTTGAAATGAGATAAAGTAAACCACATAAAATGCAAAGCCATATTTCATGTTGAATATGAAAACAAACAAATCACCTGCAGGGAAATGTGAAGAGGGAGACATTTCCTATAATACAGATACACATTGAAAATCACTGTCTCAGGAAGAGGCATTAAAATGCAAAGTACTAGATATTGAAGCAATGGCTGCCGCAGACAGAAATCTCAAAAATCTCTTGGAAATACACAATGGATGAAATATTTCATGTTAATGCTGTCAACCATTTGTGAGAGATTGCAAGTGACACAAGCAGTATCCAGAAAGTCTTCAGTACAGGAAATCAGCTGAGGACCGCTTTCTCTTTTAGAATAAGCATGCTGTTCAGTTCGAGAAGCCATCTCTACCAGAAACCTACCAGTGAACTGAGAGCTCGAAATGATTGCAGTGTTTTCTGCATCTGTCCATCCAAGAAATCAGCTAACCTAAATCAGATGAAAGGCTTGAAATCTATGCCTCAAAGACAACCAAGGAACACAAAACCATATATTCTTCCACCTTTCTTTATTGGACACCATCTCTCCTTGTTTCTGATATATGTGTGTGCTCGTTTTCATGTATGTTTGTACATGTGTCCTGTTTACTGCATGTAAGCCAAATGCTTGATGTTGCCCTTTTATTATTTTTCTCATTAATAAATTTTCTCTTTCTTTTTACAAGAAAACTTTGTTTCATTAGCTCCTTGTTGTGCACGTTTTAAATAGTTGTACACATTCCAATTCAGAAATGGCATATTTTGTGGAAAAGACAAACTGAGGATTTTGAATAGGTTAGGGAGCCAGTTCCCTTCTCACCTGGTCATAACAGCCCTCATCAAGATAGTTTTTGGTATAGTCCATATTTGGAATGAGCGTACATGGTACGGGTGCCATTTTAACATCAAACTAACAAAATCTCAGGCATTACAAAACCCAGTTTTACAGAATTTGCAGTGACGATCTTCTGTCTTGTTTTATTTCAGTTGTTGGAAGTGCAGTTAGCAATATATCACCAGCCTGTAGGTGGAACCACAGCTTTATAAATATTTTTGATTTCCTGCTGTTGGTGCATTGAGGGGTTTGATGCATGGACTATTTAATATTGTTGACAAAGGCTAATAGTGCTGACTAAATTCCATACAAAATGTTGCATTAAGACACCGTTTAAAAATACATCTAGGTTAGATTTTGCTTTTCCTTTCATTACAGCCGAGTAAAACCTCATAAATCAAAGGTTTAGTACAGACAGCTTTTATTTTACTGAAGGAATTTTAAATCGAGTGTTTGGGGAAGGATTTAACTGAATCTGGACTGAAATCTAAACTGAGTCACTGTGCTAATATCCATGTATAGTGATAGTGCACAGAACCACAAGAATGTCATATTTTCCGTACAGTTCATAGTCAGTGAAGCAAATTCATTCATAAGGTATAGTTTTGTTCTTTTAATATATAGACTCCTCATGCTAGCTGTTGCTGCATGCACATGAGCAAATGTTTTTGATTGTGATTTTGTTTTAAAAAAGAAAACTCATCAAAATTGGACAACAGATTGAAGTTGAACAAAATGACTGCATGCCTGCATCTGGTTTACACTGATGTCTATGCAAAACAGCACCATCATGAAATCTCGGAGACTATATTAATCCAGCAACATGCAAAATGAATGAGTTCCACCAAAAGATTAGGCTTGTCAAGGCACACTTGCAGGTGGGCTATATTCAATATTCATATCATGTAATGAACCCTGGACAACACCCACGTGATGGAACACTGCACTTATCACACTGCTGCACTCCAACTGCTCCAATTTTCCAATTTCATCTAAGGCCTCTAACCTTCCACTCCTCTGGGCCTTCCATTCTGCCCCATCCTCCTCTTTTCTTTGCCATTTTAGGTCTCTGATAAAGCTCCACCTGACGTAGAATCAGCTGGGCCTAAAATATCTAACCTCCAGCCACAGAGGTCACCCATCCATCCAAAGGCCTCTGATTTTCTCATACCAATGCCCACTGTATCCAAATTCTATTCTCTGTAAGCTGGATGGTCATGAAATGGCCCAAGTTTCTCTGGGTGGGCAACGTACAAGTCAGATCTACAACTTACTGCATGTTCATGGCCTCACTAAATTTTTTTAAAGGGGCCACGCTCTTAAATAAATCACTCATGTAGTCAAGAATAGTTTGGAGTGATGTGGTCTCTGATATCCTGCCTCCCCCACAGCCTTTTCTTTTGCACCTTGTCTCTGATTACCTGGCAACATATTCCCCACTACCTTCGCCAACCCCCTTCCCTGCCTCCACACTTCTCCAACCAACCTCAGATTCCCCCCGCCAACATCACTTAACCAAGGCCTCTGGTCTCCTACCAGGCCTTTTGCACTTCCCTCTGCATCCCCATAGACCGGAAATCTCCTGCCTACAGCCTCCCTCACGCTTAACCCAGCCCAACAAAGGATTCAAGCCTATCAATCCAGCCAGTTTCCAAGATAGGGAAGTGACGTCACCTACAAGCAATAGAACAAGTTAAAACTTCACACGGTGTTTGGAAAACCCAACTTCTGAATTCCAGATGGTGTACTGACCCTCCCTACTCCCATTCTCGGCAGGTCAGATAAGTTAAAATGCTTTCCAGGATCATTAGGTTTGACTGTGTTTAACTGGAGGGTATTATTGTTCAACATGTATGTGGACTTGGAAGACAATAGTATGTTCAAGAACTTCAGAGAGGAAAGAAAGCAGCATGCAAGGACAGTGGGGTAGATGGTAGCTTTTTTGAGGTGAACGGTGATGCTTTTTTCAAACAAGGAGAGCAGTACCTGATCTATAGTATTGGCTAGAGTGGGAGGATGTGGAGGGTTTGGGGGGATTGAGGGACAATATGGGGCTGGGGAACAGGATTGGCTGGTGGTGGTGCACAGGAATGAGTACTCAGCTGTTTACTGTGAGTAAGGTGAAAGGAGCTGAAGCTGTATCTTATGGGTGAGATGAGTTTGAAGAAGGTATGGAGGGAAATAAGACAGAGGCACCTCTCCAATCTCCACAATGACAAGAGCTGCAGTGGACTAAAGAAGAACTTTGGGAAGATGCCTAAGCCTAAGTCTCAGAACTGGAAGGCAAGGTATGTTTAAGGAGAGTAATGAGGCCTGGGGGGGGGGCAAAGGGGGTGAATGGGGATGTTGAGATAAAGGTCTAGGAGGCAGAGTGATTCTGTGGTCACTGAATCTTAGAAGGTGGCTGCAGGAAGATGGCCTCTCATGCTTCCTGCTGAGATCTCAGCATGTTCATTTTGGGGTTTCCACCATGCCAGGTTAATTCTCCCACCAGAAAATTGAGGCTGGGTGGAAAATGGTCCGTAAGTGATCAATAATTGGCCACCTTAGGATCTCAATTGGGGCAAGGGTGGACATCGCAACATGGCAGACTGGCAATGGTAAGTGTAGGATTGCTTTCATCTTGAGAGAGGACCATAGATTCACGGCTATGGAGTCATGCTAGTCCCCTGAGACAATGCCTCTGCAATCTCAATATCCTGTTTGTTGCACTGATGTGAGAGGCTGAATGCATCTGAGGGCACTCGTATTCTCAGCCCTGTTGGGAGCAGTCTGAGCCTGGATGACCAAAAAGTATAGAATCTGTGTTCTCAGTCTGAGTTCCCCTGAGTTTACCTTTGCCTGCGCTACAAAGGATGCTAAAAGATCAGCCACCAGATGTTGCCTTCTGGCTATGTGCTTAAGTATTGTCACTCAAAGAGTTGTGAATCTTTTGAACTCTCTACCCTAGCGGCTGGTAGATATATCATTGTTGAATACAATTGAAGCTGAATAGGCAGATTTTTGGTTTCTCGGAGTCAAAGGAGAGTGTGGTTGGGCAGGGAAGTGGAGTAGAGACATCAGATAAGCCAACATTCTATTAAAAGGCTTAATAATGTTTCTTATGCTTTTCCAAAATATTCTTGAATTTTCTTCCAGAGCTTAAGTGCACCCCCACATCTTCACTCCCCCACCACTTCGATAACCCCCACCACTTTAAGAAGAGTAGCCTGCCTTTGACAAGTGCAAGTTAGCTCTACTTTGTGCCAGACACATAGACTGCTGGGCCCCGTGCTGAGCGTGCAGCCAGTCGGCAGTGCATTTCACACCAGGCTGCTCACCGCAATCACGTTGATGAGTACACAGCATGAAGTTTGTGTGCGGGGTAATTGTGCATCCTGATCCCCATGCCCAATGTCAGATCTAATCTAACATTTCTTCCCTCAATTCCAGTTTCTGTCAACTTATTAAATGGTAATTGTCACACAAAAGAAAGTGTCTGGCGGACTCATTTCACTTTGTCATTCACACTTGCTGTTAAATCAAAATCGCACTAACAAGCTGTTGTTATATAGTTTAGATGCTGTATCACAAGTATAACGCTGGAAGGCAAGAGGGATATATTAGGCAAGCCAGTGAGGCATTTCTGCAGAAAGAATATCCCAATTGCTGGACAACATCTGGGTAAGAATAGAAGGCAATATTTTAAAGTGGAAAGTAGAAAAGAATGTGGTTGTAGGCTGGTGTTGCATTGCTGCCGTATGTATTATTAAGTGGAATACGTGAAATAGCAGCAATAGCTGTAAATGATACCTGTCTGGTTGCCAGTAAATGTACTGCAACATGACCTCACACAAAATGATTTAACAGATCTTTTTTCCATCAATAGTTTCTTTCCCCCAATTATTAAATATACTGTATCAAAGGATAGTGATTATGTACTGTGATTAACTATTATGAAGTTAATTTCCAAAGCAAAAGAATAAATAAACTGCATGCAATCATTGAAACAAGCTTATTCATTTGTTAACCAAATCAAATATAGATTATTTTATCATGCAGTTTTAATACAACAAAGCCATAATCTTTCCTTATTAAAAATGGATGCTCGTCACTTTGAATGATTTCCCTGTTCCCTTCTAGTCTGGCATGTACATTTGAACAATTTATGAAGAGCATGCATTGATTCTTCACAAATCATTATGTTGTTTTGCAGAAAGCAGTCAGTTGAAAATATTGTGGGGTTTTATTATGTCAGTTGTTACAGAAAATTAGATGCACATCAACAGTGATGATTCTGGAAGAAAACAATATTTCTCTATTTAACTGTGATTATGAGCAATGCTCCCATTCTAAAATGAGCTTCCAAAATATGTGAAAATGCTCAATTGAAGTTCAATTATGAAACATTCATCCAGAATTACATTAACAGTGGTGGAGTGAAAACGTAGAAGAAGCACTGAATTCCAGGTAAGAGCAATATAAGGAATCAGCATAAGCTGGGTAGGTGGGCAGTCTGGATGTTCAGAACAGCAGCACTTTCAGAGCAAGTTGCCAAAGACAGTGGGATTGGGCATTTAAGGGTAATGGTGAAGATGAGATTCATTATCATGCGGTTGAGGTGGCCACATAGATATCAGTGTCATAAAGTTACATTGAAAAAAGAGGCTATTTAGCCCATCATGTCTGTGCCAGCCATAAAGGAAACAAGCTCTTCATTTTAATCCCACTTTCCAGCACCTGGTCTGTAACCTTACAGTTTACAGTAGTTCCGATGCAGATCCGGGCATCTTTTAAATGAGTTGAGTGTTTCAACCTCAACTGCCAATTTGGGCAGTGAATTCCAGACATCCAACACCCACTGGGTGGAAATATTTTCCCCCCTTTTCTCTTTAAAGTTTCTACCAATTGCCTTAATTGACCCCACAGCTAAGGGAAACCATTTTATCTATCTACCCTTTCTAGGCCCCTCATAATTTTGTAAATCAATTATTATTAAATTAAATCATTATTTAGCATCTTCTGTACTAAGGGAAATAACACCAGCCTATCCAATCTTTCCTCATAATTTTCAAATCCTGTCAACAGTTTTGAAACCTCCTCTGCACTCACTCCAGAGCAAACATGACCTTCCTGCAAAGTAGTGGCCACAACTATATACAAAGTTTCATCTGTGGTCTAACCAGTATTTTATACAGTTCCATCATTACATCCCTGCTTTTGTATTCAATAGCTCGCCCAAGAAAGGAAAACTTTCCATATGCTTTCTTGACCACCTGTCTTGCCACCTTCAAGGATCTATGGACTTCTACTCTAAAATCTCTCAATTTCTCAACCCCCTGGATATCTTCCTTTATATTGAGTATTCTCTAGTTTTGTTTGCTCCCTATAGCATTCCCTGTAACTTAACAAAACAATGCAGATCATCCCTGATCAATCTGTGCCTTTCTAAGTGACAGCTTGTCCTGTCTCAGAACTGTTTCCAATAATTTGCTCACCACCAAAGTCAGATTGTCTGTCCTATCCCTTGCACCCATCTATTACAGACACAACCAATGTTCTAATTTGTAATATCTCCATTTATATATACTGTTTCATTGAGTACCAGCAATGACAGACTACTTAATAGGTGACTTCTATCTGGTATAATGCTGTAATGTGGAGCCGTCTATATCTGCCAAAACTCTTGTCACAAAATGCAATGAAAATAATAATGGGCATTGCTGGTGAGATCAGCTGACTCCATTTGCCCTCAAAAAAGTTGCGATGGGTCATTTTATCAAGATACAAATTAATAAGCAGCTTTCATCAGAAACAAATAGAACCATAGAACGCCTACAATGCAGAAGGAGGCCATTCAGCCCATCAAGTCTGCACAGACCACAATCCCACCTAGGCCCTATCACCATATCTCTACATATTTACCCACCAAATCCTCTAACCTATGCATCTCAGGACACTAAGAACAATTTTAGCGTGGCCAATTAACCTAACCCGCACATCTTTGGATTGTGGGAGGAAACTGGAGCAGCCAGAGGAAACCCATGCAGACATGAGAAGAATGCCCAAACTCCATACAGACAGTGACCCAAGCAAGGAATCAAACCCAGGTCTCTGGAGCTGTGAAGCAGCAGTGCTAACCACTGTGTTACCATGCTAATGCCCATAACATGAGATTTCTAAGAAGAGCCAATCAAGATAAAAATGAATAAAGAGTCGATGACTTGTACCTTGGAAAAATGGGATCTGTGAAGCAATTGTAGCTGATGATGAAACTGCACAATCCATGGTACAATGAATCTCAGGCACATATTTATAGAGCTGCAACAATGCCTTACATCCTTGGACCAATAGGTAATTATGACTTTGCAATATGTAGCAAAGGCTAATAAAATGATAACAACATGTTGCAAGAGCACATATTGTCATGAACCAAGGTCTTACATAGATTTAAGTGCAGAGTAAAAATACTTAATCTGCACAACAGCAGCAGCAATAATGATGTACAGCAACCAGAAAGACAGATTATGAAGCTCTTATTATGCAATCGTGAATTGCTCTAATTGTTTTATAGAATCACTCAGTCTTTACAGTGAACATAAGGTTATTGATCCCATTGTATCTGCTCTGGCTCTCTGAAAGAGCATTCTACTTAATTCAACAACCTTCCTTATCCTTGTGACTTTCTTTTCACATAGCAATCCAATTCTCTTTTGAATACTTGGACCAAATCTGCCTCCATTAACCTTTCAAGAAGTTTGCTTCAGTTTCCAACCACCCACTGGAGAAAAATATCATTCCTCATATCACTAATACTCTTTTTGCCAATTCCTTTTGTATCTGTATCTTCTAGTTCTTGATGATCTCTTGATTGCGAATCATTTCTCACTATTTACACTGCACATATACTTCAAGAACTTGAATACCTCCATCAAATTTCCTTTCAGCCTTCTCTTCTCCAAGGAAAAGAGTCCCACTTCTCTGTCTATCCTCACAGTTGAAGTTGTTATTTCCGGAATCATTCTTGTGAATTTCCTCTGTACTCTCTCCAATACCTTCACATTCTTCAAGTATGACACCCAGAACTGGACATAATACTCCAGATGAGGCTTAACAAGTATCTTATACAAGTTCGACATGGCCTCTTTACTCTTGTACTCAATGCTCGTATTAATAAAACCCAAGATTATATACGCTTTGTTAACTACTCTTTCAATATTCCCTGTCATTTCAATGTCTTTTGTACATATACGTTGAGATCCCTCTGTTCAGAGCTTCTCCATTTAGTTTATACTGTCCCTTCATATTCTTCCTGAAAAAATAAATCACCTCACACTTTTCTGCATTTAACTTTATTTGCTGCTTGTCTGTCCAATCTATCAATGTGTGTTTATCCTTTTAAAGTCCAAAGCTACCCATACCACAGTTCACAATATTTCCAATCTTTGTATCATCTATAAATTTTGAAATCATGCCCTGAACACCACAATTTAGGTCATTAATATATATCAGGAAGAGGTCCCAACACTGAACCTTGGAGACTCCACTACAAACCTTTCTCTAATCTAAAAAAAACTGTTCATCATTATTCTCTGTTTGCTATCACTCAGAAAATTTACTAAGTCTCTACGTTCTCTGTAATATCAGGGAGCTAGAAGTTTGCTCACTAGTTTGTTATATGGCATCATGTGAAGTATGTTTTGAAAATCTATATACACCGCATCAATAGGGTTGCCTGTATCAACTATCTTTGTGACTTCCTCAAAAATCTCCGGCAAGTTAGTTAAATTCATGCTGGCTTTCCTTAATTATCCTGCTGTCTTCTAAATGATTGTTGATTTTGTACCGAACTATAGTTTCCAGAACTGTCCCTACCACTGAAATCAAACTGACTGCTCTGGTGTTGCCATTTCATCTTGCCTACTTTTCGAACCTGTGATTTAACATTCTTAATTCTCCATTTCTCTGGCACCAGCTCTGTGTCTAAGGAAGACTGGAACATTATCACTAGTGCCTCTGGAATTTCTTTCTCACTTGCTCAGTACCTTTCGATCCATCATAAGTGATTCTGGTACTTAATCATGGGGAGGCCAGAAAAATTACCCCTCTAAATTTATCAAATTCTCCAAGTTTACTATTTATCTTTGACAATACTTTCTGATATATCCTCCTAATCAGTTAGTACTTCTATACTTGCTATTGCCAGTTTTTCTCCACTCTATTGTATCACCTCTTAGATTCCAATCTCTCTACCAACTTAGTTTAAGTTGTCCCCAGTAGCTATGAGGACATTAGTCCCAGTCCTTTAAATGTAACATATTCTTCTTGTACAGGTCCCACTTGTCCCAGAACCAGTCCCACTGCCTTAAATTTCTAAAGTACTCCTATTTCATGACTCCAGCCACATGTCCCTATTCTTCCTATTCTTATGTTCACTAGCATTCAGCTTTGGGAGAAATCCTGAGATTATTGCTCTTGATTGTCTTGCTTTTTAATCCTTTTCCTAACTCCCTCAAATCTGCTTTCAGGCCCACATCTCTTTTCTTAGGTACACCATTGGTCGCAATATGGATTACGATCTTTGTCTTTTTACCCTCCTCCAAAGGATTATACTGTAGCTACTCTGTGATGTCCTTGACTTGGCACCAGTGGGGCGACATGCCATCTTAGGGTCATGTCTACAACTGCAGAAATGCCTGTCTGCCCCTCTAACTGTGGAATCCTTGACCACTGTAGCATTTTCACCCTTCTTCCTCCCATCTTGTGCAGCTAAACTACATGTGCTACCATGAAATTAGCTCCTGTTGTAGTCCACTGAGTAACCATCTCGCTCATCATTCTCCAAAATGGAAAAGTGATTTGAAAGCGAGACAATCTCAGGGATTCTAACACTCCCTGCCTGTTTCTCTTCAATTCTCTGGCAGTCGCTCATTCCCTCTCTTCCTGTGTATTTCTTAGCTACAGTGTGATCACCCCTTGAAATGTACTATTCATGTATCCCTCAGCCTTTCAAATATACTACAATGACTGCAACCTCTGCTCAAGTTCCACACCTAAGCCTTCTTTTCTTCAGCTTATGACATTTCCTCCAAATGTACTCATCAAGGACATTTTGTACATGCATGACTTCTGACATTGCGCAGGGTGCACATTCCACATGGCTAAGATGCAGTGACATGTCTTAAAATTTATAACAAATGTTTACTACTTGATGGGTGGCATGGCAGCACAGTGGTTAACACTGTTGCTTCACAGCTCCAGAGACCTCAGTTTGATTCCTCGCTTAGGTCACTGTCTATGTGGAGTTTGCACATTCTCCTCGTGTCTGTGTGGATTTCCTCTGGGTGCTCCGATTTCATTTCACAGTCCAAAAATGTGCAGGTTAGGTTGATTGGCCAAGCTAAAGTTGCCTCTTAGTGTCCTGATTTCTAGGTTAGAAGGATTAGCGGATAAATATGTAGGGATATGAGGGTAGGGCTTGGGTGGGATTGTGGTCAATATAGACTCAATGGGCCTAATGGTTATTTTCTGCACTGTGGGGTTTCTATGATCTTCTATGATGGCATAATATAGTAACTCACTTGCCACCCACCAATCATCTCTGCTGTGTGTAGTCTGGAAAGGCCTATACTTAACAACCAATCTACTGACAGGACTCCTGGGACGTCACTTTTAGATTTTGCCCTTTTTAAAATGAAGTGTTTGACAATCTCTGCTCCATTTATAAACTCTTACATAACTTTAGCTAAGAATTGCATAAGGATCATTGACTTGGATCTGCTGATTTTGACTTTGACAGAGCTAGGCTAGCTCTGGCTATATATTCTTTTTAGGAAAACATTGAACTTGATTTCCACCAGTTACTACCTATCTCTAAGATGGTGGTCATTGGTCTATCCTGATATGCCCATCCCCAACCCATCAATGACAGTCCATTACACACAATCTTGATAGAGGAGGAGCATTCCAGGAGGAAAGTTGGGCAGTATGCAATGAGATGGTGCCCTAAAATTACAACTCATCCTCTAAAACCTTCTATAGACCAAACAAATATCACTGAGACGTTAATGAAGAGCTCCATTTTATAAGAAGGCAATTCAATCAAGAAGAAATGGGAAAGCTGTCCCTCTTCCTGCTCGAAGACTTGCAACCCAAATATCAGTTTGTGATGCTGAAGGTATCATACCTTCCTGTACACTGAATATGGGGATTTCTGAGGAAATCACTTTCAATGTTTTAGAAGTAGAACAGAATAGATATTGCTATACTAACATCATTATCCCCAGGTAATTCACAAGGATCAGCCAGTATACTAATATATTCCCCTGCTGGCCTCTTAAGTGTCCTACTTCTGGCTTTCAGCTGCCCTGTGTTTCACTGTGAAGTTGCTCACCAGCATCATTAGTCAATTGTCCCGAAGTGCCGTACGTATGCTGCTGCTGCTTAATGAGTGACTATTTAGCTCTGGTGACTAGTATTCTCTGGGACACCGAGTTGACCACTTGGTTTTTGCTCTTTGTGGACAATACATGGGATATTTGAGTATATAAGGACCCACATATTTAGGGCTTATAATATGTTAAATTAAAAATTAAGTATTTGTACACAATAAGCCCAGATTTTGAAATGCTGGGAGCAATTCATGTACAGTATTTTAAATGAGTTGCTGCTGGCATTATGATGGCCAACTTTAAGTTTGTATGATATATTGACATAATGAATGGTGCAAATCATGAAATATATTATTAATATGGCACATACCATTGATCTTTATAGCTCATCCAACCTCCTCCTTAAATAATTCTGCAGTTGTCTGTTCATATTTATTGAAAGATTTCTCTTGCTGTACTGCACCATCTGCTCCACTCCTTGACCTATTACGTGGGAGTTTTGCCTTTAAGCAAAAGAATAGAGTGCCTTGGCTGAAGTTAGATATATTTTGCTACTATGGCATAATTCCACGATTCTCACATGTGTAATGTCCTTGCTACATTCTCTTCAACAATCTCCTGTGCAAAGAGAAGTGGTTATTTTGGCTACAAAGTGAAAACAAGTGCTAAATGGTTGCTAGGCGAACAAGAAATGTCCATATGAAAGTAGATTTAGCACGCAATTTTCAGAATAATTCATGATGAGGATGATTTATACATGTCAGCAAGCTCTGAAATTGATAACTTGCATGTCTAGCAGTTAAACGCATATAGCATGCAATTTTCATGGTTAAGCATATTCAGCCTGCACTCTCTGTTTTCAATTGTGACATATTTTACATGCAGAGAAACCAATGTGGAACTATGTCTTAGAGAAACAGAAAAAGGATGCCTACGTTCTCTAATGTGTCGCTGAAGGTCCTGTTGGAGGATTAGGATGCCCTTTACTTGTGGGGTGGGGGGGTTGGGGGGGGGGGGGGGGGGGGGGGGGGGGGGGTGGGGGGGGGGGTGTGGGGAGGGGGGTGGGAGGGCATATGGGAGAAAATAGCCAGGATCCCTCGCTTCAGGATATGGTTTCGGTCCCATAAGGAATTTAATGTTTGACACAAATGGTCAAGGTAAAATCCTATCTCACAAACAGATTGCTCAATAACCACACTAGCACAGTGAGCATCTGAATTACAGAATGCACCATCGACCATCAAAATACAGAATTACACACACATTCTCAGAACCTACTCACATCTCTCACATTTCTCCAGCTCTTTAAGCATTTTATTATTCTTTCAAAGGTTGTGAGGATTGCTGACTTGACAAGCAGTTATTGCTTTTCCTTAGTTGTCCCTGAGAGGATGGTGGTGAATGAGCTTCCTGAAACAGTTGCAGTCTGTGGGATGTAAGTACATCCACAATTAGAAAGGGAGTTCCAGGATTTTGACGCAACATTAGTGAAGAAATGCTGATCCAGTTCCAAGTTAGGGCAGTGTTTGACTTGGAGGGGGATTGGCAAATGTTGGTTTTCCCATCCATCTACTACCATTTTCTTCTAGATGGTAGAGGTTGTGGGTTTGGAAAATATTGTCAAAAGAACAATGGTGAGTTGCTGCAGCACCTCTTGTATATGGTACACACTGCTGTTACTGTACATTTGTAGTGGAGTGAGTGAGTGTTTAAGTGGTGGATGGGTGCCACTCAAGTGGGCTGCTTCTTCAGTATTGTCAGTGCTATATGCATCCAGACAAGTGGAGAGTCTTCCATCAATATCTTGACTTAAGTCTTGTAGGTAGTAGACAGACTTTGGGAGAAGTAACTTTGCAGAATTCCCAGACATTGATTTTTTTTTTGTAGCCACAGTATTTATTTGGTTGGTCCAGTTAAGTTTCTAGTGAATGATAACTCCAGGAAGTTGATAGTAGGGGATTCAATGATAGAAATGTCATTGAATGTCAAATTGCAATAGTTAGATTCCCCCTTGTTGGAGATGATCAGTGTCTGGCACTTGTAGGTGTAAAGTTACTTGCCACTTATCAACCTAAACCTGAACATTGCCCAGACCTCACTGCATATGAATATGGACTGCTTCAGTATATGAGGGATCATGAATGGTACTGAACATTGTGCAAACATCAACACTTTCAATGTTATTTTAACTCATTCATTGTACATGGGCATCACTGGCTAAGCCAGCATTTCTGATCACCGTTGATGGTGACCGTAATGGTGAGCTGCCTTCTTGAACCGCTGCACTCCATATGATGTAGATAAACTCACAGTGCTGTTGTGAATAGTCATTCACTTGTCTCACTTTACTGGTGCCATCAGGAAGAGGGCAAGGGGACCAGAGGAGACACTGTCCAGTAGATGATCCGGCCCACAGAGACCGAGAGCACTGGCGAGATGGAAGAAAGTGCACCTGTACAGGCCTCATAGTAGTCACCTGCACTCTCTACCAATGCAGGGATTCACATCTTGGTGGGTACTGGATTTAGCTTAGGGAGGGTCTACTTTCTGGTGGTTACCATATACACACATGTCCACAGCAGGAAGCGACAAGGTGAGTCACATTCACCAGCACTCAGAGAACCACTGGGGAAGAGATATTTGTGATGTCCAAGTTGGATGATGAATTCTGGAATGTGCCAGCCATGAAATGCTGAAGAGGCTGTAAAAAGCAGGGGAACATTAGGCAAAGGAGCTGGAAACCCTCAGCAGGGTCACATACGAGGCAGAGAAGTCTGTCTGCCTGCTTTCTTTTTTTTTTATTCAAGGGATGTGGGCATCACCAATATTTATTGCTCATTGCTAATTGCCTTTGTGAAGGTGATGGTGAGTTGCATTCTTGAATCTCTGCAGTCCATGTGGTGTAGGTAACCACAACTACCTTAAGGAGGGAGTTCTAGGACTTTGACCTAGTGATAGTGAAGGAACAGCAATACATTAACAAGTCAGGATGTTGGGTGCCTTGGAGTGGAACTTCCAGATGGTAATTTTCCCCATGTGTCCACTGTCCTTCGTTTTCTAGATGCTAGCAATAGTGGGTTTGGAAGTAGATGCTATTGAAGGAGCTTTGCTGAGATCTTGCAGTGCTTCTTGTAGATAGTACACATTGCTGCCACTATGCGTTGGTGGTGGAGGGAGTGATTGTTTGTAGATGGGATGCTAATCAAGCAGGCTGCTTTGTCCTGAATGGTGTCAGACTTGGAGCTGCATCATCCAATTGGAGAATATTCCATCACACTCCTAACGTGTGCCTTGTTAATGATAGCAGGCTTTGGGGAGTCAGGTGAGTTGTTCATCACAGGATTCCTAGCCTCCGACTTGATCTTGTAACTACAGTATCTGCATGGCTGGTCCAGTTATGTTTCTGATCAATGGTAACTCCTGGATTTTGATTATGAAGTGAAGGAATTCCTAAGAGTCCCTCTTCAGTCTGAGGACTCCCAGCACAACTCATGCTGACTGTGACCTTTGCGAGGTCTTTCTTGCCGGTGGGATAGCATTGTACTAAGGTATAGTGATGGTGATGTCTGGGACATTATAAAGAGTGATTTGATGAGTATGACCATGTCAGGCTATTGTGTGACTAATCTGTGAGTTAGCCTTCCCAATTTTGACACATCAAGATTTGACGTGTCAAAATTTGACACGATGTTAATAAGGAACACTTTGCAGGGACAGCATAGATGGCTGCATTTTTGTCATTTCTGATGTCCAGCTTAACGTTGATTGGTCCACTTGCTTGAATTGCTTTTTGACTTTGCAGTGGTTTGGTAAAACTGAGTAGCTTACTCACATTGCTGTGTGCCTGCTGTAACATGTAAGCCTGACCAGGCAAGGATGGGCCAATTTCCATTTCTAACAGATATTAGTGACTAGGTGGGTTCAACCATATAAGGCCACACACACACACACACACACACACACACACACACACACACACACACACACACACAATCATATACTTACATACCTGCCAATATTCTCATTCACAATCACCACTCTTTGCCTTACAGGAGAAATGAACTCATAACACATGATAACAGGACCTGACGTAGGGTTGAGATCATGATGGTATTTTTCTTGAGGAG
Source organism: Sphyrna mokarran (assembly GCA_024679065.1). Classification (NCBI taxonomy): domain Eukaryota; kingdom Metazoa; phylum Chordata; class Chondrichthyes; order Carcharhiniformes; family Carcharhinidae; genus Sphyrna; species Sphyrna mokarran. Next base: position 48,846,079 of record JAGIQG010000012.1, on the reverse strand, counting down.
GAAGGACTGAGTGATTGAGAGGAAGATGGAGGAAGTTGTTGTCAGAAACAGAGCAGTGGGAGTGTCGTTTAGAAGAATGTAGATACTCAGCTTTCTCACAGATAGACAATCCTAATCATCCAAACTATCCTCATCCCAAATTCCTTACAATCTTATCACACATTCTCATACAGTGATCACAGCTGTCTGCCCTAACCTTTCCAGCTTCATCTTGCCATCCTGAGCAAAAACAAAATGAGCTGCTGCTAAAGGCTGGTGGCTCCTGATCAGCAGATTGTGGCAGACCCAGAAAATCATGACAAGTTTGGACACTTTCTCAGCTGAGTGCTACAGAGCAGCTCCTGACTGGCCAAGAGATTTATGCCTGAACATCAGGACTCCAATGATCTGCCCCGTGATATTCTCGTGGCCAGAATCTCTAGTTGTGTGGCTGCTCAGCTGGTGTCTGGGGTTTCTTAGAGGAATCATGGTGCATGATGGAAAAGGAAATTTCTTGACACCTCGTAGGCAGCCAGGCACATTGTAAACAGGCATAAAGTTCTGTGTGGAGGGTGGATTCCTCCATGACAATTGAACGGTGGTAACTTACTGGAGAGCATACATTGGTATGGTATGTTTTGGTTGTCATAGTCTAGCTGTACACAAAGGGAATGGAATCATTTCCTGTCCCTGAATACCTCTGAGATTAACTGGGGACCTCATATGGCCATGTGCACGCTGTTAATAGCCATATATACCACAGGGAATCTCGCAATCGAGTTGAATCCTTGCACTTCCTGCAATTTTCTGACAGCAGGAATTTTTTATGTAGTCATTCATGGAAGTGTTTAAAGCTTCAAAGAGTTCCTTCATTCAGAAATACACAGACAATTGTGATATATGGCAAGTACCATCTGCTGCAGCCTGGAAGTTACCAGTAACATTGTGACGATAGCTGCCACAGGCATTGCAGTCTTTGTTATGTTGCAATGCTTGAATAATGATTTTTTGAGTTCAAGGATCTTCTTAGGAAAGCGAAAGCTCCTCATTCATTGGACTTGGGTCAGGTAATTTAAGAATAATGTTCTCTGAACACCCAGGGTGAGTACATCTCCCAACCAAGAACTGGAGTCTTAGCTTTTATTGGTAGGGGGATTGAATTTAGGAGCCGCAGCATCATGTTGCAGCTGTACAAAACTCTAGTGCGGCCGCACTTGGAGTATTGTGTGCAGTTCTGGTCGCCACATTATAAGAAAGATGTGGAGGCATTGGAGAGGGTACAGAGGAGGTTTACTAGGATGTTGCCTGGTATGGAGGGCAGGTCCTATGAAGAGAGGTTGAAGGATTTGAGGTTGTTTTCGTTAGAAAGGAGGCGGCTAAGGGGGGATCTTATTGAAGCATATAAGATAATTAGAGGTTTGGATAGGGTGGACAGTGATAGCCTTTTTCCTAGGATGGAGAAAGCTAGCACGAGGGGACACAACTTTAAATTAAGGGGTATGAGTTATAGGACGGATATCAGAGGTAGGTTCTTTACTCAAAGAGTGATTAGGGAGTGGAATGCCCTGCCTGCAGCTGTTGTAGATGCGCCAAGTTTGGTGGCGTTTAAGAGGTTAGTTGATAAGTATATGGATGAGAAGGGAATGGTTTAGTTAGGAGGGGCATTGCTTTTTATTTTGGTCGGCACAACATCGAAGGCCGAAGGGCCTGTTCTGTGCTGTATTGTTCTATGTTCTATGTTCTATGTTCTATTCTTGTCTGCTAACTGCTTCCCAATTACTGTCCTTTTTCAGAACCTGCCAGTGTTGTAGTCATAGTAGTGTGGCACCTTTATGGGACAGGTGTTCATAAGAACCTGAAAAATAGGAACAGGAGTAGGCAATCTAGCCCTTCAAACCTGCCCCGCCACTCAACAAGACCATGGCTGATCTGAAGTGAATCAGTTCCACTTTCTCGCTTTCTCCCCATAACCCTTAATTCCCTTGTCTATCAGAAACCTATCTACCTGTGACTTAAACATAATCAGCGAGGTAGCCTCCACCACTTCAATGGGCAGAGAATTCCAGAGGCTCACCATCCTTTGAGTGAACAAGTTCCTCCTCAACTCCGATCTAAACTGCATCCCCCCTCCATATTTTGAGATTGTGCCCTCTAGCTCTGCTAATCTTTCTAAGCGGGAAGAATGTCTCTACCTCTACCCTATCTATCTCCTTCATTATCTTATACATCTCTATAAGATCCCCCCTCAGCCTTCTAAACTCCAACGAGTACAGACTCAGTCTATTCAATCTCAATTCAATGTTCGTCCTATCAGAATGAGGTGTGTAAACTGTCACCAGTCAGGTGTTAGGGCACAGGTCCTGGTAGGAGGGAACCTTCAGTGTGAGCCTGGGAATTAGTGAGAATAGAGGGATATGGACTGAGGAAGGGCAGAATGATTATTTTTAGTTTAGTTAGGGCATCTTGATTGGTATGGACTCAGAAGGCTAAAGGGCCTGTTCCTGTGCTGTACTTTTCCTTGTTTTTTTTTACCAAAATGACATTTTTGTTCAAAACATTAGCTAAAACTGCAATACAGCTTGTCACCATACGCATTCATACCTAATGTATCTGGGGAAAATCGTCTTCATATTATTTATTTTTATGTTGATCTATGATCGATAACAATGATTTTCCTCCAGCTCCATCGGTGCTCAGCGGAACATCTTTAAAATAATACTATGTGCTCTTTATTAGGTTGTACAATTCTTCCAAATGTTCCAGATCTTCAAAGTGTTTAATAGTCAGTTCACTTCCTTTTTGTTAGATTGTTATGTGATTAACTCTAGAATAAGCTTAGGCACCCAGTTCAGAAAGATGATCCCTGCTTTAAAAACATAGTTATTAACAGTGACATACTGTCATTCAGATAGACATTATAATATTTCTACAAAGACATTAGAAGAAAAATTGTGCAATTCATTTGATTTCACTATGTTGATACCAACTGAAAGAGACTAGAGACACAAGAAAATATAATGTTCCTTTCTTTAAATCTAGAAAGATTGAAAGGAAATGTGATAGAGCGTTCACGATTGTGACATTTTTGATAAAATCAATTGGTAAAATTGATTTCCACTAGTTGATAATTGGAGACACAATTTAAGATTCTCATCCCAAAAAAGTCTCAGTCACACAACTTTTATTTCAGAAGTCTTTTGGCCCATCCTGTGTCTGCACTGGCTCTCTGAAAAAACATTCTACCTAATCCCACTCCCCACCTTATCCCCAAAATCTTGCAATCCAATTCCCTTTTGAATACCTCGATCGCTTTTGCCTCCACCACCCTTTCAAGAGGTTTTGTTCCAGGCTCCAACTACCTTCTGGGCGAAATTCTTTTCCTCACATCGCCAGAGCCAGGGTGGAATGAATTGTTTGACACTGAATATTTTGTGGAAAAATCATGACACCAACTACTATTCTTTTTCAGAACCTGTCAGTGTTGTAGTCGTGGTAGTGCGGCACCTTTATGGGATAGGTGTTTGTGGGTCACATGATCATACTAGGCCTATCAGGAGGAAGTGTGCAAACTGTTGCCTATCATGTGTTAGGGCACAGGTACTGGTAGAAAGGAACTTTCAGTGTGAGTGTGGGAGTCAGTGAGAATAGACTTGTACCTGTATTGAGTTTGTGAGTTTGCAGTTTATCTTTCCTTCAATAAATCACTATTGAGAGTCAAGGTTTCCTAGTCATGTTACCTCGCACTCCAACAATAGTCTTTAAAAACTTTGACACTGCCTCATGTCTTCAACTAAAGAGACACTCTGGGTTCACCTTCAGATTGCAGCTTCCATACTGGCAAGGAAGGTAGGGTGTCCTTCTTGCACTGCTCTGTGTGCATTATGCTTTATTTCTATTAATATCATCAATACTTATGTAACCCTAGCAAATAGGAAAAAATGCAGCTATAAGTATTTGCCTAGAGGTTTCAAAGTAATGCAGCAATTTGATGCATAAACGGAACAATGCGGACCAGGATGTTTGCTGGAGATTAAGGTGCAGGCAGCTGAACGTGTAACTACCTCAGTGTTTCAGAGAAATTTGATTTTGCACATTACTATAGATATCACTTCTTGTTCTATTTAAATCTAATTTGCACTCCAGCAATTCCATTTATGAGCAGTCAGACTGGGGCTGCAACTTAATCATTAAATCCATGGTGCATGCATAAATATTCCAACCGGCAAAAGAAATTATATTGTGACATTATGCTATTAAGCAAATACTTATGGACAACAATTTTTCATATTTTTAAAAAAGTATTAATTTTTTTTAGTTATTTTCTGATTTGTCACTGCTGCAAAGATTAGACATTCTGGCATGTTTGATTGAATGCCATAGAGCAGAGTTTAAAAATTTATTAAAGTTTTGAATTTGATTATTTTCCACAGGAATGCACATGTGGTAATGATATCAGAAGCAAAATGAACTCAGAAGATTTATTTACACCCGCATTTATATCACTGTAGGTGTCGAGTGGCAAGTTATTTTGGCTGCTTGCAGGAACGAAAAAAGATCATTTTGTATGCAATGATTTGAGAATCAGAACAGTTTTCTCACTAAATTCAATAAGATTTTCACACAAACGAATTAATTTTCCAATGCTGTTAATAAGATGTCCTGCTGGTTGCAATTCAGCTTTTTTTGTGTGGAAAAGCCATTGGAGTTGCCAGTAGAAAAGCATGTTGAGTCATTAGGGTAAAGGCGTCATGCCAAAAAGAAAAATATGTATATTTTTCTGCATTCATACATTATGTAAATATCTGGTTGGTGCCCTCTTTCACTGAGGAAAATACTTGTCATCTTTGCCTGGAGATTTGATTTTGTTTATTAAACAAGGACAACAGCTCATGATGTTGGAGGTAATTTACGAACTTGGATAGAGTGTTGGCTAACCAACAGGAAACACTCTGGATAAATGGACCACCTTCAGGCTGACAAACAGTAACAAGTAGGGATACGTCAGGAATGCTGAACTTTACAGGACGGTTATGCTTTGAAATGAGCCAAAGTAAAACAGAGAATTCCTGAAAAGCGCATTTTATCTGGCTGCCTGCCACGAGAATCGGAATGGGCAAGGGGTGGACCATGGAAAGATCTGTTGACCTCAGATGGGATTTTTTGGTTTCCAGCCTCACTTGCCCTGAAACCAGAAAGTCCCACCCCTTAGCTCGGTGACATGCCCATGTGATTTAGTTCCCATGGGCAGAAAAACTCAAACAGAAAACCATGGGAGCATGATGGTCTTTAACCTATGCCAGTAACAGCAAGGGAAATTTGTAGTTACTTTCAAACATTTGGGATTCTTTAAAAATGTATGAAAAGGACTTTCAAGAATGTTATCAATTGTAAAGGGATTAATTATAATTTTTGGATAATAAGAAATGCTTATCCATCTGACCTGGGAACTCTTGACCTGAAATTAGCACCAACAAGAAGGAAATGACATAGAGGTTATTGTGGCAGCCAAACACAAAAAGAGAAGGTGAGCTGGAGGAAGAAGATTGTCAGTAGGCTGAGAAAGACAGTTTGGATTTTCTGTTTCACAAAGTCAAAGGTGAGTTGATCCATGTAACCATGAATAACAGGAGCTAATAGTAGAGAAGGTTTCAGAAAGAACGGTGCCATTGTGTAGAAGATTGTATAGATGGAAAGTCGAGGTAGGGTGGAAGCTGTTGCCTGTGGAGAATTGGCTTAAGTCCTTGAATGACAGAAACTTCAATTGTGCTTGGAAAAGTTGTGTGCTTGGAACTGGGATCATACAGGCAGAGTGGAATATCTAGAAAATAAGTGAGATAGTCTCTATAAAATTTGCTGCTTTATGTATAATTTATTGTTTGTACCAATCATGATTTGATTGGTTAATTTATATTTAATTTATGTTGATTTTAACTCACATTAAAATAACAAAAAATGAAATTATGTCCAAGAATTCCATAATTTGGGAATCTTTTGGTAAATTTGATTATTTGGTTCGAGGATCTTCACTGGGATTGTAGCACGGATCAATGATGAGGTATCAACAAATTATTACCTATATTAATGACTTGGAGGACGGGGAAGAATGTGTTGTAGCCATATTTGCTGGCTAGACAAAAATAGGAGGAAAGCAAGCTTTGAGGAAGACAAAAAGGGTGTTCCCAATGTTGCATGTTTTCTGGAGATGGCTCAGTTTGGGTTGCTGGCTGGATCTTCCAGTCCCACTATGTCTATAGTATTTTGCATGGTTCATCCATTCTGCCACTGGGGTACCTACCGTGCATGTTCGCCTTTGGCACAAAGGGTCAGAAATTCTCACCAAAAGTGTCTAAAAATGCATGTAGATAAGTTAGATAGGTGAATGGGCAAACATTTGGTAGGTAGCAGTGTAATGTGAGAAGATGTGAATTTATCAATTTGATGAAAAGAATAGAAAGTCTGAATATTATTTAAATAGGGTGATATCACAGAGTGATCAGGTTGTCCTTGCACATGAATCACAAAAAAGTCAGCATGCAGGTATAGCAATTACAGCAATTAGAAATATAAATAGAATGTTGGTTTTTATTACACGAGGGATGAATATAAAGGTAAGAAAGTTTTGCCACAACTACATAGGGCACTGGTTAGACAATACCAGGATACTATGTACAGTTTATATCTGTTTATGGAAGGAAATACTTGCATTAGAGAAAGTTCAGTGAAAGCTCAATTGTCTGATTCCTAGGATAAAGGGGTTTTTTTAATGGGGTAAGTTTGAACAGGCTGGGCCCAAACTCAATGAGGTTTAGAATAATGAGATGTGAATTATTGAAAGGTGTAAGATTCTGAGGGGGACTTGACATGATGAATAAAAGGATATTTCCCCTCATGGGGGAAATCTAGAATTAGCAGATACAGTTTCAAAATAAGAGATCTCCAATTTAAGATAGAGATGAAGGGAAATCCCTTGTCTAACATGTTTGTTAATCATAACCTGTAATTCATTAGCTATGTCAGATGCTATGGGTTTTTAGCAAAAATGAAAAAAAGTTCAATATGACATAGAAAAATATACGTCAGGTGGGCTGTGCCAAGGTGCTCCATGGTACGTACACTTTGCCCCTGGGACACTGCTGGGGGCACGGGCTGACACTGCCCAGGGTCTATTCCCAGGGGACACTACTCCCCACCTTCTGACCCCCTGGGGAGCACTGGTTGCCCCCGTCCTTCATTCCAGCAGTATCTGCCACCACTTCCCCAAAAGTAGGGAGCTACTCTAAACTTACCTGCTGTTCCTACTGGTTTCCTGTATGCTCCGGACCACACTGGATATTCATCACTTGTTTGACCCCAAATTGACATATTGCGATGGGAGAATCACAGCCATGGTTTCAAGTCAGCTTGTGTAGAATGTATTGTAACTATTATTCCTTTCAATGCTGTAACCATCATCTTTCCCATCATGGGATCATTTCTGGTATGTCGCTGAGCTTGAGAAGTTGTCACAGGCAAATAATCCACTCGTGAAAAATAAAGAATGTTATCAAAACCAATGGGTGGCATCTGCTCAGTAAGTAAAGATACGCATGATAATGCATCAGCTTTAGCATGGCACTATATATCAAAGAAGTATGCAGACAAGCTTAGTGACTAGCTTTGCAGTCAAATAGCAGCTAATAAAGATATGCTGATATATGACTCAAAAAGAGTAGTTAAGGGTTGATGATCAATCAATAATGCAAAATGACAACCATTGTTCACCAGAGACACCACTTAAAATCTGATCCATCAATCTTTAGAATAAGTCTGTTGTGGAATTATTCCAAAAGGAAATACTTTATTCCAAAGAAGACCTTCATGAGTAACAATGGTAAGCAAAGGTTGAGGTTCAGGAGCTACATTCATCTGTAAATATGTTTGTGAAGTATCAATCTTGCTGAACTTCTGTCCACCTGATAATCCAGCAAACAACTCTTCCATCAAAGGAAGTGGACATTAACTGTCATTAACTGTCACATTAATTGTCCTTCGACCTTGAGGTAAATTGTTTGTGGCATTGTTCTTGCTTTGAGACTTTTTGGTTGATTATTAAGCTTTATCTTGTGTTTCACTTGAACTCCTTTCTTTGAGCCAGGTATCTCTTCAAAGATACTCTTGTATTTGTCCAGAGGATGCTGTAAGTCAGCTTAGACATTGACAAGGATGTTGACAACACTCTTATTAAGCTTCTCCAGCCATGATCTCCCAAATAGAGCTAGAAAATTAGTATTGATCACATAGAGAGGCCACTCCACTGTTTATCCACTCAACTCTATATTGATCATGATGCAGCCTTTTAATGGTATAAACTTTTTATGTATGCCTTAAAATCATATCACCTGGTTTTAAAGGAAGATATTTCAGCTTTTGTTCATACATAGCATCAGGAATTAAACTTACAGCTGCACCAGTATTATCTTCCATTCTAATAGACTATTCAGTTAAGTTTGGAATCATCCAGGATCTGTGATTCACCATCAATAGATAACATGGAACACTTCATCATATATATGGACATTCTCTTCTTCAGAGTCCAAACTCTTTTATTCCATGTTATAAATTCTTTTTGTAGGATGCAACTTATTTTCCTTTGAAGGTACCCAGATTCTTCTTCTCAATATTCTTCTTAGGAGAAGCTTGTCTAGCCCAGCAAGTTTTTGCATTGTGACTCATATTCTCCCAATTATTGCATTGACTATCCTTGTTCCAATATTCACTCACTGACTGGCACATTTTGGCATATCAGTGACATATTTGTGGTGTTTTGACTTCCTATGGGTAGTTCTCAACTTGCAGAATTTCATTTCTGCATCAAAAATTGTGAAGCCTCTTTAGCAGCCAGTTCCATCGACATTGCAATTTTAAAATCAAAGAATATTCAGTAAGCAATTTTCTTTGGATAATCTCATTTTGGAGTCCACAAACGAGATAATCTCAAAGAGTATCTTCTATTGGCTCACTAAACTCATAATGTTGTGCCAGCCTTTTTAAAGTTCCCACAAACTGAGCAATGCTTTCACTCTCCACTCGATTTCTTTGGTGGAACTTGAACCATTCTGTAATCATCAGTGATCACAGTAATGTTCTTCAAGGATCTTTGTCAACTAATCAGAAGTTTTGTTTATTGGTTACCCTGAATGAACCAAGCACTGCAACAATTTAAAGATTTCAAATTGTACTGAGAAAAGCTGGTTCAAGCAACTCATTTACAATTTTATTTGCCTGTACAGAATATTGAAATCACTCTGGATAGGAACTCTATGATTAATTTTCTTCATTGAAAGCACCCATCAATCCTAATTGTTCTCTTGCAGGAACAAGGAACTTGACACTGCTCAATGTATATTTTTTACTGTCTGTTCAGTACTCTAATTTCTTCCCTGGAAATTATTGACTTGTGGAATATCCAAAGGAAATCACCATCAAATCATGTGACTGGCTCTTAAAGCAATCAAGAAACTGTTTAACTATATAACATTACCCCAGGGAACAATGAAGCTTAAAGGTTATTGATTATATTCAAAGCTGAGTTAGATAGATTTTTGATCTATTATGAAGCCAAAGTCAGGTGGGAAAATAGAGACTTTTTTACTCATTCCATGGATGTAGTCTTAGTTGGCTAGACCAGTATTTGTTGCCCATTCCTAATCACCTTTGAGAAGGTGGCAATGAGCTGCCTTCTTGAACCACTGCAGTCCATCGGGGGTCAGTATACCCACGCTGCTGCTCGGAAGGGTGTTCCAGGATTTTGACAGTGACAGTGAAGAAATGGTGATATATTCCAAGTCAGGATGATGAGTGGCTAGAAGGGGAACTTCCAGATAGTGAGTCCCCATGTGACTGTTGTCCTTGTCCTTCTAGATGATAGAGGTTGTGGATTTGGAAGGAACTACCGAAGGAGCCTTAGTGAATTTTGGCAGCACATCTTGTAGACGGTATATGTGTCTGCATTGATGGTGGAGGGAATGTTTGTTTGTGGAAGGGATGCCAATCAAGCAGGCTGCTTTGTCCTGAATAGTGTCAAGCTTCTTAAATGTTGTTGGAATTGCATTCATTCAGACAAGTGAAGAGTATTCCATCATGCTTCTGACTTGTGCCTTGTAGTTGGTGAACGGGCTTTGGGGATAGGAGGTACATTATTCACTGGCAGGATTCCTAGGCCCTGATATGATTTTGTAGTCATAGTATGGCTATTCCAGTTCAGTTTCTGGTCAATGGTATCCCCCAGGGTGTTGATAGTGGGAGGTTCAGTGATAATAATGCCATTGAATGTCAAGGAGCCACTTATTGGGCATGAGTTAATGCCACAATCAGATGAAGCATGATCTTGTTGAATGTCAGAATAGGCTCAAGGAGTGAAATGGCCTGCTCCTCACATTTATTTTCTGATATTATCTGGACTTATTTCCTCATTTTGAACTGTGTACTGCCACTTTATGTAGTACACAGCTGATTCCTCAAGGGACAGACGGTAGATCTGAAGGCTGCAGCCCACATGATGTTCAATGTTATTTGCTGCATACACCACTACATTAAAATATCATTAGAAATATCTCTGCCAATTTCCTCCCTGCTGAGTTTTGCTGCTCTCTGGTGCCAGTGATCTTCAGTAATGCAAAAAACCATGAAATCCATGATGCAAAGCTGACACAGTGCCAGACATTGACTTAGCTGCCAGAAATTATAAAAATACACTCAATCCATTCAATCTGCAAAGTCCTCCTCACTATCACCCAGAGCTTCTATCAAGATGGCTATCCCAATGACTAATCAAGCACCAAGACAGCTCAATTATATCACAGAATCATTTCTTCTAGCCAAAGTCTCCACCATTCCAGTCTCTGAGTATGACCTGTTCCACCGTCAGGATGGACTCACCGGAAGAGGCAACACAGTATGTCCTCAGGAAGGAATGGGTTGTGAACTTTTAACATTGATTCTGGAGCCTTCACTGTATCATGGCAGACAATGCAAACACAGACATAGGAATCTTCTGATGGTTGCCATTTACTGCTCTTCTTTAGATGATGCTTGATATTCAGTAACATAACCATCACTGAATCCCCTCCCATCAATATCCTAGGGACTCACCATTGACCAGAATATTAACTGGACAAGCCACATGAATATTGTGACTGCAAAATTAAGTCAGAGACTAGCAATTTTGTGATGAATCACTGACTCTCAAAGCCTGTCCACTATCTGCAAGGTAAAAGTCAGGAATATGATGGAATATTCATCACGGGCCTGATGAGTACAGATCCAGCAATACTCAAGAAATTCAACAGCATCCAGAATAAAACAGTCCATTTGACTTAGCCCCATCCACCACCTTAAAAATCCACTCACTCGACAACCAGTGTCATGTAGCAAAAGTACGGACCATTGATAAGATTTACTACAGCAACTGTCCAAAGCATTTCAGCAGAACTACCATGCCCATGACTGCTATGAAAAGCGTGGAAAGATATGGAAACCCCATCACATCAAAATCTTTGAACTCATTTTCCAAAAGCTCTATGGGTATACCCACACCACACAGACTAGAGTGGTTCAAAGATATACCTCTCCATCACTTTCTCAGGGCAATCATTTGGGGGCATTCCATACTGTCCTTCATGATGCTCTTATCTCATGAAGATCCCATAAAAATAGAGAGAAAAAGTGAGACAGAATCTGCAAAGTGTGTTTACTTCTGTCCAATCCCAAGTCCAAATCTTCAGGACATCTCTCTAGGAAGTCCTACATTAAGAACATCTTTAGAATAAGAGCCTTCATGAGTTCGACTGAAGTTTTAATAAAAGCTCCGCAACAGCCCAAGAGATAAATAATCGATCTCAGAGTAGATCAATAGCTTTTGAAGAAAGATAGCATTTTGCTTCTTTCAAATCATTTCAATATTTTAACAGTACTTCATTAATGGCCTAGCTTGATTCTCAGGGGCCAATTTTACCGTCAAGTTGTGCCTGTTTTCGGATGCAGAAATTCGGTAAAGTTGGGTGTGAGGCAAGTAGCACAATCTGCACCCGCTCCCATCCCATTTACCAATGGCTGAAGATGACCACCATTGGGATTGCACCTGAAACAGGTGCGATGTCAATTTAAATGCATTTGCACTTCTCTTTTTACTACCACGTTTGTTCATCCAAACAGAAACAGACATGGTCAGCAAAGGTCCAATTTGGGTTCTTCAGCTTCTGAGGAGGTAAGTTCTGAGCTTCCGGTGACTCTCTGACTCATATTGGTGGTGGGGAAAGGGAAAGGAGACAGATCAGATGGCTCTCTGGTGGTGGGGGAGGGACATGGGTCAGATGCCTCTCTGGTTGTGGGGAGGCACAGGGGGGTGGGGGGGGGTGCAGGGGAGGTCTGCTGCCACTCTGCATGTGATTGGTGGGGGACAGGGGAGGAGGGCAGATCTGTTGCCACATTGCCAGTGATCGGTGGGGAGGAGGAGGGCAGGTGGCTGCAATTGGTCTGGGTAGCAGGGATTGGGGACGGGGAGGTAAGGGAGTCCATAATGTTGTGAGTGAGGGACAATGTCTGTGGGGGTCGGGGGAGACATTATCTGGCCCGGGAGCGATGTGGTAAGGAAGTGTTTTTCTATTTGTCTTACTGCGCATGTGCAGTTGAAGGCTCTGATCAGAGCTGCAATGTTTCGGGTGTCTTAAACCCCATCCACAGGCTTCTGCAGCGTGATTCAGAATCGCTGCTATTTATTCAGGCAGAGTGTGTGTGGGGGTGCCTGAGAACAGGTCTAAAAGACGGATCTGAAACATTCCCAGTTTCAAGTCCACCCAGCACTCAATAAATGGTAAAATAGGGCCCTCAATCTCCAGCATTTGAACAACAAAGCACTGTTGTAATATTCCCTCATTTGATCTGGGCAGAGATTTTATGTGATCTTTTAAGCGTGGGGCACTTGTCTTATTATGAAAATGACCACATCACTGTGACGTGCAATGGGACCTGCATCTCTGCCATGTAACTGGGAGTTTTGCTCCACCACATTTCACTGGCTGACTCTGAAATTTCAGACCCTGGTAATAGGCCTGTGAGAACATCCATTGCTAAGGATCCAGGAATTTGAAGTGCAAGATCAATTATAATTTCAAATACTTATGAGAATGAAATGTCCTTGCCACTAAGGGAGGCACATCTCGAACATTTCTTTTCCCCTCCATAACACAATGCATCATGACTCATGTTGCAGCAGAGTCATACTTGTCCCCGCTCATGCTTTTAAAGCCTTAGAATTAGATAGACTACCAAACATCATACTTAAAATTTCTTACACCCCGAGTTGCTTCAAGGTAGCTTTGACCATCTCTTTGCATATTTATGTACTCAGTTGGAATAATGTGAATGGAACCAATTCCCAAGCTACGACAAATACTGTATATGTGGCCTAGAGCTGGAAAAATGGCAAAATCAGTGAAGCAATCCAGCGCTCATATTGTGAATTGAATCAGCTACAGGGAACTTTTAAAATAATAGGAAAATAGCAATTTTTTGCTGCAAAGTCCACTTGTTTTAATACAGGAATTGCATCTGTTTCACCAAGGTGTTTGTGACTTTATTAAGGGTATCTGATTAATTTCTGAGGTCTTGAAGGGGATCCAGCTTCACCACTGATATGTCGGAGTCCTTTCAACACACTTACAGATATTTTGAAAGAAAAGGTGTTAGATTAGTTCCTTTTTCAAATACTCCAATCTCTGCTTTTTTATTGCTCAACTTAACTTTGTAATTTGATTATTTATTTCCTCAGAATACCATTCTGTATAGCTCAATTTGATGGTGTTCTGGTCTCCTTTGTGGCTTTGAATTATGTGTTTGATTATCTCATGAATAAATTTGATCCTTCCCCCTGCATTATGTCTCAATTGGTTTTGCCTGCTGTTTTTACTTTGAATTGTACGCATTATTCATTTATTTATCATTGTCAAAAGTAGGTTTACATTAACACTGCAATGAAGTTACTGTGAAAATTCTCCTATTCGCCACACTCTTTTGGTACATTGAAGAAGGATTTTGCATGGCCAATGCAGCTAACCTGCACATCTTTCAGATTTGTGGAAGGAAATTGGAACACCTGGAGGAAACCCACGCATACATGAGGAGAATTTGCAGATTCCGCATAGTGTCCCAAGTTGGGAATTGTACCTAGGCCCCCTGGCGCTGAGGTAGCAGTGCTAACCACTGTGCCACCTTGCTGCATTAGTCAGAAAGTGTCAATTATTGCCTCTTTTTCATTTTATCTATAAAAAAATTGGATTTGCTAAGTGCAACCCAGAATGCCTTGGCCAAAATTCTGGTTCAGTCATACACATCGATGCTAATGTCATGATTAGCGCTCATTTTGATACTGCGTTAAAAGATTTGTACCTTTTATCAGGTGTCGAATAGGGCTATTTTCAAATGATCCATTCATTTACTTAGGCACTTACATGAAATTCAAACAAAAATTAGTACTTTACACCTGAAATTATTGTTTTGAATGTGAGCCTGCAAATTTGAACCATCGTTGAGAAAGGCAGTGTCATTTACCCAATTACAGGTCAAATCAATTAATCACATGATACATAATTTGAACCCTGGGCCTTAAAACCTACTTAGGTCAGCATTGATACTGCTGCAGCACTCAGCATGAACTATTAAAAGCAAGTAGTGATGATTGTTGATTCAAATAAAGGACCCTGGAGAGCCATAAATTGTGTGGCCATTACATGCAAAATGGTAGTGCCATCTTCCTGCCAAGTACTAACATTGGGTGAAAATTTATTCCTCATCCTTTCCTGCTTTTTTATTTGTCCACATGATGTACCCATGTTTAAATCTGGTTCCAGCATTAAATGATTTCTTACTGCTCCAAATACTATCATCCTTGGAGTTTCTGACATAAAGTTCTCATTTTAACTTAAAAATTTAAAGTTTTAGTTAAAGCTTATTTATTAGTGTCACAAGTAAACTTACATTAATATTGCAATGATGTTACTACGAAAATCTGCGAGTCGCCATACTCCAGTGCTTGTTTGGGTACACCAAGGAAGAATTTAGCATGGCCAGTGCACCTAACCAGCAACTGTTTCGGACTGTGGGAAGAAAGCTGAGGGAGAATGTGCAGACTCCTCACAGGCACTGACCCAAGCCAGGAATTGAACCTACCTCCCCGGCGCAGTGAGTTAGCAATGCTAACTACTTTGCCACTGCGACGTCCCAACTTGAGGCCAACTCACAGCCAAAACTGGCTGTGAGCCAGCAATTCATCCATCCTGCCCCTAACCCCCAGTGCACGAGGCACGGGAGATTTCAATTTCCTGGCCTAGTTAACATTCCAGCATCTGATTTTCATCCTTTGTGGGTGGGAATGGTTAAGTTACAAGGAGAGATTAGATAAATTATATCTTTATTCTCTCAAGTTCAGAAGGTTGAGGGGTTGAAGTCTACAAAATGTTCACATGGAGGTCAAGGTGGATAAGGATAAACTGTTCCCACTAGTTGAAGGCTCTAGAACTAGAGATCATAATCTAAAAATTAGAATCAAGTGTCAAGTGTTAGAAAACACTTCTACATGTGGAGGATGGGGAAGGTTTGGAAGTCTCTTCCTCAAATGGTAGTGGGTGCTGGTTAGGTTTAAATCTGAATTAGACAAATTTTTATTTAGCAGGGATATCGAGAGGTAGGGACCTAGGGCAGGTAGATAGAATTAGGCTACAGTTCAGCCATGATCTTATTGAATGCTGGAGTGGGGTCAAGGGACTGAATGGCCTGCTGTTGTTCCTGTGTTCCAATGGAATGACATGGCAGATAGTCAGTGGGAAAATTGTGTGGCTGCAACACTGCAACAGAGTGTTCCCAGCAAAGAAAGTAATTGATCGCAAACAGGAGGGAGATCTGGGTCAAATGGTGCCAAAAATTCATTATTGGACCAGGAAGAGATCCTCTGTCCCTTCTGAGCCACAGGGAACCTCTCCAAAAGCTGTGGATTTGTTGCCCCACAAACCATATTAGAGTTATCTATTTGCAGTAGATTCTGCTGAAACTCAAGAGTTTTAAATATTTCATAGCACTAATACTGTGGAAATGCAGTGAGCAGCCTACACCCAGGTTCCATTCCCTAATCGCTGAGCAGGCAAGGTTAAAAGCAACACTCAAATCCCTGCAGTGAGTAAACACAGTTCTGTTGCAAGCACACACCATACAAAAGAAAGCTTTGAATTTCTGCCTATCTTTACATAATTCTGCGTCTCAGGAAATTGGTTGCAGAAATGTACAATCTAATTTTATCCTGCTAAATAGTACATGTGCTGTATGTCATCGTTCTAATTTTATTTCGTATTACTGCAATCACCATAATTGAGCAAACACGTTGAGAGCTTCTCTGTGAGCATTTGGGAAATGGCAGAAATTGTATTTGAATTTGTGCTGGTTTGGATACAGTTCAAATTTCCACCAAAATGTATCAGTGCAATCATAAATGTAAAACCTTCCATGAACTGTGCAGTTGGAAAGAATGTAATCTTTCATTTATTTTTGCATTTAAAAATATCCTTGATGTATTTCAGAGGGTTAAACTAGTGCTGTTTAAACAATAAAACAGAAAATGGATTATTAACAAAAATAAGTACTTTTAATAAGTGTCTAGTCTTCATCCTGTGAGCAATCTGATTTTGAATCAGTGAAAATGACTTTAAAAAATATATTTGGAACCGTTTGCCAGTTTCATTGGTGTACACTAGTCAGTTTCTTTGTATATATAAAAGCTTTTAAAATGTGCCGAGTACTTGTGCATCTAAGGAAATGGCCTTAATTTGTGAACCCTAGTGGATTAGCCACACTTAGCCAAAACTCACCCTGCTGACTATTCTGATCTGGGACATGGCCAGTTTTGCGTGTGAGACCAGAATGGAGCTGAAATGATTTTTAAACAGTGCTTAGGATTGTGGAAACTTTATGTAAGTTTACATTTAAAGTTTCAGCATTCCTTTGTGCTCATTTAGCCAATTTCTCCCAGATTGAGCTGTTCAAGATAAAACAAGCTGACAGAAGCTCTACCCCAGCATTGAGACATGGGTGCCAAGCAAGTCTGTCAGTAATTCAGGTTAATCATAATGAATGGTAGATCAATGAATTGATTTCTTTTCATGTTTTCTACCAGATTTTTAGTTATTCTCAAGGAATAATTTCTTTCAATACTTCATAGAATTCCTACAGTGCAGAAGGAGGCCATTTGGCCCATGAAGTCTGTACCAACCACAATTCTACCCAAGCCCTATTCCCATAACACCACACATTTACTTTGCTAACCCGGAATCCCTAGGGTCAGTTTTCCATGGCCAGTCAACTAACTAGCACATCTTTGAACGATGGAAGGAAACCAGAGCACTCGGAGAAAACCCACGCAGATATGGGAAGAACTCCACACAGACAATAATCGAAGACTGGAATTGAACCTAGGTCACTGATGCTATGAGGCAGTAGTGCCTCACTTATATTTTGATGGATTAACTGCTGTCCTCTTCAAATGTTTTCCTGTCTTTTTTCTAGTAAGATGGTAATGCTGAATGTTGAAGTGTGTATGGGCACAATTATTTTGGGTGTAAATAAAACTTTAATAATGGAACATTCACAATATATCGCCACATCATTCAAAAAATGAGTCATAAATGTATGCTAACATCTTTAGTAGTGTAATAATCTCATTAAGGCCTGTCTTCTAGTACAATGATGCTCATTGAAACAAAGAAAAAGGCCATGTCTGCAGTTACAATAACTCAAACCAGTCCTCCGCATTTACAATACTGCTGATCCAGATTCTGAGCATGGCTTTTAAACTCCTGCTACTCTTCATTCACTGGGGGAGCTCTCAATTGCTCAATAGAATCATAGAATTATAGAATCCATACAGTGCTGAAGAAGGCCATTTTTCCCATTAAGCCTGCACTGACAACAATCCCAGCCAGGCCTTATCCCTGTAACCCCATGTATTTACCCTACTGATCCCTCTGACACCAAGGGGCAATGTAGCATGGCCAATCAACCTAACTCACACACCTTTGGAGTGTGGGAGGAAACCAAATTACCTGGAGAAAGTGCTCACAGACAAGCAGAGAACATACAAAACTCCGTACAGACAATGATCCTAAGACCGGAATTGAACCTGGGTCCCTGATGTTGTAAGGCAGCACTGCAGACCACTATGCCACATATTACACAAAGTCCACAGGGGGATCTGTTAATGATGCCCATGGCCTCTATAATAAGGAGACTTGTGTAAAAAAGACAGGTTGCACTTTAGTTAAGCCTGAACTTCCCTCTTGTTACGAACTGATATTCAGTCATGTATATTGACTAATATGTTCCAACTTCCACTACCACTAACGTACAGTTGGTGTCAGCCTTTGTTCAGTGGTAGTATGAGCACCATTGAGTCAGGTAGTTGTAGGTTCAAGCTTTATTCTAGAGATTTGAGTAAATAATCTTAAACTGAACTGCTGAGATGTTGCATCATCCACAGTTTTGATGAGACATTATATTGAGTAAGGGTCTTTTTGCTCTGTCAGGTGGACATCAAAGATCACACAGCCCATTTTTTTAAGAGATGCTGAGGAATACTCCTTGTGCCCTGACCAACATTTACTCCTCACAGTTCTCATTTAATTCACCAAGTGAAAGTATTTCTAATCTTTGCAAAAAATGTCATCACAGAACAGATATAGTGCAGCCAAAATGTTATTGAAATGTTTTATTTTGTTTGCATTTCATGATTTCTTTCCACTATATTTCCTCTTGGTGAAAATATGCGATTAGTGGAACTACGTAGACCTTGCCATACGTTGATTTATTAGTATCACAAGTAGGCTTATATTAACACAGCAATGAAGTTACTGTGAAAATCCCCTAGTCACCACACTCCAGCATCTGTTCGGGTATACTGAGGGAGAATTTAGCATGGTCAATACACCTCACCAACACATCTTTATTGAGCAATGCAAGTGTGAAAGTTGGCTGGCTGCTGTGTTTTAGGAGGAACTGCCTGAGACTCAGCTGACAGTCATTGTCCATCACAGAAACTCTGAGATGAAAATATTTCAAACTGCACTTCTGATGCTGCTACATAATTGGCACCCTGGCGTCGAAATTGCTGCCGCATCTGAGACGGCTGGTACTAAGCCATGCACATGGTGCTAATCTGAGAGTCAACACCTTTGTGTAAAATTTAACTATTTCCCAGCTGGCAGGGAGGGAAGTAACAGTGGAGATGGGGGGAATCGGTAAACTCACAAGGACTCAAAGAGATGGTAACCCATTTAAATATGCAAGGACCCTATTGAGGACTATTTTACCAGGCCTTTGCCAGCTGAGTAGTGACCATCCCCTAGCAGCAGCAGGGTGAAGATGGATTTCCAATGCATGGAAGGTGGAACCTGAGCAAGGATAGCAACTCCTTTAATCCAGTGATTTTCTCAGAGGGATTTCCCCTTTATCATTTGCATATTTATTATTTTTTTTGCAATATATTTGCTCCAGACCTCAGTGCCCCTACCTGCCTCAGAGGTCATGATGTCGGCATTGGACTGGGGATGGGCAGAGTAAGAAATGAGGCTGGAGATTTGCAGTTATCAGTGTTAAGCACTGAGGCTATTGCAGCAGTGCTGTCGTCATGGGGAATGCTGGTGTAGAGTGCCAAGACACTCATTGTGACGAGGAGTGTTCCTAGTTCAAATGATCCATGGTTGCTGGGTGTAAAAATTCCATAGCGTTGCAACAGAAGCTGTGCCTCTCTGTTTGAGTACCATTCCTGGTTACTTTGCTGAAACTCCCGGTTTGAACTGCAGCTCTTAGAGCAGGCTTGTAATTCTTAGTAGGCCACTTAATTGGATGTCATCCAATTGAAGGAGAAGTGATGCTAGCCATTTTTTCAGCTAATTTTGGGCCATCCATCTGATCAGCAAAGATCAGCCCTTCAGATCTGCAGTTTTCTTGCTGTAATAAGGGCAGTGAGTACCCACTCACAGGAAAGCAGATCAAAGGATCTGCTTAGTAATCAACTTGGTAAAGCTCTTTGAAATATTTGTTAGATTCCAGCCCAATCAATTGATCCTGAAGTGCCCATCCAATCAGATTGTCAAGCCTTTGACAGCAGACTGTCGTGATACTCCCTTCCCCACTGTCACCTCCTCCCCCTGTTGTCACTGCCACGGTGTGGTATTGTAGTGTATTATGACCATCCACCAAGTATTCAGTAAGTGGGTAAAGTCTAACCCAGGAACACAAGATGAAGAAGTACTAGTCATGACGAATCTGCACCTGACGTTTTAGCTGCGACTTCACCATCTCTGACAAGCTGGATAATCTGAATTGAAAGAGCTTTCTTCGCATGGAAGAGGCAGCTGCAGGGCAGAGGTTGACGAATCCATTGCCTGTGGCATTTCAAAACCTATTAAGAGCTGTGTTATCCATGAAAAAATGCAATTAGTTAACATTACGTAATTACATTCAGGTAGCATGAAAGGTGAATAGTAGCAAATAGTTCACAATGGAAATGATGGTCACTTGATACAGAGTTCAATTAAAGCTTTTCATTGAATGATGTTACATAAGGCTGTGAGGGAAGGAGCATTTCTTGAAGAAGCTTAACAGTGCTACTTTTTGGACATTTATAACAAGAAATCCAATTGCTTTCATACAGTGTCATGACTTGTGGCTGACATGTATAGGGGCTGTTGACTCCTTTTACCTTGCTTGCTCCATAGCTGGTGTGTCACATTTGACATTTCTTAAGATTTTGCTCCCTATAACAAACTCCACTTTCACAAATTGTGCTCCAGCTTTCTTGTGCATTGTGTCTCAATATGAGGGAGAGGCACAGTGGCACAGTGATTAGCCTCACAGCGCCAGGAACCCAGGTTCAATTCCAGCCTCAGATGACTCCTTGTGTGTAGTTGCATTTTCTCCCCATGTCTGCGTGGGTTTCCTCTGGGTGCTTTGATTTGTACCCACATTCCAAAAGTGTGTCATTAGGTTGATTGCCCCATAGTGTTGGGGGAATAAGAAGAGTTAATGTACAGTAGGGATTCCATGATTTTCTATGCACAAATATCTCAACTACACTAACTTTCACCATCCAAATGATTATCTCAGGGAAAGTGTAAGCAAGGCATGAGGCAGGAAATAGAAGGATGAACCTTACCATCCCGCCCACAATGGAAATCAGAGCAGGCAAGAGGAGGACCGTGGAAAGGTTCATTCACCTCAGGCAGAGTTTCACTATTTTGGAATGAGCGAGGTCGTAAAATCCCGCCCATAGGGTGTGGGTGATGAGTGATTGGTGATGGGGTGAACAGGAGATGGGATGGACAAGGTCAATGGGTGAAAGGGTGAAGGTTGGTGAGAGGCTCCAAGTCCACATGTTTGCATGAGGGAGCAGTTATGTTGCCAGCAGTAGAGGACAGTGCAACCAATTAGTCATCATTACCCTTTTCTCCAATTTCTTGGCTTGCAGCCTTCGTTTCTGCATGACCAACAAATTATTTTACACAGCTACTTGGTCACTGAGAACTTCTGGGCAAAAGTGCTGCTGATTAATTGATTGGAAAATATACAAAAATGTTTAAAACTTATATGGTTACAAACAAACGAAAGGCAGATCACCTCCCTCATCTTTGTCTCTAACTGCTTGGTCAGAGTTTATTCCAGTGCTGACGGTATTTTCTTGTCATAGTGTCTTACCGTGAAGATGTCAGCGATTTCTCCCTAGAGTTCTGGCATTCAGTCCTGTCGGCCTCTGCAGGAAGAAAGTTGTAGTGTTAATTAGCTGCAACAATCTCCAGGTTTTGCAGGCACAACCTGTCAGACTCATGGCATGGATGGTAATAATAGTATGTGGAAAGGAAAAATATGAATCTTCAATGTGTTAGCATGATGTGAGACACCTGACATGTGGGGGACATTTTACACAGGTTCTGAAACAAAATGCAAGCAGATTCTAGACATTAGAAATCTGAGACAAATGCACTGCTGTTGACAGGGGTGAGTTACATAGGAAAGATGGATGGAGGGGGCCTTTTGACAGGAAAGCGGAGGGATGAATAGTGAGGACCCTGGAAAAGGGTGCAGAAACAGGAAAGCCCTCAACTGCTACTAAAATCTTTGGGTGTGGAAATGGTGCCGATGAGGAGGGAAGAAGAGAAAAGCAAGGCTGATTCCCTTCCCTTGGGAAAGGGGAAATCTGATTGTGAGGTTATTCAATCTGCAAACCCTGGGGTCTTCCTATTCTCTATATAGGGAGAGAGTCTAACTGGTGGATAAACTTGGGGAGGAAGCATCCTTGCTTCCCATGATTCCCAAGAATTGCTGCAAATGCATTTACCTTCTTTCCAAAGCTGTCTCTGCCTCCTTTCAAATATTGGATTTCCCTGAGACTGGGCAACCGTGCTGACCACAGAGGTTATTAACTTCTTTAAGATATTTAAATTACCAACTTGCCTCCTGGAAGACTATCCATTGTACTATTTACTTTAAACCCATACGTAGGCCAGTTGTGGGGGAGCGGTTCAGGTTTTTAAAATGTAAACATCTGACACAATCCCAACCATCCTATTTCTCGGGATTAAAGTTGACCCTTAACTTTTGAGATGTTGGAGATTTACTCATCTGTTTCTGCTGGATCTTCTGAGTATTCCCACTGATTTCACCACAATGCTTCCATAGCAAGCGAGTTGAAATTGAATAGTGTCAACCTTTGATATGAAATGAGCCCAAGGATTGGTCTGCCCAAGGGGGCATACTTGATATTGAGAGTTGAGCCTCTGCTGCAGAGACTAGAGAGCTGTAAACCTGTGACACAGATTCAGGAAGCTCACCAGCACAACGGATTTGAATGCATGAGGCGTCTGGGAGGGATCTGGTGGAGAGAAGAAAGTGATAGATGGGGAAGGGGAAATTGAAAGGACAAGTGCAAGATGAGACTCTAAGATTGCAACACCTATAACCACAGCCATATCCTTCCACATTGCCCATGATACTGCAGTTTATAATTCTTCCATTCTGTTGCAACAATTGCATCCATCTTTTTGCTTGTTATTTGATATCGCTTCAATATTCCCTCAGAATTCAATGCTTACCTTCTTTCCTCAGTAAGATGCTGCCATCCTCTTACCTGAGTCTGGTCATGCCTTTGAATTGACTGAGCCATTTGGGTAAGAAGGTTACACATTTGCTACACATCTTTCTGTTTTTCCCTCTTCTCTTCCCTGGTGTACTTGGCATACTTTTAACAGGAGCATTGTTTCACCCAGCAGAATGTAAATGTTCTGCCCCCAGGGCTTCATGGGGTCACTGTCTTTGGATGTTGTCGATATCTCGGCCTGCCACTGTAATAGTGCATTAAGCATTGGTGCTTTTTTAAAATTCATTCATGGGACATGGGCGTCACTGGCTGGCCAGCATTTAGTGACCATCCCCTGAAGCCGAGTGGCTTGCTAGACTACTTCAGAGAACAATTGAGAATCAAGCACATTGCATTGACTCTGAAGTCACATGTAGGCTAGACCACTTAAGGCTGGCAGATTTCCTTCCCTAAAGAACAGTAATGAACTTGATAGGTTTTTTACTGACAATCGCCAATGGTTTCATGTTCATCAGTGGATTCTTAATTCTAGATATTTTTTATACTGAATTCAAATTCCATCATCTTCATTGCTGGGAATTGAAACCCACTTCCCAGAACATTAACTGAGTTTCTGGAGTAATATCACTAGACTATCACCTTCCCAATTGTTGAGCTAATGCCTCACTGACTGGACCAGCAGCCTTTGGGGTGAACTGCTGTCCTTAATTGAGAGGGTGGACCCAGCAGCAGCAGCAACCTAACTGGGCTCCACTAAGAATATGCCATCTCACCATTGGCCAAAATGGGATCACATCCTGCTTTCAGCCCAACAGCGGAATATCAGTCTCCATGATAAAGTTCATCACATTGTTTAACTGTTTTCCCTTTAAAACTTCTTCAAAATGTTTAATACTTTCATTAGTCCATTATGGCAGTGAGTAGTGTAGTGTTTTTATTGCTGGACTAGAATTCCAGAGACCAAAAGTAATTCTCTAGAGGATTCACATCTAATCCCAATATGGCAGATGGTAAAGCTTCAATACAATAAAAATCTGGAATTAAATTCGAATGAAAACCATGAAACCATTGTCGATTGTTGTAAAAGCCCATTTGGTTCACTAATGTCTTTTAAGGAAAGATATTTTCAGCATTTTTTACTTCATTCTTAAAGTTACAAAGCCAATTCACAGAGTGGACCTGGCAAACCCAAATCCATCTCCTTGCTAGCTCCAAAAATGAATTCAAGTTGAATCCAATTCATGGTCCCCACAAGAGAATCATAAAAGATCCAGGCTGACAAGAAAAGACATTGCACCACATCTTGGTTGATCTGATGCTTAACTTAGCCAAAAGACCTAGAAGCAGATCCCTGCTGGATGATTATGGTTTTACCCTTATCCTGTGGAAGTCTGCCATCCTTACCTGGCTTGGCCTAATGTGACTCCAGATCCACAGCCATGTGGTTGACTTTTAAATGTCCTCAGAGATGGACAATAAATGCTGACTCAGCCAACGATGCCCCCATCCAATGAACAAATTAAATAAAAGTTTCCTTTCAAACTTTTTTGTTGAATTATGTATATTCCTCATATTGCTAATCACAGCTACATCACCTCAGCAGGGTTGTCAACTCTCCTGGAATAGTTGGGGGTATACTAGATTCTCTCTCAATCTTCTGCCGTTATTAAAAAAATCCAGGAAATTTTAAAAAAGATAATTCTATGATTTCATTCTGTAATTCACAGTCCTCAGCCACAGTCCATTCTATGAATGTTTATGATAGCATTTGCAACAGACATTCAGACAAGTCATCCATTGATTCTGTCCATACTTCTCACTGTCCTGGAAAAGCAGTCAGCATAATTAAGCACCACATACACTCTGGAAATGCATTTCTTCCATCAGGAAAAAGGTACAAAAGTCTGAGGTCATGTACCAAACAACTCAAGAGCAGCTTCTTCCCTGCTGCTGTCAGATTTTTCAATGGACCTATCTTGCATAAATGTTGATCTATCGTTACACTCTAGCTATGACTGTAACACTACATTCTGCACTCGCTCCTTTCCTTCTCTATGAATGGCATGCTTTGTCTGTACAATGCATGAGAAACAATACTTTTCACTATATACATACATGTGACAATAATAAATCAATTCAACTCGAAGATACAGCATGACAACATAGAGATAAGTACACACATACTATACTCACAAATTTTACACTGTGTTTTACTTCCTGTGCACAGTGTGAGCCTTAAGCCAACTTCTGCGTGCAGCTGAAACAAAGTTCTGGGACTTGAGGTAAGAGGAAGTCACTTTGGAAAAACTGTATTGTTTAAGAAAACCTCAAAGATGTTTTCCTCTTGGTCTTCCACAGTGCAATCAGTGAAGCTGCTGCATTAACAACTTTTTCTTGCACTCAATAAGTTACAAAAAAATGTCTGACTCAGTAACTTATCAGGCTGTAGGAAAGCGTTGAAATGACAGTAACCGAGTGGGAAATGACAACCTAGGCCTTGCTTAAATCCTGAGGCATTCCTTAGCCTGTCCCACCGAGTAAGTTACTTCAACCTTCAACAGACAATGGATGGTTGTTGATTTTTAACAATGCTGTCTTATTCGTTTTCTTCCATTCTTGGGGCATTGAACATAACTCATTGGGAATCAGAAGTGAACATTTAAAAGACCAAGAGAGAAAGGAGTAACCAAAAAAAGAAGTAAATGTCAAATGACTGGGCCTTGGACAGTAACCAGGGGAAACAGGATGAAATAGTGGGGTGGATGAGAAATTGCACCATTGAAGAAATTCACTCACTTTTGCCACATTGCAAGCTTTCTGTGCCATTGCTTCTGCCTGTGTCTGCCAGAGTACGTCCAGCCAGATTTGGAAAACTAAATAAAAACAAAATACTGCAGATGCTGGAAATCTGAAACAAAAACTAAAAATGCTGGATAAATTCAATGGGGACAACTGTGAAGTTTGAAGGCAGAAGTCTTCAGGTCTGCTACTGTCACCCTCCACCATCCACCCCCTCCGCCCGTCACATATACAGAGTGGTTCACTCCAGTGGGATTTACTCCTGCTCCCTACTAATGGGAACAGGTGACCTGATCCCGCTGGAGGGAAGAAGGGGCATTGAAATCCCCCCTCTCCCCAGGAGGTTGGCAGTAATGGGCGGGAGGGATTGCTTCTTGGGCAGTGTCAGTCTGGCAGTGACAGCCTAGCACTTTGGCACTGCCAAAAGTACAAACTGACATGGTCCAAATGGCACCTTGGCACTGCCCACCAGGCATCAGACAGTGCCAATAGGGCAGGGCCAGAGGGGGCAGGTCTGTTGGAGGGGCGATCAGTAGGTGTAGAGTTGTCTTGCTACCACTCTGCACTAGAATTGCTGGCAGAGGGAGAGAGGACTGCAATTGGGCCAGGCCATTGGAGTGAGAGGAAGGTGGTCTTTGGGGAGGAAGGTAGGCATTGACCAGTGGGACAGTGGGGAAGGGGTCTTAACTCTCCAGGGTTGGAGATGGGGGTCAGGATTGTGGGGGTAGATCGAGACTATCAGGGTGGTGGGGAAGTGGGGGGGGGAACATAGAGACTGGCCCAGGGAGATCCAAAAGGTCAGCAATCAAAAGGTGGGAAGTCGGAAGGCCAGCAATGGGGTTTATGGGGCTGGCCAGCAAAATGATCTCTGCATTGGACTGATTTCGGTGTTAACAGATTGGCACATGCAGAGTGGTCCACACAACGCTAAGCTGCTAACGTCTCGAGTGGGAAAAAAGCCCCGCCCACCACTTTTCAGAGTGAATCATACTGTGATGCACAGAATGTCAGAGATTTACTGGTGTCACTAATTTAATTGACTTTTTGAAGAATTGACAAAAATGATCGACAAGGAAGGACTGTGGATGTTGTCTGCATGGACTTTAGGAAAGCATTTGACAAATGCTTCATGGCCAGCTGATGCAACAGACTAAATCTCAGGGGATCGAGTGAAGTAGCTAGAAGGATTCAGACTGACTTGGTCAAAGAAGACTCAGTAGCAGCGGAAAGGTGTTTTTCTAAATGGAAGTTTGTAACTAGTGGTGTTCTGTGGGGATCAGTGCTGGCAGCTCTGCTGTTTGTAATATGTATAAACGACTTGGAAGAAAAGTAGCTGGTCTGATTAGCATGTTTGCAGATGATACTAAGACAGGCAGAATTGCAAATAGTAATGTACATTGTCAGAGAATACAGCGGAATATGGATAGGCTGGACAACTGGGCAGAGAAATGGCAGATGGAATTTAATCCAGACAAATGTGAGGTGATGCATTTTGGTGGACCCAATTCAGGTGGGAGCTACAAAATAAATGGCGAGCCATCAGGAGCACAGACACACAGAGAGATCTGGGATTACAGCTCCACAGATCCTTAAAAGTGGCAGCACAGGTAGAAAAGGTGGTGAAGAAAACACTTGGCATGTTTGCCTTCATCAGACAGGGCATCAAGTATAAAAGTTGGTAAATTATGTTGCAGTTATATAAAATGTTGGTTAGGCCACATTTGGAATACTTTTACCATTTTGATTCTAAGTGCTGGGCGGACTTGAATCTGGCAGTGTTTTAGATCCTATTCTCAGGTACACCTGTACACACGCTGCCTGAAAAAAAAATCAGTGATTCTGAATTATGCTGCAGAAGCCTGTAGGTAGGGATTATCGTGCCCGAAATCCTGCAGCTCTGATCAGAGCCTTCAATTGTGCATACTTAATAAAAAAATATGGAAAAATGCTCCCCTGCCACATCACTCCCAAGCTGGACATTTCCTCCTCGTTGGCTCCCACAGACATTGCCCCACCCCAGCAACATAGCTATCCCCCTTATCCTCCCCACCCCCTGCTACCCAGACCGATCGTGGCCCCCTTACTGCCCCCCACCAATTGCACGCAGAGTTGCAGCAGACCCTCTTGCTCCCCCGTCAGACAGCGATCTGATTGCCTCCCTCCCCCCACCAGAGAGCCATCAGACCCGCATTTTTTCCCCCACCAGAGAGTGATCTGAACCATCTCCCCACACACCCTATAGTAGAGAGCTAGCTGATCCACCTCCCTCCCCCTGCCAGACAGCCATATGACTGCCTCCCTGCCCCCATCAGAGAGTGACTTAACCCGCTTCATCACGCACCCCAGTAGAGAGCTATCCAATCTACTTCCCTCCCCCCATCAGAGACTGACCTGACTTATCTCCTCATACACCCTACCAGAGAGCAAACTGACCCACCTCTTGCCCACCAGAGAGTGCACTGATATGCCTCCTGCCCCCCTCTATCAGAGAGCCATCTGATCCACCTTCCCTCCACCACCCCCCCACCCACCAACCTCCCCAACCAATACCCCTCCCCTCTCCACCACCACCATCAGAGAACATGCAAATACATTTAAATTGCTGTCGTACCAGTTTCTGGCACGGGCCTGATCACCACCATTTTCAGCCGTTGTTAAAGGGGAAATGGCCACGGAGGCAGTCACGGATTACACTACTCGCCTCATGCTCAAATTTACCAAGTTTTTGCACCCAAAAGCGGGTGTAACTTGATGATAAAATCATCCATAGTGTCCAATTCTTGTCACCACAGCTCTAGAAGAATGTGGAGGTTTGGAGAGGGTAAAGAAAAGGTTTTCCAGGATGTTGCCTGGTATGGAGGGTATTAACTTTGAGGAAAGATTGAATAAATTGGAATTGTTCTCCCTGGAAAGATGGAGGCTGAGGAGCGACCTAATAGAAGTTTATAAAATGATGACGGGTATAGATAGGATGAAAAGTAGGAAGCTTGTTCCCAGGAGAAAAATGACCATTACAAGGGGACACAAGTTCAAGCTAAGGGGGAAATGTTGAGTGGAGATGTGTGGGGGACAGTTTTTACACAGAGGATGGTGGTGGCCTAGAAGGCACTGCCAAGTGAGGTGATTGAGGCAGATATATTAGCGACATTTAAGACTTATCTGGATAGACACATGAATAGACAGGAAATAGAGGTTGGTCTAGATAGGACAAGATGCAGCCTTGGAGGGCCGAAGGGCCTGTTCCTGTTCTTTATTCTTTGTATTCATTTTGGAAATCACACTAACAAAACTACAAGGATTTACTCCCATTTTCCAGCATGTTGAGAACTTAGAATTCTTTGGGAGATTCCCAGCAAAAGGTTTGGCAGCATGGAGAATGGAACACCACAGAAGGAGCACATAGACTTGCAAAACGTTAACTCTGTTTCTCTACAATGCACTTTTGCTCTGGATCTAATATCTTTTCTACAATCGGTACCAGAAATTGTACGTTGCTGTATATCAGTAGCTCTAGCTTTGTTTGAGTTTATTTATTAATGAGACAAGTAGACTTACATTAACATTTAAGTTCCTGTGAAAATCTCCTAGTCGCCACATTCTGGTGCCTTTCGAATGCACTGAGGGAGTATTTAGCATAGTCAATACACTTAACCAGCACATCTTTCAGACTGTGGAAAGAAACCAGAGCACCAGGAGGAAACACATGCAGACATGGAGCGAACGTGCAGACTCCATCAAACAATCACCCAAGCTGGGAATCAAATCCGGGTCCCTAGCAGTGCTAACTTCTATGCCACCATGCTGCCTATTGGGATGATAACTGAGATAGTAACATGTTCAAACATTAATTAGGTTAATTCATGCAATTGAACTACATACAGTTATCCATGATGAGGCGTTACACCACTGAAGATCTGAGCATTCACTCAATCCTCTCCTATTCATGTGGTGTCTTAAATCATCATTATGGGAGGTGTCATTTACACAGTCCCACATATTAACGTCCACAATCCTGAATTCTACATCTCTCTGCAGCCTTCATCCATATTTATTTTACATTAATAGTTATATACAACCCCAAGTCCCCCCAAAGTCTGTAAAATCACAGCTTCAATCCATCAGGAAGTTTCTTGGCTCTCCTTGATTGTGCCGTAGCCACACTTGGAAGGTCAATAGCCTCTCTTTTTCCAAACTGTTTTTCCTTGACTTGGATAGTCTTCATTGAGAGTTGTAGTAATTGGTTCCTTATTAATCTGTGATTCAACTTCTGGTTCATCCAAATTGTCACCAAATTCACTAATATTGGTGAATAGTAATAATGAATGTGATTCTTTGTTCACTCACACAAGTGGGAAACTCCTGTGTTGCTGCAGTGAATGGAGATTTGGCTGAGCACCAAATTCTTTGTCCTCTCTGGCAGTGGCAGTGGGGCATAAATGGCTGGAGAAGTCTGACCAAGATTTCTCTGATTTCTATGTGCAGTACTTTCTTAAATATGTGTGAAATAAAATCCCTATTGATTGTCTTCTCTCTAGACTATTACTCCTTCTTTTCCTTTACCGGACATCAGGGCCTATACTCAGTCAGCTTCTTTCTGTTCCTGTTACAATTTTCACAATCACATTTGTTTGTATATTTATTTGATTTTACCTATTATCTCTCTCTTTGCATTTCTAATATTCTGTACACTTGTTTTTCCAGTTTTCCCTCTTTACTTTTGTTTTTTTCTTTCTTTCAAGGTGATGACACCTTGCTGTCTCTCATTTTTGAACTCTTAGTCATGAGTATTTAGCCAGGCAGTAATTTTGGGGGTAGGATAGGAAGTTTTGAGAAATCCACCTGAGCAATGCTTTGGTTTCCCTCAAAATCCAGCAGTTCTGATTTATCGATAAATTCACTTTCTTCCCATGTGGAAAAGACAGATGTTGTATGGCTTGATTCCATGTCCAGTTCTTGGCATCTTTGACAGCTAGCATCCTTGATGACCACTTTTGATGGATAGATGCCAATGTACTTTC
Organism: Sphyrna mokarran; assembly: GCA_024679065.1. Taxonomy (NCBI): domain Eukaryota; kingdom Metazoa; phylum Chordata; class Chondrichthyes; order Carcharhiniformes; family Carcharhinidae; genus Sphyrna; species Sphyrna mokarran. Next base: position 48,815,113 of record JAGIQG010000012.1, on the reverse strand, counting down.
CAGAAGGTCACCATTGTCGGATGCATGTAGTATTTCAACAGAGAATCTGTCACCAGATTTTCATCTTCCACTTTTGAAGGAATACTATAATGAGAGTGATCACTCTCATTCTCATGTTTTTACTGATCTGTGCATTCATTCTGAGTGAGTGTCTTCCTCCCTTCTGGACATCCTCCTGCCAAACAGCAGGGCTATTAATCATTGGGAAAAGTATCAAGAAGTCTATGCTGAGGTTGCAATCCAAAACTTCATCCTAGCTGAGTCATTTCAGGGATTTGTTTCTGAAGTCACTTGGATTTTTGCTTGTTGGCTTCTTCTACTTTTCTGATAAGATTAACTTTTCCACCAAAATAAAATTCCCGATTCTGTAGAACACACAATATTTCCAACATCTTCTTTCCCTTGGACTAGAGTGCTGTCCGTAACTTTCCCTTGACTTTTAGTTTGATCCTTCCTGAATTGCACAGCTGAATTTCCTTTGGATACAGACTATGTTTTGGTAACAATAGTTGGTAAAACTTGATAAAGCCATTACACTTGCTTCGGTATCTCACTTAAACTTGATGGTATGTCCATTGTTCTGTGTTTTGGATGGGGTGATCAAACTCACCCAAAAAATATTTTTGTTTCTCTTTTGGAGGACGTTCTTCAGTTCCATTAATAGCCTTATTGCTGTCAATCATTCATCTGAAACCTGTGAAGCAAATGGTTTTACTTTGGCACGTCTTCCTGAAATGGCCAATGTGTCTGCGGAGAAAGCATTCTCTGTTTGGGTCTTTTTGGTGTTACAGTGCTGGTGTAGTTTTATGGTGTCTTGTACTTTCACTTCAAAATGTTACTTTCTTTTCTGATACCTCTTCTACATTCCTGGGTTTAAGGAACTCTGTTGTCAGTGGAGGTGTCTCAAGCCAAGGTTTTTCTTCACCTCTCATCTAGTCCTGTTCTGTTTATGAGCTTCTGTTTTTCTCACCAATTTTGTTGCTTTTTTCTAAGGCGAAGTCTGCATTAGATTGTCATACATTTGATAGGGATTCATTGATAACAGTAACTACAATGTGACTTTGTATTATTTCTATTTATAAGTCTCCACATTTCACGTCCTTCAACCAATGTAAGTATTATTAATAAAAGCATCAACTGATTCACCTTGTTTCTGGACCTCTTTGTTGAACTTTTCTCTTTCCAGAATTCTTTTGGTCCTTAGGTTAAAATATTTACGGATGGCTATTAAGAAGTAATCAAATTTATCCAAAATCTCATTACACCTAATCTTGCAGTAACATCATCTGCTACTGTTCCTATAGAGTAAAGGAATGTGCTGACATGTTCAGCATCAGATTTACTGACCAACCCTGAAGGAATTTGGAATTTCAAGAATCTTTTTTTTCTGAAGTGCCCAGTGTTGTTTGTGTCCAAGCCTCTCAGACAGCATGAATTTAAGATCCATGGCTTTTCTAAGCTTTTAGGCAATTTACACAAAAATTTGAAACTCTTGTTCCAGTATCTGAAATTATCTTCTGCTTTTTAGCCTCTTATCATGTCCACTGCAGTCACTGCCTCTCAGTAGGGTATTTCACTGCAAGACTTGGTATTCAATGCTGCCAATTTGCTGGACCTGTTATTTTAATAATCTCTCCATCCCTTCCTCAGTTCATTGAAAATTTTCATCCATTTTTTATGCTGCCTTGTGGTCACCAGGTATAATGACACTGACATGGACTTGGGCTGCAGTTATTTTTATAACCTGCCTTTGCTAAAGTCCTGATCTTCACCGTGCTGCCTGCCCAGTATGCTGTTAAAATCAATTTTTATTCTTTTCACAAGTTGCTCACCAGTTCCATGGGGGTCAATTTTCCAGCCCCGTCCACCATGGGAATCATCAAGCGTGGGATGAAAATTGGACAGATCAATTCTATTGACTTCCGAAATTTCCGGTCTCGGGATAGGCAGGACCGAAAAGTTCCACCCATTGTGTTTGCTAGGTACTCTGACTCAAAGCCGATTATAGTTGGAATGGGATTTTCTTCATAGACCATCATGTGCTATGGTGCAGCCCTGACTGACTTTAAATGTTGATTCTCTGACTTCCTTGTTCCAAGCAGACCATTAAAGAAATTCACTGACTTGCACCATGCTGCTAGCTTTCCATGCCATCGCTTCTGCCAATGTCTCCAGGAGTATGTCCAATCAGAGTTGGCAAACTTACATCTCAGACTGGTGTCCCTGATAAACATAGTTCAAAGTTTATTTATTATTGTCACAAGTAGACTTACATTAACACTGCAATGAAGTTACTGTGAAAACCCACTAGTCGCCTGTTCAGGTATACTGAGGGAGAATTTAGCATGGCCAATGCAACCAACGAGGACGTCTTTCAGACTGTGGGAGAAAACTGGAGCATCCAGAGGAAATTGACACAAGCACAGGGAGAATGTGCAGATTCCACACAGATAGTGACCCAAGCTGGGCATTGAACACAAGTCCCAGACACAGCGAGGCAGCAGTGCTAACTGCTGACATGCATTTACAATGCACCTTTGCCTTGGATCTAATATATTTTCTATAATGGGTACCAGAGACTATACATTGTTTTATGTTTGTTAGTCTACCTTAGGAATGATAACTGAGGCATTGATATGTGAAAACAACAACTCGTTTATTTTATGCAACTATGTACAGCCATTCATGACTAGGTGATACAAATCTGAAGACATGAGAATCCTCTCCTCTCCTAATCATGTGTACTCAGACATTATCATATTGAGAATTGCTATTTACACATTCCCACCCATCAATCCTCACAAACCCTACTACTATAGTATACTATTCCAACAATGTCTGAAACAAATTTATCTTCTGCTTGTTTTTTGTTCCAAATATACAAATGAGAAAAATCCATTTGATTCTCTTACAATGATTTCACATATATTGTGATTTAATGCATCTCTATACCTTTAGGCATCTCTGCTGCTCCACTAAATTAGGTTATCATTTATCTTATAACAATCATTATACTTTTGGAAATCTCTGAACAATTTGCAAATACTTTCTGCAACATCTGTCTTGGTATCTGGCTGTCTGCAATGGGCATCAGATATTGTCCCATACTTTCTTGCAAAATACACTTCTGTAATGGGTGTTTTTGTCCAGTATATGTTGATTTAAACCAAGGTTCCTCAGGAACATTAACTCAAATACCAAAGACACTCCCTACTTAAAAATCTAACATGTTTAAAATATTTTCAAATTTATTTATTAGTGTCACAAGTAGGCTTATATTAACACTGCAATGATGTTACTGTGATACTCTGCTAGTCACCACACTCTGGCGCCTGTTTGAATACACTGAGGGAGAATTTAGCATGGCCAATGCACGTAACTAGCATGCCTTTCGGATTATGGGAAGAAGCTGGGGTATCTGGAGAAAACCCCCACAGATACAGAGAAAATGTGCAGACTCCACACAGACAATGATTCAAGCCAGGAATCATACCTGAGTCCCTGGTGCTGTGAGGCAGCAGAGTAAACCACTATGCCCCGGTTCTGCCCTACTTAGGACACTCTTCAATTTCTTTAAAATCAAATTAAATTAAGCTTAAAAGTCCACTTTTAAAAATCCCAAGGTCTGCCACAATCACCGTAAAACATGTTAGTTTTTAAATATAATTTTCCCAGGATTTGTGAAAACTTCTGAATCTATTCTATATTCCATGAGCCTCCACCTGTATACACTGTGGCTAATATGATAGTGTTAGCTGAGAAACTAGATGACCTTTATTTGTATTTTGTTACAAATGTAGCCATTGCTACAGTGAGAGGAGGATTGCTGAAATCACGAACAATGAGTTAGGCAGATTGTTGTCGTTTGACAACTCATCTGTAGAAAAAAATTATTCCTTAACTGCTCGAATGCCTCATTTGCAATATTTTCATTAAAACTGTGTCAAAGTTGAACTCGTTCTCTAAACTCAATAACTGTTGAGTCACTTGGCACAGCCCATATTCGATCTGTGCGGCTGAGATAATGATGCCAATTGCCCCCCTCTTGGGATCAAACATTGCAGTGGGAATAATGCCAAGTGGCATCTTCAATTATGAATGAATATTGGCCTGGCAAACAATTAAGCTCCTAATGAAAACTCTTATATGCAACCCATCTTTCAAACATGTTACTTGTAACAAAGCAGAGAAGGGAAAAACACAAATATGGATGCGACCAAGGAAACTAATGTTGCCACATTAATTGAGTGAAGCGTTGATTGCATTTGAGTACACAAATAAAAGATAATGAAGGTGGATTTTTAAGTCCTGGGATAGAATTTAAAACCTGGATTTTTAAGTAGTTTTACTGTATTTTTTCAAAGGAAAATTTGACGTTTTGGAGGAATTTTCCTGTCCCTCCTGCTATGGGAAATATAACGGGGGGAGGGATGTGGGAACACGCAAAGGCCCATTGTTCTCGGGTAAGATTTTCCGCTTTTGGGGCAAACATGGTTGGAAAATCCTGCTTTTTGTTTTACTCCAGCTAGTGAAAAGAAGAAAATCCAGATTTTGTTTTGGCCAAGGAAGAGTTTGGGCTAAACATTTTCACAAGCTATAAAGTGAAATAAAATGGTACTATAGTGCAAGTATTATGCTCAACAGTAGAAACATGCATTGAATCAATTATTTTATGCCATTTTTTTCCTCATAGCTGACTAAATGCTCCAGTTTATGGGGGTGGTGAGTTGGGTGTAAGAAAAGCTAAACATGATTGAAGGACCAGCAAAGATGCCAGAGTGCTGCCAAATGTAATAACATAACATCATTACTATTTTTGGAACTATTTCCACCCAATAGCAGGGCACTGGGAAAAGGTTAACCAACAGGGGATAAGATTTGTTTTTGGGGCTTGGAGGGGAGAAGATCAAAAATTATAGTCGTGGTTTGGGGGAGAGGGGTAGGGGTGGTGGTGGAGATAAGACATCGTAGCAGAGGGTGGAAAGAGAGAACATTGGAGCAGGAGGGATGGGAGTTGGGCAATTGAAATGGGGGAGATGGAGATCCTGGATCATCTGGGGGATGTCAAAACTCCCTTGAAGGGCTGGCGTGAAGGAGAAGGATCTCTTTATGGTCCAGAAGAAATGCTAAAAAAGACACTTAATTGTGGAATTCAAGGTTTTCACCCAACTTTCAGTATCCATTCCCTGGCAAACCAGCATAGCAGCACTGAATTTTAAGTTGGACTCCCAAATGCACTGTGGGAGCTGATGTAAACATGTTCATGAATTGGCTGCCTCAATATCCACTACCTTAAAAATGGCAAAGACATTTATGAAGTGGCTTAGGGCCAAACATTGCATATTTTAAAGTTTAATCCCCTTCTACACTCAGCCAATCCTTTCATGCTCATTATAGAACAATTAACATCAAGGGTATTTATATTTGTTATAAACAGTGTAGTTCACAGAATCCCTCAATTTACTCCTACAGTATCAGCTTGGCTCAGTTGTAACACTTTCACTATTGCAATATTGTCAGATGCTTATAAGGGTCTAGGGAATTTTCACACCCATATATATCAGACAGTGACCACAGCCAACACCTTTTAGCTTACCTGTAGGTTGTTGTTGGAACATGGAATGCTTTGCCATAAGGAGTGACTGAGTAAAGATTAATGTAAGAAATTTGAACCATATTCATTGCTTTATACATGCCATTAGGCTCCAAAATGGAATTCATACTTGTGCACTTGTGTGTGTGTGTGTGTGTGTGTGTGTGTGTGTGTGTGTGGGGGGGGGGGGGGGGGGGGGGTGGTTTGGTCACACCAGATGCTACACTGGTGGAGGTGATACTGCATTCATGCAATTAATACCTGTCGGAAAAATATAGAGTGGCCAGATGATCTATTCTGTCAATCCATGTACAATGCTGGGTTTGACAACAGCAGTGTTGATCTGGAGCTTAAAACTCCAGCTAATGTTCTCTCTTATATTCAATAGCAATATCATAAGGAACTATTTACAGGTGGTTATCAGTTGATTTCTTCAGGCTCTTACTTCAACTCTCCAAGTATTTGGTGTTTTCTATAGCTGCTTAGAAGTTACATGAGTCCACAGGAAGTGGTGTGACAGTTTTTGATCGCCTTTCCGTGATTTTAGGCTTCTACACAAACCACTTGCTCTGAGATGTGGGTGCACTAATAGGCATTTCCTTTAGAACATCACATGATTTGGAGAATGAACAGAGCCCACACAGAGCAAGACAAGCTGCTAGAAGAGGAAGAAGAGGAAGTGGAGAAGAGCATTTTGCAGAGAATCACATCTGCAAAAATGCTGAATGAGCAATTCCCCTACCTGATTCTCAGTGAGGAAAACTATGTAGAATGTTTAAAATTTTAATATGGATTTCCTGACTAAAATCTATCTCCTGTTGTAGCTGCAGCTGCAATGTAAGATTAGGATGAGGACAACAAGTGTGATGATAACAGGATCTTCTGTGTGTCTCTCTCCTTTCAGGGTGGGACTGGCGATATTTACATCTCACAGCTTGCCACACATTAGCAGGTTTGTGACTGATGCTGACTTTAAGTGGCGCAAACCAGCTTTAAGAGGGATAGGCTAGCAGTGTGTGGTATTTGCCACTCACAATATTGGCCACTTGTTGATGCCCTCCAATCAAAAGCACTGTTAGAACTGGGTAACCCGAAATCTTGAGCAGGCAGTTGGCATGTTGCCTGCATTGCAATCAACAGGCCAAAGTAAACTCCACATTGCAGTCTCTGTGCTCATTTTCAGGAGCTATTGCATTTAATCCCTGCAACTTTGAAAAAGAAAATTGGATAAATATTTGATGCTGGGGAAAATATAGGACCATGAGATGAAAGCAAAGTAATGGGATTAATTTTAGTGAAGAGTAAACTGAAGCAGAATGGATTGAATGACCGAATTCTGTGCTAGAAACCTCTACAGCTTTGTGATTGAGCAGAACTACGGAACGTTAATGTGTGCAATTAGGGACTTTGTGGTCCACCAACCATCTTGATTTTCTTTCATTATTTCCTGCAGTACAAGAGAAAATAATTAAGTGAACAGTTAATCATTTGTTTGGGGAATGTTCAAAATCCAGCCTTTAGTGCTTTGTTCACATCCCTGGCAAGCTCACAATGTTTCACAAATCACATACACACCTGCATCATCCCTGTTTAAAGCCCGCCTGGATAACTACCATTTATCACTGTATTGTCATGGAAAAGGCACACACTTCAAGTCATAATGATTTACTGGAAGAATAATTAGCACTCTAGAAAAGCAGGCTGTCCTCCCCAAATAATGCACTCATTATACACTAACAATGAACAGCACTGTTAGATGATTAGTATTTGTAATAGACTGTGATAAAAGTCGATTAGACTTTTCAAACTTAAGCATATGCAGCTTTTTAGACCATGGCATTCATTTTGATAGCTGTAGTCACATTGTATTGGGTATAGAGCAATTTTTTTTCCCAATTTAGTGTTAATAAAGACTTGATTATCGCATTAAATTCTATTAATGACAAATTATAATTCATAAAACATTCTAATTGCGTTTGTTCCTTAGGGACCAGCTGTACACACTGTATCCTTCTCCTTGAATCATATTTATCACCAGATTTATTCACAGAACATCAGCAATAATAGGATATTAAAACACACCTGCTGCATGTCTCCCCGCAATAGCGCATGGGACCTCAGCAGAGAATTATTTTACATTCTATCCATCTTCCATATAATGCCAAACAAAACACTTTACCTCTTTTTTTTCCCTGTGAAATATGCACTTACATCAACAATTACACATGGGGAATACTTAACATGAAGCTGGTGGGCACCGGGCCAATGGAATGCTATGATCAAGGCCATGGCTTATCTCGAAGTGCCTGACAAGAGAAGCTGATAAAAATAATACAGCCTGGTGTGGTTGTAATTGTTCTGTGGATATCTCAATTCATTGTCAGTAATGTTGCTAATTTTTATTGGTAACTTGATTAATTTATCTAGACAGTGGGGCATTAGCAGGGCAGAATATTTTTTAAAAAATAAACTGCATATAAATGGAGGAAACCAATGTGAAGCCTCTATTTCACCAAATCTTCCAGCCTTTTATCACATTGCAGTCTTTTACCACATTTATGCTGCCTGTTTTAAATTCAGGGTTAATGTAACCTAATAGCATTTATATCCTGTGAAATTTTTACATGTTCAAAAACATGTTTGTTATTGCAGATTGTATTACTGGTGTTCTGTAGACATATGTGTGTTAAATTTAAACTCATACTCAATTCTTTCCGTCCATTTATCAGATAAGTTCATTTGGAAATTTTATTCCCATATAACTATTCTATTATGTTGGCAGCTTAATTTGACAGAGAAAATATTCACATGAAATAACTTAAATATAAATAATGGATGCCTATTAGTAGTTAGAAAGGAATAATTCAATCATCATTGAAGAATCATAGAATCCCTACAATGGAAAAGAGGACATTTGGCCCAGCCAGTCTGCACCAACTCTCTAAGAGAGTTTATTACCCAGACTCTGGCCCCTGCCCTATCCTTGTAATCCCATACATTAACCATGCATAATCCCATCTAACCTATATATCTTTGAACGCTAAAGGCCAATTTAGCATGTCCAATCCACTTAACCTGCATACCTTTGGAGTGTGGGAAGAAACAGGAGCACACAGAGGAAACCCATGCAGACATGGAAAGACAGTCACTCAAGGCTGAATTGAATCTGGAGCTGTAGGCATTAGTGGTACCACTGTGCCATTGTGCAGTCCATGGATCAAGGATTCCATCACAGCATGAACGAAATGAAAGTTACCAATATACCAGAAGACCATGGGTCACTTTTCACCTTTTTGATCGAGAGAACATAATGGTGATGATTTAACCTGAGGGTCACCACTTCTTGAGCAAGGGATTAGGGTAAGGAGTCAGGACCTTAATGAATAACTTCATAAAGTATAACACAAATAAACATTTTTCTTAAAATTTTTCCAAGTTACAGGAAGATAATGTCGGTTGGAGGGGGCTAGATCAGAGTTCTAAAATGTTGTTCACTTTGCTGTTTGGGGGCAATCTATATAACCTTACTCCAAGAAATAAAATTGAAGTTGATTGGAATTTTTGTTGGCCTGATTGTGCATTATATTGAGGAAAGAACCTTGTCAGGTATTTTGCCTAAATCGTTCCCTCACTCTCTAATGTTTAATTTCTATCCTGCCCCAACATCAACAAGTCACAATAATATCATCGCATGAACATTTTAAAAATATAAAACCTTCTTTCAAAAGTATCTGGTCTGCTCAGTTTAGTGGGGGGTTTGGGGTTGGCGGGGGGGGGAAGTGGAGTGGGGTGGGGGAGGTGGTTATTTGTATCCAGTTGCACCCAGTTCGGTAAAGTTCTCTTAAGATAAATGATAAATAAGAAAACGGATGGCTGTAAAGTTTGGATGCAAAACTCCTGTTTTCTGGGTGCTGCACACACCACTTTATCTTCAAATGGTACCTGTTGTTTCTGTACCTTCTAGTGTTTACTGCACCTGGTGTCATTTTGGTGATGGTTTTAGTGAGCATGCATGGAATATTTGCAATACGTAGAGTAGACATTCTTAGCCAATTTGATACAAGTGCTGCCAGTTTAGAATTATAGAATCCTATATGCAGAAAGAGGCCATTTGGCCTATCGAGTTTGCACCAACCACAATCTCCCACAGTCCCTATCCCCTTAATCCCATGCATTTACCCTAGCTGGTCCCCCTGACACTAAGGGGCAATTTAGCAAGGGTAATCCATCTAATCTTCACATCTTTAGAACATGAGGAAATCGGAGAACCCAGAAGAAACCCATGCAGACACAGGGATAATGTGCAAACTACACACACAGACAGTGACCAAGATGGGAATTGAATCCCGGCACCTGGTACTGTGAGGCAGCAGTGCTAACTACTGTGCCACCATAGTGTCCCTAGATTTCAGAGCTCCAGTTAATGTCTTCTAGCCTGGCACAACTGAGCAGACGTATAGCAGTGGAAATGACTATGCGAGTTAAACAGTTCATCAATTAATGTCACATTAGTTGCTGGTTGATTTCTACTGGCTGTTGCTGTGACTGTGGAAGAGTTTGTTCATTGCCAAAGTTGTACACAATGACTGAGTTGTGCAACCCATGCTGAAGGACTTTGCCCTGACTTCAGATGACTTACTCCCAAACATGTGTGCAGTATTTTGACAGAATATGCGTCAAACATCACTGTAATTTGTTGCCTGCGACACAAAATTGGTACCAGTTTTATAGAGGAAGAGGATGAGAAGGAGAAATAAGAAGATAAGATAAGGGGAAATACAGCTTTTTTCCAACTGGGCTGTCTATGATCGACTTATCTGACTGCAGCCCCAGTGACTGCGATCCCAAGTCCCTATTTATCAACAATCTCACCTCTTACCTTCCCTCTTCTCTTAACCATCACAATGTATTTTTGGTGACAGTGTTAAAGTGCAATCCATCACAAAACACCTTGTAATAGAAGAGGTTGTGGAATGAGGGGGAAGTGGAAGGTAAGAAATTGGATAGGTTGTGAACATACCATCGCCTTCAATAGTTTCAACCTGAATACAATTCAGCCTCAGGAATGGCTGCTTCAATAACATTCCAAATTGTCTCTGCCATGAAGATAAATAAACGCAATGGTGCCAATTTGCTGCCAGTTAGATGCTGCTTTCACTGGCTATATGCCATTTTAATTTGGAAGAGAAAGGAAATTGTGGCATTGTATGTGCTGCAATCTACACTGATATTCTCGGGCATGGGGACATAAAAAATGAGGTGGTGGGTGTTTTGAAAAGCATTAAGGTAGACAAGTCCTCAGGACTTGATGGAATCTATCCCAGAATACTCATAGAATTGCTACAGTGCAGAAAAAGAGCCATTCAGCTCATTGAGTTTGCCCCAACCATAATCTCATCCAGGACCTACCTCCTCAACCCCACATATTTATCCTCCTAATCCCCTGATATTAAGGGTCAATTTAGCATAGCCAATCAAATTAACCTGCACATCCTTGGACTTTGGGGGTAACCAGAGCACCCGGAGGAAACCCATACAGAACGGGAAGAGCATGCAGACACTATACAGACAGTGACCTGAGGTTGGAATCGAACCAGGGTCCTGGCATTGTGAAATAGCAGTGCACCTGAATACTGAGTGAGGTGAGGGAGGAAATTGCTGGGGCCTTGCACAAAATCTTTGAATCCTGTTTAATTCCAGGAGAGATCCCAGAGGACTGGCGACAAGCCAACGTTTTTCCTTTGTTTAAAAAGGACAAGAGGAATAATCCAGGAAATTTCAGGCAGATGAGCCTTACATCAGTGATAGAGAAATTATTGGAGAAGATTCTTAGAGATAAGATTTACTCACATTTGGAAAAATGTGGACTGATTTGTGATGGGCAGCATGGCTTTGTGTCTCACAAACTTGATTGCCTAGTTTGGAAGGTATTAGCTTCTTGAAGACATTGGACAAACTTGGTTTGTTTTCACCTGAATGTCTGAGGCAAGGAGCAACCTGATGAAAGTTTACAAAATTGTGAGAGGTATGGATAGAATTGATATTCAGAGTATTTTTCCTCGGGTAGACATGTCAAATATTCGAAGACATAGGTAAAAGGGGGAAAGTTTAAAAGAGCTGTGAGAGACAGGTTTTTTAAACAGAGGTTGGTAAGTACCTGGAATGTATTGCCAGAGGAGATGTTAGAGGTAAATGCAGTAACAACGTTTACGAGACATCTTGGCGAATACCTGATTAGACAGGGAATAAAGGGACATGGATTGCGTGTAGATAAAAGATCTTTAGTTTAGAAGGATGTCATGTGTCAGCACAGACTTGGTATGCCGAAAGGTCTGTTCCTGTACCATACTGTTCATTGTTCTTTCTGGTTGATATGCCTACCCTGGTTGAACTAGTTGGCATTGTGTACAACTGGTGAGATATGGGTGAGGGGTTTGCAGCAGTGTGTGAGAGCAAGGTGGCACTATGAATATCAGATAAGAGTGATGATTAATAGAGATTGCTGGTAGATGAATGGTGTTAGCTAGTGTCATGCATTCGGCACTATGCAAGACTATCTCTTGAGCAGTACCATGGATATGCCTGAACCTCAGGGACTGCAGCAATTCAAGAAAGCAGCTCACCATCACCTTCTCAGGGCAACCAGGGACAGGCAATAAATGCTGGCCGAATCAGTGATGTCCACATCCCATAAATTATTTTTTTTTAAAAAAATTGACGTGGCATTTGGAGATGTATTAACTTAACTTGGCCATTGAACCTCTTGAAGTATTGTATTCATATCAAATACTCATGGCTCATATCATATTCCTTCATTATTCTGAGACAAAATGATAGATATTCTGTCTATCGTTATTGCAAGGGCATCATTACTTCAGTCAATTGTTCAGGAACAGCATCACTACTTCTTAGTGCAATTAAGAATGGGCAATAAATGTACCATTCCTAGTGCAACCATTGCTGCAGCTATGACTCATCACCTGTCCTGCCATCCTTAATATGGTCCAACTAACTGTTTAATTATCTTATTCAAATATATATCTTACCTTTGCTTGCACAGATTTTATTAACCTTGCCACCAGTTGCTAAACTATTTTAAACCTTTGGAAAGTCATTTCCCAAGTACCAAATAACGAGCTTTTTCTCCAGTAGCGTAGAAGACCACTTCCTGAGGGAGTAATTAAGTTACAGAACGGCAGGCAAGCATTGGATTTCTGTGTCCAAACTTGTATCTCTGAGACATTAACAGCTGAACACACCAGTTTTGAATATGAGTGGAGTTCATTGGCGTCCAATAGTGTCCTTAATTCTCAAGTGTACAAGTTTTCCTTAGGTTAGAGACATCACAATCCTCCTGGGGTGCTTTGATTCTTGTTGGGACACCATTTTTAAATTGCTCCAGTTAACATTTCCTTCATACTCTTAAAATTCTGCTCAATGTTCACTGAAGTTTATTAATGTCGCAAGTGGGTTTACATTAACACTGCAACAAAGTTACTGTGAAAATCTCCGCCACCTGTTCAGGGACACTGAAGGAGAATTTAACATGACCAATGCATCTAACCAGCACTTCAGACTGTGGGAGAAAACTGAAGACCAGAGGGAATGTGCAGATTCTACACAGTCACCCAAGCCGGGAGTTGAACCCGGATCCCTGGAAATGTAAGGCAGCAATGCTAACCACTGTGGCACCGAGCAGTCAAAAACATTTATCTTTTCCAATCAAATTCTACAAATGTTTGAAATTGGCTTTTTTTTCTGATTTCAATTTTTTTTGTATAAATAAGCACCTGAGATCAGCTCATGCATATTCAGTACCGCAGTCTTTACACCATCACAATCAGAACATTGATATTTGTTCAAGCTTTTAGGATGGACAATGTTATTCCTACCAAAACAATTTGCAAAAGAATGGTCCACAACTTTTGTGGCCTGGCTAAGATTGCAGCAATTTTATCAAAGGGGACAAACCTTTCAGCCCCTTCCCCAACTAAATTTTGACGTGAGGCAAATATTCCTTGCCAAATCAAAGCCCGGAGTTGAATTCAAAGCGTTATCCAATCTGCCAGCTTTTTCTGTTCACGTAATCAAAACCTTTCTTCATCCAGTTTAAAGTTTGTTGCTCTTTTCTCCCATTGAAGTTTTCTGTCTCTTTCCTTTATTCCTTTCCTCCCTTTCTAATTTTTCACTTTGGGATTCAAGTTCAAGCTTTTGCATTTCCATTTCTTCTTTCTCTTCTCAATCGAGTTCAAAATTTTCATTTCTTTTACTGTACAGGAGTTATACAAAGTAATTACTACTAATTTAAAACTATATTTCATTCAAATATGTAGCTGTTCTACTTTTCTGATTCTACTTTTATTTTCACTGAAGAATTCCCCTATATTTTACAGTATCTTAAAGGTTTCTTCACTCCATCTGTGACCAAACCAAGATGTGCCACAGCTCTCATGAATTTGCTTTGATTCTCCTCAGTGTTTCTGCTATTTTCTGAGCTATGAGAATACTTATGGTCCTTTCACTTGCATTTAGCAAGGGACTCTCCTTAAGCTCCTCATGATTGTGCACTCCCGGGTTCAAACATAGGCTTCATATACTCTTGCTCAGTGATTACATCTCAGAAATAGCCCTGATTTCTTACAGCTCTCTGCTATCAGTTGATAGCCTTTTGTAGACTCTCTTTGTCTTTCTTTGCTTTTTGCAAAACTGCTACTAGGCTCCAACTAGCAACAGCCTGTTTCTGCAAGAAAGCACACCCATAAAACCCAAACAAAATGGTAGCTACCTGCATAACCTATTTCTGTAGCAACATGTCACACCTGAGAATTTCAACATCAGGATTTAAAGAAATTAAACTTGATTCCCAAACCTGTCCTTTGATCTGAAGAACCATATGAATAATGAGACATCCTATCTCCATTGGTACTGTCAGAGATTGAGTCCACTATTTAATGTTTCCACAGTTCCACTTCTGACTTCTTTAAGTAAACATGGGCCATCATTTGAATAGTTATGTCTGTGCACTGGCTTCTTAACCTAGAACTTTTTCCTTTATCTTAAAAATTGAAAACTGCAAGCTAAAAGGCATACTCCTAAAATTTGAGTCATGAAATTACATACAGGGGGATTAGCAGGATAAAGGTGAGGGATTGTGGAAATAGGTCTGGGTGGGATTGTGGTCAGTGCAGACCTGATGGGCTGAGTGCACTATAGGGATTCTATGATTCTATATTCATAACATACTGTACAGTATCAACCACATATTGGGCTCCAACAACCATGGGTGGGATTTTTCAGCCCTGACAATTGACTATTGGAGGCAGGGTTGGAAAATCCCAGCTATCGTCTTTAGTCACCTCAACCTGTTGTAGCAGCATGTTCCTTCATATATCATCCTGGTGCTGCGAGACACCACTACCTCCTCTGCTCCACGTGGCTTTAACAAGTCTTGGAAATGAAGACATATCTTTTACATTTGCTGCCGACATAAACTCAAAGGTACCATTTAATCTGCTAGATTTGTGATTTAATGAATATTCATGGCATGCTAATGCATTACAAATAGGTTCCTGCCATTCGCCAGCGGGAAGCTCAATCCATCTCTGAATCTCCTCATTTTAATTCAGCAATATCATCCTAACGTTGGGAAGTTGAAACTTTATCTCCCATCTCAAGAAGATCCCTCATATCATTTCCCATTCCCTAGACCACCATTACATTTCTACCCAATATATCAATAAGGGGAAAATACTTGGCTTCATTCTCCTGAACTGAAATAATGTCTTATGATACATGAAGTTCCCTATATCCCTGAGCCTACATAAATCTAAAATTAAACATGCATTATTTAACAATTACTAGGTAAATGTAATATGCAAGTAGTTAACAATTAGATTTGTGCTCCATTCTGAAATGGCTGCACTTTATCAATAGCCTTGCAGCTGATGATTATAAATCTTGCAGCTCTGGCACAAGATTCGAGTTAATTGAGTTTGTTAGGCCTGCCAAATATCGAATAGTATTTACTTCCTTGCAGGTACCCTCACAAGCATTTCAGAGGTTATCTGTCATCATTATTATATGTGGAATCATTAGCGTTTTGCATATTGCAATCAGTTCTACCGTATTGTGAAAATGTAAAATGATTTCTGCTACATTACAGAGATGACTCTTTCCACTGTTCCTCCCCATCTCAGGAATGTCACATAACAAGATAACGTTTCTAATTATAGCTGAAAGTACAGCGTGTAACACTGAGTGATCGGCGGAATGTTTCTCAGCATGTTTCAAGAAATACCAAACGCCACAATTAAAGCTTGCTTCCTGAGTTCTAGGACTGGTGGCATTGTGATTAAGGACCAGAGAGGCTGTTTCTTGTTCCTAATATATCTCAAATAGGCAGAAGATGAGCATCCTCATACATCTGAGAGGAAGCCTAATCAGGTCTAATTCACTTTGAATAGATGAGCTAGGAGTACTAATCTTACCTCCACTAAGGCTTGTAGGCCAGTATATTCATCCACATATCCAATGATAAAGGCAGTGTACCACCCTTAAAGGATATGTGCACTTTTCAAAGGTAGTCAGTGAAGAACAAATTATCAAAGCAAAAGTCAGAATGTTGTTATGCAGTTACTTGTCATCTAGGGGCTAATAACCACGAGATGTTGATGCTGTCAGCTTTTTCAAGCTGCAGTGGTTCTGTTTTCTCACTTGTGTCTCATCAGCAGTAGGTTCCATGCTGTGCAGGGGCACTTAGGTTGTTCCATTTTGTTTTGGGTCTGCCTCATGATCTTTTTCATGTTGGCAGCTTGATGGTGAATGATCTGACAGGGGTCAAACTTGACATAACACTTGAGTTGTGGATACTGGAGAAGCTGGGAACAAACAGCCAACTGGGATAGTGGTGATTGTTTATTTAGGTTGTATTTTATCTCGAAACAAGATTCTATTCTGAGTTTTAACCTTTAGGTATGCAAAATAATCTAAAATCAAATGCATCAAATTGCCAATTATTTTCTGTTTATGCATATTTTTAAACTATATTTAAATATGGATATTAGTAATGCATTGCAGAGACAGGCTTTGATATTGCAATTTCTGTTGTCTGTCTAAGGGGCAATTATTGCCCAAAGCACTTTTATTTTCCAATGCACTTGTTCAGATGTGCAATAGGAAAGAGGTCTCCCTCTGTTAGGTGACTGCTGCTTCACAAAATCAAATAACAAGTAATGGAGGAAAGTTAATGTTAAGAGTACAGGTCCAAGGACCTGGCTGCAGTGCAGGAAGAAATTAAAACCTTTCACATCTCTCTTATTTCCTACAAAGCTCTACAACACCTCTCTTTAAATCCAGTGCTTTAAATCTTTGCTCAGCTCAGTTCCTATGCTTTTGCTGGAAGCTGAAATATCATTTTCCCACCAAATATAAAATGATGGCAGGAATGTGCTCTTTCATCCTGTCGTGTTGGTTCACCACTCCTGCCAGAAGCCAATGTGAAATTTTTTTTTCAGCCTGATATTGCTTCCTTATCATTCTCATTTCCCACAGGACTTCTTCATTTATAGGATGTTAGTATCATTGGCTGGGCCATCCTTTCATGCCTGTCCCTAACACCCCTCTATTGCAGGGGGGCAATTGAGTGTCAACCACGTTACTGTGACTGTGCTGTCACATGTAGTCCAGACCAGGTAAGAACAGCAGATTTCCTTCCCTAAAAGGCTTTAGTGAATCTTTTGGGTTTTTAAGACAAGCGACAATGGTTTGTTTCATGGTCATCATTTGGCATTTAATTCTAAATTCTTATTAAATTCAAATTTCACCATTTGCTGTGGTGGGATCTGAACCTTGATCTGTAGACTTTGCCCTGGTTCTCTGGACCACAAATCCAGTGACAATATTACTGCGCCACTAACTCCCAAGTTAAAGATCCTAGTTAAATAGCAAGCTACCTCGGTGGCATTTAACTGTCTGTTACCTGAAATTCCTTGTCTGAAAAGGGACTGAAAACTGAATTACTATAGCAGGAATCTAAGTTAGAGAGTGATTCATCACAGCTTTTTATAAGAAAGGGAATTTTAATGCACACCATCAAAAAGAGGCATGGTCAGTGAGAGGGAAGTTCAATCTCAGTGAGACAGTGATCAACTGAGTATATCTGAGAATTTCATTCAACTGGGAATTCAGTGCACTGGCAGAAAAAGATGCTTTAGATAAGGTTTACACAATAACTGCAATTTAGAGTGGAATGCTGGAAACTGATATTGAAGAAGTTACAGAAGGTAGAGAAAGAGGAGCTCTTCAATTTTGTTTTGCTTTCTAAATTTTGCAGCCATCAGGAAATGGTCTTGCTGTTCCACAGGAGAAGAAGTTAATTATTTGGTATTTGGTAAGTGAGCAAGCTTTCATCTATTCCTAAGGTTCGCAGTAATTTAGCAACAGGTGGTAAGGTTAATAAAATGTAGATAAATAAAAGAAAAATATGCAATTGAAGAAGATAATTAAATAGTTAATTACAGTCCATTAAGGATGGTAGGTTAGATGATGTGACATAGCAACAGCATGTGGGAACTCCTAGATGCCTGTTTGATCCAGGGTAAATTTCTTTGCAGTAAATGTTTGACGTTTCAGCAGCTTCACTCAGAGTTGTTGAGCTGGAGATTAAACTACAGACACTGCAACACATCAGCGAAGGAGAAAGTACCTGGATTCTTTGTACCAGGAGGCAGTAACACCTCCTAGGACAGTGTCTTTTGATTTGCTCGATGACCAAGGGCAGGAGAGTGTTATTGCGAGTGAGACAGGTAAGGGGACAAAGAATGCAGGAGTATAGGAGCATCAGCCTTTGAAATTGTTCAATAGATTTGAGGTTTCTCAAGCTTGTTTGGATGAAAATGGAGGCTGCAGAGTCAACTATCTCACTGACTATGGCATCATGGTACAGGAAGACATTCAACTGGGGAAAACAAAATTGAATGTAGTGGTAGTACGGGATAGTATCATCAGAAAGATTGGTGCCATTCTCTGCAGCATTAGGCATGAATCCAGATGACTGTTTGCTTGTCCAGTGCCAGTGTTTGGGACACCTGCTCATGGCTGGCAAAGAACTTGCACTGAGAGGGAAAAGATCCAGTCGTCATCAATGATCCAGGTAGGACAAAGAAGAAGGTTATGTATAATCAGTATAAGAACCTAGACATCAAAGTAACCAGCAGAATTTTAAAGGTCATAATCTCTGAATTATTATCTGAACCAAGTGCAAATTGACATAGAACAAATCAGATGAGATGAATGTGTATATTTGGCATAGGACAAATCAGATGAGATGAATGTGTGGCTCAAAGACTGGTGTAGGAGAAATAGGTTCTGATTTGGCAGCAGTACTGGGCAAAGTAGGATGTGTACTGTTGGGACAGTCTAGATCTGAACTATGCTGGCACCAGTGTCCTTACAAGCCATAGAACTAGGGAAATAGAGAGGGCTTAAATTATATAGTGTTGGCAAAGAGCAAATTTAAGAAGATGTAGTAAATCAAAGCATGGAGACAAAATAAAAGAGAAAGGCATTATCCAAGACTGTGACACGAAGGAATAGAGAATACAAATCTAACAGTAAGTCCACAGATGTTATAAAAATAATAAAAAACACACTAAAAGCTCTGTCTCTGAATGAACGTAGCATTCAAAACAAAACAGCGAAATTGAGAGCACACGTAGAAATACTTAAGTACAATTTGACAGTCATTGCAGAGACATAGCTGCAAGAGGACTTGATTGTGACCTGAATATTGAAGCAAAAAAGATATTTAGAAAGAACAGGAACTGAGGAAAGTATGGAGAGATGGCCCCGTTAGTTAATGATAGCATTAGCACAAAAGAGAGGGATGAGGTAAGTTCAGGAAACCAGAATGTGGAAATAGTTCAGGTAGAGATGAGAAACAGTAAAGGCAAGAAGCCACAGACCTCCTAACAGTAATCAGGTCATAGGGTGAAGCATAAAGGAAGAAATAATTGAGATTATCAGAAAGACACAGCAATAATCCTGGGAGATTTTAATCTACATTTAGATTGGAAAAATCAAATGAGCAAAGGTAGCTTAAACAAAACTTCTTGAATGCTTTTGAGATAGTTTCTTAGAAAAGTGTCTTCTAGAGCCAGCCAGAGCTAGTATTGTGCAACAAGGTGGGAGTAATTAATGATCTTGTAGTAAAGGTGATCTGAAGCACAACGACCATAGTGTGATTGAGTTTTACATTTAGTCTGAGGGAGAGAGGATTGGGTATAAGCCAATATTTTTAAACTTAAATAAGAGCAATTTTGAGGATAAGAAAGCTGAGCTATTTGAAGTGATTTGGCAAATTAGGTTTTAGAGATAGGTCAATGGAGATGCAACAGCAAACATTCAAAGGGACATTTCAGATTACCCCCAATTACCTGGAAAAGTTAAGGATGCTATCAAACTTCAAGAAAAAAGAACATATAATTATATAAAGACAGGTGGCGGGTCAGAATATTGGACAGAATAAAATGATTAGCAAAGACTTGCTAAAAGATTAGTAAGGAAGGAAAGAAAGGATGAGAGAAAGATAACCTGAAATATAAAAGCAGATGGTAAGTTTTTTTATAATTTTTTTTATAAAAAATTAACAAAGTGAGCCTTTATCCTACAGACAGCGAGTTTGGAAGATTGATAATGAAAAAGAAGGAGATGGCATGTGAATTAGCCAAATATTTTTCATTGTTCTTCATTATAATGGACACAAGTAACTTCCCAGGAGCAGCTATAAATAAAGAAATGGAAGAGAGGCAGGAACTCAGGAAATTAAAATAACCAGAGAGATGGACAGAGTAAATTGTTGGATATGTGAACTGATAAAGAACAAAGAACAAAGAACAAAACAGCACAGGAAACAGACCCTTCGGCCCAACGAGTTAGTGCCGCCACGTTAGATGTTCCCACTTCTACCCATGATCTCTGTCTATGTTTATAGATCTATGCATTGGAACCAAATTTGTGAGGCAATTAAGGAGAATTTGTTTTGCCAATTAGCCTAAGATTTTGTAGTGTGGGAGGAAATCGGAGCACTCAGAGAAAACCCACGCAAGTACGGGGAGAATGCGCAAACTCCCACAGATACCGACCCAAATCCCTGTGTCTGCATAGCAACAGTGATAGTCACTGAGCTAGAGTCTTAAAGAATTGACTTGTGAAATGGTTTCTGCATTGGTTTTAATTTTATAAAGCTACTAGATTCAAGGGGGCTCCTAGTAGATTAGAAGATAGCAAATATAACTCTGTGATTCAAAAAAGAGGAATTCATAATGCAGGACCACAGTCCACGTGGTATAACATCTGTCATAAGGAAAATGTTAGAAGCTATTATTAAATAAATTATAGCAGAACACTTGGATAAGTTCAAGGTAATCAAGTTCAAGGCAGAGTCAACATGGCTTTGTGGAAAGGAAATCATTTTTAACCAACTTATTGGAGCTCTTTGAGGAAGTAGCAGGTTCTGTGGACTAAAAAGAACTGTGGATGCACTCTACTTAGATCCCCAGAGGACATTTGATAGAGTGCCATATCGAACGTCATTGAGGAAAATAAAAACTCATGTTACAGGGGATAACAAAATTTGCCTGGATAGAAAATTGTCTGGCTAATACACAGCAGAAAGTAAGCATTATTGGTCTTTTTGAGCTTGGCAAGATGTAAGCAATTGTGTGCTACAGGAATCTGTGCTGAGACCTCAACTGTTTACAATTTATGTAAATGGTTTGAACGAAGGGATTAATCATTGCCAAAGTTGCTGATGACACAAAGATAAGTAGGAATGTAGAAACCCTACAGTGCAGAAAGAGGCTATTCGGCCCATCAAGTCTGCACCGACAACAATCTCACCAAGGCCCTATCCCCATACTTACCCACTAATCCCTCTAACTTACGTATCCCAGGACACTAAGGATCAATTTAGTTTGGCCAATCCACCTAACCCGCTCACCTTTGGACCGTGGTAGGAAACCAGAGCATCTGGAGGAAATTCATGCAGACACGGGGAGAATGTGCAAACTCTGCACAGACAGTGACCTGAGCCGGGAATTGAACGCAGGTCCCTAGAACTGTGAACCAACAGTACTAACCACTATGCTCCCATGCCACCCTAGGTTGTGAAAAGGGCATAAGAAGGCTACAAAAAAATATGGATAAGTTAAATGAGTGGACAAAGATCTGACAAATGGAGTATAATGTGGAAAAATGCGAAATTGTCCATTTTGGCAAATTTATTAAAAAGGAAGCATATCAGCTAAATAGTGAGAGATTGAAGAACTCTGATATGCAGAGGGATCTTAGTGCACGAACCACAAAAGGGTAGTATGCAGTTACAGCAAGTAATTAGGAAAGTTAATAAATATTATCATTTATTATGAGGGGAATTGAATACAAAAGTAGGGAGGTCATGCTTCAGTTGTACAGGACACTAGTGAGATTGCATTTGGAGCATTGTATACAAAAGATGTGAATGTGCTGGAAGCTGCTCAGAGAAGGTTTACTAGATTAATATCTGGAACAGATGAGCTGTTTTATGAGGAAAGGTTGGACAGATTAGACTTGTAACTGCTGGAGTAGGAAGTGGCTTGATTGAAATATCTAAGATCCTAGGGGGTCTTGACAGTGTAGATATGAAAAGACATTTCCTCTTGTGGGAGAATCTAGAACTAGAAGTCACTATTTAATAGCAAGGGTTGTCCACTTAAAATGGAGATGAGGTAAATTCTTTTCACTTCAAGGGTCATGGGTCTCCAGAACTCTCCACCTGAAAAGGTGATAGAAGCAGATCTTTGAATATTTTTTAAGGCAGAGATGGATAGATTCTTGGTAAGTAAGGAAGTGATATGTTATTGATGGTAGACAGCATGCAGCTGAAGGTTACATTTAGATTAGCTATGATCTTATTGAATAATGGAGCACACTTGTGGGGCTAAATGGCCTATTCCTGGTCTTTGTTTGTATGTTGAGATTGCTTGTCTGTTAGTCACTCCCTTTTTTACCCCTATTTTCCTTTATTCTTTCATGTGATGTGGATGTCACTGGTAAGGCTAATATTTGTTGCTTATCACTAATTGTTCTTGAACTGAATCGCGTGGTCAGCCATTTCAGAGGACAGCTGTGAGTCAGCCATATTGCAGTGGGTGTGGAGTCACACATACACGAGACCAAATAAGGACAACAGATTTCCTTCCCTTAAAGGACATCAATGAACCAGATGGGTTTTTACAACAATCAGTGATAGTTGTCACAGTCACTGTTACTGAGACTAGCTTTATCATTCCAGATTTTATTATGAATTGCAGAGGAAATTAATGCAGCATTGAGTAAATCACTGCCATTCACAAAAACGATTTCCAGCAGTTTTTTGGTGGAAGCCACCAGATCTTTCTACACATTCCTTGAAGGCTTCAAAGGTCTGCTATTTGAGGGTTGTAGTTGAGTGAGGCTGAATTTGAGTGTATAGAGCCTGACTGCCAAGCATGGGTTCCTGAGAAGAATTGCTTGTGATGGGATTAACTCTTGTTTTCAAGCAGCTCACCTCTCATTTGTTGTACAAGAGCATAATGTCAGTGGGATGGAGGATAGGAACCATATATTTTAGTTACTGCCATGCAAAAAATGGGATCAGATATATATGATGCACTGCTAGCGATCACACAATAGTCACACTTTAATGGGGTGGAATTGCTTGTAATTTATTTATCTGTCTTTATTGCCATACAGTGCACATAGGCTCAGTGTTATAAACAAAGACAGCAATAGCAACATCAGACATGAATACGTAGAAATCATGCTGTTTCTGACCGGTATTTCAAAAATCACCACATTTTCTGCATTGACCACAAAATCAAGCAAAGCATTCCAAGTGTCAAAACTTCTCTGTAAAAATAAAATTGTGGATATTGAGATGTAAACCAAATTTCTGTCATTTATACCAATGCAATACCATGCAAAACACTGTAATTGCAAGTAAAGAACATTACAGCGTTAGAGGTAGTAAGGTCAGTTTATAAACTTCAGTTGAAAGCAAGTGTAGTCAAAGATTCTATACTTTAAAAAGCAAAAATAAGAAAAGAGTCTGAAATTACATTGTGCCTTTTGTGACCTAAGTATGTCAAGGAACTTCACAGACAACAGAGTATATTTTAAGTGTTGTCACTTTTGGAATGTAAGGAAAAGGAGCAGCTAATTTGCTCACAGCAAGTTTCAGAAACAGGGGGGTTGACAGGGTAAATATGTGGAGTTACAGTGATAGGGCCTGGGTGGGTTTGTTGTCGGTGCTGGCTCAATGGGATGGCATGATGACACAGTGGTTAGCATTGTTGTCTTACAATGCCAGGGACCCGGTTCAATTCTGACCTCAGGTGTGTGGAGTTTGCATGTTCTCCTTGTGTCTGCCTGTTTTTCCTTCGGGTGCTCTGGTTTCCTCCCACACTCCAAAAATATGCAGGTAATGTTGATCGGCGACGCGAAAGTTGCCCTTAGTATCAAGGGTATGGCAGGGCAAATATGTGGAATTAGAGGGATAGGGCCTGGGTGGGATTGTTGTCAGTGCAGGCTTAATAGGCCAAATGGCCTCATTCTTCACTGTTGGGATTCTGCAGGGATTATAGTTCACCCGATCTTTGGGCGAGGGATCCATTGTTCGTCAATTCAGTAGCAGAATTCCCCAAAACTCCTTGAAAATATGTTAGGGAATCTTTCTTTTATGTCCACTTGAGACAGCAGTTAACATCTTATATCATTTGACAGGGCAATTGTCATACTAAGGGAATCTGTGTGACCCCAGAGACTTATTTCTGTTGTGCAGAAAGTGATGAAATTGTTTGCTTTTGCAAACATGATATCAGGCACTTGTTTAATAAAAGCATGCAGACTGCCTGAAGTAACTGATAACACCCCTGGCAGGGTGGAAGGAATTGGAGTCAAAGTGTTTGAGGTCTACTGTGACCTTGACAACAAGATATCTGGCAAGAAGCGAACAAATGTATTACAATCTCCCCGGAGAAGTGGGTAATCCTTGGAGAGCTGCAGGTGCGTTGTTCTAAATTTATCGATTCTGCTGGAAAAGTACAGCATTCCTTCAAGTAAGCTGTCTCCTGTTTGATCTTCCTCCAGCTTCAGCGCTTGCTCATTTCTCCCCCTCATAAATTAGAATTGTCACATGGACTCATGAAGAAAACATGTGCTGTTAGTAATCCTTTAATAATTCAGAGCATTGTCCAGCCCCTGGAAACACTTTAGCATTGACAATAGCAAACAATCACAGTACAACATAAGCAAAATGTCTCCAGTAGTTTACATGCGAACCAATGAGTATCTTTTCCAGCCTCATTACATGTTGCAGCCTTTTGCTGTGCTTTACCATTGATTGGGTGGTGAAACTGGTGTTTGCAATGCAGCTAGAGACAAAATGGCATTAGGTAAAGCCACCACTATTTTTCTTCTTTATTCATTCACGGGATATGGGTGGCGCTGGTTGGCCAGCATTTATTGCCTATCCCTAATTGTACTTTGAACTGAGTGGCTTGCTAGAGGGCAGCTGAGAGTCAACGACATTGCTGTGGCTCTTGAGCTATATGTAGGCCAGATCAGGTAAGGAAAGCAGATTTGCTTCCCTAAAGGACGTTAGTGATCTAGATGAGTTTTTCCAACAATCGACAATTGTTTCATGGTCATTAGCAGATTCTTAATTCTAATTATTTTTAATTGCATTCAATATCCATCACCTGCAATGGCGGAATTCGAACCCAGATCCCCAGAACATTAATTGAGCTTCTGAATTAATAATCTGCCAATAATACAATGAGGCCATCACTTCCCGTTTTGAACTCCTGTCCATTTATTAATGAAGCCCTGCCTGGTTCCAGTGGAGACTCCCATCACCTACACTGAGATCCAAAATGGCAGATCTTTGGTATCATGTATGTGGGTCAATCCCCAACTTGACATTTTACTGCTGTTTGGTTTGTTTGCATAAACAGGCTGGCAAGGAAAATAAAAAAAATCACCCTTCAGGAATAGAAGTTAAGAAATGTCATTTGTCTCTGCGAAGTGAATACTGCATGTCTGAGAATACTTAATGATATTTTCTTCCAAAATCTGTTACAAGATTTCAGGCTGGAACTTGTGAGCGCTGCACATCAGTTTATGGCCA
This sequence comes from Sphyrna mokarran, assembly GCA_024679065.1. Lineage (NCBI taxonomy): Eukaryota > Metazoa > Chordata > Chondrichthyes > Carcharhiniformes > Carcharhinidae > Sphyrna > Sphyrna mokarran. The sequence goes on along the minus strand of JAGIQG010000012.1, from coordinate 48,789,317 downwards.
TGACAATCTGCCAACCCTCAGCCAAAAGCTGCCAGTACTCCTGATGCAAAAGGCTGCCAGAATGAACAGAACGTGGTTTGAAAATTAGGAGAAATATGTTAGCTTATCTGATTGCTCCGCTGAATATTTCTAACGTTTCCTGTCTTTGTTTCAGTTTTCGAACACAGGCAACTTTTGTTTTGGAGCATTAATATGTTTATTGTTCAATTCTTGCAAGCACAATGCTATTTTAACTAAAATAATAGTTCAGCTATAATGGAATACGTATTTCATTTCTCAGCTTTCTTGGGTCCATGATTTTCTGTACAATTTCCTTACCGTTGCTCTGAACTCATAAGGAGCATGGAGAGACTACTGTATGTCTTAGTCCTTTGTAACAACATTCCTTGATATGTAACTCTAATTTAATACTTAATTTGATGGTGCCATGATTAACAGAGGTTACAAATTGCCTCTCAAAACTAATTTATATTGTAATCTATTCACAAGTTCCTGACACACTTTAAGCTAACCATGATGATGATTTGCAGTTGGGAGGAGAAAGGTGAGATTAGATCAAAATTATATTGTTGATTGACAGCAAGGTGTGGAGATGAGATGGTGGGGAGAGAGTGAGTGGATTCTAAAATTGGGTGCCAAGGTAATGGTGTTGTTCCACTGTCTACCCAACCCAGCCTTCTGTCACTTGGATCTTACCAGGCAAGGAAGGCATTGGATGGCTCAGTTGCCAGGGCAATTGAGGATCTTAACTGACCAATTAATGATCATTTAAGAGAAGCTGCTGGCATTTTAGGTAACACATTATTTAGCATTGCTGTCTCACACCATCAGAGATCCAGGTTCAATTCCAGCCTTGAGTCACTGCCTGCGTCCGTTTGCATGTCCTCCCCATGTATGCCTGGATTTCCTTCAGCTGCTCCGGTTTCCTTCCGTGTCTAAACATGTGCAAATTAGTTGATCGATCAGGTTAAATTGCTTCTTAGTGTCAGGGGGACTAGCAGGGTAAATATGTGGGGTTACAGGGATAGGGCTTGAGTGATCTTGTTGTCAGTACAGTCTCAATGGGCCGAATGGCTTCCTTTTGCAGGGATTCTATTTTATCTGCCAAGTGTCCAGTTTGCTACGTGAAACTGGATGAAAAAGGGTGCCTCCTTTTCAGGTACCATTAAACTAATCCACCAACCTTCCAAAAATGTTATTCTTCCCATCCCCCTTTCCTCTCTTCCCTATCAATACAATGCTAGACCTTCTCCTCCTTACAGGAGCTGGTAGCCTCACTTCGGTGAGATGTCAGACTTGCCGTTCAGTCCAATTTCCACTGCATCTCCTGTTCGGATTGCCTCCAGCAGGGGGCATTATTCCTGATAGTGCAACTGGGACACAAGAGCTACGAGCCCTCCGATTGTCCTGCTCTTCTCAGAAATGTGACTTCCTCTTGGAATGGGACAGGAGGCCCGCCTTTAGCCAGTGAAGTGTCCAGTAGCCATTAAATGGCGCAGGCTCACCATCAACTCAACGTAAACTGTTCTGAAAATAAAATTCAGCCCACAATGTATATATTGAAATTGGTTTGATAATTATAGAGATTCGATTTTACATGAGATAACAAACCACTAAATATAAAAGCAGACACTTATGGAATACATAATATTGTCAAAGAAAAACACTATATTGCCATAACTTGTCTTAATTCAACTTTTACACCTAGTGCCATTGTTTGAATTTAAAACATTATTGTCCAATGGTAGTTGTTGACTTCATAATTTATCTTAAACTCATCGTCAACAAAGCTCAGTGCACAAGGGATGAGATACAAATACATATCAATTTGCATAGTTGTGCTTACAGAGTTTCTGTTTTGTCTAACTGAATCATTATCAACAGAGTGTGTTGTGAAACAGCTGCAGCAAATGAACTTCTAGTACAACAACAACAATATCCGTGGATGATTCATCTCTGACAGTGCTTTGACAATGATCTATCCAATAAATTTCTTCTACTTTACACCAGTCATATAATCTGTATTTTCACTTTCTTGAGATCAATCAGTTTGCCAGCTAATTAGTCTAAATGTGTGCAGGTTAAGTTGAGCGGCCATGGTAAATTTAGTATCGGGGGATTAGCTAGGGTAAATGTGTTTGGTTATGGGAATAGGGCCTGAGTGGGACTCTGGTCAGTATGGATTCGATGGACCGAATGGCCTCGTGCTATACTGTAGGGCCTCTATTCTATGAACTTGTATTTTTGTGAAATCTCATCATGACTCTTAATGATGTCCAAATCAGTTAAGGTAGAATGGGATTAATTTGCAGTTCAGTCACTGTCACTTTGTAGCTGAATGCAGCAGCCAGTTCATTCCGCAGCAAGTCCAATAAGCATTAATGAGATAAATCATCAATTAACCTGTTGCTCATGTTGTTGTTTGAGAGAACAAATGGTCAGGTGAAATCTGGAGAAATAGAAGCCACTGCGTGATTCAGTTGTGTGAAATTATGCTAGTGATATATATTCAATTGAAGTCAAAATTTTTAACAACCATACATAATGAACTTTCCAATCTGTAGGCCATCAAACACAGAAAAAGAAGAAATAAGTTTATATTGATTAATTTATGGATCGTTTCCTGATCGTTATAGATTCATTAGACCAATCCTAGTCACAATTTGCTTAAGTGCTTATAATTTTTGGTTATTTTTAAGTTTGTCACAGTGAATATGAAAATGTGCAAACCCTAAGCAGGATTTTCTAGTCTCGTTCATCCTGAAACCATAAAATCCTTCCCAAAGTCAAAGGACATTCCCATTGTCCCATTCTGTGGTGGGCGGCGTGGTAAAATTCTGGCATCTGTACAGAACATTTCCTCAATGAAATGGGACTAGTTGCCTAAATTCAGTTTATCTTGTGAGTTTCTAATTGAAACAAATTAGTTTGTCATCCTTCATAACATTTTGTAAATTTTGATTCTCTTTTTTAACTAAACTACCAAAACATCTTTACTCGCAACTGTCTTGTGTCCTATAACACACTAATTCTGCTCTCCTAGCAATCCCATTACTATTATAGAACATAGAACATAGAACATAGAACATAGAACATTACAATGCAGAACAGGCCCTTCGGCCTTCGATGTTGCGCCGACCATTATAAAAAGCAATGACCCTCCAAACTAAACCATTTCCTTCTCTTCCATAAACTTATCAACTAACCTCTTAAACGCCACCAAACTTGGCGCATCTACAACTGCCGCAGGCAGGGCATTCCACTCCCTAACCACCCTCTGGGTAAAGAACCTACCTCTGATATCCGTCCTATAACTATCACCCCTTAATTTAAAGCTGTGTCCCCTCGTGCTAGCTTTCTCCATCCTAGGAAAAAGGCTATCACTGTCCACCCTATCTAAACCTCTAATCATCTTATATGTTTCGATAAGGTCTCCTCTTAGCCGCCTCCTCTCTAACGAAAACAACCTCAAATCCCTCAACCTCTCTTCATAAGACCTGCCCTCCATACCAGGCAACATCCTGGTAACCTCCTCTGTACCCTCTCCAATGCCTCCACATCTTTCTTATAATGTGGGGACCAGAACTGCACACAATACTCCAAGTGCGGCCGCACTAGAGTTTTGTACAGTTGCAACATGACGTTGCGGCTCCGAAATTCAATCCCCCTACCAATAAAAGCTAAGACTCCGTATGCCTTCTTAACAACCCTATCGACTTGACTGCCTACTTTCAGGGATCTATGCACATATACACCAAGATCCCTCTGTTCATCAACACTATTAAGAATCCTACCATTAGCCCTATACTCTACACATTTATTATTCCTGCCAAAGTGCATTACCTCACACTTTTCCACATTAAACTCCATTTGCCACCTCTCGGCCCAGCTCTGCAACTTGTCCAAGTCTCTCTGCAAACTATAACACCCCTCTTCACTATCTACCACTCCACCGACTTTAGTGTCATCTGCAAATTTACTAATCCATCCTTCAATACCCTCATCCAGATCATTTATAAAAATTACAAACAGCAGGGGCCCCAAAACAGACCCCTGAGGTACACCACTTGTAACCGAACACCACGATGAATATCTCCCATCAACCACCACCCTTTGTCTTCTATCTGCTAGTCCATTCCTAATCCAATTAGCTAAATCACCCTCTATCCCATACATCTGCATTTTCTGCAGAAGCCTTCCATGGGCCACCTTGTTGAATGCCTTACTAAAGTATTGGCTCCCTGCTGATTCCCACCCATCTCTGTCACGCATTAAATTTAAAATCCTAGCATTTGTCTTCAAATCAGTCCGTCTCTAACTCTACTGCTTCGTTGTAATCTCTTCCAGCCTTACATCTCATACCTTATCGTTCCTTGCCCTGACTCTGGTTTTTATGAACCTTTGCCCTAAATCCCTACTATTGGTAGTAGGCAATTCAGCAATTTCTTGTATCTCCTTTTCGCCTTCCCACTTCCCTTTCCTCTGCAATAAAAACTGAATATCAGGAGTACATGATACTGATGTCCTACAATCATATAATTAAGAGAATTTGATCTGATGGAAGGCAGAAATGCAAGACCTTATAAAATTCTGAGATGCATATTTAGAGCTATTTTTTATCTATTTAGATAAAGGGCCTGGGGAAACAATGGTTAACATTGCTGTCTCACAGTGCTAGGGACTCCAGGTTCAATTCTGGCCTTGGGTCACTGACTGCGTGAAGTTTTCATACTCTCCCCGTATTGGTGTGGGTTTCCTTTGCATGCTCAGACTTCCTTCCACTGTCCAAAGATGTGCGGGTTAGGTTGATTGGCCATGATAAATTGACCCTAGTGTCAAAGGATTAGAAGGGTAAATATGTGGTTTACGGGAATAGGCCTTGCGTGGGACTGTGGTCGGTCCAGACTCAATGGGCTGAATGGCCTCCTTCTGCACTTTAGAATACTATATCTGTAAATATGAAACAGTCTGAGGTAGCATTCTGGAGTAATGAATAAACCTAAGAGAAATCCAATTTAAACCTGAACAAACACAAATGATTTCCAATTCTGAACCGTATTTCAAAAACTCACCTGTTAGGTTTTTGTTCACTGCTTATGTCATGGCTGTTCTTTCATTTATTTTATTTATTTTTTTTCTCCCCTCTGTAAAATGGCATGAGATTTTTCCTTTGTTTGAGGTCGGGGGTCCTATTTTACCACTTTAATTCCAGGTGCTGGCAGACTTGAAACTGGGAGTGTTTCAGATCCGACTTTTAGACCCATTCTCAGGCACTCCCAAACGCTCACTGCCTGAAAAAATGCCAGCAATTCTGAATCTCGTTCTAGAAGCCTGTGGATGGGGCTTAAGGCACACAAATTTCCGCAGCTCTGATCGGTGCCTCCAACTCCACACGCACAAAAAAAAAATAGAATGCAACTCCCCTGCCACATCCCTCCCAGGTCAGATAATGCATTCCCCAGCCCCCACAGGCATTACCTACTTCCATAACGTTAATGACCCCCTTATCCGCCCACCTCCTCCACTACCTAGACTGATCATGGGTCAGAATTGTTGCAGACATGACAAATTTCCTTAGTCTTCTGAAAAAACAGAGGTGTTGGTGGGCTTTTTTAACTATAGAGTCGGCATGGGGGCACCAGGACAGTTTGTTGGTGAATTGGACACCTTAAACCTGAAACTCTCGACCAATTCTACTCTGTCCCCATTGATGTAGACAGGGGCATGTCGTCTACTATGCTTTCTGAAGCTGTACTTTTCATCAAGAGAAGAAGTAGCAAACTTGGAGTTGGCTGAATGGGAGAAAAAATTATTTCACATAGAGGTTATTAGTATTTCATTCAGAACTGTAGCATGACTATTACCCCAATTAAAAAGAAATGCCCTTCTTGCTACCACCCCATTCAGACTGAAAATTAGAGTAGGTGAATATATCCTTGGTAAAGATGGTGTGAATCTTCTCTTCCAGAACCTGATAGAAATGAAATTGTTTAAGATATCAATGATAATGGTTCCAAATGTATAACTCCTTTGTTTCTAATTTCATTTTTCCTAGCAATGTCCAGAATTTGCTGCTTGACTATTATTCCGCCAACCCTCTTTTAAGCAGAATATGGATTTTCTTCAAAAACTTTCTTCATTGATATTTTGTTGAATGGCACATGATGCATTTTAGTTTATGTGATGTTTGGATGTGTAAAATTGAACTCTTTTTTTTTCACTCAATAAATAAAATGGCAGTGAACAACAGATGAGTTGTATTTGCCTTAAACCCATATAAGCATAGATTTCCCACAGTGCAGAAGGAGGCCATTCAACCATTGAGCCTGCACCAATATCAATCCCACCCAGGCCTTTTCTCCATAATCCCATGCACTTTCCCTGCTAGTCCCCCTGACATTAAGGGGCAATTTAGCATGGCCAATCCACCTAACTTGCACATCTTTGGATTGTGGGAGAAAACCAGACCACCCAGAGGAATACCATGCAGACATGGAGAGAATGCACAAACTCCACGTAGATAGTAACCTGAGGCTGGAATTGAACCTGGGTCGTTGATGCTGCGAGGCAGCAATGCTAACCACTGTGCCATCCTATAAAGGGTTAAGAGATGGAAACCACTGAAACAACTAAATAGTTCAGGGCTTTCATTTTGGAAGCGCCATCAGAACCTTTTGTGTTTGTTTAAAATCTTCAGTGAATATATGTCAATATAGATTATTTACCTTTTAGAATAATCCTGCCAACTCATCAAGATTCATCTTCTTTAAACATAGCTTCTTCACCTGCATTGCTTCTTATGAGCTTGAATGGAACTGTAGTCAGAAAGTTGTTTGCTGAAGTGATACTTCCAGACATTATCTTGCCCTGAAGTCTTCTGTAATGAAAGTTGTCTCATTCTTTCCAAGACTGTGATGAAGCTTGTTTTCCCCTCTGAGCTAGATCAGAAGTGCCTTTTGCATGTGAAGTATCCTCCGGCATAAAACACTGCTATGTCTAACGAATCTAAACTAGTTCAGTACTGCTTCTGCTACTTTGGTTCCAATTCAGTTCATTTTCTTCCGTGATCAGTGACTCAGTCTGACATAATGGCCATCTAGCTTTAGAGTATTTGAACATGAAATGCTAATGTGCTTCACCAGTTCTCTGTGCTTTTTAAACAAATTCTCTACTTTCAGTCATAGGGAATAGGTTCATTTTTGTTTTCACCACGCAAAAAGAAAACACAGCTTTGTTTTTCAGCTTCAACCTGTGATTGTTCTCATTCAGTTGGAAGGAGAATTATGTGTCACGCACATTCATTTGCTTGAAATTGACAGGTTGCTCAGTAGCTTCAGAAATGTACTGGGTTTTGCCAGCATAAATTTTAGTGCCAAATGAGGTGCCAATTATAACTGTCAGAATGATTTTAGAACAAAGAAGGAGCACTCACATTGCTTATCAGATCGTTAATCAGCCATTGAATCCTTCAACAGTACTACTTCACAGTATTCTCCAAGGGAAGCACTTGAGGTACAAAAGCAACAACTATGATAGATGCCAGCTCAGAAGGCTGTATGATACATTCGGTGATAAACTCTGATGGCAGACATAATTAGTTTGGCACAAAGCCACAATCAGTTTGGTGCTATAATTGGTGACAGTCAATGATGGCACAAATGTTTGAGAACAAAGGGAGACTTTTTGATATCTTCAACTATACAATTTTAGATCAGTTGACTGCAGTGAATGGTAGAACATTGGACAGGTTTGAATGTACGCCTGTGGGAACCTTTCTGATTCTGCACAGTGAATTCAAATGAAGAAAAATCTACCTTGACAAGTCAGCATTATTCAATTAGTGATAAAAAATAGCATTAGTTGACGGTCTATGATCACTTTGACACCATGGTTTCATCAAATCTTAAAAGCTGCCAGTGATTGTGGATGAATGGTAGATTTGGCACATGAAGTGATTGATGCATTTGAGCCTTTTAATGATGGTTTTCTTTACATCAGTAATTTTTATTAACCACACACTTTATAAAAAGGATTTGATTATTCTACAATTTTGTTGTCAGGAGTACTTGGGTTGTACTATCTGGGGGGAAAATGTATCCCAATTTCCTTTTTTAATTCATTCATGGGTTGTGGGTATTTCTGGCAAAGCTAGTATTTATTCTCAATTCCTAATTGCCTTTGAGAAAATGGTGGTGAGCTTTTTTTCTGAACTGTTCCAGTCTACTTGGTGAATTATTCCCACAGTGATGTGCGGTAAGGACTTCCAGGATTTTAATCCAGCAACAGTAAAGGAACAGCGATATATTTCCAAGTCAGAGTGGTGCATGACTTGGAGGCAAAAGTGTTCCATGCAGCTGCTATTGCTCTTGTATTGCTAAGTGATAGAGATCATGGATTTGGGAGACGTTATCAAAGAAGCATTGGCAAGTTGCTGTTGTGTACCTTATAGATAGTACAAACTGAAACCATAGTGCAGTGATGGAGGATGATTAAGATCAAGCAGGTTGCTTTGCCCTGACTGGTATCGAGCTCTTTGGGTGTTTTTGAAGACACACTCGTAGAATTATAGAATCCTACAGGACAGCAGGAGACCACTCGGCCTATTGAATCTGTACTGACGACAGTCCCATCCAGGCCCTAGCCCCATAACCCCAGGCATTTAGCCTAGCTAGTCCCCCTAGACAGCATCAGCTTCAGGAGTTTTTCCCCTAGACAGGAGTGTGGTTCTGTTTGTCGTGTCTAACAACATGGGAGGGTCATCAGACAGCAGTTGGTGGCAACCCGTAGCTGACTGTTCGTTGCTTCTTCATTGGTTGCAGGCCAGTTGAGGGATGTAGTTAAAGTGTGCTGCCCAAGTTTTGAGAATTTGGGCTTTTTCTGAGGGCAATGTTGGTCTGTTGGCATCAGAAAAAGATGAAGACTGAGGCACATAGACAAATTTCAGAATATGGTAGAATCTTTCCAGCCTTTGTGAAGGCTGTCTACTTTCTGATTCTGCCAAACGTATTACATCTCTCCGAGCTTACATTGGACAGTCCTATCAGAGTTTTTGTAAGCATTGTACTTGGATAGTGATGACTCACCATTAAAGTCAATCCTTTTTATTATTCATTCATGGGACATAGACATCACTGGCTAGCTAGCATTTGTTGCTCATCCAATTGCCTTTGAGAAGATGGTGGTTAGCTGCCTTCTTGAATCGCTGCAGTCCACGTGCTATGGGTTGATCCACAATGCCGGTAGTGGGGGGCATTCCAGGATTTTGACCCAGTAAATACAAAGGAACTGACATATATTTTCAACACAGTAAGAAGTCTCACAACACCACAAACAACAGGTTTATCTGATAGCAAAACCATTAGTTTTCGGAGTGCTGCTCCTTCGTCAGATAAGTAGGAGTTCTGTTCACAAACAGGGTATATAAAGACACAAACTCAATTTACAAAATAATGGTTGGAATGTGAGTCTTTACAGGTAATCAAGTCTTAAAGGTACAGACAATGTGAATGGAGAGAGGGTTAAGCACAAGTTAAAGAGGTGTGTATTGTCTCCAACCAGAACAGCTAGTGAGATTTTGCAAGCCCAGGCAAGTAATGGGGTTGCAAAATCTCACTAAATGTTGGCTGAAATCAAGTGTAGTATCAACATGCTGCACTTGGCTGAAGTCATTAGGTTACATTTCAGCTTCATTTGAAACAATTTTTTAAAGCGGCATCTCAGCTTTTGGCTAAGATGCAAATAAGATCAAGCCTTGGAGGAGGAGCTACACCTACTTCAATCAGCTTGGATCATGTAGATCAAGTACAAGAGAAGAGGTGAGAGCCCTGTCTTGTCAGCTTGGATCAGGAATGTCTCAACTTGTTGGAACTCTGAATTGGATTTGATTTGATTTGATTAGATTGGAATAAAGTTTTAAAAAATGTGTCCCAGTTGGAGACAACACATATCTCTTCAACCTGTGCTTAACCCTCTCTCCACTCACATTGTCTGTACCTTTAAGACTTGATTACCTGTAAAGATTCACATTCCAACAATGATTTTGTAAATTGAGTTTGTGTCTTTATATGCCCTATTTGTGAACAGAACTCCCATTTAGCTGACGAAGGAGCAGTGCTCCAAAAGCTAGTGGTTTTGCTACCAAATAAACCCGTGTACTTTAACCTGGTGTTGTGAGACTTCTTATTGTGTTTACCCCACTTCAATGTCAGTATCTCCACATTATATATTTTCAAGTCAGGATGGTGAGTGGCTCGAAGGGGAACTTACAAGAAGTGGTATTTCCATATATCTGCTGCCCGAGTCCTTCTAGATAGAAGTGGTTGTGGGTTTGAAAGGTGCTGTCTAAGGACCTTTGGTGAATTTGCTCAGTGCCTCTTGTAGATAGCTATTATTGAGAGTTTTGGTGGAGGGATTGAATGTTTGTGAATGTGTTGCCAATCAAGCTGGCTGCTTTGTTCATAATGGTGACAAGCTTCTTCAGTGTTCTAAGACCCTCACCCATTCAGGCAACTGTGGTTGAGTTTCCTGTCACAGAATATAGCACCACAGAATACAGTGCCACACTTCCAGATACATAATTAATGAGATCAGGGCCAGGAGATATGGTATGGTTTCCTGTCAGCTGGAAAACTCCTGATTCCTGCTTCCGCCATGGACTTAGCGTTAGATGGGAGAATTTCATCCCCCCAAAATTCTGCAACATGATGCCAATCCACCTACGGGACCATTGAACACTAGATTTGTCTCATCTGCCCATTCTTCTGGAATCAATCTTCATATTGGTACTGCTGCCTCACAGCACACAAGTTCCATTCTGGCCTCAGGTCATTGTCTGTGTGGAGTTTGCACATTCTCCCTGTGTCTGTGTGGGCTTCTTCTGGGTGCTCCGATTTCCTCGCATGGTCCAAAAATGTACAGGTTATGTTGATTGGCCATGATAAGTTGACCCTAGTGTTAGGGGATTAGCAGAGCAAACATGTGGCGTTACAGGAGTAGTAAGTTGGTGCAGACTCAATAGGCCAAATGACCTCCTTCAGTATGTAGGGATTCTTTGATTCTATGATCTGCCAGATAGACAAATCCTTAAATCAGTTAGTGTTGGGGACCTAACAGCTCCCTTCATCTTATTTGGCTTGCCTATCTAATCAATAAATAAATAGCCTTATGCAACTGCAATAATTTTCATTAGATTAAAAAAGAATGAGTTGAGAATAACAGTATTCTCCATTCAGTTTACTGCAGATCAAAAAAGTCATTTTAATTAATTTTACTATTATTTGGAAGCAAGGGTAGTAACGCAGTGAAAAGGCATCTGGGGGAGATGGTGGAACAAATTGAGTAAATATCCACAGCTCTATTCCTAGAGCACAATGTACAAAAGCAAGGGGAGGTAATGCTAAATCCTTGTAAACATGGAGTATTGTCTTCAATTCTGGACACCACACTTTAGAAAGGATGTTACCATCTTAGTGAGGGTACAGAAGAGATTGCCTGCAAGGATACCTGGGGATGAGTGACTTGAGTTATGTGGGAAGATTGGTGAAGCTGGGGTTGTTCTCCTTCAAGCTGCTTTGATGGCGAAGTTCAAAATCATGAACAGTTTTGATTGCAGCAAATTAGCTTGAGTGACAGAGAGATCAGAAACTGGAATACACATGTCTAAATTGATGGCAATATTGATTGGTTAAAGGAAGAGATTTTTTTAGAAAGATTTTTTTAGACAGTATAATGTAATTTAGAATGCATTGCCTGAAACGGTGCTAACCATTGTAACCATTGCTAACCACTGCACTGTCTGAGCAGCATGATGGCACAGTGGTTAGCACTATGCAGATAGAGGGATTATGCAGATAGAGGGATATTATGCAGATAGAGGGATATATGCAGATAGAGGGATATAGTAGGACTGTTTAACTATGACTTTTTTTCCACAGGTAATTTGGTCCAACTTGACCAACAAGGAGCATGCATTCGGCAGGTGGTGCGAGGACAGCTCTTGGATGTTGATTCATGGGTTGCCTGGTGCTTCATGTCGTAAATGAGTGCTTTATCTGGACCATCTGAAGGGCACCATGACAGCTCAGTGACTATCGCTGTAGCTGTGCAGGCACTTGGAATTGGGCCGGTGTCTGCGGGAGTTTGCGCGTTCTCCCCATGGTTGCGTGGGTTTTCTCCGGGCGCTCCGGTTTCCTCCCACATCCCAAAAATTCGCTCTTAGGCTGATTGGGAAACAAATTGTCCCTATATTGAGATTCTTCCGTATTAGGAATAACCTAAAATTAGAATAGGAAAATGGAATTGTTACTATAAAGTTATGACGGCGGCGCAGGCTCGTTGGGCCGAAGGGCCTGTTTCCCGTGCTGTCTTGCTCTTACTCTTGCTCTTGCTCACTGCGGCTTCACAGCTCCAGCAATCTGGGTTCGATTCCCAGCTTGGGTCATTGTCAGTGTGAGTTTGCACATTCTCCCCGTGTCTGCATGGGTTTTCTCTATTTCCTCCTACAGTCCAAAGATGTGTGAGTTAGGTAGGTTGGCCATGCTAAATTGCCCCTTAGTGTCTCAGGACATGTAGATTAGGGAGATTAGCGGTGTAAATGTCTGAGATTGTGGGAATAAGCCTGGGGTGAGATTGTTGTTGATGCATATTTGATGGGCTGAATAGCCTCCTTCTGCGTTGGGATTCTATGACTCGAGAAGCAGATTCAATAATAACTTTCAAAAATGAGCTGGATTAATTTTCAATTGCAAAAGAAAATGGTAATGCTATGGAGAAAGAACAGGGTCAATGGGAATAATTGGATTAATCTACCAAAACAGCCAGCACAACCTGCTTCTGTGATGGGTCATTGTATGATTCAATGTTCTCACCAGCACTGAATAAGCACAAATGAAATTTTTGTTACATTTAATTTTAATAATGACTTGTTCAGCAGACTACATTGTTACAGAAACCTCAGGATATTGAACAATAGTTTGCATTGTCATTTACATTTATAGCCACTACTGATTGCTGGAAGGTTCCTGCAACTGTTGTGTGGAACTACAGTTGCCGATTTCCCATCCACCGTGTGGGATGATGAGTGGAGTTTGTCAGTTCTTTGTGAGCATCCCTTTCATCGAGCTATTCTCGAACTATTAATAATGGATGGAGTCAAAAAGTTTGCTTTGCGTGAAGAAGTTTTTTGTACTTTGTTCCTGTGATAAGTTGAGGCACTGTGACAGATGTGACAACATCTGATATTTATAGAGCAATCTGGAGTCAGCAAAATAATACAGCTGACTGCAACTCATACTGAGCTCGGTGATGATGGAGTTCTGTGCATAAATTCATCCATAAGACTGTAGTTATTTGTATTTTTAGGGTATAGACTGCAGGTGATTCTGTTCAAATGTTATAAAGTATTAATAGGTGTAATATTGAATCATTCAGGTAACTTCCAGCTCATCTAAAACTCTGCTGACTACATCCTGACTTGCACCATTTGCCATTCAGCTCCTGTGTTTACTAACCTACATTGTCTCCTTGTCCAGCAATACTCCAAATGAAAATCTTTCAATCTTGTACTCAAATTCCTCCATTGTTTTTCACTCTCTATCTCTGTAACCTTCTTCAGACTTCCAATCCACTCAGAGCTCTGCAATCCTCCAATTCTGGTCTCTGGCTGATTTTTTTTTTCTGCATTTGCCTCCATTGGCAGCTCTTTTCTCAATCTGCCCAGGCCTCAAACTCTGCAGTTCCCTCACTAAATATCTTTGCCTCTCTACCTCTCTCTCCTCTGTTATAATGTTGCTTAAAGCCTGTCTCTGTGGGCAAACTGCTCAACACTTTGTCCAATATCTTCTTCTATGACTTGGAAATAATTTTTCTAATGACATTACTGTGAAGAGGGGACAATTAGCTCAAATGGCCAACAGGTGGTCCAGAATAACGTCAACAGCATGTTTTTGATTCCAGCTCTGGCTGGAGTAGACTTGGGACCTGCCTCCTTGCTCTGCACCTGAACGTGGGAACACATTGGCCAACTATGATCCGTCACTGAAAGAAATTGTCAAAGAAACTGCTCAGGATGCATCATCAGCAGCCAATGAACCAAAGACCTACCCTCACCTTGACAAATTTCTATGAAGGATCCTGTTATTTTTACTGCATTACTGCATAAACTACAGTTGTGGTTTTAAAAAGTGGTTTAGTCCCGATGTGGAGTTACATTAAAGCTGTTGTAAATTCTAAGTTGTGTTTGTTCCATTGGGGAGTCACAACTACCAAGCTGATGTTGTCAGAGATGCTCACCTTCACTTTCTACATTACTTAGCATGTGCTTTTCAAAAATGGGGACAATTTAAGAATATGCAGATATTATCATTAATTAATGGATAAATTAATTATTATAATTAATTAGTGGATAAATCAGTAGCAATTCAGTTAGTGCAAGGGAAGAAAATTTGTAGAAATGGCCATTACACTACATTACTGAGTGAAATAACTCCACTGAGACCAATAGCCCTCACCAAATTTAGATTTATTTAAATAGTCAGTAATACTACCATAAGTACTTCCTCAGAGAGTACAAACCCAGAGTTCCATTAACTCTGTCATTCCATATTATATGTACAAGTAAGGCTCCCTGATTGGCCAATCCATTATTCTTTACTCAGGGAGCTTGTGTTCTCAGAGGTCAGTCTTGTAGTCCTCGTTAAAGTCATTACACCAAGCAATCATGGGTGCATGCATAAACTCGTCACAATGAACATCCATACATAAGTCATTTATTTATTCAGTATTAGCTAGATAAATAAATTGTTATGTGTTGATTTTAGGGTGATTGTCAATGGTTTATTTTGCATTTAATGACTAGAAGTTGCTGAAGCACAGGTTACACCACTTTGCACACATACTTTTTACAGAATATAAAATGAGTTACTCCTCTTTGGGTGTTTTGGTATTAGTTCTCAGAAGGTGGATCAAGCTCCACTTTATAACATTAGCTACAGCAAGTAGAAGCAGACATTCTTTGCAAATGTTTTAAAAAAGATATTTAAAATATATATTATGCACAGAAAGTGAAAGAAAGGTGTATTAAGTTTTACAACTTTGTCATAATACAGTAATTCCACAATTCTACAAGCCCAACCTGCAAAGCAAATAAATCAATTTATATGCTATCAATGTGTATGCAGATTAGCACTTAATTTGCTCATGATGGATAAGGGATAAAAGCTGGAGACTGGGATTTTGACTTCTCCATGGGAATGAGGGCACAGAGATGATATTATGTCTCTGTTGGAGCTGGCAGAGGGGACAAACTGGAGATGTTATGCCTGTAATAAAGTGGCTGATAAACATCTGGAAGCCAAGCAAACAGCAAGGCTGGTAACCAAGTGGGCAGCTGCATGTTTGAAGCATTGAATGGGAGGAAACTTTGCCAGTTGGGCCAAGCAGTATGTGGACTAAATGTGAGCAGAGTGATGTATGGGAAGGATTTCTCAAATAACATGGTGGATTAGTAAATTTGCAGATGACACTAAAGTCGGTGGAGTGGTAGATAGTGAAGAGGGGTGTTATAGTTTGCAGAGGGACTTGGATAAGTTGCAGAGCTGGGCCGAGAGGTGGCAAATGGAGTTTAATGTGGAAAAGTGTGAGGTAATGCACTATGGCAGAAATAATAAATGTGTAGAGTATAGGGCAAATGGTAGGATTCTTAGTAGTCTAGATGAACAGAGGGATCTTGGTGTGTATGTGCATAGATCCCTGAAAGTAGGCAGTCAGGTCGAGAAGGTTGTTAGGAAGGCATATGGAGTCTTGGCTTTTATTGGTAGAGGGATTGAATTTCGGAGCCGCAACGTCATGTTGCAACTGTACAAAACTCTAGTGCGGCCGCACTTGGAGTATTGTGTGCAGTTCTGGTCCCCACATTATAAGAAAGATGTGGAGGCATTGGAGAGGGTACAGAGGAGGTTTACCAGGATGTTGCCTGGTATGGAGGGCAGGTCTTATGAGGAGAGGCTGAGGGATTTGAGGTTGTTTTCGTTAGAAAGGAGGCGGCTAAGAGGAGACCTTATCGAAACATATAAGATGATTAGAGGTTTAGATAGGGTGGACAGTGATAGCCTTTTTCCTAGGATGGAGAAAGCTAGCACGAGGGGACACAGCTTTAAATTAAGGGGTGATAGTTATAGGACGGATATCAGAGGTAGGTTCTTTACCCAAAGGGTGGTTCGGGAGTGGAATGCCCTGCCTGCAGCAGTTGTAGATGCGCCAAGTTTGGTGGCGTTTAAGAGGTTAGTTGATAAGTATATGGAAGAGAAGGGAATGGTTTAGTTTGGAGGGGCATTGCTTTTTATATTGGTCGGCGCAACATCGAAGGCCGAAGGGCCTGTTCTGTGCTGTAATGTTCTATGTTCTATGTTCTATGATGACCAACAGGATGGAAAGAATATAATAGTATATAAAGCTAATAATGTTAAACTTGAGCACGTGAAATAAATTTACCCAAGAAACAAATCAGTAGAATAATCACCAACCAAAATAAAGATGGGGCTAGAGTTGAGAGAAAGTTTAGCAGTTCACGCCACAGCTCACTTAATGGTTGCATTACATAATTGCAGCTGAATATGTTTGCAAACTCAAAACAGGTTACAAACATGGACATAAGAATGAATAAGAGTAAAATGTTGAAAGTAAAAGTAATCATATGATTTCAATGATGCAGATGGGAAAAATACGTGGATAGAAGATTTTGACTATATTGAGATAAATGTTATAATATTTACAATTTCTCAACTTTATTAAATATTGTTTTCTGCTGATGTTCACAGGAGTGGTGCAGAAGGAGGCCGTTTGGCCCATTACATCTGCACATTATCTCCAAATCAGCATTATGATTCATTGTCAATCCCCTGCCTTTTCCCCACACTGTAAATACAGAACTTATTTCACCAAGAGATTTCTAAGGATCAGCTTTGCATCAGGAAGACTCTTAAAATTGGGATAAACACTGCTTAAAAAGCATAGCAAAATCTAAACAGAATTTAGCTGAAAGCTATTCCAGACACTAACATCCACCTATCATATGGAAGTGCTTTCTGTAGGAATATTATGACAAAGCTGTAAAAATTAATGAACATTTCTTTCATTTTCTGCGCATTACATATATTTTAAACACCTTTTTAAAACATTTGCAAAGAATGTCTGCTGCTTCTACTTGCTGTAGCTAATGTTATAAAGTGGAAGTTGATAAACTTTCTGAGAACTAACACCAAAACACCCAAAGAGGAGTAACTCACCCTATAATTTGTAAAAGGTGTGTATGTGAAGAGTTGTCTCCTGCACTTCAGCAACTTCTAGTAATTAAATACAAAATAAACCCTTGGCAGTCACCCTAAAATCAACACATAATAATTTATTTATCTAGCTAACAGTGAATAAATTAAATAAACTATGAATAAACCAAATAAATCCATTCTAATTAACTATTCCTGAATAAAACAAAATTTTAATGGTTTGCTGTTCAAATAAATACGTTTCCCACTCACTAACAAAATAGAATTTAGTCACCCTCTAAATTACAACCAGGTTTTGTGTCTTTGGAATATTCTGGGCCTTCTCTGTTGATTCTTCTGTCTGGAACTTCTTTCTTCATTGGTACCTTTGCTAAGTGGATTGTGTTTTCTCTAAGATATAGATGAAATTATGACAGCCAGCTATTCTCGCTTGAGACAGTGAGTTAAGAGCTGTTAGCTCTGGACGGTGGCAGTTGCTCTACCTCTTTGTCCCACTGCCGTCTTCTTTTATACTTACAATGACATATCAATATTTTCCACAATAGGATTGGTTCTAGGTTGTCAACATCATTAGCTGTAAATTTAATAGGTTTTTTGGTATCTAAGTGCCTGATTCAAATTGATTGGCTAAATTCAAAAACCTGTAGTCTTGGTAAAACTGCTGCTTGACCTTTCAATATTAATGTTTCAGTTTGGGCTCCCTGTGTACTTGAATTTTAAATCTCTAAGCACAGAAGAAACAACAACTTTTTCCCCACAGCATTTTGCAATTTTACAAATAGCAAATTCTAACTTCCTACCTCCCAATCTACAATTACTCTACCAAACGTCGCAACATTAGACCAAACAAAAAGAGCAAATAAGTAAGTCTAAATGCTCAGCTATTATGAGCACAGGTGATGGAAGTTAGGGAGAGATTGCAGTTCAGCATTTCAATATCAGCAGCTTTACAAAACCAATCAGAATTTCAATTTGGTGTGCTTCCAGTGTACATGCCCATGTGTCAGGACTTCCGTATTGTCTTGACACACATATGCAGCTCATAATGGCAAAATTTTTCCATCTTCAGAAATGGATAGGACGAGGGGTCACGGCCTTAGGGTGAGGGGGGCTATGTATAAGACGAATATTAGAGGGCAGTTTTTCACACAAAGGGTAGTGGGGGTGTGGAATGCACTGCCGAGTAAGGTGGTGGGAGCAGGCACGCTAGGGCTGTTTAAGGGTCTCTTGGACAGCCACATGAGTGTTATGCAGATAGAGGGATATAGTAGGACTGTTTAACTATGGCTTTTTTTTCCACAGGTAATTCGGTCCATACTTGACCATCAAGGAGCATGCATTCGGCAGGTGGTGCGAGGACAGCTCTTGGATGTTGATTCATGGGTTGCCTGGTGCTTCATGTCGTAAATGAGTGCTTTATCTGGACCATCTGAAGGGCACCATGACAGCTCAGTGACTATCGCTGTAGCTGTGCAGACACTTGGAATTGGGCCGGTGTCTGCGGGAGTTTGCGCGTTCTCCCCGTGGTTGCGTGGGTTTTCTCCGGGCGCTCCGGTTTCCTCCCACATCCCAAAAATTCACTCTTAGGCTGATTGGGAAACAAATTGTCCCTACATTGAGACTCTTCCATATTAGGAATAACCTAAAATTAGGATAGGATAATGGAATTGTTACTATATAGTTATGACGGCGGCGTGGGCTCGTTGGGCCGAAGGGCCTGTTTCCCGTGCTGTGTTGCTCTCTCTCTCTCTCTCTCTCTATAATCCACTTAAGTCAGGAGGTTACAGGCCATTGTTACTGTTCAATTAATCATCTAATGCCCTTTTGGATGCTTCAACTAAACTTGCGTCAACCACACTTCCAGGCAGCGCATTCCAGACCCAAAACAGTAGTTATGTGCAAAAGGTTTTGCTCACATTGCATTTGCTTCATTTGCAAATAACTTTAAATCTGTGCCCCCTTGAACTCCATCCTTTCACAAGCCGGAACAGTTTCTCCCTATCTACTCTGTCCAGTCCCATCATGATTTTGAATACCCTCTGTCAAATCTCCTGTTAGAACGTAAGAACATAAGAACATAAGAAATAGGAGCAGGAGTAGGCCATCCAGCCCCTCGAGCCTGCCCTGCCATTCAATAAGATCATGGCTGATCTGTAGTGGTTCAGTGCTACTTTCCCACTTTCTCCCCAAAACCCTTAATTCCCTTGTCAGTTAAAAACCTATCCACTCTTGACTTGAACATATTCAGCAAGGAAGGCTCCACCACCTCATCAGGCAGAGAATTCCAAGGATTCACCACCCTTTGCATGAAGAAACTCCTCCACAACTCTGATCTGAACAGCACCCCCCCTAATCTTGAGGCTGTGCCCTCTAGTCTTGCCATCTTTGCTAAGTGGGAAGAGTCTCTCAACCTCTACCCTGTCCATCCCCTTCACTATCTTATACATCTCTATAAGATTCCCTCTCAGCCTTCTAAACTCCAAAGAACAAAAACCTAGCCTATTCAGTCTCTCTTCATAATCCAACGCCCTCATCTCCGATATCAGCCTAGTGAACCTTCTATGCACCCCCTCCAAGGCCATATATCCTTCCTCGAATGCGGCAACCAAAACTGCACACAGTACTCCAGCTGCGGCCTCACCAGCACCCTATACAGCTGCAACATACCTCCCTACTTTTATATTCTATCCCCTTAGCTATAAAGGCCAATATTGCATTTGCCTTCTTAATCACCTCCTGCACCTGCATACTGTGTTTTTGCGATTCATGCACAAGGACCCCCAGGTCCCTCTGCACCGTCGCATGCTGCAGCTTTTTGCCATTTAAAAAGTAATCCTTCCTACCATTATTCCTACCAAAGTGGATAACCTCACACTTGATAACACTATACTCCATCTGCCAGATCCTCGCCCACTCACTGAACCTATCCAGATCCCTCTGCAGGCTTTCCACACCCTCCACACAATTTGCTTTTCCACTCATCTTCGTGTCATCAGCAAATTTCGTCACCCTGCACTCAGTCCCTTCCTCCAGATCATCTATGTAAATAGTAAATAGTTCAGGCCCCAGCACCGAACCCTGGGGCACTCCACTAGTCACCAGCTGCCAATCAGAATAGCACCCATTAATACCTACTCTCTGCTTCCTATTCGACAACCAACACTCTATCCAGTCTAACACCCTACCCCCAACTCCCTGCACCCTAACTTTCTGCAGCAATCTTTTGTGAGGCACCTTATCAAACGCCTTTTGGAAATCCAAAAACACCACATCCACCAGTTCCCCTCTATCTACCGCACCAGTCACTTCCTCATAGAACTCCAATAAATTTGTCAAGCTCGGCTTCCCCTTAATGAATCCGTGCTGTGTCTGCTTGATCAAACAGTCCATATCTGGTGCCTCGTTATTTCTGCTTTGACGACAGATTCAAGCAGTTTTCCTACTACAGACGTTAAACTAACTGGCCTATAATTCCCTGCCTTCTGTCTGCTACCTTTTTTAAACAGCAGCATAACATTAGCTGTTTTCCAGTCTTCCAGCATTTCCCGGAGTTCAGTGAATTCTGAAAGATAATTCCCAGAGCATCCACTATCACCTCTGCCATTTCCTTGAGAACCGTGGGGTGCATTCCATCACGTCCCGGGACTTATCTGCCCTCAGCCTCGTTAGCCTATCAAGCACCACCTCTCT
The DNA here is from genome assembly GCA_024679065.1 of Sphyrna mokarran. Taxonomy (NCBI): domain Eukaryota; kingdom Metazoa; phylum Chordata; class Chondrichthyes; order Carcharhiniformes; family Carcharhinidae; genus Sphyrna; species Sphyrna mokarran. The sequence continues at coordinate 48,768,348 of JAGIQG010000012.1, read as the reverse complement.
AGTGATTGTAACCTCATCTCCTATCACCCTTCTATCCTTAATTTCGGGCAAGCTATTTATGTCCTCCTCCGTAAAGACCGACACAAAAAACTTATTCAAGGTCTCCGCCATATTCCTATCATCCACCATTAAACCACCCCTCTCATTCTCCAAGGGTCCTACATTAACTCTGGCCATCCTCCTATTCTTTATATATTTATAAAAACTCTTGCTGTCCTTTTTGATATTTCGAGCTAGTTTAGCCTCATATTCCATCTTTCCTTTTTTAATCAGCTTTTTAGTCACTCTTTGCTGTTGTTTGAAACTTTCCCAATCCTCTGATCGCCCACTATTTTTAGCCGTTCTGAACCTTAGATTTAATACTCTCCTTAATTTCCTTGAAGAACTACGGCTGATTTTAAGGGCTGTTAGCCCTTACCCAGGAGAACAGTCTCAAATTCTCTAATCTATCCTCATAACTGAAGTTTCTTATCCATGGAAGCAGCCTTGTAAACCTCTTCTGCATTCTTTCCAATATGTTCATATGCTTCCAGGCAGGAATTTAAAAGGATAAATTGAACAGGAAAACACGAGGATAAATCAGACGCTCTGTTAAACCCTAAATTGAGTATGAAATCCAAATTGGATCACAAGATATACTTGTTGGAATGTTGGCTATGTGCATAAGCAGTAGAAATGTGACATTCAAAAATGTCAATGTTATAAATTGAAATATCTTGCATGAACAAAATGAATGATGTTATGAGGCCAAATAACTACTTTGAATTACATCACATTTACAGCATGGAAATAGACTATTCAGGTATTCAACTCAGTTCACTCATGCAAAGGGTGCACACGAGCCTCCCCTCGTCTTTCTTCGTTTAAGCCTGCTGAATACCTTTTAAACTCACCTGTCTCATGTGCATGTCAATTTCTCCTTAAGTTCTATGTTGTTCAGCTTAGTTATTCTGGTAACAAGTTCCACATTCCAACCATTCTCTGCTTCCCCTCCCCAAATTCCCCCTCCCATCTCCGACTTCCCCACACAAAGACTGTATGAGAATTGCCCAAGAAATTCAATTCAAACTTCTGATAGGCAATTACTCTGCACTGGGAATATCTGATATTCTGGTTTGAACAGAAAACATCAGAAAGTTCCAATTGCCTTAGCAGAATAGTTACCCAAGAAAAGTTAGAAGAATTAAAATCATTTTGAACCCCTGGATAACTATTATACTGAACTCCAAAGGATTCCGCCTGACCCCCATGACCCCTATTATACATCACATCCAAACCCCCAGTGGCCCACCAAGCCCCCACTCACTCTTCTGACACCATCGGCTACCTCCCAACCACTGATTACACTTCCAATTCACTAACTATGCTCCATCTCCTTGCTTACTCCTCACTCTCTGACTGATCATTTAATATACTTCACTGATGACTTGTTTCCCCACTGATTTCCCAATCACCCTACTGATCATCTGACCCCAACCCACTGACTTCCCAACCAACACATTGACCATCAGATCCCTTCCAGAGATCCGTCAAATCACCCCTTCTGATATGCACTCCTGCTCCTTTTTACAATATGACCCCAGATCACTCAATCCCATCCCTCACTAAACACCCAACCACCCATAACCGCCTGCCAAGCTCTCTCTCTGACCACCTTTGCACCCACTTTCCATCCACTCAGCCCACTAATGACCATCTGAATCTCCTCACTGGCACCTTTAAACTTATCTATTTTATGCCAGCCAGTGGCACAAAAAAGGGATTGGCTTCCTTTCCTCTGGCTTTGCTGCTCTTGACTAATGGCCTCAAGAATGCACTGCACATTTCTCACCTGGTCTGAGTTGGAAGATCACACTAGGATAAGCAAAAACAGACAGAGTGGTAATCTGACTGCAATTGCCACTCCTCAAATTTTACATGCATAAGTGTTGTGCACAAGAGAAGGAAGTTTTTCATTCTTACTGTTTCCTTCTCAAGGTTTCAACTGAGATTGGTTCTTCTTTGTTCTGTCTGCAAATTCTGGCTCTTCAATACCAAAGTTGTTCTCAGATGAGATTTGATTTTCTTCAAAAGAGTATACAGCATTCTTTGCAGACAGTAAATATGACAGAATACGTTGTTGAAAATTAAGTTTTTTTCTCCTGTGCACTCTATCATATACCTTTAATTCACCTTGTCACAATATAGAAATGTTGCTAGAAGTTTTAAATGTTGAATCTGTGTTACTCTGTAAATGGGTTAAGGTTTCTGCTTTGGATGCGGTCAGAAATCCAGGTACAAATTGTGCTCCAAACTGTACCAGTTTGCTGAATTGATTTATTTCAGCTCAAGTTTGCTTTCAAGCTCATTTGTATATGAGCAAATGTAAAATCTGCCATGAACCAGCCACAATTAGACAACATTTTAATGCATTTGAGTGTATTAGAAGAATTGCATGTAAAAGTATTCCTTATTATATGAAGATTTGGTGCAGTTTTATTACTAAAACTGGAAGGGTGTTTAATAATAAAACATAAATTTTTAAAATCATAGAATCCCTACAGTGCAGAAGGAGACCATTCGACCCCTCAAGTCTCACTGATCACAATCTCATCCAGACCATATTATCATAATCCCACATATCTACCCTACTAGCTCTCTTAACACTAGGATCACTTTAGCATAACCAATCAACCTAACCCTCCCACCACTGTAGCATTTTTATTAGTGCAATTATGAGCTTTTTCAGGTTGTTGTGCTTTGGAATCAGGTCTTTCAGATGAAAAGAAAGGGATCATGTGACTTACTCTGATGCCTGTTTGACAAAGGCTTTGGACAATTAAAGATCACAGAGAGACAAGATTGTGTCACTGGGGTGATTGTGAAAAGTGTTTGTGGTTGGAGGCAATGGAAATTTCACAGGATAAGCTCAGTCACTCAAAGTCCCATAAAATTGCTGAAAGCATCAGGTTATAAACACTTACGTTATAAACTGTGCATTTACTTCAAAGATGAAAGTTGGTCAGGGTCAAAAAAACTAATTAGCATTTTTATTTGGATTTGGATGCAAGGCTAATGTGTTTCATGTTGCTGGGTGGAAGAGTGCAGAGGCAGCCATTTTGGAGGTCAGATTACAGGCTTAAAAAGAACAAAGAACAAAAAACAACACAGCACGGGAAACCGATCCTTCGGCCCAGCGAGCCCGCTCCGCCATTTTAACAGCTTGAGTTCCCTTTTCCATTCATGACCCTTGTCTATATTTATGGAAATCCACATTGGAAAGCAGATTGGGGAGGCAATTTAGGGACAAATTGTTTCATCAATCAGTCTAAGAGCACATCTTTGGGGTGTGGGAGGAAACTGGAGTCCCCGGAGAAAACCCACGCAACCACAGGGAAATTGCGCAAAGTCCAATAGATACTGGCCCAAATCCATGTAACTGCACAGCAAACAGTGATAGTCACTGAGCTGTCGTGTTGCCCATCAATTGGTCCGGTTTAAGCATACACTAACGATATGAAGCACTATGCTAGTCTCGAAAAATCCAAGAGCAGCCCTTGCAGAACCCATCATGTGTATGCCCCTTGTTGGACAACAAGGATCGAAGCACCTGTGGAATAAAAGAGAAAAACATCAATAACATGCACATCATATGCACACATTCAAAGGAATTCCCAGAAGCTCAAAAGTAAAGCAAATGAGGTAGAAAGTATGTTAGAAGGTCCGTAGGAATCAATTGATCCCTATTTAAAATGGTCTTCTGTATCCCTACATCTCTATTCCGCTCATGTGCCTATCTAAGTATCCGTTGTATAATCCAGCATGCCTGTATCCACCACCTTACCTGGCAGTGCGTTCCATACCCCCACAACCCTCTATGTGAAAAACCTCCTTCTAACATCCAAATTATATCTTGCCCCCCTTCACCCTAAGCCTGTGGCCCCTCGTAATATTTATTTCTAATCTAGGAAAAAGCTTACCATTGTTTACTCTAACTATACCCTTCATAATGTTATGCACTTCTATTCGATCTCCTCTCAATCTCTGTCATTCTAAAGAAAACAGCCCAAATTTGCCCAACCTTTCCTTGTAACCCAGACCTTCCATACCAGGCAGCATCCTGGTAAACCTCCTCTGTACTCTCTCCAAGGTGTCCACGTCCTTCCGGTAGTAAGGCAACCAGAACTGGTTGCAATATTCCAAATGAGGTCTAACCAATGTTCTATACAACTGCAACATTAAACGCCAGCTCGTGTACTGTATACCCTTTCTTATAAAGGCTAGCATACCATAAGCTTTCTTCATAACCTTCTCTACTTGTACTGCCCCCTTCAAAGACTTGTGTACTGGCACCCCGAGATCCCTCAGTGTTTCTATACTCCTAATAGGTCTACCTTTTATCATATAACTCCCCTCTACATTATTTCTCCCAAAATGCATCACCTCACATTTATCAGGGTTAAATTCCATCTGCCATCTATCTGCCCGAGTTCCAGCCTATCAATGTCTGCTGTATTGCCTGACATTGCCCTCACTGTCCGCAAGTCCAGCCATCTTCGTGTCATCTGCAAACTTGCTGATCACACCACTTACTGCCTCTTCCAAGTCATTTATATATATTACAAATAGAAGAGGTCCCAGTACTGAGCCCTGCGGCACACCACTAGTGACAGACCTCCAGCTAGAAAAAGACCCTTCCACTACTATTCTCTGTCTCCTATTGTCAAGCCAGTTACTAATCCATCTAGATATCTGTCCTTTTATTCCATGAGTCTTGACCTTTTCAACCAACCTCCCATGACAGACTTTGTCAAACTGAAATCCATATAGATGACATCAACAGCTCATCCTTTGTCGATCGTTTTTGTCACCTCCTCAAAAAATTCTACCAGATTCATAAGGCATGACCTCCCCTTAACAAAGCCATGTTGTGTATCTCTAATCAGATCGCAATGCTCTAAGTGCATATACATCCTATCTCTAAGAATTCTCTCCCAGAGCTTCTCTACCATGACGTCAAACTCCCCAGCCTATAATTACCAAGGTTATCCCTAATATCCTTTTTAAACAACGGTACCACGTTCGCTATCCTCCAGTCTTCTGGGACCTCACCTGTGTCCAAAGAAGAGACAAAGATTTGCGTCAGAGGCTCAGCAATTTCATCTCTTGCCTCCCTAAGCAGCCTGGGATAAATGCCATCAGGCCACAGAGATTTATCAGTTTTAATGCTACCTAGAAACTCTAACATTTCCTCCGTCACAATAAAACATAGAACATAGAACATTACAGCACAGAACAGGCCCTTCGGCCTTCGATGTTGCGCCGACCAATATAAAAAGCAATGCCCCTCCAAACTAAACCATTCCCTTCTCTTCCATATACTTATCAACTAACCTCTTAAACGCCACCAAACTTGGCGCATCTACAACTGCTGCAGGCAGGGCATTCCACTCCCGAACCACCCTTTGGGTAAAGAACCTACCTCTGATATCCGTCCTATAACTATCACCCCTTAATTTAAAGCTGTGTCCCCTCGTGCTAGCTTTCTCCATCCTAGGAAAAAGGCTATCACTGTCCACCCTATCTAAACCTCTAATCATCTTATATGTTTCGATTAGGTCCCCTCTTAGCCGCCTCCTTTCTAACGAAAACAACCTCAAATCCCTCAGCCTCTCTTCATAAGACCTGCCCTCCATACCAGGCAACATCCTGGTAAACCTCCTCTGTACCCTCTACAATGCCTCCACATCTTTCTTATAATGTGGGGACCAGAACTGCACACAATACTCCAAGTGCGGCCGCACTAGAGTTTTGTACAGTTGCAACATGACGTTGCGGCTCCGAAATTCAATCCCCCTACCAATAAAAGCTAAGACTCCATATGCCTTCTTAACAACCTTATCGACTTGACTGCCTACTTTCAGGGATCTATGCACATATACACCAAGATCCCTCTGTTCATCAACACTATTAAGAATCCTACCATTAGTCCTATACTCTACACATTTATTATTCCTGCCAAAGTGCATTACCTCACACTTTTCCACATTAAACTCCATTTGCCACCTCTCGGCCCAGCTCTGCAACTTGTCCAAGTCTCTCTGCAAACTATAACACCCCTCTTCACTATCTACCACTCCACCGACTTTAGTGTCATCTGCAAATTTACTAATCCATCCTTCAATACCCTCATCCAGATCATTTATAAAAATTACAAACAGCAGGGGCCCCAAAACAGACCCCTGAGGTACACCACTTGTCACCGAACTCCACGATGAATATCTCCCATCAACCACCACCCTCTGTCTTCTATCTGCTAGCCAATTCCTAACCCAATTAGCTAAATCACCCTCTATCCCATACATCTGCATTTTCTGCAGAAGTCTTCCATGGGCCACCTTATCAAACGCCTTACTAAAGTCCATATATACCACATCAACCGCCTTACCCCCATCCACCTCTTTGGTCACTTTTTCAAAAAACTCAATGAGGTTAGTAAGGCACGACCTACCCTTCACAAAACCATGCTGACTATCCCCAATCAATTCATTTCTCTCTAAATAACTATAAATCCTATCCCTAATAATTCTCTCCAATACTTTGCCCACAACAGAAGTAAGACTCACTGGCCTATAATTCCCTGGAAGGTCTCTCTTCCCCTTCTTGAACAATGGGACCACATTCGCTATCCTCCAGTCCTCTGGAACCACAATGGATATTTCCCTTAAATAGTCCATAGCTCCCTCCAAGACAGTACCGGTCATCAAGTCCCTCTCCTTCATGAATACCGACGCAAAGTATTTATTCAGGATCTCCCCCATTCCCTCGGACTCTAAGCACAGTTCCCCTCCTCTGTCCCTAAGACGTCTGATTTTTCCTCTAACAACCCTTTCGTTCCTAACATAGGAGTAAAACGCCTTTGGACTTTCCTTAATCCTGTCTGCCAAAACCATTCCATGCCCCTTTTTGCCCTTCTAACTCCCCGGTTTAGCTCCCTCCCACTCTCTCTATATTCCTCCAAAGCTCTCTCTGTTCCCAGTTGCTTTGACCTAACATATGCCTCTCTTTTCTTCCTAACCAAGTCCTCAATACCCCTAGTAATCTACGGTTCTCTAATCCTACCTTTCCCATCCTTCCTCTTAACCGGCACATTTCTTTCCTGCAACCTTTTCAGTTTTCCCTTGAAAGACTCCCACATCCCGAATGTGGACTTACGGTCAAACGACCTTTCCCAATCAGTTTCCATAAGTTCCTGTCTAATCCGACTGTTGTTAGCCTTCCCCTACTTTACCACCCTCCCCTTAACAAATCTTTTGGCAATGCATATCACAGACAGGCAGCAGTGTTGTGTGGTCAGCATCACTGGCGAGTTTATCTCTTTCTTAGATTCAAAGATCGAGCATGACATTTGACACAATCTCACACCAATTCCAATGCCTTTATTAAGAATCTTAAATAAAACATTTCAATTAAACCATACAGTGATGTTTCCGAAATCAGATTTTTCCTGCTGTGATATCATTCTAATGCTTCATACGTGTGACCCCAGAGTGAAAATTGAGGAAGGAGCGGGGGGGTATAGGTTGGGAGTGGGTGAGGGGGAGGGGCACATGGTGGGGGTTGGGGGATGCATGGTGGGGGAGAGGGACGGGGCGATGCAGGGAGGGGGAGGGGGACGGGGTGCATGGTGGGGAAGGGGGATGGGGGGATTACATGGTGGGGAAGGGGGCTGGGAAGGGTCATTGAGCGAACTGAGGGCTTTGTGAAGCAGGAATACAGATACAAGTACTCTGGTGAATGTAAGACACTTTGGCAAATCTCTTTTTTTCAGCAAAACTTATATTCTTTGATGTTTCAAAGTTTTAAAAGATGGCTTTACATTTTAAAAATGTTAACAGTGACCACAACACCACAAACACTACCACTGCAACCTCTGCAAGAGATGCTGGATCATCAAACGGATGCCATCATCTCACATGAGAACACCATCCATCAGGTACTCAGTACATACCCTTCCAACATTGTCTACCTGATACACTGCAAGAAAGATTGTCCCAAGGCACAGTATATTGGCGAGACCATGCAGATGCTACGACAATGAATGATTGGACAACCCTCGACAATCATGAGGCAAGAGTGTTCCCTTCCTGCTGGGGAACACTTCAGCAGTCAAGGGCATTAAGCCTCTGATCTTCAGGGAAGCGTTCTCCAAGGTGGCCTTCACGACACATGACAGCACAGAATTGCTGAACAGAAATGGATAGCCGAGTTCCGCATGCATGAGGACAGCCTCAACCGGGATCTTGGGTTCATGTCACACTATTTGTAACCCCCCGTGATTTGACTGGACTTGCAAAATCTCACTAACTATCCTGGCTGGAGATAATACACACCTCTTCAACTTGTGCTTAACCCTCTCTTCACTTGCATTGTCTATACCTGTAAATATTACCTATAAAAATTCACATTCCAACATTATCTTGTAAATTGAGTCTATATTTATGTATGCCCTGTTTGTGAACACAACTCTTCACTCACCTGAAGAAGGAGCAATACTCCAAAAGTTTGTGTTGCCAAATAAACCTGTTGGACTTTAACCTCGTGTTGTGAGACTTATTACTGTGCTCATCCCAGTCCACTGCTGACATCTCCACATTACTTTTTTTTAAACTAGCATAAAGACCATGGGGATTTGATTTGTACTGACCGTAATTAACGTTTTAAATTCTTCAAACGTTTTGTGCTGGTTTGGCCAGTTTTGGGTGAATTCTGCAGCAAATACCAGTGCAATCTAATCTAAATGCCACTCCATATGTTTACTGTTTGGAACAATACTCAGGAACAAACTTCAGTCCAAAAATAACAGTGTACATCTAGGTTTATCTATCCAATCATTTATCTATCTAAAAGTATGGATTTTTATCTAATATAAATTGCACTGAGTGTCAAACACTAATAAATTTAGAGGTAGGGAACCATAAACAAGTGGAGTATTAGTGTCAAGTTAGGAAAAGAGCAGGAAACTGAGTGGGAAAAGAGAATGAGGGAAGATATGAAAAATGTAGGATTAAGGATAAGGTCACAAGAATGAGAGAAGAAGCAATAGAGGGAAAAGCTTAGAGGATAGGAGGAGAAAAATGGAGAGGCCAAAGAATAGCAGGGGAGGGAAGAGGCTGGAAGAAAGGCAAATGGATTTAATGAAGAGGCAGAGGGAAGGATGGTGAAGGAGATGGCTGAAGAAAGTGGAGGAGGTCAAGGAAAGTGTATATTGGAACAGCAAGAAGAACAGGGCTCTGCTCCTCCCTCTGAACTTCCTAACCCCGAGATTGCAATAAGTAAGAATAGGCAACAACAACTTCTTCATAATTATCCTCAACACCAGTCCCTCACAAGACTATGTCCTCAACCTCTTATTATATTCTTTATGCACCTAAGACCATGTGGCCAAATTTCCCTCCAATTGGATTTTCAAGTTTGCCGATGATATCACTGTAGTGGGTCAGATCTCAAACAATATGAGAAGAAATGCAGGAAAGAGATAAAGAGAGCAGAATTCTCTGGCTGTGCTAGTCTAAAAGCCAGAAATTCCTGTTCAACTGTCAATGGGGTTTCACTTTGTCCACAATCTAACTGCTAAAATCCCAGTGATAGCAGGATGGGAAATTCTGACCAGAGAAACAGGCAGACTGGCACAAATACAATAATCTTCTCTTCAATGTCAACAAAACGAAGGGATAATCATTAATTTCAGGGCTCTCTCCTGCTCCATGAACATTCATGCTTTATATAGCATACAAGAAACAATACTTTTCACTGTATAATGCATGAGACAATAATAAATCAAATCAAAGCATGGGATGAAGGAAAAGGAGAAGATGAAAATGAGGGGGAGGACGGAGAAATGAGGATAAGGAGAAATAAAGATAGTAAAATAACTTTATTGGGTGAGATTCTATAAACATGACCATTTTCAACAATTGTGTACCCCAGCTCACGGAGTACAAAAGATAAAGGTGAAGTGCTGCGAGTGCTTTCAGGCAAAGGTCAGATAATCCTACCTAAACTCCTTTTAAGATACAATACCAATGTTTGCTTCTATCTTACCTTTAATGCAGCAAAATGTTCCAAGATGTTTCTCAGATCCACAGTCAGACAAAATTTCCCACTGACATCAGGAATTGTTAGGTGAATTAAAGTTTGATCAAATAAGTTTTTCCAGGGTATTTTGAAGGAAGTAAAATAGAGGGACAGAGGTTTAGAGAGAGAACTCTGGAATTTAAGGCCTTAAGTAAGCTGCCATTGATGGGGTGAAGGGGGGGATTGGAAGAGACCAGAAATGGAGGAATGGAAAGATTTTGGAGCATTGTAGGAATAGTCACAGAAATAGGGAAGGGTAAGCCTACAGGGATTTGTGTCAAACTGTGTCTCAGCTGGTGGCCTTATGTCCTTGAGTTAGAAGGTCATGGTTTCACAGCCACTCCAGAAACTTGAACATAAATATTCACTGTGGCACCAAGGGAATTATGTACTGACAGAGAATATGTCTTCCAGATGTTATATTAAGGTCCCATCTGTTCTGTTGGATGTAGATAACAGCGGACTTCCTTGCAGTACTGGCTAATATGTATCCTACAGTAAACATCACCAAAAAGAATTTACCTGGCCATTATCATCTTGATATCTATGGGAATTTGTTGGTGCAAGTTGCTGTATTTGTTATGTTACAACAGTAACTACATTTTATTTATTTGCGTCACAAGTAGGCTTATATCAACACTGCAATGAAGTTACTGTGAAAATCCCCTAGTCGCTACACTCTGGTACCAGTTTGGGTACACTGAACTTAGCATGGCCAATGCACCTAACCAGCACATCTTTCAGATTGTGGAACAAAATCAGAGCATGGAGGGGGCGGGGAAGCCCATGCAAACATGGGGAGAACGTTCAACTCTACACAGACAGTGACCAAGCTGGGAATCAAACCCAGGTGCCTGATGGTATGAAGCAACAGTGCTAACCACTGTGCTGCTCCACTGTTGCTTCATTGCCTGTAAGTCATTTTAAGACATCCTGAGGTTCTGCGAAGCCCATTATACATGCAATTTTTTTGTTAGTATTGGAAAACAGGAATTATAATTTTAAAACCAACTGACTGGATTTTACAGCCCCCTCGCCAGGCTTATTTTTGATGGATGGAATAGGGTGCATGTAAAATGTTAGAGGTGGCAAATGCACCACATTCTCACACACTCCAAGCTGTGCCCCATAACACACTAGATGGGTGGATACCAAAATCAATAACCCATCTGCCAGTTTGAAATCAATAATTGGCAGTCAATTGAGCTTATTAAAAAGCCAAATAACTTCAATGATGTGTTGCCAATGCCATACTCTGGCTGGCCTAGGCAGGCACATGGGAGAGGCTGGCTGTTGTTTTAAGCAATCTATTTAAAAGGAGGAAAGGAAAGGCACCCTCTTGAGGGATGCCTTGTGCCAATTGGGAGCATTTCTTCAGGATGATGGCACCTTTTTTGTTCCTCCCCTATTGGCCCCCAAAGATATATCTTTCCATCCCTGCCCAATTCCCTATTCCTCAGGCTTCCTCACACCCTCTCATCTAAAATTGATACTGTCCAGAAGCCTTGGCTGCTTTCACCCATAGATCTACTTACAGTCCTACAAGTGCTAACTACTGAGTTTGGGCAGATTGGCTGACAGCTCTTGGGCTTGGAACTTTCTATCACTGAGAAGAGAAATTTGCACTCTTACCTTGTACATGCCACGCACAGCATATTATTTCTAAGGATTAGTCCTGTTTACTGTGGCTTGCTGAAATTCAACATTTTTTCCAAGTGTCAAGTTATATGCCCCATATAAAATTTCAGCTAAATGTGTTGGTTGAGCAGAAGTCAATGTAGGCCAATGAGGGTGATTAGTGCAGGTTAGGACAGATTCAGTGGCATTCTGGATGACCTTAAGTTTATGGAGGGAAGATCGGAGGTAGGTCAGGAGAACGTTGGATTAGTTGCGTCCAGAGTAAAAGAAATGATAAGAGTTTTAGCAGCATGTACATTGAGGCAGGGGTGGAGTCAGACAATATTATGAATGTGAAATTTGGTGGACCTTCTGTTGGAGAAAGTATAGAATCAGACATTCAGCTCAGCACCAAATGGAACAACAAAGATACAAAAAGTTTGATTCAGCCTGAAACAGTAGCCAGAGAAAAGGATGGAATCCATGGTGAGGAAACAGATTTTGTGGTAGAGGTTGAAGATAATGGTGGGAATCCCCCACCATTTACATCTGTACACGGAGATTTGGCTGAGCACCAAATTCTCCAGCCTCTCCAATGTTTAATTGGAGAAAATTGCCACTCATACAACACTGGACATTGGAAAAGTGATCCAACAAGGTTGATAGTAGAGGCATCAAAAGTGATGGGGATGAAGTTGGCCTAGGTGTTATCAGCATACATGGAATGTTATCACTGAGGGGCATTATGTAGATGAGAAATATGAAAGGGCCAAGGATAGATAAAAAGTTGCAGACAGGAAGAGAGGCCATTGCAAGAGATTTTTGTCTACAATTGTCCAGAGGTAAGAGTAGAATGAGTTGAGATTAGCCCCATCCAACTGGTAATCAAAGGAATTGGATGAGGATGGCACAGTCAAGAATGTACATTATTATTTGTTCTTTGGTTCATCATTCTGTATTATATTCTTATTCACAACTATCCATTTCTAATTTCCTTAAATATCCTTGGTCAAAAGTGTAGCATTCTTGTCATTCGAAGTTCTGACTGAAGACAATTGTCAGTTAACAGTCTTTTCTGAAACATTTGAGTTACTGTGATTATTTTGCTGCTCATGTTATTTGTGCAAATTATTTGTGGGATATTCTTTTCATTAATATTGGCTCTTTTCTACCAAATGAAAAATCATCCATTGTTTAAGCACTTATTAGCTCATCTGATTAAGCATCCAATTTTATATTTACCTTTCTGCTTACCAGCCAAAAAAGATTTTTTAATAAAATGTTTGCCTAATTCTTAAGGTGTTGTTACCATTTATTATCATGTAACATATAGATAGGATAGATTCATAAAGAATGTTCCCAACGATGGGGAAAACCAGAACTAGGTCATAGTTTGAGGATAAGGGGTAAACCTTTTAGGACTGAAGTGAGGGGAAATTTTGTCACCTAGTTGGATGTGAACCTGCGGAATTTACTAGCACAAAAAGCAGTTGAGGCCAAAACATTGTATAATTTCAAGAATAAATTAGATACAACTCTTGGGGCTAAAGGGATCAAGGAATAGGGGGATGGGGAGGCATGATATTGATCTTGATGATCAGCCATGATCAAGATGAATGGCAGAGCAGGCTCGAAGGGCCGAATGGCCTACTCCAGCTTCCAGTTTTGATGTTTTTATGTTTCTCCATTTGCCTGTTATTGTCTGAAGTCTGTATGAAGGTGTTGTTGTCTTTCTCCAGTCTGTTCCCCTGTTGAGTCTACAAATGATAGTCTCTGACTAGTACTAGTATTCTCTGCATGCTATCTGTTTGCTCAGTGGTAAATGCTCTGTGTGGATTATTTCATTCTCAGTGGTTGTTTTCCTGTTCTACTGTTGCTTTGATGCATTCATTTTCTGTCCTCAGAATAGTCTCCCACCTCTAGTATTATCTTTGTTTGTGCATACTTTCCAGTTGCATTGGTATTTATTATATGTCTTAAAAATTCTTTTTCTGTTTTTATTTACATTTTTCATTGCTGATTCATAAGGAACAGACTGTCCCATGAGAACTCAAAGTAATTTTGGCTTCAGTACATTATATGGGAAAGATACTCTTTGAACTGATAATAATTGAAATGTTAATGATTTTCTTGACGTAGGTGATGTAATGTAAAGATACTTAGTGGTGCTAGCATTCGTCAATTGTGAGATTGACATAGTGGGCAAAATTTTATGAGTGCTGTGCAGACCTGGAACTGTGCATTGTTCTTGCTCTCTTGCTGTTTTCCATTTCTCATATGATTCAGAGTAGGATTTAAAACACTGGCTGTGTGGACGGGAAAGAAGTGTGATTATGCAATGGGAGTATTTTTCCATTGCTGAAACCCACCATCAGCTGGCGATGTGGCAGGTACAGGAAGGAAAGGATAGAGCCTCCTGGACAAAAAGGTAGGCCATTACATGATTGCCAAATTGTTGCCAGCCTTCTATACTGCCTTTGCTGGGTGGCTGCATCCTGACCACCTTCCGCCTCTGGTGCTGTCTGCTACAGTCTCTGTTATTGACCAGCAAGAACCCCCCTTCATTGCATCTTGCTCCTCAGGTTGCTGGAATATTGGGTGTGAGAGCGATTGATATTTCAACAACTGACCTATGTTATGAGAAAAGGTTGTCCATGGATTCATCTACAAAATTAATGAGCAGTGAGATTTTCAACTCCTTCCACAAACAAAACTCCATCCATCACACAGCACTACTCCCACTACCATCTCCAATCCTGGTACCTCACATGCTTTTGGAGACAGAGAAACATAGAAAATTGAAACAGAAGCAGGCCATTTGTCTCTTTGAGTTTGTTCTGCTGATCCTCAATGCTGTACTCCAGCTACTCCTCATACTATTTCATATCTTTTAGAATCTAGGAATCTATTTCCTTCTTAGATATATTGAGTAGTTTGGCCTTCGTAGCTTTCTGTGGTACAGAATTCCACATGTTCACCACTCTCTGAATGAAGAAATTTCTCCTCATCTGCCCTGAGACTATGATACTTTGTTCTTGACCTCCTGCATCCAGTTCATCATAGACACAGATATAATAATGATGATCATTTAAGGGTTGTCACAGAACCTTTTACTCTTTACTCTCCTTCTGTCACATTCACACTTGTCCCAATCACCTTTGATTTTTCCAACGTTACATTGTTCCTTTTCTCTATCAACCTTCAACCTCCTCTTAATATGCTGGACCTTGTCACAACCCAGTTGGAAATGCCATGACTCACTCCCCAGCATACAGCTGCCACTGTCAACTTCCCTCCTTGATCTTAGACTATTCATGCATCATCCATAGAGTTTTTGTAAGATCCAGTGACCCATCCTATGAGATCTTCCCCCCGCTACTGGATTGATATCACCTCCATGATTATGAATGTTCCCTCTGCCACAAATAGCCTGAAGGGGATCTATTTCTGCACTGTACTGATCCCATCTTGTAGAACCTCTCTATTTTCTTAACTTGACTATTTCCCACATTGTTCCTAGCCCACATCACATACAATCCTAGGCAATTCCCACTTCCACTCCTCCACTTTCCTGACAACGCACTTTGACCTCCTTTGGATTCCTCTTTCACTTTTCCATGCCTGTAGCCCATTCCACCACCTCCCCTTGCTACTGATACCCCTTGCAAAGTTTCCATCCATAAGAATATAAGAACTAGGAGCAGGAATAGCCCATCTGGCCCTTGAGTCTGCTCCGCAATTCATTAAGATCATGGCTGATTTTTTTCATGGACTCAGCTCCACTTACCCTCCTGCTCACCATAATACTTAATTCCTTTTCTGTTCAAAAATGTATCTTTCCTTGTCTTAAAAACTTTCAATGAGATAGTCTCAACTGCTTCACTGGGCAGGGAATTCTACAGATTCACAACCGTTTGTGTGAAGAAGTTCCTCCTTAACTCAATCCTAAATCTGTTCTCCCTTATTTTGAAGCATGTCCCCTCATTCAAGTTTCCTTCACCAGAGGAAATAGCTTCCCTGCTTCTATCTTATCGATTCCCTCCATAATCTTATATGTTTCTATAAAATCTCCCCTCATGTTTCTGAATTCCAATGAGTATAGCCTCAATCTACTCAGTCTTTCCTCATAAGCCAATCCTCTCAACTCCAGAATCAACTTAATCAATCTCTTCTGCAACCTTCCAGTACTAATATATCCTTTTTCAAGTAAGGAGACCAAAACAGTACACAGTATTCCAGGTATGACCTCACCAGCATCATAACCTTGCTGTTTTTAAATTCCATCCCTCTAGCAATGAATAGACAACATTCGATCTGCCTTCTTAATTACTTGCTGCACCTACAAATCAATTCTTGTGATTCTTGCACAAGGGCACCTAGGTCTTCTGCACAGAAGCATGCTGCCATTTTTTACCATTTAAATAACAGTCCATTTTGCTTTTATTCCTCCTAAAATGGATGACCTCACATTTACTAACGTTGTACTCCATCTGCTCGACCCTTGCCCACCCACTTAGACTATCTATATCCCTTTGCAGACTTTCAGCGTCCTCTGCATACCTTGCTCTGCCACTCAACTTAGTGTCATCTGCGAATTTTGGCACACTACACTTGGTCACCAACTCCAAATCATCTATGTAACTCATAAACAATTGCAGTCCCAACACTGATCCCTGAAGCACACTACTAATCATAGATCACCAACCAGAAAAACATTCATTTACCCCTAATCTTTGCTTTCTGTTAGTTAACCAATCCTTTATCCATGCTAATACATTACCTGTAACCTTTATCTATTACCTTTGTCTTATGTAGCAGTCTTTGGTGCGGCATCTTGTCAAATGCCTTCTGGAAATCCAGATACACCACATCCACACGTTCCCCATAGTCCACTACACATGCAATGTTCTCAAAGAATTCCACAAAATTAGTCAAACATGATCTGTCCTTCATGAATCCATACTACATCTTATTAATGGGGCAATTTATATCCAGATGTCTTGCTGTTTCTTCCTTGATGGTCTATTCAAGCATTTTCCTTACTATAGAAGTTAAGCTAACTTTTGTCTACCTCCTTTTTTAAACAGTGGCATCACATTTGCTGTTTTCTAATCTGCAGGAATCATTCTAGAGTCCAGCAAATTTTAGTTAATTACTAATAGTGCACTTGTTATTTTCCCTGTCATCTCTTTTAGTACACTGAGATGAATCCCATCAAAACCAGAAGACTTGTCTACCTTTAGCCCCATTAACTTGCCCAACACTACCTCTTTCGTAATAAAGATAGCTTCCAGGTCTTCACCTGTCACAGTCCTCCTGTCATCAATTTTTGACATGTTATTTGTGTAACAAGACTGAAACAAAATACCTTTTCAATGCCTCAGCCATTTTCTCATTTCCAATTATTACATCCTCCATTTCACCCTCAAAGGACCGATGTTTACTTTAGCCACTGTTTTTTGTTTTATATATTTGTAGAAACTTTTGCTATCTGTTTTTATACACTGCGTAGTTTACTCTCATAATCCATCTTACTTATCCTTATAGCTTTTTTCTTGGCTTTCTGTTGACCTTTAAAGATTTCCCAATCCTCCAGTTTTCCAGTAATCTTTGCCATTGTGTATGCATTTCCTTTCAATTTGATACCCTCCTTTATTTTCTGAGGTATCCATGGCTGATGATCTCTTTTTCTACAGCCCTTCCTTGTCCCTGGTATATACTTCTAAAGATTGCTTTAAAAGTTCTCCACTGTTCCTTAATTGTCCCACCATAAAGTTTTTGCTCCCAGCCTACTTAGCTAATGCCTCCCTCATCCTTTTGTAATCTCTTCTGTCTAAGCTTGCTATAAGCTTCCATGCTGCCATTCCCCTGCTCCCCTCCCTCAGAGTTGTGATCTCTGACGCAACCACTGACTGTTGCACTCCACCTTTAAACAGACATGAACTGAATGCCACAAGATTCTTCTGAACTGCTGACTTTATCTTAAAAGTAGGACAGAATTCTAAGAGTAGTTTTAAGCTAATAAATCGGAACCCATATAGAATGGTGTGAAGTATGACATGCCACAAACATGCCATTGACTTTATTTCTGCATCTCAAAATATCCTAATTAATTATATTTGCACTTGGAAAACTAAAACAGAAAATTTAATCAATTGCAATTTGCATGCTGCACTTCTAAATCCACTCCAGACTACTGATAAACTCTTAATATGAAAAACAGCTAAAAATATTCTGGTATTTTGTGTTATTTGAAATACCACTAGATAATTTCTGCTGGAAAACAATTTCCCAAATTTATGAATATGTTTGTACACAATAATGATTTTCTGGTTGGATAAGTGCAATTGGAATTTAAAAAGGATACATTTATAACATTAAATGCTAGATTATCTTCCACAGTTGTACGCAAATTACTGAGAAGTCTTGACAAGGGAAGAGGGAGTTTTTGGATTGTGAGGCATACCCCTCCCTGAACTGATGAAGATCTCCCTCCTCCTGGCTGCGCCAGTGCCACTGGTGGCTGTGAGCCTCCCACTTACCGTTGATTACTCGGAACATTACTCGGAAGGTGGCAGCAGACCCAAGGGAATTGTGGTAATGGTCTCCAAAGCCCTCAATTGATAAGGAAGGTTCCTTCCCTCTGCTATTCTGGCTTGGCACTTCCTTGCTGGGGATTTTGTTTGAAACTTTCACTGGAAGATTCAATGTAGGCTGTGGAGCACTTCTTTGCCCTTAAGGTCCCTCACCTTTTATTGTTGCTGCGGTACTGTATGGGTTTTAATGCTGGTGGAGTGATGTTTGATTTAAATTGGTAAGCTACTTCATGCTACTCCAAGGTTGATAAATCGTTCTGATCAGATTTGGTTAATTCATTCAGTAAGCCAGTTTTCCCATTTTGGTATAAAGTAATGAAAATATGACACTGCCCTATTTCAGGTGGTTGTCTTATTTGAAACAAGCAGGTAAAATTATTTGTATTCCATTCTGGAAGCAGGAAAGACCTTGCTCTCCCTCCAATCCTTTTATCTTTGCTCTGCTTCATTTTTTGTCGCCTGATTTCAGTTTCTGTGTTTAGCCATATTGAAAACTGACTAGCCACCAAAGTGGAATCCTCCAGCCTAGAGTTGTGCTGACTGTACTATTTTGATGAAGGGCCTACACATGAAATGTTATGCTGCCTGACTTGAAATATTTGTTGGCAATGACTTCTCTTGTGTTCAAATGAAAGGGAAGAATGAGCGTGAGTGTTCACTGCAATGCTAAACCATTTTTCTTTGTCTCCAAGAACTTGGTCCAGATGACCTGTGTGAAAACCCATCTGCACCTGCTAGTTCCACCGTCCTTTGCAAGTCTTGCCTTGACTGCCTTGACCTCGTCTTAGGTCAAGGGTAGCATTGTTAATATGTTAGATGAAGGTGCCCACATTGCAACCTGGTCTGAAATCCTGAAATGTAATAGTTACATTCCCTACTTTTATCCAGGTGATCAATTTTTACAGCTGCACATTACATCCATCAACAAAATTACATTTGTCAATTGGATAATGAGTAGTAAAAATGCAGGGCTTTCATGGATAGGTAACTATCTTCCTTGGATACTCAGCCACAATCTCATACTGGTTTGCCTTTTGGAATGACGGTATGATGGAGGGTTGGGTGGTGCAGCAGGTTGGCATTGGCCTTCTATTTCTCAGAAAAGGGTTAAAAGTGATGAAAGTGTACTTGCTTTGCTTTAAGAGTGAAATAAGTAAGTCTGCAACCAGAGTGTAAAATCCCTCTAATCTTTTGTTACTCAAAGAAAACCAAGATAATTTTGGTATGGAATTTGGAAGAAATGGTGCATTGGTGCTCTCTAGTATTAAATCAGATTGTGAGTATTAAATCAGGGTACGAGGTGTTCTATATTGTATCTAGCTATGCTGAGCATATTTGTGATACCAATATTGGACATCTGGAAACAAATTTGTTTTCCAACAACAAAAACTCATTTTGATGAGAAAAAATTCAAAATATTGTAAGTTTTTCTTACCAAAAGCAAGCTTAGAAATCCTGATGTCATAATTAACCTAATAAAATAATGTAGGTAGATTCAAATATTCCTCCTTTTGAAAAAGATGAAACAAAATGAGCTCTTAAATATCATCAATGCTCAGGTTAGCAACAATCCTGGCTAATTCCCAAATAAATGATGCATGTTATGCAGGTTACATAAAATATTTCGCAATCAGCAGGAGACTTAACTATGCAAGTCAAATTCAAGTAATTGGAATTGTCTTGCTGAATATTGATTTTGCATTTAATACTAGTACTGGTTAAAATATGTTAAGTCTTTCAGAACTTGTTCTACAGAGAAAAGATGAATGCCTAAAGCTGAACTTTTTGTAGACCTGACAACAAAGGAAGCTCATTAAATACCATTGGGAGACATTTCTCTGATTGCTTTATGTCAGCAACATCACAAATGAAGAATGTTTATTGTTAAATTCCAGGGCTTAGAGCCTTGGCAGCAAAAGGCATGACTCCCAGCGGTGGGGTGATTAAAACCAGAGAGACCCAAGAGGCTGGAATTGGAAGAATGCAGATATCACAAAGAGTTGTGGAGTTGGAGGGGATTGCAGAGATAAGGAAGTCAGTGAAGGATTTCAGAACAAAAATAAGAGGTAACTGATGAAAATTGCAGCACACCTATACAGGCACTATTGTATATTAATATACAAATGGAATGACAATCAATAAATTAATATAAAAGCAGGCAACCAATAAACTAATGAATTAATAGAGCAATGGCAATCTGCAAGTCAATATACTTATAGAGCAAAAAGTCCAGCAAATTAATAAATTAATACAGCAGCGGGAACATTATAGCTAATCAATTATTAGAATAATAACCACCACTAAATCAACAAAAATATTAGTGAGAATGTTAGCAAATATATAAATTAATACAACACAAATGAATACATTAATAAATCAGTAGGTGCCAGTGAATTAATAAATTAGTAGATCACTTAACACAAGCAAATCAAATGGTTAATAGAATGGGCACCAGCAAATGCTTAAAAAAAAATCAAACAGTGAGCATATCGATGTAACAACAATGTCATAAATTAATGCAGAAGCACAACTTTAATGAATACTAATTATTTTGAAAGGGAGGAAACCGAGATTAGAATTTAATATTTTTCAAAGTGATTGGAAATCGGCAGTAAAATTTCACAAGGAAGGATAATAATTTGAAAAGAAATATACCATATGATTCAGTCTGTTTCACTTTGTCTATGAGTACAACACACCTTCAAGCTTCCAATTTTTGTATGAATGTTCTCATGTGCCTACCCTAAATAAATGATCCCATAATGTATTCATCCAGTCCTTTTAGAGTAATGGTGCCTTTATAGCACAATATGATGTGCAATAGTGGTCAAGCTGTGTGGCAGCAAGGTTACGTACAGCTTCCACATGGTGATCATTTTTAAATCATGCTATATGGCATGAGATGAGTCTCAAACCTTTGGTTAGACTGCAATGCAGCTGCAGTATCAGAGAGCGCTGAATTTGCAGTGTAGTTACTGCACAGAAAAACTTTGAAGACATCAACAGCAAAGCTGCATGTGCTTTATTCTCAGTTGTAAATTGAGACCCTTGTTCCAGTTAATTGATAGACATAAAAACTTCATATTATATACAGGGTCAACATAGTGGCACAGCAGTTAGCACTGTTGTCTCACAACGCCAGGGATCCGAGTTCAATTCCAACCTTGGGTCACTGTCTATGTGGAGTTTGCACATTCTCCCCATGTCTGTGTGGTTTTCTTTCCACAGTCCAAACATGTGCAGGTTAGGTTGATTGGCCATGCTAAATTGCCCCTTTGTGTTGAAGGGGTAAATACTGGGGTTATGGGGATGGGGTGGGATTGTTGTCACTGCATTCTCAATGGGCTGAATGGTCTTCTTCACTGTAGAGATTCTATGATTCCATTCTATATTCATTCAGATTATCCATGCACTCAGCTCTGTGAACTGTGGTGGGACTTAATGAGAAGTTTCTACCTGATTAAAACAATGTAGATCATTATGGGGTATAAATCCTGGATGGCTATGATCTCAGCTTGTTTGTCTTGTTGCTTATCATCTACTTCCCTTTTGACAGATGCCATCAGGGAATTTAGGGGGCTCCATAATTCCTACAGGATCATTCAGCTCCTAATCTCATTACAGCCTTGGTTTACACATCAAAAGAGCTGGAGTCCAGAGGTGAGGTGAGAGTGACTACTCTTGACATCAAAGCTTCATTTGAATAGGTATGGCATCAAGGAGCCTGAGCAAAACTGTCATCAGTGGGAAAACCATTCGTTGGTTGCAGTCATACCTAGCATAAAGGAAGATGATTATGGTGGTTGGAGATTGATCATCTCAACTCCAGGACATCACTGCAGGAGTTCCTTAGGGTAGTGTTCTAGGCTCAACAATGTTTGATTGTTCAGCACCACTTTCTCAAAGGCAACTGAAGATGGGCCAGTCAGTGACACCCACATTCCACATGTATTTAAAAAAGTGTCATAGTGTCCATAGTGTCGAGCAGCAGAATGACTAAGCATTGGAAGCCAACAAGAAGATATAGTTGCAGCCATCCCTTATTGTTTCAGAATGTATAAAGTCACCAAATTCTCTCATGGTTGTTATCTCAATAGTTTCTGTCCCATACATTTGGATGTCTTTCTTCTTTTAGCAGGTAAGATATTGTAGATTAATTGGTCTTCCATCAGTTTGTGTTCTCCATTGATAATAATGCTCATGTTTCTACTTTGAAAAGAGGCAAAAGGGCCCCTTTAAGCATCAGAATATGATAATGAGCAGCCTATGTTCCATCTGGTATAAAATTCTAAGCGTTCAGAGAATGTACAAGTAGTCCTCAAAAGCATATAGTAAGATGGTGTGGAAATGTGCCAGAGCTGCCTGAATGTATGGAAAGCATTCTGCTTGGCAATCACTGAACTGTCAATACAGCTTCAGATAATTAGTAATCTGAAGCAAAAAACAGTGCTTGGTCCATGGCATATTGTGGGTTGAATTCTTCTGTAGAATTACATGGACATTAGAGGCTGGACTAGTCCTCATTAGTATTTGTGCTCGATCCAGACCACTTCGTTGACAGTGGCTGGTGAAATAAATTCAGACTTAGACATTTTCATTGAGTATGGTTTGTTTAACTACTTACTGTTAAAATAATGTTGTTCAAAGATTTGGGCTTAATTGAATGCATAATTTTGCCAAGTTAAAATAGTGACAGGTGATATATTCCAATAAATCAGGGTACAGTGGCAAGGCTTCCCTGACGTCTGGGCTTTGCTACATTTAACATAATATTGGATAGGCAATGACAAACTGAATCATAAGGGACATAAGGTCCACTTGCAGGAGGAGGCAATGATGCTGAGCGTGAGAAAGATATCAAGCATAATGTTGCAAAACAATAACAATGTGGCATAGGAACTGTCATTTTGAATGGATATTTAAATAATTTAAATTTAAAGCGAATTAAACAGTAAGAAATTATTTTAAAATGATCTCAATAGTTCAGAAAACATTGTCAGGGAGCTATAGTTAATCAATTTTACAGCTAGTTTCTTTAGTTGCAAAAACAGAGCGTGCAAATTCATCTGAGGTGCTGGACTTGGAGGCAGCACAGGAACTATCCGAGAAGAAAGAAGGACCCAAAATTTCGCAAAATCAAAAATTAAGAATTGACAATGCAGATATTGAGCTCTCTTAAATTACTGCAAAAATTACCCTTTTATTCTCTGTTAGCAGATGGCTAATGTAACCAACAATTGTTGATTGATAAACAGCATAATAAGCTGCAGCTATGGGACAACACATAATGCATTCTGATAAAAGCTGATCATTCATTCACGTGGCACGACATGAATCATTGAATCAACTGCAAATAGCTGGAAAATACCATGTTGTTCCTGGGAAATTAAATTCTGCCCATACCAACAGGACCAATCTCTGTAAATGTATCTAGAGTCCTTGATGAAATACTTGACATTAGGTTATTTGTGCACTGCAGTTATATAATAAAGGGTCATCTACTGCACAAAGAATACCACGTTTATGCAAATAGAATATTGTTTCAGTGTTATGTGCACTTCTGAGCGTACTTTTCTTTACACGATCCAATCAATACCAGTCTCCAGCTTCACATTTCTAGCTGCAGTTATCAGAATGCAGATTTAACTTTGTGGCAATGTTTGCCACTTGACCATCAAAAACAAAGATGTGTTACCATTTATCGTTCTTGTAAATGCTGATAAAGATTTTTTTTCAGGATCAAGTTTTCAGTAACTACACATTCTGCAATATTTTTAGCCTCAACAAATCAATGTTTTATGAAATTTAAATGAGACATACTATCCAAGCTACATGAGTGCAGTACGAGCCTGAAGAACTCAGCCAACTATATACTCTATATTTTTTGCTTACAATTTCCACAATTCAAGGTGGGTAGACATAACGTTTTCACCCGTGTCACCATGTTGGAAGATAAACATTATAGCTGGAATTTTATAGCTCTTCCTGCCAATGGGATATTTCAGTCCTGCCAAAGTCCATGGAATCCATGCAATTCTTATAGGGCAGAAGGAGGCCATCGAGTCTGCACTGGCTCTACAGAAGAGCATCTTACTCAAGCCTTGCTCTATCATCATAACCCTGCACATTTACATTGCTAATCCCTGTAATCTATATACCCTTGGACACTAAGGGGCAATCTACCTAACATACGCATCTTTGGACTGTAGAAGGAAATGGGAGCACTCTGAAGAAACTCACACAGATACGAGAACAAACGTACAACCTCCACATAGACAGTGACCCAAAGCAGGAAACTGGAATCAAACCCAGGTTCCTGGTGTTACAAGGCAGCAGTGCTGCTGCCAGCTGCCCAAGTCAATGGACTTTTGAACTGCTCACTCATTTTCATACCACACCCTTGCTGTGACATAGCCAGAAAATTCCAGTCTTTATTTTCAAAAAATAATGGATGGATTTTGTTGTAACCTAGTGCACAGACAGATATAGCCCAAGGAAGGTTTATTTTTAAGAGGCAATGTGGATCTGAATCCTGCAATTTTATAATGGAATTATTAACTCTGGTAGATTGGGGTGAATTGACTTTTTTTGGGTGCTTTTTGTTTAGAATGCTGTTGATTGTTTTGGAATTGTCACGGCTGCTTTGGTGTGATTTACTGCAGCTGTCAAAATGTGAGCAGAGTTTTCAGAGCAGATTGTTGATTTTGGATTGGCCTGAAACCTCCTGAATGACATGGAAGCTCTTAATAGTGATTTTTATTTTTTCATTATAATTATGGAGCTTCAATCAGGCAGGAAAAAAGTCTCAAGGAAGGCTTGTATTATTGTACTAATGTTGATAGAGCACAGCTTGGTGCACATAAACACTCTTGAAATGTTCATTGTTTTTAAACTAATGACTGTACGATTATGTTATATCAGCAGAGGAACCAAAGACATTTTTTCACTTTTGTACAGACAGTTCTATTCTATTCTAATTAGTGTCCTCTTTCCTTGTGCTGCAAATGCATTTGTAAAGATTCATCAATGAATTGATGTCTCTTTTTCTCAATACAGTTCATTGATTTTATTTGGTAACAACATATTAATTCAGTTTGAAGAAATTCAAGTTTCATTCCAAATTTTACAGTGTAAGAGTGATAACATCTTTGAGAATGAATTCTTAGTTACTTAATACTCTTCTGTATATGGGTAAATAAATGAACTAGAAATCCACTTGAAATTACACAGCGCTTTAGGTTTCAAGGCACTTTGAGATGTTAACTGACAACAATGGATGCTGAGACAAGTAAACAATGATGATCAAAAGCTTGATCAGAGAAGTGGGTTTCATGAAAAAATTTAAAGGAGAAATGAAGCAATTTAGAAAGACAAATCCAAAGCATGGCACTTCCATGTGCTGTTCAAGAAATAGAGGAAATATATACTGGGAAAAAATCCCTCAAAAAGGCGTAATTGCAAAGTATCAATTGGATTCTTTTGCTCTATGTACACCTGATGTGGAGATGCTGGCGTTGGACTGGAGAAAACACAGTTAGAAGTCTCACAACACCAGGTTAAAGTCCAACAGATTTATTTGGTAGTAAACACCACTAGCTTTCGGGATTTGCTCTTTGTACACTGCACAACTCTTCATCCACCTTGTTTCACCTAAGCATATTGGCATTATCTTTTATTCATTTCTCCATCATGCATTTAACATCAAAATGAGGAAATATAATGGCCAGTCGTATAAATGCTTATCAGCAATTGTTTTACAGTTGCACAATTTCTCACAGTTTCTACTCATGTGCATCATTTTTCATCTTATCCAATGGGCTTGTACAGAGTGGTGTGTTGCTAGTGACAAGCTAAAACCAGTGATGTATCAACTTGTAGTCAGATTTGATACATGTGCCGAAATGGTCCCAAAAATTCAAGGAGATCAAAATAAAGATGTTGTCACTACATGTTGCTGATTGACAACACTTAAACTAGTTTTGATTATGCCAGGAAGCCAAGAAAGTCAGCAGTCATCCCCAATAAGTCATTTGATATACTATGTGTGCACATCAAATTTTTGTAAGGAAAAAAAACACTTCTACTATAGACCGTACTGTCTCTACTGGCAATACATTGCCTCTGGGAACATTAGCTCAGTCCAATGTGGTGGAAGTCAATCTTCATCTTTTAGGACCTTAGGCAATTTCTCAATCAGGTTTTTAAAATGTTGCCTATCAAAATCTCTAAACAGTTCAGGATAAATGGAATGTAGAACATTAGCAGAGAACCCATTAAAATGCTACTTTGGAACTAGAGTCCCAGGTTAGGTGAGGTATGAAAACAAATTTGTTTGTTGATTCTAAAAGGGTAACAACCTGCAAATGTAGGTGGAATCTTTCGGGCCCACCAGCAGTAGGAAGCTTGGTGGAGGGCAAATTAATTTGTTGTGAGGTTCAAAAAAAAGTTTCCTGGTGGCTGGATGAACTTTTGCAAATATTTTCTTGAGACTTTAACAGCAGCAAGTTAAGTTTCTCAATGAACAATATTGGGAACCTGTTTTGCATGTAATAATATGTCAAGCATACTCATTAAAAGGCCATCTCAACAGAATTAAACTACTTCTCCAAATTAAGTTGCCCACCAGTTAGAAATTAGGATATTCACATTTACAACTGCATATAAGTGGTGTGTATTTGGCGAAATTGACTTCTTCCATTATTGTGAAGTGCGTAGCTTTTGCTTTATCCCTCTTGGGAATCACTCACAAATATCAAATTTTGAATTGAGATTGGGTACTAGGTGTCCAACCTGCCCAAAGGCTGGTCAAAGAAGGCAACACCAGGGGAGAAGGGTGGAAGTTTGGACAGCAAGTGGGATAGGAGGGGCAGGAAGGCAGACAGACTGTGTCTGATTAACGCAGACAGACTGTCCAAGGCAGGGAGGGAGAATACATGGGAAAGGCAAACAAACTGTCCGAGGTAGGGAGGAAGGATGTCTGGGGAAGGCAGACAGATTGTCTGGGGCAAGGAGGAAAGCAGTGAAGATTTGTTGTTGCAAAAGCCAAGTGAATGTTAATGAGTTTTGCTGATATGACACAGGTTGCGTCCAGATGGGAATGGTTATTTAACAGCCATCTGAATGCAGCATGAAGGATGAAAGAAAGAAACAAGCCAGCAAAAAAAGCACATAGAACACAATGGAGGCAAAAGTTATGACCTGAAATCATTGAAATCAATATTCAGTCCAGAAGTGAGTTGAAAAGTGTCATTCCTTGAGCTTGCATTAAGTTTCATTGGAATATTGTAGCAGACCATTGATAGAAAAATCAGCCTGAGAGCAAGTTGGAGGAATAAGTGAGTAACAGGAAGCTCAGGGTCATGCTTGCAGATTGGATGGAAGTGTTCCACAAAATGGTACCTAGTCTGCATTTGGTCTTCCCAGTGCAGAGGAAGACCACATATTGTGTACAGTGAATTCAGCATACTAAATCAAAAGAAGTATATGCAAAGTGGTTTAATTTGGAAGAAGCATTTGAGAAGGGAGGATGGTGAGGAGGGAGGAGGGAAAAGGACAGGTGTTATATCTGCACTTGCACTGAGAAGCTCTTTAAGGAAGGGAAAGGCTGTTAGGGGTGATTGAGGAGAGAAGCTGAATGTCACAGAGGGAATGGTCCATTGCAAAAATTGAGAGGGAGGGCTTGGAAGGAGACTGCACTAACTAATAGGGCTAATGGAAGGACCCTTAATAGTGTTGTCGAGCAGAGGGATCTTGGGGTACAAGTACATAGCTCTTTGAAAGTTGGCACCCAGGTTGATAAAGTTGTTAAGAAGGCGTACGGTGTGTTAGCTTTTATTGGTAGAGGGATTGAATTTAGGAGCCGTGAGGTTATGTTACAACTGTACAAAACTCTGGTGCGGCCGCACTTGGAGTATTGCGTACAGTTCTGGTCGCCGCATTATAAGAAAGATGTGGAAGCATTGGAAAGGGTGCAGAGGAGGTTTACCAGGATGTTGCCTGGTATGGTGGGAAGGCCTTATGAGGAAAGGCTGAGGGACCTGAGGTTATTTTCATTAGAGAGAAGAAGGTTACGCGGTGACCTAATTGAGGCGTATAAGATGATCAAGGGATTGGATAGGGTGGATAGTGAGAGCCTTTTTCCTCGGATGGTGATGACCAACACGAGGGGACATAACTTTAAATTAAGAGGTGGTAGTTATAGGACGGATGTCAGAGGCAGGTTCTTTACACAGAGGGTGGTGAGGGCGTGGAATGCCTTGCCTGCAGCAGTTGTGGACTCGCCTACTTTGGGGGCATTCAAATGTTCGATGGATAGGCATATGGATGATATTGGAATAGTTTAGGTTAGAGGGTCCACTGGCCGGCGCAACATCGAGGGCCGAAGGGCCTGTACTGCGCTGTAATGTTCTATGTTCTATGTTCTAACTTGCACATCTTTAATAATGATGGAGCCCAGCATGTCAGTACAAAGAAGGCTGAATAATTTGAAGCCACCTTCAGCAAGGGTAATAGGTGCATTACCTATCTCAGCCTCCTACAATTACGGTGCCAGTCTCCATCCAATTCTCTCCACCCGATATCAAGAAATGGCTCAACACACTGGATAGACAAAAGACTGGCAATCCATCCACATCATGGCTGTAGCATTGAAGGATAAGTAATTTGCCAAAAAGTGATGACTTGATTCTTGTTTGGTACTAGTAATGATTTGTGAACGTCTCCATTTTTTTCCTTTCTTTCTACACTTTCAAAATTAAAATACATAGCAGAGTTATTTAAACTGGGAAGGCAGATTGGAGAGTCAAGTCCCAAGTGTAAAACTTCATCAAGAGTAAGAGAAACAAAACAGCAGACAAAGTAAATCAGGAAGCAGTGATTACCTGTCGGTAAAATCTGTTTTTTAAAACCTTAAATATTGCAGTAGGCAAGTAAAACTGCAAGAAGGAAAGAGTTTTGTGGTCCTCGGAGAAAATGAGTCAGAATAGATAGGTGAGTGATGAGCTGTGATCTCAACACAGTACCAAGGCTGATTTGTTCAAAGAGTGTAATGACGCCAGCATTCTTTAATAAAGACTTTCACACTTTAAACCATAAATATTAATAAGTCTTGGAAAGAGATAGAGCATGTTAAGACAGCAGATAATAAAACATATGGTATCCTAGGTACTATTAGTAGGGAGACTGAGTACATGAGAATGGAGGTCATGATAAAATTACATATGCATTAGTTAGGCCTGATCTGGAGTATTGTGTTGTGTCCTTGGTGTTATATTTGAAGAAAGATGTGAAGGCATTGGAAAGAGAGCACAGCGCAGGTTCACAAGAATGATTCCTTGGGACTGTTTTCCTTGGAGAAGGGAAGGTTGAGTGAAGACTTAATAGAGGTATTCAAGATCCTGAGGGATATAGAAAGATAAATTTTGAGAAACTGTTCCCTCTCAAGACAGCACCATGAAATAGAGGACACAGATTTGAAAGTGAGGTGAAAAAAAAGATTTTCACCCAGAGGGTGGTTGGAATCTGGGTCTGAACTTCCCCAGAAGATGTTGGAGGCAGATTCGACTAAGGTATTCAAAAAGGATTTGAATTACTCTTTGAATAGAAAGAATGAGCAGGGTTATGGGGTTAAGGTAGGGAAGTGAGATTAGGTAGAATGCTCTTTAAGAGAACTAGTGAAGATTCAATGTGCTGAATGGCATCCTTCTACATTGTAAAAATTATGCGAATAATACAAAAAGGGCAATATTGTGGTGCAATACATCAGTGTTTAACCTGCTGCGGTGGAAAGGAATGAAGTACAATTAAGTTACAGAATCCTAATATTGCTAGACAACCAAATCTGATAAGTATATAACTTTAAAGATTAATACATGCATCACAGCACAGCACAAGTAGCCATAGAAAACTCAACAATTTCCCAATGTCCAATGCATTTTCTGTAAATTCACATGCGAAGGCACTGAGAAACTGACTGCATGTACTTCAGTCACAGTGCTCAAAGATGATACAGCTCTTTATTTTCACAATAAACATCCATAAACTTGAATAAAATTTTCAATTAACAGGTACAAACCGGACTCTTATGAAAGCAATTCCAATCTTTTCAATGGTTAACAATCCTGCAATTTATATAAATCAAATCTTAAGCTACAGTTAGAAAATTGCTGATAATCCTGTTACTCCTCCTCTACTTTTCTCCTTTCCACTTCTGAACATTATTTTACTTTGATGGAGGCAGATAGGGAACATTCACTGTGACAAAATCCAATGCTTCTCATCTGTCCTGACCCAGATTGCTCCCACTTGCAATATTTCCAATCTAGACATTATTAGATTGGAATCAGGAGCAAGAATCTTGGCAGATTCCCTCCCCTCTCATCCAGGTACCCTAACACCAATAATAATACATTTAATATTTTAATAACAGCAATAACATCATACTGAGACTTATACAATACAACATGACATTATTGTGATTAAACACATGATTATCTAATTCAACATAAAACATAAATCCTTAATTCAGCATTGGTTCAACATGAAGTGGTCATTTTCTGGAGTATACTTTAGAAAAAAAGAGGCAATAGCAATGTTTAAACATTTAAATTCTAGGAAATATGGATGTCGTTTGTTTTCAGGAGTAAATTGTCTCTGTCAAATATAAGAAATCCAGAGTACAGTATCATTGCTATTTTACATTAAAACATTACACTAAATAACAATAAAATCTGGTAAACTTTAAAGCAAGTCTAATATTGACGAAGCAACTCAAGTGCATTGAGAATATGTCATTGATAACTTGTTGCAGAAAATGGGTCTTTACAAATTACTTGAAACACATATCTGTATTCTGCAATCAGGTCGTGCTAATGCCATGTTGTATAACCATTGATTCATTCCCTGTAAGGTCAGCCTTAACTTAGAGGGGCCTGCTCTCTTGCAAAGGATGCACCACAAGTTTAATAACTTGAGGCTTGGGATCCTAATACATTTAACAACATATAATAACTTCCTGATATTTTGACAGGAAGATATCTGAGATCTTCATCAAGGCTAACCAATACAAATTTACTTCAGAAAAATCTATGCACTGTCAGTTGATAGCATAGATTCCTGTAAGCGACTGGTGATTCTCTTGAGAATTGAGGTTGTGAGGTCCACATGGTTGGCGATGAGTGGCTACTGTGCATGCTGTGCTTTGGCCAAAATGTGGCATAGAAGCTAAGGTACCATTTCTCACATTGGAATTTTGAACTGAGGATGTTGTTTCTGTCCTGTAAAGCTGTGCTTTCATTTCACAGTAACCAAACCTGCTTAAAAGAATATAGAAATCTCTGCGAAAGGTCTTGGTGAAAAATGCGTACAAGAAAGGATTGGCACAAGAATTGATTGGGTAAAACAAGACCAGAAGTATCTTGGAACTGGACACTGTGATAAAAGGTACCTTGAGAGCTGCTGAAATAGCAAAGAAAGATATCGGTGACATGCAAATGAAATCTGTGAAGATTAGCACAGCCATGCGTTTGGCAATTTTTGTATCACCATTTGTTGAGATGAAGTTGGGGTTTCTAACTGTTTGGTAAATCTTAATATAGCAAAAACAAATCACCAAAAATGCAATGACATTTAGTAGCAAAATGAAAATAATGTAAGCCTGAGAAATTGGGGAGTTTACATCCATAGGGAGACAGATGCTCACCTTCCTGTAGCTACTGACCCCAAGAAGGGGCAGTAGGGCAACAATGAAAGAGAAAGCCCAACCACCACACATAATCACGATGGCATGCCTTAGATGGAGTTTTCTGTCCAGTTGCATGGCATAAGTAATTGTGTGCCACCTTTCTAGGGTGATTGCAGTGAGTGTGTACACTGAGAGCTCACTGGCAAAAACAGTGAAGAATCCAGCAGATGCACAACCAGCACCAGTCTGCCAGTCTATAGCATAGTTGTAATACTGGCCTTTGGTCCAGATATCTACAGAAGCAATAAGCAACAAATAAAGACCCATACAAAAGTCAGAGAAAGCAAGATTGCACATCAGAAAGCGTGGAACTGTGAGTTTATATCGACTGGTTAATAGGACTATGAGAACGATGACATTCCCTATAATAGCGAGAATGTTCATTAGCCATATTATGACTCTTAAAATATCTTTTCCCACAATATCTTCACATGGATTGAAGTCATCTGCTTTTGGATTACAGGTCACATCTACTACATTAGAACAGAGACCATAGTCAAAAAATGGCTCATCTTCATTTAAGTCAAACCATGCCTCACTTTCAAGGAATGCATACTGTTGAGGTATAGCAGTATTCAGCGGTATGGATCTTTTCAAATGTGTGGAACCGATTTCAGGTTCCATCTCAGAGCTTGTGTTGCTGGAATCCTCATTCTTGCCATAGAACTTGTTACATAACAGAGACCATTGAAATCTAGAAGAAAGCAAAGTTACAAATTTTGTAACAATTCTGGTGAGAAATGAGCAATCTGGAATCAACAACACAGCATAAGGTGTAAGGAATATCTAGAGCAGAAAATGTGTAAGGAATATCTCAGGCAGTGTATCTTCCAAGTAAAGCATGATCACAATGGGTATGTAGAAACATTCAGAAATCTATTTTTCAATTTAGAAGATATCATTGTTTTTCTTTCTTCACAGAGCTACTCCAGCGAGACTTCAGACACAGCAAAATAAAGTTAATTTATTAGTCACAAGTAGGCTTACAGTAACACTGCCATGAAGTTATTGTGAAAATCCCCTAGTCATCACACTCTAGTGGCTGTTCGGGTACACTGAGGGAGAATTAGGCAAGACCAATTCACCTAACTAGCACATCATTTGGGAGTAAACAGGAGCACCCGGAGGAAACCCACGTAGACACAGGGAGAACATGCAGACTCTGCACAGTCAGAGACCCAAACCAGGAATTGAACCTTGATCCCTGGTACTGTGAAACAGCAGTGCTAACCACTGTGCCAATGTATTTAGAGTCCAGAAACGCTCTACTAATTTAAACAAGTTGCAACATCAGATTAGCCTGAGAGTTTTTCTAATGTTCCTTCTACTGCTGGCACTATTGCACATTCAGTTCTTCTGGAGTTTGAATGCTCCAAACTCACATATTTCATTATTTATCAAAATATTGCCTTATAAACTTTGTTTCTTTTTCCAGAGATGCTACCTGACCTGCTGAGTATCTCTAGTATTTCTGGTTTCACTTTCAGATTTCCAGCATTTGCAGTATTTTACCTTTTTTATTTGTAGTGATTTTTTCACGTTTTTTGGTTTCTGGGTATTCATAAGATATAGGAGCAGAATTAGGCTAGTCAGTCTGCTCTGCTATTCGATCACGTCTTTTGCATTACATCTTTGAGACTGCATTAATAAAGACAGTGAAATGAATCTCTGAACTGTGCTCTTGACTAATGATAGTGGATGAGATAGGACACATTGAAGGCGAATGAATGGGAGAATGAGTGACACCGTCACTGGGCTATTCAAAGGCACGGGCTAATGTTCTGGGAAAGGAACTTAAATCCCATAATGGCAGCTTGGGGAATTTAAATTCAATTCATTCAAAAATCTGAAGTAAAAATCTTGTCTCCATAATAAGAAACACCTGTATGGTTCACTTATTCCCTTCAGTGGGGGAAATCCAAACTTGGCAAGGCCTACAATGACTCCAGGCCCACTGAAATGTGGTTGACTCTTATTTTCCTTTTAAAATGGACCGGCAAACAGCTCAGTTGTATCAAAATTCTATGGAATTGTTAAATGAGACTAAAACCAGCCTGGCCACCTGGCTATGACCTATGCACTAAAAATAGCAAAGGCACATCCTATCCAGATCACCCCTGCTGATTAACATCTGGAGACCTGTACAAAGAAACTGTGAGAGCTGTCTAAACAAACTAATCAAGCAACAGCCCAACACAATCTCAGATGGGGTTTGCTGTGTTGGGAGATTTCCTGGCTCAACAAAGAAAACCTTTAGAAATATCTGCACGCAGATTGTGGGTTGAGCTGGATGACCTCAGAACAAGCATAGAATCTGCCAGTTGCAGAGGTGGGCTGGGCACAAGGTCTGCCTCAGTGCCCCATCACTGTGTTTAAATAAAGAAAAAAATAAATCCAGCAAAAAACATTCCTCCAGCCCTCACCCCTCAATCCTCCACACTCTCTTTGCCTCATTCATTGCCAACTTATGTCCCAATCTATGTTCTATCATCAAGAATCATCCCTCCAGGTCCCCATAACCCCAAAGTCAACTCAGTGTCTTTCAAACCACCTTCACTTCCCCATACCCCCATGCCAACTCAATGCTAACTCATTCCCTCATCCACCACCCTTTGCCCTCACCTCCTCAATGCCTCACACTCTGAATGCTTGACAGCTTTGACACTTCCTGGATAACTTCAAACAGTTTGACAGCTGGATAATTCCATAACAGTTCTTTACAAATTCCTCGACAACTGGATTATTCCTTGGCAGCTTGACAGTTCCTTGACAGCTAAATAGCTGGTTACCACTTCCTTGACAGCTGAACGACTGGTTTGACAGTTTTTTGGCAGCTGGACAGCTTTCTGACAACTTGACAGTTCTAATAATTTTGTGCATAAAAGGTGCATAATCATATTCATTTTTAACAATCGCAAGGGGTGCCTTACTTCTCCCAAAAGTATTTTTGCACAGGGGTACCTGACCTCTCCAAAGGGGTATTCTGGTTATCCAAACATTTGTGCCAAGTTCAGATCTCATCTTATTTGTTCTAATCTGCATACTCCAAATTTCACACCTTCCAAAATCTTACTTCAGTGGAGGCAGCTGTTGATTTAATTAGCTGGCTGTTTCCGTGAAGCATGCATGCGATTCACATTTTTCCACATTATACTCCATCTACCAAATATTTACTCACTCATTCTTAAACCTATCTAAGTTCTTCTGTAGACTTCCTTAGGAAGGCTCCTTTAAGTGCACCTTCTAAACCTGTAATCATTGAGAAGAACAAGGAAAGCAGATGTGTGGAACATTATTACCTGCAAGTTCCCCTTCAGGTTACATACCATCCTAACTTGGAACTTTCATTGTTCATTGTTGCTGTGTCAAAATCCTGGGACTCTTACAGTGGGTGTACCAGCATCACATGGACTGTAGCAGTTCAAGAAGGTGGTTTACCACCTTCTGAAATGCAATTACTGAAGGCATTAACTGTTGTCCTTGCCACCGACACTCACATACTACGGATGAATCAAACGAACTTGCTTAAAAATAGTTCCATTGTATGTCCTAGAAAATAACCTGCCATCGTTGATTAATCTATCGTATTCAATTTTTTTTCACTGTTCAGTGTTCCCGCATGCATTTTCGATTTACAGGCACTCTTAAAGAGGACCATCCACATAATTAAAGAGCTACTAAAAATGACACAATACCAAAACGAGGGTGATAAAAATGATGAAAATCTGAAATAAAATATCTGAAATAAAAATAAACTGCTGGAAATACAGTTTTATTCCGAAAAAGGCCACATTCCCAGAATGTGGTAATGTATCTTTTTACATTACAGTTGCTAACTGATACGTTGTGTATTTCCAGCAATTTGTCTTTTATTTACAGGCTCTCAGAGCCTTTTGTGCATTTACATTGGTTTGACATACATAAAAGAATAAATAATACTCACTCCTTTTTCTTCTTAGCATTTTCATTTTCAAAAGCACAGCAGTGGCTGGGATATGTCATACTGGCCTCCCTTAGTTCTACAAAGTTATCCAGGGGTGGTAACCTTTTCAAGTTATTGGTTGACCGAGCTATGAGCTTCTTAATAGATTTCAAGCCATGAATTGGAAGTGCAGTGATACCAGTTCTGGAAATATCCCTATTAAAAGAGAAAGACTATTGCTGTCCATGTTATCAGCATTATGCCCACAAAACCATTATGTTGCTGCTGCTATAAGATATCTAGAATTCTGTTCGCGTGTGAGAAGAGTGTTATCTAAATGTATTAATTGAGGTTTTTTAAAAATCAGTTTCAAGTACATTACAAATCTTTGAGAAAAATAATGTAATACCAATAGGAATGCATGTGAATGTGAATTGTGTTGAACACTACTTAGAAGTTAGAATATGAAGAAGCAAAAATCTATTGCACATCTGTTATAGACCAATGGTTTGCAATCTTTACCATACTATAAAAAGAATTGAGGCACACCTTCCATTTTCTCCGTCTTCTTTCCTTACTGGAAACTTGTTTTTAACTTCTTCCAATCCTTCCACCTGTGTTTTGTTTTAACATCTCCCTCGCTTCTCCCAGGCTTTTTGTGCCATTTTTGAGATTTTGCTCTTGATGCAGGCATATGGCACCACTCTCTTCAGCTCCAAGTCTCATTGGTCACTTGCATGGGCCTGACCGAGGTAAACGAAATCTAAACAACGCTTGTGTGGCTCTTTCCCAGCTAGCACATTTGTAGGAGGCCCAGGGTTCGTTGGATTTTGGAGATGCCACTCACAGAGCTGAAGACAATATTTTTGTTTAATTACATGAATTTTGAATCATTTTGAATTTTTTTTTCATGGCACCTAGGGGTGAGGAGTTGGGGAGGGGAGGTAATTGGGGGGGTAGTGATGGGGTTGGTTTTCATGGTACACTAGTGTGCTACGGCACACTGATTGGGAAGTACTGTCTTAGGCATATGCTAACACTGTAAACATGCACCAAAATCTTCCATCCTTGCTTGCAGCTATGATTTGCCAGTGCTGCTTAGAGAGAATGGAGCTTTGATTGGAATGCCAAATTCTCTGTTCTTTCTTGCAACAGGTCCTGTTATGATCAAGACTGGAAACTCCCATCAATGGAATGACCATGTGACACAGGAGCCTAATTGCAGTGAAAATACAGAGAAGATGGAAAGAAAAGATCTAACACTGGTTCCAACATGACTTACAATCCCCCTGCTTTACCCAGGGTGGAATCAATAGTAAAACATGACAGGATTGTACAGCTGACACTACTACACAGTAAATATTGAGTTACTAAAGATATGTGATCATCAGGTAATTTGTTTCCATTGATATTGATATGTGTGATCTGAAAACTAACATTAGCCTCCACCTATTCATGGGGAATTGGTAGTTCACAGGTCTCTCTGAATAATCTGCTGTTGTATCATTATTCAATTTTTTTGATGGTGCCTTCTTTCAGATAGTAAGGAAGAGCTGGAGCTAAGGGCGTGTGAAATACTTCATAATATTTCACAAATTATGGCACGCAAATGAGTGCAAACTAGTGAAAAGACGAAAGAACCACAGGCTCATGTGTGCCAGCCTCAAAGTTTTCTCAATCCAGCCTCTTACAATTGCAAGAGAGCAAGGTCTTTTTAAAACCAGCCAAAGCATTGTTAAAAGATATTCTTTCATTGTTAGGGCCCTCTTCATACACTGTTTCACACAGCTCCAATGACCTATTTTGCATTCAGTCTTGTGGGATATTTTCCACAAATGTGGAAGACTCCTGTAGATGGATTTTCTGAGATGCTAAATTTTTTTTATAAGCAGGTGTGTGAGGTTTAAATCCATAGACACTGAAGCAAAGACCCTTGGCCAGCAGGATCTTGCTCTTTCGCTGCTATCTCTCCTTGTTTCTCCTCATCGCTGCATTGTCATTCATCTAGTACTACCCAAACTCACAACGCAGACTGAATTTTACATGCCTTGGTGGATGTGTTTTGCTGGGGGGATGGGAGGAGTAGTGTGGATACCCATCTCAGCACCTTCTCACACACCCTTGAGCTCTCCTCCACAGTTCAGGGGAGGGTGGGATGGGGTGCTGAAATCAGTAGCCTACTCACCATATTTAAATAAATAATTAAGGATCAATTAGGTTTGTTATCAAACTAGTTGCCTCTGATAATATGTTGTCCACATTATAGAATGTTTGATGTTGGTGTGGGCTAGGAGTGGGAAGTGTATTTTTGACAATTTAATTGTTCATAGGACAAGAAGGAAGGAGAGATGCTCTTGGGGACTGCCTTTTGCTGATTGCAGAGGGCTTACCTTAGACTGAAGTTCCCACTTTGTATTGACCCGGTCTCTCCCTGGAACCCACTCTTTCTCCTATCACCCCTCTGCCTCACCTCCAAAATCGTCCCCACTCATTTGGCCAGCAACTTCAGAGAGTGGGATTTCTGCCGTACTATTTCCACTTTGAGAGGTGGGGATGGTGTACGGTCAGAGCAGCTGATTCTATCGGAAGCTGATCACAGGCAGTCATTGAGGCAGCCAAGTATCAAGGTGGACTGGTTAAAGTGCATGGTTCTCTAGGCCATTGTCCCAGTTGTTTAGTTATGTTTTAAGTCCTTTAATCCTCACCCCTCACCTCATTATACATGCTTGGCTGAAAACCCAGGGTCTTTGAAAAGGGTTATATGAGTGAGTTTTTTATATAGCTAGGTTGACTTTACTGACATCTTATGAGATTATAATAAGTTTTTCTTTCTGTGA
This sequence comes from Sphyrna mokarran, assembly GCA_024679065.1. Classification (NCBI taxonomy): domain Eukaryota; kingdom Metazoa; phylum Chordata; class Chondrichthyes; order Carcharhiniformes; family Carcharhinidae; genus Sphyrna; species Sphyrna mokarran. The sequence continues at coordinate 48,729,519 of JAGIQG010000012.1, read as the reverse complement.
TTTCTTTTGCCAATGTCTCATTGTTTATTTGACCACATTAAGAGGTATCAAGTACTTAAAGCTTCCACATTCATAATTTGATAGTCTGTTTGGTTGACATTCTTTAACTTCTTTTCCTAAGCAGTTTCACACTACAATTGTTACTGTTGGGTTCTTTGTTTCTGAACATAGTGTATATGAGGTGAACCGGCATGGAAGGGCTATGAGTTGGCTTGGAGAATATGAGTGGAGGAACCATTAGAGGTGGGTGGGGAGCAGCAGCTGGCTTTGAGTTGGTGTGAGGTTATCAGGATATGTGTGATGGCTGAGATACAAGAGTTGGCAAAGGGGCTAAAATTGGGCACAAGGGTGGGTAGGGCTGTGAACTGACATTGAGTTCGACCATAGGAAATAAGAACAGAAATAGGCCATTTAATGCCTTCAGCCTGCTCCGCCATTCAATAGGGATCAAGGTTGATCTGGCATTCCTCACGTCCACTTTCCTGCCCTTTCCCCATAAACTTTGATTCCTTTACTGATCAAAAATCTATCTATCTCAGCCTTAAACACACACTGCCCCTACAGCTTGTCCATGACAGTGAAAATTGGAGTTGCCAGGAATGGATTTGGAAATCCCAGAATTGGGTCCCACCTGCCATTTTTAAATAGCTGAGTCCTCTCAAATCTGAGATCATAAGGGCTGTCATCTCACTTCTGCTATTGTTTCATCTGCCATCATTTTGATGAGTCTTCAAGTAGGTAGTAAATATTCTATCAAGTAGGGCACGATGTAGAGCAGTCTAATCAGATGCTGATAAAAAAATTGGCAGAGACTGCTTCAGATGTGGGGCCAAGAGTAGCATCAATGCTTCCCCAGGTTTAACTCAAATTGATCTCACTAATTCCTGGTTCTTCTTGGGATTTCTCCACGTTTCATTCATTTACTTTACGCAGCTCAGATCGAATTTCTTCCAACAACCCTCCTCCACCCCAGATCCTCTCTAATAATGTAATTAGATCACTAGAAGGCATTGGGCCTCTGAGTAGTTTCACTAAGCGGCAAGCAGGACTTGCTACACCTGACCATCATTTATTTTAAGAGGTCACATCAAAATCAGCCTCATGTACTAACAATGTTGAATCCCATAGAATCCCCACAGTGCTGAAGGAGACCATTTGGCCCATCAAGTCTGCACCTTCCACAATCCAATCCAGGCCTTATTTGCACAACCCCACATATTTATCTTGCTAATCCCTCTGACACTAACATCAATTTAGCACGGTCTATCAACCTACCCCACACATTTTTGGGAAGAAACTTGAGCACCTGAAAGAAATCCAAGCAGACATGGGGAGAATGTGCAAGCTCCACACAGACAGTAATCCGAGGCCAGAATTGAACCTGGTTTCCTGCAGCTGTAAGGCAGCGGTGTTAACCACTGTGCCACTATGTTACCCACAGTGATCTAATAATTGATCTCATAATGTCAATTGACATTAATTAAATGCTCTAAAGCAGAGTGCATAATTACCAATAATTGTTTCAAAAAGATACAAAATAATAATGAATTAACTAGTATAATCAGAATTGATAAAGCCAGATTAATAAATTAAATTAACACACAAGCTGCTGACTCATATACCAATTGATGCACCAATGGGCAAAGCCTTGAAATAATAAGGCATGAAATACTTACATGGTGATTCTCCACAAGCAGATGCTTAGTAGAAATGAGGTATTGTTCAATAACAGGGAAAGAACATTTGAGGCAAAGTCAAAGGATTGTACTTTCTGCAAGCGGCCAAAATCTTGTCATCTGAACCAAAAGTGGAAGGTCACCTAGCTTCGTCCACAGCCGAGAGCCACATTCAGGATGGCAGCTAATTAAATGACTGTCACTGGGTCACTGTTCCAATTAAAGATGTTGGCTATTGGCCCAGTCGCAGGGCTGTAGAGTCAGCAATGCCACTGTTAGTGGTGGCCGTGGCTGAGATATAAGCTTCAGGAAGAAGGTGTAACAATGGCAGAGCACTCTGGAAAAGGAGTATGTGGGATCCGGAATGCTGGGATCAGGCAGGTGATTGTGAGAGTGGGCCTGTTAGGTTGGGCAGTGTTATTTCCATTGGAGCAACGACTGCAACTGGAGAGGCAGGACTCTCCACAGACCACAGAAAACCCACAGAAGGTCCCCACCACCTAAAACCCACTGGGAGGCTACCAAGTTTCACTGAATGGCCTATCTATCTTCACCCCTGTAGGGATTCTATGATTCTTTAACTAAGGAAGTTACTCAGCCAAAACCTGTTAAAACACATATAGCTTTAGTTTTAAAAAAAGGTGTCATATTTAATTCAGGCTTCTGAAAACAACCCTTTCCTTATTTCTTTAAAGCCGACCAAGAAACCCTTGATTACATATGATGTAATTAAAACAAATATAATTCCTTGAACCCAGACTGTTTGACACCTTTAAAAGTCATTTGATTAATCAAGAACAATTTCTTACAAGCAACTACCTTCCTGTTCCTGGCCTGATTAAACTGTTAATTGTCTCACTAGCAGACATTCAAACTGAGCACCCCTATCTTTCCCCCAGGAAGTGGGGAAGTAGCCACTTAAAGTGATTCAATGAATTCCTTCTGAGCAACCAACCTGCCAACTTTCTCACTACTGGTAAAGTGGCATGGAAGGAGGAAGATGCAACTCAAACATATATCTCTTTTCCCAAAAGGGCATGTCAAATTCCAGCCAAAGCATGAGGCTATACTATTCCATCTTCTGGTTGGCTGAACAATGTTGAGTAGAAACCTGTACAAAAAAACTACTTGCTCGGAGTGAAAATTTAACCAAGAGAATGCCATTTATTTTCTGACAAGGAGAGGCCAATTCAGCTGTTGGGTTTAATGAACAAATGTCCCTCAACTTAATTTTGACTCCAATCAATTGAACAAATATTAATTGCTACCACTGAATCCAAATTAATTCCACCACTTTTCACATTTTTATGCTTGAAAATGTTGTTGGACAATGCCTGCCAGCTGTGCCAATGTGCCTCATTTTTCCTTGCTGCATGCAATATTGATATTTCACTTACAGAACAGTTGGACCTGTTGCTCCCACGAAAACATCGCCATGCAATTTCTGTAGATTCTGGTTACCTGTGAGGTTGCTGTACAATGAAGAAAGGCAAAAATAAACCATCAAAATTCTTGAACAGCCACCATGCAATGGGACAAAGGCATGCTGTGTGTCCCTTCAACAATACCAACTCAAAAACTGCAATCATGACATTGGGACAAAACCAAATCAGCAAACTTACAGATGATCTATATCTGTTCCATTAAATGCATGGCTTTGTACTTCTATGAGGTCATTGTTAATCAGTTTTCTGTGTTTGAAAAAAAATGGAAAAAAGATTTCTTTAGCTTTTACCCTTGCTGCTAAATGACCTTACACAGTATAAGCCCAAAACAGTACACGATTTATTTTTCGACTTCTTTATTGCACAAGTAAAACAGTAAATTAAACAATATTTTATTGCAAACTGAAGTTCTATTTGGAGTTCTCAAAACATTCAATTCCCAGTTTCTGAAACAAATCGCAATACATTCTTTTTGCTGTATTGGCCATTATGAGAGCTTGACAACAGAAGTGGAAGCTGATCAAAATACACACATATAAATGCTCCAAATGTGAAATTAAATCCTCAAATTTCTGGATCATACTGACTCAAAACTTACATCAAAACTTACAAGGTTTGTGCATCAATCTTAATACAGAATCTGAAGTTATATTTCCTGTGGCGCTCACTTAGTCTGATGTGAGAATGTAAAAAACAAATGGCAAACAAGGGCAGCTTGCCCATTTTGTTACAAATAGATGTTATTTTTAAAATCATATTTCTCTTCGGAAAATGTAGAGTTATTTTCATACGCAGGTGTGAAACCAAGTGTCTTGATGCTTCACAGCAGCAGTCTTGAATTATTTAAAGATTTGAGAATCACCAAAACTTGCTTAATGAGGAGAAAGAAACCAAATCTCAGTTCAATCCTGGTTCTGTACTCGGGAAACTTAGACAACCAGTCTTATTCCACAGAAATTTACTTCCAATTTAACCTCTCATTTCTACATGCACCTGAACTGGCATGGACTCCATTGGTAGTAACAAGATTAATTTACATAGCTTCACCAAGCTGTCAGTTTGGACATTCTCCAACAGTAATGGAAAAAAATTATTGTTGACATTATTGAAGCCTGTTTTATTCAATATTGCCTTCTCATGTTAATAACTCTACCAAATGTACTCTTGTTTTTGAGTGCTATCATGTTGCTGTGCTAGAGACTTCATTTTCAATGTCTGATGGTCTATTAGTAGATATGTACTTACATATTTAACTTTCCAGTGCTTAATCCCTGAAATGCGTAAGATGGTATAACTTGCATGTTTATGTTGTCTCGAAATTCACTAAGGAAACAGCCAACATTTGAATCAAGAAATGAAGAGGAAAAAACAGGCCAGTTAGTCTGACATCAAATCTTAACAATGCACAAAAAAAAATTATAGTACGATCAGATAGAATTAACATGGGTTTTACTGAATGGATCAAAAACAGAAAATGCTGGAAAAACTTAGTTGGTCTGGCAGCATCTGTGAGGGAGAAGATGAAGATCAGAATTTTCCAGCTGTTCTTTCTGGTGGGGTCTTCCAGTCCCACTGACCACAAACCCCCATTGTGTGTTTCCCAGTGGTGGGGGGTCCATAGAAACCCTAGTGACAGCGGTGGGATCACACAATCCTGCTGCTAGCCAATGGCAAGTTGCCTCCATTGCTGTGAGGAGGTGGGCATGGGGTGGGAAAGGGCATGGAAAATCCCGCCCAGCATTTCGAGCCTGTATGATGTCGCAGCCGGAATTTTACTGCCTTGCCTGTCCGAGACTCATCAGATCCTGCCCAAGGCCAATGGAAAATGCCATTCTGCGGAACTTGCTCGTCCTGATTCTGGACTGGCGAGGCGGTAAAATTCCAGCCTGTGTGTTTCATTATTTTGTTCAAGGTTTTTGAGAACGTAACTAGTCGAGTCAACAAAGGGTGGATGTTTTATTCTTAGATTTCAAAAAGGCATCCGACAAAGGGGCCACGCAAAAAAATTAATACACAAGTTACGATGTGGAGCATATTAGTATGGATAGAGGATTGGTAAACGGACAGGAAGCAGAGAAGTGGGATAAATGGGGCATTTTCACGCTGGCAGGCCATGACTAGTCGAATTCTGCTCTGATTAATATTGGGGTCTCAGCTACATAAAATCTATATGAAAGACCTAGACAAAGGGAACGAGAGTAATATATAGGCAGATATGCACGTTAAGTGAAGAGCAAAATAGTGTGAAGTTGAGCACAACATAGGGAAAATGTGAACTTCTTAAGGTCAATCGTAAAAGTGGGGTTTTTTTCTATAAAGCGTGAAACTTTTAAATGTGGATGTTGAGAGAGATTTCAGTGCACTCACATAAGAAAACCAGAAAGTTAGCATGCAGGCGCAACAAACAATTAGCGAGGCAAACAACATATTGGGGGTGATTCTCCCAGTGCAGCAGGCTGGGAGACAAAAGTGGAAACTGTTTAGCAGGCTTTCCACTGGGTGCCATGGTCGCCACGCGTCTCCAAGTCCAAGATTTCCGGTGGTGTCTTAAATCAGGATTTCCATCCCATTAATGGATCCAGAACTGAAGTTTCTGGACCTGCCAGCCTCTCCCCTCTTGCCAGCAGTAGTTCACTCCAGCAAGATTTACAACAGCTCCCCACTAATGGAGAGCTAGTGGCCTGACCCTGCTGGAATAAAGGGAGGACATGGAGACCCCCACGAGTTCAGGGGAAAGGTGGGGGGGGGGTGGGGGGGGGAGTTGCCCCCTGGTCATTGCTGGCCTGCCTGTTCAAGCCTGGCCCCAGGGCACTGCCCAAGGGTCAAAGTGACAATGCCCACCAGGCATTGCCAAGGGGAGGGTGCCAGAGTGGGCAGGATACATAGGAGGCAGGGCCTGTGGGGGGAGATCTGTGGAAATGTGGGGGCCCGCTGCGACTCTGCACTTAAGATTAGTGGCAGAGAGAGGGAGGACATCGATTTGGGCTGGCTATCAAGTTTGGGGAAGGTTCCGGGGGCAATCAGCCTACCAGGTGGTCGGGACTGTGGGGGAGAGGGGCTCAGGGATGCAGAGAGGAAGGAGGGGTGGAATCAGGATAGCTGGAGGTGGGGGGGGAGGCGGTGAATGGGGAATTGAGATGGTCTGGCAGGGAGGGGTGTGGGTTGGGACTGGCCTGGAAATGTTTGAGAGGCCAGCGATCGGCTGATGGAGGAGGTTGGAATGGCAACAATGTGGGGTTGTGGGGCACTGGCCAGCAATCGGGAGGCTGGTAGTATGGGGCTACCGTGCATGTGCCAACCCCAGCATTGACAGACTGACGCATGCACAGTGGCATGTTCAGGTATTCTGCTAGCTTCTCCAGTGGGCATAGGCCCCGCCCACCACTTTTTGGACACTCTGCAGTGCTCAAAATGTGAGAGATGCATTGTGAAAATTCCAATAAACAAAAATAGAATTTATTCCAGTTTTTATGCAAATTCAGCACTTAGAATTACCAGCCATTTTCTTTTATTGAAAGGCGGGTGGAGTATAAGACCAAATGTTGTTGCAATTGTCAATGAGATTTAGTTGAGACCACATCTGGACTCCAGTGTGCTATTTTGATTTCTGTACCTAATGAAGGATCTACTTGCTTTAGAAATGGTGCAGCAAAGGTTCATTACATTGAGTCTTGGAATGAGATGGTTATCCAGTAATGAGAGGCTGAATAAATTGATTCTATAATTGAATTTAGAAGAAAGAGATGTGATCTTATTGGAACAGAGAGAATCCTGAAGGACTTGACATCATAGATTCAGAGGCTCTTTTCTCCTCTTGGATAAGATAGAATATGCGATTGTGTCTCAGGATAAGGGATCAATTGTTTAAGACTGAGTGAGAAGAAATTTCTTTACTCAGAGGGTTATGAATCTTGGGAACTCTATCTCAGAGGGTTGTATATATTCCATCACTGAGTATATTGAGGGCTGGAATGGACAGACTTTTGATTTGTTTTGCATTCAAAGGATTCGAGGAGAATGTGGAAAGGTGTATTGAGGAAGAGCATCAGTCATGATTGTAGTGAATGCCAGAATAAGCTTGAGGGGTTATTACGGTCTAATCCTTCTTCTACTTCTTAGGTTCTTAAATGTCTATTTTTGTCAAGGTGTGTGGAACATCAATTTGAATTCAATGCAATGTGTGTCAAACTTACGCTTTATTTTATGTGCATAGAATATATGATTAATGAGTATTTAATCCGATCCAAAAACTTATGCAATTGTTGTGAAGGCATCATTTCTTCATAATATTGCAGTTGTTTGTTTGGGTTCCAACACTGACTAATACTTGATATTGTACCCTTCAGTACAAACACATTACTCATCGTATGTTAATCTAACAAAATGATGTCATTTCTAAAAGTTATTTTATCTCAAAGGCACAATAGTTTTTCACATTACAAATTAGCTAAGTGTGAAATCCTGTCACTTTATGAATAAACTTAAAGCAGGAGACTGCAAGTGCTGGAAATATTAAGCAAAGACAAAAAGTAGTGGTAACTCTCGGTGAGTCAAGAGATAGAAGACAATGTAGCAGCGCTAAAAAAGAGGCCAGTGAGAATCTTCCCTCCTTTCTGGTGGAGAAATTGTGAGGTATTGTGGAACACTCTCAGTTACTAAACCTGTTGTTAAATTGTAACAAAGCCAGGGTCTTTTCCATTTGTTCCATGGACTTTCCATTTGGAGTATTCATTACGATGGACACCAGCAGGGCGTATATATCACCCAACTGTACACTGCCAACCTGAATTTTTCACAGTGGATAGAAGATTGCGACTTGCGAGTGTAGAGGTTGGTAATATGTGCTTCCACTGCATAGTAAGAAGTCTCACAATATCATATTAAAGTTGGAATTGAACCTGGTATTATGAGACTTCTTATTGTGCTTACTACAGTGCAACACCGGCACCTCCACATCATCACTTCCACTGCATGCCAGGGAGTGATACATGGAATATTGCTCCCTCAAAACCTGTCCATAAATCTGCACACTTCAATATGCAGGCACATTTTCCTCCTTCACCTTCTATTTTTATAGGCCTTTGACAATGTATCTGGTAAATTTTCATGCTGTCACTTCTAATCTTCTCCCTTTTAAGTTAAAATTGTAGTCTTTTTGCCCTTCCTTCAGAACAGGCTGATACTTGTCTCCTTTCAGTTTATGTCAGCGCTCTTTATCTGAAGTTCATGCTGATGATTTTCCTCTCCTGACATTCTTTTCTTTAATTTGATTTGATTTATTGTTATCATATGTAGAAGTGCAGAGTGCAAAGTATTGTTTAAAATTAAATATGTTTTTAATTAGAGAATTAAAAGTGAACACAAAAGTTGAAACTGCGTATGCCTGACTCAGCCCTTGTGACACATTGCTGCAGGTGAAAAGTCGGAGTAAAAAACAAAAGCCTGAATTTTCTATTCCAGGATCGGATGCACTGTCAACCCAAACAAGCACAAAATTGTGTGAGATTATGTTGGGCAGATGTCATAATGTCAGGAGGATATCATCTGATATTATGGTCGACGGGTGTATGCAGAACCGGGAAGTGCAACCTCTGACAATTAATCTAGCAATTAAGCCACTTAAATGCCCAATTCTTCACAATATTACATTGACTGTGCAATACAGAAGTGGGCACATGGGCAACATGGTGAGATGGCCATCCTGTTTTTATTGATTTCTCTATCCAGGGCCTGATAAAAGCCAACTGGAGCCTTGGCAATGTGAATATTTAAGCATTTAGTGAAAGTTTATTGTTGGTTTATTCTTGATAGTTCATAGCACTTTCAGTGTTTTTTGGAGGATTCTTTTGGCTTTCCCAGTTTTTCTGTTTCAGGACTATTTGGCTTACAAACTTTTTGGGAAGTTTTCTGTTGGGTGCACTTTCAATTCATAAGACAGTATCATCTGCATTTCTGTGAATAGGGATTGTACACTCAACTGGTGGGACTTCCTCTGCAGAGGATGAGAGGACTAGAAGGGCAGGAAGTCAGGTGTTCATAGGCAGCACCTCAGAGAGTGACCTATGGGAAAAGAGGTATAGCCACATGAGATGCAAGGTGGGATGTGCAGGATGGGATACGCAGGCATACAATTTAAACCAGAGAGTTTCAGTTCAAGGCCATTGGGCTTAACTGAATAAGTCTACGGAAAGAGTACTGGAGCCAGTGGCAGAAACGTTAAGCTCTTGGTTAACACTAAACAGTCTTGATTTAAATCTGTGATTGAAATAACTAATCCATTCAATTTTGAAATCACAACTCATTGGTCAGCTAGCTGGTGCACTTACATCACAGGAATGTGAACTGTCACCTAAGAAAGAGAAAGTTTGAGAGAACAGGGTACATACAAAAATTACAGTGTTTACTTTGATCTGCATTCTTAGGGTCCCAGTCATCACTATGAACTAGAACATTTATAGTGGGAATGTAGGGAAGTGAATAATAGTCTGCACCTAAGAATTGAGATATGTAGCAAAAAGGGCAAATTTAGTGCTTCAGTGTACCAGGCATTCAAAGGATGCATGAAGCAGACAGCCATGATGTAAGGAAGTTGCTGCCCTACCTCCGACCTGAGCTTCCTTCATACGTGGCTCTCCACTGGGCACACTAAATATACCTTTGCGTGCATCAGCATGACAGTGGCCGAATAAGACAGATTTCCGTGTCCCTAACTATAGGATTAGTGATTCATCTGGGACTAGAAAGAGTATTCGTCAGAGAGGGTTTCAGGTCCATAATGGAGGCCTTGTTTAATTGAATTGGTAGGAAATCTGTTGGCTTTTCCCTCCTCCCACTTTTTCAGTGTTTGGCCAATCCAATAGCCCTTGGGCCAGGAACAGCAAAATTTGCTCCTATTGGTCAAGTGTGAAGGCTGTGAGATATACGTGAATAGCAGATTTTTTAAAATATATTTATTCACAGGCTGTGGTGTCATTGGCAAAGCCAGCATTTTTCGCCCATTCCCAATCGCTCTTGGACTGAGTGATTGTAAAAAATGAACCACATTGCTGAGGGTCTGGAGTCACATGTAGGCCAGGCTGCAGACAACAGATTTTCTTCCCTAAAGGATATTAGTGATCCAGATGGGTTTTTACAACAATGAGCAATGGTTTCATGGTCACTGTTAGACTTTTAATTCCGAATTTTTATTGAATTCAGATTTCACCATCTGCCAAGATGGGATTCAAACACAGGTCCCCAGAGTCTTACCCTGGGTCTCAGTATTACTAATCCAGTGACAATACCATTGCCTCCCCTTAAAGGTAGCTGATTTTAAAAACAAACTGGTTTAATTCTATACTATTCACCTGGCCTGCAATGTCAGTTTACAGTCAGCAATACAAGTGTCGTGTTCACAGATAATAGCTATTTACCCACTGAATAAACTTGAAGATTGTTCATGTGAATATTTCGCCATGCGCATTATTTAAAAACAATAAATACTAAAATATGAAACAGCAAACAATATTGGAAGATTTCAAAGTTGTTTGGATAGTTTAAACTAAAATTAGTATGATTTTGAGCTGTGTGCCAAATATTTGATGTCTATTATGACAAATGTTTGAACATCTAGTTGGACAGTTGCTGTTATTAGATGTTCCATATCAGTTGAGACTTGCAACTCCCTATTTCAGGACAACAACACCCACAGGCAACAATAAATCTATATCTGAGCAAGCTGATTCAAAATCACATTGGAATTCAGCTACAAATTCTTAAAAAGCAGAGAACTTGTCTGGAATTAGTATCCACCAGTCCAGCCAACAAAATATGCATTGATTTATTTGTAAATGATTAATATCAGAACTAGAAAAAAACCCCAAAAAATCAACCAGGGAAGCAACAGCTTCCAAACTTCATTAAAAAGATCCCTACTTTAATCACTCTTCTTAGTGTAGCAGTTCAAAGTACTTACAGAAGCAAGTAGTCTTCAGAATGTATATGTGTGATATCAGGGAAAAACCTTATGCCAGTGTTTGTAATCATCCTGCAGAGAAGAAGAAGCACAAATGAAACATGGTAGTCAAGCATGCATTACAGAACTGAGTGTTTATGACTTGTTAGCAACAAAATGCACCATATTCTATTCCATACAAACCTTGTGCTTTTCATTGGAGCTTAGGGAAGGGATTTGTGTGTGATTATATGCTAATTCTGAACTGCAGTTAGACAGACAGAACAAATTAAGCACAAAGTGAAAGTTTATTTTACATGATAGCACATTAATCTTTTACAGGTTGTTGCAAGTCTCGATGCTAACACTGACATCTAAAATGTAAACAAATTCTAAAGGACTTTGTGCTAGCTCACCAGTTCTCCTGGTTTGTGGATTCAATAACTTACTCATGTGCTGCAACCATACAACCTAGGAATTCGCAGAACTACTATCCAACTTGAGCAAGAAATGGGAGGAACCCAGTTGAGAATAATAAGAATTCACATACAATTGGTCTCACCTGTTTCTGGGAATGTATAGGTTACCTTATAAAGAATGGGAGTTATCTCTACAAAAGGTATTCAAAATATAGTTTAGTATAGGAATGTTGCCATATTTTGTGAGAAAAGCTGAAATTCTTTGATCAAGCATGCCCCACTACCATTGCAAGTGAGAACAGAGAATTTGATGTTCAGCCAAATCTCCATTCGCTGCATTGGACCTGGAGGATCCCAACCAGAGACAAAGTCCGAGAATGCTGACCAAAGTCTCCATTAGGGGCTAAACTAGGCCTGGACCTGTCCTATCCATGGGGAAGTCCATACTCCTTCAATGGTTCTTGCTTCAGACCACTCAATGTACATGATATGCCTTCCCCTAACCACACAATCTATAATGCATACTGGGAAGTATTATTGGTGCAATTCTTCCATAATCAACAGGTCAATGAACAAGAACAAAGAACAAAGAAAATTGCAGCACAGGAACAGGCCTTTCGCCACCTGCACTGACCATGCTGCCCGACTTAACAACTTAACTAAAACCCGTTACTCTTCCAGGGACCGTGTCCCTCTATTCCCATCCTATTCATGTACTTGTCAAGACAGCCCTTAAAAGTCACAACCGTTCCCACTTCCAGTACCTCCCCTGGCATTGAGTTCCAGGCACCCAATATTCTCTGTGTAAAAAATCTGCTTCATACATCTCCTTTAAATCTTGCCCCTCACACCTTAAACCAATGCCGCCTAGTAATTGACTCTTCCACCCTGGGAAAAAGTTTTTGGTTATCCATTCTGTCCGTGCCTCTCATAATTTGTAGACTCCTATCAGGTCTCCCCTCCACTTTTGTCGTTCCAGTGAGAACAAATCAAGTTTCTCCAAACTCTCCTCATAGCTAATACCCTCCATACTAGGCAACATCTTGGTATATCTTTTCTGTATCCTCTCCAAAGTTTCCATATCCTTCTGGTAGTGTGGCGACCAGAATTAAACACTATATTCCAACTGCGCTTAACTAAGGTTCTATAGAACTGCAACATGACTTGCCAATTTTTAAATTCAATATCCTGGCCGATGAAGGCAAGCATGCCATATGCCTTTTTGGCTACCTTCTCCACCTGCATTGCCACCTTCAGTAACCTGTGTACCTATAAACCTAGATCCCTTTGCCTATCAATACTCGTAAGAGTTCTGTCATTTACAGTATATTTCCTATCGGTATTCAACCTTCCAAAATGCTTTACATCACATTTGTCTGGATTAAACTCCATTTGGCATCTGTCCACCCAAGTCTCCAACTGACCTATATCCTGCTATATCCTCTGATGGCCCTCACCACTATCCGCAAATCCATCATCCTTTGTGTTGTCTGCAAACTTATTAATCAATCCAGTTAAATTTTCCTCCAAAACATTTATATAAATTACAAACAGCAAACGTCCCAGCACTGATCCCTGAGGAGTGCCACTTGTCACAGTCCTCCATTCAGAAACGCACCCTTCCACTGCTACCCTCTGTCTTCTATGACCGAGCCAGTTTTGTATCCACCTTGCCAGCTCATCTCTGATCCCATGCGACTTCACCTTCTGCCATGAGGGACCTTGTCAAAGGCCTTACTGAAGTCCATGTTGACAACAACCCCTGCCCTACCCTCATCAATCATCCCATGGATGTTCAATCCCACTTCATTTTGAGTTCCATTCTCTTACAATTCCATACATATATATAAAAAAGCAAGCTAAAATAAATTCACTGTTTGAATGCACCACTAGCTAAGGTTACAACAAAAATATTAATTAATTCTACAGGTATGTGGGCTACCTGGAAGTCAGTAAAATCTGCTGTGTTTCACAGGCTTATTTTGATGATGGCAATATGATTATATAATTTAAAGAGCTGCCATAAAATGTAATGAAAAGTTTTATATGACATGAATCAACATTACATAGTGTAGTTTTGGGAAAGGGGTGACATGTTGTTTGAGAATTCAGAGTAAGATAACAGGAAACAATTTTTTACATAACTAAATAGCAAATATCTACTAAAATTCTGAGCTTCTCAGGATACATACTTATATTAGGCAAAGACTTAACTGAAAATCATGGTCCAATAGCTATAATTGCATTTCCTGAAGTATAATAATTAAAACAATCATTTTCTAATTCCGGGTAAATTTTCTTTACTTCAATTTTCAGAAAGTTCACTCAAGAAACCTCTTCCCACATTGCAAGATGAATCCAGGGAAAGCTGATGGCAGCAAAAAAATTCCTAACAACTCTTAAGTTGTTAGGAATGGTCAGACACGTTCATGGTCAGACTCATTTTTCTACTACAGACTGCATTTTGTTGAATTGATGGCCAAGAATAGCTTTTCCTCGCAGTGATGAGAGTTGAACATTTTTCATTCTATGTGAACTGAATTAATTCCTCAAGCAGGCATCCTTGACTGCATTGAATTGCTTTCCACTTTTTCTCTTTCTTAAGATCCTCTGCATCAACTGTTGCGTCCTCTTCTGTTACCTTCTTTCTTGGATGCCATCTTGTTCCTGGTTGTTTGAAGCTTGGTCTCTTGTAACAAGTGAACACCTGTCAGTCATCTAGATGGTTGATCAAGATTAAACTTGATGGACTTGAAACATTAACCATGATCAGAACTTTTCAGTTGTTCAAGCCAGCAGGATTTTCCAGACATTCTAGTCATCACAGGGTTCTATATACTAGGAAGGTAAAATTTGGTACCATATGCTTTCTCAGGTGGCAGGAATATCTGAGAGGAAGCATATTCTTCATACATTATCTTTCAGATTAAAGTTCCTGAGATAGACTTCCAGTTTAGAATCATATACTTCCTTAATTGAATTGAAAGGTTTGCATTATTCCAGCCATCTATTTAGACCAATTGTAGAGACATTTTTTGACAAGAATTGATCTAAAATGACACCAATTTTTTTTCCCATTTTCCCTGTTGTTTTCTTAGTCTTTTGCAAGAAACTTGTCTTACAGAATAGTTTCTGCCACCTTTATTACATGTTCTCCACATATGAAGTGTAGTTAAGAAATTCCCCTTTCTTCCAGTTGAGAATTGATATATACCTAGACGCAGATTCAGTTTGGCAATGAGCTGGTGAAAATGTTCACTTTGACTTCTATGCTGAGCATCTATAGTTATTTGGCAACCAGGAAATGACTTTAGCCAAGATGGGAGTTAGTGCCCGGATTAAATGGACAAATGAGATACCATCATACTAGATGATAGAATGCAATTGGTTGAGGTGAATTGCAGAAATTTATTGATGTGTGTATACCAAATTTAATTGATTTTAAATTAATGTAAGGCAGGAATAGTTTACAAGAAAAACTATAATTGATCTGTTTTTGATTGTAAACATCAGATTCTTTGGAAAGGTTCTGCTGCTCTATCCCTGAGCTGCTTAACTCTTTTGGTGATCTCTGAGCAGCTGCTTCTTGTATTTTTCTTAAAAAATATTGCATCTTTTAATAGAGATATCTGCCTTGTGAGTTTTGTATTGTCTGTAGTTATCTCAATTATCCCACAACAGTGAATAATCAGGACATTTTGACTGCTCACATATCCAATTTTCACTATATAGCTTGGGTTAAAATCTTTCTTAAAATCATTCACTGCAATTTACAATGTGCTCTGAGCAGGAAGATTCAAATTTTAAATTGTCTCTCATTTGTGGATCATTAGGGATTCTTCTGATGCTTGGCTTTGTGTACCATCTTGTCTGAATGTTTGTTTGAATACACCAGCATCTCTCCAAAACACTACAGTTTGAATAGCTGTGTCAAGTCTCCTTTTGGGCTAAGTTCCACAGGTCTTAAATCACATGTTTGTTTGCAGAAGACTCCTGAACCTTATAATGTGTCTGACTGGATGCACAGAGAGTAGGATTTGTCAGAATATTGGTTTATTGTACTTTTTCATATACCCCTCAAGGTCCTACCTTGAATACATTTCTGGAATGCTGGTGCACTTCAAACTTGAATATATTGTGAAGTGATACTATTTCATGGATTATTAGCTACATTTCACAATTGAAAGGCAACAAATATCTGGGGTACGATCTTACTGGTTGTTCACACCATCTTCCCACTGGAGCAAAGTCAAGGATTTGGTGAGCAGCCAAATCTCCATTTACTGCAATGGAAATGGGAAAATCTCAGCTGTGGACTTGAATACCAACTCACTGTAAAACATTAAGTCTTAACAAATTCCAGTCTGTATAGTTTTAAAATATGCTAACTGTTAATTAATGTCAATCAACCTTTCTATTTATCAAAAGTAATTATTACAAATATAGATTTGATTTGATTTGATTTATTATTGTCACATGTATTAGCATACAGTGAAAAGGATTGTTTTTTGTGTGCTATACAGACAAAGCATACCATTCACAGAGAAGAAAACAAGAGATTGTAGAATGTAGTGTTACAGTCATAGCTAGGGTATAGAGAAAGAGCAACTTAATGCAAGCCAGGTTTGTTCAAATGGGGAAGAAAGTGTTCTTGAGTCAGTTGGTATGTGACCTCAGACTTTTTTATCTTTCTTGCAAAGGAAGAGAGAATGTCCGGAGTGCGTGGGATCCTGAATTATGCTGGTTGTTTTGCTGAGGCAGCAGGAAATGTAGACAGAATCAATGGATGGGAAGTTGGTTTGCGGATAGATTGGGCTACATTCATGATCTTTTGTAATTTCTAGCTATCTTGGACAGAACAGGAGCCATACCAAGCTGTCATACAACCAGAAAGAATGCTTTCTGTGGTGCATCTGTAAAATTGGAATTGGAATAGGAGTCCTGTTCCTTCAGGTTTTAATTGTTGTTGGAGATTTATGTGTGTCAAAAAATAAAATTAAAAATATATTCTTTAATTTTCCTTTCTTCCTCATTAATCTCATCTTTATTTCTCTCTCTTTATTCTGTTTTTGAATTTGCTTTGACATTGAATTCACCCATTCTTATTTACACTTCCTCTCAGTCCTTGAACTATTAATTTTAAAATCCTTCAATCTGATTGGTTAGGGAGATACACGTTGCTCATCCTGTTCATACAAATTCCAGATGCTCAGTTTCTTTGGCCATGACATCATTAGCTTGCATGTTCAGCAATTACGATGCACAACATTGTTGAGATGAGTGGCGAAGGAGCAGCCTAAATAATGGCAGATGCTGTTTAATGTCCTGCCACAACATTTTGGTCCAGTGTGTTTATTCACAGCATTCTATAACAGTAATGTCACCCAGTTTGTTACTTACAAATGCATCAAGCAGTTGATTTATTCAGACTGGGTAACACTTTCACAACATCTTCCAACGAGCAGCAGCAGCACAGCCATAAACGCAGACCATACTGCTGAGCACAAGATTGTAATGTGATTTGATTATAATGAAGTAGCCTTTTGAGTTGTTCACATGAAGTGAAAGAGATTCTATTCTCAATATCTGTCTGGTCTATAACCAGCTATGCAACAAAAAGTTATGGATTCAAGCCCTACTCCAGGACATGGTCTCTTGCAGTATTGAGGGGGTCCTTTACTGCCAGGGATGCTGTCCTTCAGATGAGATGATGCCCTGGTTGTCTGTTAGGGTCACAAAAAAAAAATCCCATGATGCTTTTCTGAAGAAGTAGAGAGGCCTTATCTTTGCTGTTCAGCCCAATAAGTACCCATTTATATTTTCTAAATGGTAACACACTTGAATTACCCTACTTAGTTTCCCAGAACCAGATCCAAACTGCTTCCTTCTTTTCTGAATGGAAGACACATTGACTAAGCAATTTATCCCGTGCACATATCAGAAATTCTTCCACTTCGCTATCTTTCGCACTATGTTTTCCCTGTCTACGTCAGGGTAATTCTTCCTCCTCTTTTTTAGGTAACAGCCTCTATTATTCAAGAGTCATCAAAGCTTTATATAGTGCAGGCCCCAAATCTTGTTTTTTATTTGTTCATGGGACATGGGCCAGCATTTATTGCCCATCCCTAGTTGCCCTTGAGAAGGTGGTGGTAAGCTGGCTTCTCGAATTGCTGCAATCCTTGTTCTGTAAGTTGACCCACAGTGCTGTTATGGAGGGAATTCCAGAATTTTAACCCAACGACTGTGAAAGAATGGCAAAGTATTTCCAAATCAGGATGGGGAGAGATTTAGAGGGAACTTGCAGGTGATGGTGTTCCCACGTATCTGCTGTCCTTGTCCTTCGAGATGGGGTTGGTCTTGGATTTGAAAGGTGCTGTCTAAGGATCTTTGGTGAATTGCTGCAGTGCATTGTGTAGATAGTACACCTCAACATCTCAGTGGAACAGGAATCGAGCCCCATGCTATGGCGTTATTCTGAACGACATGCTAAACATCTAGCTAACTGAACTAACTAGTCCCAGGATAATTAAAGCCTCCTAATGCTACTACTGTTAATTTTGTTGCTGGCAAAAGTCGGAAGAAAAGAATCCATTTGGCATTCCTTCTTCTTTGAATGCTTTCTTGGAGCAATTTGAAAAGGATGTGCACTTACATTGTCACATTCAGGGTCACATAGTTCAGAATGTCTGTTGAGAGCTATCAACACCGGGTTAAAGACCAATAGGTTTATTTGGTAATGAAAGCCACTAGCTTTCGAAGCGTGCCCCTTCATCAGGTGAGTGGAAGCTCTATTCACAAACAGGGTATATAAAGACACAAACTCAATTTACAAAATAATGATTGGAATGCAAGTCTTTACAGGTAATCAAGTCTTAAAAGTACAGACAATGTGAGTGGAGAGAACGTTAAGCATGGATTGAAGAGATGTGTATTGTCTCCGGACAGGACAGTTCGTGAGATTATGCAAGCCCAGGCAAGTCGTGGGCATTACAGATAGTGTAACATGAACCCAAGATCCCAGTTGAGGCCTTTCTCGTGTGTGCGGAACTTGGTTATCAGTCTCTGCTCAGCAACTCTGCATTGTTGTGTGTCATGAAGGCAGCCTTGGAGAATGCTTACCTGAATATCAGAGGCCGAATGGCCGTGACTGCTTAAGGTGTTCCCCAACAAGAAGAGAATATTCTTGCCTGGTGATTGTCGAGCGGTGTTCATTCATCCATTGAAATAGTGTCTCATGATCTCCCTAATGTACCATGATTCGGGACACATTTTCCTGCAGCGTATCAGATAGATAATGTTGGCTGTGTCTATCTGATATGCTGCAGAAAAGGATGTCACAAGCATGGTACATTGGGGAGACCACGCAGGACGCTACAACAACAGATGAATGAACACTGCTCGAAAATCACAGGCAAGAATGTTCTCTTCCTGTTGGGGAACACTTCAGTGGTCAAGGGCAAACAGCTTCTGATCTTCAGATAAGCCTTTTCCACGGTGGCCTTCATGACACACAACAACGCTGAGCAAAGACTGATAGCCAATTTCCGCACACATGAGGACAGCCTCAACTGGGATGTTAGATTCATGTCACACTATCTGTCACCCCCATGACTTGCCTGGGCTTGCAAAATCTCACTAACTGTCCTGTCTGGAGACAATATGCAGCTCTTTAATCTGTGCTTAATGCTCTTTGCTCTTTGAACAACAAATTATTTTTAAGACTTGATTACCTGTAAAGACTTGCATTCCAATCATTATTTTGTAAATTGAATTTGTGTCTTCATATGCCCTGTTTGTAAATAGAACTCCCACTCACCTGACAAAGGGGCACGCTCCGAAAGCTAGTGGCTTTTGCTACCAAGTAAACCTGTTGGATTTTAACCTGGTGTTGTGAGGCGTCTTACTGTGTTTACCCCAGTCAAACACTGGCATCTCTATATTGAGAGCTATCATGCAGCTTCTGGGAAGAAAAGTGATGGAATTACTCAGTCAATTACGAATCAAACCTGAAGATACTTGCATAGCAGGAATGGAAATTCAAGCAACAATCAATGCCTGCAGCCTGAAATATTTATGCTTCACTTCACTTCCAGCAATCATAGTAGCAGCAACCCCATCATTCAATCCACATGTGCACAGATGGCATCCAGTATCATGTTGATGTTTTGTTTGCCAATACCTATCCTATGGAAAACTAGAAGCTGAATGATATTCCATGTCATGGGGACGATTCTCCCAAAACAATTCTAAGTGTCAAATTCGCGTAAAGATTAGACTAAATCACCCTGTTTTTCTCAGCAGGGTTTTCAAAATGAATCGCCCACATTCTGTGCACCGCAGAGGACACACATGTGAATCTGGAGGTGGAGCCTATTCCCACTGAAGAGGCTGAAATCAGCACACTCAGTGGGACCTCTGTGAATGTACAGATCTCTAAATGATTACTGAACAAATCCTCCCAGCATTGAGATTACTAGCCTCAACCCTCCACAGTTATTGTTGGCCTCATTGCTGGCCTTTCAACGCCTTCCAGCCCCCACAAGAAAATCATTGGCCTCAAGGCCCCTTCTCCCCCCAGTGATCACTGGCCTCCTCATCCTCCAGTGACCCGGACATCACTGGTCTCCTCATCCTCCAGTGGACTGGACATCACTGGTCTCCTCATCCTCCAGTGACCCAAACATCACTGACCTCCTCATCCTTCAGTGACCCAAACATCACTGACCTCCTCATCCTCCAATAACCCGGACGTCACTGGCCTCCTCATCCTCCAGTGACCTGGACATCACTGGCCTCCTCATCCTCCAGCGATGTGTACATCGCTGGCCTTCTCATCCTCCAATAACCCGGACATCACTGGCCTCCTCATCTCCCAGTGATCTGGACATCACTCGTCTCTTCAGCTCTCACTGTCTCAGACATCGCTGGTGTCCTCATCTGGCCTCAGGGACCCCTCAGCCCCCACTGATCCAGACATCACTGGCCTCCTCATCTCCCAGTGACCCGGACATCCCTCACTGACCCAGAAATCGCTGGCCTCCTCATCCCCTAGCGACCTGAACATCACTAGCCTCCTCATTCCTCATTGACTCATCACTGGTGTCCTCATCCTCTAGTGACCCAGACATCGGCATCCCCCACTAACCCAGACATTGCTGGTCTCCTCATCCCTCACTGACCTAGGTGTCACTGGCCTCCTGGCCTTCTGTATTCCACCCACCACAACCACCAACCCCCCACCAACCGCTCCCCCCCACCATCCTCCCCCCCCCCCCCCCCCCAACCGAGAACTGTGCTGCCATGCACCATTTAGCTGTGAGCATTCCCTAACCTCCCCCCCCCCCCCCCCCCCCAAAGAGACATGTTTTCTTGTTGATTTAACCCAATCAGCACCTTTGGAGATGGCTCACCCTTTATTGAAACTGAATTGCCTGTACATTATTCACAATGAAATTTAACTAACCGGTCCGTGACAGGACTAAACTGACTGCATCTTGATTCCCTTAACAAGCTAGAGCTGCATATAAGCATTAATGGACACACAGATAAGCTAGGAAGATGGTCCCAAAGAAATGTGGTCCCAGATTTTCTGGAAGTGTGCAGAGCTGCCTGCTGGACATGTGGTGAGGTGCCAGCTGCTGTATCCCACTCAGGACTATTGCCTAAGGAGTTGCGCAGCAAGCATGTTATGGGAGGCAGTGGCAGCTGCTGTGATTGCCACGACTCTGACCCCTCCATTCAGACAACAATACTGTAAGAAAATGAATGACCTTCTTTGAGCGGCAAGGGTGAGCGTGCATCCTACTCTGAAACCTATACATGTGTTGTGCTTACAAAGAGCAAAGAATAGTACAGCACAGGGACAGGGCCTTCAGTCCACCAAATCTGTGCCGACACAAATGCCTCTCTAATCTAATATTTTCTTGCCTCTACATAGTCCATATTCCTCTTTTTCCTGCCTATTCATGTATCTATCCAGATGTTCTTGAACATTGTTACAGAATCTGCTTCCATCACCTCTTCTGGCAGTGTTTTCCAGGCATTCACCCTCTGTGAAAAACTTGTCCCTTACATCTCTTTTAAACTGCCCCCATCTCACTTTCACTCTATGCCCTCAAGTAATTGTCACTTCAATTCTGGGAAAAAGATTATGACTATCTACTCTATCCAAGTTTGTCATAACCTTATAAACTTCTATCAGGTCCCCCCCTCATCTTCGGACGCTCGAACAAAAACAACCCAAATTTGTTCAATCTTTCTTCATAGTCTATATCTGCCAAACCTGGCAACTTCCTGATAAATCTCTTCTGCACCCTTTCTAACGCATTAATATCCTTCCATTAGTATGGCAAAAAGAATTGTACACAATACTCCAAATGCAGCCTAACCAAAGTCTTATATAGCTGCAACATGATTTTCTATTTCCCATACTCAATGCTATGACGATGAAGGCCAGCATAGCATATGCCTTCTTGACCATCTTGTCCACCTGAGTTACCACCTTCAGGAACTTGTGGATCTGCACACCTAGATTCCTCTGAATGCTAATAATTCTAAGGACTCTACTATTAACTGTATATTTTCCTTGTGTAGTAAACCTTCCAAATGACATCATCTCACATCTGTCCATGTTAAATTCCATTTGCCATCTTTGAGTGCAGAACTCTAACTGATTTGTATCTCCTGACAATTCTCCTCACTATCCACTATTCTCCAATTCTTGTACCTGCAAATTTACTAATCAGGCCACCTACACTTTCCTCCAAATCATTTATATATATATATATTACAAAAACAGGCTCCAGCACTGAGATCCTTGTGGAACACCTCTTGTCATAGACTTCCAGTTAGAAAATTAACCTTCCACTGCTACTCTCTGCTTACTATGTTCAAACCAGTTCACCTCAGATTGCATATCAAGTATAATGTCAAGCTACCCCCCAGACACCTCAAAGGCAACCACTAAAGATTCTCCCCCCTCACCTCCAGTATTGCCTTCAATCCCTGTGGCACCCACCCAGTCAGAACCCTCCAGTGGCGCCCATTTCCCTGAAATGGCCAATACGAGCTTCTCCTCAACCCCAACATACATTTCACCCCATGCCCTTCCAGACATCATGCTTTCAATCCCCCTTATGTCCACACAGAAGAAAAATGCATACAACTGCCATGAGAGAAAAAAGGTTGTTGGGGGTGTTCCAGAGCTGTAACTGTCAACCATCTGTGAGCAGTTTGCTCTGAGACTGGGCAGGCTCTGGTGACAGTAATGACATATCCATTTTTAAGGTAATTCGCTGTGCAGGAGACAATGGTCAACAATAGTTGTCCTAGCCCATGGCACTATTCCAACAGACCTGAACACCAGCTTATCACAGAGACAGCAAAATGTATGTAACCACCAAGATCATTACCAGGAATTTGCATAGGCATCTTGAAGCTCTGCTTCAGTGCATCCCAATCTCTACAGTCAGTGAACACTCAGCTGCAGATCCAATCTAGGTTGGGAGTTGCTGCGAGTAGCCCCCACACTGGCAGATGTTCACCAGCTGTGAGAGTGCAAAGCTTGCAACATACCAGCCTCATTTGCTTAGCATGAGATCAATGTGCCCTCGTACATCATGTTAATAAGCTACACAAATATTCTCTGTAGTATGCATTATATTGACTGTAATAGAATACTTGTGTGGTGGAAAATTTGGCAAGAGCCTGCAAGATATGTGGAGGAATTGCTGATGTTGGGTGTTTTTAAAAGGGAAGGTGGACATTGGTGAGAGCTGGAAAAGTTAAACAAGCTTTACTTGGGCTGAATTAGGTAGGAATCAATCATGTTCAGTCCTTGAGCTTTTAGGCCTTGAAATTTTTTTCCACTGCTGATTAGGTTATGTAAAATGTGTAGCATAACATTGTCTCAACAAATCTATCAAGCTGATTAGTAACTATAATGTTTCAGCGGCAGATGGTGACTAATTCTCATTAACATGTAAATTTTATGGGTAACAACTGTAATAATAAAATATGAATGCAAAGTACAACTTAATCAGCTGAATATATTAAGATGCTATTGATGGAAAATATAAGCTGAATCGTTAAGATTAAATGTTGTAATTTTTTTGCGATTTACCTAATTATGACTGCAATTAAAGTATAATTAATAACTTCATCTATCGAATATCAATAGTATTGATAAATCTTTTAGAAACCTATTTTATCCTTTGATTCTTCGAAGATAATTTTTATTCGAAGTGATTTTTTAAAGGTTACTACAGATTCCAATTCATTAACATAATCAGATCCAATTCTGATTCTGATATTCCCTGAAGATCTAATAAGGCTTACAAAATACTATGGTCAGCTAGTTCAATGAAACTAATCATTCTTTTTTTAAAATTTGAATTGTGTTCTTCAGAAACAATAATCTCAATGATGCAGTAAATTCTCTTTGTGACTGAATTTGGTTCTTCCTTCAGCACATCTTCTTTAAGAATCTCAGAATACCAAGAAATGCCCAAAGATTTTCTCTCGCGTGGTCCCTTATTAATGTGCCTTGGAGCCCTGGCTGCTGCCATTTGTCAGGCATCCAGTGGTTTTTCTGACAACGGACAGAATTTTATGCCCCTTTCGCAGTGAGGTCGGAGTCCTAAACTACAGAAAGCCGATCCAAATTCAAATGACTTCAGTGAGACTGGGAAATTCCATTGGCGGGAAGGACTGTAAAATCCCACCCAACCTAACTGTATAAGCTTGCTGTGTACATGCTCAGATGCATATTAAGGCTGGGGATTGGAGCGTGTGGAAAGTTTATTCCAGACACTGTGTTTTTCCACTCATAGTGGAAGAGGGTATTCATTGAATGATGGGAGTGGGTGCTGGGTGGTGCTGAGTAGGATAACAGTGATTCCATAACGCAAAGAGCAGATGATCAGTGCCCTTGTATCTGAAAGACAGATGAAAGGTTGTTCATTGGTGATACTAGAAATGAAATGAAGAACCTAGCCCATAATAGAGGAAAATTGAAGCCATTGTGAACTAGACTAATTCTACAGTTTTCCACAGGAGCATCTTAGTCCAGGTTTCTGGTTTCTTTTTCCCCTACTAAGAACAGACTTCCTGCAAGATAGCAGTGCATGATGCTTGAAAATAGATAGTGGTCTGACTCAATACTAGACATCCAGTCCGATGTAGGAGAAGATGGCATTCAGAATAAACTGAAAGTAAGGTCACCTTGCAGTGCCATGCACCGGGTAAACAGGACACAATCAAATGCCATCGAATAATTGCTGGTCAGCTTTTCCCACATTCACCAGTCAACCATTCTATAGCCTCGTAAGGAAAAACAAATTTACATTTATGAAGCATCTTCCATATCCTCCAGAGGCTTTTTGCCACCAATGAAGTACTTTTGACAGCAATCACTATTGGAATCTAAAAGATGGAACCATTGGCAGCGCCACATTCACTCAGCACTGAACAGAACTGTTAGCTTACATTAGGCGCCGGAGTCGCTAGGATAGCTTGTTTTTTTGCTTTTTACATGTTTTTCCAAACTTCAACAGGATACATATCCAATTTGAAATTTACAATTGAAAATCATGCCACACTCAAAACTTCCAAAGATTTGGCACATCAAAGAAAGAAAGAATGCAACCAAAGGAGCTGGTTTTAGCACTCCAACCATGAAATCCCAGATTTGAGTCACTTGACTAAAAATCCTTCACAATTGCCAACAAAATCAATAAAAACATAATGATGGAAAAATGAGTGATATGACACTGAACCATAAAGATTATAAATGCATTTCAAAAGTCCTTGTCATATTAAGAGTTCCTTTACTCCTGTTCCAAATGGATGAACAAGAAAATGAGAAACTCAGTACAAAGATGCAATGTCAGCTTGGTCCACTGGTAGCTTTCGTGCCTTCATATGATATAAAATGATTTACTAACAGAAAATATTTTGAAATATGTTGTAAAAAATAAAACCTGGGTCTAACAATCAGTAATGACACTGTCATCATTTATCAGAATTATGCGATCCCATAGTACAGAAGGAAGCCATTCAGCCCATCGAGTCTGTACCAACCACAATCCCATCCAGGCCCTATTCCTATATTTACCCTACTAATTCTAGGTTCAATTTAGCATAGTCAATCATCCTAACACATACATCTTTTGGACTGTGGGTAGAAACCGGAATACCCGGAGGAAACCCACACAGACACGGGTAGGATTTGCGAACACCACACCGTCAGTGACCTGACAGCAGAGTTGAACCTGGGTCCCTGGTGTTGAGACATCAGTGCTATCTGCTGTGTCACCATGCCACCCACGTATAGGGGGAAACTAGCAAAGAGGGAACACTTTTGTTCAAAGAACTCAGATACTTTGTGTGGTGAGATATGTTTAGTTACAAAGAGCTTAATTTTCAATGTAGGGTTGGGAATCTTCCCCTGAATCATTTTCAGTGTGTGATTATGACTCTTGTGCCACATCTGTGCCACTCATGTGATGCAATTTTCAAATGTAAATGGCCTCTTTGAGCCTGTGGCAAGCTCAGCACCCAATTATTGGGGCTAAGCTTTCTCCGAGGGAAGAGCTGCCTGCTGGGCCTGGGTGGAAACGACAGACAGCAGCCACGATGGGGCCGGATGCAGAATTGCACAAGCGACTTGGCAGCACACTGGAGGTGAATCTCATCTCACAAAAGTATTCAAATGACCAAATGAAAAGTACTGCGCCCAGTCCATATCAAAGTCCCCCAGTGGGAAAAGATTCCCCTCATATAAAAAACACTCCCCATGCTGAACACAACATCTGTGCACTTAATGTATACCAGACAGTACAGGTTTTGTGATTTACAAATTGACTATCATCTCTGGTCCTCACTGACAAGCTCCAAACTGAGACGATTAACTGGAGGCAAGTAGATTTTGAATTCCGTCCTCCAACCTTTGGTTTGTAAATTCTAACACATCCCAGAGGCATCAGGGTCCATCCCTAACTGTCCCCTTTCTGAGATCCCCCTCTCCAGGTCCCTCCCCATGACCTCTAAAACTGCAGACTCCCAGCCCTCTCAATGCAATCCCACCCTGCATCACACATCCCCACCCCTCACCAAGATCTGCCAGTTTATCACCTGTGAAACTCTCAAACATTGACCAAAATCTTGAACTAATGCCATATGCCTTCATCCTGAACAGATGTAAGATGGGACTTCCTGATGCAAAATGGTAGATTTCTGCTTCTCATCTATTAATGACTAAATGGCCATTTAAATGCCTGCAGGGCAGCTGTTGTTCCATGTGACAGGTTCTCCCTGACTTTCTAACTAGAGAAAGGGGAGGGGTGGGGAGGGGGTGGTTGGAGGGGAACAGTGGACAGGGAATCCAATGCCCTGTATAACTCAGCCCTCTACAATTTTCCAACTCCCAAATACGCAGCAGATATTTTCCTCCACCTTGACAGCCTGCCCTATTATGGACAAATAGCACCCCATGAAACCTGACACAGCCATGTTGAAGACAAACATTGTAACTTCAGAATAACGGTGATCTTGGACCGTAGGTCCACAGCAAAAGACATTACAAGCTGAATGTTTTATATCTCCAGCTAGTATGTGGGCAACTTTGACAATAGCTTTTACTCTGAGGAATTTAGTTGCCAAATTAGAATAACTGGTCTATTAGTTCTGGTCTGTGATCTGGATTGTTCTAATTATACTAACATCTCCTGTGGTGTCAGTCATCATTGGTTAGAAGACATGCACATTAAGAAGTCTCACAATTCCAGGTTAAAGTCAAACAAGTTTATTTGGTAGCAAAAGTGGTAGCGTGGGCAAGCGGTCTAAGGTGCTGGATTTAGACTGCAGTCTATCCGAAGGTGTCGGTTCAAATCTCACTGCTGCCAGAATTGATTTTAATTAGTGGCTTTTGCTATCAAACTATCGGACTTTATACTGGTGTTGTGAGACTTCTTACTGTGTTTACCCCAGTCCAACACCAGCATCTCTACATCATGACTACCAGAAGCTACGCATTCACACAACAATGGAACTATTATAAAGCATTCAATGTATAGAACAAAGAACAAAGAACAAAACAGCACGGGAAACAGGCCCAACGAGCCCGCGCTGCCACCCCGATGGTCCCACCTCTACCCATGATCCCTGTCTATGTTTATAGATCTATGGATTAAAAACCAAATTTGAGACAATTTAGGGAGAATTTGTTTTGCCATTTAGCCTAAGAGCACATCTTTGGGAGGTGGGAGGAAACCAGAGCACCCAGAGAAAACCCACGCAAGGGGAGAATGCGCAAACTCCCACGGACACAGGCCCAAATCCATGTATCTGCACAGCACAGCGATAGTCACTGAGCTGTCGTGTTGCCATCAAATGGTCCAGGTCAAGCGTACACTAACGACGTGAAGCACTAGGATACTCTCGAAAAAAATCCAAGAGCAGCCCTCTCACGACCCATCATGTGTATGCCCCTTGTTAGACAACAAGGTGGACCAAAGCACCTGTAGGATAAAAACAAGTACATCAATAAATATAAAAGTATACTTTTTATGTCAATGTGCAGCAGTGTATATTTTGCTTTAAGGCAGTAAAGTGCAGTTGTTGTGTCTTCCTTCAGTTGAGACTAACTGTTCTTAGACTGTTCTTTAAGCCAATTAAGAGGCCAGACTATCTTTCCTTAATAATGTGATGACGAAAATCGGTTAGAAGGTCACTTGATTGTGGGAGCTGTTTCTCTATACATTGGAAAGTATTACTTCCTTTAAAAATGGAACAACATTTACAGGTATGTCTGTGTTCTAGTTGAAATCTGTCTTAATAGTTTTTCTAAATAGTTTTGTACAAGGTCCGTTGGAGGACATACTGAAGTACTGCCTGAAAGAAGTGACAATGGTAGGAAGTGCAGACTCTAGGCAAGATCTTTAACATGTTATAAGTATACTAAATTCACTATTAATCCTGACTGCCACACTATGGTCAAGAGGAGTTCTGGGTGGGTTACACTATGAAAACCATGAAAAGTCACAAACCCAATGATCATAAAAAATAGGAGCAGGAAGATTCCATTTCTGATGGTCACATTGATGGGTGCCATTTAAATAGGGCTTGCCACTGCCATATTCTGCTTCCTAATCACATGCACTATCATTAATTGAATGGATACTTAGAAAGTGGCACGTTGGCATTGTGGTTAGCACCTTTGCTCTCACAGCTACAAGGGCCCGGGTTCAATTCCAGCCTTGGATGACGGTGTGGAGTTTGCATGTTCACCCCTTATTTGTGTGGATTTCCTCCAGATGCTCTGGCTTCCGCCAACAATCCAAAAATGTGCAGGTTAGATAGATTGGCCATGCTAAATTGCTTCTTAGTGTCCTAAAATGTGCAGATTAGATAGATTAGCCATAGTAAATGTATAGGATAGGGAGAGGATCTGAGTAGAATACTCAGTCAGAGAATTAGTACAGACTCGATGGACTGAATGGCACCTTCTGCGCTGTTGGGATTCTATGATCATTAGTTGCCTGCCAATGGGGTTGAGATCCAGAAATAACAACAGGATATTGACCACGCAGGAGAATCCAGCCTACAGTGTGTAAATCAATAACAATCAGTTGGAATATTTAATAAAATGTCAAATCAGCTGCAGGAAGTGATATAAAAAGAGTGAAAGAAGGTTTAGGTCAAGAAAGGACGATATAAAATATAGAAAGGAAAAGTAAAAAAGAATTTAAAAAAAAGTTTCAAAATCTCCAACCATAATTGCATCATGGAAGAATGAGACTCCACACAAGCAAATGTTACTTTCAATGCCAGAATTGTTACTCAGGAGGTCATTAACATTTATCATGTCTTTTAAAATTTCCTTACACTGGCCTGAACAAATTGTTAAGTTTTCCTGGAGAGTTTCGCGGGTGTCTATTACAACTATTCACCATTCTACGTATGTCAATACTAATTCTTTGAGCAAAATATTGGCTGGAATTTTACCGGAACGCAGAACGGAATTCTCCGTTGGGCTCTAGTCAATTATGTGAGTCTCACTTAAACAAGATTATAAAATCCTGGTAATTATTTTGCAGCCTATGAGCGGTGGAATCTAATGCACTCAGCAACTTCTGGATTTCTACAATTCACTGTCCAACTGCTGGACTCAGTTGCTGGATTCACAATTTATTAATAAAGTTTATTTATTAGTCACAAGTAGGCTTACATTAAACACTCCAAGAAGTTACTATGAAAAACCCCAGGTTGCCACAGTCCAGCCCCAGTTCAGGTATACTGAGGAAGAATGTGGCACGGTCAATGCACCTAACCAGCACATCTTTGGGATTATGGGATGAAACCGGAGCAGATGGAGTAAACCCATGCAGACAGAGGAACAATATGCAAATCCACACAGTCGCCTAAGCTGGCAATCTCAGGCACTGTGAGCCAACAGTGCTAACCACTGTGCCATCATACTGCCCTATTTAGCACTGTCAGCCTCGCCATTACGTCTATATAAGATCGAGCCTAATGTATCACAGAGGCCAATAAGATGAGACAGCATTTCAAAGTCAATTGGAATGAGACACAAATCTCAAACATTGTGCATTCCCACACATCTCAGTGGAGCCCAATCCAATTGTTTATTCTGAGATTCAAACAGGTAGTGCAATATATTCTACAGGCCCCATCATAAGTTTCTAATCTTTTAACCTTCTCCTTCTCCTAATCACTCAGCAGGGGGCTAGTTTATCTGCCCACTCACCATATCAACTAAGTCTGCTGCTGTGTAGGAAACAGAAGAAAAATATTTGTTACATCCCCAACTATCGGATTCTTCAGCAGTTTCTGGCTTCACCCGTATTTTCCCAAATTCATATAAATTTCAGGACTATGGAATTTTATCTTCAATATAAAATATAGAACATCTGTTTTATTTCTCTTCTCCTTTAGGATTTATAATAACTCCGGGGGTTGGGGGTAGAGGGATGATTCTCCCATTGCGACCCGCTACATTTTTGGTGGGTCAGATAGGGAGACATACGTTTGCGCTGATTCGCGGGATTCGTGCATACGCTCCCAACGCATGCACATCTCCCACCACTGGAGATTTGACGTAGTTGAAACTCCATTGGAAATCAGCTGGAAGACCAAGTTAGTGATTTTAATCTGTTTTTAATATAATTGAAATGTCATTATTGGACCTGGGACTGAATTCTCCAGGCCCGACAGTCTCTTCCATCCCGCCAGGAGTATTTCACTCCATCAAGGTTTAGGTAGCTCCCTACATTCAGGGAACCAGCAGGATACCTGCTGGAATGAAGGGGGGCAATCAGAGCTTCCCCCCAGGGTCAGGCAAGAGGAAGAAGGAGGAACGAGGTTCAGACTATTTTCCAAATGGGAAAATGCTTAGGAAATCAGAAACACAAAGGGACTTGAGAGTCATTGTTCAAGATTCTCTTAAGCTTAACGTGCAGGTTCAGTCAACAGTTAGAAAATACATTGTTAGCATTTGTGTTGAGAGGGCTAGAATACAAGAGCAGGGACGTACTTCTGAGGCTGTTAAGATTCTGGTCAGACCCCATTTGGAGTATTATGAGCAGTTTTGGGCCCCATTTGTAAGGAAGGATGTGCTGGCCTTGGAAAGGGTCCAGATGAGGTTCACAAGAATGATCCCTGGAATGAAGAGCTTGTTTATGAGGAATGGTTAAGGACCCTGGGTCTGTACTCATTGAAGTTTAGAAGGGGGATCTTCTTGAAATTTACAGAATATTGTGAGGCCTGGATAGCGTGGATATCGAAGGGATGTTTTCACTAGTAGGAAAAACTAGAATCAGAGGGCATAACCTCAGACTAAAGGGACGATCCTTTAAAACAAAGATGAAGAGGAATTTCTTCAGCCAGAGAGTGGTGAATCTATGGAACTCTTTGCCACAGAAGGCTGTAGAGGCCAGGTCATTGAGTGTCTTTAAGACATAGATAGATAGGTTCTTGATTAATAAGGGGATCAGCAGTTATGAGGAAAAGGCAGGAGAATGGGGATGAGAAAAATATCAACCATGATTGAATAGTAGAGCAGACTTGATGGCCTGAGTAGCCTAATTCTGCTCCTATGTCTTATGGTCTTATAGGGGGCAATCACTGGTGGTGAGGGGTCCTGTTGTCACTCTGCACTGGGAAAAATCAGGGCTAGAGGAAGGCCAGTGATCAGGGCAGGCTGGAGAGGTTAGTGGTCTGCCTGGGGGCCTCTCTCCTGGAGTGGGTAGGGGGTGTCTGCCAGGGTGGGGGCTGATAGGGGAAGGATTGTCGAAGCTGGGGAGGGGGTGGTGCTGGAGATCGAGGTGTTCCGAGACTATGGTGGGAAGGAGGTCAGGGTCAGCTCAGGAAAGCTTGTGGGGGCTCATTCGGGAACTAGGAGGGAGGGGGATCTGAGGGGTCAGCACTGCAAGGGTCCCAGACTGGCCAGCTCAAGGGAGGCCTTCAGGTCAGATCCACTGCACATGCAGAAAGGCCCGGAACCGTCAGACTCCAGCATGAATAGACCTGCACCCCTCACCCAGCTTTTAATAATATTCGTAATTGTGACCTCTACATTGCACAGAGTGTGGGAGATTTGAATGTGTACTTCCACTGGAAAAAAATGAAATGCAACATTTTGCCCCAAATTCAGCACTTAAAATTTTTTGGGGAGAATTATGTGCCCCCGGAGTCAGCTGTAAAGGGACAGTGTTTATTGCACAAAATTAAGTAAAGTGAAAAAAAACCCACAAGCCTGTGGTGAACACAAACAGGTCACAACAAAGATAATACAATAATGGACCCACTCAGAGATCTGCCTTATGCTTGATATATAACTTCCACCTGGTTCGTGACTTACCAATCCCCAGGGAGTTTGAATTCAACAAGTCCAACAGGGACGTCAATCAGTGATTTCCCCATGCAAGCCACGAGGTTATCACAGTTCAGCTATAAACTTTGGAAACTATCTTGCTCGATAATTGATTGTGCCTGTAATGCCCATTTATCATACCGACGCAAAAATACACAATATACAGTTTATGAAAAATGAAGAACTTCTCTTACATGTATCTCAGGTGGGGAAGATTTCCGAATGCTCCTTGATCAATATGCACAAGAAGCTTTGCTTTATCAATTATTCTGTAAAATAATAACAAAGAACGGAGTGATTGATTATGACTCCATTTTGTAAACTACCCAGCAATAACAAGTTGTTAAAATGGTGCAGTTAAAATGGAGCTGATTGTATTGTAAATCCTAATGTATTATCGATTATAGCCTTTAAAAGGTATGTTTAAAAATCAATTTTTATTTGCATCAGATATTATAATCTAAACAGTGGCAATTAAAGAAAATCTATGGAGTTACTACTTTCTTTGGCATTTTCCTTAAATCTGAAGCAATGTTAAACCTTTATACATACCACATTAGATGCATGATTCTCAATCTGAGCCTCTATGTAGAACTACAACAAGTGAAGCATTGGTACAGATCTCCTTCACTGGAGGAATAAACCTGCCCTTATTTAATATTTCATCAAATATGAAAATAAGCTTGTATTTTGGTGGAGTTTGATCTTGTAGGATGGTACTGTTTTCTTGCATACATCAGTTGTGTGAATCACTATGGTTACAGTCAGCCTTCACTTGTGCAGAGATCGAATGCTCAAGTATTTAAATCACTTTGAGCATAATTAGCGCATGATAAAGTGGTTCTGCTGTGTTGCTATCTTATTAACATGGAATAAATTCTATATTCTATGAGAATATCATTCTAAAACATTATTAACAATTTGTCAAATGAATTCAAGGCAATAAAAAATTAAATGCAAAATAACATATTTATTTTCGAGAATATTGCAATACCGTGCTTAGGAAAAAGCAAGGTGAAATGATATACTTAAATTAAATACTATACATTGATGTGCATCTGTGACCACCACTTCATGCAATAGCTTGCATTTATATAGCAATAGGGAACACATACCAACAGGCAGAGCCTAAGTAAAAAGATTTCAATGAACCATAGATGGTGATACTAAGAAGGTTGATAAGAAGTTAGTTAAAGAGGTAGGTGTTAAGCAGCTACACAGAAATATAAGGAAATTGGCAATATAGATACCAGCATCAGTGATGTATGGCAGAATGCTTTAAAAATAATGATGGTTTTGGGGATGGCTCAAGTGCGTTATTTCATGGCTGAAATGATACAAGATGAAGGAAGTCATGTCAGGCAACTGAATACAGACAGACCATAAATAGAATTAAAGAATCATAGGATGGTTCCAATAAAAAAGGAGGTCCATTGCTGGCTAATCTCACTGACAGTCTTCTTGCTATAGCATGCAATTATGTTTTCATCAGAAATTCGTCTAAAGCTCCTTTGAAAGCCATAATCGAATCTGTCTTCACTATCCTCCATACTTTTTAATTACCGTGTTAAGAAGGTTTCCCTCATGCTGTTGCTGTTTCTCAGACCAATCACTTTCAATAGGTACCCTCTGGTTCTCAATCTTGCTGGCAGTGGGAACATGTTTTCCCCATCAGCAGCCCTGCCACATCCTGCTGTGAATAGTGGTGAACAATTAACTCACTGGAGGAGGAGACTCCACAAATATCCTTGACTAGGACCCAATACATCAGTGCAAAAGTTAAGCCTGAGGCATTTTCAACCAGAAGTGCCAAGTGGATGATCCATTACAACATCTTTGGCATGTCCCCAGCATCACAGATGCCAGTCTTCAGCCTATTCCATTCACTCCACATCATATTAAGATACAACTAAAGACATTGGATACTGTAAAAGATATGGGCCTTGGCAATATTTCTGGCAATAGTATTGAAGACTTGTGCTCCAGAATTTGCCATGCCCTTAGCCAGCTGTTCCACTACAGCTACAACACTGGCATCTAGCCAGCAATGTGGAAAGTTGCCCAGGTATGTCCTGAGCACAAAAAGCAAAACAAATCCAACTCAGCCCATTACCACACCATTGGTCTACTCTTGATCACCAGTAAAGTGATGAAAGTGGTCATTAACAGTGCTATCAAGCAGCACCTGCTCAGCAATGACTTGTTCAGTGATGTCCAGTTTGGGTTTCACCAGGGTCACTCATTACAGCATTGGTTCAAACAAAGACAAAACAGCTCAACTCCAGATATGACCCCATAGGGGTGAGGAATTCAGGAATTCCATAGGGAAAGGTGGGTGCAACTAGTCTGAGGGGTGCTGGAGTCCTTGGAGGATTAAGGGTCCATGTGGGGGTGAGGAGAGAGGTACGGAAACACCTTTACAATAGTTACCCAGATGTTAGAAGAGGTTTTAATTATTCTCACCCTTTCTGAGTCACTATTTGTATAATCCTAGTAGAACTATTCAAATTTTGTGATTTGTGCCACATCACATGATGATGCCTGGGCAGCAATTGTCTAGAGAAAGTTTAAGTAATTGCCGTGAAAACCCTTAGCTGTGAAGCTCTGAAAGAGATTCCCGAGCACAGTTTGATTTGATTTTTTGTCACATGTATTAGCATATAGTGAAAAATATCGTTTCTTGCACATTATTTAGACAAAGCATACCGTTCATAGAGAAGGTAACAAGAAAGTGTACATGGTGGTCAGACTTTGGAGATTCAGAGGGTTAATTATTAGACAACAATTAGAAGCTTATGACTTGTTCCACATCAGAAGTGTTTATAAGCCATATGCAGTACAACAGTACACAACAGACATGGGGTGAGAGGGTATGATTTTATTTAAGTTATTATTGTGACATGTATTTCTATACAGTGAAAAGCATTGTTTTTTCATGCTATGCAGACAAAACGTATCATACACAGAAGGAAAAGAGAAGGTGCAGAATGTAAGTGTTACACTCATAGTTAGGGTGTAGAGAAAAATCAACTTAATATGAGGTAGGTCCATTCAAAAGTCTTCTGGCAGCAGGGAAGAAGCTGTTCTTGAGTCGATTGGTAAGTGACCTCAGACTTTTGTATCTTTTTCCTGACAAAAGACGGTGGAAGAGAGAATGTCTGGGATGCGTGGAGTCGTTAGTATGCTGGCTGCTTTGCCGAGGCAACAGAAATGTAGACTATGTTAATGGATGGGAGGCTGGTTTGTGCAATGGATTGGGCTACATTCACAACCTTTTGAAGTTTTTTGTGGTCTTGGATAGAGCAAAAGACATACCAAGCTATGATACAACCAGAAAGAATGCTTTCTATGGTGCATTTGTAGAAGTTGGTGAAGGTTGTTGCTGATATGCAAATTTCCTTAATCGGACAAAGTAAAGATATTGGTAGGCTTACTTAACTAATGTCAGCATGGGGGGACCAGGACAGGTAGTTGTCAATTTGGACATCTAAAAACTTGAAGCATGTATGGGTTACCTGCACCTCACCCAATATGATGCTAGGGAGGTTGGACATTCTGATCCTTTATCTTTTTGATATGATGTTCTATATACATCTATCAGTGACAGTGAGATGAATAATCAGAAGTATTGATTGTCACTATCCCTGTACTTGCTGTAAGCCTGTGACTTCATGGTTTTGTATCATGCACATTCAGGCTGATGTATCCACTTTGGCGGCAAAAACAGGAAGGCAGATTATCATCTGAATGGCTATAGATTGATAGAGGAGAATATGCAACAAGAGCTGGTGTTCTTGAACACAAGTTGCTGAAAGTAAGCATGCAGGTGCAGCAGGCAGCAAAGAAGGCTAATGGTATGTTGGCCTTCAGAGCAAAAGAATTTGGGTACAGGAGCAGAGGTATCATTACATTTATACAAGGCATTTGGTCAGACCACACCTAGAACAATATGTGTAGCTTTGTTCCCTTTATCTGAGGAAGAATGTTCTTGCTTTAGAGGGATGGCAGAAAAGGTTTACCTGACTGATTCCTGGGATTGTTGGGCTGATGTTTGAGGAGAAATTGAGTTGGTTCAAATTATATTTACTGGACTTTATAAGAATGAAGGGGGAATCTCATAGAAACCTATAAAATTCTAAACAGGCTAGACAGAATGGATGCATGTAGGATATTCCTGATGGTGGGTGAGTCCAGCACAAGGGGTCACAGTCTAACGATACAGGGTAAACCACTTAAGGACTGAGATGAGGAGAGATTTCTTCACCCAGCAAGTGGTAAGCCTGTAGAATTCGCTACTGCAGAGAACAAATGAAGCCAAAACATTGTGGCTGCGAGCGTAGTGGCTCGTCCCGCCGATTGATCAATGAGGTGAGCTGATAAATTCAAATGAGAGGTCAAAAATCAGGATCACGCTTGATTTTTCACCTCCTGCAATTATTGGCACTGATTGCCGGAGAAATCAGCTTCACACTCTGAACAGGCGCAAAGTCAATTTCAATATTCATGACATGCTTTGCATGTTATTCATGAGTACAGGATGCTATTGCCTGGGCTCAATTGAAATTGCCATTTCACTGGCCAAGGTCCTCACCGGGGAGGAATGGGTATCATCCCCACCAATGGGTTAAGACTGGGCAATGCCCCTTGGGCACTGTCAGCCTGGTTTTGCCCAGTGGGCACTTTGGAAGTGCCAAGGGCAGTGCCAATGGTATGGGTCCTGATGAGGGTGGGGTCTGAACGGTCAGGCCCTGAGGGGATGAGGCCTGAAAAAGGATGGAACCATGACAGGTGGCAGGCAGGGAGGGAGTTCTACAGTGCAGAAGGGAAGGGGGAGGAACACTGCGATGATGGGAGGGCTTGATCGGTAGGGGCGACCACCGGGAGTGGGGGGAGGGGTGGGTGGGGGTGATGCCCACTCTGGCAAACAGGAGGTGGGGAGGGTGATGTCTGGGCCAGTGATTAGGGGTGAAGGTGAAAAATGACTACACCAAAATCAAGAAGCACGAATACCACTCATCTGAGTCCTAAGTGGTTTACCCTGTATCCTTAGTCTGTGATTGCTGGTGCTGGACTCCCTCACCATCAGAAACATTGAAACTATATTACTGAGCTATAATAGTCAGTCGTGTGAAAAATATTTGAAGCATAAAGAACTCAGTTAATTCCATTCTAAGTCAAACATCTTAACACAAATTTCCTTGCACATTCTACATTGACTAACCCTCAATTAGTTCATTTCAGGCACTTATCAGAAATTAGAATATTGATCATTTTGTCTGATTCTGTTTCAAAGATTCGTATGAGAATTGAAATTTATTCTCCCTGTTACTTACTGTTGACAAGATTGTCCCTTCAAAACTCCTTGTAGACTGCCGTTCAACACAGGTATCACTAGCAGCTTAAGCATGGCTGCCTCATATCAGAGCTCTTCTGATTTTAATATTCTTTAATGCTGGATTCTTGGCTTTAAAAGTCTCTCTCCTGAGGTTGGCTATCTCATTGCCAGGAGTCCTAGAGTTCCCAAGACTTTGAAGCTCTTCTATTCACACACACAGAATTTCAATTGAATCCTGCCTGTTAGAGATGTTCCCTTCAGCAAGCCTGTTATTAGACAAAATCCTGCTTGAAAATAAAGCTGCATCCACAATCCAGTGCCCTCTCATTAACTTCTTGTTGATTCTTTTCCAATTGTTTATTTCCCAGGAAACTGATCAGTTCCTGGAAGCGAGGTGCTTTACCAGAAATTATCTCCCAGAGAAGTCTCGGGCCCGATTCTCCCATTCGACCTGCAACTTTTCTGATGGGTCCAATCGGGAGATGTGTGATGTCGGCCATTTCATGGGAGTCGTACATGCGTCGGGAATGCATGCGTGTCTCCCAGAGCCGGAGAACAGTCGTAGCCAGGACCCCACTGAAAACTGACGGGAAGAGAGGCATGTCATTTAAATCTTTTTTTTAATGTATTTTAAATATATTTTGCATGTGATTATCAGGCCCAACATAGAACTTGCTGGACCTGATAGCATCTCTTGCCGCGCCAGGAGTACTTCATTTCAGCAGGGTTCACAGCAGCTCGCTACATTCAGGGAACTAGCGGGAGACAGCACTGGAGTGAAGAGGGGCAATCGGGGCCCCTCAGGAGGTCAGGCGGTAGGGAGTAGTGCCTCCCTGGGCATGAGCACCCTGGCAATGCCACCCTGTGTCCCTGAACTGCCCAAGGGGCAAAGTACCCATGCTCAGAAGGCATGCTGGCACTGCACATCAGGCATTGGGCAGTGCCAAGAAGGAAGGGCTTATTGTGCAGGCCTTGGGGTGACTGGTGGGGTTAAGAGGTCTCACTGCCACTCTGCATGGCGATCGATCAGGGCCAGAGGTAGGCTAGTGACTGGGGCTAGTGGTGGTCTGCTGGGCGGTTTGAATTTGGGGTGGAGGGTCAGCGGGAAGTGGAATCTGCTAGGGTGAGGAAGGTGGAGGGATCATCACTGCTGGAGGGATGGGCTGGTCATCGGGATTCTCTGGGGGACGGGGTGGGGAGGGGAGATGTGGCTCCAGGGCTGGCCCGGGAATTGCCATGGGGACCATGATTGAGCTGTGGGAGTCTGGAGGGGCAACATTGCTGTGGTCCCACGCTGGCCAGTGATCGAGCTGACCAGCAAATGTGGATATTGACAGATTGGGACTGCTGCGCATGTGCAGAGTTCCAGAACTGTCAGACCCCAACATGAATAGACCCCAGCCCTGGTTTTTAATGAGATTCCCGATTGTGACTTCTGCATTGCGCAGAGTGGGGAGATTCCAGTCTAAGGTTGCACTGAAAGAACAGTCGTGATCTAGACCAGTTTTCCCACCAATTCAGCACATTTGGGTGAATTCCACCCCCCCACCCCCAAGTTCTTAAAGGGGCTGTCATCCTCTCATATGTCGAGCGGCCTATTGGGAACTGGTCTAATACATATTGAAATCAATTCAAAGTAATGCTGAAGGAATCTGCAAGTGACCTAGTGACTCTGCTTCATGTAGGATCAAACAATATAGGGCAAAATATGAGGATCTTAAAGCCCATTTACACAAGCGATAGCAAAATGGAATGGAATTTATACTAACAAAGGATTTAGGAGCAGCAGTAGGCCATTCAACCCTTCAAACTTGTTCCACTATTTGCTAAGATCGAGGTTGATTTAATTGGGTCTTAACTTCACATTCCTTTCTACCTCCTTTAACCATGACTTCCTCTATCAAAATTCTATTCAAACCAGCCTTCAATAAATTCAATGACCCAGCTTTGTTTTCTGGGAAAGATAATTCCATAGACTAATAACCTTCTGAGAGAAAAACATTCTCCTAATCTCTGTCTTAAATTATTCTTATTTTTAAACTGTGTCACCTAGTTCTGGTATTGCCAACTAGACGAAACAGCCATCCTATCCAGTGTCCTCAAAGTCTGATTTGTTTCTATAAGATCATC
Source organism: Sphyrna mokarran (assembly GCA_024679065.1). NCBI lineage: Eukaryota > Metazoa > Chordata > Chondrichthyes > Carcharhiniformes > Carcharhinidae > Sphyrna > Sphyrna mokarran. The sequence continues at coordinate 48,689,691 of JAGIQG010000012.1, read as the reverse complement.
TCTCATTTTCAAAAGCCCACTTGGTACAGGCCCAACCTGTTGAACCATTCTTCATCAATAAACCTTTCGTCCCAAATATCAGTCAAGTGAACCTTATCTGAATTGCTTCCAGTGTAATTAAATCTTTTTGCAAATAAGGGGTAGAATTTTTCCATCTTGTCAGCCATGGGAGTCTTAACAGGTGGGACACAGATCATGCAGAGTCTGTTGACCTCGAGTTGGACTTTCTGGTCTTGGGATGAGCAAGGCTGGAAAATTCCACCCAAGGAGATCAAACAGTAGTCCAGATGCAGTCTTACAAGGCCCTAACCAGCTGCAGAAAGACATCCTTACTCTTATATCCTGCTCCTCTTGCAATATATGCCAACATTCCATTTGACTTCTTCATTACTTGAGTAGTAACTTTTGATGGTGCACTTTATCAAATCCCTTTTGGAAATCCAAGTACACTACATTGACACATTCCTCATTATCTACCTTGCTTGTTGTTTCCTCAAAGAACTCTCATAAGTTACTTAAACATGACTTCCCTTTCACAGAACGATATTGACTTTGCCTGATCCCATTAGGATTTTCTAAATATCATTCTCCTTGATAATAGATTCTAGCAACTTGCCTATGACAGATGTTAGGCTAACAGGCCTACAATTTCCTGCTTTCTATTATTCCTCCCTTCTTGAATAAAGGCGTTACATTTATTATTTTCCAATTCATTGGGAACATTCTAGGACCTAATGAATTCTAGAAGATTAGAACCAATGTCTTTACTATCTCTGTAACCACTCATTTAAAAGTCCTAGAATATAGACCATCAGATCCTGGAAACTTGTTAATATTTAGGTCTAAGAATTTTCCCTGTACCTTTTCCTTGGTGATCGTGAATGTTTTAAGTTTCTCTTTCCTTTCAGCACTTGATTTTCAAGTATTGTCAAGAAGTTTTCCAAGTCTTCTACTATGAAATAATAAATTCTGTGCTAATAATAATAGCCTGATTGCTCCAGCTTTTTCAAACTTCTGCAAAGAAACTATGTAATGATATTTTTAAAATTGGCTGTCGTATAAAAGCAGTGAAACAACAGCTATCCTCTGAGGTAGATAATTTATGCTGGTTCCTGCTTTGTGATATAATTTGAGTCATACTCCATTGGGCGCAGTGTTGGAACTTGGCGAGGAAGGAAACATTTAACTAGACTGCAGTCACCATTTGTCCTCGCTGGTGTTAAAATGACTCATAAACTGCAGAAATGCTGCCAGTCTCCAGCTCTGGGAGAATCAACTTTTTCCACCATGCTGATTCCTGCCATGCTCTGCTGCATTTGTATAGAACCATTCACAAACTTAAAGATGTCCCAGAGCTCTTCACAGCCAATAAAGTACTATTGAAACATGGTCATTGTTGTAGTTAGGAAGCAAAGAAGGCAATCTGGACACTGCAAACTCCAACAAATAGCAATGAGTCCTTGCAACTCTGATTTCCACTTCAACTAATGCCACACTATTACATCCTCAATTGTACAAACAAATGCCATTCAAGATAGCCCATCACTATCTGGGAGCAAGTAAGGAGGGAAAATAAATATGGCTTTGCCTGTGCCAGAAGTGAATATTGAAAGTAAACAGTAACTCTTCCAGGCAAAGTACTGTAGATGCGGAAATCTGAAACAAAAACAGAAAATGCTAGAAAATCTCAACAGGTCTGACGGCATTTGTAGAGAGAGAATAGAGTCAATGTTTTGAGTCAGAATGACTCTCATTGGAACCGCTCTGATGAAGGGTCATCCTGACTCAAAACATTGTTCTATCTCCACAGTAATGTTTACACTGATTAGCAATTCCATGGCACTCATTCATCAGAGAGTTGCTTTTAAAACTTTGACAGCAAGCCACCAGAGTAATACATACTCCTCTTGTCTCCTTCCAAATGTCCCACAAGATGAGCAGTTGGGGGCAGCAGGCAAGTCTTTTATTTCATAATACAAAGTCCTCACATTAACTCTGAAAGCACACAAAGGGATTTGAACATATTGAGATGAGGTTGATATGTAGCCTGCTGCACTGACCACGAGTGTATAGAAGGAAGTGAAAGGCACAGAGAGGAGACTAAAGCTGGATGGAAAGATCAGCTTGCTTTACTGATGAGAACAGGGATGCTGATTCCAGGGGATTCCACTCTTAAAGGATGCTTTGAAAATGAAAGCTTGCTGCGTTCTCTCTTCATTAGAATGGCAACTGTTGTTGAGGTGTCCACTATCCTCAGCAGTATGAAGTCTAATCAGAACTAAAAATGCCTTTAGAACAGAAACTCTTGAGTCTGTGAGTAAATGAAAGACAAACAGGGAAAAACAGTACTGAACAGGCCGTGTGGACCAACAGTCCACAACAGTGTTTATACTCTCGTCAAGTCTCCTACCATCTCTCTCCTTATCTAAATCTATCATCATCACCCTCTATTTTCTCATCACTTCCTCATCAAGCATTCTACCTTCCTCTTAAATGCATCCAAAGGAAAATGGAGTGGTTAGCAACCTTTCTCTGATCCAGAAACTCTTGATGGTCTCGGAAAATAAATGTGTGGCATGGCTGCGCAGGTTGTCCATCAACCTGTAAGTCATTCCAAAACACCTGCGATAGGCATTTAGTGGAGATGCCAGCATTGGACTGGACTAAGCACAGTAAGAAGTCTCACAACATCAGGTTAAAGTCCAATAGGTTTATTTAGTAGCATAAGCTTTCGGAATGTCACTCCTTCAGATGAGTGAGGAGCTGTGTTCACAAACAGGGCATACATAGACACAAATTCAATTTACAAGATAATGGTTGGAATGCAAGTCTTTACAGGTATATCAAGTCTTGAAGGTACAGACAATGTGAGTGAAGAGAGGGTTAGACACAAGTTAAAAAGGTGTGCATTGTCTCCAGCCAGCACAGTTTGTGAGATTTTGCAATCCCAGGCAAGTCATGGGGGTCACAGATAGTATGACATGAATCCAAGATCCCAGTTGAGGCTGTCCTCATGCAGAACTTGGCTATCAATCTCTGCTCAACTATCCTGTGTTATTGTGTGTTGTGAAGGCTGCCTTGGAGAATGCTTACCTGAAGATCAGAGGCTGAATGCTCCTCACTGCTGAAATGTTCCCCAACAGTAAGAAATTGTCGAGCGGTAATCATTCATCTGTTATCATAGTGTGTGCATAGTCTCCCTAATTACCATGCCTCAGGACATCCTTTACTGCAGCATATCAGGTAGACAACTTTGGCTAAGTTGCAAGAGTACTTACCGTGTACCTGGTTCTCATGTGAGATGATGACATCCGTGTCAGTGATCTGGCATAACTTGCAGAGTTTGCTGTGGCAAGGTTGTGTGCTGTCATGGTCACTGTTCTCCTGAAGGTGGATAGTTTGCTGCAAATGGTCTGTTTGAGGTTATGTGGATATTTGAGGGCAAGAAGTGGGGTGTGAGGATGGTCTTGGCAAAGTGTTCATCTTCATCGATGACATGTTGAAAGCTCCGGAGAAGACATCGTAGCTTCTCTGCCCCAGGGAAGTACTGGACAATATATGGTATTCTGTCTGCCGTGTCACATGTTTGTCTTCTGAGGAGGTCAGCTGGTTTTTCGCTGTGGCACGTCAGAACAGTGGATCGATGAGTCAAATGCCATATCCTATTCTTATAAGGGCATCTTTCAGCATCTGGAGGTGTCTGTTGCAGGTACTTAGAGCAGGGTTGTTCTCTGGTCAGGAATATGTGGTAACTGCAGTACAATGGCATACTCTACATTAAAAGATTCCATGCACAAGCTTTTGCTATGAGTTCTATGGCAAGATCCTCCTTATCAAGACAGACTGGTAAAGAGAGAAGGAGAAATGCATTTAAACTATTCACTTCAACCCTTTCCTGTAGAAGTGAGTTCCACATTATCACCAGTCTTTGGTAAATAATTTCCTATTGCATTTCTTTAGGGGAAGGTGGTTGTGCAGTAGTATTGTCAATGGACTAAGAATCCAGAGACTCAGAGTAATGCTCTGGAGACACAAGTTCGAATCCCACAATGGCAGATGGTGAAATTTGAATTAATCTGAAATTAAAAGTCTGATGATTACCGTGAATTGATTGTTGCAAAAACCTATCCTGTTCATTAATGTCCTTTCAGGAGAGAAAATCTGCCATCCTAACCTGGTTTGGTCCACACATGACTCCAGGCCCACAACGAGGTGATTGACTCTTAAATGCCCTCAGCTCAGTGGTAATTAGGGGTGAGCAATAAATGCTGGACTACCCAGTGATGCTCAATTCCATGAATGAAAAAACAAAAAGTGGCCATCTTATATTGATGGCTTCTAGTTTGGCTTTTGCCACAGGAGGGGGTCATTCTCTCTGTACCTACTCCGTAGGCCTGGGTAAGATGCTCTTTCGTAGAGTCAGAGCAGACTTGATGGGCCGAATGATCACCTTCTGTACTGTGTGGATTGTATCCTATTTTTCAATTCAATCACTCAAGAAATTAAACCTAGAAATTTTTTTTATCACCTTGCTAAGGCTGCGGTTTAGTGATATACATATGAATATCAAAGCTACAATGTTGAAATATCAATACTACAACACTCTGCTAATTCTGAAGATTTATGTTTTAATGCATCATGGAATGTAAAATGCTGCAAATATCGTAACTTGCTAAATAATTGTAGGCCATTATCACATTCTCAACTAGTGCAATTAGTGCTAACATTCAAGAAGAGTCTTTGTCATATTGTCTTCAGGTCTTCAACACTGCATGCACAAAAGCAGCATCTGTTTGCAAACTTATGCTCATGCATTTTTGCAAGCATTAAGAAAACTCTTTTTTTCCTCATGCCTACTTGCAAAATTTATGACAGAATTGTATTTAATATGATACCCTAGCTCCTGCTGTCTTGGGCTAAAACATCTGCCCACAATCCCAATTATGCTGCAGCAAAGTTAACTATTTGGAGGTAAGATCTCCACCCCTCTCTCGGGATGAAGTCCTACCTCAGAGAGCTGTTGGTCAATTGGATGGTTAAAGTTGGGGTGATGACTAGGAGATGAAGAATCAAAGCCACCCCCTCCACCATGCTTGGCCAAAATCAGCCTGTGCAGAGAAAGCAGTTGGATTTCCTGATTAGTGTAAGCCCCTTCCCCAGCAGCAAGATGGGAGCTTTAAAGTAGTGATTAATTGGCCAAAGGCACAAGGGAGGGAAGGCTGCTTCATCGCTCCCCTGTCCACCATTTAGTGCAGTGGAGGCAACAGTAGGCAAATAGGTAGAAGGCACGGTAGCACAGGATTTCATTTGCTCCTGGCTCCTTTAAACTTGCCGACAATGGAGCAAATGAGCCCAGAGTCACAAAGTATTGAATAGTGATTAAAGTAAGCAAAACTGGACCTGGTAATATATATTCAATAGGGCTACTTCAACCAAACTTGCAAAGTGGATTTACACCCTGATAGGTATTACTGTTCCTCGGAGCCATTAAATGCCCAACAGACCAATTATGTTAATATTTCTCCATTCTCTGAAGACTTTTATATTTGCCTAATTTTGAATTAAAGACACATAACATTTTAAAAATTAGAAAACAATTACTGTCACACGATATAGAAGTAACACAGAGATTATGATAACTGATATCTTATAAACAAGGACATTTGTTTACTTGACAATCAGACTGATCCATTCATACTCTCAGGCCCATACAGACACAGATGAAAATAGTTAGCCAGCGTTCATCAGGCAATGGTGAACCAAATAAACAATGAAGTACATCATTTGCCTGAAGATTTCCATTTATTTATGCTGTAGTTTTGCACTTCAATTCAGTTAAAAAATTTGAGAGCTATACGCCAGGAAATATTTTGCTGATTTTATAAGTCATTTTCAGTACTTAGTAGTGGTGGTGATGGATTCAAAATGTGCATTTTTTTTGCAATAAATCCATTGCAACTGTATTAATCAATCTGCGCAAAATTGCGTTCTTGCATGCATCAAGGAATAATCTTAAAGCCAGATTATTTTATTATGAAATGCATTTTAAAAGTCTATTTGATTTAACTCATTCGTGGTATCTTTGTTCATGTCACCATTTTGTAACTGTACTCAAATGGGAAACTTTACCCTCATCTCTCACAGCTGCTGATCATTATGTTCGTGATGTTGTAGGATTTAATTTAATTCTGTTGATTAATGTCAAATTTGAATTCATTGGGGTGAATTTTCCCGCTCCATCTGCCACAGGAATTGTAACAGATGAGGACAGGAGCATAGGAAAGTCCGTTGACCTCAGGCAGGATTTTCCGGTTTCAGGACGAACGCAACTGGGAAATCCCATCCATTGAGTTCCAAGATCTCTGCAAATGATTTTAGATATTTCCTTAATATCACCAGAAATTCCAGAGTTGCCAACAAATGAAGCAGCAGACACACCAGGCACTATTTTACCAACTGTTCATGTCACAGTCCCCGTTGCAGCGAGGTTGGAGAATGTGGTGGCCAGCCAAATTGTCATTCACTGAAGTGGGATGGGAAAATCCACTTTTCATGTTTTACAGAGGCAACTGGCCAATTAAATCACCAGCTGCCACAGCAAAATGGCATTTTGGCAGCCTTGGGGTATGAAACTCAAAACATCCAAATCTGAATTTTGTACAATTATTTGAACTGTTTGGGTACCCCTTTGAAAAGATCAAGTTCCTCTTTGGATCTGGTCCAGGCACTCATTTGGAGGAGGCAACATGCCCTTTTAAGGGAGGCAATTCCTTTGGAACTGTTAAAAGTGAGCATAAACATGTATAAGCTCACTAATTTCAAGCCAAATGGAGCTGTCAACAGATCTGTCAAGATCAACTGTGAAGAGGGCCTGTTAAAAGTGTCATGAGGACATGTCAGATGGAGCTGTCAAAAGTGTTAAGATGGCCTGTCAAAAACACCTATTTAAGGGAGCTGTCAAACCATTTAAATGTCCTGCCCTGTAAATCTTTGAAAATATGTTTGCAAAAAAAGACTGCCAGCTATTTCATTCTGTCAACTGGTAACAGCCTTAGAGCTTTCAGTACTGATTTAATGCTGCATGGCTGATTTCATAACCATCCACGAACCCTGCAGGCTTCCTGTCATCTCACAGTTTGATTGACAAATATAAGTGGTTACAGACTCTTTGACATGGAACAATGAACTTCAATGCTTTTTGACACATGGAATTATGCACCAGAATGAAGTTTGAAGTATTTGTGGTTACAAGGGAATGTAAATGGGTTGAAGGAATAGTTAATGGGTTTTTAATGAAGGAGAGTGATTTTTCAATAACATCTGCAGTTTTTTTTCACCTCTGAGTCAGCCCATGGAGAATATGAAGAAAATAAAAACTTTGACAAAGGGTCATCTGGACGCAAAACGTCAGCTCTCATACCTCCTTATCAGACCTGCCAGAGCTGCTTAGATTTTCTAGCATTTTCTCCTTTGGTGGATGTGGAGTGAGTTGGTATAATAAGTATAAGGGCAAATGATGATGGGTGGCGGCATGGGTTGGTAATAATTTGGCATAGAAACAATAAATGGACATGAAGGATAGTTGGAGGGATATAGGTTGGCATAGGAGATATAAAAAGGTGGGAGGAAAGTTGGGGGGGGCATTGCTTGGCATGGGAAATAAGAGGGGCCTCATGGATTGTTTGGGAGAATATTTTCTCATGGGGGCATTAGGGACCATAAGGGATGGATGGGGCAAAGTTTGGAATGAGGGTATTTTTTTGTATTCATTCAAGGAATGTGAGTTTGGCTAGCTGGGTCAGCATTTTTTGCTGATCCCTAATTGATCTTGAGTTGATGGCAGCAAGCTACCTCTTTGAACCCCTGCAGTTCATGTGGTGTAGTTATACCCATAGTGTTGTTAGGGAAGGAGATCCAGAATTTTGACCATGACAGTGAAGGAACATTGATCTCTTTCCAACTCAGGATGATCGGCGGCTCAGCAGAGAACCTCCAGCTGGCTGTGGTCCCAAGTATCTGCTGACTTTCTGCTTCTAGATGTTTGTGGATTTGGAAAGTAATGTCTAAGGAACCATGTGAATTCCTGTAGTGCAGCTTATAGTTGGTATATACAGCTGCTAAAGTGCATCAGTGGTGGAGGAAGTGAATGTTTGAGGAAGGGGTGCCAATCAAACAGGCTGCTTTGTTCAAGATACTGTCAAGCTTCTTAGCGTTGTTGGAGATGAACTCATCCAGGCAAGTGGACAGTACTCCATCATATTCCTGACTTGTACCATGTAGATGGTGATCAGGCTTTGGGAGGTCAGGAGGTGAGTTACTCATCACAGGAATCTTGTAGTTACAGTTTTTATATGGCGAGTCCAATTCAGTTTCTGATCAATGGAAACTTCCAGGATGTTGATAGGGGCCATAAAGGTTAGCGTAGAGATTATGAGGGGACATTTGTGTGTGTGTGTGTGTGTGTGTGTGTGTGTGTATGTGTGGGGGGGGGGGGGGGGGGGGGGGCATGGCTTCCATGGTTGAAGCATGAGGAGTGCGTGGAAGGCTGAAAGGTGAAGACAGGGGGGGATATTTCATGTTTAATCTTTTTATTATATATTGGACACAGTGCAGGAACCACAGGTCTTCCAGCCAGCATTCTCTTCAGATCTTCCAGGTTTCATCTCCCCAAATGGGCTGCCATTTTTAAATTTCAGGTTCGTAGAGCTCCCTCATGTCTGCCCAGCCAACTCAAGAGCGAAAAATCTGGATCTGAGTTTAATTTAGAAAGCTCTAAATTTGTTATGTTGTAATCTATTTTATAGCCAAAACAAACTGCCTGCAGTTAGATCAATCACTCGATAATGCAAGTCGCTGACCTGAAAGCTACAAAATAGATTCCACATGCTGCAGTTTATTTCTTTTTAATAGCTGTAATTCACAAAACAGAAATAACTTTGTTATGAGAAGCAAAACACAAATAGGCAATAGATGACAAAGACAAATGCCAAAGTTGTCAAGATGGCCCAAGTCCAGGACTTACAGTTCCTCTAGTCCCGCTCTCAAAACCTGCACAGAGATTAGCATATTTCTTTAATTTTTTTAAATTCGTTCATAGGTATGGGCATCACTGGCTGGGTCAGTATTTGGTGCTCATTCCTAATTGCCCTTGAGCTGAGTGGCTTGCTCAACCAATCCAGTGGGCAGTTACGAGTCAATCACATTACTGTGGGTCTGGAATCAGTCAGACCAGGTAAGGATATTAGTGAACCAAATGGGTTTTTACAACAATCAACTATGGTTTCATGGTCATCGCCTATCTTTTGTTGAATTCAAATTTCACCAACTGCCATGGCAAGATTTGAATCCAGATCCCCAAGGCATGACCATGAGGTGTATGGATTACTAGTCCAGTCACAATACCACAATGCCATTGCCTCCCCTTGTTGTATGGCAAATTGGTACAGCTGTGGGACTGAACCATATACAACAACAGAAGCTTCCAGGCTGGCCCCCATCCTATGCTGAGCAATTAATGAGAAGGTATGGGCCCTCAGCATTCCCAGAGTAGAAATGGGAACATTGGACAGTGCAGTGTCCTGTGACATGCGTTTAACATGTGGATTCCAGATAAGATTGTGATGGGATGAGACAGTATTGCTACCAAACGAAGAAGAGCAAGCTAATGATTCACAATCCAGGATCAAAGTGTTAAAGTTGGGCCCAATTCTGAATGGAAAATAACATAAACAGAGAGGTTAAGGAAAATGTTTCTCTGATGCTGGCAGTACTGGAACTGTGGTACAGAATGCAAAAATTGTTCACTATAAATTGTACGTGGGCAGGGGGTTAAAACTTTTTTTTGGGTGTCAGTGAAGTGCAGCCCAGTTTACCTTCTGACTTATTTTCTCGCCCACTGAAGTTTATGTGAAAGCTGAAGAATAATTTCACTCCATCAATTCCATATAGGTGACACAGATTCCTATCTTCTGATCTTATTCATTAATTACCATAGAATGATAGAAGCCCTACAACGCAGAAGAAGGCCATTTGGTCCATCAAGCATGCACAGATAGCAATCCCAACCAGGACCTATTCCCGTAACTTCACACATTTACACTCCTAATCTCTCTGACGCTAAGGGGCCATTTACCGTGGCCAATCAACCTAACCTGTCCATCTCTGGACTGTAGGAAAAAGCCAAGAACCTGGAGGAAACTGACACGGACAGGTGAAGCATTTGCAAATTCCACACAGTTACCCGAGGCCGGAATTGAACCCAGGTCCCTGGTGCACTGTGAGGCAGCAGTGTTAACCACTGTGTCACTATGCCATCTTCACATTCCAATCCACTTTCCTTTTGAAACTATTAACCACCCCTACTTCTGCACCCACAGAGACAGAGAACTCCAGGTCAGTGGTACTTGCAGCACAAAACTGATTTAGCTTAGTTCTCACCAGTTAGTAATTTATAATGTCATTTATTGCTGTATTGTAACATATTCATGTTGAACATCTTCTGGTAAAAGGATCACACTCCACAAATTTGACTATTTCACTTAATCAGACAACAATGGTCAAAATACTGGCATGTATTCAACGTACACAACCCATTTATCTATGTTCTCCAGCATTTTTCTACGCTGTCAACCTTGTATTCTTCACGCAAATTGGCCAGTATTTTACGATCTTGCTCGGGTGAAGCATGTAAAATCCCACCCGAGGCCAATGAAGGATTCCATTTTGCTAGCCGCATCCGCCCTAATTCTGGGGCAGACATGGCGGTAAAATTGCAACAAGAGGCCGAAATTTTACCGGCACACCCACTCCCATTCCGGAGGGAGGGAAGATTCGGAGAACAGGATTCTCTGCACGCCTCAGGCGGGATTGTACTAACTTCGAGCGGACATGCTGGTAAAATTCCATTCACAAACACAAACAAACTTTAACACTGAAAGTCATGATAAAAAGACCTTCAAGCAGACACTGAATTTTTTTTTGAATTCTCCAACGAAAGTTGATAACAAGGTACATTTACTTACATTTCTTTAAGATTGGGTAGATTGACAAAGGTATTTTCTTCAATATTCTCCAGAAGATCATTCTGTAGCACCCAACTGTCATACGCAAAAAACAGAATAAAAATGAGATTAAAAATTAATAAAATGCAAGTAGGAGTAGCTGTGTCTCTGAAGATTTCAATATTATTTTCTATAACGTTGTATTATGAAATTATTATTGTAGGTATTACATAAAATCATACAGTTATTATGGCACAGAAAGAGACCATTCAACCCACTGAGCCCATTACAGTACTTTTTAGAGCAATCCAGTTAGCCCATTTTCCTGCTCTGTGCCTTTCCCTGCTCTGTACCTTCTCAAGGACCATCACTTCTTTCTACGCACTATCACGAATAGGAGGGGGGGTGGGTGGGCCAATTTAAACTGCCCTAATTGCTGCACTCTCTGTCTGTCCTTAAAGAGAAAAATGTTACACACACATACAACACTCACGCACACATGAAGGGCGGCATGATGGCAAAGTGGTTAGCATGTTGCCTTGCAGCGCCAGGGACCTGGATTCAATTCCGGCCTCGGGTGACTGTCTATATGGAATTTGCACATTTTCTCTGTGTCTGTGTGGGTTTCCTCCAGGTGCTCTGGTTTCCTCTCACAGTCCAAAAATGTGTGGGTTAGGTTGATTGGTTATGCTCAATTGCCCTTAGTGTTGGGGGGGGGGAGGTGCATATTTAGGAGGTAAATAATTGGGTACGGGGAAGGGGCTGGGTGGGATTGTTGTTGGTACAGGCTCAATGGGCTGAATGGCCTTCTTCTGTATGGTGGAGATTCTATCCTTCTATGAGGGGAAGTTGACTGATTCTTGAAAGCTTTGTCTTTCAGGACTGAGACTTGCACGACAGGACATGGCACACAGAAAATGGTAATTTAGGGGCTTCAACAGTTGGCAAATGTGATGAGGGTCCGAATTCTGTCTGTGCCACCAGCTGGATGGTAGACAGTATGGGCTGTCAATGGGTGTTCTTTTCACTTTGCTTATCAAACATGAACTGCTGGAGTTAAGTTCAAACAGATAATGTCACACTGCAGCTTCATGGGGAGACAGGCTATATGACCCCCCCCTCAGGATGTGTATTCCCATGGCTGGAATTTAGGTGTTTACTTAGAATTGGGAATCTGTTAGTTTTTGAAGACACTGTTGTCAGGTTAATTAACTGCTGCTCTCTTTATTGAACCTGTAGTATTTATGTTTTGAATCATTTGTACTATATGGGCGATTACATCTTGTAAAGGTTTCCTTTGCAAGGAGATCCCTGTCCAGACTCCTCCTTACTGTGATCATTATTACTTTGAAATTGCGAGAAGGCATCAGGTGACTGGTTGAACTATGTGTTAGTTCAGCATTTCTCCATTTTTAACAGCAGCGCAGAACTGGTGGATGTGAAAACCTGATGCACTGATACTTCCAGCAACTTCATCCCCATTTCCGTCTATTAATTGGCCATTAATCGGTAGGTAATCTCCATCCATTAATTAGTAAGCCATCACAAGATTTGGCAAAGAACAGGAATTGGAATGGGAGTACAAGAGCTACTTGCGTCTAGTCCCACTATTATAAAATATAAAATATTATGGTTGATGAATAAATATATGCATATATCATTTTGTTTTGCATCTCATCTTAACTATAACAGTGTGGTGACAAGACAGTGTTTATCACTGCTGCTTCACAGCTCCAGGGACCTGAGTTTGATTGCTGGCTTGGGTGACCGTCTGTGTGAGGTTTGCACATTCTCCCTGTGTCTGCATAGGTTTCCTCCAGGTGCTCCAGTTTCCTCCCACAGCCCAAAGATGTGAGAGTTAGGTTGATTGGCCATGCCAAATTGTCCCTTAGTGTCCTGGGGTGTGTAGGTTAAAGGGATTAGTAGGGTAAATTTGTGGGGTTACAGGGATAGAGCCTGTGTGTGATTGTTGTCAATGCAGACTCGATGGGCTGAATGGCCTCCATCTGCACTACAGGAATTCTATGAAGGCATGGATGCAGTGCTCTCATTGTGACCTAAAAGAACTTTACGCAAGTTGAGCATAACTTTGTGGTTTGTCAACCTTAGGAGACCCAAAATTCCACATTCTTTGATAACTATTCTCTCAAATGAGTCTTGCCATCTTCAAAGATCAAACCACTCCCAGGTCCCTGTTCTTGGACACTCTTTAGAACTGTATCATTAAGTTCACATTGCCTCTCCTCTTCCCTGCTGAAACTTATCAGGTCATGCTTTTCTGTAATAAATTCCATCTGCCACTTGCTTGCCCATTCTATTAGGCTATGTATGTCCCGATGCTGGCAACTGATATCATCCTCACCTTTTGGTACACCTCAAATTTGGTATCATCAGCAAATTTCAAAGTTTTGCTTTGAATTCCAATATTTCAGTCATTTATATGTATGAAAAAGAGCAATGCTTCTAGCACTGACTCTACTGTCTACCACCTTCTGATCTGAAAACAACCATTTATCATTGTTTTCTGTTCTAAGTCATTTTTTAAATCCAAGCTGACACTAATTCTCTTATTGCACCTTAGTTTGTTAACCAACCTTTTATTTGGTACTTTGGTGAAGTTTTATTTCCTCTCATATCCAATTTCATGTGTCTTAGCTGCAGTCTGTGGGAGGTTGTAACACATTTGTCTATTTTGAGGTCTGAAGCTGGCCACTGAATTAAGCCCAGATCTCATAAGGATGAAACTAAATCTATTTTTCAGAGTACTTTCCAGAGAGAAACCACCTCAGAATCAATGAGAGAAATCTAATTCAGTTTACCTCTGTTTCATCAGAAAAGTAGCAATAAATATTTCTAAAACTAAAGCAAAACACTACAAAATCTTTCTAATCTGTTTCCAAAAAAGAATAAATTGTTTGTCATTTACTCAGCATTAACATATGATATACTAAAATACAGTACTTCATTACAGAGACACAGATATAGCTGCAAACTTAAATGTTTTAATTATGATATTGCTAACGTATACTGGATATTGTGAAGTATTGGATAACTGGCTTTGGAACTTTCTGTGGATCAGTAGGGATGAGAAGGTGGACATTTGTATTCCCATTCCATTTCCTGTACCTGGCCAAATCTCATGCTAACTTGCCAATTGATGGCCAGCGAGCAGAGTGGACGGAGTTGGTGGACGTGTCCTCAGCTGACGTCATCTTCAAAGTGTTGCCAGCATTAAACCATTGCGTCAGATTTTCTTCCACCAGTTTCTGCCCTGCTTCAGAGCTGTATCAGGCCCTCCTTCTCAAGACTTCCGGCCACTGAGAAGAGGGCCAAGTGGTCAGTGAGGTATACATAGTGAAGGCCTGAAGGGAGAGGCACATGTCAGCTTGGACGAGGAAAGACACTGGGTGGGCTCATGACTCAGTGACACCCCCTGCATGTCCTTCTCCAGGCTAATTGGCAAGGTGGGAGATTTTCTTTCCCAGGAATAGAAGGAAATCTCCTAAACCAAGCAAGCCTGGGCAAAGGTTGCAAAGAAGGTCAGCATCGTGGGATCGTGTAAAGAATCTGATTGCAATGGTACAAGTGGGTCAAGCACCCTCTCTACTCCATAATGGTGAGTATTTTACATCTTGGCACCCATAGGGGACACCGGGTGAATAAGCATCAGGGTGCGGTGGCCAGAGAGGGAGAGTTTGATATGTGGGTAGCAATGGATGGAGGCTGCAATATCTGCCTTGAACCAAATGGCTATAGTTCTCACCTCGCCTCTAGCAGCTGGCACTGCCATCCTTTTCAAGGTCGCTCCAGAGTGCCTCAATTTCACAGGTATATTTAATGGCCCCAAAGCTGCTTAGACTTTTTGCCTAGTCTTGTGGGGCAACTAATAATATTCTTTTCTGTTTCCACACAAAACGAGGGCCCACAACACAAAGAGAAGGTCCTGGACTGACAGTGGAATCCTATTTCCAGGTATCTGGATGTCCATGAAGAAGGTTCTTGAGTTTGCTGGCCGTCGTAGCTGCTCCATCACCGATAGTAAAGCTGGAGTGTGGAAGAAATGGTATGAGCGATCCCATGAATGACCATGAGGGAGCCTTAGGCAGTCTTCCACTGTACATACATCAACATTTCTGTTTTCTTCACAGGTTTATCACAGGAAGAGAGAGCTGCTGTCCACAAGAACAGTCATCATCTCTGAAGAAGGAGGGGAGTGTTACATGCCCCCCATACCCTCCACCAATGCAGATAGTTTCACCTTCTGACAGCATTACATTGATGCCTGGCCTGCTGTTAGAGGCTGTGACAGCCGGGGTCGCTAACAGGTGGAGGAGAGTGGGAGGTCAGGTTCATGCTGAGCCCAAGACAGATGACATGTCGCCGGAGCTGCAGACATATGCTGGAACGTCAGTTGAGCTTCAGAGTATTTGCACACCCTAGGTTAGGCAGTGGGGGAATTGCATTTAGGACACGAGTGCTGCCATTTCTCAAGCATCTGTGCACCTGGCCTCCATTGAGAAATTGGTGACTCTTCTAGAATTCAGATCCAACATGGCAGTTGGTTGGTGTAGCTCACATGCCTGCGTATCACCACCTTAGCCATGAGCTTGACGCTGTAGTGGAATGGCGAAAGGATACGAGGTGCCTGGAGTCCCCACCAGGTCCTCGTCCATCTCAGCTTGTCATGAAGGCACAAATGGGCCACCCCAGGGGGAGAAGTGGATATTTTCCGCATGTGAGTTTCTCTTAGGGCATTCCAACTGTGGGTAACGATTCCTCATCTCTTCTGCCAATGACACCAGAATCTTGACTTGCAGGGTAATGGCAGGAATTCTTCAGCATGATGGTGCCCACCACGCCTCTGGCAACCAGATGATTGAATAGCCTGTCTCTACTGCAATTGGCAGAGTAAGGGAGGACCATACGGAAGCACATAAAAAATAATTTAGAAAGCACATTAGATACTTCATGATGAAGACAATTGAGGAGTTATTCCATTTTTAAAATTTTTTCACAGAATGTAAGTGTCACTGCCTAGGTCAGTAGTTAAATTGCCTATCCTTAATCCTCCTTGAAAAGGTTGCGGTGAGTTGGCTTTTTGAATGACTGCAATTAATGAGGGATTTCAAGGATTTTAAACCAGCAACAGTGAAGAAATGGAAATATTTCCAAATCAGGATGGTGCGCAACTTGGAAGTGGTGATGTTCCCATGTATCGGCTGCACTCATCCTAGGCAGTAGACAAGGTTGTAAGTTTGGATAGTGCTACTGAAGGAACCTAGGTGATTCGCTGCAATGTTTCTTGATGGGAAAGGGTATTGGAGTTGACAGATGGGGTGACAATCAAGTGGACTGCTTTGTCCTGAATAGTATTGAACAACTTCAGTGTTAATGTTTCTGTAATAAAGACAGAAATAATTTTCTCCACAGCCTCATCATTGTTGGAGATGCTCTGGAAATGCAGGAGTATGATGCCTAACCCCAAGGGTAATTTGGGGGGAACATTACAAATATTTCAATATTTTCATTACAGAGGAACAATTCTGTTCAAACTGTATGTATCGGTCATGTTGCACTCTGAGGTGCTTCAATACAGTTGTATACAATTAGGATTCAGCAAGTCTGAGCAGTTTTACAAGGCTTAACAGCTCCTTAATGACACTGACTGAAAGACCTTACACAGTGCCCTTTACCCACTGCGCTTTGGTGGAAGCTGCTCCAAGCTTGAGTGCATCCTTCAGCACATAATCCTGGACCCTGAATGTGGCAGCCCGCAACAGTCAGTCGAGGACAACTATTTGCACTGGACGATCAACAAGTTTGAGGCAGATCAAAAAGCATCCTTCACTGAGTTAATGATCCTCCAGCAGCAATTGATGTTTGTCTAGGTGTGTATCCCTGAGAACAGCCCATAGAGCACAGAGTCCTGTGTCACAGAGCTGCTTAGGGAGAGCCTCGACAAACACCATTGCATTGATCTCTAAGTCTTCTTTGCAAAGGCTGTGCAATGGCCTCTTTCCCCTTGCAACCACCCAATGCCAACGTCTGAGGACTCAGACACTTTGGGTGTGCATGAAGGGTGTGATGGGGGGGCCCTTCTCAGCACCAGCCAAGGTGGGTCTTGGTGCTTGTTCAAAACTTCTGGGGATGAGACATTCTGATGACGTTGGCGGTCTGCTCAGGGAAACAACTGACATGATCCACCATCTCCTTTTCCCTTAGGGTCTCTAGGACATTACGTGCTGACTACTGCTTGATCACCTTGTATCCAAAGGTGTTGGTTCTGCAGATGTTTCCATGAGAAATTGGTGATACAGAATGGTGCAAACACTCAGAGTATTCTGTGACAACGTAGCCAGACATAAGCTTCTCAACACTAGGGACAAGTAGAACCTCAGTATGTAGTGACACTTGGTACTTGTGTACCGAGGACCGACACACAGTTTTATGCAGTCGCACACAAAGGTGGCCACTAGGGTGAGGGAAATGTTGGGTGCATTTTTTAATTCCTGATCCACAGATTTGTACAAAGTGTCCTTTCAGACACGATTCATCTTTGACCTTCAGATGAACTTGAATATGACTTAAGTGACTGCTGCCGTGCAGCATAGGGGTAAGGGCCAGACCTGCGCAATGTGCAGCAACACTGAGAGGGCCTTACATCTGATGACTAGGTTCTCACTCGCAATGGAGAGGGAATATTATTCCCATATGCCTAGTTTTGCCTCATCTTGACAATACACTCTTCCCAGTTTTTGGCACATGCCCCTGCCACACAGAAACATATCCCCAGTAACTTCAGGTCATCTGACCCTATGGGAAAGAGAGGCCCATATTTGTTGCCCATCTCCAATCATCCTTGAGCTAAATAGCTTATTAGGCCATTTCAGAAGACAATTTAGAGTCATCCACATTACTAAGGGTCTGGAGTCACATATAAGTCAAACCAGGTAAGGATGGCAGATTTTGTTCCCCTAAAGGTGTGTGTGAACCAGATGGGTGTTTGCAATGATCAATGATGGTTTCATGGTCACCATTATTGAGATCAGCTTTCAGTTCCAGGTTTCATTGATTGTATGTAAACTTCACCACTGTCATGCTGGGATTTGAACCCACAGTGTTAATCTGGATTACACTGACATTACCACTATACTGCTGTCTCCAGCTGCAGCTGGTCATAAGCTTCCTCCTCATTGTCCTTGTCTGGGGCATACTGAAGTGTTCTTCTGGGATTGTCCAGCTACCTGAATCTTATCCTCAGCAGACTGACGCTCTGCTTGATGGTGACTCATGTGACTTCATGGCTGTTGCATTTCTTCACGCCTTTGTCCTTGGCTTCCTCGCTAGAGTCAAGTTCTGTACACCCTTGCATTTGATACTATCTTCTTTGGGCTGGCATCTGCTTGCGTTCCCCTCTGTAGCCCCCTGCCAAATCCCCAATCCAAGGTTGCCATGGCAAGTGCAGTTGCTGTGATCTGTGCCCTCACTTTACTCCTTCTCAGCTTCTTTTCACCCTTCACTGTGCCAGGGCAGTAGTTAGCACTGCTGACTCACAGCATCAGGGACCTGGGTTCGATTCCTAGCTTGGGTCACTGTCTGTGTGGAATTTGCATATTCTCCCCATGATTGCATGGGTTTCCTCCGCATGCTCACAGTCCAAAAATATGCGGGTGAGGTGCATTGGCAATGCTAAAATTGCCCCTTAGAGTCCTGGGATATGTAGGTTAGAGACATTAGCATGGTAAATATATGATGTCGTGGGGATAGGGCGTGGGGTTGGGATTGTTGTCAGTGCACACTTAGTGGGCCAAATGGCCTCCTTCTGCACTGTCGGGATTCTATGATTCTTCCTTATTGGAGGATTGCCTCCTGACTGTACAATGTCCATGACTCCTTGGCACTGTCAGTCTGAAGAGCCACCCTGCTAGTTGTTTTCTCTACATTGCCTGCCATACTTTCTCTTCAGGGCTTTCCCAATGGATTCCCCGGGCGAAGAGCGAGATGGCATGATGGAGGCTCAACCCAAAATTCCTGGCATGATGACATTCCTCATGCTGATCACCCTGGCTGGGCTGCACCAGTCTCCCTGTGAAGATGAACTGTCTGACCCCGTGGCTGCCTAATATATCAATGATGACAACAGTTGTGATCCTTCCGGGCCTCTGACATTTCGTGGCCTCACCTCCCGATAAAATTTGACCAATTACAATTTTAATCAGCCTAAT
This sequence comes from Sphyrna mokarran, assembly GCA_024679065.1. Classification (NCBI taxonomy): domain Eukaryota; kingdom Metazoa; phylum Chordata; class Chondrichthyes; order Carcharhiniformes; family Carcharhinidae; genus Sphyrna; species Sphyrna mokarran. The sequence goes on along the minus strand of JAGIQG010000012.1, from coordinate 48,670,466 downwards.
AAGCACCCCACCAATATATACAAGACAGAAATCTGATTGAAAGTTTAGCTGGCACCATAAACTAAGTACAAAGCATAAGACATGCAGTGTGCTCTTAGATCATATTCCTTTGAACTTACATATTTGTTGAAAATGTTTTATTGTGGAATAATGTCCCTTTTTTATCCATTGTTTGCGATCCTGAAAGAGCTACTGGCACTCTCTCACAGTAAAGTACCTTTGTCACAAAGCCAAGATCAAGAGTGAAGTTCAAACAGCTTACAATCATTATTTGAAATCACTCACACAAATCCTTTATACATCCAGGAACTAAACTAAAAAGAAAAACAATACAGAGATTGGGCCTGAGAGGAACATAGCCACAACAGTGCCCATCAGTCCCAGAATGGTGAATGGCAGATGTAAGCCTACAGTAGTTCTTGTGCCACTTGCCCCTTTCAACTCGGTACACTCTCCCCAATCTTCCAAATCCCAGTTGGTCAGCATTGGAAGCCAGTCATTAATGGGACTGTGTCACAAAGAATTTTGAGGCACTTATTTTTTAGAATTATTTAATTTAACCTATCAATGTTTTCTTCTTTTCTTTTTTTTGCTGTCAATTTTCTTTCTCCATTACTTCACTGAAAGCATTCACTCTGCCTTGTATATTACTCTGAGAGCACAAGCTGTCTTCTGGAATCGTGGACCTTTCATTACTCTTAACATGTGGCTTTATTTTGATAACAAGATAAGTACACAAGGGAGAAAGAACTAGAAAGACACCTAGATAAGAGATGAAGTAAAGTGCATGGATCATAAACATCACCATGTGAAGCAATTCCAATCAGGCTCATTTGCCCACTCTATCTCCATGTTTTTGTACATTTATTTTGATCAAGTGCTCATTCAATTTCCTATTGAAATTCTGCATCATCTCCACTTCCATTACTCTTGTGAGTAACAAGTTCCAGATCATTTCCACTTGCTGCATATAAATGTTCTTCCTCGTGTTTCCTTACTTTTTTTGCGCAACACGTTACATTCTATATCGCCTTTACCAGAAGTTAATTGGAACAGTTTTTTCTTTATCTATTCGAGCTAAATCTTTCATAATCTTAAAAAGTTTCATCAACTCTCTCCTTTGCTCCAAGGACAGCAATTCAGCTTCTCCAATCTAACCTCGAAGTTAAAACCCCTCATTTTGGCCCCATTCTGGTACATTTTCTTTATGCCCCCTCAACTTCCTCACATTCTTTCCAAAGTGTGGAGGCCAGAACTGGATACAATACTCTAGTTGTGTCCTAACCAGAACTGAAGGTTCAATATAATTTACCCACTTTTGTATTCAGTGCCTCTACTCATGAAGCCCAAAATCCTGTATGTTTTGGTAATTATTCTCTCAATATATTCTGCTATCCTCAGAGATCTATTCACAATGACCCCCAGGTCCCTTATTCCACATTCCCTAGAACTCTGCTGCTAAGTCTATATTGCCTCTTCCTATCCCTACTGTTAAGATATTTTATCTCATTCCTTTTGTTTCCATTTTTATAAATCTATTTGCATATCCTGTGCAGTCAATTGGCATCATTCTCAATGCTCCAAGTAGTGTGTCAAACAAATGTTGAAATTATTAACCATTGTATTTTAATATCCATGTCATTTTTATGCATAAAAAGAAGTAATGGTCCCAGATCTGACCACTAGGGTATACTTCTGTCTACTGTCTTCCCATCTCAAAACCAATAGCTTACCATGAGTCACTGAGGATTGGTGTTGGTGGGAGGCAGTAGTGGAGAGTTAGTAACCCAACAAAGTTCTGAAGAGAATGAAAGAGTTTGATTGTATATACATAGAGAACATGCTTCCATTCTTGGAGGAGATCAAAACTAGATTCCATGAAGGTAAGACACTCTTTCATAAATCCAGTTAGGAATTCAGGATAAGCTTTTTTTCTGGAGAAAGGTTAGAATGGGGAACTTGCGACCACAGGGAGTAGTTGAGCTGAACAGCACAAATGTATTTGACTGAAGCTGCATAAGCGCCTAATGGAGCAAAAAATGAAAAGTTATGCAGATAGGGTTAAATGAAGAGAGGTGGGAAGAAACTTGTGCTGGATGTAATCACTGTTGTAGACCTGTTGGATTGAATGGTCTATTACCATGCTGTAAGTTCTGTGTAATTCTACGTAACCCATGTGCCTGGAAACCAATTATAGAACTTGTACTACCAACATGCCTGATATTACCTAAGATTTGTATTGACCAAGCATAAAGTAGATTATTCATGGTTTATATTGCTGAAAAATAAAGGCAGCCCAACTCAAGTTCATACATCAAGAAAAGATGACAAAAATATATTTTCACTCCATTAATTTGATGAATGATTACTGCTACAAAGATTTGTTTGCTTTTTAAAAAAATCAAGGTACCTGTAAGTGTGATTATTTGTTCTGGACAGAATTTTGGCAACTTAACTACCACTTTCAACACTCGTTCCCTCTCCTATCTACAAGGTACACTCCAGTAACTCATCATGTCTCCTTCGACAGCACTTCCAGACTTGTGAAGGACAACATAGGAACACCACCGCCTGTGGTTACCTTTCCAACTCAAACACCACCCTAATTTGGGACTATATTGCTGTTTCTTCACAGTTGTTGAGTCAAAATGCTGAACTCCCTTCCTAAAAGCACTATGAATGTTGCTATAGCATGTGGAGTGCAGCACACTACCCATCTTCTCAAGAACAATTTGGGAAAGGTAATGAATGCTGGCCAAACCAGTGACATGAACATCCCATGAACAAATGTAAAATAAAAATCTAGCTTTTGCAGATGCACTGCTGCAAATGCATGGTTTTTTGTGACTTGCTTCTTTGTAACTTCATGCTTACAAATGTACATTTAATGGCATCTCATTCCGTGTATAACCAGGTTGAGAACATGATTGCATTGGGGTTTTATATCTGAATAGGCCAATTATGTTCAGAAAAGTGACGTGAGTCTTTGAACAACACTTTATTTGTGCTCATAAACTGTTAATAAAAGCGACTCAAAATCCAAGGACTTGCTTTCTTCATACATATCTGACCTCGAATGGGAAGCACCAGGTGTTCTATCTTTGAAAGCCTTTGTATCATTCTGATGAAAGAGGAACATTTTTTCCACTATTTATGCTGACTACAATCCTAAAACATCACTGTAATAGCTTCCAAAGTGAGCTGCAGGCGATTAAATTATTGAGCAATCTTTTCCACAGTGCCTCACCACAGAGTTAGAATTTTGCATTTAATCTTGAAAATCTGCATTGGTATTTGCAAGAAAATATATTTTAGCAACAAATTGAGTGGGACCAGGTATGAGTGTCACAGGGAAATCTATATACTGGCATAGACTTAATGGTTTCTGTGCTATTGGGATTGGGAGATGTTCTTTGGAGGGCAACAAAGTATATTGACTATTAGAGATGTGGGCCAGGATTCTCTAACATGCCAATTCATAGAAAAATAGGAGTAACTCTAGCTGTTTTCCTTTAGTGTGATTTTCAGATTGAATTCCGACACTGAACACTGAAAAGCTCCCAAATGGCAGTCGCTCTGAAAATCTGTAGCCTTGGCCTGTTCCCATGAGAAGCACAGAGCTGAGTTGCCACCACGCATGCACCAATCTGTTGAAGTAGAGATTGGCGCATGTGCAGTGGCCCTTCCCAATCGCTGGCCAGCTCAGCAACATTGCTGGCTTACTGACCCACCCTCTCTACCAACTGACTCCGGGCAAGCCCCGATGTCCTCCCCCCCAGCCTGCCCTGATCTGCCCAATCCTCCACCCAATCCCCCTGATCTTCCCCCTGACAATCCCGACTCTGTCCTCTCTGCCATGGCCCAAACTCCCAATCCTTCCGACCCCCATTACCTCCAATAGACCCAACCAACCCTGTCAGTAGCGCTGACTCTCTAACCCCCACCTGGAAGCCAGCCCCAATTGTCGACTTCCCTCTCTCTGCCACTGATCAGGAATGCAGTGGCAGTGGGTCTCCCCCTCAATGGCCCTGACCCCTCAATACAGCAGCCCCCCTTCTGGCCCCACCCTTTGGAACTGCCTGATGCCCAGTGGACAATGCCAACGTGCCCCTTGGACAGTGTCAGTTTGCCCTTTAAGCAATGCTGGGGGGGCCAGCTGGCACTGCTCAGGGGGCATCCCCCGTATCCCTGGCCTCCTTGAGGAGGGGAGGGACCTCAATGGCTTCTCTTCCTTCCAGCCATGTCATCCGCCTATTCACTGTTAGTGGGAGCAGGGATAAATCTTGCTGGAGCGAACCACTCTCATCAAGAAGGAAGAGACTAGTGGAGCTGGAGACTTCAGTTCCAGACCTGCTAATCAGATGGAAATTGCAATTTAAGTATTGAAATCAGCTCGAACTGATGATGCCCAAAATCTTGGACTGAAAGAAGACCCAGGTGCCCAGCGGGAAGCCGGCGAAACAGGCTACACCGATGTCTCTCAGTTCATTGTGCTGTAGAGCAGTATAGCATGTTGGGAGAATTGACATCCATTCTGGAAAACTGCATGATTACCTGAACGAATGGGGAAGATTCTATGTGAAACATTTCCCTGAGAGATTCAATTGATGATGCAGAATCCACAGTACGATAGGTTGCACATTGCTGCTTGGTAGGAAATCCTGGCCAACGGGTTGTAAGATCATTTCTCATTTTCTTATGCTTCTTACATTAACACAATTCTAGGAATTTCAGTTCCAATGACAGGCCATACATCTTTTCAGATCTTCTACTGAAAAATGGAATTTTTTGGTAAATATCCAAACTTTGACCTTGAATTCTTTTTATAGGTTATTGTGGAAAGGATGTGAAAGGCCTAAGAAGGCAGTGGTGAGTTTCTTCTTTCGCTTAAAATACATTATAGAGTTTTATAGCACAAAAAAAAGGCTTTTCAGCCCATCTTGTCTGCACCGGCCATCAAGCACCTATCTATTCTAATCCCATTTTCCAGCATTTGGACCATAGCCTTGTATGTCATGATGCTCGCCTAAATGTTTGTTAAATGTGAGAATTCCTGTCTCTACCACCCTTTCAGGCAGTGAGTACCAGATTCCCGTCACCCTCTGGATGAAGAAGGTTCTCCTCAAATCCCCTTTAAATCTCCTGTCTCTTACCTGAAATATATAGTTCCTGGTTATTGACCCCTCTACTAAGTGAAAAAAGTACTTCCCATCTAACCTATCTATATCCCTCATAATTTGGTGCTCCTCTGTGAGGTCTGTTGCAGTCTTCGTGCTGATGCTGCTCCCCACAAAGGTGTGAGATAGAAAATCCTGAGTTTGAATGAAGGGACAGCTGTATATCTCAAAGGAAACTGTTCCACCTTACTACCTGCCAGTGACATGGCAGAAGGATTTTGCAGGTTAATACATGACCTGTTGGTTGTTTTATGAATGCATTTCCTTTGCCATCAAGTCCTGGAGTAGAACTCAAACCTGGAACTCTTGGTTCAGAGGCAGGAATATCCATCAATCCTTGGCAGTAACTGGCATCACATAAAATTGAGAATTTCACGGATGACAGATTTCTAGATGGAAATGCTGCACAGATTAAGGTTATGCAGAAAGAGAGGGAACGGATGACTGCCAGATAGTTAAAAAGGAGCAAGTAGGTAGTGCAGGAATGTCCTGACTGCATCTCACTTCCCACACAGTTTTCCATTATGAATATTGGCAAGAAAGAAATGGTTCATCAAGTGTACATAGCTGGAACAGGATACACTGCAAGTTCCTAGATAAGACAACCATACTTCAGTACTTTTGCTTTACCATTGTTTTGCACTGGTCTGTTACATTCTTACTGTCAGCTCCTTTCACTTGCATCCTCTCTCCTCCAACCTTTCTCCTGAGCCCCTGCTCACACTGAATGCTCAGGAGAGAAAGTGGTGAATGAGAAGGTCTGGAGATGGAAAGAAACAGCCTGCAGAAAAGACAGAGAGTGGGGGCATTGGTGAGACAGACAGAGTCAACCTGGAGGAAAGGCAGAGAGTGGGAGAGGGAGAGAGTCAGCCACTAAGAGAGGTAGCAAGTGGGAAGTAAGTGGAAGGATTTAGGATTTTTGGCCAAAAGCAGGAGTCAAATTTACATAAGATGAATTCTTACAGAAGCATATATAATAGTAATCTCCTGATTGCTCCCGGTACAATGTGTAAGTCAATGTAGAAACAGGAAGATAAAACAGATTAATGTATGGTTGGACAGATAAGAGGCTTTAGATTCCTGCTATAATGTAGCCAATTCTAGACCACAGGGGACTTTTACAGGCCAGCTCAATTTCCTTGCAAGGCAATTTGCGAATCATTTTGGGGATAAGCAGGTATGTCAGAACCAGAAAATCATTCTAGAAAGAAAAAGCAGGCAATTGGGAGAGTCAGATATCACTAGTGTAAGGGACAGTAAGGTATCAAGTAGAGTCAGAGTCAGAGGGGATATAATGAAGTCTAAATTAGGATTAGTTTGTATGTATGTGAATGCATGGAGTGTGGTAAATATGATTGGTGATTTGCAGGCACAAGTAGTCATGTGAAAATTTGATCTGTGGGAATAACAGAGACCTGACTTAAAGGATGTCATGTTTGTGTACTAAATGTTTCTGGGTACAAGATAGGGAAGGAATGAGAGGAACAGGGGTGGCAATATGATTAAGAAGAACATTACAGTGCTGAAGAAAGAGGATGTCCCAGAGGAGTCAATGACAGAATCAATTTGGCAAGAGCTAAGAAATGATAGTGGTCAGAATGGTCAGAAAGATGCAGACGAACAAGTCTGCAAGGAAATTACAGGGAAGTGAAAGACTTATAAAGCAGTTGGAAAGAGCAAGTTTAATCATTTGACTATAGACTGGGATAGTAGTATATAAAGAGCAGAGAGTAGCAGAATTTCCTAGTGTATGATCAGGAACATTTTCCAAAGCAGTATGTTTCCATGCCAATGAAAAAAAAGACATTGTTTAATCTGATTCTTGGAAATCCCGTGGGTTAAGTGGATTTATGTTAATGGGAGAACATTTTGGGGAAAAGTGATCATTGTAATTATAAGCTTTAGGTGTGCTATGGAACAATCTAGAGTAAGGATAATTTATTGGCAGAACTTCACTGGGGTGAGAACTGATCTGTCCCAGGGAAATTGGAACCAAAGGTTGGCAAGCTACACCATCAAAGAACAATGATCTTTCTTTAAAGAGGAGATAGTTTGGATGCAGTTAAGGTGCATTCCCATGGTAGGAAAGGTAAAGAAAATCTAACGCAGAATTCCTGGATGACAAATGAGATACAGAGCAAAATGAAAAAGTAAAAAATGCATATGACAGATATCTTGTGGGTAATAAAAATGAGAAGCAGGTTCAAAGGGAGTTAAAAAAAACAAAGAAGAGAAGCACAGAGAAAGCATGAGAAGGGATTGGCAATGAACAGAAAAGGAAATCCAAACATCTTCTGCAGGCATATAAATAGTAAAGGGTAGTAAAAGGAATGGAGCTCATTAAGGATCCAAAAGGACATTTATGCAGGGACAGAGGAGCATAACTGAGGTGCTAAATGAATACATATTGAGCAGAATTTTACAAGATTAACTCTAGGTGTCCAGCTAGGTGAAAATGGGAGAGTTCCTGATCCATTTTTTAATGTGGATTTTCATGTCCAATCCTATGCATTTAATCATTGAAAAAAATGTGTAGACTGTTTCCAGCTGCTGCAGGCAGTGGGCTGGACTTAATTCACCAGCTAGCGGTAGAGGGAGCTACTTCACATGAACAGACCTCTGATTCTACACATGCTTAATAGCAGCAGCAGGGGTCTGACATTCAGACAGACAGCTGTCAAGCCCCTGCTACTGCAGGCAGCCTCCCCATCTCCCAGTGCAAATGAAGGGGCCCATGGCCAATCATGAGTCCCATAACGCATGAACATCTAGCCTCCATCGCCCAGACAGATCGTGCCCACTGACTCCACCCCATCCAATTCCGTTGCAGAATGGCAGTGGGCGCAACCCTGCCCCAATTGGGCCACCCCTTCAGGCCACAGCCCTTCAGGCCACAGCCCTTACGGCCATGCCCCCACACACTTAACCCCTGGCACTGTTTGAGGTGCCCAATGGGCATTACCCAGATGCCAGGGTGGCAATGCTCATGAGGCACCCCCTCTTGCCCTCAGCCACCCCAGAAGCCACAATAGGCAGGGCAAGCCATAAAGAATTCTGCCCTATCTATCTGTCTTTATCTGGGAAGTCGTGGTGAAAGGCAAAGGCTGAGATTTTCTGTTGCTGATCGTGTTTGCCAGGCATGAGAACAATCAAATCACGTTTCACATTGACGTGAACAACGCGCCTGAATCATTTTTTCATCATCTGAATCATCAGATTTACCAGGCTGATTCCGGTGATGGAAGTATGAGAGAGATTGATGAGGTTAGGATTGTTTTTGCTGAAGTTCAGACACCTCCCCAACTCCCCCCAATTAAGTCTAAGCCAAGATATCTTGTGAGTATCCTTCCCAGCTGGCCACCAATTCAAGCTCTTAAAAAAACATAAGAATCAGGAGCAGGAGTAAGCAGTTTAGTCCCCTGAGTCTGCTCCACCATTTAATACAATCATGGCTTATCTCATCCAGCCTCAACCCCAATTTCCAGCCCATTTGCCATAACCCTTCAAACCCATTATAATAAAAATTCTGTCCACCTCATCCTTAAATTTATTCAGCAACCCAGATCCACTGCACTCTGGAGTACTGAATTCCACAAATTTTGAGAGGAGTTTTTCTTCATCTCTGCTTTGTATCTGCTACCCCTTATTCAACAACTATAACCTCTTTTTTAGATTTCTCCACAAGATGAAACACCCTCTCCACATTTGCTCTGTCAATCCCCCTTATCATCTTGTAAATCTCAAACTGTTCTCTTCTTATTCCTCTAAACACCAGGGAATATAGGCCTAAACTACCCAATCTCTCTCCACATGACAAATTCTTGTCCCTGCAATCAACCTCAAGAATCTTCTCTGAATTGCCTGTAATGCATCTACATCCCTCCTCAAATAAGGCGACCAAAATTCATAGTCCATGTAGATTCGATAGGCCAAATGGCCTCCTTTTGCACTGTAGGATTCTATGATTCTATGAACCGTACACAATATTGTAAGTGCAGTCTCACTAATGATTTGCACAGGGGTAGCAACATTTCACAATTCCAAATCATTAATATAGATTGCAAATATTTGGGACCGAAAGACCAAATCCTGTGGCACCCCACGGGATAGTTGTGCCACATAGTTACATCTTGCCAACCCGAAAACGACCCATTTGTGGATGGCATGGTGGCACAGTAGCTAGCACTGGTGCTTTGCAGTGTCAGGGACCCAGGTTCAACTCCCAGCTTGAGTGACTGTTTGTGACTGCAGGAGTTTGCACATTCTCTCCATGTCTGCATGGGTTTCTCCAGTTTCCTCTCATGGTTCAAAGATGTGCGGGTTAGGTGGATTGACTGTCCCTTTGTGTCAGGGGAACTAGCTAGGGTAAATGCATGGGGCTATGGGGATAGGGTCTGGGTGAGATTGTGGTTGGTGTAGACTCAATGGGCCGAATGGCCTCCCTCTGCACAGTAGGATTCTATGATTCTATGATCGTGACTCTCTGTTTTCTGTTGGTTAGCCAACCCCTCTATCCGAACTAATAAATATCACCTAATCCAATGTGAAATAATCTTGTGCATTAACCTTGAGAACTCCCTGGATATTTAAAGGGACAAAGAAAAAGTGTACTTAAGGCAGGTATCAGATGGAGGAATACAACCCAGAACCAGGCTAAAGCCAAGATATCTTGTGAGTGGCCTTCCCACCTGGCCAGCAGCTCTTCCATTCAATAAACCCATGGCTGATCTAAGTGTCGTTTCAACACCACTCTCCTGCCTGCCCTCCATAAACCTCAGCTCCCTTGTTGATCAAAAATCCATCTAACACAGCCTTGAATATATTCAATCAGCCAGTCTCCATTGCACACTGAGGATGAGAATTTCACAGACGAATGATCCTCTGACAGAAAAAACATTCTTCTCATCTCAGTCTTAAATGGGAGAGCCCTAATTTTTAAACCATATCGCGTACTTCCAGATTGCCCCACAAGAGGGCATCAGCCTTCTCTGTTGGCTCATCAGTAACCTCCGGCAAATAGTCAGATATGATGTGCCCTTAACAAATTCAGGTTTGCATTCTTAATTAACCTGCATTTTCCCCAAGTAATAATTAACTTTGCCCTGTATTGTCATTCCTAGAAACATATCCAGCACTGAGATTAAACTGACTGGCATGTAGTTGCTATGCTTATCTTTATACATTGTATTGGATTATTGAATAATGTTTTTGCCAGTCCTCTGGCACCATGCTGGGTCTAAGGAAGACCAAAAAATTATAGCCAACACCTCTGCAACTTCCACCCTAATTATTCTCAGTATCACTGGACGTATCTCTTCAGGTTCTGATGCGTTTTCAGTTGTACGTACAGTTTATTCAATACCTTTCCTACCAATTTTAAACACTTCATTTATAGGGCTAATACAGGGTAGGCCATTTAGTACTGAGATGACGAGAAATTTCTTCACTCAGAGAGTGGTGAACCTTTGGAATTCTCTACCACATAAGACTTTGGAGACCAATCATTTAATATATTTAAGAAGGACAAGTAATGAGAAAAATAAGAAAAGTGTCAAGGGCTATGGGGAAAATGCTGGGGTATGGCACTGAGATAAAGGATCATCCATGATCATATTGTATGATGGAGCAAATTTTAAGAACCAAATGACCCATTCCTGCTCCTATTTTCAATGTTTTAATTGTCTGTCTGAATTACTCCCTTTCAATGTGACCAATGCAACATCTTTTTTCTTGGTAAAGAGAGATGCATATTATTCATTTTATACATCAACTATGTTATGTGCACAAATCTTTTTAGTGCCTCTTCCTTTTACCACCTTTGTACCATTTAAATGCCTATTGAAGATTCCTTTTTAGTATTTGTTACCAGTCTCTTTTCATACTCTTTCTTTGCTTTTCTTACTTGCTTTCTCACTTACCTCTGAACTTTCTATATTTAGCCTAGTTCTCAGCTGTATTTCTCCAACTGACATCTGTCTGAAGCACACTTTTTCTTTGTCCCTTTAAGTATCCAAGGAGTTCTAGATTTGTTGGGCCTACCTTTCCTTCATGAGAATGTCCCCTGGCTGTACTTGAACTGTCTCCTCTTTAAAGTCTGCCCATGTTCAGCTATCATTTTGCCTGCCAACCTTTGATTCCAATTTATTTGATCCAGATCCATTCTTACTCCACTGAAGATGCCTCTCCCATAGTTAATTATTCTTACTCTGGCTTTTTTTCTTGTCCATTTCCATAGCCAACCTAAACAATGATCACTGACACTTGATCCACATAGTTCTTTCCTAGGAATGCTCGATACCCCACTGCTGCCTCTCTTTAAATCAGGACTCTGTTATGACCACAGTACCAACATATTTTCACATGACCATCTGTGCCCATAATCCACCAATTTTATTTAACATGCTCTACACAGTCACGCGCATGCACAGTAACCCTAATTTACATGTTATTACTTCCTTCCTCACTCACCTAATAGCTTGCTATTTCCTACTCTGATGCGAGGCAGGCTGGTGGAATAGATGGACAATCAGCAGATGAAATTCAATACTGGGAAGTGTGAAGTGACTCACTTTGGGAGAAAGAATGGGGAGAAGCTATATAAAATGAAGGATAAATTCTAAAAGGGGTGAAAGCACAGAAGAACCTTGGATATTTATACACAAATCACTGAAGTGAAAGGGCAGGTTGAGAGCAAATTAATATATCATACAAGCTCCTGGGAATTATGAAGGGACATGAAGTACAAAAACAAGCAAGTTATTATAGAGCTATATAAAACACAGGCTCAGTGCCAACTGGAGTATTATATCCAGTTCTGAATATTAAAGATGTGAAGGCTTTAGAGACTGTGCAGAAAATATTCAGAGAAAAGGGTGAGGAACTTCAGTTACATAGATAGATTGCAGAAGATGGGACTGTTCTCCTTGGAGAAAAGAAGGTTGAGAAGGAAATTGTTAGAGGTATTCAAAATCATCAGCAGCCTGGACAAATAGAGAGGAACTGCCCCCTTGCTGGAAGGATCAAGAACCAGAGAACACTGGTTTAATGTGATTGGCAAAAAAAAAGCAATGGTGACATGAGGAAAAATGATTTTGTGCCGCAAATGGCTTGGGTCAGGAATGCGCTGCCTGAGCAGATGGCAGAGGCAGGTTCAATTGCGACTTTTTAAATGAAATTGCGCTATGATCTGAAAGGGGAACATTTGCAAGACTGCAGGAAAAAAAAGCAGGGGACCAGCACCAACTCTACAGAGAACCAGCTAGCAATGACATGAGGGGCCGAATGCTTCCTGTAACCATTCTATGATTCCAGGATTCGATACAGGACTTCATAAAATCATTGTGCCTATTTTCCAGTAAGCATCAATGTGGCTCGCTATAACATTTGGAAATAATTCCTCAGTGCAATATAATGTATGGGTTTGTTTCCCAAAATGATTTCAAAGCAAGCTGGACAATGATTTTAGAACATTTGCTGTGTACATTTTGACAAGAAACCAAATTTAAATGTTTGTTTATGTTCTTTTACAGAGAGACTGTTCTGAGTGATAGACATATGCAGGCAAAGACCAAGGCTGATGATCAGAGGACTTATACTTCATTTGCACAACAATATATAAAACACTCTTCATGAGGTCTCTTTCTCCAAATAATTTGAAAGCACATTGGAGGACAGATTTTAGCAGATTGTTTTTTATAAGTTCCACACTGGATCTATTATCAAGCCTTTTTTATATTAGGGAGGCAGCGTATAAGAGATAATGGGGAGATCAGCCCAAATGTGCTCCACGTTTGATAGCACAGTTTTAAAGTAAGTAGGTACAGCATAGCCTTCTACAACAAAGAATTTTTCATCATCTTCATGAACAGCAGGTCAGAAAATGACAAAACAATACAAATTTAACAAGGTGAATTGTTTGTCAAAGTAAAAATGATTAGATTTCACCCAGGTGGCCAGAAGCTGCACCCTTCATAATCCTATTACATATATCAACAGGAAAGAATGCTATTTGTTTAATTTTTATCTGATGCTGTGATTGTCAGTACTTCAAGTTAATATTTACTTTACTGATTGTTGTCACACTGAGTTCGATTTGGAAAAGACGGATTGTCTATCTGTAAACATATTAATGCAGTGATGATACTTTTTTTTGTTATTTATGCAGCTGTATTGGGTGAAGGAAACAATAATTACATATTCATTTTCCTGTAACTAAACGACACATTTGCTTCACAGTATCTGAGCTGAAGTTTTTAAATGTCTTTTTGATTCTTTAACTGGATAATTACATTCCTCTGCATTGGTATCTCTTCAGGTTCTTGGCTTTCTGGACCAAACAATCTTGGTACATTGGACTAACTTAGAATCAGAACATACAAAAGTCTGAAATCACGTACCAACTGACTCAAAAACAGCTTCTTCCCTGCTGCCATCAGACTTTTGTGGGACCTATCTCACATTAAAGTAACCATTCTCTACATCCTGGTTATGATTGTAACATTACATTCAGCACTCTCTCATTTCCTTCACTATGAACAATATGCTTTGTCTGTTTAGCACGCAACAAACAATACTTTGCACTGTATACTAATATATGTGACAATCATAAATCAAATCAAATCAGAAAGCATAGAAACATAGAAAATAAAAGCAAAAGTAGGCCAATCGGCAAGCCTGCTCAACCATTCATTCTGATCATGGTTAATCATCAAATTCAATGTCCAATCTTTCCCTGCATATCCCTTAGCCCCAGGAGCTATATCTAATTTCTTCATGAAATTACACAATGTTTTGGCATCCAGATTTATAGAATCCCTACAGTGCAGAAGGAGGGCATTCAGCCCATCCAGCCCGCACCAACAATCATCCCACCCAGTGAGGAGAGGGCAACACCATCACATTACAGGAGTAGGTATGAAACTCCAGTAGAGGGAATTTCAAAATATCTCATTTAACGACAGGCAAATAGGGTGGAATTCATTTCTGTCCCCATGTTTTCTAGCTGGAATTTTGTTAGTAATAGGAATTTTGGACAGATGTTACAAGGATTGGCCCTCTTAGCAAGAAATTCTCTCAAGTGAGCTCCTCAGCGCCCTTTGGAATGTTGACCATTGCATTGTTAATAGGCTTCAAATGAACTCAAAGCTTTTGAGGTCTTTTGAAAGTTCTTCCATGATAATTCATCCCAAAGAGAATCCTTTACCTTGGAGTAGTTTTTTTTTTATTGTCTGGAAATAATCTGGTGGGGTGGATTGCAAGTCTGTAACAGATTACACTTAATTTTCATTCCATTTTATTTTCAGTAGAATGTTTGCTAGGAAGTAAATTTTCTCATCATTTTTAAACATAATTTCAATCAAGATGAGCAATGGCTTCAGGTATGTATTCAATAGCACATTTTCCAGCATTGCTCCCTCTATGATAATGTGGGGTTTGCACATTCTCCCTATATCTGCGTGAGTTTGTTCTGGGTAACCCATTTCCCCCCACAGTTCAAAGATGTGCAGATTAGGTGGATTAGCCATACTAAAACTGCTCTTAATGCCCAAAAATGTGTAGGTTAGGTGATTAGCCAAGGTAAATGCACAAGGTTTTGGGGATAGAGTGGAGGGGAGAGTATAGGTGGGATATTCTTTCGGGTGCTGGTGGAGACCTGATGGGCTGGATGGCCTCCTTCCTCACAAAAAGGGTTCTCTGGCTCCACAGGACATGTCCAACATCTGAACCTTTTATAGCACAAGCTGATTTCAGGCAGCCATGGTGATTTTGAAGATGACAAAATAGATAAAATCAAAAACTTTCTAGCCATTCACATCAGTGGAATTTGCCAGACCTGCCACGAGATTCATGGCAGCAAAGAGATGCATTCAACAGGAAATGCTATTGACAACTGCAGACCAGAAGATCCTGCTACTAGCCAATGGTGGGCCACATTCCACCACTGCAAAATACATGGTGGGTTGCGAGGCGAAACCTACCCAAAGAATTTTACATTACTGAAGGAGTCTATTTGGCTCATCGCACTTCTTACCAGCTCTGGAAGACTATCCACTTAATCACGTTTCCCTGCTCTTTCGCCAGATTATTTTTCAAATATTATTCTGCTCCCTCATAGCCCTGCATTTTTTTTATTCAAATGCATATCAATTTTGTTTTGAAAGCCATGATTGAATCTGCCTCTATCACACATTGTAACAGTGCATTCCACAAGCTCACCACTTGCTGCATAAAAAAGCTTTTCTTCATGCCACCTTTGATTATTTTGTCATTCATCTTAAATCAGTGTCCTTGACTTATTCACCCACTGGGAACAGTTTCTCTCTTTCTGCTCTACCCACCTCTCTCATGATTTTGAACATTTCAATCAAACCCCCTCTCAATCTTCTCCTCTCTACGGAGCTTCACCAGTCTATCTATATAAATGAAATCCCTCACCTCTGGAACCAGCTGTGTGAATCTTTGCTGCACCCTCTCAAATACCTTGACATCCTTCCTAACCTGAGGTACTTAGAATTGAACACGATACTCTAATTGAGGTCAAACAACTGTTTTGCAGAGGTTCTCCATGGTTTTGTATCTATGCCTCTTTTCATAAAGCTCACAATCCCATTTATTTTAGTAACTGATTCTCAAACTGTCCTGCCACTTCAGTGATTTGTGTATAAACACTCAAGTCCTTGAACTCCTGCACCCCCTTTACAATTGCATTTCATATTGCCTTTCTTAATTCTTCCTCAACAAAATGAATCACTTCACTTTTCTCTGCATTGAATCACATCCACGTATACACCCCATTCCACCAGCCATTTATGTCCCATTGACTCTCCCTCTCATAGTTCACAAGATTTCCAAGTTTATTGCCATTGACAAATTTTGCCCTACACAAGGTCTGGATCATTAATTTTGATTGAACATTAATATGATTTAGAAAGGCAGTGGTCCTAACACTGACTGTTGGGGACCCCTCTTAAAGACTTCAGTCCAGTATGAAAAACAACCAGTCACCATAAATCTGTTTCCTGTCACTGTGCAAACATTATATCCTTGCTGCCACTGTCCGTTTTATTCCATGGACTTTAACTTTGCTGACATGTGTCACTCAAACAACACTGTATCCCTTCTGCCAGTGTCCTTTATATTCCATGGGCTTTAACTTTGCTGTCACGTCAATTATACGGCACTTCCTCAAATGCCTTTTGGAACTCCATGTACACCATATCAACTGAATTACCTTCATCCACCCTCTCTGCTACAAAGTTTACTCAAGTTAGATAACCACAATTTGCCTTTTACCACTCTATGTTGACTTTCCTCAATTAATGCACAATTGTCAAAGTGCCTGTGAACATTATCATGGATTATTGTTTCCCATAATATTTCCACATGTTTCAGTTTGCTTTAGATATGCAAGCAGAACCATAACTGAATGTCTAACACATCACACACATCAATTGAATACATACATGATAGTTAAATTGCTGAGTCCAGAGAAAGCTCCACTTGGGATGATGCTCAGGCTGGTGTATTTAAATGTCCTGGATTTGGAAGAAAAGAGGATGTTAGGAACACAAGGTAAATAACTGATGCTTGGGTTTATTGAAAAATCTACAGTTAGAGACCATTAGTGCCCATGAGTGGTCGGGAGAGCAAAGCACAGAAGGGATTCCTGGTCAACTCACTTGTGTTGCAATTGAACAAGTATTTGGTAGAAATACCTGATTTTACTCACTGACACCATCAAAACTTCAGTGCACTTCAGAACAAAGTTGATGCTCACAGTTGAAGTGGTAACAAAATCTTAAAAAATATTTGGAGTCAAACTCATTTTTAAACCATTGGAGAATTATGCTACATAAGTCAATTTGCTATGTGTATTGGCATCATACACATAGGGCAGCATCATTTATTAAATTTGATGGTGGTCCCAGCCAAGTGAACAGCATACAATAAAGTTCTAGCTGGACACGCTTCTTGGGGAAATCAATATCACTCAGGTTTACGTGTGACTTGCCTGCTAGTGTCCAAATTCACATCAGCAGAAACAAATTTCATTCCTTGAATATGCATTTATCGGTGTCAATTCTTGCAGGGATTGCTGGGATCTCCCATGATAAGCTTTTCTTCTCCTGTCTCACATCTTTCCCTAAATTAAAGTGCCAGAATGGTACTTTGAAGACTATTCCTCCCAACTCATGAGCACCATGAATACATTGGAGTACTCTTACAACAATATAGACAGAACCAGAACTTAATCAGACAAGTTGTCAGTATCCTGAAAGGATTGTTCAGATGTTTGGATTTTTCACCGCATGTCCTAAGTTTCTAGCACTGTCACAGAAATTGCGATCACCTGGGCTG
This sequence comes from Sphyrna mokarran, assembly GCA_024679065.1. Lineage (NCBI taxonomy): Eukaryota > Metazoa > Chordata > Chondrichthyes > Carcharhiniformes > Carcharhinidae > Sphyrna > Sphyrna mokarran. The sequence goes on along the minus strand of JAGIQG010000012.1, from coordinate 48,652,932 downwards.
AAAGATGAAAGCAGTCACTCAGGGGCAAAGTGGCCAATTTGATAACATTGATGTACACGAAAGGAGAGGCCATTCATTTTGGTTAGGTATCCCTAACGTAGTGTGGCAAGCAGCAATGGTAAGATGGTGTGGGTGGAGAGAGGCTGAAGTTTTATTAACTGATCCATGAATGCATCTTGGAGCAGCTTCCAATTTTAGGGAGTTGATGTGCTGCCAATGTTAGTCAAGACAATGAACCTCGTAAATGATGCTTTCTCTGTTACACAGGGCTGATAAGGGAGAATAAGCTGCAGCCAATGTGCAGGCCAAGGTGGCCTCAGAGGATGCCTTGCAATCTAAGGAAACACCAATATAGGAGTCAAGGACACTCTCTGCCAGCACAGATACGTACATCTTTGTGGGACCCTAGGTAACTTTAGAACAGTGGCTCAAGGTGAGCATCATTGCACATGTGAGCAGGAGTAGCTGATGAATGCAGAGGCCACTATGGGCAGTCAAACTCAGAATGTAGCCCCAGCCTTATCCAGCTGGACATGCTGAGTCTCAGGCCATGTACAAAGTAGGTGCACTGAAGCAGCAGAGGGAGATGTGTCGACATCTGTCAGAGTTCCTGACACACCAGGCCCGATTTTACCATAGCTGTAAAAACATGGCAAAGTTAGGTGTGAGGCCATTAACGCGCTCTGTGCCCATGTCTGCACAAATGGCCACTTTATTGAAACCTGGGAATGGCAGCAATCCGCTTTGTGCCCAAAACAGGCGCAATGGTGATTTAAATGCATTTGCATGCATTTAAATGAATTAATGAAATGCTCACCCAACTTTATCAGCATTTCCCCCTTTACCACCGTGTTTGCCGATCCAGAACTGCGCCATAATGGACCTGCTAAATAGGAGTCTGAATCGGGGGCTCTAGCTGCTGAAGAGCATGTTTAGAGCTTCCATTGGCTCTCTGACTCAGAGGGGAGAAGCGGATCAAATGTATCTCTGGTGGGGGTGGGAGGAAGGGCTGATTGTTGTCTGGGGCGCGGGGGCAGGGTTCATTGTCTGGTGATGGGGGGAGGGCTGATCATTGTCCAGTGATGGGGAGGGCTGATCATTGCCTGGTGGTGGAAGGGAGGGCTGATTGTTGTCTGGTGGGGAGGGAGGAGGAGCAGGTCAGATGTTCCTCCTGTGAGGCGGTGGGGGAGTGAGTGAGGCTAGATTGTTGTCCATGGGAGGGGAGATGAGTGGGGCCAGATCATTCTCTGAGGGGGGATGAGTGAGGCCAGATCATTGTCTGGGGGAGGAGGGGGGGACGTGAGGTGTGGAGGCCAGATCATTGTCTGGAGGGACGGAAGGGGGATGAGTGAGGCCAGATCATTGCCTGGGGTAGGGATGAGTGAGAGCAGATCTTATCTGAAGGGGAAGGAGACAGACAGGTATGATATATCTCTAGTATCTCTAGTGGGGCAGGGCAGAAGCCCGATTGCTCACTGACGGTAGTGGTGAAGGGGGGCGGGGGGGGGGGGGGGTGGTGTCCACTGCCACTCTGCAGGCAATCGTGGGGGGGTAGAGATGGGGAGGTGGAAGGGAGGCAAGGATGGCGATCGGCCTGGGTCGGGGGGCAGATTGATAAGGAGATAGTAATGTCTGTGGGTAGTGGGGGATGGATAAGGTGGACAGTGATGTCTATAGGGGCCATCACTCCAGCTTTTCGCTCCTGGGCTGCTTTCTCCGCTTTTTGCAGCTCGAGAGTGATCTGACATGGGCGTGCTTTTTCAAATGTTTTTCTAACTGCACATGCGCAGTTCAGAGCTCCGATCGTTTTGGCTGTGGTAAGCTCTGCCCACAGAGCGAATGGAACTGGTGATTTGTTTTTCCAGGTTGAGTGCATGTAGGGGCACCTGAAAGCCGATTTCTAAGTCGGATCTGAATTACACCCAGCTTCAGCGCTTAGAATGAAAATGTAATATCGGGCCCTCTATCTTCTCTTGTACAGAAAATAGAAGAACCCACTCATGGCATGAACAACGCAACATCTCAGGTGGATGAAGAAATGAGCTTTTTCACAAAACACTGGCTACCTTCATGAGGAGAAAAAGTAACGGTTCACTGAATGGATGCAGAAACAGTGGGTCTGCATGAACAGACTGATTGATGCATTTGACATTTTCAGAAGTCTGATGACCTGCACAATGGTTCTTTTTCCTGAGGTGATAGTGGTTGTTTCGTCCTGTGTTTATGGGGTTTCACACTGGGGTCAGCAGTCACCTGTGACTGCCTCAGGATGAAAGAATCATCATAGTTGCCATAGGAACTAGCAGAGGAAACCTCACACACACATGAAAAAATCACTTATAATAGTCACACACAGCTGCGCATTTAATGAGTGGAAACCCTTCCTGTTGATGAATAATCCAGTCTGCAATGATGGGATTTTAATGGCCACACTCTGTATATGAGGGAATCTGGCCATTGAGGTAAGCCCCAAGGTCCTTTCTGCTTGACTGGCTGCCCGGATGTTGAAAGTGACAAAGTCAGGGAGGCACCCATGAAGCTATGGGTGGGCCCATTGCTAGATATCACAGAGATGGAAAGGACCCAAAGCTGGAATGTTCAAGGACACTTGACAGCTACTAGCGTATGGTGTCTCCCAAGCCTTGTGCCATGGGATCACCTTCCAGGACTGAATACAACCCAGTCACCATCTCCAGGGAGATAGGTAAAGATGTCAGCTCCAACGTGTTCATGATCCTCTATGAACATTGCTTCCTGGTCCCTCCTGCCTCTCAGCCTGGACCTCTGTATCCCGCTATACCAGGCTGTTACCATATCTCAGGTGTCTAGTTCAGTTTTGAATGAGTGATCCCTATCTCCCTATGAGTAAAGAGAAGTGGAAGTTCTCGGTCTTCTCTTCCTTGCCCAATAAAATTGAGGGTAGTCACAATTATAAACTCATGAAATGTAGGAATGACCTGACACGATGGGTGAGGATTTATGGTCTCACTCATCCCAAAACCACAAAATTCCAGCCGAGGTCAACGGATCTTTCTACGGTCAACCACTTACCTGTTCCGATCTCCAAAATGCCTGGGACGGTAAAATTCCAGCTTATATTTTGACCAGGCTTAAACACAAGTTTAATCACCTTGCTTCTTTTTTGGCATTTCTAATACAATAGCTGGGCACCTCAGGGGTAAATACTGTAGCTTTACACAGTTTCTTCTATGCCTCTTTCCTCTTTTAAATAAAAAATATAATATCTGATGCTTCAATGGTTTCCTGTTCTGGAGCTGCCTCCTTTGTTTGGACAAGGCACTGACACAATGTGAGGCCTGTGTGCATCAGGAAAATGGCAGATGAGGAAATAGACCATTTAAAGTAAAGTTTGTTTATTACTGTCATAAATAGGCTTACATTAACACTGCAATGAAGTTACTGTGATAATCCTCTAGTCACCACACTCTGGTGCCTGTTTAAGGGAGAATTTAGCATGGCCAACGCGCCTAACCAGTATGATTTTCGAATGGTGGGAGGAAACCGGAGCATCTAGGGGAAATCCAGGCAGACGTGGGGAGAACATGGATACTCCACATAAACAGTGACCCAAGCCGGGAATCCATTGGATTATTAATGAGCCTAACTGATGCCCCAATGCATCTTGGCAGTCTGTCCTCACCAAGAGGTCACCTATGGAAAATGCACACAGAGGCAGCAAGTGATCGAGTAGTTATTATTCCACTCTGCAGCGCTAATAAGCGCAGCCACCTCCGACTCTGCTTCCACTTCCAGAGCAAAGTCTAGCCCCCTATAAATAAGAATCCGTTACAAACTAATGGCATTTCATACCTTCTTGATCATTTTGTAGCTGACATTGGGTAAAACTTTCCATTGACAAAATTAATTCTCTAATTTATATTGTCATTACATGCATAAATGCATGTAATAAGTCAGTAGAGAGCAATGTTGTTTGTAGACTTCATCTCTATGAATATGTTCTACTGTAAAATTACAGTAGCATTTTCTCATGTCATTTATAGCATGTCATCATCACAGTGGGGTATTGGAACATAATGCTTCAGACAAGATGCTATCAACTGGGATTTAAAAGCCTGACTGTGTATCATTGCCTTTCAAAGTTATTGCATGCTGATTATTGTGGTTTAATTTATTGGTCATTTTTATTATAAGTAAACAGACACAAACAAATAACAATGATCAAATCGCAATTTATAAATTATGTCATGGCATTATTTTGATCCTGGACCAGTCCCACAAGTTTTTGGTACAATATGGTTCAGGGCCAATAATCTTTTGTTTAAAGTTGACAAAGTTTGTGATCCAAGATACTTGATACATAATTCCATGGATTTTTAGCAAACAAAAAAAATTTTACTCTGCAAGATCAGAAAGTTAAACAAATTACAATCTGTATTTTAAGCTCTGTTATTTAGGGTTAATGTAAGATACATGTGAGTTATCAGGCAAACTGTAATTGAACATGCCCACACACAAATGGCATGTGTTACCAAGACAGATTCCACGAACTTCTCAACAACCCATCTAGATGTCAATACACAGTGTGAGTCAACCAAACCTTTTGAAACTCCGATTCTCTCAGATGGAATTCCAATCCTCACTTCAAAGATCTTACCTTACAATTCAGTCCAAGCATCACTCCAACTCGATGGTCTCAACAATGGCACACCTTGCGGGGTTTCAATCTTGTCTCAAAGACTTTATTTCTCTAGATTCTTGATTCTGCAATCCAGTACTAATGTCCAAGTACAACTTCTGCTCTTAGCAAAACACAACTCCTTTAGAGGATTACCATGAAATCACCAATCTCCTGCTGCATTTTTTGATTGCTCAGGCTTCTCTTGAGACCTCTTCACTTAGGTTGTGCCACACACAACCCTTTGTCTACTTAAAGCCTCTTTCTGCACTTCTTTCTTCTTAATTGGAAGCTCTTCTGATCTGTGACATCCTTTGGGAGCTCTCCCTATCCCTTGCTTAGGACTTGTCTTGAATCTTCACCACTCCTGCTCACATGACTAGAATTTCATGTCAATTCTCTGTTCTTTTTACTGCATGTGCACCGCTGTCAGGATGGCCAAACACTTTCATTGTCGGATTGTACATCTGCCACCTGTTCCTAGCCCGCTCATATGCAAGACTCCAGAGGCCTGTTGGGATTTAGAGTTTGAGGGCAGGTAAATTGGATGTTATCACAATGGCTACATTATACCGGAGCAAGAGAATATACCTGTGCTGTGTTTGGCTCAAAGGAGCACCTTGAATACAGCACGCAAATGGAAACCAGCTGTGCAACAGCTCATTTGAAATCCATTGATTTAAATAAATCAAATATTAGGCACCCTCCATTAGAAATGTGATTATCCCCATAAAATTTACCTATATGCATAATACCAAGGCAATCTTTATTTTAAAACACAATAAGGTGGACATGTTCCCTGCTTTGCTCATTCGAAACTCGATTGAAAGGCTAAGACACTGGGGCAAGAGGTTTGTCTGTGACGTACAATAACTAAAAATGCCCAGTGCCTGGCATTACTTTATCTCAATTGCCATCCATCATTTGACAAGTCAGACAATGATTGTTGTCTGGTTTATTCACTGTAAGATGTTACAACCAAGAAGGATCCTTCTCTCATCAGATGTGCATTAAATTGCAATGTCGGCAAAGATCCGTTAAGTAAAGAGAAGTGGAATGGGCCACACAGTAGTACAGTGGTTAGCACTGCTACCTCACAGTTCCAGGGATTCAGGTTTGAATTCCAACTTAGGTCACTATCTGTGTGGAGTTTGCACATTCTCCTCTTGTCTGTGAGGTATTCCAGTTTCCTCCCAAGTCCAAAGATATACGGGTTAGGTGAATCGACTGTGCTAAATTGCCCCTTAGTGTCAGGGGGAAGAGCTAGGGTAAATTCTTGGGGTTATGGGGATAATGTCTGGATGGGATTGTAGTCAGTGCAGACTCGATGAAATTAATGGCCTGTTTCTGCCCTGTCGGATTCTATGATGATATAGAAACTCTTGGTCTTCTGTTCCAAGCCCAGTAAAATTGAGGCCAGTTATATTCCCCCTAAAGCTGCACCAGCTATGAGCAGTTAATCTAATCCTAGAACAATCCTGATCCATCAAGATCAATGCACTTCCCAACCCCTTGTACAATTAAGGAAGGAAGAACCACATGTTTAATTCAGGCATTTGAATTAGGACTTACTACAGCCTTGGTATCTGATCATCTCAGGCATTCCTGTGAGAAAATGTATTTTGCTTCAATTTAAAAGGAAGGGCAACCTTTCGAAACAAGCTTTTTTAATTCCATGGCTTTCAGGACAGTAGTTTGTGGGATAAGCTTAAATTTTCAATCATGTTTTAATTGCAATACTTCACTGTACGTAATGTATTAATTGCGTTTATTTAATTGTATTTTGCAAATTTCTTCTTGGTCGTTAACTTTGATTGACTGTTCGCTCAGTAATTTGCTGCTAATTTGAATTACAGATTTTTTGTTAAATATTATGTTTTCATTCATTACTAAAATGGCTTTTAATGCAGAGTCTGGTCCCAGTTAGCTTCAAGCACTTCCACAAGTGCTTAATGGTACAATATCTGATCGGGACCAGGAGATAAATCACTATAAAGACCTTGCAACAGTCACAAATTTACTGAAGGAGGTTTTGAACCTACGGACATTGCCAGAGGAATATCTAATATAGTGGTCCAAATAAAGAATTGGACAATTGTAGTTCAATTTTGATAGGATACTATGATCTTATCAATGAAGCAGCCTGCTTAGCTTGGAGTAATGGCTCTAAATATTGCTGCACAAAGGTAATCCAGAGTAATTTGGTCAGAAGGAGTGATTGATAGGAGTTTTGTTGACTTGCTGTTGACTGTACATATGATTTCTTGCAATGTGTATGTGACAGGTATATTGCTAATGGATATATTGTAACTGGTATATGTTATTGTTAACTATTATTCCTATCTACTCAGTAAAGACATTAGTGTTTAATTTGAGCTTTGCATATTGTTTCCCAAGTTCTTGTAATTCTCATGTATGTAACCTGTCGAGGGTAAAAGGTTACTTGTTACACTCCCTCAATGGAAACACTGACAGTCTAAGGCATGCTTAGCATTGTAAAATGTCCCAGGGTGCATCACAGTAACATTATCAGACAAAGGTTTACAGTGAATCAAGGAAAGAAATATTAGGGCAAGTGATTAAAAGCTTGGTTAAAGAGTTAAACTTTAAAGGAGCTTTTAAAGCAGGATCGAAAGAAAAAAAAGGTAGAGAGATTTAGGGAGGAAATTGATGGGCATGGTTGCTGCTGATGCAGTGTAGGAGACTGGATTCACATAGGATTCATAAGGCCAAAACTGAAGGAATACAAAGAGTCAAGAAAATTTAATGAGATGGTGGAGATAGGGGTGTTGGATGTGGAAGAAGTTGCTGAAGACAATGAGGAATTTGAATATAAAAACAACGTAAAATAAAGGATTGTATGTAAATAGGAAAAGGCCAAGAGTGGATTCCTGAGGCATCAGCAACTGAAACATTAATTGATACCTTTGCTACCTTGGAACAAAATTATTTCAATGTGCTGCTGGCTGATCTCCACTGTTCTGTCCTCTACAAATGTGAGGTCATTCAAAGCTCTGCTGCCCACTTCCTAACTCTTACCAAGTCCTGCTGATTCACTTTCATGATCGCGCAAATTCTCGATTTTAAAATGCTCATCTTTTTTTTGAATCTCTTGATGGCCTTCCTTCCCTATCTTTGCAATCACCTTCAACCCTACAATCCCGCTCGATTTCTGTAATTTCCAATTTCAGCTACTTCACTTTTCCTGAATTTAATCAATCCACAATAGGTGGCTGTGCCCCCAGCTGCCTAGGTCTTCTACCTCTATATAATACTGCCTCTTGTTTTTCCTTTTCTTCTTTAAAATCTTTCTTAAAGTCTACCTCTTTGACTTGGTTTCCGCTTCTCTGGCCTAATAACTCTTTATATTGCTCAATATTAAAGATGGTATATAAATGCAAGCTATTATTGCTGGGGTACTCCTGAGGTAAATAGTGTAAGATAGGAAGAAAAGCCATTGTAGGAGATTCTCTAAATACAACTACACATGTGGAATAGGGGAGAGCAATCCCACCATACTGGATAATGGAATAGAGATACTGGTGTACCCTGATGTGCTTAACCATGTCAAAGATTGTAGACACGTTAGGAAGGTTAAGTAAGAATAGTGCATCATGATCGCAGTCGCAGAGGATACAATGTATACTTTGGTTTGGATCATATCAGTACTGTGGCAGAAATAGAATTCTGATTGGGGAGGTAAGATGTGGGAAAGTTGCTCACAGAGCTTGTAGTCAGTTACATATTCAAGGACTTTGGAAAGACAAGGAAGTTTGAGACAGTAAAGTAATTTACAAGCACAAAAGGGTCAAGGACGATTTTATGGGAGAAGCTGATGATGGCAGATTTGAAGGAGAAGTGAACGGTGCCTGATGGGAGTGACCTCTGTACAAAGGAAGCTGACCTGGGCGGTTAACAAAGTTAGGTGATCAGCATATTAGTGGAGATAGGCTTGAGAAAGCAGAAAGTTGGACCCATGGTTCAACTGAGCTTGGTGAGTCCTATGAGGAGAGGCAAGGCAGAAGCCAATTCAGGGCTCAGGCAGAAGCCAATTCAGGGCTCAGGCAGACAGGAACTTAAAGTGAAGTTTAGCCCTGTAGGCTTGAAGAAGAGAGGGCTGCAGCAGAAACAGATCAATGGATGGGCTCAATGACAAACAAGTCCTTGAGGTTCTTGAACTTATTTATGGATATCAGAGTGAGGGATAGGTGAGATGCATTTAAAGAGCTATTTTGCAGTGGATGGGTTATCTTTGCAAACTCAGGTGAGCATGGACTAGTGAACAATTTTGACAGAGGTGAAACAAGCTGATATTAGAATATGTGATCTGACCATAACTGGCAATGGATAAATGAAACAACAGTGTACCATATACTTGGATTGATGGGCTTTAAGGTGGGAGCCAACCAAAAGAATGTGAAAAGAGTAGGAAAGATTCACGAGCTTTATTGGTCAGTGTCACAAATGAAAGGCCAAAAGCTGGATAATTGTGAGTTTGGAAGTGCTTTTGTAAGTATATTGTTGATTTTTTTGTTTTCCAGGGTAAAATGAGGTTATCAAGGTCAGAGAAGAGAAGTTGATTGGAAGAGAGACTGGGGCAAACTGAGGGTTGGCAGGAAGTGATATAGGGATAAAGTGAAACTAGGGTTGGAGGGTGGAGATAGGCCAGAGATGGGGGAGTGGGTGGAGGTGAGGTCCACAGCAAGGTTGGATAAGTGAGCACAGGGAGACTAGACTTAGGGAAGGCAAGGTCTAGGGGAGGTGAATCTATGAGAAAGTGAAACTGAGTGGGGGAAGAGGCAAGGCTGGACAAGTCAGGAAACAGGGACTGTAAAAGGGGAGAGGTGGGCTTCAAAGTTGGAGATAGAGACTTAAAAGACAGGGAGGTGGGTTGCAAGGGCAATAGAAGACCTGCAAAAAAGGGAAAGAGCTGCAGATGGAATAGAGGGATGGCCTGGAAGACTAGGAGATGTTTTTGATCATTTATGAAGACTTTTAAGTACGAATGAATGTTGTTCATAGAGTGTGGGATGGCATTGGGATGCAGCAGTTAGCATTGCTGCCTCATAGCATCAGGGACCTGGGTTCAATAACCAGCTTGGCTCACGGTCTAAGCAGAGTCTGCATGTTCTTCCCCTGTCTGTGTGGGTTTTCTCTGGGTGCTCAGGTTTCCTCCTACACTCCAAAAGATGTGCTGGTTAGGTGCATTGGTCTTATCTTTCACTATTAATAAAGCTCACTCTTGACTATTGGTTACTGGTTGCTGTTCAATGCTATTAATCAATAAAGATGGACAACAATCAAAGGAAAACTCCCTTCCATTTACAGTGCTACTTTGTTGCTATCTAAAGTTGGCCAGCTTTATCAAGCATCACCGGGTGACCTTTCAAGAATGATTTAGTATATATTTCCAGTAACAATCCACATGGATCACAGATCAGTAATGAAATGGCTTGGTTGAAAGGAAAACAATTGATTATTCTCAGAAGATTATGAGAAGAAGACAATGTTTAACCACAGCTATTTTCTCGATGATGAGAATGTCTGTAATTATTGAGGTATGCTCGAGTTAATGCTTGCTGCTGCAGTAGGAGAATTGTTTCTGTAGAGCCTGGTAAAGAATTATTGGTGATTGAAGGATATCAAAGAATCATAGAATTCTTACAGTGCAGTCAGTGCAGTGAGTGAAGTCATTCAGCCCATCAAGCCTGTTCCAGCATCAATGCCACTTATGCCCTAGCTTCATAACCCTGCGTATTTTCCTCTGCTATTCCTCCTGACACTAATGGGCAATTTAACATAGTATATGAACCTAACTTGCACATCTTTGGAGATGCCAATACAAAATCAAAAGACATAATTTGGAATGTGGCTTTATGGGAGAAACATTCATTATTTACCATTAAAAAATGCTTAATTGCCATATTTTAACATCATGATTCATTTTGATTGCTTCCAATTACCTGAAAAATGCTCAGAAGCATTCAGGAGTGATCACAGCTTTGATAAATTTATGACAGTCATCATTCGCATTCAGGGGTGATTATCATTCAGGTGCAATCTTTGACATTCCAAAACCAGGGTCCAGTGGCATTCTACAGGGATTAGTGTAGGATCTCTTACTGTTCCTAACATATATGAACAATATTGATGAGAATGTAGGGGGATGATAAGTAAGTTTGTACAGGAAACGAAAATTGGCAGGATGATTAATATTAAGGAAGAAGATCTTAGTTTGAAGGAAGATATAGCTGGGTTGGACAGATGGCCAGATCAGTGGCAGATGGAATGCAACCCTGAAAAGTGTGAGGCGATGCACTTTTCAATTCCTAACAAAACAAGGGAGTACTCAATGAATGGCAGGACACTGGGAAGCTTAGAGTAACAGAAGGATCTGGAGGTGCTTGTCCACGGATGCTGAAGGTAGCATGACAGGTTAGTTAAGAAGCATTCAAGACGCTGGCCTTTATCAATAATGGCACAGATCATAGAAATCATAGAAACCCTACAGTGCAGAAAGAGGCTATTTGGCCCACTGAGCCTGCACCAACAACAATCGCACCCACGCCCCATTCCCGTCACCCCACATATTTATTCCACCAATTCCTCTAACCGACACATCCTTGGACACTAAGGGGCCATGATTCTCTTACTGCAGCAAGTGTTAACTCGAGCAGACCTCAACAATTACATAGATTCTCATCATTGAGAAAATAGCTATGGTTGAACATTGTCTTCTTCTCATAATCTTCTGATAATAATCAACTGTTTACTTTCAACCAAGCCACTTCATTACTGATCTGTGACCCATTTGAATTGTTACTGGAAATATAAACTAAATCATTCTTGAAAGACCATCCGGTGATGCTTGATAAAGCTGAGCAATATTGGATAGCAAAGAAGTAGCACTGTACTACGAAGGGAGTTTTCCTTTGATTGTTGTCCATCTTTATTGATTAATAGCATTGAACAGCAACCAGTGACTAATAGTCAAGAGTCAGCTTTATTAATGGCAAAAGATAAGGTACTTATTTTTACACCTTTTCCTCTTGCTAATTCTTATTGATGACATTGTCAGGGATATTAATCTCTTTATAGATGACAGTACAATGTTCAGAAGTGTAACCTTTCAGGACAAAAATAGAAAGTTATTGCTCAAATGAAGATCAATGGCTATGCCACATTGGCAAACGGCTGTACAATGAAGAGCTGTATCCGCTTATCAATTGGGTCTGTGACTTGTCTATTTTATCTGAAGGCCAGCAACTTAAAAAAAAACTCCCTAAAATCAATTTCCACACACAGTTGTCAACAGAAGATTGGCTTGCAATATGTTCAAACAGTGCAGAAACAAACTGAACAGATCATCAGGTCCTTTAGAAATGCTCAGGAACCAGGAAAGCAACATCAGAAAATGGAAACTCTTCAATCTTTTCTGTCAAAACATTCCTAACAATAAATAATAATGGATGTGCTTACTGTAAAAATATTAGGAAATAAGTTTCACATGCAAAGAATGTAAAGCTACAGGCCGAATTTTCCAGGCTTGCATATCTTGCCGCCACTGCCAATGAGAACAGATAATTTGGCACTCAGCCAAATCTCCATTCCCAACAGCGGGATTGGGGAATACCAGTCATGGCCAAGTCAGGGAATTCTAGTCATAGTTTCATCAACATACAACCTTATATAAAATCCTCTTTGAGAAGAAAGCCCACCAACTTTCTCAGATTTAAGAAAATTTGGCTTTTCAGCTATGACTTTCATCAACTTTTACAGATGCACCATAGAATGCATTCTTTCTGAATGTATCATATCTTGGTATGGCCCTTGCTCTGCCCAAGGCCGCATAAACTACAAAAAATTGTGAATGTAGCCCAATCCATCACGCAAACCAGCCTCCCATTGACTCTGTCTACACTTCCCACTGTCCCGGCAAAGCAGCCAGCATAATTAAGGATCCCATGCACCTCCGATGTTCTCTCTTCCACCTTCTTCTGTCGGGAAACATGTACAAAAGTCTGAGGTCATGTAGCAACCAACTCAAGAACAACTTCTTCCCTGCTGCCTTCAGATTTCTGAATGGACTTACTTTGCAATAAATTAATCTTTTTCTATACCCTAGCTATGACCGCAACACTACATTTGCACTCTCTCATTTCCTTCTCTATGAACAGTATGCTTTATCTACATAGTGCGCAAGCAACATTATTTTTACTTTATACTAATAAATGAGAAAATAATAAATCAAATCAAATCAAATACTTTTAAATAACATTGGAAGTCACTTCTCTTATACAATGCATAAATAAGACTTATAAATTAGTATTAGATTGGCTCTCAATGTATTTGAAAAGCATCTCACCAGAACATATTTCTTAACAATTAGACATATTTCACATAATCAAGATTGCAGACTTTACAATGAACACACATGATAATTATTCCTATTATTCTGTATTATAGTTTCAAGAACAGCTGTCAGAGTTGCACATGGTTTATTTGAACAAGTCATCACTACAAATTACCCTTATTTAAACCGTTAACTTGCCAGACATTTCCATTATCTCGTGATGATATCAGTGATGTGCACTGGAACTATTGCCTGGCACTGGTAGAACATTTAGAACCTGTGATAACAAGCAAGACAAGGAGCGAATCTTTAACTAATCAACTTGACACTGGAGCATTATTTTGGCCAAAGGATGAAAACAGGCCTTAAATGACTACTGCGATAATAAGAAAAATCTGACTAAAATTCTGGATTTAGTACACAATTTTCAGGTTAGGTAATGGTTATCGTGATTTGAGCGACCTGCAGGTAGTAACTAGAAAACGGCAGATTAGTTCTCATGTTTTGATTTGGTGCCTATATTGTGGAGCAGTGTATGTGGAGCCCACTCACACAACTACTTTGAAGGTATGGATAAAGCTGGCTGGCACATTGCAGCATGTAGCAGGAACATGGATAAGTTGTTGGTTCTTGGACAGTGCAATTAAACGCATGATTTTTTTTTAAATCTAAGTGTGTATGGAGGCCTCTGGGAGCAGATTTCTAAGTCAAATCTGAATCGCATCCAGATTCAGCACTTAGAATGAAACCCCTACAGTGCAGATTAAAGCCATTCAACCCATCAAGCCTACACCGACAACAATCCCACAGAGGCCCAATCTCACACAATTAACTTGGCCTATCAGGCAATTTAACTTGGCCTATCAGCCTAACCCGCACATCTTTGAAGTGGGGGAGGAAATCCGTGCAGATACGAGGACAACATGCAAACTCCACACAGTCAGCCAATACGGGAATTGTGCACCGTGAGGCTGCAGTGCTAACCAATGTGCCACTCCTCAGAAATCCTCAGAGAACTTCGAAATGAATGCCATTTGAGTGTTGATGGAACAGTTCGAAGTGTTCCAGAAAATCTCCAGATGGGTTTCAGAGATTTCTTCACAACTCCAGCAGCAACAAACATCAAGTGGTGATTATCCCTTTGAGCATGAGTATCTCTTTAAGTAGTGCTTGAAACTGACATCAACATCATGTTTAATCACAAGGAAATAGTTGCTGTTAGGTGATTGAAAGTGTCGGCAGCTTTTTAAGAAGCACTGGCAAACCTTTTACGTGGCCAACAGCTGTCTAATTTGTCTCATGTTGGCCATTGCTTTTAGCTGGCTTCAACTCCACACCATGTCTTGTACTAAATGCGGGTTAAACAGAAGTTTCACCTTCAGATCTCTTTGCCTCTTCAGCATCTGGAGTATCTAGTGCAAATCACCCACACGGATTCTAAACCAGCATGTTAGAATATTTCATTCAATGGCACACCAGTTGCAGGGAACAAGGTGAAGAGAGGAGAAAAAGGATGGGATTAAAAGGGAGATAAAAGAGATAAAAAGAAATAAAAATAAAGATGTATTTTCATTTTAAACATATAAATTTCCAACACAAATAAAAGCCAGAAAGAATTTACAGCCTCACTTGTGCGAGACCACAAATTCCTGCCAGGAATCAATGGAGATTTCCCATTGTTGGACCTTTGCTTAATGCCGTCATTCAAAATTTATTTACAATTGAGTTGACAAGCCCTGATTTTGTCTGGGATGCTTAATGGAAATCTATCTAAATGCAGGAACTTCACATAGTTCAATGTATTTCAAGGCCAATATATTAGCGAGGTACCCAGTGTAGTGAAGTTTTCAGAGGTGGTGTGAGGGGCTGGGGTGGGGCAACTCAGAAAGCAGCTGCCAACCCTTTATGTTTAATGGCACATGTATGGTCAGCAGAGGTTGTTGCATGCTTGACTGTTTAATAAGGATGTGTGCTGAGAGCCTCGCTGGTATATTTACCACAAGACCCAAGCAAAGAGGCAGAATTTTAACAGCCAAATTGGAAGAGTAATGTGTTCGGGTGTGGGCAGGAGGAAAAATCTTTGAAAAATGCTGCAAAGTCAGAAAGTCAACATGACCCTGTTCAGATTTTACTGGGAATGCATAAGGAGGCAATCTCCATCCAAGCATTTAACTATTTCAATAAGAATTTAATTTAGTCTTTAACCTTGAATTCTGGCATAAACAGCCAGTGATTTGAATGTGTAGAACTTGCCAGGGTTAAAAAGGCAGAGTGCAGGCATCCCTTTGATCAATGAAACTGACAGGCTTGAAAGCTTTAAATCGTGAACTTCCATCGTTATTGCCCTGCCTGCATGAAAGACTTGCGCTTATAGCAACTGTTCTGAGAGTGTACATCACTGCTCTGCAGGTGATTTCTAACCCTTTGGGAAGTTATTCGACCCACCTTGAATTTAATTCACCTTCATCAGATGCTTGTTGCTATCAGCCTTCGCTGCATAATGAAGCAACTTGCACAGATCCACCTTGGATTTCTGATGAGAAATAGAAGTAACACCAACACCTGTGGTCAGGGTAACATCAGCAACTGTGCCAGTATCTCCTCCTCAGCTACACGGGATAGAGTCATGAAGTTATATAGTCATCGAGGTTTATAGCATAGAAACTGGTCCTTCAGCCCAACGTGTCATGCTGCCTTTCTTTTAAACTCCTAAGTTAGTCCCAATTGCCTGCATTTGGCCCAATGAAACCAAGCATGCTGAATGCCTTCTTCATCACCTTGTCCACCCGTGACTTAACTTTCAAGGAGTTATGAACATGTACCCCTAAGTGTCTTTGTTCTGTATGCCCTACTATTAACTGAGTTAGTCCTGCCCTGGTTCAATCTACCAAAATGCATCACCTCACATTTATCTAAATTAAACTCCCTCTGCCATTTGTCAGCTCACTGGCCCAATTGATCAAGATCCATTGCAATTGGAGATAACTTTCTTTACTATCCACTATGCCACCAATCTTGATGTCATCTGCAAACATACTAACCATGCCCTCTATATTCTCATCCAAATCATTAATATAAATGACAAATTACAGTGGACCCAGCACTGATCCCTGAGGCACACCGCTAGTCACAGGCCTCTAGTTTGAAATGCAACTTTCTACAGCCACTCTCTTTTGTATCCATTTGGATACCTCACTCTGAATCCCATGAGATTTAACTTTATGCAACAACATACCATGCGGTAACTTGTCAAAGGCCTTGCTAAAATCCATGTAGAAAACATCAACTGCACTGCCCTCATCTACCTTCTTGGTTATCCCTTCAAAAAACTCAAATTTATGAGACATGATTTTCCGCTCACAAAGCCATGCTGACTGTCCCTAATCAGTCTTTGAATCTCTAAATGTCTCTAGATCATGTCTCTCAAAATGCCTTTCAACAATTTACCCACCACATGAGCCTCACCGGCCTGTTGTTCCCAGACTTTTCCCTGCAGCCCTTTTTAAAAAAAGGCACAACATTTGCAATCTTCAGGCACCTTACCCGTAGCTGTCGCTGATTCAATATCTCTGCTAGGGGACCAAAATTTTCTCATTAGCCTCCCGCAATGTCCTGGGATACACTTCGTCAGATCCTGGGGATTTATCTACCCTGATGCGCTGTAAG
The DNA here is from genome assembly GCA_024679065.1 of Sphyrna mokarran. Classification (NCBI taxonomy): domain Eukaryota; kingdom Metazoa; phylum Chordata; class Chondrichthyes; order Carcharhiniformes; family Carcharhinidae; genus Sphyrna; species Sphyrna mokarran. Next base: position 48,636,256 of record JAGIQG010000012.1, on the reverse strand, counting down.
ACTTCCAGCGCTTCCTTCTCTATAATATGTACATTCCTCAAGGCATCACTATTTATTTCCCCAAGTTCCTGAATATCCATGCCTTTCTCAACAGTAAATACTGATGAGAAATATTCATTTAGGATCTTCCCCACAGAAGGATAGAGGCGATGGACACAGAGCGGGTGATTCTCCTGGTCTGCCCTGCTGCTTTTGTAGTGCAGTGGGCTGGGAGATTCAAGCAGAGACCATTTTGGGCTCCCTGATGGGCACCACAGATTCCATGAGTCTTCAATAGCCAGAGTTCCAGCGCCGTCAGTTCCATGCCAGAAATTGGCATGGAGCTGCATAACTTATGCTAATGGCCATTTAAATCTATTTTACATTTGATTATTGGGCCGGGACTGATAGCGTCTCTTCCCCCCGAACCCTCCTCCCCGTACCCCAGTGGTTCACTCCAGTGGAGTTTACAGTTGCTCCCCACTTGCAGGTAGTTGGCTGCAGGAACCTGCTGGAGTGAAGGGGGAGTCATCAATACCGCTTAGAGGGTTGGGCAGTGGGGGGTGCCCACAGGGCATTGCCAGCCTGAATTCCTTGGCACTGCCCAAGAAACAAAGTGCCAATACCCAGGGGTTACTATAGCACTGCCTACCAGGTATCAGGTAATGCCAAGAAGGCAAGGCATAATGGCCTTCTGGGGGGGCAACCAGTGAGGGTGGAGAATACTACTGCTAGTCTGCGCTTGCGCTGAGTGACAGCAGGTGGGAGAATAGCGATTGGCACTGGACACCGTGGTGGGAGAGCCAGCCTGCTGGGGGGTATCGAAGCTGCGGGGGAGGGTTGGGGCTGCCGGTGGAGGGGAATCAAGAGATCGGGCTTCAGGGGATGGGGAGAGACCAAAGTGGAGATGGGGAGGGGTTGCTGAGGCTGGCCTGGACACAGCTGGAGATCAGTGATCAGGCCATGGATATTTGGAGGGGCAACGATATGCAAGTCACAGGGAGTCAAGTTGGCCAGCAACTGGGAGATTGGCAATACGAGTTGACTGTGCTGATATTGCACCCTGAAAGAACGTTACACGCGCAGTGGCCTACAGAGCAGTATGCTGCCAGCCTCTCCAGTGGGAATAGGGCCCACCCACTGATTTTTAGCATGATTCACACTAAAGCCCTCTGCAGTGTACAGAGTGTGGGAAATTCATTTTAAAATCTCCAGTGAAAAAAAATGGGATTTACTCATTTTTACATGAATTCAACACTTTGAGTTTTACTGGGAGAATCGCCCCAAAGTATTGTTTGAAGGAGGTAATATTCCCAACACAAGATCTATAATCATAGAAAATCCACAGTGCAGAATCAGACCATTCAGCCCATCATGTCTGCACCAACTTCCCTTAAGAGCATTCTGCACAAACCCGCCCCTCTGTCCTATACCCATAACTCCAGATATTTATCATGTCCAATCCATCAAACATCTTTGGCTTCTAAGGTGGCAGTCTTAGCAAAAGGATTCTAGGTGCCAAACAAGTGTGAAAACAGAAGAGAATGGCGCTGATTTTTTGGATGTGCACTCAGTTGCAATCAAAAGGCATTTAATGATTCTCACCAATAGGGAGTATGACAGAGCCTATTTGCATCAGAAAGCCGGTTGCTGAGCTCCAGAGGCACCATTGAGCAGGTGCCCTGATTTCATAGTGCACTGTGTGTACACTGGGAGATGTTATCTTCTACCCCTTTCCGATTGCATTCCCGAACACCTCCACACCCTGATCACCACGCTGCACATCACTGATTCCCTTGCCTACTTGATCGCCGCCAGGGACAATGTCGATCTCCAACATTCCCCAATCGCCATCCTGGCTAAACCCCACAAACCCCTTTGCAGAGCCTTCCCTCACTAATCCCCACCCACCCCCACCCCCCAGCCTTGACTGCCCCTGCCCCAACCACCTGGGGGGCTTCAGTGGCCTTCGTCTCCACCGGCGAGGTCAAGTCTGTTCTCTGTTGGTGGGGAACATCTGTGATCCTCACCGGTGCGGACCTCACTCAGTTAGCATGTAAGGATAAGTACATCCTGGATGTAATTATCACTAATGAATATTGTAATCGGCTGCATGCCTATTATGAGCATGAAGCCCGATTTCACTGGCGAATTATTGCTAGCAACATTGAGAGAGGCAAAAAACCAGGCACAATCCCGATTTTCGACCTTTCATCTGATTTTACCTGCACTCCAACCAATTGACCGGTGGGACAAGCTGTTAAGATCGCTCCTTAAGGGGCAATTTAGCATGGCCAATCCATTTAACCCTTACATCTTTGGACTGTGGGAGAAAACCGAAGCACCTGGAAGAAACTCACATAGACACAGGGAGAATGTGCAGACTCCACACAGACAGTAACCTAAGGCCAGAACTGAATTAGGGATCCCTGGCGCTGTGAGGTAGCAGTGCTACAGCAGAAGATTCACTTTCTTGACATGACTGATTGCCAGTGTCTCCTAAGGCTCAGGCTTTCAAGACAGGCTGTTGCTGTTATCTGTTGCTTCCTGCAACAAGATTTCATTCACTGTGAACCCTGTGAGCTGTTGACCCCTGACACACAACCTCTTCCACTGTGGGCCCTGTGAACTGTTGAATTGTCCATAACCCCATCATTGGTTCTCTGCCTCTCCCACAGCCACGCGCTCTCTTCTGCAAACAGAGAGACAGAGCAGAGAGTGATAGGTGTGGGAGTTATAATATAAGCGGAGGAGACTGATAGTGGAGAATGGGAGTGAGATATCAGGTAGATGAGAGTCAGAGTGGTGTTAGTTGTTCTGATGGGGATTTGAGAATGGCTGAAGAGAGAGAGAAGAATGAGTGGGGCTGCAAGGCATGCTATCTAAGGAATGCAATGCAGGAGAAAATTAGGAATGTCAGAGTGTGAAGCTTGGCACCTGAGTGTCACATTACAAACCTTTTTGCCCTCATGAGCAGGAAATATTATTCAAACTGTTTTGAGCAGTATTTTCCCTTTCTTCACTGATTGTCCATTATCTGGAAGTGTTGCTTTTTATTGCACCAGTAATGTCATTTTTAATAATGGGAGCTTAACCCTAATCTTGAAGCAATAAATCACTCTACAGCCAGGTCACTTAGACCACCCTTTTTCAATCCAAGTGACAACAAAATGTAAAGGGAATGAAATTCAGGTCAGTTAGCATTTGATGTGGGATAAGAGCAAGAGATAATGGCAGAATGTTGCAAAAGCCCCCTAAAAATATTGAGTAGCATCATCAATGATATAGATCAATTGTTCCATAACCTTATTTTCTTCATGTGATTAAAAAAACCCCAACAATGTAAATGTGCATGTTACCAGGAGAACCTAAACTAGGTTATTTTCCCAGTAAGATTGCTTAAAGCAAGAATTAAGTTCATTATAAGTTATTTTGTGTTTACAATGATCGATAATTTGTTGTCAAAATAACAGTGAAGCTAGCTTATCATCATTAATTATGCACAAATGCTGCAGCAACTTTAGTGAAAGAACAAATGCATGATTCAGTGTGAAAATCCAAAAGTTGCTGTTGTAAATGTGCCACTTCACTGCTGCCTTCTCCAAAACAACTGCTCACTGTTTGATTTCTCAGTCATACACATTAAAAGTTATGAAGTTGCTGTACTTGCATGGTAGATAAAAATTAAACTGGGAATCAAACGTTGAATGTTATTCGTTTGATCAAAGTGTCCCTTTAACAATATGAGTCCCTTTATCAAGCAGATGTAGCACAGATTCGTGAAGGGGAAGTCGTGCTTGACGAATTTTTTGGAGTTCTATGAGGAAGTGACTAATGCGGTACATAGAGGGGAACTGGCGGATGTGGTGTTTTTGGATTTCCAAAAGGCATTTGATAAGGTGCCTCACAAAAGATTGCTGCAGAAAGTTAGGGTGCAGGAAGTTGGGAGTAGGGTATTAGACTGGATAGAGGATTGGTTGTCTAATTGGAAGCAGAGAGTAGGTATTAATAGGTGCTATCCTGATTGGCAGCTGGTGACTAGTGGAGTGCCCCAGGGATCGGTGCTGGGGCCTCAACTATTTACCATTTACATAGATGGTCTGGAGGAAGGGGCTGAGTGCAGGGTGACGAAATTTGTTGATGACATGAAGATGAATGGAAAAGCAAATTGCGTGGAGGGTGTGAAAAGCCTGCAGAGGGATCTGGATAGGTTGAGTGGGCGAGGACCTGGCAGATGGAGTATAATGTTAGCAAGTGTGAGGTTATCCACTTTGGTAGGAATAATGGTAGGAAAGATTACTATTTAAATGGTGAAAAGCTGCAGCATGCTACGGTGCAGAGGGACCTGAGGGTCCTTGTGCACGAATCGCAAAAACACAGTCTGCAGGTGCAGCAGGTGATCAAGAAGGCAAATGCAATATTGGCATTTATAGCTAGGGGGGTAGAATATAAAAGTAGGGAGGTACTTTTGCAGCTGTATAGGGTACTGGTGAGGCCGCAGCTGGAGTACTGTGTGTAGTTTTGGTCGCTGCATTCGAGGAAGGATATATTGACCTTGGAGGGAGTGCAGAGAAGGTTCACTAGGCTGATACCAGAGATGAGGGCGTTGGATTATGAGGAGAGATTAAATAGGCTAAGTTTGTGCTCATTGGGAGTTTAGAAGGCTGAGAGGGGATCTTACAGAGATGTATAAGATAATGAAGAGGATGGATAGGGTAGAGGTTGAGAGACTTTTCCTGCTTAACAAAGATAGCAGGACTAGAGGGCACGGCCTCAAAATTGGGGGTGGGGGGGGGGGGGGGGAGCAGTTCAGATCAGAGTTGAGGAGAAATTTCTTCACACAAAGGCTGGTGAATCTTTGGAATTCTCTGCCTGTTGAAGTGGTAGAGGCTTCTTCGCTGAATATATTTAAGTCAAGAGTGGATAGGTTTTTGATTGACAAGGGAACTAAGAATTACGGGAGAAAAGCGGGAAAATGGTACTGAACCACTGCAGATCAGCCATCTTCTTACTGAATGGCGGGGCAAGCTCGAGGGGCTGGATGGCCTACTCCTGCTCCTATTTCTTATGTTCTTATGTTCTTATATTCTTAGCAATGTGAAAAGTGCAATTATTTTCCAGGCAACCTCTGCATTACAAATTGTGGAGTTTCATTCTTGCAGATTTTAATTGTTGTTGGAGATTTTAACAATGTTACATCTTAAATTTGAGGTTTTTAAAACGTTTTTCATTTGTCTTCATCAAATCTTTCTTTCCCTCACTTTATGTCTTTTTTCTCAACCAATTTGACAGTTAATTTGCCAACTCTAACTTATACTTCCTTCTCAGTCCATATCAACCTCATTATCTATCAATCTGATTGCCTAATAAGATGCACCATTATTTTCCCGGTTTGCTCAAATCTCGGATGTCCAGTTTCCCCCATTGTAACTCAGACTTGTAGTAACATCGTTTACAAAATATTATGGTGATTGAACAAGCCACGGACAAGTCACTAACAGTGGGCGCCACCAGCTGCATCAAATTATAGCCATAGTCTAAAGTGGTTCCATTTAAAAATAACTTCCCATTATCTATTACAACATTAAAAATAACCCAGTTCTTGTACAGCAGGACACACCAAGCCAATCCTGTGTAAATTATGACTGTATGAATGGAAACAAAGAATCTCCATGGCAACTATCTGTCTTTAGTGACCAATCCTTAATGATCACTTACCCAGCAGCCATGCCGGAATATATCCTGCGGCTTGCATTGGCAAATGATATTTTAATAATCAGGTTTGTTCAGATAATGATTTCTCTCATGTCTCTGACATTTTCTTGAAAAACTGCAGTACTAGGGTGGCAAATGAGGTAAATGTTGAACACTACAGCCTGAAGTAATGTATCAAGAACTGGCCCTATCTACAACATATTGGGCTGTTGAGAAATAAATCACTGCAGAGAAATAAATCACTGTCAATAATGACAGTGTCTATCAGGTGATGATTTCAGAAGTCAACACTAGCTAAATGATAACACTAAAATAACCTTTACAAATCATTTTTCTTACACCCACAGAAAAAGCAAATTAACTCTAAATAATTAAAGCATTCCGCACTTTATACCCTTTCATTTTATTTCTAAATATAAAGCCAAAGAGAATGATAAACTATTTATTTGGCACAATTAAATTCTGTCTTTTTTTTGGCGACACAAGTTGGCTCACATTAACATTGCAATGAAGTTACTGTGAAAAATCACCTAGTTAGCACACTGCAGTGCCTGTTTGGGTACTGAGGCAGAAGTTAGCTTGGCCAATGCCTAACCAGTACGTCTTTCAGACTGTGAGGGTGAACCCATGCAGATATGCGGAAAACGTGTAGACTCTGCATAGACAGTGACCCATGCCAGGAATCGAACTGGGGCCTGGCACTGTGAGGCATGAGTGCTAACCACTGTGCGACCCCATCTTGTGCTTTCGAGTAAGCAGAGTATAGGCTCCAGTCTCATATCAGGCCAACGGCTCCAGGACAGTGTACAGTGCCAAGGGCCAAAATATCAGTTGTCTGTTGCAGTGGTTTAGTTGGATATAAATGTCTATTTTCTCACAAAAAAAGAGGAAGTTTTCATGCTGCTTTTCCCAGTATTTTCCTTCAAAACAACCTATGGGATCACACTGGTTCAACATTTCTGCCACCAAAACTGATCATTGTTGAACATCAAAAATAATTAATTGTGTAAACTGCTGCATAGAAGCAAATATTATTATATAAATGATATTCTTTTTATCAAGATCACACAATATCAGCATATCACTGTTACTTTAATGCATCAAAAAATCTCATTTTCCCATATTCTTACAGCATTATTAACACAACTTTAAACATATTTTTTTCTGATTCATATATAGCATATGCTTCTACACTGAATAATATTCTTGTTGTACTTTTCTGCTCTTCTTTGAAATTGTGGCATTTCTGTTGAGTTCCAGCCATGTTTGTAGAATCTATACAGTACAGAAAGAAGTGATTAGACCCATCGAGACTGCTCCAGCTCTCCAAAAGAGTATCTCTCCTCCCCACCCATTTACCATGACTAATCAACCTAACCTACACACCTTTGGAAATGGAGAGGCAATTTAGCATGTCCAATCCAGCCTGCACATGTTTGAACTGTGGGGAGGAAACTGAAGCATGCGGAGGAAACCCACACAGACACTGAGAGAACATGCAAACTCCACACTAACAGTCATCCAAGTCATTGAACCTAGGTCCCTGGAACTGTGAGGCATCAGTGCTAGCCACGGTTCTCCTACTTGTCACACCTGTTGTCTCCAATTAAAAACTGCTCAAGTCTCTCCATAATGGAAGACTTTGGCATCATTCAGGCCTTTATGGGCACGTATGTTTTTTTCCCCCAATTATCTTTCAGCTGCTTTTATCACTGAACTAATACTCAGATGATAAACATGCTCAGCTTCATCTCAAAGAATGAACAAGAATAATAGTGAAAAAACATCTTGAAATCAGTTTATTGCGCCCTTTGCTCTGAAACATCATTTGAAGTTAATTACCACACTTGGCATGATTGACTGTCAGTTTGCCATCACTGCCAATGAACCGGCCTTCACAGGCATTGCATATCTCAAAAACATGTGTTGCTAAGATTTGATTTGTGGTTTCATAAAGCCAAATGAAAGGTTTCTCTCAATTTCATTTTGACCAAAGAAGACATTAGAATCATATATGACGGGTTTTACAAATTGGTTCTCCAGGCACACTGTTTTGCATGGCAGCAACACTACTTCATCAAATCTACCCTTGCACATTTTAATATGCACCAGAAACAATTAACTTTTCACTAAGCATTGACAATCTATTTATAATCTTCCATCCACCATTATTGACCATCCTTAAAATAAAGTTTTCCTCCTTAAAATAAATTTGAATGGACTGTAACTTGTGCAAACGTTAATTGATTTGTATTGAATTGGAAAAAATCTAAAAATAAATAGGCAATGTTGTCAACAGATCATCTAAATAATCGAACTCAAAGGGATCAATCACTTAATCTGGTTATTGATTTATAAAATGGTTCTAAAAGCCCAAGAAGGAGACGAAGGAACAGTGCATTAAAGAGAGTTTAATTGTGTGCAGGAAAGAATATACACATATTAAAGGTCAGCTGTGGTGAAGTTCAGGCATGGGTAGTTGTGCAAAAAAAGTTCAATAATTCTCAATTAAAGGAGCAATAATGTCAACTGAAAATAAAAGTTAGTCTTTTTCATTTTTCACAATGTTTTTACAGGAAAAATGCATAAAATTATGTTTGCAATGACAAAACCCTCCTAATTATAAAGTACTTACATATCATGTAACTAGGCAACTGAGAGACAAGTGAGGTTAAATTTTCTGAAAAGCAGCTAAGGATGAAATGGAAGATGAAACATTATTTATATGTAAATGAACGTATTTACTCCATGTCCACCCCACCTGACTTCTAAACTTGGAGATATGAATCTCCAACCAAAAAGTGCCATCTGCAGTGAGGTAACAGGTAATATATCCCACTATGATACTACATGTACAAATAAATGGGGTCAGATTTTGCTGCAACAATAGTGAGATTAACTGTGTAAATCATCTTTGCATGAGGTAGCTTGTAGAAATTTGGAAGTTGCTAAGTGAATTGCCTTGCTTATTCAAAAGTATTGAACACCTGAAATTGGGATACTTATCTCACAGAGATGAATTAAATGCACCAGAAAAAATGTGATGGTTTGCACATTCCAGTCTATATACCATTTAAGTTTTGTGATGTTTTAATAATTGCCAAATAATCTCTCTGGAACATTAGAAATGTGGAGTCTCATGCCTGTGCCTACATGGGTTTCCTCGAGCTCTCTGGGTTCCTCCCACAGTCCAAAGATGTGTGGGTTCAGTTGATTGGCCATGCTAAACTGATCTTGCGTCAGGGAATTAGCAGCATAAATATGTGGGATTTTGAGATAAGAGCTTGGGTGGGATTGTGGTTTGTGCATTCTTGATAGGCCGAATGGCCTCCTTCTGCACTAAAAGGATTCTATGATTCAATTTTTAACTAATACAAGGGATTTAATTTATTTTACTCTTTCTTTCTCTGTCTTTTATTTATCTTCATTGTGTTTTTTCTTTTTCTTTATTCATTTTGAATTCAGAGATTTCCTAATCCAGACTCTGCACTGCTCATCAACAATTCTTTAATTGGTTGAGGAGGTACTCAGTTGCTTGCGCAATTCATACCAGTCCCAACTTCCTTGTTGAGGATGCCATGCTGCACATGTTTGACTGACTTTGGGCAAGCACTATGTTAAACTGCCTCAAGCATTCCACAGTGTCCACAAAAAAACAACAGCATTTCACTGGCAAATTGGAAAAGGATATTTCTTGTGAAATTTAGAAGCTTTATTTAGTTTGAAAAGCTTTTCTTAATTGGAGTTGATTGAATGGTATGAATATGCATTGATATCATATACAAACAAAATGCACACAGCAATCCTCACCTGTGGCAGGTAATGAACCATATTTTGACCTTAACAGTTAGACTGCTTCTGCATACTCCAGCTCAACAATTTCTTTTCCCAAAGAGTTGCTGATAATGATACAGAATGGGAAACAGGGCATTTGGAACTTGAGGGAAAAATGCAACCCAAAGAGTGTCTTCCAAATGAGCTTTAAAGATTGTGAAATTAACAGTGGAAGGACTGAGAAGGATATAAAAAATTCAATGTCACTTCAGGCACAAAAAGGGAAATAACGATTAATTTAAGAGAACAAAAGGAGAGAGAAAGGAAAAAAAGTCTGACATTCTTAAAATATCTCAAAACAACTCACAAATTGAAGAATGAGATTTATGAAAGGTCATTTTAGGTGCCTGAGAGGTTGGTTGGAATCATTGGGAATGTCAGAGTGAATGGCAATGCCGAATGAAAATCTGGAGAAAACTGGAAAACTTAATTGTGTCCTAAGAGATCGCATTTTGTAATTGTCCCCCCTACTCGCCGGTAACATAGCAAGGTTCATGATCACAAAGGATGAGAACCTCAAAAGGCAGCACGGTTGCACAATGGTTAACACTGCTGCTTCATGGAATCAGGGACCTGGGTTCAATTTCTGTCTTGGATCACTGTGTGGAGTTTGCATGTTCTTCCTGTGTCTGTACGGGTTTCCCCTGGTGCTCTGGTTTCCTCCCACACTCTGAAAGACATGCTGATTAGATGCATTGACCTAAACAAGCGCCTGAGTGTGGCGAGTAGGGGAATTTCACAGTAACTTCACTGCAGTGTCAATGTAAGCCTTGTTTGTGACTACTAAATAAATAAGCATAATAAACTTAAACTTAATGCATTTCAACAAATTTAGATATCATTAATCACTCCTTCACTATATATTTCCTGCTGGCTATATATTCAAAGTTCACTAACATAATATTAAATCAGTGATGTTTACAACAGGCCCCTGGGTTGCGGGGGTGGGGGGTGGGGGTGGGGGGGGGTGGGGGGGGAGTGGAATGGGTGGAGGGGACGGAGGGCACCAGCGTTTATCACGGGGTGGAGGAATGCCACCAACATCAATCAGATTGAGGCAGCGTTGGGATGTCAGCATTGACTGAAAGCAGATTGGATTGCTGGAGGATGCCGCTGTTGATCCCTGTAAGGGGAGTGAAAACAGTGAACTAAAGGGCACTTAACCTGGCATCAACAGTAGGGAAATTGCTAAGATCGATTGCTGGCAATATGATAATAGAGTACTTGATGAATCACAACACAATGAGTCAAGTTCCTTACATTTAGAAGGGTGAGAGGTGATCTCTTTGAAAAAGATAAATTTTTGAGAGTTGAATTTTCTCATTGGGAGTATAGAAGCTGGGAACGGAAGGAAGAGTGATTTTCACTTGTGGGTGGGATGGCTGGCCACATATGATCTCATGCTGGTCAGTCCTTCAGATATTCATGTACAAAGATCATGGTGAATCTTGGAGTGGCATGAAATTGATGTGCCACCACTTCTTCCTTAGCTAGATGATAGCTAGTCGAAATGCAGGCTTGTCTGGTGTCAGCAATATTGTATGTCTGAGATGATCTATGAGTAAATTGCAGCACTTCATCTGGTCAGCATATTTGTCTGAAGCTGTCCCTCCAATCTGAAGCATTTCAGCCAATGGGAAATCCAGTGTACAGCATCAGCGTAACCTGTGCCTCCCCCCTATCTGGTTTGATGAAGTCCATCCTGGAGGAGATTGATGAGTTCCCCTCTTCCTCAGACATCCATGTACACAGAGACTGAAGCATTGATTGGAGCAAAGACAGCCATGTCTGTGTACCCTCCCTCAATACTACTGGGCTTCTCTTCACCACCTTTAAGACACATTTATGAGACCCTTACCTTGCCTTCACAGACATATTACTCCAAAATGAACCATAACCAACTTCCCTAGGATTTTTGCATCCCACCCCCACTTCCTGCCACCCTGCTGTGGAAGCCAACCCCTGCCTCCTTCCCTTCATCCATCATTCCTTGATGTAACTCCAAACTCTGCTGAGATATCAATGTTAGAAAACACATCAGTCAAAGAGCAAGCATTCTGCCGTGGACAGAAAAGAGAACACACTTGAACATGGTTCTGATCCAGTTGATACAGAAAAGAACAATTGTGCTCACCTTTAATCACCCAGCAAAAGGGCTCTCTCCCCACTTCGAGGATCTATGTATAAATGCAATGTGACAAAAAGCCTTGTGAAAGTCATGCACATCACTTTCCAGATACGTTCCACCTTCTTCTCTCCTCCCCCTGCCATCACCAACTTCCTCCCATCATTCTTAACCTACCAGATATAATCTCTCCTTTGTTATCTTTGAACGTCCCACTGATATCCTTGAGCTATAATCATCATCTTCCAAATGACTTCTTTCCCTTCTGAACCTACAATCATTAGTATATCCATCCCACCCTGACCACCCCCCCCTCCCCATTATCCACGCTACAGTTTTGTCCGCTTCTGTGAATCTCACCCCCTCCCTCCCCGCAACCCCACCCTCTCTCACCCTCACCACTACCCTGCATGAAACATCTGTTACCCAGCATGGTCCTGAGCAAATGTTCCTTGTGGCTATGAATTAAAAAAAAACATAAGAAATAGGAGCAGGAGTAGACCATTTGGTCCCTTGAGCCTGTCCCGCCATTCAATAAGATCATGTCTGATCTGATAGTGGTTCAGTTCCACTTCCCTGCCTGCTCTCCAAGATTGTAGATCACATGCTCAAATTCTCAGAGCATTGAGAGGTAGAGGTGTGTGTGTGTGTGTGTGTGTGTGTGTGTGGTGGTAGCCATTTAGGACTGATATGAAAAGAAATTTGATCACGGCTGTGAATCTTTGCAATTTTCTATTCCAATTCAGTATTGGAAACTGAAGCAATCAAGAGATATGCCAATAGTGCAAGGTGACAGAATCGAGGTAGGAGATCAGTCAAAATCTTTTAGTCAACCCCATCTCCAGTTTCATATGTTCACTATGTTCTCAACCACACCAGAAAAAATCGGGACTGTGCTTTCGGGTTGAAGTGAAATCTCAATGGTGTGATCCATCATAATTACTGCCTAGCAACTCTCTAACCCTGAAATTAACTTTACAAGTATTGAATCGCATTCTTCAACTAAAATGAACATTGGTAACTAGCCATATTCTACAAAACTCCATGGGCATTTCTCTCCATTAGAGAGAAGAAAATTCACAATATAGCTTGAGGAGCACCACTCCGCATTGCATGGGATAAGGCAAAGAGGTACCTCTCTATGAATTACCATAGCCAGTATGGAGACTGAACCCCTGCTGTTACTGTTATTCTGCACTGCATTCTAGCCAAGTGTTGGAGATGTAAATTTTTGTTTGTACATACTTCCGTCTCTGTTATCTCTCTTTTCATGCCAGCTTCCGTTTCCAAGAACCATGAAGCATTGTGTAAATTATTTTATATTGAATTAAATACTCTAGTTCAAACTTGCCATTTAGACTCTGCTCTGTGCTTCATTGGGGATTATTCAAAATGATCAGCTGAAGCATGTAGCAGATTTGCCAGAAAAATAAAAGCTTGTGCATCAAGGACAAATTGACAAATTGGATCCAAAACTAGCTCAGTGACAGGCAGCATGGCATGATAGTCAATGGGTATTTTGGACTTGAAGGCTGTTTCTGCAGAACTCAGTATTAGATCCCTGGTATTTTATGATGTATATCAATGAATGAAACTTAAATGTAGGGGTCACAATTAAGAAGTTTGCAAATGATGCAAACTTTGCCATATGGTTGACAGTGAGAAAGGCTGCAGGAAGCAGGCAAGAATAAAAGTGGCAAATATGACCCAATTCATTGAACTGCGAGGTGTTGCATTTTGTATTGGCAAACAAACTAAGGGAATGCACAATAAATGACAGGATACCGAGAAGTGTAAAGCAACGGACATGCATGTCCGAAGATCTATGAAGGTAGTCGGACAGGTAGATAAAATGATTAAGACAGAATGCAGGATACTTGCCTTTATTGGCTGAGACATATGGCACAACTTAGAGTCTGGCAGAGTGGGTAAGATTGCCAGCAAGTCAGGAGAATTGTGCAGGAACCCTGATGAAAAATGTCCTACCTTTAGTGAGTGATGGAAAGGGGCAAACATGGGAAATGCACTCACTAGTGATGAGAACACAATTAGGCTCATTTTTAGGACAGTTAAAACCATTATCCCTGATCTCATTGGAATTTAATAGTAGTTCAGGGAATTAAAGAAGACTTACATTGAATCATAAGGTCCAGTTTTACTGTCGTGTTGCACCTGTTTGTAGGCATGAAATCTTGATAAAGTCGGGTGTGAAGTGAATGTTGCAATTCGTGCCAGCCTCCGCATACATTTAAATTGACATAATGGGCTGCATGCCCAACCTTACCAGCAAATCCCTCTTTATCACCACATTCGCTCATCCAGAATTGGTGGAAAACAGACATGCTTGACAAAGGTCTGATTTGGGCCCTCAAATTAGTGATAACTATCTGCTTGAGATTGGTGGGGGTATGAAATGGGAGGGGGATCTGCTGCCACTCTGCGTGTGATCAGTGAGGGGAAAGGAGAGGTCCGCTGCCACTTTGCCTGAGATCGGTGGAGGGCAAGGGGAGAGAGGCCTGCAATCAGTCTGAGTGGCGGGGGGGCGGGGGGATAAGGAGGTCAGTAATGTTGTGGGGATGGGGCAGTATCCATGGAGGTCAGGGGGAAGCATTATCCAGCCTGGGAGTGAAGTAGCAGCATTCCATCATTTTTTTTCTGCGCGAGGCACCGACGGAAGCTACAGGATTTCAGGCGCGTTAAGCCCCGCCCACAGGTTTTTGCAACACAATTCAGAATCGCTGATATTTTTGCCGGCAGTGTGTGTATATGGGGATGCCTGAGGACAGGTCCAAAAGTCAGATCTGAAACATTCCCAGTTTCAAGTTTGCCCAGAACTTAGAATCAAAATGATAAAATAGGGTCCATAGAGGCCCCACAGTGCGGACGAAAGCCACTCAGTCCACTGAGCCTGCACTGCCATCGGAGCATCTTACCCAGAACCTATTCTAGTAATGCTACTTATTTAATCCCCTAACCTACATATCTTGGTTCATTAAGGACAATTTAGCATGGCCAATTCACTTAACCTGCACGTTAGGGCTGTGGGAAGAAACTGGAGCACCCAGGGGAAACTCATGCAGGCGTGGGGAGACTCCCAAGGATGAAATGGAACCCTGGTTCCTAGCACTGCGAGGCAGCAGTGCTAAACATTGTGCCATTGTGCCACGCAGAGCATGGGTCTCATGCACTTGAGAAAATTGCACACCAAACTCTGTCAGGATTGCCAGTGGCCTGAGGGGTCACTCATTCACAGGCATTCATTATTACTTCATCAAAGGAGTTGGCATCAGGAAAGGCAGGAAGAAGAGGAGCAGTTGCTGCTGGGAGCTAAGCTCCCTGTCCTTACATCCAGTGACCATTGGGAGTGAAAGACATAGGAAGCAGCCACTACTCCTGGATGTTGCTGCTAGTAATGCAGAGCTGCTCGTACCTGATTGGCAGCACTCAGGACGCACTGGCACTATCTGGAGATTTAATCAAATATGAGGCCTGACTCTGGGCTACTTAACAAACTGCTAACCCTATAATTGTATTGTTCCTCAAACTAGTGGATAGGAACCCCCCTCCCCACCGTGTCACAACTAAGTTCTACCCAGTAAATTTATCTGAGGATTATATAAAACACTAGCTTGTCCACAGCTAGAGCACTACATATAGTTCTGCTCACAACATCAGTGGAAGAATATGATCATACGAAAGTGGGCACAGATGATGTTAGAATCATAGAATCCCTACAGTGCAGAAGGAGGCCATTCAGCCCATCGAGCATGCACCAACAACAATCCCATCTAGGCCCTATCTCTGTGACCCCAGATATTTATCTTGTTAATCCCCTGACACTAACAGGTAATTTAGTATGGCCAATCAAACTAACCCGCATATCTACAAGTGTGGCAGAAAATTGGAGCACCCAGAGGAAACCCACACAGACATGGGGAGAATGTGCAAACAGCTACCCAACACTGGAATGAAACCTCGGTCCCTCCCTGGCACTGTGAGGCAACTGTGCTTAACCCTGTGCCATCGTGCCACCCGAATGTTGCCATGAGTGAAGATTTTAGTTACGAGAAAGATTGTATTAGCAAGGGTGGCTTTTTTTAGAACAGAGGAAACTGATTTGAGATTTAATTGAAAGGCTAAGATAAATTGGATAGGAAAGCCCTATTTCCTTTCACAAAAACCTCAATAACTAAGGGACGTACATTTAAAATAATTGGCTGCAGAGAACCTTTTTCCACACAGGTAGTGGAAAGGCCCTGTAAAAGAGTCAGGCACCTATTTAAAAATTACTCGGATACATACATGCAGTGCCAGAATCTACAAAGCGGACAAACAAGAATGGGAAAATGGGAACTCTTTACACTTGGGACTGACACAATGTGTGAAAAGGTTTCCTTTGTTCTGTGAAACATACTATCGCTTTCTCTGTTCACACATGTCACAGATTCACTGTACAGGGTGCCAGACTGGAAATGACCTGTAGTAGTCATGGGCAGATACCCACTATGGGCTTCTGAACTCTGATGTTGGGGGCAAAAAGCCTGTATTTGTCGGCAGTAAGACCCACTGTGGCAATTTTACCATGGGTAGCCTTTTAATCGTCCTCCAAGTAATGAAGGCAGGTGACCTCCTAATACTGTCAGGCCAATCAGAAAGCTGACAGCCCTGAAGCCTCAGCAATGCCATGGAGAAACCTGCTTGTTGCTAAGGAAGGTGGGACACCTTGGGAGCTGGAGCAGGTAAGTTCAGGAAAGAAAGAAGATTTGTGCAGGCGAATGTTAGAAGGAAAGCCTTCCAAATAGATGTTTGGTCCAAGGGACTACTTTTTCTTGCCATGGCTCCCTCTGGTTCTGAAGGCCACCCGAGACTGCCGCCAATAAACTGATTTCTGCCCATACAAATGGAACAAAGACATTCTGCTGTCTAGAAAGTGTCCAACCACCCTTAAAGTGGTTGAGTTGGGCTTTTAATTATGCTGATCAATTCATATTTAGATACGACATTGAAGAATGCCCTAGCAGTGGAACAACTGTCCTGTTAAGGTTCCCCGCAGTTTTACTTCGCCCTCCGCCCGCCCTCCCCCTTCCCCATCCCACAACCATCAACCTCCCGTTGCCTCCTGAGGATTAGTCAAATTTATCATAGAATCATAGAATCACCACAGTGCAGAAGAGACTATTTGGCCAATCAAACCTGCACAAACAGCATATCTAACTCAGACCTTCTCCCCTACTCTGTACCCACAAACCCTTACATTTCCCATGGCTAATCCACCTAACCTACATATTGTTTGAGGAAACTGGACTACATGAAGAAATCCACAAAGACACTGGGAGAATGTGCATACTCCTCACTCAAACGCCCAAGCAAAGCCAGTGACTCACTTGCAATGTAATGGGTGGCGCATACCATTCTTTCACTGCTGCCCGCCAAATTTGTCAATTATCAAGTGGCAGATTTGCACAGTAACATTCAAATCTCCAAGTGATGATTGATACCAGATTAATCCACTGTGATCTAATCTTGTAAGTAATTTAACACATGGTTGATGATGTGTGCATTGCAGATTAAACTGATAGTCACAGAATTCCTTCCAGTTTATGCAATGGAATTAAATTTGGGGAATTATTCAAACTGTGTGTAATTTATTGCTCCGAGGACTTTGAGAAGACCAATGATGACAATAAAATATAAATGTGTTTTTTGTTCTTCACTGTCGTTGGCAAAACAGATAACCTGAGCTGCCACTCTAAGCAAAGCAGCTGTCACATGGCTTAAGTAAATGAAGTGCAGTTGATGGACTGATTCCAACAATAACATCTACAGGGGTCTGAGAGGTCCCTCCACAGAAAGTGAGAGTAGCTCACAGCTGACACCTTTAGTGCCCATGCACTCAGGCTCAGCTACCTTTAGCCAGTGTTTTTAAAGCAGTGCCCTAGTTCTTGACAGAGGTCAAAGCCCCTTGTGTTCATCACTAAATTTTGTCAGACACTGTTTGTTTGTCACACGAAAAGCATCTAATTGGAGCAGATAAAACAATAAAAGAAATATCCCCCCTCTTCCCCCTCCTCACCCGAGCCTCCTTCATTGCTTCAGTGGAATAAAGCTCTGACTTAGATGGGCACATGAACAGAATGGGAATGGAGGGGTACAGAAAACTGATTTAAAATAGGGATCATGAGCCTTGGGAGTCCCTGGGAAGTGTGTAAATAGATGATGATATTGATGTACTTGTTTTTATCCTACAGGTGCTTTGGTCCGCCTTGTTGTCTAACAAGGGGCATACACGCTTTGGGTCGTGAGAGGGCTGCTCTTGGATTTTTTTTTCGAGAGTATCCTAGTGCTTCACGTCGTTAGTGTACGCTTGACGTGGACCATTTGATGGGCAACACGACAGCTCAGTGACTATCACTGTGCTGTGCAGATACATGGATTTGGGCCTGTGTCTGTAGCAGTTTGCGCATTCTCCCCGTGCTTGCACGGGTTTTCTCTGGGTGCTCCAGTTTCCTCCCACATCCCAAAGATGTGCTCTTAGGCTAACTGGCAAAACAAATTCTCTCTAAATTGTCTCAAATTTGGTTTTTAATGCATAGATCTATAAACATAGATAGGGATCACGGATAGAGGTGGGAACATTGAGGTGGCGGCGCGGGCTCGTTGGGCCAAAGGGCTTGTTTCCCCTGCTGTTTGTTCTTTGTTCACTTTCCTTCCCTGGTTTGGAGCTGCAGACTATTGATTTCAGTTTTGAAGACACTGTTTTTTCAATATCTACAATTTTGATTACAAAACGGGGTAGGAAAGGCTATGGGATATGTACAGACTGATGTGAGGTTGTTGCCCGCACAAGTGAACATGGGAAAGGTCATGTGTGCTATGCTAAAATGTATGAATTAGCAATATTAACACTGCTACACACAGCAGCTTATATTTGTATTCGTGCAAAAACACACTTTCACAATGGTCAGCAATATAAAAAATATATTGCTTTCTCTTCCTAAGAATAAAGACAGCA
Source organism: Sphyrna mokarran (assembly GCA_024679065.1). NCBI lineage: Eukaryota > Metazoa > Chordata > Chondrichthyes > Carcharhiniformes > Carcharhinidae > Sphyrna > Sphyrna mokarran. The sequence continues at coordinate 48,617,591 of JAGIQG010000012.1, read as the reverse complement.
CTGTAAACAACAGCACCAACCATATAACACCAGGAGTTTATGTTACTGTCACATTTTGTGCACTTTCACCTGCATTATATAATCCCCGTTCAACTCAATATATTGAACGATTGTGTTGCAATGAAAGAAAACGTAATTTTAAAGTTGAAGGAAAATATTATTCTAAACTTCTTTAATTCCAAATCCCCCCTACGTCTTGATTCCTCATGCAAAAATTGTTGAAAAAAATAAGTTTGAGTGCAAATCAGGAGTTTACCATTTTGATTTGCATCTGTATCCTTGCCAGAGTTCCTGCCCATCGGCCATGCCCATGAGGAAATCACTGAATGTGCTCATAAGTTTCCATTATTTATCAGATGGGAAAACTAGGAAATTTATGTGACAGACAAGTATTCATTTGTAGTTTTGTCCCTCTTGATACCGGCTTTACACATTCTAAGCATTTTGAATTCAAAACACGATTTTCAATCAGAAACATTTTAAAGGCCTCACTCTGTCTTTACAACATCCACAAACTCACACCCTCCAACCTGCATTCTCCCACTCTCTCCCTGTCCGTTGACCACCATATATCCCCCGCCACCTCCTACACCATCCCACTCCTTCATTGCAGAAACTTCAGCTATCATGTATTCTGAAACATTTTTTACTTCTCTCTTCCTTTTCTCACTATCTTCAAATACCTCCTTTAAAATGAGCTTGTTGGCTGCATCTTTGGGACTGTCCTTATTCTAACCTCTGCCCAACGTTCAATCTCTACAGTAACAGAATTTGGATATTTTATTATATGTTGGGATTTTTTGATTCATTTGTTCAACATGGGCATCACAGGCTGGTCAGCATTTATTGCCTACCCCTAATTGTCCTTGTGAAAGTGGTGGTGAGCAGCCTTTTTGAATCACTGCAGTCCACGTGCTATGGGTTAACCCACAATGCCGTTGGGGGGAGATGGATTTCCAGGATTTTGACCCAGCAACTGCAAAGGTGCAGCAATATATTTCCAAGTCAGGACAGTGAGTGGCTTGGAATTTGCAAGTGGTGGTCTTCCCATATATTTGCCGCCCTTGTCCTCCTAGATGGAAGTGATCATGGATTTGGAAAGTGCTATCTAAAAAATCTTTGGTGAATTACTGGAGTGCATCTTGTTGCAACTGAGCGCCAGTGATGGAGGGAGAGGATGTTGATAGAAGTGATGCCAATCAAGTGGACGGCTTGTCCTGGATGGTGTCAAGCTTCTTGAGTATTATTGGAACTACACCTATCCAGGCAAGTGGGAAGCATTCCATCACACTCCTTACTTGTCCTTACTTGCGCCTTGTAGATGATAAATAAGCTTTGGGGGGTCAGGACATGAATTACTTGTTGCCGTATTCCTTGCCTCTGACTTGCTCTTGTAGCCACTGTGTTAATGTGGCAAGCCCAGTTGAACTTCTGATCAATGCAATCTCATTGCAGTTTGTTGAGTGAGAAATTGGGATCATTGGTGTATGTTCGCTCCAAGCCCTAAAAATACCACTCACACTTGTGACGTGAATCATGGTTGATGCCATATTGCAGAAGGTGTTGGCGTACACACAGAATGTCTATCAAAATGTTTGATTTGATTTGATTTATTATTGACACATGTATTAGTATACAGTGAAAAGTATTGTTTCTTGCGCACTATAACGTGGGCGGCATGGTAGTGCACTGGTTAGCGCTGCTGTTTCACAGCTCAGGGACCTGGGTTCGATTCCCAGCTTGGGTCACCTTCTTTGTGGAGTTTGCACATTCTTCATGTGTTTGCGTGGGTTTCCCTCAGGTGCTCTGGTTTCGTCCCACAGTCCAAAGATATGCGGGTTAAGTTGGTTGGCCATGCTAAAAATTGCCCCTTAGTGACCTGAGATGTGTAGGTTGGAGGAATTAGTGGGTAAATATGTAAGGATATGGGGATAGGGCCAGGATGGGGTTGTGGTTGGTGCAGACCTGATGGGCCAAATGGCCTCTTTCTGTACGGTGGGGTTTCTATGATTCTATATAGACAAAACACATCGTTCATAGAGAAGGAAACGGGAGGGTGCAGAATGTAGTGTTACAGTCATAGCTAGGGTGCAGAGAAAGATCAACTTAATGCAAGGTAGGTCCATTCAAAAGTCTGATGGCAGCAAAGAAGCTGTCCTTGAATCGGTTGTATGTGACCTCAGACTTTTACACATTTTTCCCAATGGAGGAAGGTGGAACAGAGAAGTCCTGGGTGCTTGGAGTTTTTAATTACGCTGGCTGCTTTGCTGAGGCACTGGGAAGTGTAGACAGAGTCAATGGATGGGAGGCTAGTTTGCATGATAGATGGGCTGCATTAATGACTTTTCATGGTTTCTTGCGATCTGGGCAGAATAGGAACCATACCAAGCTGTGATACAATCAGAAAGAATGCTTTCTATGGTGCTTCTGTAAAAGTTGGGTGAAAGTCATAGCTGACATGCCAAATTTCCTTAATCATCTAAAAAAGTAGAGGCATTGGTGGATTTTTTTTAACTATGGTGTCAACATTGGAGAACCAGAACAGGTTGTTGGTGGTCTGGACACCTAAAAACTTGAATTTCTCGATCCTTTTTATTTTGTCCTCATTGATATAGACAGGGGCATATTCTCCTCTATGCTTCCTAATTTCATGGCTATCTCCTTTGTTTTGTTAACATTAAGGGAGAGATTGTTGTCACCACACCAGTTCACCAGATTCTCCATCTCATTCCTGTATTCTGTCTTTCATTGTTTGAGGTCTGACCCACTATGGTGGTGTCATCAGCAAATTGGCAGAGATCAATTAACCACGCAACAGTGATTTGACACCCACAATGCTATTTTGAAATTCAGTGCTTCAACTAAGATCCTCTTTTAACTTTGCACAGCTGAATACAGATTAAGCATGGGCTCTGAAACTGAAGGAAATTCCACTCTTTTCATGCCCATCTGGTGTCTAGGAAATTATGCAGGTCAATTCCTGGTATCTTGGCAAAAGTCATATCTTCTTTGTGGCAATTTGCTGTGCCAAGACAAACAAAAATGTGGCCACTGGGTGACAAGGGTTATCTGGTTACCATATGCTGATGATTCAAATTCATAACACGTGTGAAGTTGCAATCAGTGTGCAAGAAAAGTGACAGCAAACAATTGACATGCATAAGCAATGCTTCCACTGCCTAGACCACAGTACTTAGGAGAGTGGGTGTAGAGATTTGTGATGGTCTATCAAATGCTGCACAATCTCACCACTGTAAGGGGACATTACTTGCTGCCAGCTGTACAATGAGCACCTGAGGAATGTGAGGAGGAACCTAAGGAGATGGAGCAGGAGAATGAAGAGGTAGGGAAGAGGCAACCTAGACAGCCCCTTTCTACCCAGACTTCCATAAACAACTCATCCAACTGTGATGCTGGTAACCAAAACCCCAATTCCCAATTCGCCAACAGCCCAATACCCTACTTTGCTTCTATCACTGACTAACACATGGTCCTCAAGGCCACAATGCAGAAATAAAAGCCGACATAAAATAAACATTCTAGTTAAAATGGATACATGAAAATCATGCCATATTCTGTACAGAAGTCAACTAATCATCCATGTGCACTTTTTTACCTGTCTTCTGGTGAATTAGCCTATCCCAGTCCACTGACGAAGGAGCAGCAAGTGCTCTGAAAGCCAGTGGCCTTTGCTACCAAATAAACCTATTGGACTTTAACCTGGTGTGAGATTTCTTACTGTGCCCAGTCCACCTACACAATACAACCCTATTGGCTGCTGCAGAGCCAATGGAAGGCTGCTGGTTTTCAATGGGAGATTACAGATGGTTTTAGAAGATGATCTCAAGCAGCTCTGCTCTAGCAAACCCAACTTTGAAGCGCAGCATGTTGGCAAGGACAGCAGTGGTTTAGATTGGCTCCCTGACAGGTAATAGTAAGGGCACTAGAAGAGTGGGAGAATGAATGCTGGCTTTCTGAGAGATGGCTGCACTTCATCGAGTCCAGCAATCTGTTGGAGAACAAATTATTGTGACACTTTGTAAACCCCTTTCACATACTGTAGCTTGCACAACAGCAACTGGCATGTAATCTAAGAATCTACAGCTAGATGCTGGCTGACCGTTGCTTCTGCTGTAATGGTTGTAAAGTATCATACATTGCCTCATGAGTCCACAAGTGTGTGAATGGCCACCACCACATCCATGCTGGAGGGTTGGGTGTACCAATCCCAGTTACTGATTGGCACTGGATTCCTCCATGTTCCTTGATATTACCCATAAATCTTCTGGCAGACTTTGCAATGCACTGAGAATTTGGTTCTGCATACCCATCAATGTTCTCATAGGATTCGCCAACATCTGGGTCTTTTACAGCACAACTCCAATGAAAATGTTTCCTCCAGTGAGCTGGCACCTGGATCTTACTTGTCTTCTGCCTTGAGTGAAGTTCATTTGTGTCCCTTGTCTCACCACTTGCAAATCCCTCCCTACAAAAATCGGAGTAATGTTCGTATCCAAATTGATTGCTGTAAGTATGAAATGAAGTGATGGTGGGGTGTTTTCATTATTGCTGTTTGCTTGCTGTACTTACGCTGCCTGGCCAAGAATCTGAAAGAGGAAAGGCAAAAAGTTAAGGCTGTGATGCGATGAAAGAAGGAAATTAAGATGTGCATGTTTGCAACACTAGTGTTTAGATAAGAAAGTGTGGGATAACAGGGAGGTAGGATTTGTGAAGGTGGATTAGATTTGAGAATATGATCATCCTTCTGCCCCACCAATGTCCATGACCTTAGTAATGGCCCTTCCAACAATGATCGGTACCATCTTCTCTTTTGGGTTAGACAATATTTGTTCCCCTTGAATTGGTCCAGCTATCTCTGGTTGTGGACCACATTCTTCTTTAGAACAGAGGAAGTGTTTGACTGTCGTGGTTGAATAGTTGGCAGCGCATGCAAATTTTGAGACTGAGTGTTAAGTTTGATGCAGTGCTTAAGTGTGTAAGGAGCCAAGGAAGATAAGAATGTCAAGTATGACTCGTGATAGCGATCATTAATAGATTTTTAAAATTCTTTCACAGGATGAGAACATCACTTCATTGCCCATCTTGAGAAGTGCTTCCTGGAACAATGATAAAGAATAAGGGTGTGGCAAATTGAGCAGTGTAAGAATAGACCGGCAGTTGGTAGCTTACGACATTTGAAGATACTTGCATTGGCCTTGGCTATGCTTCAGAGGTCACCGATTTTCTTTCCATACTACATTCAGAACCTCAGGGTTGCACTAATCTCCTCGGCTATCTGTTTCCACTGCCTTCTGAGCATCTGCATGGAGAGTCTCTGCTCCTTCCGCATACAGGGCATTGCTGTCTTTCCACCTCCTTCACCAAGCCCTCCAACACAGCATCTGAAAACCATGGGACACTCCCATTCTTATAGTGCCACTAATCAAAGTTTCACAAGCCACATCCACTCTCTCCATGACAATCAGCAGCTGCTCCAGTCACACTGAATGTACATTCCCTTTAAGGAGAAGTGCAGGCTTGCTTTCACTGATGCTAGCCACTCACAATATCAACCCCCCGCTGATGCACCAAGCCAATCAATAGTGTGTTTAGTGCTGGCTGAACATGAAATCATTGAAATGATCAGGTAGTGTGAAGTTGGCATTTTGCATACATTGTAATCAATGGGTGCAAGTTAATTATGCGTCAAGATTCCCACACCTATTTTCGAGGGACTATTCCTTCCTCCTCTTCCCCTCCTTTGTGGTTTACCGATTGGATGTGCAGTACCTTTTAATGCATTCAGAGTGAATATGCTCATTCCAGTTGTTCTTTGGAAGTCTTGTTGCTGCAGCCTTTCATACGTGCAAAATTGAACTTTGAAACAAGGCAAAATTATAATTAATTTTGCTCACTGGGGGGAAAAAAAAGTCATCCAAATAATACTATTCTTGCCCTCATTTATAACTCCACTCCTAATTTCTTTCTTCTGATTCATGCCAATACCTCTGGGATAAAACCAAGAGAGAGCGCAAAGTAGGTCACTTTGTACCAGGTCATGTCCATGTCCATGTCCATGAATGTCAGTGAGCTAAAAATAGTAAGCACTTATCCGTGTACAGTACAATAAGAATGAATATTGAAATATTAAAATGGGAAATTGTTTATGCTTTTAGAGTTCAACGTTCCACATAACTCAGCTTTGGCGACATCAAATTGTTTTTTGATTGGGACTGTTTAGGAGCTAAGAGACTAAACAGTAGCAGTTTATTACTACAACATTAATCTGAATCTGTCAGACCATCTTGTTTACTCATGCTGAAGCACAAAATTTCTATTTGCATAATGGAGTCACAGACGATGAATTAAAAATGCATTTATAACTTATCTCAAATAAGCAGATAATAGGGGCTGATTATAAAACCAACATAAATATACAAAGTTGAATTCAGCTTACTTTGTTAGCTTTCTACTGAATTTAATGTTGCTTTTAGCCGCACAATACTAAGACTGTGCACAACAGTGGCTAGGCTCCTAAATCCAAGTTGTGTTGTAATTGTACTTTCTTTTCATTTTGCATTTTCTGGAAGAAACTTTGTAGCCATTCTTTTAAACCTAGGCTAGGGGCAGAATCGTTCCTTCCCACTATTCATTGCTAAAATCAGAAATTCAATTATTCTCGCCAGGGAATGCAGCAGGCTTTTACCCACAATCAGGTGCTCCCTGCCTTATTATTATGTATGCACACAGTCCATGCTGAGTTTCATGACAGGGCAGGCAGAAAATCAGCTGTCTCGCTATCATGTCTGGGTGACCATTAGTGAATCCTTCACAAATGGTGCCAGGATACTGGAAGATGGATGGGCAAGTGAATGTGATCATACTGTGTCTTTAAGAAACGTACTCGTGTCAAGTTTCTTGTACGGGATTTGTTTTAGCAATCAGCTTTATTAACCGGTACCGCCTTGTCTGTAACTGGCAGCCTACATGTTGTTACTGCAGCAGCATTAGTGATCTTAATTCCTGAAATATTTGTTTTAATCTGGAATGATACTTAGTGTTTTTTTCTGGGGTTTTTCAGAGTAGGGCTTGATTAGGTTCAGTGACAGTAAAACTCATGTGATGGGCAAAACTAGTTGCTGCTGGGATCTTTCTGCTCATTCTTCTGCACTTTATATTTTCAAGATCCACTTCATGTCTTCCACCCACCTCTTTGTGTCTTCCACCCATCTCCCCTTTAGATCACCCGGACCTTGCCACCTTCATGTCTTCTGCACTATAGTCAGCTTTGGTAATGTTGGTGGTCTAAAATTCTTTCTCATTTGGGTGCACACTGTGTATATTCAGTTGAGTAACGGAAAGGGGTAAATTCCCACTGGCAGGGCAGAAGATTGACTGGGGTGCACAAACTGGTCTGCTGGGGTTTTAATGGGAATGCATGAGATACAAAATAGGTTCCCACCACAATCCAGTGGGAAATCTGACCTTTCTTCAATCCACCATGAATGTTGAGAGGGAAACAGAGCTTTGCATTCCATCATATTTTCCACCTCCACCTGCCACAAATCCTGCTAACAGTAGTAGGGGTGATTCTGCCCTAAATGCACAACCTCAAAACCAATTTTACAGTTATACTGAATGCACAAGTAGTCCACATAAAATACTAGAGCAGTGGATTGCCCTTGAATTGGATTTTGGGCAGTAAAGAAAGCAAAATGGATTGCAGTTTGACCGCCTCAAAACCACCAGTCTAAAGTGTACCATAATTATTATTCCAAGTTCTACCTCGAGTCTGCCCCTGACCCCCCCCACCACCTATATATTTCAATAGATTCAAGTCGGTTTGACTAATCTCCGAATCATTTTCTCCAATTACTGCTCCAAACATACACCGCATCTTTATCATCACTATGGCAGTAGGGGCAGAGGTAATGTACCTATCGCTGATGTGGATGCTGCCTGGAAGAGACCATTTTATTTGCAAAATTGTTGGTGTTACTTTCATCAGCATGTCAACCTATTTGGAAGGTCTATCGTTTCACAGGGCCCACTGGCTAAAAATGTGTCTCAGAAGATGCAGAGCTCCAGGTTAGCTGGGTGCCACTCCTGATCTTTGCTTGGGGAGGCTTGGGATGTATCCATATCCAGAAATTTCAGAGCCAATGGATCCAAAACCTGTCTCCATAACAACAGCATTCACTTTTAAGACCTTAATCGGTTAAAGATCTTCTGGCTGTATTTATAGAAGAGCATCCTTGCCAAGACTCTTTCCTCAACTGATGCTATCAAAATTTTCACCCATCTCGTTACTGCTTTGTGGGATTTTTCTGTGCGCAAAATAGCTGTTGCCTTTGCTAAGTAACAGAAGTGGTTTCATTAAAATGCACTGTATCTGACATACTTTGGGATGTTTCTGAGAGATGTGATAAGGTGCTGTGTAAATGCAAGTTCTCTCTTCCTTAAAAATCCCTCAGCACACCGTTGATAAAAAGGCTTTTTCAAGTGTTAAACACTTAAGTCATTCATTAGTTGGTTCAGAGGATGAAAACTGCGATTTTTTGCGGGTGTAAGACAGATTTTCCAGCCTCTCGGATAAGCTTAATGCCACAAGAATCAGGAAACATATGTCTATTTGTCCTTTCACTTTCCACTAGTGACGACCAAAGTACAGCTCACTAACATAAAATCTGAAAAACGGAATGTATCATCAATTTCAAATCCTTTTCTGTTTTTGCAAACCATTCTGACATCGAATACAAGGAAAGCTGAAAATGTCCAATTTACATCTGGCTGCAGCTGGTTTTGAAGATTGCTTCCCTCCTGGGCCAGAATTTTAAACTGCTTACCCCTCACTAACCCTTTAGATCCTGGCCCCTCTCCCCAACTTCATCCCCAACAGGATGGCAGCAGGATGGGGACGTAAAATTGGGTGCCATGGTAGCAACACTTTGTCTATCACATACTCACCCTTGACCACTCAGTGAACATTTTATCAGTAGTGGAGAGGGCATCAGGTGCCCCTTTAGCCCATGGACCAATTCAGGCAATGTGGCTAATTAACGGCCATTCAAAGGCCTACTTTTGCACAAGGATTTTATCCATGGAGGAGAATGCCTAAAGTGTCGAGGCAACCAGAAAAATATAGTTAGCCTTGAGGCTGGGTCAGGGACCTTGCTTCCTGTAGGCACTGCAATAAATCAAGGACAACTCAATGAAGCTTTATTGTCAACACAAAACAACCATTCAACGTTTCATGTCCATGCCAGCTTTCTGCAAGAGCAACTTAGCGAATCCCACACTCCTGCCATTTTCATGTTTCCCTGCAATTTTTTTCTCTCCAGACAATAATCCAATTTCCTTTTGGAAGCCATGATTGAATCTGCCTTCGCCACGCACTCGGGCTGTGCAGTCTGGACACTAACCACTTGCTGCTTGAAACTCCTTTCATCATAAAAGCCTTTGATTCTTTATTCAGTACCTTAAACCTAGTACTCTACCTTTCCACCAATCGGAGCAGGATTTCCCTATCTACTCTGTCCCCTTCCATTATGATGTTAAACACCTCAATCAAATTTCCTCTGAAATTTCTCATTACTAAGGAGAACTGCCCTACCACAAAGGTTAAACTGACTGGCTTATAGTTGCTGACTTTATACTAATCTTTTGTGAAGATGTAACATTTGCAATTCTCCAGTCTACCTATGGGAGATTGGAGGCCAGTCCATTCTTACTTTCTCAGTATCCTTGAATTCATTTCATGCAGTCTTGGTGATATATGAACTCAAGTACAGCCAATCTTCCTAAACCACCTTGTTATCATTTTTTTGCCTATTCAATATCTCCTTCATTTATCTCTTGTTTTGGTAGAAAATAGAGGTAAAGTACCTCAGCTATATGTTCTGCCTAAATGTGTAAATTCCCATTTTGGTCCTTAATTTTCCCCATGCCTCCTTTTAGAAAGCATAGGCCAAGAAGAGACTTTTAGATTCTCTTTTATATTAGCTGCCAGTTTCATCTCATAATCTTTCTTTGATTCTCGTATTACTTTTTCACTTGCCCTCCGAATTTTTGGTATTCCGTTTGGTTTTCATTTTCATTTTCATTATCCATCTACCATTTGTTGTATGCAACCTTTCTATGCTTCATCTTATTCTCTTTCTTTTGGCATCTCGGGATCTCTGCATTTGTCTGTCCTTTCTCCTTTTGTGAATATACTTTAACTGGCACTGAACTAGCTCTTCTCTGAAGGTAGACTATTGTTCGATTATATTCTTGCCTGCCAATTTATCTGAGCCAGATCTGTTCTCTTGCCAATAACATTGGCTCTCCTTCAACTAATTATTTTTATTCTAGATTATTTCATGTCCATTTCCACAACTAACTTAAACCCTTATGATACCATAACCATTGTCCCCCTAAGTGTTCCACATCTTATTCCAAGAGTCAGGTCTCCCTCTTCTTTGAACCTATTACATAGTGATCTAGAAAAGTTTCTAGAAATAGTTGAGAAACTTTTCTCTCTCCCAGCCTTTTACACTATTACAATCGCAATCTACAGTAAAGGGAGAGCGATCAATAAGGGGAGGATGATTGGGATACAAGATGATCACAAGTTTGAAATTGGTCTTAATGCAGCAACCAACAAGAGAAAGAAGCCAGTGATGTAGAAGAGAGTTGAAGTAGTGTTTGAGGGGATGAGGCTCACTCCTTTTAGCAAGGATATTTTACATATTTATATCTTTTGGTGGCACTTGGTTAGATTGCATATAAAACTATTTTCTCAGAATATAATCCAGTCTGATGCCAGCTACATTCAGGGTATCCAATTGTTGCACAGGGAGCTTCAAACAGATGACCGTCTACTTTTTTGTTTGTACATAAAGCTTAAAGTCTGCTTCAGGAGTGGCACAACACACCTAATTTTGGCCTACATCAATGTGGTGCAATAAAGGTAGGAAAGAACCATAGAATAATAGAATTCCTTAGGTGCAGAAGAGACCATCTGGCCCATGGACCCTGCACTGACAACAATCCCACCTAGGCCCCATCCCCATAATTCCACATTTTTACTCTGCTAACCCCTCTAACCAATGCATCCCACTAAAGGGTAATTCAGGATGGCCAATCAACCTAACCTACACATGTTTGGAAAGCATTTTCCCTGGCTACCATATAGGCATGTGTTTGCACTAGGCCTCTTTCTTTGTACTACTGAATTTCTAAACTACCCTTTCTTGTTATGAAAGACAAGAGAATAGTAATGGAAAAATACTCTCTGTGCTATCTTCATAAAGAATTGCTTTATGATTTTGCAACATATAACAGAAAGGTGAAAGCTTTTTCCAAGTGTGCACTTATTTACATATGATACATATGATTCGCATCTGGGGAAAAAACATGAAAATCCGAAAGACTTACATATATCTTTATGGAATATTAATTCATCAGAATATTACCAGCAGCCCCAATTGCAATAAATAAAAATATGTTTTTTCCTTCAAATGAGGTAACATCAATCTAAATATAACTGCAATTTAAATTGGTTCATCGTTAAAAATCTAGCCAGTTTGCTATTATTCTTTAGGGAGGAAGCCTGCTGTTCTTTCAGAGTATGACTTAAAAATGACTCCCATTTCACAGAAATGGGATTGATTTTTATCTGTCCTCTGAAGTAGGGATGCCGGCGCTGGTTCAACGTGTCATTAGAGGACTTCTCACCTCCAACCTTGCAAATCAAATGGCCATTTGTCCCATTCCATTTTTCCAGTATTTGCTACTATTAATAAAACAATGTGTTAAATATATGGAAAAAATATACTTTTTTTTGCATCCCCCATGACATTTCTTCTGCGTTGCTCACAGTAGTTTCTAAGAGATTAATTTTTAGTTCCTGGAAATCTTCAGGACATTCCTGAAGCAAGCCTAATGGAACTGGGTCAGCAAACCTAAGCTGCTATCAGTTCAAGAAGAAGGTCTTCTCAAGCCAGCTAGAGATGGGGCCATAAATGCCATCCTTGCCAGCAAGGATTACATCCTGAAACTGAGTTATAAAACCCATGGATTTAATTGCAACAGCTTGTTGGTTACTAAGGAAGAAAAACTCACATAAATGTAAGAGTTTAATGTTCTTGGCAAACGTTCATTTTCATTCTCTATAACATGATCTGATCACTTCAACATGCTGCTGTTTTGCATGCACTCATGTCAGCATGTTAGCCTTTGTGCGACATACTCAAACATTTTAATATGTAATATGAATTACATTCACATATTTAGTTCATACTGAGTGGCTGCCTCTCATTTAATTTCATCAAGTGGCATAGTGGTACAGTGGTTAACACTGCTGCCTTACAGCACCAGGGACCCAGCTTCAATTCCAGCATTAGGTCACTGTCTGTGTGGAGTTTGCACATTCTCCCCATGTCTGTGTGGGTTTCCTCCAGGTTCTCCAGTTTCCTTCCACAGTCCAAAGATGTGCAGTTGATTGACCATGACAAATTGGCCCACAGTGTCAGTGGGACAAGGGTAATTATGTGGGGTACTGGAATAGGACCTGAATGGAATTGTTATAGGTGCAAGGATGGGCCAAATGGCGTCCTTGTGCACTGTAAGGATTCTATGATTCTGTGATAATGCATTCTTGAAAACTGCCAGCTTCCTGGGCATCCTTTCAACATGCTAATGATACACAGTCTACAGCAATAACACATTTCTGATAGATAATCAACAAAACAGCCAGATATATCAAAATACTTAATTTCAATTTTCTTGTAAGGCTCTGTGAAACCTTTGTGAAATTCAAAGTGTGTACCCTTTCACAATTATATTATAATTATTATATTATATAGTATTATCATACTACACTCAGGCACAGTAAACAATGAAAGTCACACATCCTTCTGCAGAGAGAAAATTTCCTTCAACATTTAAATAGTTAATTGAAGAATGCAGTATTAGCAGGCGGTGTCGCCAGTGATCAGGAAGGTGGTTGAAATTCTATTCAGGATTCAGATAACTTACAAAGCAATTGAATATTGATCTCATGGTTAATGATATAATGCAAACTCTTTGATTGTGTTACACAGTCATAAGTGTTTCTTATCCCAAACATCTATATCAAGTAATGGGAACACTGGCACAATATGAAGAGAAAGAGTAGTGGCTAGTTTCAATATCAGGTAGCATTTTGACACATTGGAACTGTCTCAGCTATTTCCTGGCTTTAATGGTGTGCTAGAAATGTCCATAGGTCTTATTAATGATGTTGGCAGATTTCTATTTCTCAAAGCAATTTGCACAATGTATTAGTGCCTTTGTCTGCAGCAATCAAATCCAAATACAGTCCTATGTTAGAGTCACCCATCTGAAAGGAAAGGTGACAGTGGTGTGTATTCCCTTTGAGAAAACTTAAAAGGGTCTTGAGGTAGGTGAAAAAGGATGGTACTTTATTGTGAAGACTCGTAACCCATTAACTGATATATTCTACCTGTAAAACAGGGGAGTTCTTAGGTGCTGACGATGCAGTCTCCCTTTTGCATAATTGCCATTAGCTGATGAGTGAGAAGAATATTATTTTGAAAAAGTGTTAATAAAATAAAAAAAATTAATACAGCTATTAATGAGCTATTCTTCATTAATATATACATCTGGCTGAGATATGTACATTGATCTACTCAGCCACACAAAGAGACATCCATATTTTGCTGATGTAGTAACAGTGGAACAGTCAGCATGTACCATCAGTACCCGGTGAAACTGGCAGCAACTTCTGGCATCTACACATGCACAGTTAAATACAGAAATCCAGTGGCTCCTGTCAGTTCCCAATCCTTCCAAGCAGTGTGCTGTTGAAGTCACTATAGATGGTAATCCTCAAAAACAATTGAAACAATAAGAACTGCCCCCTACTCCCTATGGTAATATTGTTGTTAAAACTTCTAAAAATGTTATGCCCTGTTAATCCCATGTATCTGAGCTTTTAATGGAGTGTTTAAGTCATAACTAATTTATTCTCCCTCAGTGTATCCAAACAGGCTGGCAGAATGTGGCGACTAGGAAATTTGCACAGTAACTTCATTGCAGTGTTAACGTAAGCCAACTTATGACACTAAAATGAAACTAGCTAACTACTACTGAACAGCCTCTGTGCAATGATACTTTAGCCTTTTTGTACAATAAAACCTATTTGTTTCTAGTTCAGTTTCTATTGCATATGCCCAATCTTTATTTCACTCTCTCTAAAATATATTTAAAAACTGAAGGATAATTAGTAAATATTACAATTCTTCATGTGTGATTGGCTGCTTACTCTGCTTGACTGGATCATTTTCAGCATAGCTGGAGATCCCCTTGACCTGATGTCTATCAAATTAACATAACGAATGTTGAAATCCATGTCATAACATTGACTAGAACTTTGTTATTAGCTTTCTTCAAGGTCAGGGCAATCAGGGTGGGATGTTCAAGTAGTCATAGGGAAAGGCTTGACAATTGCAGGCAATAGTCCACTGTTTAAATGTAGGGTTACGAGAAACACTCCAGCACCTCGTGACTCCATATTCAGGTAAGTGGATCTCACGAACTTACCTTTTTGGTGACAGCCTGCAGTGATTCTTAGACCTGTTTTTCTAGAACACATCCATCCCATTTTGGTCCAGGGAAACGCCTGCCCCGGCAGTCTGCAAACAAATGCATTTTTAATGCCCCAATGACTTTTCTCCTTTGGTTGCTTGCTGCAGTGAAATTAACCTTTAATTCTGGGAACTTCCAAGGCAACTGGGTTGATTGCCTAATTTTAAAGCACTAATTGTGGCCTAATTCAGAGATGTACCAAATCGATTGAATTTCAACTTATTTAAAGTAAGTTCAAAACTAATTAAGTAGCATCAGTGTGAGAAGCAGGCAATAAGTGCGATTTTCTTTGTGTGTTGGTTACTGCAGCTGCAGATTAGTGACGATACATTAATATGGGTAAAGATGCCTGAGCTCCCAAATTTTTAGGCTCAATGCAATGAATAATTCCATATAGGACAAAATTAGTGGTAACTCACCATGTCTAATAGGGAACAAGAGGGGTGATTCTTCAACTCGCTGTGCCAGCTGCAGATCATGCCAATTCCGGAGAATAGCGTGTAGGCCTAAAAATCAGTTTTGTGCAATTGCGCAAATGGTTTGCAATCTTCCCAGCCACTTTCTATTGGCACGAATCAGATTGCACTCAGAACATTGTGAATCGCTGTTGGTCTCCACCAGCAGAGACCTGGCACAATGGCCACACCAGGGGATAGGAGGCCACTGAAGATCTTGGGTCGTCTGAAGCATGGCCAGGCAATGCCCATTGGGCAGTGTCCATTTGGCAGCACCTACCCAACATCCTCATAATGGTCATGAGGCACTCCAGCAGTGGCCACCAGGCACTGGCCACCAGAAACTCTGGCAGTGATCATCGGGCACTCAGCAGTGCCAGTTGGGCACCATCAGTGTGCCAGAGACTGTGCCAAGGGGGTAAGCCTGAGTGGGGATTATGACAGGGCGGCTATGCAAGAGGTGATGATGGGATTAGCTATGCGTGAGGGCTATGATGGGAGGGTTATGCAGGGAGATCATGCGGAAGTTGATCATGTCATGGTCATAATGGGGGCGTGTTGGAAGTCAGGCAAGGGACCCATCAGGAGGGCTCTCTTGCCAGCAAGACGTGTCAGGGAGGAGGTGGGGGAACATGCTGCTGATGGAGGGGCATTCCCAATGTCTGTGTGTGGAGGGAGGTCTCTTAATGTACTATGAAACAGCATCCAAACACCCTGAAGCTGGGTCCCCACTCCCCCATAAAACTCCCAACTCTCCAAAAATGTGGCTGCGTATGGGGGGATTGCAGTGAAGAGCATGCCTGAAAGACCAGTACCGTTATTCTTGCCATAATGACAAGTCATTTTTTGGGGAGACTTCTGCCCAAGATCAGTTTTGTTATTGGGAATCATTTTGAGGGAAATGGCTTTTGAACCAAGGTGAAAGGTTACAGAAAATTAACATCAGAGGTTATGAATGTAATTCACTGAATTTTAAATCCATACTATTTTGCACTGTTTCAATCAACTTTGTCAGACAAGAACTGAATGGAAATCATGCTAACACACCAAATCAAAGTGCTTCCTTGTACTCATTCATTAATAGCTACATTCCAATGTTTATACTTGATTAACTCCATTTTCCCTATTTATTTTTTCTTTCAAAGAATATCTCTGTTCTAATATAGCATTTGAAATATCCGCTTAATTGCTTTTACAAAGCACTGACAGGAAACACAAGTATTTTCTCCCCAAATCAATGACTGGTACATGATTATACCAGAACGTCACTATAAAAGCTGATCTCGAAAGAAATTCAGTAATAACTCCTAAAGTCAATGCCAAAAATTGACAATCCAAATGTTTCAATTTTGTCCTGGTCATCACTTTCCCAAAATATCAGCTTCTGACCTCCCAGGATACGAAAGGTCTTGTTGACTACTTATTCATGACAAAATAAAGCTATGGTGCTCAGCATATTAAATCTTTCAAAGATTCTGAATAAGCTTGGTGAAGACAGCTTCAATGTTCTCATTGCTTCTGAGGAGCCCTGAATATCTTGAACTTAAAGTTAGCCACTGGCCTTCTGATGTCAAGTACATGAGGGCAAGCCATTCTGGGATCAGACTCACAATCAGATGCATATCCTATTGCTTATGGAAGAAATACAGAGCTTGCATATTATGATCATCAGCCCTGTATCCCAGATCCAAGTTGTGCTATGCACAGCATAGCAACTGATACCTTGGAGGTAAGCATTATGGCAAAGCCATCTGCAAAAATAAATTATTTACCATGTCACAGTATATCTTGACAGCTCTTGGTTGAAATAAACACACATGTACTGATCGTGAAAGGTCACAAACCTATATTTATTTGCATGCATGCTCACTGAATTCTGCCACCTCTTGCAGATCAACCTGCAGCCTTGGGTCAAGGTGAGAAGAGTTGCCTTTGATTGTCAAGGTGACTGTGGCCACGAGATTCTTCATGATGAGCTCCTCGTCAGCTGGAGCAGGAGACATCTCTAACATGTCACAGTTCAATTTGGGATAGGGGAGGTGACTGATGATTTGTATGCATGGAAGAGAGAATACGTTGCATTTACTCTTTCCAGAGAGAAGCAGATGGAGCATTGATGTGGCTTCATTAGAATAGCAGCCTTCCCACTTCTTGCAAAGATTATAAACACATTGATTAGTCGGCGCCACATCTAAATTCAGAGACGTACCTCAACCATAAAGGGATCCATTTTTGGATGTGCAGCACATGTGTGACCATAATCAACATTTGCAATTGTCTGGTATCCTAGCAGCAGTCAAGATCAAGAAACCTTAGAATCCCTGCAGTGCAGAAGGAGGTCCTTTGACCCTTTGAACCTGCACCAGCAACAATCCTACCCAGACTCTATCCCCGTAATTCCATGTATTTACCGTGCTAGCCCCCTGACACTAAAGGGTTATTCAGCATGGCTAATCAACTTACCACACATATTTTTGAATTGTGGGAGGAAACCGGAGCATCCAGGGGAAACCCACGCAGACATGGGGAGAGCATGACACTAATCCAAGTCTGGGATTGAACCCGGATTCCTGGTGCTACAAGGCAGCAGTGCTAACCTCTATGCCACCATGCCTTCGTTTTGCTTCAGTCTACTATACCATTGGCACTTGAAAAACTAGAAGAGACCAGGAGGTGGCTCCTGGGCAACAAGACATATCCGATTACTTCCTGTCTCAAGACCCTGGTGCCCAACTCCCCAAATATGGGCCACGTTGATATAACATGCTTAAGTCACGCTTCCACTGTCTGGACCACCTTAGAGGCACCCTGTATCATGAAGCAGACTGCCTGTCATAATTTATTCTAATTTGCTTATGAAGACTTGTAGATTAATCTTGATGTCACTACTGAATAATTTTCCACACATCCTGAATTATTGGGTTTGAAAGATCATTGAGCTTCCATTACTGAAGGAAGTAACAGTAGTAGTTTAAGCAAGAAGTTACTGTCCAAATCTAATTGTATGTTATATATCATACAGGGATGAAAGACATAACCAGTTGAATTGCTTTAGCATGGCTTATGTCCCCCAATTTCTCTGCTCCAATTCCTAGATTGCTTCTGATGTTCCCCCAAATCATTGTCTTCTGTTGAAGCCATGCTAAAATCCAATTCTTCCAACATATTTTATGGCTTGCTTGTCTTATTCTGAGCTTCGGGGGATTCCGTAAATGTCTGCCTAAGTTGTACATGTTTATTGGTGTCTTTTCTTTTAATTCACAGGTGATTCAGTCCATCTTGTTGTCCAATAAGGGGCATTAACGCGGTGGGTTTTTGCGAGGGGCTGCTCTTAGATGTTGCTTCAAGAGTTGCCTAGTGCTTCACATCGTTAGTGTACGCTTAAACTGGACCATCTGACGGGCAACATGACGGCTCAGTGACTATAACTGTTTGCTGTGCAGATGCATGGATTTAGGCCAGTGTCTGCGGCAGTTTGCACACTCTCCCCGTGCTTGCACAGGTTTCTCCACGTGCTCCGGTTTCCTCCCACATCCCAAAAATGTGCTCTTAGGCTGACTGGTGTTAACAAATTGTCCCTAAATTAGTCTTCCCTCAATCTTCCCCAGTAGGCATGGACAAAGGTCGTAGGTAGAAGATAGCACTCACAACATTAAAATGGAGGCATGGGCTTGTTGGGCTGAAGGGCCTGTTTCCCGTGCTATGTTGTTCTTTGTTCTTGTTCTTTGTTCTTTACCGGTGTCATTGTTAGAGGTTTTGCAACAAATGCCAAGGCTAGTTATTCACTGTTCTCATGAAAGTTAACATAACATCAGGATCTTCATTTAATTTTCAGCTGTGGGAACTCTTGGCTCTATGGTCCAATAGTGGAAGTTTGCCATATCCTTGGTACATTTGTTGCTGTTAGACAACTTTTGATAAACAAGTTGTCCATGTTGTGTCTGCTTTCAAAATTGTTAAAAAGGCACTAGTTGCTTACAATTGTGACTCAGATCAACTCGAGTCCTCCATGTGTGGAACTGAAATTGTGAAGGGTGCGTTCCTCACAAATAGAAATGTTACACTGAGAAGCCAGTATGCCATCTGGGATTTCGTCCTTTCATACAGAATTTCAACACTCAAATTAAATATCATTAAGAAACAGAATTGCTTAAATATTTTTCAACAATCATAATTTTGAGTGTCTGGTACATCTGTCGTTTTGCAGTTCTTTCTATTTTACTGGATCACCTAATCAATATTATGAACATAGTGAATAATTCATATTCATTTGTTTTTAGCTGGATCAGTGATAAATTTTCATTTGGTACTGTGATTTATATTTTTTTGCATCAGTGAAGCTGTTTTTGTTTCAAGGGTGAATGGATCATTGGACTGGCTTTCATGGGAACTATGCGATTGTGGAAATGTACGGTAACTGGTTATAAAAACAGAAGGGATCAGATACAGGCCAGATGGGGTGGTATGGTGGCACAATGTTTAGCACTGCTGACTCACAAATCAGGGACCCGAGTTCGATTCCAGCCTTGGATTGCCGTCTTTGTGGAGTCTACACATTCTGTGTGGGTTTCCTCCTGTGCTCTGGTTTCCTCACACAGTTCAGAGATGGGTGTCTTAGCTTGACTGGTCATGCTAAATTCCCCTTAGTGTCAGGGACTTGGCAGGGTAAATACGTGGGATTATGGGGATAGGGCCTGGGCGCGATTGTTGGCATCAAGGCTCGATGGGCTGAATAGTCTCCTTCTGCACGGTAGAGATTCTATGACTACATTGCTTACATTTATTGTAATAAAGGGAACAATGCAAACTAATGTAAAATACTTGCTTTCGTTTAATCTCTGAAGCTATGCACATTAAAACTTTTAGCAGCATTTGAAATTAGCCCCCATTTTGTAGTCAGCAGCGAATGAACAAGCTCAATGTTCATTACATTTACAATTGTCCAGACATTTTCTGTGGCTTTTACGCTGTGGTTTGAGGTATCTAGTGTATTTGTGTCCATTTCACATGTAATCTTCACTCATCTGATATGAAACATTGTTGCTTTTTTTTTCAAACAGGGGTCTGTTCCTTTATCCTTGCTTTCCCCTTAGTACCTAGAGAAAGGAAAGCTCGATGTGAATATGAGCTGTTAAAGTCCCATGGGGCTTTTTTTTTCAGTTTTCACAATGTCTGCAGTGCCACTTCTAACAGAGTATTTTCATTAATATTTCTTCTATATGTTTGGAAATTTTCATTATCAAGAAAATGCATTTTGCAACACTGGTGAAGGGTGCTTTAATTTAGCCTAGATAGTAAAATTGTTTTAAAATAATGTATTTCAAGATTGAAGTTGTAGAAGATGAAACGGAGCATTCTAGGGCTACCAGTTTGTGCCAAGGCATATTTGCAGACCTTGGCATACATACCTGCATGGAATCAAGGACAGATACCTTCAGTCAGTCCAGGTCAATATGTAGCCAACTGCAGGATTTTACCCCCTCCAGCGAGGGACCTGTAGGAAAACGGCACAAGAGGGAAAACCCTGCTAGTTGAGGGTAGTGTAACCTTGGACGGCTGGCAAGTTTACTACCTCCCATTATTATTATGCTTTCAGTTTATTCCCAGCTGACATCAAGATATCAGTTAAAGTGACCCATCCAAGATGAGATCAGGCGAGGAACTTAAGACGAATGTGGGTGCCATCTCTGCTTGCATGTTGGGAGCCAGCACCCACACAATCACAAAGCAAATTTTATATGTGCACGGTGGGCACATGTTCCACATGTAATCGATCACGCAGCGGGGGATACCTGTCCACCTCGTCAACTGCTGAAGTCAGGATTGTACTAAAGAGTAGTGGTCATGAAAGAAAAATTAATGAGTATTGAGGATGCAATGATAGTATGGATGTAGAGACACTGTTATGGTATGAACATTGTATATAGGTTTCACGGTATATTTAGTTCATTTATATATAGGTTTCATGGTATATTTAGTTCATTTGACTATTGTATATATTATGAGCACTTGTCAAAAACCCCCCTTCAGCAGGCATTTTGCAACGTCTTACTTCAAATTTGGTAGTCATTGCTGAAAGAAGAGGCTGTGGGGCATCTTACCTGTGTAGGTAACAATGTGGCCGTTTGTTAGAGTTCAGTCTTTATTGAATGGTAATATGTGATTTGTTTTCAAGGTGATGCAACATGACTGAACATACAGCACGTGCTGATCCCCTCCTAAATGACGCGCCAAGGAAGAGGCCCGAGGTCACCAACAAGCAAAAGAATTCCTGTGCAGTTCCTGAAATCGTGGCCTTGATGATGTGAGCAAGGAGCAGAGAGATGGTTCAAAATAGTTTCATTGGTTTGTGTCTGTGCAAAGCTGATAACATTAGGAGGACATCACTTTTCACCCTACGTGAGAATAGCCCACATGCCTCGGTATTCTAGCCTGGAGGATGTGTGAGGTAGCTTTGGGTGGAGGTTGGCAAAAGTGGATGCAAAATTGGAGCAAATGATGGTTAGATATGTGCACAACCAAAACAGTTACAGATGAGGTTGTCCCTGACAACCTCTGGCTCAGATTCCACCATGTTATCCTCATCTGAGGTGATTAGTAGCTCCCCTATGTCTGAGCTCGACAATTCTTCTCCCATTTTGTAATGCCATTTGTGTGATGCACAGGAGATGGAGACAATCCTGGACACCTCTGTGGCTTGTATTGTAAAGCCCTGCCACAGCAGTCAAAGCATCAAGAGTGCATTTTGAGCAATCCTGTGGTCTGCGCTATTGTGCTGTTAGGGAGTGTGCAGCCTTGTCTCCCTCCTCCACAGGGCCTTGGGATGATGCATTGGTGTCATTTGTCTCCTTCTGAGAGGACAACCCTTGTTAGCCACAATCCCAGACTGCAATTGGATAGAAATCTCAAATGGCTGTAGCAGCTGGGAGCTCCTTAAGGTGGGTGCACCATGAGATCTCCATGGGAAATGGGCACAGGGCTAATTTATTCTTATTTAATGGTCACCTGCCAGTTCTCAAAGAGCCCTAGCTAGTGCACACCTGAACACGTGCTGACATACCAATACGCTTCAACTCTACTTGGTTTTCTTCTGACCTCACTCAGCTGATGCTAGCTGACGTCCTTATGTGTTATGTTATTGTGTGACCTAAGCCCTCCTCTGGTGAATCCACTCCTCCACAGCCCCATATGACAAAGAAATTGAATGTTTAACCCTCTGCAAATTCACAGAATGAATTGTGTAAAGAAAGCAGGCAAAGACATGAACAGCTCCGTTGACTTGGCTTCTATTCTTAGGGCATCTTTAGTTGACCAATGGGAATGTATGACTAGCCCGTGGTCCACATCAACAACTCATCCCACAACAACCTGATCTCCTATGAGGTAAAAGTTTCCTTGCAGCAAGTGACCTCCTGCAAGATAGCAATAATAGCACTCATATTGATGGACGCAGTGACCCTGCAACTGCAGCTCATCCAACTCCGCCTTGTCTCTCTCTGTTATCTTTGTTCTTGCCACCTTCCCCGCCCTTACGTTGCTCATTAAACACAGTCCACGGTCTTCAGGCTTGTAAGTGGCCATTTAATGGGAGTGGATTTATCCCTGCCTCTCCACATTCCTTCTCTTTGTCTCTCAGGAGAGACAAGACCAAATACAGTATACCATAACCAAGCAGAGGAAATACCTGCCAATAACCCTTTCTACATAAATGTTCGGGCAGACCCCAGGAAACTTCTCATCATTGCATAATAGTCAAGATCATGCCACAATATTCTTGTTGCCAAAAATATTACTCATGTTCTTCAAAGCTCGGTCACTGTCTGAGAAAAACAAAACTCCAAGCATATGACTTCACAATCTACTTTCTCCATGTAAATGGATAGCTTCTCCTTCTATGTGACCACATCACATCAAGCAACCATACCTACTTCTGTCAATGTGCTGAATAACTTAAAGATTTAATCAGAATTCAGTTTTCCTGTGAGTCTAAAGGGTACTGAAGTGAGGGGTCACCTGTGTTACCTTCCCTTTTTCAGATTCAAAGGATGGAATCTTCTGCTCCATACTTTCAGTGATGTGATATTCAAATGGAATTCATACCTTTGAATGTCAGCCCAGGTACTTACTTAAAGAGAGCCATGCAATGCTGGTCTGAGGAATTGGATGATTTTCTAAGAGACTGATTCAAGTGAATATTTAAGAACTCAGCAACCAATCTGAATAAGTACACCACCACAATAACAAAGTAAGTTCATAAAAGACTGCGTGACAAAGAAGTGAATCCATGTGTTTCCTAACCAGGAACTATGGATAAACAACAATATCCACTGTTTATTGTTATCCAGGTCTGAGATGCTCATGTCAGGTGATCCTGACCTATACCATAAATCCGAATACAGAGAACCATCAAAAATGCCAAGAGATAGTATCAGAACAAGCTTAAGTCCCAGGCTAGCAACACGAACGCCCACCAATTATGACAAAGTTAACATGACATAACATGGTACAAGATGAAGGCCTGTTGCATCAGCAGCACCAATGCACCCTCCCCAAAGAAGTCAATGAAATCCATGCCTGTTTTGAGCAAGAGGTCAGCTTACAGGACACCATTTACCTCAGATGCCTCGGCCTATCCGGTACCTGAGGTCACCATCGCTGACATCAGATTGGCCTTCTTGGCAGTTAACCCATGGAAAGTGACTGGCCTGCATGGGGTATCCAGACAAGCACTCAGATCCTGCATGGATCAGCTGGAGTGGGTATTCGCAGACATCTTTAATCTCTCCTTGCTCCAATATGAAGTCCCTACGTGCTTCAAGAAGACGACTATCTTCCCTGCGCCAAAGGAAAGCCAGGCAGCGTGCCTTAATGACCAACACCCAGTGGCTCTGACACCCATCATTATGAAGTGCTTCAAAAAGTTAGTCATGGCATGCAACAACTCCAGTCTCCCTGATTGCCTGGATCTTCTACTGTTCACCTATTGCTGCAACAGGTCCATAGCAAATGCCATGTACTCAACCCTAGAACATCTGGATAACAAAGACACCTAAGTCAGATTCCTATTTGTTGACTACAGCTCAGCACACAACACAGCTATCTCAAAAAACTCATATCCAAACTCCATAGCTTAGTACTCAGCTCCTCCCTCTCGACTGGATCCTCTACTTACAAATCGGCAGACTGCAATCAGTAAGGAAAAGCAACGACACTTCCTCCACGATTGTCCTCAACACTGGTGCCCCACAAGGCTGTGTCTTGAGTCCCTTACTATACTCCTTATACACTGAGAATTGCATGACCAAATTCCACTTCAATTCCATTTCAAGTTTGCTGATGACACCATGGTAGTAAGTCAGATCTCAAACAATGACAAGATATAGTACACGAAATGGACGGAGAATCTCATGAAATGGTGCAATAACAATAATCTCTCCCTCAATGTCAGTAAAATGAAGGAGATAGTCATTGACTACAGATATGTAGTGGGGGAAATGCCCCTGTCTACATAACGGGGATGAAATGGAAATGGTCAAGAGCTTCAAGTTTCTAGGTGTTCAGATAACAATCTGTCCTCCATATTGATGCTATAGTTAAGGAATCCCACCAACTCCTCTCCTTTCTCAGGAGGCTAAAGAAATTCTGCATGTCTGCTATGACTATCACCAATATTTACAGATGCACCGTAGAAAGCATTCTCTCTGGATGTATCACAGCTTCGTATATAGCTCCTGTTCTGACCAAGACTGCAAGAAACAACACAGAGTTGTGAATGAACCTCAGTCCATCACGCAAACCAATCTCTCATCCACTGACTCCATCTATATTCCCTGCCGCTTTGAAAAAGCAGCCAGTATAATCAAGAACCCCACACATCCCGGACATAGGGCCCAATTTTACCATAAAGTTGCACCTATTTTCAGGCATGAAAGCTTGGTAAATTCAGGCATGAGGTGAGTAGCATGATCCGTGCCCATCTTCATGCCGGTTCTCCCTTTACCAAAGGCCGAAAATGGCCACCATCGGGACCACACCCGAAACAGGTACGAGGCCAATTTAAATGCATTTGTATCCATTTAAATTGGCTTATTAGGCTGCACGTCCAAATTTACTGGCACTAACCCCCTTTATCATCGCTTTCCCCGTCCAGATTCAGCACGAAACAGACATGGCAAAAGCCCGAATAAGGTGCTTCAACTTATGAGGAGATATGTTTTGAGCTTCCGGTGGCTCTCTGTTTGAGATTGGTGAGCTCTACTCAGATCGGTGTTGGTGGGCGAGAGGCGGGGAGGCAGAGTTGGTTCAGAAGGCTCCACTCAGATCGGTGCAGGGAAGGAGAGGGAGATGGGTCTGATAGCTGTCTGACTCAGATCAGCGGGAAAGGGGCTGGAGGGAAGTGGGTCAGATAGCTTTTTGACTCAGATCGGTCGGGGGAGGGGTGTTCTGCTGCCACCCTGCATCTGCTCAGTGAAGATGAAGGTAGGTCCACTGCCACTCTGCTTCTGATCAATGGGAGGGGAAGGGAGGGCAGGAGGCTACAATCACTATTAACATTGTGGGGCTGAGGAAATGTCTTGCGAGGCATTATCCAACCCGCAAGTGATGTAGCAGGGGAGCATTTTTCTATTTTTTTTTAACTACGCATGTGCAGTTGGTGGCACTGATCAGAGTTGCAGCATTTCAGGTGCATTAAGCCCTGCCCATAGGCTTCTGCAGCACAATTCGGAATCACTGCTATTTTTTCAGGCAGAGTGTGTGTGGGAGCACGTGAGAATGTGTCTAAAAATCAGATCTGAAACATTCCCAGTTTCAAATCCACCCAGCGCTTCAAATCAAAATGGTCAAATAGGCCCCATTCTCTCTTCCATCTTCTTCCATTGGGAAAAAGATACAAACGTCTGAGGTCACATACCAGCCAACTCAAGAACAGATTCTTCCCTGCTGCCTTCAGACTTTTGAATAGATCTACCTTGCATTAAGTTGATCTTTCACTAGCTGTGGCAGTGACACTATGTTGAGCACCTTCTTCTTTCCTTCTCCCTCACGTACTTTGTGAATGGTATGTTTTGTCTGATTAGAACAAAGAACAAAAAACAAAACAGCACAGGAAACAGGCCCTTCGGCCCAACGAGCCCGCGCCGCCACCCCGTGAGAAACAATGCTTTTGAGCATAGAATTAGAGCGTAAGAAACAACGCTTTTCACTATACCCTAATACATGTTAAAAATAAATCAAATCAAATATTTCTGCAGTCACGTTACAACTACTGGCTAGCTTTTGCATTGTCAGATGACACTGAATTACATATATTACAACCAAAAAGGCTATTCAGCCCAACTATTCTATATCAGTGTTTATGTTCCACACAAGCCTCCTCCCAGCATTTAATCAAACACTACCTGCAAATAATTCAACTACTTTCACATTCTTATCCAGTTTCTCCTTCAAAGCATCCATGCAACTTCACTCAACTAGTGGTAGGAGGTTCCACATTTTAACCACTGTCTGGGTAAAAACTGTTGACAAGCCATGCATGTCTGATCAACAGTTCGGTTTGTCTTTGCTTCCTTTTTGACAATAATTAAAATTGGGAATAACTGAACAAGATAGGTGCAGAGGAAGAAATGTTAAATCAGCAATGGCAGAAAGGGCTGCAGTTCAGGGGAAGGTTGCTCCTCAAATATTGCAATCGGAGTGGAGTAAAGATCATTCGAATTTGTTCAGCCAGAACAGAAAGGGATTATACTATGCAATCAAGATAAGACTTGGTGGATAGAAGTATTGTGATGTTGACTCTTTCTGACTAATTCCTCCTTCCTCTGCGGTGTGTTTCATAGTAGCGGGAGGTAATGCACTACATGCTGGTGACAGGACTTTCTGCTTCTATTATTGTCAGCAGAATTTCCTATTGCATTCACCCTTTGCCACCAGGAGGGTGGGGGTGTGCCATCGGCAGGACCATAAGATCCCACCGGAGTAAACGCCCACAAAATTTTGACAAAGGTCTTGTTACCATTTAAAGTTTGCGTTGTGCATGAGGGGTGGAAATGAGCTGCCATTTAAAGACAAGACAGTTACTTAAAGCAAGGGTGACCATGTATTTGGTGAGCAAAGTCACATGTCAATGCAACATTTTTGACTGGCAACGGAAATTTCACATGTTTATGCCTCAGGTTGATAGATGGCAAATGTAAGCACTCCTGTATGAAATGGAAATGAGAGGATTGTCCTTCTTGGGTCTCCAGGTCTTACTTCTCACAGGACAGTAGTGCTATATATATTTCTGCACATGGTGACAAGGTTAGTAGTGCATCCATTAACCTTTGGAAGTATGTCTGTTGAGGAACACTAATTTGAGTTATTTGCCAGTGAACGTATTAAGTTTGTCTATGTCTATTTTCTCTTGCTCATGTATCATCCATCATTATGAGTGAATATAGTATCCTGTGGCAAACACAGATACAATAACATAAAAAGATATGTCAAAGGAAACAGCTATCATTTAGAATATGGCACTGGGAAAGCTATTTATGATTATATAACATCTAACCAGAAGCACCCAACATTGTATCATATCCTAATACTGAACATGAGAAATGAAAGCCCAAGCTGTCCTGGAGTTATTTTTTGACACCTTTCCAGCTTTGAAATATCTCTAATTTCTGAATAGTTTATTTGAAGGTATACTTCCATCAAACAATCCCATCACCTCTTGTGAATTTATGTCCTCTGGCTTTAATTGCTTTCAAGCTTTCTAGTACTCAATAATATTTGTTCTACTTCACTTTGCTATTTAATTTGTACTGATAAATGTCAAGGATTGAGTACTTCAACACTGAAACAACCACAAGCAATCAAATGCTTAATACCTGATGATTATGTTTGCCACTCTCGATTATGCTTGCTATCCTCTCTCAGTTATGGTCAACAAAGTGTCATTCAAATAGAAGCCAATAATGTACTATCAATCTTCTGTAAATTTATGGTTGGAGCAAATGAAATAGCCACATAACAGGCTACTCCGTACTAGTTAAAAATGTATGTCGTTGGAGCTGAGATATTCCAGATATTCTTTTTGTGAAATCAAGTTATCCTTTCTTAAGCTTCAAGTTACCATAACTTCTGCTGATAAGGTAGCATCCGCTTACCTGCTATATTCACAGTTATGTACAACAAAAATATAACTGCTGTACTTTATCCTGCAAAACAGATGCTGCATTCAGTCTGTACTAAAAGTCTTTGGAACATCTTGGAGTTTTTATCAATTTCTTCAAAGGCATTGTAGCTATTGATAAAGGTACCTTAACAGCAGGCAGTTTGCTGGGAAGTAGAAAGTGTACTGCAAAACATTATTGCAAAATGTTTCAAGAACTTGTACGGTAAGATGTCCAAAGGAAAGCCAACATTTTATAAATATTCATTTTCTAAGGGCGCACCTTTAAAAGTATCACTTTGGTACTTGCTTCTGAACCAGAAGACATGGATTCAAGCCCTGCTCCAGGATTTAAGTAAACAGATGATAAAATTTTGTACCCTTTCTCTTAATCATCCGCCTTTGAAGAACTGAGGAATTCCTGGAGAACTGGTATAAACAGGGTTGATTCTGTTTCTCCTGGATTCCTATAGATTTTCTACTGGAGTTATGGTGGATGATCAAGAAAGATACATAGAAATTCAGCTCCATAACTATCAGAAAGATACTGAAAGAATATCTAGAAGTCAGGGTGCTATATCTTTCAGATGAGCCCTGACTCCTTTAAGCTACTATCTAGTAATAACTATATCAGTAAAACAACACTACATTGGCCCAGGTAGCAATGGCTTTTTCAAATGGACTGGAGGGAGCAGGTGCAGATACGGCTTTTGTAGTTTAAAAGTGACAGAAGCCAAATGTATGGTAAGACAATAAGATACGCAGGACTTCTTATGCCTATCTTTGTGCAAATAATTCCATTATAACAGTAGGATTCAGGAATAGGCATTGGAGAGAACAACTTCAATGCAGAAATGCATGACTTGCCCTCTATCTTACACATCAGGTAGTTGATGTACAAGATTTAGTTTGGACATAAGAAACATGCAGGTTTTCATAGATTGTTGTCACGGTTTTTTGCGGAACTTCAGTTTACTGCATTAATTGTTATGGTTGAAAGCTAATGATGCATGATCATTTAGCTAACATAATGGAGAGCATGCAGGCTCTACTGTGTGTGGGATTATTAAATATTTGGATATTATCTTAGCAAGATAGATGTAAGCTCATGAAACCACAATACAAATAAGCTTTGAATAACTTTGGCAGGAAATCATCAACCCGGAAAGGGTTGTGTGTGTAGCAATGACCATTCATAAATATATATGTCCTTTGAAGCAAGAATTAAAATAATTTTGCTCTGATATAAGATAGCAAACAGCCTTGATATTCCAGGTGCAATGATCAGTGATATTGTGTTGTTTATCATTCTAACATTACAATCCTTCAAAATGGAAATAATATGTTTGCTCTCTGCTTGCTGTATGACAATTAGTAAAGATAAAAGAAAATAACTAAATGTAAATGAACTTCAAGACAAACTAAATCACCAAGGTATAATAATGCCTCAATAAAACTGCACAAAATATTGTATGTTTATGTGCATCTCATACAATTTTCATGAAGCATATTTAGAAACAAATTAATTAATATGACATCAAATTTAACAACCACACACAAAGAGAGAGCATTAAGTGAACTGCACTGAAATCATATTGATTGCATTATTGTTTTTGTTGGAAGATTGATTAAGTTAACAATGGAGTGTAGTTTTTAATCCTAAAACGGCCACTATAAGTAAACGATGGATGGAATTCTCCAGCCGTTCACACCCTGCTGCTGCTGCCATTGAGAACAAAGAATTTGGCATTCAGCCTAATCTCCATTCACTGCAGTGGGACCAGAAAATCCCAGCTGCGGGTGAGGTCAGAGAATCGGGCCTGAGAACTACAGTCTGTTACTTTTCATACTTATAATTTCTAGGCCAATTTTATATTTCCAATTCCATGTAAAATATTCCTGAATAAGCAGACAAGAAAGTTATTAAGCTAAGGAAAATACTGCAGATGCTTGAGTCTGAAACAAATAGGGAATGCTGGAAAATCTCGGCAGGTCCGATAGCATCTGTGGAGAGAATAGAGCCAATGTTTAAAGTTTGGATGACCCTTCGCCGAGAAAGTTATTAAGCTAAGCAAAATACTGTGGATGCTGTATTGAAACAGAGTATGACTGAAAATCTCAGCAGATTTGACATCATCCGTAGAAAGAAAATGAATGATCAGATTTTCCGGATTCTCCCACAGTATGTTTCTCAGCAACAGAAGGCAACCCACCATTGATCATTGGATCTTCTACTCCCATCACCGACTTTTGAATGAATCCACCCCCTGCTGATGGGGAACCTACAGCCGAGGGTCCCATTAACGTCCATTAACGTGACTGGAAGATCCCACCACCAGCCAATGGCCTGAAGATCCCATTCAATATCAACGTTTCAAGTCCTTCTGGCTCTTCATCAGAACTCAGTGAGAGGGAAAATCTGTTGGATATTATATTGTATTGTTACAACTGTAACAAAAGTGTAGCAAATTTAAGAACAAGTGATAAATGAAAAGTTTCAATGGACATCGAAAAATAGGAACAAGAGTAGACCATTTGATCCATAAAGCATGATGAGTGATTTAAAAAGATCTATGATCCAATTCTTGCCTTTGCTGCATTCCTGATTTACAAAAATCTATCAATCACAGATTTAGAATTAACAATTAGATGAGCATTAAGTTCTATCTAGAGCAGACAGTTCCAAAGTTCTTGCATTCTTTCTGTGAAGAAGTGTTTCTTATTTTCCTAATTTTAACAGTTGTAAGATCGGGCTCTAATTCTTAGAACTACAGTCTACGGCCAGAAATAGCTCCTCCTTATTTACCCCCTCAATCAAATCATCCTGCAACCTTCTAAACTCCAAGGAATACAAATGTAGTTTGTATAATTTCTCCTCATGATATAATGCTTGGAATGCAAGTATCCTAAGACACTGCACACCCTCCAAGACCAATATATCCTTCTTCAGGTATGGTGCCCAGAACTGCTCACTCTACTCCAGGTATGGTCTCACCAGGGCCTCGTATACCTAAAACATAGCTATGACACCCTTTTAATAACACTCTCGTTCCTCTGTTACATAAAAGACAAGAAAACATTAGAATCAATACCTAACTGGATTTCTAAATTATTCATGAGACAACTTATTCATGAGAAACATATGGAAATAAATGTCAGCCAGGAGAAGACCAGCTGGTCTATCTAGCCTGTTCAGTATATTTATGATGCCTTTAGCGTTGCACATTAAGACATTTCCTATCATGTAGGTGCAATGCAAACACCTAGGATGAAAAACTGATAGTCAACTAAGGGGATAAAAATCTAGGAAATATCTCCCTCATTATTCTAGGCAACCTACACTAGTTCAGGGGACCACATTGACCATCATCCCTATCTCTCGTACACTGCTCCAATCAATAACCGAGGCAGCTTCTCTTAAAAGCACATAACTAATTGTACCAGCAACTTGTTTCACCGAAATAAAAGTAAAGTACTGCAGATGTTGGATTCTGAAATAAGAACAAGAAAGCTGGAAAAACTCAGCAGGTCTGTATCACCTGGAAGAAGCAAAAACAGAGTTAATGTTTTGAGTCCATTTGAGTCTATCAAACAGGAAGAGGAGGGGCAGAAAATACCAGCCGGTGTGCTAGGGAGCTGATAAGCAGACTGGTCCCTCATTAGGATGGGGATTGTCGAGGAGCCTCTCCTTCCAATGCAATGTTTAATGTCCACCATCATTCATGACTGGATATGGCAGAACTGCACAGCTTAGATCTGCCCGTTGGCTGTGAGATGTTTAGCTCTGTCTATCACATGCTGCTTAAGCTGTTTGGCATGCAAGCTGTAGCTTCTTCAGGTTGACACCTCATTTTTAGGTATGGTTGACGCTGCACCTGGCATGCCCTCCTGCATTCACCGGCTTTATCAAACACAATCTGCTCTTTTCAAATCAATGCTGGATCTCCTTATTTAACTCAAATGTTGCCAAATGCCTGCTGATTTTTCTTCCCGAATATTGTGTCTGAGACTTTTCCACCACTGATATTAAACTGATTGACCTTTAGTTACCTGGGATGCCAGCATCCTCAATGATGAGGAAGCCCTGCATATATCATAACATAGAATCCCTACAGTTCAAAAAAGGCCATCCAACTCATGGACTCTGCACTGACTCTCCGAAATAGCATTCCACCCAGGCCCTGTCCTCTGCCTGATCCCTGTAACCCTGGCCATACAGTGGAAGAGTGGTTAGCATTGCTGCTCACAGCACCAGGGACCTGGGTTCAATTCCAGCCTTGGGTGACTGTTTGTGTGGAGTTTGTACATTCTCCTGTGTCAGGGTGAATTTCCTCCAGGTGCTCTGGTTTCCTTCCAAAGATATGCAATCAGCATAATTAGAGATCCCAGATACCCCCAACATATTGTATCTTCTTACATTGGGAAAAAGATACAAGGGTCTGAGATCATGTCCAACCAACTCTTCTTTGCTGTCATTAGACTTTTGAATGGGCCTGCAATATATTAAGCAGATCTTTCTGTACACCCTAGCTGTGAATGTAACACTATATTCTGCATCCTCCCCTTTCCTTCCTCTCTATGTGCTCTATGAATGGTATGTTGTGTCTGTATTGCGTGCAAGAAACAATACTTTTCATTGTATCCCAAAACATGTGACAATAATAATCAAATCAAATCAAAATCAAATGCCTTTACATCTTTCCTAGAGTAAGAGTGTCACATTAGCCACTCTCAATCCTTTGAAACTTTTCCCCTTTTTAAAGGAAGTTTGTGGTATACTACAAGCCCTGTGAGATGCCAGCCATGTCCTCTTGTCAGCTCTAAATCATTCTTGCAGTGCAACCAGTCAATTAATTTTCAATCTATCACATTTCTGCTTTGCCCAATATTGTTTCAGAATCCAGCTCCTTAGTAAGTGAGTACTGTTACAAAGGGCTGTTTAAGTATCCGAAGCCTTGCCCTGCATCTCTATTCATGTCTCAACCTTTTTCTCCCCAACAGGACCCACCTCACCTCTCACTATTTGCTTACTATTACTACCTGCTTATTATTTCCGTGATGAGAAGATGCTGGCGTTGGACTGGGGTAAACACAGAAAGAAGTCTCACAACCGCAGTTTAAACTCCAACAGGTTTATTTGGTAGCAAAAGCCACTAGATTTCAGAGTGCTGCTCTTTCATCAGCTAAGTGAGAGTTCATTTCACAAACA
This sequence comes from Sphyrna mokarran, assembly GCA_024679065.1. Lineage (NCBI taxonomy): Eukaryota > Metazoa > Chordata > Chondrichthyes > Carcharhiniformes > Carcharhinidae > Sphyrna > Sphyrna mokarran. The sequence continues at coordinate 48,584,143 of JAGIQG010000012.1, read as the reverse complement.
GGGTATATAAAGATACAAACTTAATTTATAAAATAATGGTTGGAATGTGAGTCTTTATAGGTAATCAAGTCTTAAAGGTACGCACAATGTGAGTTGAGAGAGGGTTAAACACAGGGTAAAGAGATGTGTATTGTCTCTAGCCTGGACAGTTAGTGAGATTTTGAAAGCCCCATGATTTGTCTGGGTTTTGCAAAATCTCACTAAATTTCCACTAGAAGATGATGATCTGCCTTAACAAAGTGCAACCCAACAGACACTTGGTCCTCCTAGCCCACCACGTCCCTCAGCATCAGATCCTTCCTAATTGGACGGAGAACATACAGTTCAGGAAGTTCTTCTGAGCGCATTTCAGATATTCTTCCTCCTTTTTTCTTTCCTCTAACATTAACCCAATTGATATTTAGGTAATTAATCCCCTCAGAATGGTCTTTCCACATCTTTATGATCTCCCTGCCCCTCTTCTTTTTTCTCACCATTGAATACCCCAAATAGCCTGACTATAGTTTTCTTTTCTCTCAACTCTAAAGTATGGTCTCTCCAAGTCATCTTCTCTTTGCAACAGAACAATGTCTTCCAGAATCTGTTCTGCCACTCCACTGTCTGTTTCTGCCTTTGTTATCTTTTCAGAACATTCTTTAAGTTTGATTATTAATTATCTAGTCCTCATAATTTTAAAGCCTTAATTTCATTATTGCCACTGCATCATCATTCCCACACAGTCATATGCGCTTGTAGCTGAAGAACTTCATTCATCACACTTTGTCTGTTGACATACATACATTGTAATCCTGTCTTTGCATTCCTTGTAGACCTTCTTAGTCTGCTCCTATCCAATATTTCATAATATAATAGAATATAACTTCATTCTCTAAAACTATCCATACTCTCATCAATTAGTTTAAACGCTTCCCAACCACACTAGTGAACCGCCCTATGAGGATTTTGGCCCAGGATTTGTTGAGATTCTTTTGAATCCTTTTAAATAGATGCTTCATACCCTGGAAATGGTCCCAATCCATAAGAATCTAAAACTCTTTTTCCTGCAGCATGACTCAAGCCATGTGTGGATCATCTCTATCTTCCTACTTTTACTGTAGCTGGCATACAATACTGGGAATAATCAGAGATTACTATCTTTGCAGTCCAATTTTTAACTTCTCCCCTCACTCCTGAAAATCTAAACATAGAGCTTCAATACCTGCCTTCTCTTATGTCCTCAATACTGACATTCATCCTAAACTCTAGTTCACTACCTTCTCCCTGCAGAATAATCTACACTCTCTGCGTAATGTAATTTACTCCAGTAGCAGGGTGATAGCATATGACACGTGACTCATGATGATAGCTATACAACTGCCTAAATGTCCCCCTAACGCTGTTGTTCCCTTTGACATAATTCCTTGCCTACTGATAACATAGTTTGGAATGAACATCTTCAGGGCATTACCTCTCAGCAGTCTCCAAGGCTGAGTAAGGGTTTGAGAATGGCATGCATTCTGACGATTTGTGCACTTGGGACAGCTTCTTTCCTGCTGCCATCAGACCTTTGAATGGACTTACCAATTTGATCTTTCTCTACACCCTAGCTATGAGTACAACACTACGGGGGACAATTCTCCCTTCCTGTTCACCACGGGAATCATAGTGGGCAGAGGGAGAGGATGGGGTGGGAGTTGGGGGGGGGGGGGGGGGGGGGGGGGGGAGGTGGTGACAACACAAAGATCCATTGGCCTCAGGCAGAATTCCAGGAATGAGTGCAGCCAAGGAATCCCACCCAACATTCTGTACCCCCTCATTTCCTTCTCCACGATGTACACTGTGAATGTACACTTGGTCTGTATAGCGGGCAAGAAACAATACTTTTCACTGTATAACAATACATTGGGTAGCATGGTGGCACAGTGGTTAGCAATGCTGCCTCACAGTGCCAGGGACCCAGGTTCATTTCCTGACTAGGGTCACTGTTTATGCAGAGTCTGCATGTTTTCCCCGTGTCTGTGTGGGTTTCCTCCAGGTACTCCAGCTTCCTTCCACAATCCGAAAGGCATGCTGGTTAGGTGCATTGGCCATGCTAAATTCTCTCTCAGTGTGCCCGAACAGGTGCCGGTGTGTAGTGATTAGGGGATTTTCACAGTAACTTCATTGAAGAGTTAATGTAAGCCCACTTGTGATTAATAAATAAACTTTATGTGACTATAATAGACCAAATCAAATTAAATCAAAAACCCTGCCTCTTCTTACACTTCAGCATGGCACCCAATTATCTTGAATATGTGCCACCTGTGAGATCAACACCTTCTAGAGCATTTGACCCAGGAATTTCACACTCTCCCTGATTCTCCACAGTGACTATAGCTGTCCCACAAGCTCAGAAATCCTGTCTCAAACTCAAACAGTTGGAATGCTTTCCTGCATGCATTCTCCCTCAAGACAAGCCGGGGGGTGTGATACATGTCAATACTAAAGACAAAAGAGAAGGCAGGTATTGAGGAAGATAGAGAAAACCATTGATCTCAGCTGCACATTTCTGATCTAAAATGTTTCTAATCCCACTGTTAGAATCTGATTAGTATTTTGTTTAAACTATTAATTTAAATTCATTCCTTCATGCCTGCTCTGTGCTAATACTCATTAATTCATTCACTGTCATACTTACCCGTGCTCATGCTAAAATGATTTTCCTTTTTCTTCTTTGTTTCCTTGCTCTTTGGCACACTCACTCTGCACTAGAAAGAGAGTTAATGGCCTATATTTAACATGGATGCAATGGCTTTGGCAGACCATTCAAGACAGGGTCCCCACCTCCAAGAGCAGCCAGGCAAGAGGTTTGGCAACTCTTCCAGATGTGCAACTTAGGTTGATTGGCTATGTTAAATTGCCCCTTCATTTCAGGGGATTAGCAAGTAAATACATTGGGTTATAGTAATAGGGCCTAGGTGGGATTGCTGTTGGTGCAGACTCAATAGGCCAAACAGCCACTTTCTGCTCTGCAAGGGTTCTATGAATCTATGATTCTGTGTTTCTTGATTGTCAAAGGGATCAAAGATTATGGGGAAAAAGCAGGAGAATGGGGTTGAATGGCAGAGCAAACGCGATGAGTCGAATGGTCTAATTCTGCTGCTATATCTTATGGTCTGACCTGCACATCTCTGGATTGTAAGAGAAAACCGGGAAAACCCACCCAAAGAAGGGGAGAATGTACAATCTCCACACAGGCAGCCATCCAAGATCAAATTCAAGACCGGATCCCTGGCGCAGCGAGACGGCACTGCTATACATTGTGCCACCATGCCGCCATCACCAACCCCTCACCCCAAAGTCTCTCACAGCAGGGCATAAAATTCAGGTCAACAGTGGCAATAGAGAATTGAAACATTAACTTTGTTTCTTTTTCTCTACATATCGCCTAATGTACCATTTTCTCTTTTTATTTCAGATTTCCAGTGCCGACAGTATTATATTTCTGTTTAACATCTAGCTCAGGAGCTGTCTCTGTGCAATCTGTAAGAGTGACCTCTGGCCATCCCGAACTTATCCTGATCTGAAACAATTTGTCAGCCTTGTCACAATCACTGTTTTATGGTCATTGATCAAACGAATCAAGTGTATAAACTCAGCTTTTTAAACCTTACTGGATATTTAAGGTACTTTAAACTGGGGATTGATCTTTGCAGCCTGTCTCTGAACCTTTTCCAAAGCCTCAATATCACACACCATGGGAGGGGTTCAAAACTGGATACAGCGGCCAGAATTTTACTGGCACGCCTATTTGAGGCTCGTAAGATTGTGCTTAGGACCAACGGAAAATGCTGTTCTGCAAGCCTCGCCCACCCTGAAATTGATGCGGGTTGCTGGGTAAAATCATTTTAAATGAGGCCATGTTAAGTTAGGCTTTGTCCATTCCAGTCTTTTTAACAGAGTGGCAACTCTTAATCACTGCCAAGACTTCATTTCACTGATGATTAATTTTCACAAGTTTTGTAAATACTTGTCAAGTGATTTTTTTTTAATTCTTTCACTTTTCCTTTCTTTATCTTCCCTCTTAATCCGGTCTGTCTTCCTCTTTTATTTTGCTTTCTGCACTGGATTTGACACCATTCTAACTTACACTTCCTTGTTCAGACCCCGTGCTGCTCGTTAATAATTCTTAATTCAATTACTTAAGGAGATACACAGTTGCTTTTTGTATTCATTGAGATCCCAGTTGCTGTGTCGTGGGCCCCGAACTGTTTGGATGTCTTGCTGATAGCAACTTGCCATCCAGAGCTCCACTGAAAGTCTATGTGCTGACACTATTTGTTCACTTTGTACAGCAAAATCTGCATTATTGTCTTGCGGTTAGATGGATGTACCCTGTGTCAAGACTGTTACATCCAAAGCTCATTTAGAAAAAAACATGCTGTTACATTATCATTGTGATGTGCTAGCCTGTTGTTTCTCAGGTAGATAGATGAATATGGAACACGTGATGAACAATGCACCAGTGGGTTCAATCTGCAAATAAAGCCAAAACTGCTAGAAGCCAATATAATCATCTTCTGGTATCTGCATGGAGCATGTGGTATAGAAATTCATAGATGCTGCCACCGCCTACGTTATGGATAAATACAGCGACAATCTGAAAGAAAAGGCTGAAAGTGACATGCAACCACTAACACAATGAGCCCAATTGCTCTCTCTGTCAATGGGAAATAATTGGATCTAAGCATGTCAATTGGCCATTCTTTTTCCCCTTTATTTACTTTGTGATGTTGTATAGCTATCGCCAGCAACAAATCAATCTTCATTCACCTCAACTGCCATATGATAGTATAGTCAATCAATTATATATATGCTTGCAGAATTAAAACTACAACTATGCACCACAGCACCCATGGAATACAATGATAATTTCCTGTGGAAAATAACTGGTTAATATCATTTAGTTATGCCTGCCTCCAACAGCTGGTCCAATTAGTATTTCAGTCACTCCCGTCTGGTTGTTTATAGCTCAATCTAGAAAATGCCAAGAAAAAGTTAGATTGTTATTAAAACAGCCAATGTAAGTGGTAAAATTACCAGAGAAATGATTATTCTGGCCATTTAGCATATAATTGCATACATGGAGTTTTCCCCACCCATTGGGAGTAACACAATGATTTATAAATGCTTATTTTATTCTAAAAATAAGCACTATAGTTCTGGTATCTGGTTGCACTTATCATTAAGAACACCTGTTCACAAAAGAGACATTTTTAACATCTGTTCTTCAGATATTTCTGGGAAGAACTGCTCTGACTGCAAGAGATAAATCTGAAGACAGTGCAAGTGACTTTTTTACATTCTAAAATTAACAAGAAGTGTATCTGCATGTCAGTAGAAATGGAATACAGTGCTGCAGAGTTTTATTTACATTGGTAACTGGAACAACTCGTGTATAGCTTGGTATCACTGAGATAAGAGTTTCAGCCAGCCTGGTTACATGGTGTTCTGAGAGAATGAAGAGAGCATTGTCTGGGATGTGAGCAAACACTACAAAATAAAATTTGCACAATGGAGATTAGATATTTTAACGATGCAAAAGAGTTTAAAGTCTGCAAACCGATAGCTCTTGGTGTGCATCACATCAAAATAAAACGTGTGGATGAGATCTAGCTACATCATTTTTTTCCCTCCAAGATAAAGTATAGATTTATTTGGCATTTTAATGAATCCATTTTAATTAGAATGCTTCAAAAATCACTAAACGGAAAGAAAAATTTACATCTCACTTCTAAACTAAAGCAGAATCATATGAGAGCATGAAAACTTTAGTCAACTCATTTCTGAATAACAATTTGCAAAACTAAACAACTATCCAAGTATTAGTGAAGAAAATCAATCTTATAAAAAAGAAACTTAATGAAAAACGTATGCACAGAAATCTATGCACTCAACCATATGTTTCAAAAGTTCAATTACATAAGAATCATAGTCACTTTCAATTTGAGTCATTCTCAAGAAGCTGGCCACCAGCTCTCATCTATATTTTCACTTTGCTATACGCTGCCACAGCTCTTCCATTCCCATGTCATGCAACATCACTGCTCAGTTTTGAAAATCCACATGGCTATTTCTCAACTCTTTGCCTTCCCAGAATTCCAGTTAAGCATATATTCACCACCTACTAAATTATTCCTGCTGTAAGATGTAGCAAATCCATTATTTGAATGAATTCCATAGGCTATACAGGCATTATATTAAACCTGATATAACGTGGCCAATTTTAAGTAGAACAACAGACATTTTAAAGACAGTATTATCTTAAAAGGTTACATTTAAGCAAAGTGGCTACAGACCAGACATCAGAATATACAACACCACCATCCAAGGAGTGAACAAAGGGGACCATGAGTTGTGACAAAGCTATCTGACAAGATTATGCAGAGGAGTGTTGATAGCCCTGATCAACCAAATGTAACCTAGGAGACACAATGGAAATGGTAACGTGTTTTACCCAGTTATATAGAATAATGCCTCCACTAATAGGAAAACATTTAGAAGTTGCAGGAAATCATCATGGGACACTTAGCAGCACATCAGATACCTCCTAAAACAATTTGGGCTCTTTGTCATTGAAGTTGATCAGTTTCATCCTATAAGCGCTTTGCATCCCACTGTTTTGACCCTGACCGATGGAAGGAGTCAGCCAATTTGATTAAGGAACTGCCTTTTAAAAAAAATTGAACTCTGGCCAAGAGGACACAAGAGGACAGGTGGTTGACCTTTCGGCAGTTAACTCAGCAAGGAGCCCTGTGAAGAACAGTGCAGGAGAACTGTGTGACATCGGAAAGGAATGAATTCAGGTGTCCAAGTAGACAACTACTTTGTGGCAGAAGAACAAGGAAGATCCAGTAGCAAAGCACGACATCAACTATTTTCTCAGCAGCAGCAAGGACTTTTGTTCTCGAAATGATCCGCAAAGTGGTGAGTATATTCACTCAGTCTTCAGACATCCTCCAGTTTGGTAAAGATTAAGGAGCGATGTAGGATTCTTCTTGTTCTTGCATGAATCACGTATATTGTGTAATGCTAAGAATTTATGTTGTTTTCTTTCCATAGCATGGTGTTGTAGTGTCTGTGTTTTGTTGACTGAGTTTGGTTGGAGTAATTCTTGAATAAATCTTAAATAAATTATTTTTAAATTCACTTTGACTGATCTCTCTCTTTCATCATCCATCTTGGTGAATCACTAAAAAGCCAGAACACAATTCTGAGCTACAGAATCATAAAGGGGGCAAGCACTTCGAAACTGCTCACTCAAGGAGTCTACTGGTCAGGAATAAACAGTGGTCCCTCCCTCTCTCTCCCTCTTGTGGAGCTGGCCCAATGTGGCACTTCTGGGTTATATTTTACTACCTCCAAGAAAGAGACACACACACAGTCACAGGTGCAGCCAGGGTAACTCGTGTGGCATAAGAGTGAGCTCACTGGTCAGAAATAAACAGCGAATCTTTCTCCCTCTCTCTTGCAAAGCTGTCCCAACGTGACACTTCAGGGTTGTGCGTTGAACACCTGCAGGAGAGAGACACCCACAGTTATCAGCAGCATCCAAGGTGCGTCTATGTGGAGTGAAAGGACATTTGCACCACCCAAACTCATCCTGCTCCGACACAAAGGCCAAGTATTTGTTTTAGAACATAAAGCAATAATATTTTTGAACCAAAAAAGACATTTAGAAGAAAAAATAAGCTTTGTCCTTACATCAATCCCATCCACCAGCCTTCTCAGTATATCTCTCAATTTATTTCTTCTCAAACAAGTCTCTTTAATCCCTATAATCCATTTATAGTTTTGGTATCAGTTGCTTTCCCTGGTAGCTGATTGCAGAACTTCATTTGGGAAGAAAATACATTGCTTCTTTTCTTTTTAGACTTAACTTTTTAAATATTAGCTATTATTCCTGGTATTTGAACATTTTTTCTTGACCAATTTGGTCAATTGTTTTTGGTAACTATAAAAACCACAATCAAATTATCTCAAAGACTCTTCCTTCACATTTTATTTTAATGGTTTGGTGTCAGTCATCAATTTTTTCCACTTGATGTACAGGGGGTGATTCTCCCAGCCCGCTGTGCTACTCTAGTGAGACAGAGTGGCATGCTGGCACAATGCTGCCTCACAGAGTCAGGAATTAGGGTTCGATTTCCAGCTTGGGTTACTGTGTGGAGTTTGCACATTCTTCCCACGTCTGTGTGAGTTTCCTCTCATTGTCTAAAGACACGCAGGTTAGGTGGATTGGCTAAGATTGCTCCTTAGTGTCAGGGGAACTAACTGGGATAAATGCATGGAGTTATGGTGATAGGATCTGGGTGGGCTTGTGACCTTGGGTGGGCTTGTGGGCTTGTGCAAACTCCACACAGTAACCCAAGCTGGAAATCGAACCCTAATTCCTGACTCTGTGAGGCAGCATTGTGCCAGCATGCCACTCTGTCTCACTAGAGTAGCACAGCGGGCTAGGAGAATCACCCCCTGTACATCAAGTGGAAAAATTTGATGACTGACACCAAACCATTAAAATAAAATGTGAAGGAAGAGTCTTTGAGATAATTTGATTGTGGTTTTTATAGTTACCAAAAACAATTGACCAAATTGGTCAAGAAAAAATGTTCAAATACCAGGAATAATAGCTAATATTTAAAAAGTTAAGTCTAAAAAGAAAAGAAGCAATGTATTTTCTTGCAGACTCGATGGGCCAAATGGCCACCTTCTGTAATGTAAGAATCCTATAGTTGTATGATCAATGGAAGCTGGTTAGAGGGCTCTCCGCTGACAGCCACAATCTCCAAGCACCTTTACCACAAAGTTTCTTGGTGTCGCAGCTCTGCACTGGAAATTGATGTGAAGCTGATTTAAATACTGAAATTCCCATTTTCACTCCATTAGTGGACCCAGGGCTGAAGTCTTCCTCGCGAGATTTACTACTAATGGGGAACAGGGAGCTAGACTATTGAGGTCCCCTCACCCCTCACCCCTCCCCCTAGGAGGTCAGGGTAAGGGGTGAGGGAGGTGCTTCCGGGCCCCTTGACACTGCCTAAAGGGCATACTGCCAATGCCAGTGGGCACTGAGCAGTGCTAGAGAGGCAGAGTCAGAGAAGTGAGGTCTGTTAGGAGCAGGGTCTCTTGAGGAATTGAAATTAGGGGAGAGATCGAGGTGGGTGGGGTGGCCTGTGGATCACGGTGAGGAAAGGAAGGGGATGATTGGGGCCAGCCATCCAAGTTTAGGATGGATGGTCTGATGAAGAGGGGAGGGATGGTCAGGACTACTGGGAGGGGAGTTGTAACTGCCGTGGGGGTTAGAGAGATTGGGGCTTGCTGGTTGGGAGGAGGGGATAGACACGGGCTTGACTGAAGAGGTTCAGGATGCCAGCGGTCAAGCGGTGGAGGGGTCAGAGTGGCAGCAATGCAAGGTCATGGAGCTGGCCAGCAATTGGGAAACCGATTAGTGTGACTATGCATGTGCTGATTTCTGTTATGACAGATTGGCGCATGTGCAGTGGCTCGCTCAGAACTATGTTGTCAGCCACTCCACAAGAATAGATCCAACCCCCTGATTTTCAGAGTGAATCCCACTCAGACATTCTGCAGTGCTCAAACTGTGAGAGATTCATTCTGAAAATCCCACTTACAAAATTAGTAGGAGTTACTCCAGTTTTCATGCAAATTCGGCACATAGAATTTTTGAGGAAAATCACCTCATATTTATAGAATAGAACCCCTACACTGTAAAAAGTACACTTTTTACAGTGTAAAAAGAGGCCATTTGGCCCAATCCCCACAACTCTACTTATTTGTCCTGACACTAAGGGGCAACTTAACATAGTCAATTAACCTAGCCTGCACAGCTTTGGACTGTGGAAAGAAACCAGAGCACTTGGAGGAAACCCACACAGACACAGGGAGAATGTGCAAACTCCACACAGACAGTAACCCAAACAAAGAATTGAATCCGGGTCTCCAGTGCTGTGAGGCAGTATTGCTAACCACTGTGTCACCACGCCGGCAGTGGAGAAAATGCATCCCTCAACGTGACCATACATTAGAGCTAACCAGACAATAATACACTCTGCTGTTGACACATTTTCTCCCTCAGTCCAGTTTATTGGCTTTGTTAAAATTCTTTCAGTGAAAATATTGCAACTCTTCACCTCTTCCTCACACCTCTTTTGCTGACATTCAACTTCACAAGTGGATGATCTCTACCACCTCTCATTTTAATAGGAACTTTAATATCATTTTAAAGTGGACACATTTCTCATGTGTCACTTTATTTTCACCAAAGTATACTTTGCAGAGGACTAACCATGACACCCACCTCTAATGAACGCAAAGAAGCACCAACAAGTGTGGGTTTTCCTCTGCAACAAGACTTGAAGTTTAGCATTGACAGAAAACATAAATAATTACATTTCAGTGGTCATAATAGATAACTTTTTTTTATCTTGCTTTTAGTTTTTTACGTTATCATATAGGCTCGTCCCCAAATTCCAGGGTTGTGGGGGGAGGATATCAACACTCAGAAAATCAATCTTCCATGATTCTCTGATTGTCCTGGAGGAAGACAAAATGTGTTTTCCTTTTGGCACATTGAATTGGTTCTATATATATGGTTCTTTGGGTGAGAGGTCAGACCCAGGTTCGGTTTTGGAATCTCAGATGAAAATAACAGACTTCAGTGGCTTTCCCACCTGGCCAACATGATCCCCCCATTAATATCCTTAAAACAGATGATTAATGGTTTGTGTCCTTGCTTTGGGGGCATTGCTTTGTGCAGGCTGGCTTGTTCAGTTGTTCAACATTGCAATAATGACTGCAATTACTTTTAAAAGTGCTTCACTGGTTTAAACCCTTTAGGATGTCCTGAAATGTGGTAAATAGATACATATTTCTTTCTTTTCAGCCAGACTTCTTAAAGTTTGGCGCTTGCATCACAGCACAATGAGAAATCTGCGAATGGTTACAAAACCAGACACCTTGAGCTGAAATGTTTACAGATGGAGAATTATAGAACAACCTTGACTTTATTATGTGAGCAAGTGAACACTGCAGAGACATTACGAATAATAAATCAACTATCAGAGTACATGGCAAATTCTGGATAAACGAAAAATAAATCGCAGTTTCTCTAACCACCGCCCCGCCTCCAATAGTCACTAATATCCAAAACTCATCACACTCAAGGGAATCCCAGTGAGGGTCAGGGTGGAATTGGCAGTGGGTGTCAAAGGGTCGGTGTTGGGATTGCAGTTTCGTTTTAGTTCATTTTCACGTGTCTCCAGTATTCCAACAACTGTCCCGCCTCAATGTAAAGAAGAATTGTGTACTCACAGCTTGCTGTAGCCTCTGGAAAAATCCTTTGGCATATGATCGACTTTCCTGCCTTCACAAGTGATGCGATCACCCGGTTCACAACTGCAAAGTTTGGGACAGTGAGCGCAAGAAATAGGGGAACGGACCAGGCAAAGCAATACGAGTAAAAAGAGGGGCATTTTTGTTCGTATTTTGAAAAGTGCTTTAGGTAGTTTCTGATTGCTCTAAGAAAGTCCTGGGCTCGTTAAAAATGAAATTAATTGTAGCACGTTCGAGTGGCCATCCCGGAGCACTATCAGACGCGTCAGGAGCTCTGTGTTAGTGGCATCCCGGAGGCGGAGCTGCTGGAAGGGGGGGACATTATCAAGAGGGGAAAGAAACAACATCATCCACACTGTATATCCAATCATATTCTGGAGCATTATCTCGACACTTATTTTTAAAATTGACCTCAGAACCCTTGGGACACGTTTTAAGGGTCTTGAGAACTCTTGTTAAGAAAACTTCCTAGCCCATAGATTTTACAACTTGTCAGATTCTTCAGATATTTCCCTTCCTCCCAGTAGAGTGCGCCAAAGCAGATCCACACAAGACCCTCCGAGGGGCCATGGTGATAAGACCCAATATTTCAACTCCTCAGAAAGCAACCAAAAACCGTTAAAAATGGTCAATTCCCAGTAAGATAAGAGTCATCAACGCTGGCAACATTTCAAAGTTTGCAAGCACCAGTTCAGACAAATTTTACTGACCCCTTCAAGATTTACTGTTTTTCCCTCTTCTTGGGAAATCAATTAGACAAAAATAGTTGCATTTTATGACATGTTTTAAGTCTGCTTATTAAATCATATGGTTCAACATTTTAAGTCACCAATGGTTCTCCCAATAACCTGGATATAACATCATCAAATTCTCTTGGGAAAAAGGGAGCTTTACTGGGATCAGTACAGGAAATAAAGAATGGTGATATAATCTTGGGCCCAAAGAGACCAGGAACTGAAATCAAGGTGAAAGGTAGCCATTGTGTGAATAGATATTTTCTGATTCACATGTATATTACAGTAACATGGTCATGGAAATTGCTTATTTGGGCAATCAAAATAGTGTATGACATTATTATGTCACAGCAACACCGTGGTTAGCATCACTGCCTCCCAGTGTCAGGAACCCAGGTTTCAATTCTGGTCTTGGGTGACTATGTGGAGTTTGCATGGTCTTCTCGTGTCTATGTGGGTTTCATCTGGGTACTCTGGTTTCCTCTCATGTTGCAAAGATGTGCAGGTTAGGTGGATTTAGCCATGGTAAATTTGCCCTTTGGTGTGTAAATTAGGTGGATTAGGACAGGAGGGGGGTTGAGTCTTATTAAGATGCTCTTTTGGAGAGTCGGTGCAGACTGAATGGGCCAAGAAACTTCCTTTGCACTGTAAGGATTCTATGAATTGTATAGATATGTAGTTGTGGCAATCTGCTTCTTCCACACTTCAAAAAGAATCTAATCATACCTGAAGATCCATTCCAGTCAATAGCATATTCACTTGAAGCAAGCATAACAAGATATACGCTTCCTATGGTGGTATTGTAAAAGATGAGCAAACACAAGGTGACGCACTGAAGGCTGAAGATGAGAGGGTAGCAGTGGTTTCAGTTAATAAAGGAGCAGCTGGTATAGAGCTGAGTTTCATTATGTTGAGTGTTCCTCTTAAACTGGATAGGGATATAAATTTTAATCTGGTTGGATTGAAACTGAGGCTGATCCAGTGTTAAGAAAGCTACAAACCTCTTTGCATTCAGCAATTGAAGATAGGTAACATGAGGATTCAAATATCTTTCATTCAATGCTATTTCCTACATGAGTAATACCATGAAGCATGTCGTGCTACTGGGGTGGGTTATGGCTACAAGTTTCACTCAAGAGACCTGAGCACTAAATCTTGTCTGGCGCTGCAATGAAATACTGAAGGAATGTTGCACCGATGGTGGTGACATCTTTCCCATGAGACATAAAACAAAGGCAGCAAAGGATGTAAAAGAACATGTAATGCTATGTTGAAGAAGAGCAAGTGATGTCTTCTTGGAATTCTGGCTAAAATTATTCCCCAGCCAGTGCTACTAGTTAACAGTATCTGGCCATTTTTCATTGCTAAATACCAACAAGTGGACTTTCAATGAAATACACTGTGCCAAGGCACAGGATCCTGCCTATTGGTAGGGAGTAAGGGAGTGCAGAGGGAGATGGTGTGCTGACCAATATTTGTGGACAGTTCTTGGACACCAATAAGACCCAGATAATTCTGCATTTATTGATGGGCTCATTTGTATTTTGCCTATCAGTAGGCAATGCAGAGCGACATCAGACTCTGATTGGTCGAGTCCCCTTAGAAGGGAAAACATGGATCCAAAGTTTCTGAGTGACAAGGAGAGAGAGAGAGAGTCAGAAGATCTCTTGTGTTTTTGTGAAAAAAACAGCAGGTTTCTTGATCTCACCCTAAGGCTGAGGGAAGGCCATAGCCATTAGTGAGATGAGGTCGAGGTGAAATGAGAAGCACCAGATGTGAGATGGAAAGGCCATAGCCAGGCAGCCTGATTCAGCGGTGAGGCAAAGTGAGATCATCATTGAGGTGAGAAGGGAGATGCCATTTGGTGAAAAGATTAGCAGGGTTACTCAACCCCCAGACCAGGGCTGTGGAGGGCTGAGCAGACAAGGCCATGGTCAGTCAGCCTGAGGCAGCAGTGATACTGAGTGTAGCAAGGATAACCAGACCCCCAGGGTTAAGGGGGCAAAAAAAGCTTGCTCTTTCAGAAAATTCGTATCATTAAAATCAAGAAAAATTAGTCAATATGAAGCAACGCTCTGAGTCTGGCAGTCAGGAATGCAAAAAATTGAAGGCGAGACAAAAAGAGGAAACTCAGCAAAAAGATAATTTGTCATTTTACTATTGAACAATGCACAAATTGCACATTCATTCTCATCCACCAAGAATATGGGTGAATTATCTAATGACTTAGACTTGACCATTTCCAGAGAAACTGCCTGAAAAAGTTGAATAAGACGTGGAATTCGAAATGGCAATGGAACTGTTAGATATTTCTTCTGTTGAAGTGCAATAAGAAATCCACCCTGAAGACATTGTCTTATTGCCAAGATCTGTTCCACTGAGTATGATAGAATATTTAGTACTAAATAAAGCAGAAATCATGGGTAACATGTAAAATTTGAGAAAAGAAGTTGAGCTGGGACACTAAAAGTGGCTTAGAAACCTTCATGAGTTCCATTTTCTGAGGGTGAAGAGAAATAGGATGACGGAAATTAGAAATTGTTTTTTTTTTGGGAACCTCTAAGGAAATCTGCTGTTATGTTTGTAAATTATTCCTGATCCTAATAATATCAACAAGCATTCATCAACCAATACTCTCACTGGAGAAATGTTGGAAGAGATATTATTGATCGCAAAACTTCCACTGCTCATAATAAAGATATGTGTGCATTTGCTCATTAATGAAAACCATCTGAAAGAATTGATTCTGCATTATCAGCTCAGTTTGAAAAGGATCTCTTTTTCTTCCTGTCAAATTGTTGCCTTCTTTGGGATTAGCTTTAAGAGGAACTTGTTGAGTCATCAGTGTTAACTCAAAGAGGTAATACTGCCTTGACAGGAATCATCACCTTGAACATTTCAATGAATTTGATGAACTTCTCAAAAGCATTTGAAAATTTATCAATATTGTGGCTCAGGGAAAACTGACTTTTCAACACACAGAATCTACAATGACTTCATCACTTTAATGGCAGAGCAGCTCAGAAACCAATTCACTAATGAAGTAAAAGATAGTAAATACTATTCTCTAATAACTGATTCAGCACCAGATGTGACTCATGTGGATCAATTGACATTAATTTTAAGATAAGTTTTAAAGTTTATTTATTAGTGTCACAAGTAGGCTTACATTAACACTGCAATTGGGTTGCTGTGAAAATCCCCTAGTCACCAATTTAGAAATTAGCACAGCCAAAACACATGAATTTAGCCAAAAATTTATCATGGCCAACACAGCCAACCCTTTGGACTGTGGGAAAGACTGGAGCAAACCTGCACAGATATAGGGAGACTGTACAGACTTGGCACAGACCTAAGCCAGGAATTGAACCTGGGTCCCTGACACTGTGAGATAACAGTACTAACTACTGTGCACCATGCCAACAGTGATGGTGAAGTTTCCATTTCTTTGTTTTATCCAGATATAATCCAATATTTTTGAATGTCTGGAGACAACTGATTTGGAAATCATTGCAAATTCAGGTTTGGATATCAAAAATTGTCACAGGCATAGCTTTGATATTGCTGCAAATATGGCAGGACAATTATCCGGTTCTACAAGCAATACTGAACAATTCAAGATCCTGTGCATTATTCATGCAACATTCCAGTTACTTCTTAATTTTAATCCGCACACAACAGCTGAATCTTGTGGGAAACCTGTTCAAAACTTGTATGCCTTTTTTTTTCAGTTTCCACGCATTGGTGGAATACATTGCAATCATACTTGGAGTGAGCATATAAAAAACTTTTGATGGTCAAAAGAATTTGTGACACCAGGTAGCCCACTTGTGCAGATGCTGTCTTGGCTTTGAAACAAAACTTCATTGATATTAAATAAATTTATTAGACATAGCAAATAATAACCTTGTCAGATATAGACAAATTCAAAAAAGCCATGTGTGAATGCCAAAGCAAAATCTTTAGCAGAGAAATTTGAAAAGTATGATATTGTTGTTCTTATTACTGTTTTCTTGAACATTTTACTTCAAAGCATAATTTGCTGCAAAATGTCGATATAAGTTTAATGAATGATGCACCATTGTTCGCCTCAGTTAAAGTTTTATTATGGAAGTTCAAAATAATTGCAGTTTATTGGAAGCAGAGGCACTAACATTAACAAAAATACAGGTCCTCTGAGTTGAGAAGCACGTAAGGTGCAGGAAGTTAGTTTCTGATGAAACTAGAGACAATAAAACCACTTTAAAATGGAAAGAGAAGATCATCATTGAGACTGTAAGTGTTAACTGTGACATGATAATGGTATAATTGCCAAAAAGAATTGAATCTCAAGAGAAAATATCTGATTTGTTTTATGTGCAGAAATTTGGATGAGAATGCTAAAAGCCATTGCAGAAAGAAATTAAATGAATTCTACCAGGACAAAGGCACAAATCTTTTGAAGGTGAAAGTGAAATGATTCATTAATTTCACCGATAATGATGAGTTCTGTGATTCAAGATCACTGGCTGATTTGTACAGACTTGTACGTGAGGGTTTGCTGGCAACTTCTCCAAATATGGAAACCATTCTAATGATTCTATGATGATGAAAATATTTTTGACAATACCTGCCACAAACACTTCTTGTGAATGTTTATTTTCTGTATTGAATAAAGTTAAAATTTATTTGTGAAGTACAAGGAGTTAGGAATATTTGAAAAGTTCAGCAATATTGACATTTGAAAATGTGTTTTTACAAGATTTTATTTACGCTGATGTAATTGATAGTTTTGTGAAGAAAATGTATAGATGAAAAGTAATCTAAATTGCCATGCCAACAAGGGATGAAGCAAGAAAATTGTGACAATCTGTTCCACATCCATTTCTCTTGCTTAAATTCTGTTTTTCGGAATGGAGCATTGCTGGTCTGATATAATGGTTGCAGCTGGTTACATGCTGGTATTTCCAACCACCATCACTCTTAAAACTGGCCTTCAGAAAACTTCTTCTAGGATAAAGAATGGATCCTGACAAACATGTTACTGATATTATATTTGGACTCACCGGACATCCAGCTTGCACGAATTTACAGCAATAATTTGTTTGATTTTGTGAGAGGATAAAAGGAAATTAATTTTTATTTTTGAAATTGAATATGACTCTGAAATATACAGAATGATAGCATGCGCAACTTGTTTATTGGAGTATTGCTCCTGCACTGGACAGGCTTATTCTGTCTTGCATTGGCCTTTCCTGTAGTCATAAGATTGGCTGATTTTCCCATCTCATTGCTGATTAGCAAGTTTCATGTCTCCTGTCTCAAGACTCACACATCGCAATACTGACCACCTGAAAAAGATAAGATTGGATTTCCATTCAGCAATTGTCCGTACAAAAGACACGCTTTTATAAATTAAAATGCACTAAAGCAGTTAAACAGCAATAAAGTTGGGTATTTTTGTGCCTTCTATATTAGTTTCCTATGGGGCAAGGACGGATGTGGGTGGGAGAGGATTTAAGTCATGGGAGATAGGGTCATCATGTCATTGCGGGAATGATGTGATATCAGGGTGTTGGGCTAAAAATGAAGATGAGCGAGGGGCCCACATAGTGTAAGTCCACCACTGCCAACAGTTTGCTAGTTTTCTTATGTTACAGGTTCTGAAGTACGTAATTGGTTGTGAAATATTTTTAAGAATCCACAAGGTTTCAAATGGTGGTATGCAAACACAAGTTCTTTCTTTCTTGTTATATATATTAATAAATCTACTAAGACAGCACAGTGTAGCCCTGCTGACACATTTAAAATGATGTTAAGTGTGAAATGACAACAAATGGTTTGTATAAATCGGAAATTTTCTTGAGGCAAACTGTCAAGATATTGGGTCTGCACGGTTGTTACGAAGCAATTTTATTGACGTCTTTTGTAGTAGCAATTTTCTCCACTACTTGTAAAAATAATTTCCATATTTGCAAACATTATAGAAAAATGAACAGTAGTTGACTTGGACAATTAACTATAAACTACGTAAAACTGTGGACTGATCAAAAGAATATTCATGTGCCCCCATATTTTTACTTAAAAATAAGTATTTTTCATATGCTACTCAATGAAAAGATAAATTGTTGAATTGTACTTAGTTCGATCTATACTCCATTTTATGAAAGAAAATGAGCAGCTTATTTTCTTTTAAGTTTTCTTCTATCCATTATCTAAATTTAAACTGTGGAGTCTTTCTTTGCCCCTTCCTTTGCCAGAATATGTCTACAACTGTCATTCTGCTTAGACACACTCTCTTGTTGACTTTTGATGCCAATGTCACAAGAAAGACCTTTACTTCTTCCCATCCTGATTGATTTCCTTAGTATGGCTCCTATATTCACTTCATTGCAACCTTGTGCGTATCTGGTACACAACTGGACAGCCAGTTTAGTCCAACATTTTGGTCAGATTCTGCTATGATTTTTGTGCACAGACTACCATTAACTACTGTCAGCATTTCCTGCAGTTTCCATAGTAACATAATACTCTCATTAATGCATTCTGATCACTAGCTATGTCACGCTGAATTAGTTTTCAATGTAGCAAAGGTACAAAGTCAAGAAAAAAGATGAAATAAAGGCAGAGAATGCCAAAAAAAAACTCAGCAGGTTAAGCAGCATCTGTGGAGAGAGCAAAAAAGTTAACATTTCAGGACAATGACCTTTCATCAGAGCTTCTGGAAGCTTGGAGTGTCACTTGAGGACTGAATTGAGGTGTTTTGAAAAGCAGCCTCAATCTTTGTTTAGTCTCCCCAGTCTGGAGAAGACTGCACCATGAGTAGTGAATTCAATGTGCTAAATTGAAAGAATCCCATGTTGCTCTTTCATCTTAAAAGTTGAAACTTCTCATGCAGTTCCCACATATGTCTGCACTTCAGGACTTCCATAGGGTCCTGATGTGCATCTTTTGATGATCCAGATGCAAGATAATTTGTGCCATTGTTTACAGGCAAGCAGAATAAGAGACTAACAGGCTAACAAGCAGGAATGAAAACATGATCTTCACTCGCATTCAATGGGGTGGTGGTGGCATTGTGATAATTTCATAGGACTGGTAATCCAGAGGTCCAGGCTAATGCCCTGGGGACATAGGTTCAAACCCCACCAGAGCAGCTGCTGAAATTTGAATTTAAGTAATAAAAAACCTGGAATAGAAAGCTGGACCATGAAGCAATCATTGATTATCACAAAAAGTCATCTGGTTCACCTTAGGGAAGTACATCTGCTGTCTTTACCTGGTTTGGTTTACATGTGACTCCAGATCCATAGAAATGTGAGAGATTCTTTATGGCCCTCTGAAATGGCCACTCAGTTTAAGGGACAATTAGTGATTGGGCAAAAAATGTTGGTCTCGCCAATGACACCGGTGTCTTGTGAAAGAAAAGTAAAAATAATTTAAAATATGTAGCAGGGCAATCATGGCAAGGCCATTTTGCTGTTATAATTTAGGTCACCACAAGAAACAGGAGTTCTTTCATTCTTAGTTTTGGGCTGCTGGCTGCTGTTTTAGTTTTGGAGGTATTTGGACATCAGGCTGAAAAGCAGTGTTTCCCTCTCTCTCTCTGGTATTGCAAATTCTGCTGGTTAGCTGGAAGCAGATCTTCTTGCCTAAGTCAGTGAGTGGGCATAAGTTTCATAAGGATAAGAGTTCAGATACAAACTTCATGAAGTTTGCCTGGATCATATGTTTTGCAGTTTGAATTTGGCTAGGATAAGCATGAAATGGTTCACTTCAGGCATTTCAGGAGCTTTCATCAAACAAAGTTTATTGAAGAATTCAATTAACATATAGCAATAATTTTTCCAATCACAAACAAGAAAAAAAAATTATGATATTGTATATCCCTTGACAAATAAATGAAATGTTCCAATCTAACAAACCTTCTGAAAACATACGCTTGCCACAGGTTTAGCACAGAAAATACAAATGCTCATATGATGCTGGAACTTAGTCTTTTGTTTGGAGAATAGAAACTCTGACTTCCCAGCCTTGTAACTTGTAGCAACTCTCAAGATAGAAATAATGCCACTATTCGTCTATAGCTTTTAGCCAACCAACCACCACTCCAGGAAGGCAAGAAAACCTGTTTCCAGCTAACCAGCAGAATTTGCAATACCAGGAAGAGAGAGGGAAACACTGCTTTTCGGCCTGATGTCCAAATACCTCCTAAACTAAAACAGTCGCCAACAGCCAAAACCAAGAATGAAAGAACTCCTGTCACCTGACCTGTCAACCATTCTTCCTCCGAACAATGCAAAGGGTCATAAAATCGGGACACTGCATGAACCCCAGAGTAAAAATAAACAAAACCCCATTTAAATCATTTAAAGCAGCAATAAAAAGACTTCTAAGCAGACAATGAAAAGAAATGTTTACAAACTGTCAAGAATATGATAAAAAATACATTTCTCAAAGGTACACCAGCATCACACTATACCTTCACTAAGTGTGGAAAAACAAACCTGCGTCATAAAGAAGACATTTACATTAATCTCTGCTATTCTTGACATGCAGACATTAAGTTTTACAATTAATTTTACCTTTCCTTACCCTAAATATATTGAATTTCAGTGTCTTGCATCATTGTTGGTGTTGAAGACGGGAAACTTGTGCTAAGTCAGTGAGTGGGCCATAAGTTTCATGAAGATAAGAGTTCTGATACACAAAGGGCTACATTTAAGTTTGAATGTCACAGGTCACTCTGTAGAATGGTTGGCTGAATGTGATCATGTAATGGCCAACCAATTAACTAACTGGAGTCTATTCAATCAAAGAGCTTCAGAGTGAAAGGACCATTGATCTACCTTTAAGGAGAAAGAGACATCCTCAGAGAGTGCATTGTCACATCATTATCCCACACTCTCCATCAATGGACGAACTCTCACATTGGTGACAATGCATTCATGATTAGATTCAAGGTTACAACCTGGTGAGCACAGGACTGATTTGTCCAAATAGCTATGGCAGGCAAGATCACTGACTGTGGGAGGCCAGACTGATGCTGGGCTCCAGGCTCATGTTGGGTTTCTGGAGTCCATAGCAACATGACATCTACTGAAGCTGCAGTGAATGATCAAGGAACAGTGAACGGAACTGCCTAAATCTATATGTAGCCAAAGGCTATGAATGCTGCCATATCTCAGGCATGCCATTACTTAATCTATCATCAAGAGATTAGTAACACATATAAGGAACCAGATCCAGCAGAGCAGTCAGTGAATTCTGGAGATGCACACAGATCTGCATGTTATTATGTTATCAGAAATCTTCCCCAAGTGCCTGTCTGGGACGTATAAGCTTCCCTTGGAGAGGCAAGGAAGATGTGGGGCTACCTTCCACACCTGAGGATTCCTTTCATGGTGCTCTAAATGTGAACTGCAGATCCTCAGCTAGTTGTAAAATTTTAGAATTTTGAGGTTTGAAAGCTTCTCATTAAAATTATTCAATTTAGAATACTCAATTCATCCTTGGTTGCATTTGGCCTAACAAGATATGAATAACTCATACTTACAAATCAAGTAGAATTTATTAAACAAATCTTACATAGACTTAAGACATAACAGGAAAGACAATTTGGCAGCTCCTCATTTCCTCATCCTCAAGTTCCTAGGAGTCCTTAAGCGTTCTTAGCACAGATAACGTCATTCATTTCTCTGTCTTTTCTGATTTGATTTGATTTATTATTGTCACATGCACTTGCATGCTCTACCAGCAAAACATACTATTCATAGAGTGCATAATGGAAAAGGAGAGGATCGGGTTCAGAATATCATGTTGCAGTTACAGTTAGAGTGAAGAGAAAGATTAGCTTAATATAGGACCATTCAAAAGTCTGATGGCAATAGGGAAGAAGTTATTCTTGAGTCTATTGTTTCATGTGTTGAGACTTTTGTATATATTTTTCCAATGGAGGAAGGTGGAAGAGAGTATATCCAGTGGGTTGGGGGCCTTGATTCCCCGAGTTAGCAGGAAATGTAAATGGAGACAGTAGATGGGAGGCTGGTTTGTGTAATAGACTGGGCTATGTTCACAATCCTTCGTATTTTCTTGCAGTCTTGTCAGAGCAGGAGCCATACTAGCTGTGATACGTTCCGAAAAGACGTTTTCCATGGTTGGGCATTTGTAAAAATTGGTAGCAGATATGCTGAATTTCCTTCACCTCCTGAAAAAGTAGAGGCATTGGTGAGGTTTCTTAACTACAGCATCTGTGTGGAGGGACTAGGACAGATTGTTGGTGATCTGAAAAATCTAGAAAGTTGAAGCCCTCGACTATCTCCACTTCATCACCAGCGATGTAGATAAGGGCATCTCCTCCACTACAATTTCTGTAGTCAATGACTATCTCCTTTGTTTTACTGACATTGAGGGAGAGATTATTGTCATTGCACCATTTCACCAGATTCTCTATCTCCCATCTGTATACCATCCCATTGTTGTTTAAGATCCGACTCACTATTGTGTTTTTATCAGCAAATGATGTTTGAAGTGATGTTGATGTTGAACTGTGTCCAGAAGAGTCATATCCCAGAAGCCATGATAATATTGTGCCAACAAAGAATATGATTTTCCAAATTTTATCCTGTATCATGAGAATAAATTATAAATTACATAGATATAAATGTAAAAATGAACTTAAATGTGCCTTGACAGGATTAAATAAACTGATAGGAAAGTTACACTTAGGCAAAAATGTTCCATTATAAATATTACATATATCATGGCTTTTCAAAGATCTACCACTAATTAGGTTTGGCTTCAGTTTTTGTGAGAAATCACTGAATTAATAAGATCACCACTGCATGCAATTGGAAATACTTGTCTAAAAAAATGTTCTTCACAAGCTGTCTATGTACCAATGGCCACGTGTTTGAATTAGGGATCAATTATGCCCCTGATATAAGGATTCATTCATTTGATTCTTACATCAGGCAAACCGTTTTTTCACTTAAAAGGTTGGCTGTTTACACCTACCCTAATCTATTGAAATAAATTATTCTTGTTTTGTGTGATATGCAACAATTACAAGCTAAAACCTTGTTATGTCATTCATGTACATCATTAGTTGCATTGTTCTCTGTGTCTCCGTGTTAGCCTCAAAACAAAAGCTTCACTGAAAAGAAAAATTGAGTCAAATTTTCAACTCTTTTGAGGAAATATTAAAAATACACTGATGCACTATTATCCATTAATTTGAAAGTCCATCTTATCTCTAGCCTGAGAAGGAAATTATTCTGTTGGAACACTGTGATATTACTGTTTCCACATCAGCTTTTTTTTCAACCTTATTGATGCAACTTGTTTAATTAATGTCAATCTGGGGGATTTTTTTTATGTTGGAATCTAAATTGTAACCAACGGAATGAGATTCACCCAGCAGTGTTGATATCTTTCAGAACTTCAGATTTTTCTTTTATAATTTCTGTCTGGGCTAAAATCCAGACATTGAAGTACAGTTGGAAACTCAATGTAAACTAATCACTGGTTCTACCATTTTTTGGTACAAAAAACAAAATTTAAGAATGTCTGTTGTTTGCAGTTACATCGTGGAAAGCTCAGGTTTAACTTACTGAACTAATTGAAGGGACAATTTTGCCATCATGGAAATTTGGACAAAATGGGACAGATAATTCCCTTGATAACCAATTGGAATAGGGCAATGGAATTTGGAGCACAGGATTTGCTAGTGCTTTCTAGCTGCTGCCCTGGCAGTTGACACTTTGGGTGGGATTTCCATGGTGGGCTTCAGGACTCTGCTGTCAGATTCAAATGGGGGCTAGGAGTTTGTACAGTGTAAGGAACATCCACTCATCTGTTTTTCCTTGAATGAGAAGGTAAGGAACAGTTGCAGTTCTTGATCATTTCACTCCTCAAGCCTGCTGTGTCATTCAATAAGATCATGGCTGATCCGATTGGGGCCTAAATTCCACATTCGTATCTGTCCTCCCCCACCACCATGCACCCCCCTCACTTCCTGCCCCATAGCAGTTGACACTGAATTGATCAATTAATGGCCAGAGATGGATTTATTATCTAATTAAGAACACTGGGTGGGCTTTCCAAGTTAGAAGACCAATAGGAGACTCCCCAGCTTGAAAGCAGTAGTGGATGCCATGTCAGGTAAGTGAGATAGAGTGTGCCCCAAAATTGAACTTCTCTTCAATTTTTACAAAGTTAAAATAAGAAAAGGCCTTTGCAGCTGAACCGCAATTGTTGAGGATGGGCAGCCTGCACCAGCAACTGTGCTTGGTAGGCAGAGGCCCTCTGGGCCTAACCTGCCTCCCACCATCTGCGGGGACCTGAGTTACATCCAGCCTCTGACAAAAATCCTAATAGGCCCAAAAGCAGTTAATTGCCTTCCTATCTTCCACCATCCCACCTCCAGGAAAACAGTGAGATGGTGCCAAAGAACTAGCACACTGACTGATTGTGTGAAAGTCCCTGTCTGTTTACCTCCATTGCCGCACCCTGCCAAGTTATGTTGTCTGTGGCTGGGGGTGGAGGGGGGTAGTGCAGACATCAGTTCCATTCAGGAGGTCCACACACATTTTAATAAAAACAGCAGACAGATTTATTTTAAATGTGCACTATGAAGGTTCCAATCCTCAACTATCAACAGGCTGATTTGACTTGACTTGCCTTGAATTGATTTATTATTCTCACATGTTAACAGATACTGAAAAGGATTGTTTCCTGTGCGCTATACAGAGAGAACATACCATTCATAGAGAAGGAAATGAGAGAGTGCAGAACGTAGTGTTACAGTTATAGCTCAGATGTAGGGAAAAATCAACTTAAAGCAAGGTAAATCCATTCAAATGCCTGATGGCAGCAGGGAAGAAGCTGTTCTTGAGTCGGTTGGTATGTGACCTTAAACTTTTGTGTCTTTTTCCCAAAGGAAAAAGATGGAAGAAAGAATGTCTTAGGCAAAGCAGGAGTCATACCGAGCTGTGATACAATCAGAAAGAATGTTACCTATAGTGCATCTGTAAAAGTTTGCTGGGAATCATAACTGACATGCCAAATTTTCTTAGTCTTCTGAGAAAGTAGAGGCATTGGAGGGCTTTCTTAACTATAGTGTTGGCATAGGGGGAT
This sequence comes from Sphyrna mokarran, assembly GCA_024679065.1. Lineage (NCBI taxonomy): Eukaryota > Metazoa > Chordata > Chondrichthyes > Carcharhiniformes > Carcharhinidae > Sphyrna > Sphyrna mokarran. Next base: position 48,558,926 of record JAGIQG010000012.1, on the reverse strand, counting down.
CAGGACAGACCGTTGGTGATCTGGATACCTAAAAACTTGAAGCTTCCACCCTTTCTATTTTGTCCCCATTGATGTAGACAGAGACATGTTCTCCTTTATACTTCCTGAAGTCAATGTCAGTCTCCTTCATTTTGTTGACATTGAGGGAGAGATTATTGTTGCTGCACCAGTTCACCAGATTGTCTATCTCATTTCTGTACTCTATCTAGTCATTGCTTGAGATTCAACGCACTATGTGGTGTCGTCAGCAAACTTGAAAATCGAATTGAAGGGGAATTTTGCCACACAATCATAGGTGTATAAGGTGTATAATGGGGCTGAAAATAACCCTGTGGAGCAGCAGTGTTGGGGATGATCGTGGAGGAGGTGTTGTTGCCTATCCTTACTGATTGTAGTATGTGAGTTGGGAAGTTTAGGATCCAGTCGCGGAGGGAGATGCTGAGGCACAGGCCACAGAATTTGGAGCTGACTTTCTTGGGAATAATGGTGTTGAAGGCTGAGCTATAGTCAATACTGTGGAAGCCTGATGATATCACAGAGTGATCATGTGACTGTCCTTTTAAAGGGACGTTCCACCCACAGTAATTTCCTGAATACACAATATATTGCCCTGGGCTAAAAGTTCTGTCCTTTAGTAGAGGCAATGAAACTACTGGTTGTCTCCTCATATCTTGCAAATGAGACTTCATGATTTATCAGCAGAACCCTGATGCAATTCCAAAGTAGCAATAGGGCATGGCTGTATATGTTTTTTTTTTAGCAACTTGACATTGAGCAAATTATCCAGATGTCCTTAAAGCAAAAGAAATGTTGAAAATATTCAGCAGGTCAAACAAAGATACATTTCTTCCAGATACAAAGAAGCCATAAATATATTCCCTTGTCAACAGATTCTAATCCAGTCACACAGATATCCAAAAATAAATGTTTCTTTCCAGTACAGATCAATTAAAGCAATACATGGTTTGTTTAAACATTGTGTCATCCAAAGTTCAGCCATCCTTTCAAACTGATATTGAAAATAAGCAAATTGCATTGTGGGTAATTATATTGTTGCTTCAACTAAAGACTCAAAATCATAAAACAACCACTTTATTCTCACGAAAACAACCTCCTGTAAAGAATCCCAACTAACAGGAATTCAAACTAACAATTTTAAAAGTGGTGAAGGGATAAATTCCAAATATGTTATAAATTCTAGAAATTAGTAGAATTATCAAAATCTTACAAATATATTAGGTGTAGATCAGGTATAGGTAGGCCATAATGCTGTGAGACAGGAATTTCCAAGTTTTTAACTCAGTGACAGAAATGGAATGATGACATATTTCTAAGTCAGAACACTGACCTGGGTGAGATTGTAAAATCTTGCCTGATGCCAACGGAAATTTCCGTTCTGCGAACTTTGCCCGTTCTAGAATCGGGGCAGGCAAGATGGTAAAACTCCAGCCAAAGTGTCTTGGAGGTAAACTTGCAGATGGTGATGTGCTTGTGCATCTGTTGTCCTTGTCCTTAGAGGTGGTGTAGTTTGTGTTTTTGGAAGGTGCTGGTAAAGTAGTCTTGGCGAGTTGCTGCAATGCATCTTGTACATGGGACACACCTCTGCCACTGTGTACAGTGTTACATTGAAGATTGAAAATAGTAGGTGGGATGACCTCTCAAGCAGATGTTAAGCTTCATAAGTGTTTGTGGCATGACAATTGTTTTATGTCTCTGATATATGCAAAGATGATACAGCAGCTTCTATTTGTGTATCAGGAGTTATATTCAAAGCTTTATAATATATGTTCTCATTCTTACAGAGCTTGCCTAAGTTTTGTTTCTTTTCTAAGGGACCATACTTAAGCTTAACTAATCATGCACAGTAAGTGATCAAATACTCACTTAATCAAATACAGAACCCAGAACACTACATCCTTTCCCACTTGGAAAATTAAAGATGATAGCCAGAATTCTCCAACTATTCACAACTGCGGGATTTCATCCCACCTGTGGGTTCCTCCTGGTGTGGGGTGACATCAATGGAAATTCCCATTGACAACAGCAGGATCAAAGAATCCAGTCACCAGCGGGTGGGAAGTACAAGGCCAGGAGGCCAGAAAATCCCATCCATGATTTCAAATGAGACCAACCAAACTTTAAACAATAATCAAGTGATTTCTTAGAGTTTTGCTCATTTTGTCAAAATATAGAAAAGGTCTTTGAGATATGAAGGTCTGCTGAGATATATTTATTTGAGGTTATGATTCTGTTGACAAACTCAGTTATGTGAACCTGTCAGATACTCAGCCTTGACCAAGTAAATCTGATCATCAGTAGATACTAAGAGATTAATGACCAGATCTGGACATTTGGGAGGGGTTGCGGTCAGGAGGTTAATTTCTTGCTGTACTATTCCTAGCCTCTGACCTGCTCCTGTACCCATAATATTTATATGGCTACTCCTCTGAAGTTTCTGGTCAATCATAAACCCCAGGATATTGATGGTGGCGAGATTCATTGATGGCAATCATCTGTTGTTGTGTTTGCCGAGCTTGGCAATTGGCTTGCAGACGTTTCGTCACCAAACGAGGAAACATCGTCAGTGCTTAGCTGTGAGTGTGTTCCTACATAGTACCTACGTTTATATAGCAAATTGAACAGTAGTAAATCTACTTGCTTTTGATTGGTTAATTGCAATGATCCTAGTCCTATTTGATTAATTAATTGTTGAACTTGCTGTGTTGTGATTCCATCATTTCAGTGACCATGCTCCACTTTGATTGGTTGTTTGATCTCTCTGTGATTCTTTTTTAGTTCATTCGAGGTCCTTGTCTTGAAATTTGATTGGTTGCTTTTTGGGATTCACTGGAATTGTTGCATCTGCATCCGATCTTGTCCCTTGATCGCCTTGCGGATCGGTTTGAATCTTAGTGCTGAGTGCTCTGATTCTTCAGTTCTTTCCTGCGCAGCGGTTGATACACTGGATCAATATCTATATGCCGATTGATTGCATGTTCGGTTGAGTGCCACACCTCGATAAATTCACGTTCTTTCTTCGTTTTTGCCTGACCTAGCACGGTCACGCTATTCCAATTGAACTGATGTCCTTCTTGGTCCTCATGGACTGATACTAATGACAATGGATCGTGTCTTCGGCTTGCAAGTTGATGTTCATGTATTCTGGTTGATAGTTTCCTTCCAGTTTGTCCCACGTAGTGCTTTTCACATTCATTGCAGGGAATTTTGTAAATGACGTTGGTCTTATTCAATGTTTTTCGTTGTCCTTTTGGTTTTGAGAGTGCCTGTCGAAGTGTATTCATGTGTTTGTGCGCCACAGTTATGCCGTGTTGTCGTAGTAATCTTGCTGTCATTTCGCTAATATTCTTGATGTAGGGTAGAGTGACTCTTCTATTTCCTGTACTGGTGGTAGTAGATGCCGAGTTGGTGTGACGTAAGGATCTCCAGATGAAGTTCCTTGGATAGCCATTCTTCTGGAAGACTTGGTACAGTCGTTTTTCTTCTTTTACTTTAGCTCCTATTATGTTGCAGTGTGTTTCAGTTCGCTTGAACATGGTCCGAATGCAGCTGCGTTTGTGGCATTTGGGATGGTTACTATGATAACTCAGGATCTGATCGGTATGGGTTTCTTTCCTGTATACTTTGGTGTGAAGTTCACCATTCGGGGTTCTCGAAATAAGCACGTCTAGGAAGGCCAGTTTGCCACCGTTTTCCGTTTCCATTGTGAACTTGATGTCTTCGAAGACGTTGTTAAGTGACTGGTTTGCTCTTTCCAGCTCACTCTTCTTGATTATGGTGAATGTATCATCAACGTAGCGGACCCACAGTTTTGGCGAAACTGTGCAGCAAGTATTAGCGAAATGACAGCAAGATTACTACGACAACACGGCATAACTGTGGCGCACAAACCCACGAATACACTTCGACAGGCACTCTCAAAACCAAAAGAACAACGAGAAACATTGAATAAGACCAACGTCATTTACAAAATTCCCTGCAATGAATGTGAAAAGTACAACGTGGGACAAACTGGAAGGAAACTATCAACCAGAATACATGAACATCAACTTGCAAGCCGAAGACACGATCCATTGTCATTAGTATCAGTCTATGAGGACCAAGAAGGACATCAGTTCAACTGGAATAGTGTGACCGTGCTAGGTCAGGCAAAAACGAAGAAAGAACGTGAATTTATCGAGGTGTGGCACTCAACCAAACATGCGATCAATCGGCATATAGATATTGATCCAGTGTATCAACCACTGCGCAGGAAAGAACTGAATAATTATAGCACTCAGCACTAAGATTCAAACCGACCCGCAAGGCAATCAAGGGATTCCAGCGAATCCCAGAAAGCAACCAATCAAATTTCAAGACAAGGACCTCGAATGAACTAAAAAAGAATCACAGAGAGATCAAACAACCAATCAAAGTGGAGCATGGTCACTGAAATGATGGAATCACAACCCAGCAAGTTCAACAATTAATTAATCAAATAGGACTAGGGTCATTGCAATTAACCAATCAAAAGCAAGTAGATTTACTACTGTTCAATTTGCTATATAAACGTAGGTACTATGCAGGAACACACCCACAGCTAAGCACTGACGATGTTTCCTCATTTGGTGATGAAACGTCTGCAAGCCAATTGCCAAGCTCGGCGAACACAACAACAGATGATCAATCTACCCGAGCTACCAATTTTCACTAACATTGATGGCAATGCCATTCAATGTCATGGGTAGATGTTTAGATTCTCTCTTGGTGGGGATGGCCATTACCTGACATTTGCATGTCACGAATGTTACTTGCCAGTTACCAGCCTACGCCTTTGACAACTCTCTGTTAAGAAATGCTTTCCAACTTCCCTCATGAAGGCCTAGTTCTAATTTAAATGTAATGATCCTTTGTTCTGAACTGGCCCCGAAAAGGAAATAGTTATTCTCTATCCACCTATCAAATCCTTCAAGCAACGTTTTATACCTCTAATAGATCACCCCTTTATCTTCTATTAATGCAACCTCCTATTGAAATGACTTTTTACCCTGATATCATAGCGTAGAATTCTCCCATCTGGGACAATGTCCTTTGGTTGGTGGCAGAAACATGTTCTGTTTCCCACAGCAGAGCCTGGCAGAAAAGCAAGCCATATTTTCCAGGCCCAATCTTATTAATTATGTAATGATGTGTTCTGCACCTTATCCTGTGGCAGGGCAGAATGATGGCATATGTTCCGCAGTGGTGTCTGGACATCATATTGAAAAGACACCCAACATCACTGATCCACTGTTGAAGAAAGAAGATGGACCCCTGAGAACAGTCTGAGGTTGGGAAATGGACCTCCTGATAACAAAAATAGATCTCCAGGAACATTCTAAGGCTGGAAGATGGATTTCCTCAATGACATTGAATCTGGGAGATCCACTTGTAGATGGTGCCTCCACCCACTGCTGTGGTATTAAGGGTCTAGGATTGCTGGTGGCCTTCATTGCAAACTCCGAAGACAGCCCCAGACAATGTTCAGGTATGTCCTGTCATTTGCATGCCGCATTTTTGCAGACACATTTTGGATTAATGTGTTTTCCTGCTGGCTTTGTGGAAACATAGAAACTAGAAGTAGGGGTAGGACATTCGGCACTTCGAGCCTGCTCTGTCATTCATTTTAACCATGGCTGAATATAAAATTCAATATCTCGATCCCATCTTCCACCGTATCCCTTGATTCCTTTAGCCCCTCGGCCTTTATCCAATTTCTTCCTGAAATCAGAGAATTGGCCCAACGACACTCTGGTAGTGAATTCCACACATTCATCACCCTCTGGGTAAAGAAATTTCTCCTCACCTCAGCCCTAGAAGGTTTACCCTTATATCCTCAAACTATGACACCTTTGTTCTGGATTCTCCCACATTGGGAACATTCTTTCTGAATTTACCATGTCTAGCCCTGTTAGAGTTTTATAAGTTTCTGAGGTTCCCTTTCACTTTTCTAAACTCCAGTGAAATTAATCTGAACTAACTTGGTGTCTTTTCATATGACAGGCTTGCTATTTCAAGAATTATCCTGGTAAATCTTTGCTGTACTCTGTCTATAGCAAGGTATCCTTCCTCAGATAAGAATACGAAAACTGCAAACAATAGTCCAGGTGTAGTTTCACCAATGCCCTATATTATTGCAGCAAAACATCACTATCCCTACATTCAAATGCTTTCACCATGAATGCCAACACACCATTTGCCTTCTTCACTGTCTACTGTATCTACGTGCTTACTTTAGGAACTGATGCATGAGGACACCAATGTCTCGCTGTGTATCCATCTCTCTACTTACACCCATTCAAATAGTAATCTATTATTCCCACCAACATGGATAACCTCACATTTATCCACATTATTCTGCATCTGCCATACCTATGTCCACACACTCAGCTTGTCCAAATCACACTGAAATATCTCTGCATCCTCCTCACAGCTCACCCTCCCATCGAACTTTGTATCCTCTGCAAATTTGGAGATAATACGTTCAGTTTCCTCTTCCAAATCTTTAATATATAATATGAACTGTTGGGTCCTAGCACAGATCACTGCAGAATGTCACTAGTCACTGACTGCCAATCAGAAAAAGACCCATTTATGCCAACTCTTTGCTTCCTTTCGGCAAATCAACCTCTGTCCATCTCAAGACATTACCTGCAATCCCAAGCGCTTTAACTTTACATAGTAGTCTATTATGTGAGACCTTGTCGAAAGCCTTCTTGAAGTCTAAATAAACCACATCCACTGGTTCTCCTCAGTCAACTCGACTAATTACAGAATTCCAGTATATTTGTCAAACATGATTTCTCTTCTGTATATAGATGTCAGGCTCACTGGTCTATAGTTCAAATAGTTTTTTTATTTCCAGGGCCACTTCCATAAATACTCTGGGTTGATGATTATCAGGCCCTGGAGGTTTATCCACCTTCTATCCCATCAATTTCCCCAAAACCATTTCTCTTCTAATGCTGATTTCCCTTAGCTCCTCACTGAAACTTGTTTCTCTCAGAACTTCTGGTACATTATTCATGCTTTTTTGTGAAGACTAAAGCAAAGTATGAATTTAATTCCTTTGCCATTTCTTTATTTCCCATTATGAATTATCCTGTTTCTGAAAGTAAGGGCCAACATTCATTTTTGTCATTTCTTTTTCTCTTTACATACCTATAAAATCTTTTACAACCAGATTTTGTGTTTCGGCTAACTTATCTTCATGTTCTAGTTTTCTCTTTTTTATCAATCCCTTGGTCCCCTCTTTGCTGAATTTTAAACTGTCTCCAATTCTCAGGCCTATTGCCTTATCCTGCCAATTTGTATGCTTCTTTATTGAATCTGATACTATCTCTAATTTCCCTTGTAAGCCATGGTTTGGCCACAATTCCCTGACCACTCTTGTACCAAACAGGAATAAATGACTTCTGGACTACACCTATACATTCTTTAATGCCTGCCATTGCTGTTCGCTGTCTTCCTTTTCAGTAATGCTTCCCAGTCCATCATAGTCAATTCATGCCTCATAGTTACCTTTACTGAGACTCAGGACCCTGGCCTCGGAATCAACTACCTTGAAAAAGAATTCTATTGTATTATGGTCACTTATCCCCAAGGGTTCTCTCACATCTAGATTGCCAACTAATCCTTTCTTATGACATAACACCCAGTCCAAGATGGCCTGTTCCCTTATTGGCTCCTCAACGTATTGCTCCAGAAAACCATCCCATTTGCAATTCAGAAATTCTCCTACTGACCAATTTGACTCACCCAATCTATATGCAGATTAAAGTCACCCATAATCACAGATGTTCCTTTAACACATGCATCTGTGCTTTCTTATCTAATGCTACTCCTGACATTACCACTACAGTTAGGTGCTCTGTATGCCACTCCACCAATTGTTTTTGCCCCTTATTGTTTCTTAACTCTACCCATACAGATTCCACATCAACTGTGCTAAAATCTCTAGTCAATATCATATCAATATCATTTTTAATCAATAATGCAACTCCATCACCTTTTCCTTTCATGATGGCCCTTCAGCCATTGTGTTTGTGCCGGCCACCATAAAATACCTAAACACTGAATAGTCCTCAATATTTCATTCAAATTCTTAGTTACCTTGGAGCACAGTTCTGTAATGCCAACTATATCATGCCTCTTTACATCTATTTGAGCAACTAATTCACCCATTTTATTTTGAATGATTCAAGCATTTAGGCACAAAATCTTAAGATGAAAACTTCTAACATTTCTTTTCTTTTCCTTTCCTTCTATTTTTTTACTCGGTCCTTATCTGAACTTAGCCTTTGATTTCTCTGTCTATCTCTTTCCTTCTTCTCCTTACTGTCTTTTCCCCTTGTTCTTAGTTCCTCCTGTTCTGAATTCTTGTAAAGGTTTGCATTCCCCTGCCATATTAGTTTAAACCTTCCTGTATCACTCGAGCAAGTACCCCCCCAAGGATATCAATCCAGGTGTAACCCGTCCAGTTTGTACATGTCATGCTTCCCCTAGCACTGGTCCCAATTCCTAGGAACCTGAAACTCTCCCCCTCACACTACCTTTTCAGCCCTGTTTTCAGCTTATTTATCCCGCTGTTTCTGCTCTGACCAGCATGTGGTATAGGTCGTAATCCTGGGATCATTACTTTTGAGGTTCTACTTTTCAGTTTGCTTTCTAGCTTCCTGTATTCTGTTTTTAGGATCTCATCCTTTTTTACTTATATTAATTGTACCAACATATACTATGACCACTGGTTGTTCACCGTCCTCCTTCAAATGTCCTGCAGCTACTCCAAGACATCTTTGACCTGAGCACCAGGGAAGCAACATACTATTCTGGAGTCTTGTTTGTGGCTACAGAAACACCTATTTATTCCTCATACAATTGAACCCCCTATAATTATTGCATTCCCATAATATTTATTCCTTCCCTTTGCAGCAGAATCAACCGTAATGCAATGGCTGTTGTCGTTTCCTGCTGTAAAACCATGCCCCTCAACAATATCCAAAATGATATACTTGTTTTGCAGAGTAACAGCCATGGGAGATTCTAGCACTGTCTGCCTTACTCTCTTTCTCTGCCTGATGGTCACTCATTTCCTTTTTACCTGTGGAGTCTAAGCCTGCGGTGTGACCACCTCTCTATACACGTTATCCACAATATTTTCCATCTTACAAAGGCTCCACAGTGTTGTTTCCACCAAACACTCCAGTTCTGAAATGCAGATTCCGGGAACTGCAACTGGAGAAACTTGCTGCACACATGCTGGCCCTGGGCTCTGAAAATGTTCCCGGCCTCCCACATGGAGCACGAAGAGCAGACAATAGCTTGGAACTGTCCTGTTATGCCTTACTTCTTTGACATGACAGGAGAGCTGGAGAATAGGCTGTGGGTGAAAGATTCCTGTCAGGCCTTATCTGCATCTCATTAGTTGGATACAAATCATTTTTTTTAAGCTGGCTCCAGCCTGTTTCCTGATCCATCATGGAGGACACCAATGGACTTTTCTGCAGAAAATTCATGGCAAAATTATTGCATTTCCACTAAATTTTCCCCTGCTGCCGGCAAAGCCATAGAAGCATTCTGTCTATTCTAGTGATCAAACACTTTATGCTCTCCAAAAGCATTTTTTTTAAGCTGTGGAGCCCAAAACTGAATCTACTGCTTCAGATGGAGTTTAGCCTGAGCTTTGAACAATTGTGAATGCAAGTTTCACCTATATGCATTCCAGCCCTTTTAAAGTCCAAAATTTTGTTCATCTGTTCAATTTCGTTTTACCCCTTCACCAGTTTTTATTTTAGTACCTATATCCCTAAACCGTTCTGTTCACCTACAATTCTTAGCTACCAAGCATCCAGAAAATCTAATTGTTTATCTTTTTATGTCAATTCCATCTAGCACTGCTTTGCCTGCTCACTAAATCTGTCCGTGGCTCTTTGCAACTTTCTTCTACAATCTACAACTGCTACCATCTACAATGGTGGCACAATGATCCAGTGGTTAGCACTGCTGCCTCACAGTGCCAGGGACCTGGGTTTGACTCCTGGCTTAGGTCACTGTCTGTGTGGAGACTGCATGTTCTCTTCATCTCTGTGTGGGTTTTGTTTGGTGCTCTTCTTTCTTCCTACTATCTGTCCTTCTAGATGCATTGGCTGTGCAAGATTCTCCCTCAATGTACCCGAACATGCACCAGAGTGTGGTGACTAGGGGATTTTCACAGTAACTTCAATGCAGTGTAAATGTCAGCTTACTTGTGGCAATAATAAATAAACTTTAAAACTTTTACTGTGCCATTTAACTTTGATTAATCAATAATCTTAGATATTCAGTTCATTATCATTCCTTCATCCAAACCATTTTTAAATGTAGTGAAAAGCTAAATCCGTGAGGGATACCACACTGCCAACTGGCATTTATAATCATTGTCTCTTACATTGTAACCAGTTCTTGCCAAGCTATGTTGCCTCCAATGCTATGCTACCTCCAATGCTATGCTTTTGATTTTGTTAAGTTATTTGTGTGGAACCTTATCAAATTCCTCTGAAAATCTGTATAAATAACATACATTGATCCTCCATAATCTAACACCTTGATTATCACCTCAAGTAAGTAACTCATTTTATTTTACATGTTCTACTTTATACAAATCCATGGTGGCTGTCTCTAATTAATTCATATGCATCAGAATTCTCAATTACTTTGCCCCTATTAGACTAATGGACCTATGATTACCCCTCTTCAATAGTGGAGTTACGTATGCAATTTTCCAAAGGGACCAATTCCTGAAATAATTTGTAGAAGATCACGTCTAACACACCAACATTTTCTTCATCGGCTTTTTTGAATATCCTGGGGTGACAAGCATTGGTTGCTGGAGATTTGTCCTTCCTTATTAACTCTGGTTTCTCCATTCTGAATAACACCAATTCAATCTAGTTACTTCCGCCCATTGATTATTTTTAGGTTTTGTTGCGTCTTTATAATTTATACTTTTTCTGTGATGATTGATACCAAGTAATTATTTAATAAGTTTGCTATTCCTGATTTTCAAAGGCAATATCACCTGACATATCCGTCATTAAGGAGGCCTATGTTACTCTTAGCCATCATCTTTCTTTTAATGTCTTTCTACAAATTTTCTACCTTGCCTTCGATAACCCCACACAAGCTCTCCCTACTATTACCTCTTATCTACTTTTTTTTGTGGCTGCAGAAAATGTTATTTATTTACTTTGTGGTAATGTTATTTCTTGGTTATTATGGATGTATTTTCTGTGTGATATCTTGGCGATTACTTGGAGATGCACATTTGGTGCATCCATCTAATTCCTGACAATCTAATAACAATGTATGCATTTGAATTTCTGCTTTTCTTGTGTATGATGCTGCTCAAGTCTAGTGCATTCTGGTCTCAGTAATAGACCTGGGGCAGAATTTGGAAGAACACAGTTATGAAGCTTTACATGTGAATTCAAGGGCATCCGAGTCTTGCTCTTTGTTAAGTATTAAGCCTTAATGCTTCTTGACAAAGCTGGGCTGACAAGGAAGACCTGACAAAGATTAAAATGCACGGTAGGATTATTTTGCAATGTGAGAATTTCTCGTGGTATTTCAAGTTTGAAATTCTCAGGGAAGCCAATGGGCATAATTTGTCTCGGTAGAACTCTTGAAATGTAGAAGAAGGGTCACTGGAAGAACTTCATTATCGTCAAGTACATTTGGTTTGATTAGATTGGCTCAGTTCCATGTAAATTCTTCATTCCAAGCAGATTTATTCAATCAGAATAGTTATATGTGATCTGACTGCATATTTATCTCAAATTTTTTATTATTCCTAATTTATTCTTCCAAATATATATTTATGTTTTGAAAATTGTATATAAATCACAGATTTCTCAATGTGTGTCAGATTAAGGTAAAATCACATTTTCAGCTTTATACATGAAATCCTTATAGTACAGTAGGCGGCCATTCAGCCCATCGAGCTTCCTAGGCCCACCTAGGCCCTATCCAATGTAACCCCACATATGTACCTGGCTAATCCCTCTGACACTAAGGGCAATTTAGCTTGGCAACCCCCCTCAAGAAAACAGAGGGATTTATTCCAGATTTTATGCAAATTTGATAATTTGAATTTTTCTGGCTAAACCCCTCCTCTTCTCACCTAACCTGCATGTCTTTGGAGTGTGGGAGGAAATCAGACTGTCAACAGTTAACCCACGTGAACACGGGAAGAACATGCAAACACCACACAAAGAGTCACCCATGGCCAAAATTGAACCTGGGTCCATTGGAGCTGTGAGGCAGCAGTGCCAACCGTATTGACACTGTCCCACTCATAAATAGGGGATAAATACACTAATCCCAGCCATAATCCAAATAAACATTTCAACTCAGTTACAGAAAGTCAACAGAGATAAGCAGTGGGTTTTCCCAGAAAAATTCAAATAATCAAATTTGCATAAAATTTGGAATAAATCCCTCTGTTTTCTTGAGGGGGATTGCCAAAATGTACCTCCCACACTGTGTGCACTGCAGAATGAACAAGCGTGAATCTCATTAAAAGTCTGGGGATGGGGTCTATTCCTGCTGGGGAGGCTGGCAGCATAGTGCGGATGTAGAGATGCCGGCGTTGGACTGGGGTAAACTCAGTAAAGTTTTGCAACACCAATTTTAAATCCAACCAATTTATTTGATAGTAAATCCGCGAGCTTTCAACACTATGTTGCATAGTGCGGAGCAGGCCAGTGGGCTACCACAGTGGAGATTGGCACATGCGCAATATTCCCACAATACCTGCCTCCCAATTGCTGGGCAGTCCCGCAACCTTGCAATACTGCCTCACTGATTATCGCCCCCCCGCCCCCCCCATATCGCTGGTTCCCCAGACATGTCCAAGCCAGCCTCGATCTCTCCACATGTATCTCGCCTGCCCCAATCTCCTCCCCTTCCCCAGCAGTCCTGATCTCCCCATTCCATCACCTCATCCCCACCGGCAAACCTGACCCCCCCTCCCCTCTATCCCAGTGGCCAACCCGATCGCTGGTCCCCCTCCTTCCATCGCTGCCAAGTACAGAGTGGCAGCAGGACCTCCCACCTTCACTGATCTCCCTCCCCAGAGGCAGCTTCCTGGATCTGCCTCCTTGGCACTGCCTGATGCTTAGTGGATAGTGCCAAAATACCCTCTGGTGTTGCCATTTTGCCCCTTGTGGCCTATGCTTACACTACCAAGCTGGCAATGGCCAGGAGGCACCCCCCTTACCCCAGACCTTCAGCAGTGTTGGGCTGTCAGCTCCCCATTAGTGGGGAGCTATTGTAATCCCCATTGGAGTGAAACACTCCTGGCAAGGTGGGAAAGGAGGACTGAAATCTCTGGGCCTGCTAATAACATGTAAATTATATTAAAAACATCATTTACATCATTCATTCAGCTCTGCGCTGACTTCTGGTGCAAAGCTGACAGCGCCTGAAAACCAACAGCCGGAGACATGCAAAGGCTGTGGCGCTCAATGCAAAGCCTACTACACGGCCTCCACTTGAGTCTCCCGGCCCATTGCGCTGCTTATGCAGCACAGCAGGCTGGGAGAATTGCCCCCGAGCCCTTTGCAATTATATTATAATGTGACACTTAGCAATAAAAGTGTACTTGAAGTTAACAAATTTCATGAAGACTGACACTGAATGTCCAATCAGAAAAATATGTACTGTATCTAATATTTGGTGCTTTTGTGCTCAACTTGTGGCAAATCATTATTTAGTTCCAATCTAATTCATACTGACATATTGAGGTTTTCAAACTGAATTGTCAGCCCCCTGGTATTAAAGGCAATTGACGAGCATAATTTTCCTCTAATAGGTTTAATCAGTGTTTTGAAAGACTTCGAAGTTGTGTCACAACATAGTCCACAACTCATTCATCAAAGAAAGATTTTGTGCCAATGTAATATATAATTAACTTGACTGCTAATAATCAGTAACAAACTTGCTTGCCAGTTTAAGCCAAATTTTGAATTATCACCTAGCCTTTCTTACATTTCAATAGTGACTACTCTTTCAAAATACTTAGCTGGGTGCAAAACTTTTTGGAGTGCACTGAGGTCATGAATGGTGCTTCATAAATGCAAATCTTTCTTTATCCTCCCTTTTTCAGCCTTGCTATTAAAATACTTTTGTACACTCGAGGCTCCAGTTTCATGCATATGCAACAGCATAAGAAATGGACTCATATTATAAAAATTAAACTTAATGACATCAATTTTCTTAGCCCCAGAAGTACATACATACAGAACGAGAAATTTTTTGGCCCATTAGGCTTTTAGTTTCACAGATGATGTAGAATTTACCTTAGCATTAACTTTTTTTCAATATATTTAGTATTCTGAAAGGTATAATCCGCTACAAAGATAGGGCATGATTCTCCAAACACTTCAACTGGCCAGTGGAAATCCAGATGCCCCGGCAGATGGGGCGATGGCCAAAAGTCAGGATTCCTGATGAGGGATTCACCCTGTTGGCCTCAATTGGGTTCTCACCCAGAGTGGGTGACAACTCAATAATGATACAAACCCACTAATTTGAATGGATTTGACAGCCAATTCGCCAGCTTCCTGCCATTCATCCAGCCTGCCAGTAGGAATTATATTAGATGGGCTTCAGACTTTACCCACAAGCAAACACATCCTTGCTGGACTCTGTATGTCCAGGGGAGAACCAGCAAATGCTTAGATAAGAGGGTCATCCTTCCTCACACCACTCAAACGTGTTGTCATCTCCATGCATCTACACATACACAAACACCACTCAAGCAAGAGGGTGATCTGGTCTGACCCTCCCCTCAGCCTTTGATTTCACTGCCACTTTTGCAGGCTGTCACTCAGGCTTAGATACTGTCAACATTGTGGTCAGGATCAATAAGGTATTTGAGGTGCATTCAAACATGACGAGAAATCAACATAGGTGGCCGGAGCAGAAGTCCACTGAGCTATCAATGGAAACTTTCTCAAGATATTGAACATTGAATTTGTTTGAGATCAATTCCATTTGAATGGAAAGAATTTCAAAGATATTAGCTGGCTAAGAAGCCTCAGAGACTTTAAATCAAAGCTGTGTGCATACTTTGAGGCTGAGCACCCAGCTGTGCAGACTGGACCCCGCCCCCAGAGGTGCCAAGTGAAATTGACATCTCAGATGGGATTTTCCAGCTCTGCTTGTCTGGAAAATACTGCCAGAGGTCAGTGGACGTTTGTACGGACATGTCCTGCCTGTTATAATTACTATGGCAGGCAGGAAAATTCCACCCTTCCTCTGTCAGAGGACTTCAAACTTGTACCTGAAGCTTCTAACACAGAGAAAGGGAAATCTCTGCTGCAGAACGGAGTGCGGCAATGATTTAAAATCCTGCCAGGTGACTGGAGGCTTGAAGATTAAAGTGATCTGGCCAAAATTTTCACAGCTGACAGGAGGTGATGGCTTAGTAACATTATCACTGGACTATTAATCCAGAAACTCAACTCATGTTCTGGGAACCAGGGTTCGAATCCTATCATGGTAGACGGTATAATTTTATGAGCAGCATGTCGGCACAGTGGCTAGCACTGCTGCCTCACAGCACCAGGGACCCAGATTCAATTTCCACCTCAAGTCGCTGCCTGTGTGGAGTTTGCACATTCTTCCCGTGTCTGCATGGGTTTCCTCAGTGCTTTGGTTTCCTCCCACAATCGAAAGATGTGCAGGTTAGGTGGATTGGCCATGCTAAATTGACCCTTAGTGTCAGAGAGATTAAGAGGGTACATGAGTGGGGTTAGGGAGATAGGGCTTGGGTGAGAGTGTTGTCAGTAGAAACCCGATGGGCCAAATGACCTCCTTCTGCACTCTATGATTCTATGACTCTATGACAGACAGAAATGCAGGCATTGAAGACAGGGCTGCCTGAAATCACCATGCAAGGGTCAATCTTCAAATCTGCCAAGGAGGTCAGCCCCTTACCTCCAGCCCACACCCAACTCAACTCCCAGGAACGCTGAGGGACCTTTCTCTGCAGCCTGGCAGCAGCAGAGGGGTGAAGAGCCCCTGGATCACCCTCCTTGAGATCCCTTAGGGGTCCAAAGCATCTGACAGGGGTGTCAGTGCTGGAGGCAATACATCATTGGTACTGACAAGGTGTGTGGCCTGAAGGGGATTGTGTAGGGGAGCCAAGGGTTAAGGAGGCCTGAGTGGGGTGGGCAGGTTCGGGTTGAGTCACCGTCATGCCCCTCTTTGGTGAGGGATTGGTTGTGCTCCCCTGGTCAGTGGGAGGCGGGCTGGGGATGGGAGGGGACTATTTCATTTTTTGGGAAGAGAAGGGTGCTGTCTCTTAACACAGACAGCCTTTAAAATAACAACCACCCTTTAAAATAACAGCCCGGTCTCAGAATGACAGGACTGACAAATAAGCTTATTAACAGCTTTCAGCTGGGTGAATCCCACCAATGGCAGTGAAAAACACTTCCATTTTCTCTCTAGCATAGACATTTAGAAACTGTAGGCTGGATTCTCCCGTTATGAGGCTAAAAAGATAAAACTTCTGTGAAATGTCCTACTGGCTGCCAATATGATAAACAAGGTTATTACTTTATTGTTCACACCTAACTAGCTGAATTCCACAATTGGCATTGCCTAGTTCAAAGCAGCACTTTATGTTTGATACTGTGTCAGCTATTGATGTCTATACTTACTCCAATGACCGTAAATAACGTTTTATCTATATAGCCATCTGATTTATTTTTAAATAATTTAATCAACATTGTTAATTCTCCTCCAGGCCTCTTCAACACATCTGCTAACAACTGGAAACAGAATTCTTCCAGTTCATACCGCCAGGCTTATTAACTTTATGTTGAATCTTATTCCATTCCTACAATCTATATCTGTGCTTCTCAGCATTTACTTCTTTTATTACTCTTTTTTCACTGAAAATAAGTTCAATTTTGGCTATCTCCTTATCAAGACAGATGCATTTATTACACAATCTTGCCCAATTCATCATGAAGAATCATACGCTTAACATTGGTGAAACAGATGTGATATGAGGGGTTGCATGGTGGCACAGTGTTAGCATTGCAGCCTCACAGCACCAGTGACCAAAATTCCAGCCTTGGGCCACTGTCTGTGCAGATTTTGCACATTCTCCCCGTTCTGCATGGGTTTCCTCTGCAGTTTCCTCCCACATTCCAAAGATGTGCAGCTTAGGGAGATTAGCGGAATAAATGTGTGGGGATGGGGCTGGTTGGAACTGCGTTCCATGCGCCAAATGGCCTCCTTCTGCACTGCAGGGATTTTATGATTCAATAAGTGTGTTGAGACACCATTTATTTTTGTATCTTGGCTTACAAGGAAATCACACTCCTTATTTTCTGTTCATTTTGACCTATAGGTATTGTGCCCTGATATAATTTATTTATTCATTTATAAATGGGCCAACATTTATTTATTACTTATTAAATGAATGGCTTGTGAGGCCATTTAAGAGGACACTTAAGAGTCAAGTACATGTCGGCTAGACCAAGTAAAATTGGTAGATTTTCTCCTTGAAAGAGATGAGTGAATTAGACATGTTTTACGTCAATCAACATCGGTTTCATGGTTATCATTAGATTTTTAATTCCAATTTTTTTAAAATTGAATTCAAATGTCATCATCTGCTGTGGTGGGTTTGAACCTGGGTCCCGAGAGCATTACCCTGGCTTTCTGGTTTACTAGTCCAGTGACAATACCACAAAGTCTCTATTTCTCCATGAATGCATCCTAAAGTCTTTGAGAATGATTAAGAGGAGTGAATGTGGTGTGCCGAAAAGATATCCATTAAAAGAATGAAAAATACTCCATCAACACAGGTAGTACGTATTTTTATTTGGTCAACGTATCCCACAGGCACCGATACCAAAAAAGGTATTTTTACCAAAATGTAAATCTTGACGAGCTGGCAAATGTCGGGCGGGATTTTTCGCCTTGCTCACCCAAAACTGTAAAATCCTCCTCGAGGTCAATGGACCTTACCATGTTCCGCTCCAGGCCTGCTATAATTTCCATGATGCAAGGGGTGATATAATTCAGGCCATTGTTTTCGATAGTTTGTTTAATTTATGTCCAATTGTACAGGCCTGGAAACTGATCCTTGTATACTTGTTTGATTGCTTAAGTCTGTGGATGGAGATCATTGCTTATGTCTGTGGGTGGAGTTCCTGAGTTAAATACTGACACCACAACAGAAAAATTCGAGGAAGGATTTGAGCTCTGAGCTGTGAACATGCTTATTTTGAAACTTGAGATTTTTTTGAGATATAAAGTCTATAAATAAATGGTTTTGATTTAGAACTGCAGTCTTCCCTGCATTGTTCTGAGATAAATAAGATGTACAGCAAACTGGTAAATACCTGACAGAAAGTAGACAATTAAATTCTGCTCCTAGCTTGCTTGTCAGAAAAAAGCAAAAGCAAGTGTATTTTATATACCATCGCCCACTGTTTAAATCTTGAAATTCTCGAGCCATGGAAGATGGAGAATTGGTGTGCTTTGTGGAATAATATTAAGATTTATTAATATTGAATGGTAAAGTTTCATAGACATTAAAGTATTGGAGGTGCTATTTATGACTAAAATTGTCAGCAGAAGGAGGAGGGAATGTTGGAATTACAGTTCCTGTGCCAAACAAAAGTGAAATGCAGTCCTTAGCAGGAGTTAACATGCATTCTAAAAACTGTGAACATTACATAACAGTTGATGATCTTCAACCATTGCAGTAAGGAAAGTTTGCAATTTATTGAAAAGTTCTGTGGAATCTGTAATCTTTTTAAAAATGTGTGAAAGGGATTTTTAAGAGTTTGCTTCAAAGGAATTATTCTCATGTTCTTGGATAATAAGACGTACAGGGTCATATGACTGAGCTGCACTTGATCTGGAAACAGCACCCACCAGAATGAAACTAAGAAAGAAGCTATATGACTGGCTGACACAAAGGACAGCCACAGACAGAAGGGAGAACTATAAGCAGGGAACCTTGAGGATGAAAATGATCAGCATAGAGATACAGACACAAAAGAGAAGCAGACACAGGAAAGAAGAGGAACCTTCAATTCTTGTGAAGAGAAGAAGCAAATTTCTCTTTGGCAGAAAATGGAGATAATAGGCACAATCCTGCCAGCTCACTGTACCCGCGGTGAGTAGGAACATCTTTGTTGTGAAGGTAATTATTGTAGTTGCGGCAAGGGGGGAGAGGTTCCTTTGAGGAAATGGTATATCCACAAAGGAAGACTGCCTTTGGAACTCGCTGGAAGGCTGCCAGATTTCTCCCAAAGATCTCACAACATTGCTGTGATCCCTCCCAATACCTGTATATTGCCCAAGGAAGAGTGGCTTTTCATTTGACCAATCTGCCACTGTGGGTAGACATCAAGCATCCCTCCAATGTGTTCTGGTACCATTTTGGCAAAATGTCCCAAAGGGCTTGAAAAATTCCAGCCAACATCAGGAAGTCACCTTTTTCAGTGCCACAACAGCTTGTTGGAATTAGGGTTAACCCCTCTGCTGATATTCCTAATTTATTTTTGGAATTAGAGGAAAGAGATTAAATGAATAGAGAAAATTGTGTCCAAAAAGAGGACAATTTGTCAATTCTGCATAGTACTGTTACTGTAACACTCAGACTGATCAAACATGTTTTCTGGAGAAGAAATAGGTTGACCTTCAGATCCTTCCAGGCTTTGCATAATACCCAACTGACTGTCTCTGCCTGATTATGAATACACTGAGTGAAATCACTGTTGCACTAGATGATGAACAAGAGTAGTATTTGCTGATCCGCCAACCAAGAACAGACTGTGTGAACTTTTTCCTTGTTTGTTTTAGCAGAAATACATGTTGTCATTTTTGTCCTGTTATTCCTGTACCCTCATAGACACAGGGCTGGACGAGCATCCAAATCATAATGATGCACAAAGATGAGTTTGAAGTGGTTGATGCATCATCTAGACTGAATGGCATTCATTTGTCTTGTGTGCAGCTTCCATGAAAGTGAGTTATCTATCAGCGAAGTGCATGGTCATTTGAAGCCAAATCCTGTTGGTCAGGCGATGCTGTTAAATTTGGAACTTTTTTTTGGAAAATAGGCTGGAATGACTAACAGAGAATCAAATTACATTTGATTTTTCTGTGTGCTTTCCAATATTGAACTTCATTCTCCATCCTTCTTAACCATGCCCACTTGTGGTTTATTTTCTAACCTATGATTAGTCTTTCCCGGGGATCAGTTTTCTTCATGTTCTGCCCTTCTCGCGGCTTTTCTATCCTGTATAAATGACTTTCAATTGCTTCATTAATCTGTCTTTTATGTTACCCCACACCCCCTTGCTTTAGGTCTTGCCCATCTCTTTTTCACTGTACAGTACCTTCTTAAAGTATACTTGGTCGTTCATGAATTTAATTTCACAACTTGCCATGGAATGATTTGATCTCATCAATGAAGTATAATACCATTAGGTTCTTCTACTGTGTCCAGTTTTAATTCTTGGTTATTAATTTTTAAGATCCAATATTTGATTCGTAGAATCCCTACAGTGCAGAAGGAGGCCACCCAGCCCATCGAGCCTCCCATTGAGGCTGCACCAACAACAATCCCATCCAGAACCTATCTGTAACCCCACATATTTACCCTGCTAATCCCTCTGATACTAAGGGGTAATTTAGCATGGCCAATCCACCTAACCTTCGGACTGTGGGAGGAAACCCATATAGACATGGAAGAATACGCAAACTCCACAATCAGCCCAAGCCTGCAATTGAACCCATTTCCACGGTGCTGTGAGGAACAGTGCTAACAGTGCCACCGTGTTGCCGCATGCCTGACTTAGCTTAGCCAGATCCCTAGCTTGACATACAGATGCACTCTCCTACTTATCCACTCCCATTTACTTGCAACATAAGTTTATATATCATTTCCCTCAAGCCATATCCGTTTTCATAAGCTTATTGATCAACAGCCAATTTCCACATATCTTCACCTATTATATATAGTTGGTTTTCTCAGCGTGCAAACACTACACAGGTTCTATTTTAATGAGACTGCTATTGGCTTATTCCCTATTAGTCTTCTCTAATTTGACCAATTTTAATTTTAAATCTCTTGGGTGAGCTTTTTAATTCTGACTTCCTGCTGATGCTGCTATTTAATTTTACTTTCCCTTGGATAATTCTGGTTAGTTTATCCACATTCAGAAACACCTTTTTGAACTTTTACTTCATCACATATTTCTTTTATTTTAATTCTAACACACAGTAGGTTTCCTTTCTAATGATTTGCTTTTTATCTATATCCCACAGATGTTCATCTTATTATTCAGGCTGTCTTCAACTCCCTTTAGTTAGATCACAGATCAGCCATGGGGTTGGAAGTTAACTGAGAGGCAGAGAGGGACTGGTGAGTGGGGTCCAGATTGGAAACTTGGAAGAATGGGTTTACTGCAGGCAAATTTAATGGCAAGACCCAAATGCATCTTGATTTTATTTCTTGGTTTCTAGAGAGGAGAAGGGAACATCAGAGAGGTTGAAGCAGTGGTTATTTGGCGTACGCAATGAGACAGCATAAGAAATGCCAGGATTAGGAAGAGATTGTTGGCCAGAGGCAATCAGAGATCAGGGTTGAGGAATACCAGAACAGTTAGAACATAGAACATAGAACAATACAGCACAAACAGATCCTTCAGCCCACGAGTTGCGCCGATCACATCTACCAATCCACAGACCTATCTATAACCCCCTATCCTATTCGTTTCCATATACTCATCCAGAAGTCTCTTAAAAGACCCCAGTGAGTTTGCCTCAACAACCTCCGACGGCAGTCGTTCCATTCACTCACCACCCTCTGAGTGAAAAACCTACCCCTGACATCTCCTTTGTATTTGCTTCCCTGCACCTTAAATCTGTGTTCTCTCGTAGTGACCATTTCAGCTCGGGGAAATAGTCTCTGAGAGTCCACCCTATCTATTCCTCTCACCATTTTATAAACCTCTATCAGGTCGCCTCTCAACCTACGTCGCTCCAGTGAGAAGAGTCCCAGCTCCCTCAACCTATCTTCATAAGGCCTGCCTCCCAATCCAGGCAGCATCCTTGTAAATCTCCTCTGAACTCTCTCAATAGCCTCTACATCCTTCCTATAATGAGGCGACCAGAACTGCGCACAATACTCCAACTGGGGTCTGACAAGAGTCTTATAGAGCTGCATCATTACCTCCTGACTCCTGTACTCTATTCCTCGATTAATGAAGGCCAGTACACCGTACGCCTTCTTGATCACTTCCTCCACCTGCGAGGCCAATTTAAGAGGCCTACGGACCCGGACCCCGAGATCCTTCTGCTCTACAACACAGCTAAGACTCCTACCCCTTATATTGTACTCCTTCATCCCATTATTCCTGCCAAAATGGAACACTACACATTTACCTGCGTTGAAGTCCATCTGCCACTTCTCTGCCCAGTCTTGCATCCTGTCTATGTCCCGCTGCAACTTTTAGCATCCCTCCAGACCATCCACAACACCACCGATCTTTGTATCGTCGGCGAACTTGCTAACCCATCCCTCCATTTCCTCATCCAGGTCATTTATGAAAATGACAAACAGCAGGGGTCCCAGAACAGATCCCTGGGGCACTCCACTGGTTACCGACTTCCATGCAGAACAAGACCCATCCACAACCACTCTCTGCCTTCTGCCGGCAAGCCAGTTCTGGATCCACGAGGCCAAAGCCCCTTGGATTCCATTACGGATAAAAGTTACGGATGAAAATAGATTGGTGGACTCTTAGAGGAGATTGGAAAGGATTAAGGGTGATCAAATGTGGGGATTGGTAAAGCAAGGATACATTGAATGCAACAGGTAATTGAAAAGATGCTTACATCCCAGATCCAGCAGTCTACAACTCCGTTTAGCTATTGAGGACCCAAGGTCTTAAAATCTTGGCTAGCCAGTGTTAAATTTCAAATAGAGTTTTGAAGAGTTCTGTGCTCCCATGATTGCACAGTGTAAAACTGAGTGCTGTGGCAGCAGCATCATGCTCATTGCCTTCCCATCCCTGTCAGTCCCTGTGGGCATTTTCATCCCAGCTGAGGAGGCATCAGGTAACCCATTTGTCCATGTGCCCATTGAGACCCTTAAATGATAAATTAATGGCCCTACTCTACCACTGATAGCCCCTGAAGGGGTTTTATCAAGGTCAGGCATGCTGTACCCATTAGAAATTCCCAAGATAATCGCCTGTCACACACTATTTCCTCTCTCCTCCACCCTGTCAGTCCCAGACCTCAACCCACCATAACTGAGCCTATCAGCCTGACCCAAGCAAGCCCCAGATTTAACTATGGTGGTGTCTCCTCATTGAAACTGCCTGCACTCCCAACTGTGGACACCAATCTCAGTAGAGCTGCTGGAACAAGAGAACTACCAGCCATTTGACTAGTCAGGAGCTCTCCTGATGTCCTCTGTGACAGGGGCCAATTTAAAGCCCAAAAGTTATTAAGTGACTTGTGGAGTCAGCTGGCAAAATGTAGTGGATTTGCCCTTAAAATAAAATTCAGCACTGGGGTTTGAGGCAAGGCGTCTTATGATAAAAGTTAAATTGCTTCTTAAACCTAAAATTGGGTGGATTTGATTCAAGATTCAGATATTTAACATTTTCATTTCCCTCAACAGAGCAAACTGACTCTTTTCTTTAGGGGTGGTAAAATTCATCTCACAACCGCAGTAAATGACATAACAGATATAAGGAGCTACTTGGCCTATTTGTCTTCCGATGTGCTGACTACTTTTGAATGCCTCTCCTTCAATTTTGTTCTTTTCCTTTGTTAAATCTCCTTAGGATAGGTAGTGTTTACACTCTGCTTTTAATTAATAAATAAAATTAAATTAAAATTTATAAATAATGAATTAATGCATGATTTGCATCCAATATTCATTCCTCTAAGGTAGAAAAAAGCAATGTCCCAATCGTTGCTCCAAGAGCAGGTAAAGATTGTATTATTCTAAGGAAGAGGCCTCTAAAAGATGTTATGCTTCAGTTGTACAATTGCGAGTCTTCAATGCTTTGGAATGACTCTGAGAGTGACAGTGTGAATCGCCCATCAGCTGGTGGGGTGAGATAGTAAGATCACCCACAATGTCAATCTGTTTGCATTTGCAGCAGCCACGATGCTCTATTCTCAGGTAAGTATTCAATCATCTTTTTTCTTCTCCTTTTTCCAAAGATTTGTAGTTCTTTCAAGTCTGCTGTATCTCTTTATTCCTATAAGTTTTTTATGAGTAGCCTTCTGGAGGTTTTCTGGGTCTTTACATTGTCCACTGCCAACATGTTTTGTTTTGAGTTTGGCGTCTTGAAGGGGTTTCTTCAGGGTTTGTTTGTTACCCTAAGAATGCTACTATCAACCATTATTCATAAAGTTGTACTCGTGCTTCCCATCAGATCTGTCTTAGTCATGTAACATTATATCATTGTTACATCGGTAATTACATTAGTGTAGTACACTCCTGATTTTCACTTGTTAATTTGCCTGACCGCAGTGAAATTCTAGAGAGAAAATAAAAGCCATCAAAATTCTAGTCAGAATGTAATTAAAAGTGCTAATTCAGGTACATTTTATGAACTGCTGGTAAAAAGAAGACTTTCTCCTTTACTAGAACAATCATCGAACAGCTTTGTTTGCATTCTCCTTGTTTAATTTCTGTAATTAAACATTTAACTGTTAAGTCAAATTTAGAGCTCAGTTTGCTTGAAAGATATTAATTACTGCATCTCCCACAATAGCTGAGAGAGAAATAAGGTGCAGCAAATATTAAAGTTTAGAACTCCGTGGGGCCTGAAGAATATCAGATCACAGAATGAAGGGATGTTGCTTTTGGCTCATGGTAATTGAAAATCTAATTGTGCGAAATGTGGGAAGGACGCCAAAATGATTCTAAGAAGGATGGTTCATTAAATCTCCCAAAACTACATAACACCAAAGTCAGTGAGATATGAGATCTTTGTCACATCAAAAGCATTTCGAGACAGTCTGATATAAGAGACATTGTGTAAAGGTTGTTATTGTAACACCATGCTGGCTACTACCTATAGCTTTTGGATCTTTAAATAAACATCATTACAATACTAAGGTTGTGGCTTAAGTATGTAAGCTAAAATGTTGACTTTTCGATGCTGTGTTAAACCAAGTCTTTGCTGGGTCCTCAGATGAATATCAAGAATTCCATGCTTTTAGTTAAAGAGGAGAGAGCTGATATCCTGCCCAACACTTACCCCTCAATTAATTGAGATTACTTAAGTGGTCATTTATTCAATTACTATTGTGGAATGTCACTGTGTGCAAGTCAAACACCGCTCAACATTATAACAGTGATTATACTTCAAAAATCACTTGGATGTGAAGTCATTTTGGACATCCTGTGATAGTGAAAACTGTGATAAAATTTAATGGGTGTCATTCTGCGGGCCTGTTCACCATGGGCTCTAATCTGATTATAGCCACTAAATCTCACAAGAGGGTCAAAGTGGGATTTGTGTTGATACAATCCTGGTTTAAGATCTTCCCTGTTGGTGATGTAATCAGGTTCATGCCAAAAAAGGGTATAATCCTGCTTTCCATGGATTTGAATGAATTAAAGTATCATTATAGGCTTAATACTCTCACTTCTAGCCTGTGTCAACCTGGCAGTATCAATGCCAATTTGGTCCCCTTATGTGTGAGGGTGCCCAATGTTGATGAGGCTGTTGTGTCTGCATGGGGTGAGTGTGGATACTGTAAGGGGATGTGTCCCAATGTCAGTAGAGGGTGGGGGTCACCATGATACCTGCATGCTATGGAGTGGAGGAAGTGGTGACCCATTGGTGGGGTTTGATTGATTGGTGGGGAGAGAGGTTGTCTCTCTGCATTTAAGGATGAGAGAGGTGCCCCTTCTCTGCAAATGTTCCCAATATCCACTATTGGGATTTTTTGGGGGGTCCTCTAACTTTACCTTAAGATCAGGGTACCTTTTAAAAATGTGCCTTGATCTTTGTGGAGTTAGCTTTGTCTACTCCATCAGGCCTCGCCACACCAGAGTGATAGTACAAACCACCTCTCCGATTTATTTTTTTCAAAGTGTCAGAAGATTTTCTGACATCACCCACAGTTGAGATTATCCAATTCTGCTGCAGTAAACTGAATGCTAAATTTGGCTGAGTGTTAAATTCTCCATTCTCGCCGGATATGGCGGTGGGGCTTGAACAGAGAGTAAAATGTCGCTTTTCAGTCAGAACCTGGCACTGCCATTTTTCTGAAAAATTCCACCCAAATTCTTTCCTTTCATCATTTATTCCTCTGGTATAAATCGTTATTTGTCACTCCTCAGAGTCTTAATCTGAAGCCTCACCTATTTCCTGGCTAGTTTATCTTAGTGGGTGCATCCTTTGTCCTGATGACATTTTTTGAAGATTATTCTTGACTGTAGCACGATGATATCTCTCTTCTTGTTAAGAATCAATAATGTTAAGTGCAAATCTATACCAGAGAACATTTAGACATAATTGGATTGAACCAGATTGCATGAAACATTTGCCTCAAGCATTATTTGTAAACATTTTGATTCTGAATCTTGACAATAAAATAAAAGTATTTCGCTTCTTTCTGATGAATCTGAAGCGTTGCCATAAACTGTGACAAAGATTTCGATCTCCGTGAGGACAATTAGTGAGATGAGGTTCAAATGTTGGCCGGGTCTTTTTTGAAAGCCAACCTTCTCTACTTTCTGGAGTTTCCATAAAGTTATGACTGAGGGCTAAATATGTTTAAGTCCTAAGAATGAAAATCCACTCCGGACTCAGGATATAGATAAATGGCTGAATTGGCATGCATTTTTCTGTTGGTTACAGAAAAGTAGTCTTGAAAATTTCTAAACTTTCTCACTGCGCGCATACACATGTTGTGTCAGCACTGACACACATGTATTCTGTTTATAAAATATTTGCTCAGAACTTGCTGGAGTGTTTGAAACCCTTGGTGAATGATAGGTGCATGAATGTAATTCCTAAAATACATCAAAAACTCAGGAACAACAGAGGAAGGATAGAGAAGGAGGGTAAATTAGAGTGGTTGAATTCAATATCAACTCATGTAAAGAAAGAGAAATTAAGAGAGAGAAGACAAGACTGGATTAAGAAAAAAGAGACAGGAAGGAAAGGCAAAAAAAAAATTCAAGACTTAAAACAATAATTTACTACTTGAAGAGATGAAACTCCACACATTTAATTGTTCAATTTTTGGACCTGCAAGCTTCACTGGCAGTCAGTAGCAATTACAACATAACTAATTACTATGCTTTACTTTCTGTGAGTTTTTAATAAGCAATAAATATGCAAATAAAAACCTGACCAGGAGAGAAAAAAAAAATCACCAAAAGGTTAAGAATGAGATGTTGTTATGGCAAATCTAACGGTGGGCCAGTCCAAATTATCCAGCAACTTGTGTCGATTCATAATTCATGGACTTCACTTCTGGACAGAGGTCTTAATATTAATAATGGCATACATTGGGTGAAAACGAAGATGAATGACGGAGATCCCCACATGCCCGACTTTCAGGAAGCCAGCTGGAATAAACTTTCCATTTGAAAGTGGAGAAGGTTGTGAAGAAAGCATATGGTATGCCAGCCTTTATAGGAAGGGGTATAGAGTACAAGAGCTGGCCTTTAATGTTGCAGTTGTATAAAACGTTGGTTAGACCTCATTTGGAATACTGCGTCCAGTTCTGGTCGCCTTACTACCGGAAGGACGTGGAGACTCTGGAGAGAGTGCAGAGGAGGTTTACCAGGATGCTGCCTGGTATGGAAGGTCTGAGTTACGAGGAGAGGTTAGGCAAATTGGGACTGTTTTCCTTAGAAAGACGTAGACTTAGAGGAGATCTAATAGAGGTGTACAAGATTATGAGGGGTATAGATAGAGTAAATAGGGTTAAGCTTTTTCCTAGGATGGACTCAAATAGCACGAGGGGTCACGGGCTTAGGGTGAGGGGGGTAAGGTATAATTTGGATGCTAGAGGGAGTTTTTTCACACAGAGGGTGGTGGGGGTATGGAATGCGCTGCCAAGTAAAGTGGTGGAGGCAGGCACTCTGGAGTTATTTAAGAAATACTTAGATGGGCACATGAACAGAATGGGAATGGAGGGGTATAGAAAACTGATTTAAAATAGGGATCACGAGCCTTGGGAGTCCCTGGGAAGTGTGTAAATAGATGATGATATTGATGTATTTGTTTTTATCCTACAGGTGCTTTGGTCCACCTTGTTGTCTAATGAGAGGCATACACTCGATGGGTCATGAGAGGGCTGCTCTTGGATTTTTTCTGAGAGTATCCTAGTGCTTCACGTCGTCAGTGTATGCTTGACCTGGACCATTTGATGGGCAACACGACAGCTCAGTGACTATCACTGTGCTTTGCAGATACATGGATTTGGGCCTGTGTCTGTGGGAGTTTGTGCATTCTCCCCATGCTTGCGTGGGTTTTCTCTGGGTGCTCCAGTCTCCTCCCACGTCCCAAAGATGCGCTCTTAGGCTAATTGGCAAAACAAATTCTCCCTAAATTGTCTCAAATTTGGTTTTTAATCCATAGATCTATAAACATTGACAGAGATCATGGGTAGAGGTGGGAACATCGGGATGGCGGCGCGGGCTCGTTGGGCCGAAGGGCCTGTTTCCCGTGCTGTTTTGTTTTTTGTTCTTTGTTCTTTGACAGCAGGAGCCCTGCTGCCAGGTTCCTGCTGTACAAGGGACATTAAATTGCCAAACCATCCAGTGTCATGCATATATGCCAGCTCCAAGAGCTCATGACCTATTAGAAGTTCTTAGTGTTCCAGTATGGATAACACCACCCAGGTGCTGTGGCCATTGATCATACTGCTTTGGGATTTATATCAGAGATCGTCACTGGAGCCCTGGGAAAATGTTAAGTGACAACACCAGGTTTAAGTGCAACCAATTTATTTGATAGTAAACTCACAAGCTTTTGCAGATTCCTTCTTCGTCAGGCAACCTAGGGTTTGCAAAACCTCACTTACTGTACTTAGAACATAGAACATAGAATGTTACAGCGCAGTACAGGCCCTTCGGCCCTCGATGTTGAGGCGGCAGTGGACCCTCTAACCTAAACTATTCCAATATCATCCATATGCCTATCCACCGAACATTTGAATGCCCCCAAAGTAGACGAGTCCACAACTGCTGCAGGCAGGGCATTCCACGCCCTCACCACCCTCTGTGTAAAGAACCTGCCTCTGACATCCGTCCTATAACTACCACCTCTTAATTTAAAGTTATGTCCCCTCGTGTTGGTCATCACCATCTGAGGAAAAAGGCTCTCACTATCCATCTTATACGCCTCAATTAGGTCGCCGCGTAACCTTCTTCTCTCTAATGAAAATAACCTCAGGTCCCTCAGCCTTTCCTCATAAGACCTTCCCACCATACCAGGCAACATCCTGGTAAACCTCCTCTGCACCCTTTCCAATGCTTCCAAAGTCTGGAGACAATACACATCTCTTTAACCTGTGCTCAATGCTCCTTCCACGCCCATTGTTGGCCATTTTAAGACTTCAATAGCAGGTTAGGTGTAAAGATTTGCATTCTAATCAGTAACCTATAAACAGTCTGTGCTGTTATATGCTCTGTCTGAGGCCAGTACTCTGCATTCACCTGACAAAGAGGCGAACCTCGAAAGCTTGTGAGTTTACTATCAAATAAATCGATTGGACTTAAACCTGATGTTGTCAGACTTCTTACTGTGTTTACTCCAGTCCAACACCAGCATCTCCACATCAAAGTGTTAAGTGAGACAATGGGAACTATAAGGAGGGAGGCACTGAGGAGGCGGGGGGTGGGGGGACGAGTAAATAAAAGTGCAATGGGATGGCTTTCCTTGGCTGGCTCCCTCCTGGTCTCAATTGGATACAGATTACCTTAGAACAAACCTACTAAGCTGCAGGAAAATCCAGCATGGTTTGCTGTGAGGCTGGTCAAGATAGTGAACCATCAGTCTGCTGTCGATAGAATACCAATGGTAGTAGGTGAGATCCTTAAGTGGCACCATCCTGTATCTTCCTACCCGATTAGAAGGGCCCACCCACCACCCAACCAGTCTCCGGAGAAACATTATTATTCAGTCCATTGTCTTGTTTTCTCACTTCCAATTTGTTTTCTCTTGTTCAGTCTTTCTGAAGGCTTATACAACCAACATTCTTTACTTTCAAATTCATTTTAATTTGTATGTGCATCAGAAAAAGATGGTTGATACATTGGGACTGTCCTCAACTGTGATGCCTTGTGTTTCATACCAAGCCTTTCCTTATCCTTTAGTGCCGTGCAATCTCTAGGGAGAGGTGAAAAATCAGACCAAAAGTTTGGGAGCAATTAGAGGAAAAATAAATCTATTCTGGTCCCTCTTGGGCCTGAGCGATTAAAGCCAATCTCAGAGAATGCAAATACCATCACTTCTTTAACGTGGTACCAACCTCATGTATAACATGACCCAACTCTGCCACAGTGTTTTATTAACTGTACACAAACGTGCTTTCTCTTGTTTTTACCTATTGCATAATCAAATTTTGTACTTTTTTTAACCTCTTCCATTATTTGGGCAGCATGTGGCACATTGATTAGCACTGCTATCTTACTGCACCAGGGAATCAGATTCAATTTTGTTCTTGGGTGACTGCCTGTGTGGAGTTTGCATGTTCTCCCTGTGTCTGTGTGGATTTCTTCCAGGTGCTCCGATTTCCTCCCAGACTCCAGAAATATGTGGTTTAGGTTAACTGGCCATGCTAAATTGCCCCTTGGTATTAGTGAGATTAGCAGGGGTTACGGGGATAGTATCTGGGTGGGATTGTTGTTGGTGCAGGCTCTATGGGCTAAACAGCTTCTTTTTGCACCATAGGGGTTCTATGATTCTATTCTATCATTTTCACTTCTGCAATCAGGATCCAGCGATTTTTAGCAAATCTTACTCACAGCTCCATTTATATTTAATCCAGTTGCATTCAACCTTCAGCTTTTCTCATTAGAGAGAAAGACTTGAATTTAAATAGCACCTCTCACAACCTCAGGACATTCCAGAGAGCTTTACAGCTAATTAGGTATTTTTCAATTGTAGTTCCTGCTGTAATGTAGGAAATGGGGCCTGTTTTGAATGCCCACGATACCTTCCTCCAGCAGTCATACCATTTTGTTTTCACTGACAGTGATCCCCTGAACATTGTGACCCATGTGTGTAAGCTTGCACAGTGCATATTAATAGATGCTATGTATTTTTGATTTGCCACAGGTTCAATGGTGTCAGTCATTTCCTTAAGCGGACTGACTGTCTGCATTTTAAAGAACTTGCTTCCCGTTGCCCTCTATCTGTGAGAGCAGCAGCAGGACTAGGGAGTATAACAATGAATCTACTTTATGATTTGCACCAGACATCTGTGTCATAAGCAGGCATGCTCCTTTTTAATCTCCCCAAAGGTAGATTGAATTAGTACTGGATAAAGCAACATTTGGTTTAATTCACAAAATATTTTATTCCAAAGGCAGTGCACCGTTTGCGTAATGAAAGTCACTTAGTTGGGAAAAACCTATGTTTTTGTTAATGCTTTCTATAAAAATCATCCGTGCATCCAACCATGAATAATTTGATAATCTTCTCATTTACGCGTACACCAACTTGTTATCACTAATTCTAGCTTGAGCATGAAGCAATCTCAACTGTATTATTCACACATTGTTATGGCATCCTAAATATTTCAAAGATTTCTCCAGTCAAGAATAAGAGCTGTAATTGGTTCACAAACAAAGGTTATATTGGTAATTAAACATCTGCATGGTTAAAATAGATGGACCTTTTGTTCTCTTTTATCTACAGTTGCCACCAAGATTACCTATTTGGGCTGAATCAAATTGTTTTCCTGTGTCAAAGAAAAATGTTAATTATTTGCACTATATACAAATATAGGCAGCGATTCTCCCAAAAGTGCTGAATTGGTGGCAAAACTGTTCTGGATCACAATTATTTTATCAGTGCAACTTCAGGCCCAAAGCTCAGCATTCTGTGTCACAATCATGAATACAGTTATCTCAGAGGGGCAGAGCTGAGGGATCACAAATCATGGGGCAGACACATCTAGGCCTCCAGGACTGGCAGAGCCGGGTGATGCTGGAGCTTCTGGAGCTCAGTCCTGCCTCCCTGGTGTGATATGGAGTGTCCCAGAGCCTCTAGGCATCCCAAAGGAAGAGGAAAGTCTGGAGCCCATGCTGGGCCCTTCCACCCAGGAGATCCTGGACATCTCGAGACCTTCCTAGCTCCCCACCCCCCCACCCCCCCAACTCCTCACATCTCAGGGCCAGCAAGATGAACAGGATGGCACCAAAACAGCGCCATCCACAAGTCAACTGGGTCTCTCCAGGTTCCAGCCACCCAGAAGACATGCACCAAAGGCATCACAGGCAACAGGGTGTGCATCATAGTTGGACATTTCCACCTCCGATGTGCAACCTGGTATTACTGTCTAGCAGAAGCAGTGGATTGCACAAAGTAATAAAGTTGTAGTTCACGAAAAGGATACAGGTGAAGGTCAACAGCAGTCAGAGTTTATTAATTAATAATGTTAAGAACACAATAAATTGTTAATTGCACCTCACAGCTGTGACTAATGTGTCTCTGATTCTCCGTCCTACCCCCTCAGAGGTGTTCCTGATACCCAAGAGTAAGGTGCTTCTGTTGAGCCTTGCAGACTCAGCCACATGTTACAAAGTGGCTGTCCTACCTTCCCCAGCATCCACTAGACCCTTGGTGCAAGTGCCCTTTCCACCCCCCACTGGCCAAAAAACATGTGCCCCCAACTCTTACAGTTACATGGGCCAGGGTGGCAGTGTGTATTCAGAGTACAGGTAGGAGTCAGACTTGAATTGCACCAGGAGCAGGATCCCGGTGTGCACAACAGTGAGTCATCATCATTCTTCAGCCTTCAACTAAGATTTGTAACCATTGCCAGCCCAGGCACATTAACAGGTTTGGATGTTCCTGGGGGATAGACTGGTGGTATGATAGGAGCAGGGGAAGGGTGGTGTGATAGTTTGACGGCCCAGGTTGGAGGGGGAATAGTGGCTGCAACTGTTCCTGGGATGAGGTGGGTGTGTGGTGGTTGCAGTCCCCTTCCTGCATAGCACAAGCTGGGTGAAGCGGGCTGCAATCAAGGTATTCCTCGCTGCTCTTCCCTGCCAGACACTTGCCATTGCCACCGCCTCTTTCCTTCAGCTGTTCATATGGTGGAGTGCCCACCTCACATCTTCGCAACCCTTCTCCTCTCCCTTCCTCCTCCTGCGGAGCAACCCCCCCCCCCCCCCCCCCCCACCCCCCCACCACCCCAGAGTGGTCCAAGCAGCAGAACTGCATCTTCAGCAGGCCGATGCACTGCTCTGCAATGAACTAGGTAGCTGCATGGGCCTTGTTGTGGCAGGCCTCTGCCTCAGTCTCAGGCATCCACACAGGTGTCATCAGCCATAACTTTAACTGTGAACCTTGTCACCCAGTAGCCATCCCGGGAGCCTGGGCTGATCTTTGAAAAGCCCAGGGATGTCCGACTACCCCTGAGCACAAAGCTGTCATGGACACTCCCTGGCTGGTGTGCATCAACTTGCATGATCTTCATTTGATGGTCTCAGATAATTTGGATGTTCAGGGAGTGGAGCCCCTTTCTATCCACAAACATGTTGTGGTCCTGCATGCAGGCCATGGTGTGTCTCATCCACTGCTCCCTGGACATTGGGAATCCCAGCAATAGATGCGAAGCCGAGAGCTTGGGCCTGGGCACAGCCCACATCGAAATTAATGAACTGCCCTGCCCGGGCATACAGGGCATCTGTGACCTGCCGCACACATCTGTGCACGGAGGACTCGGAGATCCCACCCAGGTCGTTACTGGGAGCCTGGAATGATTCAGAGGCATAGAAACTCAGGGAAGCCATCAACTTTGCATCTACAGGGACCAGATGGCCGTCCTTCCCCTGAGGTGCAAGGTGTGAGAGCACCTCACAAAGGTGTCACATTATGGTCTTGGAAGGTGCGCTGGCAACGACACATCTCCTCCAAGAGGGCCTGGAATGAATTACTGGGCCTGTACCTCTTTAGCCTTGGCACCCTCCACTTTCTGTGCCCTCTCTCGATGCCTGCTCACCAACCTCCTGTTCTTTAGTGGCAGCCCCATGCCCTCCTTCCTGAGGCTCTGCTGGTGGCTGCTCCTGCAGTGGTCTCTCCATGCCTGCCACATCCTGAGCCACCACCTCCTCCACCCATGCTGCCACCAACATGGCCAGCTCCAGATTGAGTAAACCGAGATCCATCAGCACAGTGAGGTTTGAAAAGAGTATAGAATGATCGATTATTACCATTGGCTGCATAGACTCAGCACCATCCCAATCCCTCACTTGGGCCAGCAGCCCCACTTGTGGCAGCTGGCAACACCACACAATCCACAGTGCCATGCATGGCCCAATTAGGGTTGTGTGAGATTCCCATCCTGATAAATGCTGGTACAAATTATGCAGGTCGGTGTGCAGACCTGGGCAATGTGCACTTTGAAGCCATTGCTCTGTGTGCACCTGCAGCATCCATTACAGGCATGTGTTGCTGGTCTGTGTCACAGGGCAGGGACAGGCTGCAAATCAGCACCAGATCTGTGCCCAGTGACAGCAGATTCCATGCAGTCCATGGCTGAACCTCTGCATCCCGGCCTGAAGGAGCAGCTGCTTCATTAGTTAGGCCTCAGTCAGCACATGGTGCTCTCCTCCCCACCCCGGAACACCAGCACTCAGTCGAGTCCATGTGGCAAGACAATGCCGCTGCAAAGTGTCCTGGAGGGAAAGGGTGAGCAAGACTCCTCCTCTTACACTGAGCTACAGCACGGCCCTAGAGGGGAGGGGTGAATGGGACTCCTTTATGGAGCCTTCCACATAGAGCTATAGCGCTGTTCTGGAGGGGAGGAGTGAATGGAACTCCTTCTCTGAACCTCACCCAGAAAGCTGTGAGAAAATAGCATCTCCAACACCCACCCTTCCCCCGCAACCTTCATCCTCCCTCCTCTCTCCCTAGACATCACCAGTCCATGGGTCAATACCATGGGAGGAAGGCCACTCGGCATCTCCACATCTGCAACATCCACCGTGCTCCACTACCAGCACTTACTTCCTCATGCCAGTTCAAGACTGCCTTGCCAGGTTGAGATTTTTATATACCTACTCTGGTTCGCGCCAAAGTGACATCAGAGAGGTGGAAAATGCAAATGTAGGCAGAGATTGCCACATTGATCCTGATAATGGATGCTAAGGTATGTAAAGTCATGCAAATCAGTGGTCTGCTGATTTTCTGCATGGTTCCATTTGGTAGATGTGCGCAGATCATAAACATTCACGGAGGAACCCGAGAAATGGCCGATATACACATCTCCCAATCCGACCTGCCAGAAAAGTTGCAGGTTACAATGCGAGATTCAGGCCCATAGTTTCACTAAATTACACTGAATTGGATAACAGTGTTCTAACAGGATTAGTAAAAGAAAGCTAAGCTGTATAGTCCCTCCATTCTGCAGATCATACTGCAATCTGTGCAATAACCTTTATTGGAGATGCAGCTATTTTTCACTGAGGGCTTTCAGAAAATCTTCTAAACACTTCTAATATTTAACTTGTTGAACTCTGAGAGTTGACAATATACCCTCAGCCATTCACAAAATTTAATTTTACTATTAGTTTTCCAAATGTGAAGACACACCACATTGGGGTGGCACAGTGGTTCGCATTGTTGCCTCATAATGACCCGGGTTCAATTCCAGCCTCGGGTGACTGTCTGTGTGGAGTTTGCACATTCTTCCATATCTGCATGGATTTCCTCTGAATGTGCTAGTTTCCTCCCACAGTCCAAAGATTTGCAAGTTAGGTTGATTTGCCATGCTAAATTCCCCCTTGGTGTCAAGGGGATTACAGGGGATCGGCCTTGGGTGGGTTTGTTGTCTTTGCAGGCTCAATGGGCCGAATGGCTTCCTTCTACACTGTCAGGATTCTATGATATACTCACACACCAGCAGTGGACCCATAAGATTCATTGTGGTCTTAAAATCTGGTTCACAAAACTACACACAGTTGCCTAGAATAAAGTGATTGTCCTTGACAATACCACAAATCCTTGCAACAAAAATTAAAAAAAATCAGCTTTGGACAAAATTATATTTGAAGGAATGTCAAATCATTGTTCCTGTTGTGAGTAGTTTGGTACGTTTTATTAAAATATTTGTAGTCCTTAGTTCATCACTAAGTATTTATTAACTACTAGAAACTATATACATAGGCACAGTAAAGATGCCAACTTTCCCATCTGCTGCCATGCTCTGCAAAAAAGTTTGAAAATTTTGCCCTCCATATCATGTCCACACTACTTCTGGAGGAGTGATAGGCTCTGTTGCTGCAGGTAAACTTTATTGAATTGGGGTTGTTCTGTCATTTGGGTGACTTTTCATCTTCTATTTCCATTCTTTGGCATTGAAACACTCTATCAATTCCTTAGTTATAGTGATGGATGGAGGATGGTCTATTCCACTCTTTATGGGGTGAACAAACTCAGGACTCATCTCTACACTTTTTTCCACTCATTTTCCTTCTCTGTGATGCATGCTGGAGGAAAGATGGCTCTTCCTGTTGTGAAAGCGAGTAAGCTCATCTTTACATTTGGCTATGTGGTGTGCTGTTATCAATGGATGACTGTTATTCAGTTCCATTTGTGGTATTGTCATGCTGGCTGGGGATTGCAGCATTTGCTCTGTAGTCTTGGGGTTTACCTTCCCAACAGACATCTTAGCCAGAGGCTGAGGTTCTTTTCATGGCTGGTTCCTCTCCTGACTGGCATCTATTTGAGGTATTGTGGTAATCATCTGGGTGTTTGACTGCTCTGACCAATGGAGTCTTCTGGCACCTGTAACAAAAGTGAACAAGCCGGTTTTGCAAAGAAAGAAGGCAATTCAGAACTGAAGTCCCAGTTGAGAATTTTTTTTGTTGGAGCTCTTGGGAACTTTTGACAGAAGTGTTTGCCAAGATATTGTCTGCCCTTTTGAGGAGATTGAGAACTGCTTCGGCATCTCTGCTTAAAAGAGAAAAAGTCTGGTTACAGGTGATTTACATCAGCTCGAAGATTTGTTTGCTGTTATGCCTTAATGATTCCAGAATTATGTCTATGATGAGAAGTCAGATCCCTCTGGGCTCATGGAGTGGTGTGTCACCATCAGACATCTCTCAGCCACAGTTCTTTGCCTAATAGGACGATAACTCTGGCTCCCATTTGTTGGTGAAATGGTCATTAACCAAGATGTCTGCGTTCTAGGACATAATCGAGGATTTTTGACATTAGCTAAGATGTATGGTTATGTGTTCTCCTGGTATGTTGTCTTTGCATTGCTTTCCCAAATGTCCTATTTGGTAAATGTGAAGTCATCCATTTTAATAGGAATAACAGCAAAATGGACTGTTATAGAAATAGTTTAGAAAATTGTGGCATGCTGCTAGGCAGACGGACCTGAGTGTCTTTGTGCATGAATTACAAAAAGTTGGTTAACAGGTGCTGCGGATAATGAAGAAGCTATTGTTAGAGGGTTGAAGTTTAAAAACAGTGAGGTTATATTGCAACTGTATAAGGTGCTGGTAAGGCCACACCTAGAGTACTGTGTACAGTTTCAGCCTCCTTATTTGAGAAAGGATATACTGGCACTGGAAGGCGCACAGAGGAGATTTAGTAGGTTGAATCCAGAGTTAAGAGGTTGGATTATGAGGAGAGACTGAGTAGATTGAGGCTATGTTCAGAAGAATAAGGAGAGATCTTCTAGAAGATGATGAAGGGTATAGATAAGGAAGTTGTTTCCACTGGTGGGTGATACTAGAATTAGGGGGCATGGTCTCAGAAGAAGGGGAAGCAGGTTTAGGACTGAGTTGAGGAGGAACTTCTTCACCCAAAAGGTTGTGAATTTGTGGAATTCCCTGCCAGTGAAATAGTTGAATGGTTTTAAGGCAAGGGTAGATAAATTTTTGAACAGTTAAGGAATTAAGAGTTATGGTGAGCAGGCAGGTAGGTGGAGCTGTATCAATGAAAAGACCAGCATTGAATGGTGGAGCAGATTCAAGAGGCCAGATAGCCTACTCTGCTCCTATTTCTTATGTTCTTATGTACATTGGAAGCATTGAGATAAATTTGAAGAACATTGATGATGCCTGCAGGGGTCTTTGCTCCATTTGGCACTGAGCCGATTGCATACAGTATTGTTTCCTTTGGCCTGGAGTGTCTCTACCTCAGTGCTGCTTCACCAACTGAATTGGACAGTGATAGCCTTTTTCCTAGGATGGAAAAAGCTAGCACGAGGGGACACAGCTTTAAATTAAGGGGTGATAGTTATAAGACGGATATCAGAGGTAGGTTCTTTACCCAAAGGGTGGTTCGGGAGTGGAATGCCCTGCCTGCAGCAGTTGTAGATGCGCCAAGTTTGGTGGCGTTTAAGAGGTTAGTTGATAAGTATATGGAAGAGAAGGGAATGGTTTAGTTTGGAGGGGCATTGCTTTTTATATTGGTCGGCGCAACATCGAAGGCCAAAGGGCCTGTTCTGTGCTGTAATGTTCTATGTTCTATGTTCTATGAACTGTGGGCTTTATTTCGTACCTGGGTTTGCTTTGCTCCTTAATATGAACTTGTGCTGCAAACAGATTGCAGATTGCATAACTCTCTGGATGGCTTTCTCAAGAGTTAGATCTTCCATCACTTGAAGCATGTCTGAGAGTGCATCATCCACCACTCCTATCACTAATTAATTCAGGTTTCAGGTCATGGTAATCAAAGCCTTCAGCCATTCTGTACAGCTTATTAAGGATTAAATAGGTTCTCCTGGCTACTGGACACATTGATTAAATTAGGCATCTTAAAGATTTTTTAACTGCCAATTCTTTTTTTGATTTCCTTCTAAGCTTTTATTTCTTCAGGTCAGAAGACTTGATTTTTTTTTCTTCAATTTTCCAAGATTTTAATTTTCTTCTGTAGTCTCTATGAGATTTTATTCTATTTGCTGCCACTTCATTGTAAGTTATTGTGTGTGGTTCAGTAGGCTTTAAGAATATTTGTAGCCTTAGGTAGTTTAACAGTAAGTATTTATTGACTATTTAGAAACTATATACACAGATACAGTAAAGTTCCAATTTAGGAGCTGTCTCCTTCTACACGTCTCTGTCCAACACTTTACACACTACTTGGGCACGTCTCTTATATCACTGTGTGGACATTATCGTACTCAGTCCCACATGTACTCTGTATGTGCCAGACCCTCACACTACAATTCCTTGCATCTGAAAAATGCTAGAACCTAGAGTTAGGAGAGCAAAGCTTTTTCAATGATTTTGTTGGAGATATTTGGATGGATTTTATGATTTCATGCTCTTGGCACAGAACATTCAGTGCTCTGTCTGCTAATTTGTAAGATCTACCTTGTGAATGACACAGGAAAGCTCCAAATAGTTTAGATTCATTTCCTCTTACTTCTATACAAAATAAGGCTGCAATACAACATTTAACATCCTGTTTTATATTTAGAAAGACACGATAATTTCTAAGAACAATAAACAATTAAAGCACGGATCTAAGGTGGACATATTCCAGTAAAAGCAAACAGATGTGCTTCTGTTTGGCCGCACAGCTAGAATTGTCCGAATGATCCAGAAAAGAAACAGAGTAAAGGATTAGCATTTAATGACAAGGTAAGCAGTTGCAATTGATTAACAATGCAAATGATACTATGTTGTTTTTCTGTTCCTCACTTACTCCATGGTATATTTGTGTATCAGGCTCTGGATCATGGCATCTGCCTGCTCCCTCAGTATTTTTTGCCACCGACTTTTGAAAACTACACCTGGCCTTACCCAAGTGGCCAGTCTCTGCATATTAGGCTAGACAGCTCATATTTTTAGGCTATTTCCTTGCTGGGACTTAAGGATAAGACTCTTTGCAGCCATAAAGATCACAGAAACCCCTGAGATGAAATGCATCCTGCAAAAAATATAAAAGCAAAATACTGTGGGTACTTCATAACCAAACAGAACATGCTGCATATGCTCAGTAGGTCCGAAAGCATCTAGAACATAGAACATAGAACATAGAACATAGAACAATACAGCACAGAACAGGCCCTTCGGCCTTCGATGTTGTGCCGACCAAAATAAAAAGCAATGCCGCTCCTAACTAAACCATTCCCTTCTCATCCATATACTTATCAACTAACCTCTTAAACGCCACCAAACTTGGCGCATCTACAACAGCTGCAGGCAGGGCATTCACTCCCTAATCACTCTTTGAGTAAAGAACCTACCTCTGATATCCGTCCTATAACTCATACCCCTTAATTTAAAGCTGTGTCCCCTCGTGCTAGCTTTCTCCATCCTATGAAAAAGGCTATCACTGTCCACCCTATCTAAACCTCTAATCATCTTATATGCTTCAATAAGATCCCCTCTTAGCCGCCTCCTTTCTAACGAAAACAACCTCAAAGCCTTCAACCTCTCTTCATAGGACCTGCCCTCCATACCAGGCAACATCCTAGTAACCCGCCTCTGTACCCTCTCCAATGCCTCCACATCTTTCTTATAATGTGGCGACCAGAACTGCACACAATACTCCAAGTGCGGCCGCACTAGAGTTTGGTACAGCTGCAACATGATGCTGCGGCTCCTAAATTCAATCCCCCTACCAATAAAAGCTAAGACTCCATAAGCCTTCTTAACAACTTTATCCACTTGACTGCCTACTTTCAGGGATCTATTGACACATATACCAAGATCCTTCTGTTCCTCAACACTATTAGGAGCCCTACCATTAGCCCTATACTCTACACATTTATTGTTCCTGCCACAGTGCATTACCTCACACTTTTCCACATTAAACTCCATTTGCCACCTCTCGGCCCAGCTCTGCAACTTGTCCAAGTCACCCAGCTCTGCAACTTGTCCAAGTCACCCAGCTCTGCAACTTGTCCAAGTCACCCAGCTCTGCAACTTGTCCAAGTCACCCAGCTCTGCAACTTGTCCAAGTCATCTGTGGAGAGAAAAACAAAGTCAACAACATTTCAGGCTGATGAACTTTGGTTTGACTTTTTACCTGTAACATTAACTCCCTCTCTATCTTGCCACAGACAAAATGTCCAGTGAAAGTCACTTGAAGCACAAAGCTCGTAATTCCATTTTGTACTCAATGCCAACTTTTTCATTAAGGTTATTGACTGGATGAATTTTACCTGAGGTAAATCACTGATCTGAAATCAGTTAACTCAGCCATGAGGCTACGGCAATCTATCTCTGTCTCCTCAAGTGGGGAATAATCAGACAGGGTACCTGCTCCTGATTATTTTCTGGTGGGAGAGCAGGCATGCATGAATGATGAATGAGGGCAAACTTGTACTCAGTTGTGATATTCCTGCAGTCAAATATCTTGGAAACACACATTGTTTAGAACGAATGGAGATTGACTGCTTAGGTAAGTTAGCAGAGGGCTAGTGTCCTTTGACATGTACATGGGATAAACTGTAGATAAAGGAAATTAAGTGTGAAGGGAAGAATATTAATAACGTAAACTTGGATTTGTATTTTAGACTGATCTGTAACTGACTTCAAGAAGACATTTGGCATAATGCAAATTATTACAATATTTCATTCATGTGGGAATCACATCACCTGGGTATCTCACTTAGGTAGTCTGTAACACTGGGATGTCACTATGTAGGGAATTTTAGACGTTGAATTTTTGTCCCACCATTTCTGCACATGTAGGGAAATCAATATACTGTACTACAGAATCATTGCTTCAGCACTACAACAAAAATGCTTCTGCATTAATTTTTACACTCATCAAGTGAAAGGCTGCTTTAGGGAACAGGACTATATCCTGTAACTAATGTTTGCATCAAATATTCCATCAATCAGGCAGCATAGTAAACATGTAGAATCATGTTCATTGTGCTGAAAATGTCAGCTCACCATACCTCATAAGAGCACTCCTACAGCATCTTAATTGTTCTACATTTTCTTCATTTTCATTTTGTGAAAACATTGCCAACTGAGTAGTGAATTTTTGCCGCATGTATGCTCAGGAACTGAAAACACCAAATATTAGACTGTCCCAACCAAATCTGCCTTGGCCACCAGAGAAAATAAGCTCAATTTACCACAATAGGATGAATTCAAAGACATGGTTCAGGTTTGAAAAGGCTCTATGTCAGTTTAATATTGTAGCAACATATTAATCCTTAATTAGCATATATCATTGAAATGCATTTCATTGCAAATATATGAAAGAAACAAGTATTTATAAAGCACCTTTTATC
Source organism: Sphyrna mokarran (assembly GCA_024679065.1). Taxonomy (NCBI): domain Eukaryota; kingdom Metazoa; phylum Chordata; class Chondrichthyes; order Carcharhiniformes; family Carcharhinidae; genus Sphyrna; species Sphyrna mokarran. The sequence continues at coordinate 48,516,428 of JAGIQG010000012.1, read as the reverse complement.
ACCTTATATTCCTTACAAGCTATTTCCCAATCGATGAAGTGCAGTTACTGTCTTAATCAAGGCAAATGCAATGACCTAGGTGCTGTTGGTTGATGTAGTAATGATTGCCAGGACACGATAAGAATATTTCACTGCTTTTGTTCTGAAAGTGCTTTGGGCCATTTTACTCAATCTCAGTACTGTACTGAAGTATTAGTTTAATTTATATACTCATGTCTTTGGCTGAAACCACAACCTTCTCATTTCAAGACAAGAATGCTGCAGCTAAACCAAGACTGATGCCTTGATTACAATGTTTTTATTAAAACATTTGGAATCGATTCCTTCTGGTCTGAAAGCTGTTTGCCTCCAAACCTACTTTCGTTCCCTATTAGGAGGATACACGAGACAGCAAGAGACTTCTCCACTGCTGCTTGTTATTTTCATGTATGGCATGGAGTGCAAGTGATGTAACATCACTAAAGTGGTTTTTCTGTGGAAATTGGGCAGTATGGCTACAAAGAGGAAATTAGTAAAAATAAGGTTAATGTTGAAGAAATGGTTGCATTAATGTGATCTAATGGAGCCTTGAGAAGGTTGTGGGATGAGTCACCTTCTTGAATCACTGTAGTCCATGTGGGACACGTGCTGTTAGGGAGAGACTTCCAGAATTTTGATCCAGTGACAGTGTGATGCAGTGATTGTGATATAGTTCCAAGTCAGGATTGTGAGTGACTTGGAGGAGAGCTTGCAGCTGGTGGTGTTCCCATGTGTATGATGTCCTTGTTCTGAGTGCAAGAGGTCACGGGTTTGGATGGTACTGTTGTGGTGTTGGTGAATTGTTTGTAAATGGTACACGCTGCTGTCACTGTGCACCAATGGCAGGGCAATGAATGTTTAAAGTGGTGGATGGTTTGCCAATTAAGTAGGCTGCTTTGGTTTTGGATGATACTTGAGTGTTTTTGGAATGATAATCATTCAAGCACATGAATTGCATTACACTCCTGACAAAGATAAAAACAGAAACATAGAAGTAGGATTTGGCTCTTTGAACCTGCTCCACCATTCATTTTAATCATGGCTAATCATCAAATTCAATAACCTGATTCCCCTTCCTCCCATTTCCCATGATCTCTTTAGCCTCAAAAGTCATACCTAATTTATTCTTGAAACCACACAACATTTTGGCCTCTACAACTTTCTGTGGAAGTGAATTCCAAACATTCTTCACCCTCTGGGTGAAGAAATTTCTCCTTACCTCAGTCCTAAAATGTTTATCCCTTATCCTCAAACTAAGACCCCTAGTTCTGGACTCTCCCACCATTGGGAACATTCTTTCTGAATCTTCCCTATCTAAAATTTTACATGTTTCTATGATATTCCCTCTCATTCTTATAAACTCAAGTGAATGTATTCCAAACCTATTTAGTCTCTCCTCATTTCACAGACGTGTCATCCCAAGCATCAGTCTGGTAAACCTTCACTGTGCTCCCTCTATAGTAAGGACATCCTTCCTCAGATAAAAACATCAAAACTGCACACAAACTTCAGTTGTGGTCTCAACAATGCCTTATACAATTGCAGCAAAAACATCTCTATACTCAAATTCTTTCACCATGAAGGCCAACATACCATTTACCTTCTTGACTGCCTGTTGTACCTGTGAGCTTATTTTCAGCAACAGATGCATGAGGACACAAAGGTCTCGCTAAATATCCACTTCTCTCAATTTACACCCATTCAAGTAATAATCTGTCTTCCTATTATTGCTGCCATAGTGGATTATCTCACATTTATCCACATTACTCTGCACCTTACATGCAGACTCCCACACACTCAGCCTATCAAATCAGCTGAAGCATCGCTGCATCCTCCTCACAGCTCACCCTCCCACCCAACTTTGCATCATCTGCTAATTTGGAGATAATACATTCGGTTCCCTCTTCTAGAACATTAATAATATAATGTGAGCAACTGCACACAGAGCACAGATCTCTGCAGAACCCCACTAATCACTGACTGCCAATCAGGAAAAGACCCATTTATGCCAACTCTTTGCTTCCCAACAGCTAACCAACTTTCTATCCATCTCATTACCTTCAATCCCACATGCTTTAACTTCATATATTAGTCTGTTATGTCAGCCCTTGTTGAAAACCTTCTGAAAGTCTAAATAAACCACATTCAGTGCTTCTTCGCAGGCAACTCCACTAATTACATCCTCAAAGAATTCCAATAAATTTGCCAAGCACAGTTTCCCTTTTGTAAATCCAAGTTGACTTTGTCTGATTGTACCACTTCCTTCCAAATGTTGAGTTATAAATCCTTGATAATAGAATCTAGCATCTTCCTTCATATTGACATTAGGCTCACTGGTCTATAGCTCCCTATTTTCTCTCTATCTCTGTTTTTGAACAGCAATCTTATGTTAGCTACTCTCCAATCTGTAGGAACTAATCCAGAGTCTAAAGGATTTTGGAAAATAACCACCAATTGATGTAATATTAAGTACTTTGGGATGAAGCTCTACTGTAACAATCTATTCTGGAGCACACATTTTCAGCACTACAACTGTCAGGGCCATAACCTCTTCTATTTCCTTCAGCTATTTCTTGGTGAAGTGAATCAGACTGAAGACTGGACTCTGTAATGTTGGGGTCCTCAAGAGGAGCCCAAGATGGATCATCCACTCACTGCTTCTGGCTGAAAATGTTTGCAAATGTGTCACACTTAACTGAGGAATTTCAGACACATCTCCCATTCATTGTGAATCCGGTATTTGCAATCTTTTCCTCTAGGCAAAATGCATTGTGTTTGGATCTGGCCCCACCTACAAAATGTACAAAGGTCTTTTACTAAAAATCACCAAGTTGAGTTTCTGCTCATTGTACCTATTAGTGGGCACTGGGGAGTCTCCTAAAATTAAACTGGAATTGTGTAGATGGTGGGTTGTTTAGCTCAGTTGGCTAGATAATTAGCACATAGGTCAAATTAATATTGATAGTGCAAGGCTCAATCCACCTTCAGATTAGGTGGATTCAGATCCTGCCCATTGCAGGATATCACTATCAGGATATCAATATCACTATCATTGAGTTGAGAACTAGGAAGCACTTGTGGAAATATATTTAATTTACTGGAAACTAACTACTTGACAAAAGTAATTTTTAGTTATTTGGGATCAGGTTACTCACAGGTGATGGACAAGAGACTCTTGGTAAATATGCTTATATTTTTGTGATAAACAACTTTTTACTTGTAATTATGCCTATACTTGGTTACCTCCCTTAAATACATCAAGGAATATTGCTCAATGCAAAACAAATTTACAAAACACTGTCCAATTGCACCAGTCATGGACAATTTTACATTTGTGACTATGCAAATGATTTTGAACTAAACGTGCGAACAATAAAATCAAAAGAAAAGTCCCATGAAATTTTGAGTGCAGTTTTCACTTGGACTGCAGACTGTGCTCAAAGCAGTAGTTCTACATCATAAACTATTTAAAATATCACGTATTACACCAACTATAATTCTTGGCAATCTAACGTTCAACGTAACAAAAGGCATTCTGTTGGAGAAAGTACTTTGCTGTTATATGTGCAATACTAAAATGTATATTCTGTTTATTCCACAGATGTTAAAAAAACAAATGGAAATCTCAGCAGGTTTGGCAACATCTGTCAGAAAATAGCTGACGTTTTGAGTCCAGGTGACCCTTTGTCAAAGTGATTGGGTCATCTGGACTCAAAACGTCAGCTCTTTTCTCCCTAACAGATGCTGCCAGACCCGCTAAGATTTTCCACTGTTTTCTCTTTTGGTTTCAGATTCCAGAATCTGCAAAAATTTGTTTATAGGTGTTAAAAAAAAAACAAATTGCTGAGTTTATCGTCATTTCTCTTTGTGGATGTTATTCTTTTTTATTTTAATGAATGTAAATGATCAAGATACTCATGTAAATATTGCACTTCAGAATTGCACATACATTTTAGATCAAAAGACTCTGAAAATGATCCATTTTCAAAATTTCTCTGAGCAATAGGTAAAAATATTCACGATCAGAACAAGCAAAAAAAAAGCTGCAGTTAAACAAATCCACCACAGGGGAGCAGACATGATCTAAAACAGTGAATATCACCAAAACACTTGATAATAAAATCTAAATTTTAGTACAATTGTTTCACAATATCAAACCATTTCATAGTGAAGTCCATTAAACCTAATCCATGTCACTCAAAATTCATCTACTTTATCCTGAGTAACAAATTACCAAGCAGGTTGTAAAATATTAATACGTGATTAAATAGATCTCACTGCTTAAGTATTAATATAAATTTGGAATTTAAATTCAGAAACACAGTTTTCACATAAACCAGATTGTTTCTGATCTGATTTCCAACCTGAGGAAAAGAAACATTGCTTTCAAACAGGATTTCTCCTTACTATTTCTCTCTTGGTTCATTGTTTTTGCTGCCATGAAATGCCACTGTTTCACCTCATAAATTATATCTAGCTAATTAGTAGCACAGCTTTCTTGAAACCAGAAAGATCTTATGTAAGTAGTGATTGGGTTAGCAATGGATTGTGCTAATGTAAAGCGTCTGTACAATTGATTAGAAATGAAAGTAAATGATGATTTCATGACTGCATGACTTAATCGGGATGAACAACCCATCCTTGAAATGATCAAAGATGCATTTGTAATGCTTCTTGTACCCCATTGTACAGGTACTTGCAGGGTTTTGCTTTTGTAGCAATGGAACCAGTCACCTACAATTCAAAAACATGCATACATTTGATTTGTTTATGCCGAATAGAACAGCAGGAATATTGTGTAGAGCAGAAACATGCCACATAATGAATGCTGCAAAATTCATTTGTAGATTTATAAGTGTAATATACCCCTTTCCCAGAAAAGTGATAACACATTTCAACAACAATCCATTCCATTGACTGAATAAAACTATTTTTCTGTCATTCCCCAAGAAAAGGGTGGAATCTTATGGGGGTCTCAGCTGTCATCTACAGAGCTGGTGAGGGCTCCGTATTTCTTCCTTTTGCAAAGACCTGCAGCATCCTGTTGTCAGGCCACTGTAGGCCTTCCCCCCAGAATAAAGGACAGTGAGGGCAGAATTCCAGCTCACAAAGAGTGCTGGTCAATCAGGGAAGGTAGTAGCTGCTGCCGGTATGACACTGACCTGAGATTGTCTCTGGATGCAAGACCAGTGGTATGTGATGGTGTAAGGGGTTCATGAAATGGGGGATGGGTGGGGAGGGACTTTGTCAGCAGCAAGGGAAGGAGGGTGGCCCTCATGCTCCCTGCATGATGAGGCCCCCAGCCACTGCTGGTTTAATACCAATGGCAGCAGAATGAAGCCATTAATTGGACACTTCTGCATTTCCATTGGTGACAGGTAGGAGGAGCATCCACAGGCTTTTCCATTGATTGGGAAGACAGTGGAATCCTCACCTACCAACGTCCTGTCACCAAACACAGAGGAGGGATCAATAAGTTTGTTTCAGCACCAACCCACAGTAAGTTCTCATGTCACAGGAAAATAATATCCGTGATAACAGGCATTAGTCAGTCATTAATGAAGAATAATGTGTATATTGCCGAGACAATAGCTAATCAGCACAATCCTTGGGCTAGAAAGAGAGAGATTTTGATAAAGACAGAGTAAATGAGACAGCCAATGAAAGCAAAGAGAAGGGTGATAAAAAAACAGAACAGAAATGTGAGCACATTTAGTGAATTCAGAAATGTTGAGAATGAAAGAGAAGGGCAATTAAAATGGGAAAAAAGGAGATAGGTAAAAAGGAAATTCAAAAGATCAAATGCTGAATTTTACCATCCCACCTGCCACGGGAATCATCGCGGGTGGGACACTGATCATGCAAAAACCTTGGGTGGGACTTCCTGGATTTTGGGGCGAGCGCAGCTGGAAAATTCCTCCCAAATAATGGGTTGGGAAAATGTATAAAATTAAAAAAGTCAACTGAAAGAATGCTGATAGGGCAGATAAAATGGACTCTTTTTTTTAAAAAAAGCATGATCAAGATGCTGTATTTGAGATGTTAAAGTATAAGTTCCTACTTACAATTGTCTTCTTAGCTAGTTCTTGATTCTATTCATAAGGTAGTTTTTCTTTCTAAGAAAAATACAGTGGGAAATTGCCACAAGTTGCCCCTATTCATCACCTTGGTAGAATGTGTCACACTTTGATGCCTTCATACGCTAGAATAGATGCCATGAAGTAGAGTAAATTGGGCAATCATAAATGTATCTCTGAAATAATCTTTGCAATACTGAATGTCTTGTAAAGGCTTGATTTGCAAAGTCAAGCAGAAAAATAGGAAAATAATGAGGCAAAAAACAGAGTATGTAATACTGAGACATTTTTGCCTACAAAGTGTATTTATTGGTTAGTTAATGTGAGTTGTACGACCTGGGAATATGGTGTTAAATGATGTTAATCAAACAGGTGCAAGAAACTGATTGCCAGAAAGAATATTTTACCACTGTTTAAGTTCAAATGCCACTCAATACAAGGAAAATCTTATACAATTGCTGAAAAGGCAATCTTCCATTTTAACCATTAGTATCCACTCACATTCTATGAAAATATGAAGTATGGATGTCTACTCTTTTGTTGCCAGAGCGGGGAATATGGCAACCTTTTTTTTTTAAAATTATTAAAACAAAGTAGATTAGTTTAAAATAGGGACCACAATATGCCTTACATATTGACATTATCACAATGTGCTTCACTTATATGCTACAAAGTTATTGTTTGCACAAGTACCTATATAATCATTTTCTGAACAAATATTTTGAACAAGGTTTAAACTATATTTTTGTATTTTCTTCTGAGCTTTGACCAGTAGACAGCTTACCCTTTGGTATAATGGGAAGTAGGTTTAAGCAGACAGATATCAGTCTTTTGGAATAAAAAAATGGTGAAATATGGATCCTCCCATCTCATCCTTACTGGCAGGTTGGGCTGGGAGATATGTATTGTTGGCCTCTTTCCAGGATTTGTGTTGGGAACGCATGTGCATCTCCCAGCACCGGAGCACTGTTGGCGTCCAGATCATATTGGAAACAGGCAGGAAGACAGGTAAGACATTTTTTAATGTACTTGAAATATGTTTAGCATTTCATTGTATGGAACTTGCCAGTCCTGATTGAATGAAAGGTACTTCATTCTGGCAGGATTTAGAGTAGCTCCCCACATTCAAGGAACTAGCAAGAGATCCCGCTAGAATGAAGAGAAGGGAGCAATTGGGCCCCTAGGGTGTTGGGTGGTGGGGTGTTCCCCTGGGCATGGGCACCCTGGCAGAGCCAGCCTATTTCCCCAAGACTGCCCACGGAACAAAGTATCCATGCCCAGGGGGCACATTGGCACTGCCCATCCAGCATCCTATTATGGGTGGGGACGTAGGGCCAATCAAAGAACAAAGAACAACACAGCACGGGAAACAGGCCCTTCGACCCAACAAGCCCACGCCACCATTTTAACATTCCCACTTCCACCCATGACCCTTGTCTATATTTACGGAAATCTGCATTGGAGTCAATTTGGGGAGACAATTTAGGGACAATTTATTTCGCCAATCAGCCTAAGAGCACATCTTTGGGGTGTGGGAGGAAACCTGAGCATCCAGGGAAAACACACGCAAGCATGGGAAGAATGTGCAAACTCCCACAGATACCAGCCCAAATCCCTGTATCTGCACAGCAACAATGATAGTACTGAGCTGTCGTGTTGCCCATCAACTGGTCCAGTTTACGTATACCCTAACGACGTGAAGCACTAGGCTACTCTCGAAAAAAATCCAAGAGCAGCCCTTTCACGACCCATCGCTTGTATGCCCCTTGTTGGTCAACTAGGCAGACCAAAATACCTGTAGGATAAAAGAGAAATATGTCGACAACATGCATAACTTATGCAATTCCCAGGAACATCACAAGGCTCATGATCCCGATTTAAATCAGTCTATTATATCCCTCCATCCCTATTCCACTCATGTGCCTATCTAAGTATCCCTTAAATAACTTCAGCGTGCCTGCCTCCAGCACCTTACTTGGCAGTGCATTTCTGTGTGAAAAACCTCCCTCTAACATCCAAATTATACCTTGCCCCCATCACCCTAAGCCCGTGGCCCCTCGTGATATTTGATTCCAACCCAGGAAAAAGCTTACCACTGTTTATTCTATCTATACCCTTCATAATCTTGTACATAATCAGTGGTGGTCTTGCTGCCACTCTGCATGGGGATTGGTCTGGGTTAGAGGGATGCCAATGATTGGACTATGCTAAAGGGAGTGATTTGCTGGGGGTGGGAGGATCACCATTGCTGAGTACCCAGGGGCTGGGCCTTGGAGTGTTCTGGGGCGGTGGAGATGGGAGGTCAGGGCTGGCCTGGGAATTGTTATGGGATCTGACCATGGGAGGGGGGCTGGAGGGGCAGCACTGTGGAGGTCCTGGGGGCCAGCAAGCAGGGAGACTGTCAGATTGGGGCCACTGTGCAGATGCAGAGTTCCAGAACTCCAGTGTGAATTGGCCCTGGAACCCTGGGTTTTTAATGAGATTCACAATTGGATTTCTGCAGTGCACAGAATGGGGAAATTTGAGTGTGAAGTTGAACTGAAAAAATTAACATGATTTAGAACAGTATTCCCACCAATTCAGCACCTTTGGAAGAATCTACCTTATTGTCAGGCAGGCTAGACAAATGTGGTATCAAGATTTTTAAAATGAATAGAAAACTTCAGCCTACACTGATGTAAGGGGCAGGAAACAGTTAAGAAGGATGACTTTATTATTGTTCTTAGGACTTCAGGTGTTAGGGGGTGAATCTAGAACCTACCAGATTTGCACAGGTAAAGTTACTAGGTAATGGTGGGAAAGAATCTATGGATGGTTGACCAATAAATTCCTAATTCTACTAGACGATAGAATGTTAATGGCCAAAGTAAATGAATGTATTAATGTAATTGAATCATCCAGTTTGGACAAGAAGTGGAGCAGGAAGATCAAATCTTCAGAAATATATAACTGTTGTGATGTAATGTCAGAGAGAGGTTAGAATCTGCTGACCATCTCTCTCCCAATATTATTGGTTAAATAAAATATCTTTTACTGTATGAGTAAAAGATACATACTCATGTATGTATCTTTTACAAGTCTTTGTGTTTGCCGCAATTGGCTGAAAACAAAACTCCCTGAGAGGATACCCTGAAAAATTCCCCTTACAACTGGCATAGTTGGCAGGATCAGTCACTGGAGTTTGGAGGCATTTCCTAGAAGTGGATGAGTAAATTTTAAATTACCACCCAGTAGTTAGGGATCTTGTGTCTGGCAGCCAGAAGCTAGAAGTTGAACGATGTGGACCGAGGAAGGGGTGCAAATACAGTATGAATGTGTAAAGAAACCATGTTCAAAGCAGTGAACCAGGGATAGACAACTGGGAGCGCCCTGTTAACAGAGCGATAAAGCCGTGTGGTAGATAAAGACAACAGAAGAAAGCTGCATTTAGTGTAAGGGGCCAGGGACAGATTCTCAGATTTGTTTACAGAGCAGAGCAATAAAAACCGCGCAGTAAGAGGTTCCAAGAAATTAGACTGTACAAAAGGGTGACGGATAGTTCAGGCACGAGGAATTCCCATTGAGGGAGCCAAAAAGAGAAAAAAAATAAAGGGACACTGCAAGTCTCACTGGTAGAAACTCGTGAATAAAAGAAAGAAGTAGTGAGGTGAGGGGCCAGAAGGTGACAATGAGTGGTCCAATTTGACAGATTTCAGTTGGAGATCTGATGATAGTTTAATTCAAACGATAGTGGCAGAGCATGGAAAATTATTGAAGAAACTGATAAAGAAAGGAGGTAATCCAGAGGCTCTGCAATCAGAACAAAAAGCGTGGTGGAAAGGGCAGTCAAAATACGTAGCAGTGATGGTGGCTGTGAGATTAGCTGCAACGATAAGAAGTTGTCTCCAAAAGAAGGCAAAGTCTAAGCAGGTGGTCACTGCCAAGACAATGCTGGAGAAAGTAGCAAGTACCCCCATGGATAGAATAGTGGCAGGACAAACAGGTTCCGCACTTACAGGAGAAGGAACAAAAAGTGGAATAAATTTGGGAAAATCAGCAGAGAAAACAGTTCAGAGTATTAGTAATCTCCTCTTTACGGAGGTACCTCTGTCCACTAATATGGCCTCAAGTCAAACCATAACAAAAATCTTTGAGGACAGAGTGGGACAACTTACAGAAATGAACAAGAAGTGCCACTAATGTTGGCAGAGAAGCAAATGTTGATGGATAAATTAAATCCGTTACATCAAAATCACCAGAATTCAGTCTTCTGGGAAAACGTAGAGGAATTAAAGAAAATTCATAACGTAACTTTAGATGATATGAGAATATTAGAGAAGGGAAAGTTAGCTAGTGATGGGTGGCATTTGCTACCCTCTGAATTGCAAGGAGAGATTGGATTTTGGCAGATGACCAAAATGATCAACAAAAGTGCATCAGATTTAAAAAGGGTATAGGACGGGCAATCAGTAGGGGAAGAGTTCTTTGGATCAAAATAACCTTAGCTAAACAAGAACCTGAAGAATCAGCCAAAGTATATATGGGAAGAAAGTTTAGAGCTTATGTAGATGATGGAAGGGTAGCCAACCTTACAGGAATGAAGATATGTTTTTAGGCCTGCTTAAAGATTGTTTCAGTCCAGCCCTGACTAGAATCATAGAAATGGGTCTCCTGCTAAGAAACAATTATCAGGAAACAATGAATTGGACTATGACAGCAGAAGATAATCAAAAGAAAAATCCAAAAGTAACCACAGTCCAGATCGATAAACCCCAGCAACAACCTGAACAATAACTACAATTACAGTTTCAGATTAGAAGAACTACAAGAATATGTTTTTTCTGTAGGAAGAAAGGACATCATACTAGAGAATGTTGAAGCAAACTCATGAAGTTTGTGATTACATAGGTGATGTAATTGTCAGAAAAGGGATCATGAAATGAAGGACTGTTGGCTAACGGGGGAGGAAGGAAAGGAAGGACAGGATCCCAGATGGGGGAGGCAGTTCTCTGAGACTCTGCCCCAATCTCCAGCCTCAGTTCAACAGCCATCACAGACACTAATCCAGATGTCAGCAGATGAGTTGCAGAAGTTATTGGGACAGAAATGACAATTAGCGAGTCTCGTGATTACGGATTTTGGGAATAGATCTGTTAGAACAGTTGGGAACAACGATTGATACTAAGACAGTTACTATAATGTGGCACAAGTCCTACAGGTGAAATTGGTGGGTCAGAAGCAGAAGGGGTGGCACGGTAGCACAGTGGTTAGCACCACTGCTTCACAGGGACCTGGGTTCGATTCCCTGCTTGGGTCACTGTGTGGAGGTTGCACATTCTCTGTCTGTGTGGGTTTTCTCTGGGTGCTCCGGTTTCCTCCCACAGTCCAAAGATGTGCGTGTTAGGTTGATTGGCCATGCTAAGAAATTGCCCCTTAGTGTCATAAGATGCATAGGTTAGAGGGATTAGTGGGTATAATGTGTAGAGATATGGGGTTAAGACCTGGGTGGGATTGTGTTTGGTGCAAACTCAATGAGCTGAAGGTGTCTTTCAGCACTGTAGGATTTCTATCATCTAAGGGTACAATTTCTCAGATAGCAACACTTCAAACAAGTCAGGAGAATGGAACATGTGAGGAAATGTTGCTTCATAGGATCCTCAGGATTGGGCTGCACATAAACAAGATTGTGGGTGTTTGACTGTTCTTCCGGTGATGATTCCCAGAGGGACTCACCTGCCTGTTAAACTATTAAGCAAGAAGCAATGGAAGAAGGTAAAATCATTGTTGCAGGTTTAGGAAAGCAACAGATAGTAACTAAAACCTTCTCTGAGACTAATTCACCTATCTGACCAGTTAAAAAGCTAGATGGCAGTTATCAACTGACTATCGATTACAGTCCCAAATCGCTCATGACTCAAGAGCATCCAATAATAGCCAATTCAGTTACTATCCTGAATAACATTGGGTCAGGACAGATAATATTCACAGAGCTAGATATAGCAAATGGATGCTGGTCAATCCCCATAATGAGAAAGCACCAGTCCAAGTTTGTTCTCACAGTCGGGAACGAGGAGTACTCTTGAACCCATTTGCCACAGGGATTTCATAATAATTCGACCATATTTCACAAATATATGGTCAAATAATTGATCCATTAGAATGTGTAGGAATGACTTTACTACAGTATGTGGACGACATTTTGATAGCCTTTGACAGTTCAATATCACATTGCCTAGCCCTCCGCAGAGTACTTCAGGCAATTCAGGAACCCAAAAATGGCTCAATTAGAATAGGAACAAGGATTTACTTGGGACACACCATATCTCAGGGTAAGAAAGAGATTCCTGCAGATTGGAAGCTTTGCTTTTTATGCAGAGCTATTACACTATAAAAGGGATGAGACAAGTGCTGCGACTTTTCAATTATTGCAGAAATTTCATAGAGAACTACACTGTATTGGTAAAGCCTTCACAGGTCTTGATGAAAGGAGGAAGAGCTAAGCAGGAAGGGGAAAGATGGAAGCACAAGCTTTCTCAGCTTTAAAACAATGGTGAAGATCCCAGCCTTGAGATTGCCAGTTCTAACAAAACATTTCCACATTTTCTGTCAGGAAGATGATGGAATACAAGCAGCTGTAATGACTCAGTGATATGGGGATAAGCTAAGACCAGTGGCGTATAAATCCGCCCAGTTAGATTCAGTTGATAGAGTTATGCATCAATGTGTGAGAGAGTTAGCATGTGCCTCATGCCAGTTAGTGTTTCTTAGCCACTTACTCTGATGGGGCAAATAATCCTCCACATCTTCACACAATCATCCAGCTTTTGGAAGCTGTGATTTTGAAAGGAGTTTTCAATGGAAATGTACAAAATGGGAAGCAAATCTCTTGCCAGGAAATAAGCATGTAGAAGTTAGCAGAGATGTATGCAAAAACCTCTCAGCAGGACTGACAGTGCAAGGAACAGAGCATGAGCGTACTTCTGAAGTGAATAAGGAAGTACGTGAAGGCTTATGGAAAAGCCATTTACAGGAGAAGGGATAATTAACCTGTATGTAGACAGAGCGAGGAAATATGTTAAAGGAGAACACTGCACTGCATGGGTGGTGGTAGATGCTTAGGAAACAGAGATTGCAGGAGAACAAATCCCTGGGAATAATTCAGCACAAGTAGCTGAGTTGCTAGTTTTAATTGAAGTTTTATAATGGAGCAAAGAAAAATGTGTTAATGTTTATACCAACAGCATTTGGAATATTGCATGATTACATAGTAGCCTGGGGTAGGCGAGGTTTTGTAACTTCCCATGGGACATACATACAGCACGAGAATTTGATTAGAGATTTACTCCAAGCAGCCTGCAGCCCCTTAGAGGCAGCAGTAATAAAAGTTCAAGCTCATAAAAAGATTGAGAATCAGGGACAGAAAGGAAACAATTCAGCTGATAAAGCTGTGAAGGTGCTGGTCGAACAGGATAGGGTATGCATACAAACTAGAGGAATAACAGCTCTGATATTGATGTGAAATAAATGCAGGAACAAGCAGCTGAAGATGAAAGGAAATGTGGAAGAAAGACGGAGACAAAAAGACTACGATAGAATATGGAGAAGGGAGAGGAAAATAATAGTTCCCGAGGTAATACAGCAATTACTGCTGAAAGTACCGCAGATTAGCACATATAGGCAGGAACAAAATGTTTAACTTGTAAGAGAATGTTGGTGGTGGAAGCAGATGGGGAGAGATGTGGCGGGGTTTTGTCAAAAATGTTTGCACTGCACCCTAGTGGAACCAGATCATCCCTTCAGGATTAAAATGGGAAGCCAGCCATTACCCAAAGGACCGTGGGAAAATTTACAAATGGGTTTCTCAGGGCTCTTGCCATGGGTCCAAGGAAAGATGTATTGTTTGGTAATTATAGATCAGTTTACTCAATGGGTTGAAGCATTTCCATGTAAAGAAGCCACAGCCAAAATTGTAACTTTTAAATTAGCAAATAAGATAATACTTTGGATATGTAATCCCATACAGATATCACATGCCTAAACTCCTTCTCCTGCCAAGGCATTGGAGAGTTATTATAGAGACAGGTGATTCTTTGGTATATTGTTTGCTATGGAATAGCTAAAACAACACAAGAAGTTCTGATCTCATGGCCCATTTTGGAACAAGCTGCCAATGATACAGCTACTGCCCTCACTAAGATCAATGATGAGACGGTGGCCATGTGCACTGTGGTGCTTCAACACAGATTGACACTAGATTATGTCTTGGCAGCAAGGGATGGGACATGTATAGTAATTGGATCAGAATGTTGCATGTACATACCAGATAGTTTAGAAAACATAATGGGGGCAATTCTTCCATTTCACTGCGCTAAAAAATTAGCTGGAAGAATCTTGTGGCAGGTAATGCATGGATTCGCACATGCATTCCTGTCATGATAGCATCTCCTAGCATTGGATTTCCATCAGCATCTGTTCTGTGCCAGAAATGGGCGGAGGGGTGAAGCAAGTACTCAAATCCAGATATCAGTGTAATTTAAATGCTAAAATTGGCCCGGGTCTGAAGTCTCTGGGCCAGTTAGCATCTTCCCTCTCCTCTCCTCCGCAGCCCCAAACCCCCCATTATCCCAGCCAGAGTGGTTCACTCCAGTGTGGATCACAGTATCTCTCCATGGAACTAGCAGCCTGAACCCGTTGGAATGAAGGAGGTGGGGGGGGGGGAAGCAATCAGGGCTCTCCAGCAGGTCAGGTGGTGCGGCGGTGTTTCGACACCATAACAAAGCAGCCTCAGCCCTCAGCATTGCTCAAGGGACAAAGTGCCAAAGCCCGGGGGAACCTTAGCACTGCCCATTGACCATGGAGCAGTGTGAGTAGGTGGGACATATGGGGGTATGGCCCAAGGGGGTGGGGTCTCATGGGAGCAGGGCCTAGGGAACGATTGGTGGGAGTGGGATCCTTCTGTCACTCTACAGTCAGGATCGATGGGGGAAAATGGAGGCCAGTGATCTGGGTGTGTAGGCTAAGCCAGGAGGTGGGTGTTCAGCCTACTGGGGGTATTGGCAATGCTGTGGGAAGGGAAAGGGGTCAGGGCTGTGGGAGGTAATTGTCAGGGGGATTGGTGTGGAGGGAGCAGGAGATTCGGGTGGGTTAGGAGGGGCTGTGTTCAGAGATGGACCAGGCAATAGTCCCTGGGGGGGCCACAGAGGGACAGTGAGACGACACTGCAGCAGTTGCAGGGCTGGCCAGCAATCGAGCACATTCTCCTGTGAGAATAGGCCTCAACTCCTGAAACTTAATGAGATTCATGCTAGATGCAGGCAGGTTGCTGCATGTACACAATGAGGGTTCTGCATTGCACTGTATATGGGAGATTCTTCTCTAAATTACTCCAGTTTTCATTCAAATTCGACATTTGGAATTTATTTGGTAGAATTCTGCATTTTGTGTTTCCAGTGATTGGCTGAACACAAGAGTCTCAGGTGAATACACTGAGAAATTCCCTTACAGTTACTATATGTGATACATATTTGCACTGCAAAAGTATTTAAGCAAAAGCTTTTGCTAACACCATTATCGAAATAAATACTTTTTGTATGTAAACATATGCATTAATATGCAGCTTAAATTGAAGAATTTTTATGGTACCAATTTGGTGCAAAACCCAGCCCTGAACTAAGAGCATAAATCAATGTTTTAAGTGATTTCCAGCTTGCACCTCCTGTAACTCCCTTAGAAAATTAACATCTAGTTATGAATTCACATTGTGTAATACCTGAACTTGATGCAAAACAATGAACTGAAATCCAACCTGTTTACTGATGCAAGTTCAGTTCCCTTTCCTCCCTCATCACACAGCCGTGTGTTATTTGATTCATACTGTTAATCAGGCTGAATCTATGTGCAACCGCAGGAAATTACTGTGCCCACTGAGAGGTTTGATTTCATCAAAAATTAGTTCACTGCTGCTCATGCATGGATGCAGGCAGGTTGCTGCATGTACACAGTGAGGTTCCCAGAAGTAAATCAGCATGTCAGGTAAGCATAACACAGTAGGTGTGAAAGCAATGGCATCGTTGAATGCTTCCCCTCTCATTCCGTATTACTTCAGTTTTGTTATGCAGGAATAAGAGCAGGGTTAGATTGCTAATCGGAAAAACGACACCCAGAATCAGAAATAAAATCTATAAAAATTTGTTTTTTTCCACTTGGCTGTCCCTCTTGATAAACTATTTTGTTGATTGTCCATTTACCATAGGAGTCACTAAAAGATAGCCAGAACAGTAATATATTGTGGATAACTACAGATGCTGCAGTGTCATCAAAATCCATTAAATACATTCCTTTCCATTTGAAGCAATTGTTCCTGAATGTATAAAAGGTTGCATAATTAAATGAGACAAGTAATCTATGCTATTATTAAAATCTAAATGGACTATTCTTACTTTTTATTATTATGGAAGAGGCTAAATGGAGAATGATTGAAAAAGAGATGGAGATCTGGAATAAGTATGGACTTTAATCTGAATTGCTACGATTAAGAGTCTGGAAGCAAAGGTCTTGCCAGTATTCCATTTTGAGTGCTTTCTGATATGTATTGTACTGGCAAATGGTTAACTGAGGACCCATGACTCTAATTGGACTGGGCATGTGGATAGAACATAGAACATAGAACATTACAGCACAGAACAGGCCCTTCGGCCTTCGATGTTGCGCCGACCAATATAAAAAGCAATGCCCCTCCAAACTAAACCATTCCCTTCTCTTCCATATACTTATCAACTAACCTCTTAAACGCCACCAAACTTGGCGCATCTACAACTGCTGCAGGCAGGGCATTCCACTCCCGAACCACCCTTTGGGTAAAGAACCTACTCTGATATCCGTCCTATAACTATCACCCCTTAATTTAAAGCTGTGTCCCCTCGTGCTAGCTTTCTCCATCCTAGGAAAAAGGCTATCACTGTCCACCCTATCTAAACCTCTAATCATCTTATATGTTTCGATAAGGTCTCCTCTTAGCCGCCTCCTTTCTAACGAAAACAACCTCAAATCCCTCAGCCTCTCTCATAAGACCTGCCCTCCATACCAGGCAACATCCTGGTAAACCTCCTCTGTACCCTCTCCAATGCCTCCACATCTTTCTTATAATGTGGGGACCAGAACTGCACACAATACTCCAAGTGCGGCCGCACTAGAGTTTTGTACAGTTGCAACATGACGTTGCGGCTCCGAAATTCAATCCCCCTACCAATAAAAGCTAAGACTTCATATGCCTTCTTAACAACCTTATCGACTTGACTGCCTACTTTCAGGGATCTATGCACATACACACCAAGATCCCTCTGTTCATCAAGACTACTAAGAATCCTACCATTAGCCCTATACTCTACACATTTATTATTCCTGCCATAGTGCATTACCTCACACTTTTCCACATTAAACTCCATTTGCCACCTCTCGGCCCAGCTCTGCAACTTGTCCAAGTCCCTCTGCAAACTATAACACCCCTCTTCACTATCTACCACTCCACCGACTTTAGTGTCATCTGCAAATTTACTAATCCATCCTTCAATACCCTCATCCAGATCATTTATAAAAATTACAAACAGCAGGGGCCCCAAAACAGACCCCTGAGGTACACCACTTGTCACCGAACTCCAAGATGAATATCTCCCATCAACCACCACCCTCTGTCTTCTATCTGCTAGCCAATTCCTAACCTAATTAGCTAAATCACCCTCTATCCCATACATCTGCATTTTCTGCAGAAGTCTTCCATGGGCCACCTTATCAAACGCCTTACTAAAGTCCATATATACCACATCAACCGCCTTACCCCCATCCACCTCTTTGGTCACTTTTTCAAAAAACTCAATAAGGTTAGTAAGGCACGACCTACCCTTCACAAAACCATGCTGACTATTCCCAATCAATTCATTTCTCTCTAAATAACTATAAATCCTATCCCTAATAATTCTCTCCAATACTTTGCCCACAACAGAAGTAAGATTCACTGGCCTATAATTCCCTGGAAGGTCTCTCTTCCCCTTCTTGAACAATGGGACCACATTCGCTATCCTCCAGTCCTCCGGAACCACACCCGTAACCAACGACGACCTGAAGATCAGAGCCAGAGGCTCTGCAATCTCCTCTCTTGCCTCCCAGAGAATCCTAGGGTAAATCCCGTCCGGCCCAGGGGACTTATCCAACTTCAAACCCTCGAGAATATCTAGCACATCCTCCCTATCTACTTCAATACTTTCCAGTTTGCTACCCTGTACCTCAGTGTTCTCCATAACTACATTTACATCACCCTGCGTGAATACCGAAGAGAAATATTTATTCAGTGCCTCTCCAATCTCTTCAGGCTCCACGCACAACTTCCCACTGCTGTCTATGACTGGCCCTAATCTTGCCCTAACCAATCTTCTATTCTTAACATATCTAAAGAAAACTTTAGGATTCTCCTTAATCCTATCAGCCAAAGTCTTCTCGTGTCCTCTCTTAGCTCTGCTCAATTCACTCTTTAGCTCCCTCCTGGCTAATCTATAGCTAGGATAAACAATGCCTTTATTTTCATGCAAGTAAATTTACAACTGAGAATGGTTTATTTACAATCTGCAAATTTTTGACACACATATTAATTAATCTGATCACTCCTGTCCAGCCTCAAAGCAAGCCATACGAGGAATTGGTCTATGCAGTCAAAGAACATCTAAGCCCAAAGCTGCTCATTTTTGGGAACAAGATTGACCAAGGAAGCAACAGGATGATAAATCTATTTAAAGCTCTTTTTAAACTCAATTCAAGCTACTGTGTCTGGTTTTAGAACTTCATGACAAATGTATTGACTGTGGAGGGGATAGTGTGCAGATTCACCACAATGATAATGATTAAATTATGAAGCCAGATTGCACAAAATAGACTTGTATTGTATTCACTTGAACATAGAAGACTACAAGGTGATCTAGTTGTGGATAGGTTTAATGGAGTTGATAGGTTGATAGAAAAAGAAATCCTTTGGTGGGAAATCTAGAACAAGAGGGTATAACCTTAAAATTAGGACTAGACTATCCAGGGGCTGATGTCAGGAAGCATTTCTTCATTCATAGCACAGTGGAAACACAGTACTCTCCTACAAAAATTGTTGATACACAATCAATGGAAAATTTCAAAACAACAATTGACAGATTTTTGTTAGGAAATGATACTAAAATTATAAAATCAAGACTGGTTGAAAGAGTTAAATATACAATTCAGTCACAAAATAATTGAATTACAGAGCAGACTTGAGGGGCTGAATGGCTTACTCATGCTACTGTCTACATCAATTTGTGTCAAAATTGAGAAAACGACGCAAAATCTATGACTTTGGTAGGATTTCTCTAAGATGTGGATGACTCTTGACTGCCCTCGGGCAAATAGCAATGGGGAATAAATGCTGGCCTAGTCAGCAAAGCCCATGCCCTATGAACAAATTAAAAAAATTGAGCAGCATCTTTGCAATATCTAGCCAAGATACTTCTTTTGAGTTTGAAGCAAAAATAGATATACAATAAACAGAGAAGCTTTCAAAATGGTAATTGAGAAGGAGTTCGCAGCCAGAGATGCTAACAAGTTACACGCCAAGAGTCAAAGAGGCACACGTAGAGTTGCTCAACCACATTTGAACTATGGCAAAAATAATCATTGCCTAGGCTGCCTTTTTTTGAAGCAGATTAAATATAATGGAATCTGACCAGTTAGCTAGATGCTGCCAAAAGATGCTGCTCATTTTTTTTTTCATTAGCAGGGCATGGGTGTTGCTAACTAGGCTAGCGTTTATTGCCCATTCCTATTTGCTCGAGGGTGTTAAGAATCATCCACATTGCAGCGACTCTGGAGTCACGCATAGGCAAGATCAGGCAAGGACAGCAGATTTCCTTCCTTAAAGGACATTAGTGAACCAGATAAGTTTTTCCAACAATCGACCATGACTTCATGCCCATCCAGATAACTTTTGAATTCAGACTACATAATCTGCCATGGCAGGGTTCGAACCCGGATTCCCAGAACTTGTGGATCAATAGTCTAGCGATACTACCACAAGACTGCAATAGTGCAACTGTACAAAACTCTAGTGCGGCCGCACTTGGAGTATTGTGTGCAGTTCTGGTCCCCACATTATAAGAAAGATGTGGAGGCATTGGAGAGGGTACAGAGGAGGTTTACCAGGATGTTGCCTGGTATGGAGGGCAGGTCCTATGAAGAGAGGTTGAAGGATTTGAGGTTGTTTTCGTTAGAAAGGAGGCGGCTAAGAGGGGATCTTATTGAAGCATATAAGATGATTAGAGGTTTAGATAGGGTGGACAGTGATAGCCTTTTTCCTAGGATGGAGAAAGCTAGCACGAGGGGACACAGCTTTAAATTAAGGGGTATGAGTTATAGGACGGATATCAGAGGTAGGTTCTTTACTCAAAGAGTGATTAGGGAGTGGAATGCCCTGCCTGCAGCTGTTGTAGATGCGCCAAGTTTGGTGGCGTTTAAGAGGTTAATTGATAAGTATATGGAAGAGAAGGGAATGGTTTAGTTTGGAGGGGCATTGCTTTTTATTTTGGTCGGCACAACATCGAAGGCCGAAGGGCCTGTTCTGTGCTGTAATGTTCTATGTTCTATGTTCTATAAGACCATCACCTTCCATATATTATAGGCAAGGAGAAGGAAAGAAAGCAGCAAATCATCATTACGATGACTGACAAAAGAAAAGACAAAAATCAAGAGTGAGCAGAAAAAG
This sequence comes from Sphyrna mokarran, assembly GCA_024679065.1. Lineage (NCBI taxonomy): Eukaryota > Metazoa > Chordata > Chondrichthyes > Carcharhiniformes > Carcharhinidae > Sphyrna > Sphyrna mokarran. The sequence goes on along the minus strand of JAGIQG010000012.1, from coordinate 48,495,584 downwards.
TGGTGCTATAATTCCACAGGAGACCAGTTAGTTCTCAAGGACAACCATCACATTGAAGTGGAAGCAGGTGGCCATGGAGATCAATGCCCAATACCTGGAACTGATAGCATGACAGCAAGGCCACAAGAAACCCAATGGCTTCATGTGGATGATCAAGGTCATGATGCATTTTCACATCACACCCACCTTAACATTAACATCTTACATTGTTTCAACCTCCATCACGCACCTTTGGCAGTCTCTAACATTTGGGTATTGTGCCCAACATCTGGATGCTCCATCTCACCCTCAAACAAATAACAATGTTGCCAGTCTCATACTCACTGCCTATATATACCTGCAACTGTTAAACTATAACAGGTGACACAGTTCTGTCCTCTTCTAGGATAAACTTGTATAATAGAAGGGAACAAAGCATAACTGACAGTGGACAAGGACGCTTGCATCTCCTGAACATGACAGAAGAGATATTTCTTCACATCATGGGGGCCAGCAGCACAAAATCTGCAGTTTCCATCATTACATTGAGGATGACATGTTCCCCCATTTTATATTCCATTACAACTCCCATCTCATTTTCATCTTGCAGTGTGGCATGGGGAGAAACCTGCAGCTGGTGTGATCATGGATCTTCTACTTTCCACTCTCTTCTCTCACCCCAATCCTCCCCTTCTAATTTACTGCTTCCGACTCCCAAAAACATCTTCTGCACAGCCAAAGCAGTCTGAGGAAGAAGGAAAAAGCAACAGAACAACACCGCTGAAGAAGCTACATTGCATGATCTGATACTCAGGGCCATTAGATGAGATACTGGTACAATAGGTATTTTAGAAGCAAGAGTTGGAATCAGGAAGTGCTGAGTCAACCAGCTATATGTTAGCTACGGCCATGCTAGGGTAAAAGTATTTGCCAGCTCAGTGGAGTTCAAAGTCACTTCAGGTTTTGCTCCAGAAGTCTTAGTTGCAGACCTTGATGGACATAGCTTACAGGAGAGCACTGATGGACATACACATTGAGACACAGGGTATATTGATTGGCCTGCCAGAGAGCCTCCTGTCACTGTCAAGGATGCCTTTATTACATCTCCCTGCATTCTGCAGAGGCAGTGTAAATGCAGCCCCCATACCGGTTGCCACCTTTTTGTGGAAAAGTCATCTAATCTACTGCCCTTTGTGTAAAGATTCTTTAACACTCCCTGCCACAAAATTCATCCCTCCCCAAAAAAACCAATAGAACTTCCAGACAATTTGCGAAAACAGAAGTTCTTAAAATTGCCTTATCTGCAATTTGCATGTCTGGTCCTTTAAAAGGATTAATGCTGGGTCTAGTTTGCAGATTCATGCTTGTTATTTTCTGCATGATTGGTGCAAAAGTGGCATGGTGGCACAGTGCTTAATACTAATGCCTCACAGTGCCAGGAACTCAGATTCAATTCACGGCTTGAGTCACTGTCTGTGGAATCTGCACATTCTCCCCATGTTTGCATGGGTTTCTTCCCACAATCCAAAGATGGATGGGTTAGGTTGAATGGTCATACTAAATTGATACTAGTGTCAGGGGGATTAGCAGGGTAAATATATGGGGTTATGGGGATAGGATGGGATTGTTTTCAATGAAGACTCAATGGGCCACATGGTCTCCTTTTCTACTATAGGGACTCTATGATCCTATAATTAGTTACCTGAACTAATACAAATTGAGTAAATTTAAGCCAGTGGGTTGTGTGATTCAGGATAGCATGGAGATAAAGGAGATGATCTTTTCATCGCATCCTGTTGGCTAGAGAGCCGAGAAATCAGGTTCACATTTGATTTTACGTGATCTTACAGGGAATCGGCTGTCCGGCTTGATCAACCTTGCGCTGAAAAGAGCACGAGAATGATTATAATATTTAGATATATTTTGAATCTAATTTGAATGGAATTAGCGAGCCAGGGATGAAATTGTCCCTGGCTGTATAGCCTTGCCGTGAAGATTCTCTCTGGTGAGGATCACATATTATTTTGGTCAGCTTGCTTCCGCAGTCTTCTAGGGACACTTCCACGTGCACTTTTTTTACCAATAGAGTGCTGAATGGATGGCATAGGAAGTGGCTGATGGCACATTTCATACCTTGGAGAACAAAACTTGCCCTCCGTAGTGCCACTGGAGGCAGCTCCATGGCAGTGAATTCCACAGACAAATTCACATTGTTAGATTTCAGTCTCATGCTGCTGTAATATTTTCAAATACATTTAACATGGATATGTGCATTTTCTCTGTGTCAGCAATGAGCTGCCTGATTCTCTTGTTGGATTTAGTGATCCCCAAACTCTGAACTTGTCACTGAAGGAACAATGCTAAACATGACATTAAATTTAAATCCTTCTAATCCAGCATTCAATAAAAAATTGAATGGGCAAGCAGGGAGCATCATCATCATCTTGTCCGAGACACCAGTACTTCTTTCAGGCTACCAGCTCACCACAGTGAAGCTAGACGGTGGATGTCGATGCATACCAAAAATACTATGAACAATTGTTACATATGAACAGTCGTGAACAATATGTAGACATTCAAAAGTATTAATAAACAAGGGAAGATCATTATGTTCTCTCTTTCTCTCTCATGCCTGTCAGCTGCCTTATGCCACTTGGTCCACTGGGATAACTTTCCAAAAGGTATTAGATTGACACGAGTCTCTCTTGCTGGGAGTATTAATCATGAATCCTAGCTGTGATCCTTATTATTTTCTGTTTGTTTTGGAGGGAAATTCATGAGAGCCCCTGTGATTATTCCATGCTCTGAGTAAATGAACCTTATACTGGGAATGTTTTCAGAGTTTGAATATGAGGATTCAATAAAATTAGCAAAGCCATTGGGTATATTATCATCTTCACTTCCTGGTGGAACACAACATCTGCCTTTGACAGAATACAATTGTTTCTTTTTGCTGGCCAGAAACTTATCAAATGAAGTAAAATTATTGCCTCCATGACTGGACTTCATCTCCTGAAACTCTGCAAGAACTACATATTCCCACACCATAAACATGATTGACAAACAGATTCACTTCCCTCACACTTGGTAGATAACAATTAATTTATGGGTTAGTAAGCAATTAGATAAAGTGGCACATACTATTTTTTCAATACTAACATTCTCAGATGCAGCTATGACTAATGCTAAAATAAGCATGACTCGAGCATACATGAGCAAATTCACTGAAGTCAGCCCTATTACTGATACAGAATTGATTCTACACTCCTATGTTCCTGGTGATTTTCTGTGTCATGTCATTGGCAGATGGCATTAGCTGCTAGTATCACAGCACCAGCTCTATTATGAGTACAGCACAATACCATCCACATGTTCCTATTCTTTTCACAACTTTGTGTGAAAAGTGACAAACTAGAAATCCAGTTTGGAACACATTTTGCTTTAATCAAAGGAACAGTGGTATTTGTTTTACATCTGCTTGATTGTTGATTTCTGTTGTCTTTGAGTTTCTGAGAATAATTGATCCCAAGTGGATATAATTGGATTTAAGAACACTGCAACATTATTGCATAACCTAATAACTTGAGTGCTGAATCCTATTTAGGACAGTGCTATTGGGATATCCGTTATCATCAGTTCCAATAGCAGTATGGTAAAATGTTACCACTCTTCTGACCTTTTTGATAATCACAAATTAAACTTCTCTGATACAATTGCAGTTTGGAATCATAGCAAATGCATTATTTTCTGCGAGTCAATTGGCTCGGTGCAGAATGATACTAATCCATTCCTATACCATTGATAGTTCATGGAGAACTGTCTTCTTGCTTTGTCTCCATGAGAACTCAGGCTATATAAGCGCTTGTTTCTCTCATACAGGGAGAGATGCTATGGTCCCTCATGGACAATGGCTCATTACCTAAATTATCTTACTAAATAATTCATATTTGTCAGTAAACTTTGAATAAAACTGTGTGTTTTCTTTAATTAGGGTTCAGTTCCCTTTTTAAATTGTTTATCAATCCTCTGATGGTTCTCTTTTCACACTGAAGCACCCACTTGCAACATAATTGTGTAGTTATTTGTAAAAAGATAGGTGATGCACTCCATTAACATATTCCATGTTGTCACACATGGCTCAAAATAATACAGTAAGAATATTCAAATCATATTATGATCTTTGTAAAATACCTTTGCGCCACTTATAAAGAAGTTTGTGATTTGTTCACAAAACTTTAATAGGCACTGTCATCACAAGGATTTCTAAAAACTGGCTCATGGCATAAACCTTCTCCTCATGTATTGTTTCGAGGGGACGTTAATGGGATAACATTTTGGCAGTGGCAGATTCATGGTTAATGATGCCCTATGCTCAGCTTCATCCCAGGTTCCAACAAAATTTACAAATTAATCATTGCTTCTTCACATGTCTGTATGAATAATTGCCTTACTGAAATCCAAGCTTACCTCTTGTCTGAATGATGGTAAAGATGGTAAATATTGTGAAGCGGGCAAGCAAATGTGGAATTTGGCTTGAATGTCAGCAACATAATTCAGTATAAGTCTTTTCTTTGGTTTGTTTGAACGTGATTATCTGAAACCTTGCTCACTCAAATTGATCCCCTCCAATCTGCTCACAGTGATTCCTCCACTCAGTTTCATAAAATCCTTCTCAATAATCCGGATTTATGCTAAGTAATCTTTTTAAGCACAACATACTTCTCTCATTCATTTACTTAGTGGGAATCCTTTAAACCCAAACTCTCAGTCATCTAATCTTTGGTCTGCTTTCTTAATAAGATCCCTGAGACTGATTCAATGAATGGAAGCCCTCAGACCACTTTCTAAATGAGATCTTTCGCTGATCACCCACATGAGCAGCTATGAATGAAATCCATTTGAAACTGCTTTCTCTGAGATACCCACAAGAGTGGATGTTTATCTACAGCCTCCACCCTTCTTTGTTAACCCCCGTGGCCCTGGACTGCTAACCCTAACCCTAACCCAATACCATAGTAAGGTTCACTTGCCTTTCCAATCTTTTCAAATAAAGATGTTTCAATTTTGCCTCATTTCCATTCTGTGCCAAATGTTCTAGCCAAGCATCCAGTCCTAAAGTATCCTAGGTTAGAATATAGGACATGATCAAGGAATGATGGAAGTCAAGACCCCCATGAAAAAGAGTCAAACAGGGTCACCAGCTTGGAAAGATCTTTCACCTTTCCACTTTGATGTTTGAAAAATGTATCAAGCTATTCAGCTAATCACAAGTGAGTCTCTCAGCATCAACTGTGGGGCGGATTCAGCCTGTGGTTGATTGAAAAGGTCACTGCTTTGTTCAGCAGGCAGAGCGGTCAATCATGATTCTATGGGAAAATCTGGAATATCTGTTTTATTGGACAGTTGGAGACCAATGCTGGAATTCTATTAGTCCGCCTGTCACCAAATCAGAAACGGTAAGGAGCGGACAATGGAAATATTAGTTAACCTCGGGTGGGATTTTCCAGTCTCGGAATGAACAAGGCTGTAAAATCCCTCCCCTTTTGCTGATATCTCACAATCAGGTCCAGAAGGAGGAAATTCTGTTTGGTTCTGATAATTAGCAGGCGGGGCAGTGTTTGAAATTCATTCATTTTGTTATTTTGGGTCCTGTTTAAGGGCGTAGCGTAATCCATTGTAAATCGGATCCTGCACATAGGCTTGAATTTTCAAGATGCTGGGCACTTGACTGTATGAAGAATTCAGGGCAGTCACATTCCTTCTAAGAGGGTCAATGCCATTTCACACTCTGACAGTTGTTGATAGCAAAAAGGAAGGACATCCACCCATCAGCAGGTGGAAGTCCCGCTGACCAATCAGATGGGCCAGCAACTCTCCAGTCATTCCAAGAATAGTGCTGCAGTAGCCCGAAGAGTTACTGCAGATAGCTGCCTGCAACTAGATGATGGGAAATGGAGGGAATGCAAGTGGTAGCAGTCAAGGGGCTGAGGGAGGGAAGGCCAGTGTGGGGCAGCGGAGGGGAGGAGTGGAATCACAACAGAGGTGACCGAGGTCTTAGTGGAAAGATCAGGACAGGGGGAAGGGTGATCCTGAGGCTGCCAGTCAGAGAGGGGGCTTCTGTTGGAGGGAGTCACCCCCACTCACCTTTCCACCCTAGATTGAGTTTCATTTATTTTTGGGTTTCCCTCCAATCTGCTAGTGCCCATCAGCCCAAGAATTGAAGATGTGGGAGGAGGATCTTGAATGGCAGTTAAGTGGCTACTTAAGGCCATTAACTGGGGCAAGTTTTGGGCTTCCCATCCAAGGTGTAAATTCACATCAGGTCAGGGTGGCAGGATTCTTAATGAGGTGCAATTTCACTCCATCCCTCCCCCGCCTCCTCCCCAACACCCTCACCTCCATCTCAGAATCCATCCTGGGGGTGAGGTGGGGGGGTTATGCAGCATGGTGGTATGTTGTTGGATCTGGCATTTGTTTTCTGGTACAGCAGGGGTAAAAGACTGAGGCAGTCATTACAAGCTTTATTGGCATCAAAGACATCAATTTGAAATATCCATACCATCTCGTGAGTGAAAATTCTGTCGGGCCAATTGGTCACTTGTGGCTATTGATACATGATTAAAATAAAATTAACAGAGTATCAATCCTTTTATAACAAACCTACAGATTCAAAGAGAATTGTGGCCTTGTTCTTGGGCATGGTTGTTCAGAGGGAAGCCATGTGTCTGGAAGGAGATAAAATTTTCACAGTCCTACTGTGATCTGTCAGTTCATGTTACAGCTGCAGAATTTAAATGTTGGCCAATGAATCACAGATTTACCTTGAAATTTGAGGCAATTGAAATGAAAATTCACAAGGCTTTCAAAGTGCGCTTTAAAGATTTTACTCTGGTTCCGGTAAATCAGGCCATGTAACCCGTTGAATGAGGACCTTGCAGAGGGAAAGAATATGCAAATGGGATTTTTATGAGATCTTTCTTTTTATTTAATTCTTTGGAGACTGCAGCAGCATTCTGCATTACATCAAATATTAATGCAGGAACTGAATTTTCCATTTTCTGCAAAGCAGAAACACACACAATGGTCTTTCAACTGTTCTCCAATTATTATTTTTTATTTAGCTTTAGGGACTTAGTTTAGATTATTTGAGCTGCATATTCAAAGGGCAATCCCAAAGAGGGTTGAAGGATATCTTGTATCTTCACAAAATGAGAATAATGAACTTTAAAAATACAAGAATGAATTCATCCCACAGAAGTTATGTTGTGGGCTTGAGTGTTATTTATATTTGTTCATGGAATGTGACGTTGCTGGCTTGGCCAGCATTTATTCCCCATTCCTAATAGCCTTGAAAAGATGGTGGTGCAGCTGCCTTATTAAACCCAAAGTGCCGTTAGGGCAGAAGTTCCAAGATTTTAACTGAATGACATTGAAAGAATGACAATATATTTTTATGTCAGGGCAGTATGTGACCTGGAGGGGAACTTGCAGGTGATAGTTTTACCATGCAGAGGTTGCGGGTTCAGAAGTTGCTGTCAAAGAAGCAATTCTGAGGTACTACAATGCATCTTGTAGATGGTACACATTGCTGCCACTGTGCAGGGTGGTAAAGGACATAAATGTTTACGTTGGTGATGGGGCACTCATCAACTGGGATGATTTGTTCTGGATAGTGTCAATCTTCTTGAGTGTTGTTGAAGGTGCACCCATCCAGGTCAGTGGAGAATATTCCAACACACTCCTGAATTCTGCTTTTCAGGTTGTGGACAGGCTTGGGAGTCACAAGATTAGTTACTCTTCACAGAATTCACCACATCTGACTGAGACAGGCAGTCAGCAGCACTGAGAGGAATGTGCGAGTGCTGGACACTGAGCCAGGGAGTCAGCAAAACTGGAAGTTAACATAGCAAGAGAAACATTAAGTTCTGTGAGGAAGAAGGAAGAGCAGAAGTGGTAAGGGATCTATTAGTTAGGAGAAAAGTTGGGCATTTCAGTGATCATTGACATAATTCCTGGGTGGTATGTTTCTTCCCTAGTTCCATGTCAAGAATGTCATGAAGCAGCTACAGGACATTCTTCTGGGGGAGGATGATCAACCAGTAGGCTGTAAGGTGATTAGGTAATGGACCATATTGTTAACAATGACTTGGGTAGGAAAGGAGATGAGGTCCTGAAAGCAATCTTTAGGGAGCTAAGAAGGAGTTCAAAAAACTGAACCTCTAGTCATAATCTCAGGATTACTCCCAATCCTACAAACAAGAAGTATAGAAATAGAAGAATTCAATGATTAAATATGTGGCTTCAAAGCTGATATATGAAAGAGAGCACCAAATTTCTGAGGCATTAGACTGGTAGCGGGGAAGGTGAGACTGGATCAGCAGGGAGATGGGAAAATTCAGAGCAGGGAATGGGAGATGGAGAATTAGTGAGCCACTCTGAAAGACCATAGCAGCACAGGTTAAAAAAGTGTACAGCACAGGAATTTGGCCATATTAGAAAGTACACATGTAAATGCAAAGGGGCATAGTAAATATTGCTGATGAGCTGAGGCAACAGGTAGACATGGCAGCATAATACCATACTATAATGGAAACTTGGCTTCAGTGACTAAAATGGCAACAGAATATCTCTGGATGTAGAGTTTTTTGACAGGGTAAGCAGGGAGATAAAAAGGGAGAGCGGAGCATTCTTGGTTAAAGAATCAACTACAACCATGAGGAGAGATGACATTCTAAATGGAACATCAAATGAAGCCATATTGGTTGAGCTCGAAGATGAAAAAAAAGAGGTAACTACGTTGCTAGGGGGAGTGCGTTACCACATCTGGAGTAATGTGTATAGATTTAGTCACCTTATTTAAGGAAACAGGTCAGCGAAGGTTTACTAGATTAATATTTGAAATGGATGTGTGCTTTTATGAGGAAAGGTTTCACAGGCTACTCCTGTTTCTGCTGAGAGTAAAAGGCGACTTTGAGTGAAATGAATAAGATCCTGAGGAATGCTGGCAGGGTGGATATGCAGCAGATGATTCCTGTTGTGGGAGAATCGAGCTGTCGTTGTTGAATAAAAGGGGTCACCCATTTAAGACAGTGGTGTAGTGAATTTGTTTCCTCGTGAAGGGTCACTCGTCTTTGGAACTCTCTTCCTCAAAATGTGGTGGAAGTAGAGTCTTTGAATGTTTTTAAGGTAGAGGTGAACAGATTCTTGATAAACAAGAGGGTGAAAAGATAGTTAGAATTGAGATGACAATCAGAACAGCCATGATCTTATTAAATGGCAGGGCGGTTGGAGGGCTGAGTAACCTCTCCTGTTCCTAATTCGTAATTTGTATGTCTGTTTGTATGTTCTGTCTTTAAATAAAAAACCCACATTATTATTTCACCAGCCCTTGTGTATAATTGGTATGTTTACATCAAAAAGGTGAATGTAACATGTCACTGGCTGAGAAACATTTTAGATTATCCTAAAATCATGAAAGGCAATCTGCAAATGAAACTTTTCTTTAACAGAATCCATCACAATTTAGGAGGAGGAGAATGGTTATTTGAGAAAGTAAAGTTGGTCATTTACATTACATGGGATTCCCTCCCATAGCTATTTTACAGTGGCAAGGATGGTATGCTATTAGTCAAAGGCGGGATCTTCCGGTCCCATCACTGTCAATGGATTTTCCCTCTGTTTTGATCCCACACAATCAGAAAACCCATGGCAGAGCTTGCTGTCAGCAGGACCAAACAATTTCACCAGTGGGAATAGCTGGAAAATCCCACCCAATGGCGGGATTTTCTGGCTATGCTCTCTCCAAAATCAAAAAACCTTCGCATGGTCTCTCCCCTCACTCCTCACCCGCTATGATTCCTATGGTGGGCAGGATGAGAAAATTTCCCTTATTGTGTCTGCCTTTTACACTGATGGGTTTGGTCTAATTAATGTCCAATTGTGGACTCAAAACAACACAAAAATAAATCATACAGTGGGAACATGCAACCCAAGTACTTTTGTGTATCCATAGAAGGAGTGAATATCTGGCCTTGTTATAGCTGTCTCATTATCTGTCTACACTTTGACTGCTCCTTCAACTGTGATCTATTTCAGTCCTACCAACAGTGAGCTGAAAAGAGAGTTCTGCTCTCTCAGTACTGGGCTGGCATGCAGCAAGGTTCCCATATTTGATGGCAGTGGTTTGGCCACCCTATTATAGCCTCAGCAAGCAGGTAAAAAGGACTTCAGCTTTTGATTACTGAGTTGACATCCAGCAGGTTTCTCACTTCCAATAGTAATGATTGGTGTCTTCACATTCCTCCCCCCACCCACAGCATTGCATCTCCCAGCTTTCTCAAACTAAACAGGGCAAAACAGACTTACAGGACATTGTTATAGAAATATTCCAGAATATGGTTTGCAGTATTTTAAAGACAGTTACAGTTACATGTAGGAGCCATTTTCCATCAATTCTTCATTTAACTATACAGCAAGCAGAATTTTGTAATATAAGGAGTTATGTGAACTATTAACTTTTTCACTCTCCAGTAGTCTGGTATATTTTAGAAAGCATTATCACATGGAATAAAAACTATAATTACAGAGATAAAGCAACATTTGTTTTTTTTTGTTCTTTTGCTGCACTGGAATAAAGGATATTGGTTAGCTATGATGTTTCAAAGGTTGTAAAAAGGAACCATGACAAAGAATTATAATTAACGTGTTGTTACTTCTTTCTATATCTAGTGGGAATTTTATGAATAGTCACCTTGGAAATACTAAGCATGAAAAATTAGCTCGACAATCTTACTGTGTCTGAAAGTAAATCTTGCCCCTACCACTAGTATCGAATCAATGATAAATCCATTTCTATCCAGTAGTTTCATGTCGACAGTAACATTAATGGACAATTTTCACTCATGGACCATGGTAATTTTTCTGGTAAAATTTCATTGATGCAATTACTGTAAGTTCATATCTCCTGCTTTGAATTGAACACAGCCATGAAACATTAACATACAATAATTAAAACCCCAGTTAATTTAATTATCAGGGAAAAACCCTGACGACATTTGAAACACTTGTAATTTTCAACATTACATTTCACATAGAAAGAGATAGGAATTCAGCCCTATTCATGAAGTCAGCAATGTCTCCAGTGATTGGCAATTTCAATTTCACTGAAAACAGAGGAAAGATCATCTGGAAGATGAAGATTATTCTTTTCAGGGAAATTACACGCCAAGAACAAACTGCTCGGTATTGACAAAACTTCAGTGGCATCATCTGGTTCCAGCTAACATCGTTTTCACACCATCAGAGACATGTTCACTGACATTGCAACCATTGCATTCAGACCTGGAATCACGATCTTCAATAGCCACTGCATTATTTGTAACTATGAAGGTCACCGCAGCCATTGATTTCTACTTAAAAGATTTTTTTTCAGTCATTAGGGAACGATCATACTGACAGTATGCAGTTCCCAATGTTTAACCATATCCAGGAGGGCACAAACTCATTGCTAATTTGGGCTTCTGTAAACATGAAGGATTCACGTAACTGCAGATCAATGTTTTTTTTAATGAAATTGTAAGATTTCCAAGACTGCCAGAAGTGTTACATTGATGTGAAGATTATCACTGAACAACTGAACACAGATCAGACTTCCTACAATTCATTGAACATATAGATAGTTGGACAAATCTCAAGATTAAATAGAAGAGACTTTTTCCAATTGTCCAGGGTTCATCCATGACTCTCATTTTGAATCATTCCTGTTTGCTAAGACTTAAAGAAATAAATAATGCATTCATACATACTTGCTTCGGGGTGTTCCAATCTGCTTCACGATGAGTCTGGTGAGTGGTATGTTGATATTCTAGGACATGTTGATTTAAAAAAAGGTACTGGGTGTTTTGGACAGGTAAACAAGTCTCCAGGACCTGATGGGAGCTATCCCAGAATATTCAGGGAAGCAAGAGAAGAAACTCCTGGGGCCTTGTACAAATTTTTTGCATACTCTTTAGTCACAGGAGAGGTCCCAGAGGACTGGAGAATAGTCAATGTTTTCCCTTTGTTCAAGAAGGGCAATAAGGATAATGGCAGGCTAGTAAACCTTATGTCAGTGGTAGGGAAATTATTGGAGAAGATGCTTAGGGATGGGATTTACATATGTTTGGAAAAGTATGGACTTATTGGTGATAGTAAACATGGCTTTTGCTTCAACAGTGAGCATGCAATTGCAAAGATGACTGGCGCACCCTTGAAAGAAATAATTATAGTGAACCACTGATGACCTAAAACTTTGAATTAATGGGTAGATTTTTCAATTGGTTATGTTCAATTGGTAAATGTTTACCTTAATCAATTCATTGTCATTTAGTGCTTTGTACACAATTATCTGTCTGGTGAGCTCCCAGTTTCACAATTAAAATGGTTTGGAGTTTACCCATACAATGGAAACTCTGGAGTGTCAGGTAATTAATGTTCAAACAATTGCTAATAATGAGCTCCTTGATAAACAACTAACAACAAGTGCAATTGGAAAGTCTACTACATAATATCAATCCGTGCTTCACAAATATCTGCAAAGTAATTCACCTAAAAAATGACTAAATGCCACCTCCATTACGAAGCATGGTGCGGGTAGGTGGGCAGGATCCCAATGCAATTCACCCACATTTAGTCATCTTTTTGATAGCGGGGAAGGGGTGGTTGGGGGAGGAGGAGGGGCATGATTTGCACTTGCAGCTGATCTCAGAGTAAGGTGGCCTCCACCCTAAAGGTATTGTGAGCCGCCACAGACAAGGGGAGCACCCTTTACCTCTTCTCTACCATAAAATAAACACGTTACCCTCCACCCTTCAACCCTGGCCTCTCCCCACCACACAGCATAGGCATCAGACCCTTCCCCACCCAAATGATTAACAATCAGGTCTGGAGTCATCAAAGGCCTTGGTCCCTTCAAGCCCCCCTTCCGACCTCACCCTTTGATACCATGAAAGCTACAGTCTGGCGTGTCAACATGGCCATAGTGCCAGGGAGTCGTACCAGGGCACTGTCCAGCCATGACTCCAATCATGAGGCAATCACCACCCCACCATCCACCGCACCCCCGCCCTCACTCCATCCCCACCTCATCCAAGTATTGAAGCATATAAAGCTACAATGCTGATTCTTGTCTTTGGTAAAATGGGGAAAGTTCTTATGGGAACCTATTTGCACACTGCAAAATAACTGTGCTATGTAATTGAACAGAATAGCAATTTTGAAGAGGTACCAGCCTTAGTGTGAACAGCTCTAGTGATAGTGAATATAGTTACAACTGCCTGTGAATGAAATACCCTAGCCAAAGAAACGGTGGAAGATATAATCAGGGGATGCTTAAGATTCAGAGAGTAGAAAATCGCCAAGCATCTGAAGAGGGAAGCAGACGAGAATGTCATGCTGACAGTTATCTTGAATACCACAAACCATTCCAAAATAAAATTCACATCATGTTGTCAATTCAAAGGTACAAACCAATAACAAGATTCAATATGTAATACAACCAATTTAATTCTGCACAAAATGCCCTGAAGCTTCTCACCTTGTGCACACAGAAATAAGGATTGCATCCAATGAACATTTTCACATGTATAGTTTGTGCACATTTGAATTTAATGTAGCTGTTCTGCCCTTGCTAATACATTTATGTAAAATTCCCTTGTGCACTATTTAAATATAATTGTGAAACCATTAAAAACAAACAGGTTAATGACTGAATTAAAGTAGCACATAAAATCATTTTATGTGGATTAATTAACTAGCAAGCTACTGGAGGAAATTAAACTAATTGAATCAAACACCGGGATATTGAAATGAAGGACACACCCTTTTAGAAAAATAAATAGCTGGAAATGGAGGAGTTCATTCAGCATTTGTTGACAAAACAAAATGAAGTAAAGTTTATTTATTAGTCACAGGTAAAGCTTACATTAACTTTGCAATGTAGGACGAAATTGGGGCACCCAGAGGAAACCCACGCAGACATGGGGAGGACATATAAACTCCACACAGTCAGTGACTCACACTGGGAATCGAACACAGGTCCCTGGCGCTGAGGCAACAGTACTAATCACTTTGCCACCATGCCACCCTAAGTTAACATTTTAGGTTGGCCCTTCAAAATTGAAAATTAAGAGGTCAGTAAGCGTAATTAATCGAATCAGTAAAGGAGAGGAACAGATTAAAAATGGAGCTATCAGTAGAAGGATTGTTAAATGGAATGAAGCATTGAAAAAACGAAAGAGATATAAATGACTCAATGTCAAAACCCTTCTTTCATGTAAAACAAAGCATCAAATACAGGAAATACTCAGCAGGTTGGACAAGGTTAACTATCAGGTCAATTATCTTTTGTCCTTTAATAAGAATATAAGAAATAGAAGGAGGAAGAGTAGACCAGACAGCCTGTTTCATCTGCTCCACTATTCATTGCAATTATGGTTGATCATTTGCTTTGTAGCCACTTTCTTACCTATTATTCTTCATCCACTGCCCTGAGAGACAAAACGTTTGCTTAATTTAGCTTTGAATATACTCAACAGTAAAGCCTTCACAATCCACTAGTGTAGAGAATTTTAAAGATTCACAACCATCTGAATGAAAAAATCTTTCCTCAGTTCAGTCCTAAATGATCAATCCAAAGTCTCACTCTCATTGCCCGGCATTCTTTCCTGCTTCCTGATCCTCAAGATTTTCTCCCATTCCACAAGATTGTCTTCTACTTTTCAAGACTTTATCCCACTGCACAATTTTCTCTTCCACTTCTGCGACTCTCTTCTGCCCCTAAGATTCTGTCCTCACCAAGAGTCTCTCCCATTCACCAAGACTCTGCTGCTCCTCAAAACTCTCTCCCATTGACTGGACTCTCCTCCATTTGCAGAGATTCTCTCTCATTTTTCATGATTTGCCCTCACTACTGAAGAAGCTCTCCTGTCCCCCCAAAAATCTTTCCAGCTCCCAGACTTTCTCCTGTATCCACTAACTCTTTCCCACTCACTGCCTTTCTCAGGACTCTCTCCTGCATTCTGAGACTCTCCCCGGCTTCCCAAGACAACTTCCCGCCTGTCTAGACTCATTGACAGGAACATGTTTCCTCTTTCTGAAACTCTTTTCCTCTTCCTTAGACCGTTTTCTGTTCCCTAAGCCAATCTTCTGCTTGCTAGAACCCTCCTGTACTCTTTAAGGTTCTCCCCTTCTCTGCATGAATCCCTCTCCCTCTCTTCAGGGTCCCACACTCTCCCAGGTTGTCTCCCAGTCCCAAATATCTTTCCCACTCCTCAAAACAGTCTCCCACACTCTGAGACTCTCTTCCACTCCCTAAGCTGCTCTCCCACACCCCAAAACTCTCTATCACTCTCTGACACTCTCTTCCACATCACTGCCACTCTACTTTACTTCAAGATATTAGCCAAGAGTCCCGAGTAGACTCCTTCAGCAACACAGCTCACACTATTTCCACTAATTCTACAGCGGCAAAGTCAAACACTTCACCTGAAATTTGCACAATGATTCCTTTATCATACTCATGGGTGGCTCTTGTGCAGTTGAGCACATGTGAAGCTGTGAATGTTTAAGAGAATGAATTGACGGTCAAGGTCGGAGTATAATTGTGGATTTAGATACTGTCTCCAGTTTACACGTGCCCATTCTGATGCTTCTAGTGATTACACATGACATCCACACTACTGCTGTTCAAAACATCATGGGTGGGATTTTAAATGCTACCATGCACGAACCCTACCCATCTTGTCCCCACTACCCACCCCGCCCCAAACTCACCCCACTGCCCCCTCACTTACCTCCATCTATGTCCATCTCTGCCTCTCCCACCATGCTTTCAAAACTATCAATGGATCAGTGTAAAATTCAGACCTGTGGTAGGAGTGGTCAATGCTTTAAATCTTAGAGAGCAGACCTCGTTTCATGGTTTTCATCATCTTGCTCCCATTGCTTTTCACCAGTGACACAATGAAATAGGATTTTGTAGCCCTACATTATCACCTCACCGAGTACATCACAAGATTTTGGGTGATATGGGGAGTGTGTATGTGATGATGTACAGACACTGCAAGAATCATGGACCAGATGGTGTTTCTTTATCCCTTATTGTTCATGTGTATTTCAAACTCACACTTGCATGAAAGAACAGCATTTAGCTGTGCATAATAAATACCAGAAAAACTGAAAAAGCTGCAACAGTAATTGCCTTTGGAGACAATGTTATTGAACAGGATATTTTAGGAGGGAAATTGTGAGAGAAGTTCCTAATTTCGGTGCTAGCCTTAATTTTGGTTAACTTGCTTCAACCTAAATTAATCCTCACAGGTTCTTAGCCCCATGTTGCATGATTGTTCCCTCAGCACCTTGTTAAGTTCCTGATATTTAGAAAATTGAGAAAAAGAAGAAACAAATCATCTTAATAAGAATTTGTAAGTATGTTTAGTCAGACCAATGTGCATGTCGTTATTCAGTATGTGAAGCTCGTTCCTGGTTGTCAAAACCGGATATTAAGCACCAGATAATGATAACCTGCAAGTTCTTTCATAATCTTGTGAAATTAATATTATAGAACTGAATTTGTGGTTGTCTTTATCTTTGTTTCTCTTCAGGAGTTGTCTTTATTAAAATATATTCCCATTACCATAATTTTAAATTGCGATTACTGTGGTTAATTCAAATCAGGGGCTAAATGCAATTCTGGGGAGATTGCAAAATGAAAGATTGCAAACATATTGAAGACTTCTTTCAAAGAAGAAAGACTTGCATTTATATAGTGCCTTTTACAACCTTAAAATGTCGCAAGGTGTTTTATACAACTAAGTTTGCTGGAAGTGCTGCCACTGTTAGAATGTAGCAACCAAGTAGCATGTGATCTGAGAACCTGTTTCTTTTCGTAATATTGATGGAGAAATAAATATGGTCAAACCTAGGGAAAACTGTGCTCAATTCTGAAACAGAACTATGAAATACTTTACATCCATCCAAGACAGCAGACTTGGTTTCACTTCTCTTCTGAGAGACAGTACAGTACCCCCACCCCACCACTCCCACCCTGTCATCTCACCCGCAGCACTACACTGGAGTATCAGCCTGTTTTTATTTGCATTTAAGTCTCTGGAGTAGAATTGAAGTCACACTTTTCTAACTCAGAAAACATTTGCGCAAACATATGAGCCAACATCGACACTGCAAAGTGATATGAAAAATCCAGGGGCTCTCAAACCAGCCTCTGATTGGGCAAGCACGTGAAGAGAGAGCCTCAAAATAGAACTCGGAGCATCAGGGGATAGGGAGTGGAGTAGGAAGGGGCAAAGTGTAGGGTTGAGGGAGCAGAACGTGGGGGGCACCGAAGCATGGGTGGGTAAAGCGGAGAGTCAGATGGGGGGAGTAAGAGTGTGAGAGAGATGCCAGAATGTGATGGGGGACTATGAGTGGGGACATGGAGCACGCGGTGGAGGGTAGCAGGCCTAGGAGCAGGATTTTGGAATTGGCCTCTGAATGTGCCTTAGAGCAGAGGGCCAGAGCCAGGGTCTGGAACAAGCCTCAAAGTGTGAGAAAGAAAGGGTGAGTGTGCATAAGAGGGGGTGAGTGTGTGAGAGAGCAGACGTGTCTGTGTATGTGTGTGTGTGTGAGAGAGAGAGAGAGAAATGTACTTGTGTGAGAAAGATGTGATCGTGTATTTGAAAGAGAGAGATGAATGTGTGATGGATAGATGGGTGTGTACGTGAGAGACAGAAGTGAGTATGTATGAGGAGAGAGGTGAGTGTGTGTGATGGAGAGAGAGAGATGCATATGTGCGATGTATCAACTTTTCAGCAACACTTCATTCATTAAAAATAACAATAGATAAGACTTAGAACATTTTTTAAAAATAAGAAAACCTTTTAGGTTAGCCACTCCTAAAGAAGGGACAACTTCCAGGGGTTAATGTTAAGGGGCCACAGGATGGTAGTTTGGCCAGGAGTTAATGTAAGGGGTTCATGTAGCTGGTGAATGTATTTGCAATAATTCATAACTTAATATAGGCACAGATATAGCTAGAAAAGACAGGTTTACATTTGATTTGTGTGTTTGCACCCATTTTGTGGCAAACAAAAAGTGACAATATTCTGAGGATGATTGAGGTTTACCTTATGCACTTGGCAAGTCACTAGGGACTCTGCGATTTAAAAAAATTGGGTAACCATGCAGAAATCTGTCTTTAAAAAAACAAGTAAAGTCAAGATCATCATCAAATGGTATTCTTTTTCACTCAATTAAAATACAGTTTAGATTCTCCTCCCAATCGATCAAAGCACCTCACAATTAATGTTCTCGAATGATCTGATGTCAGGCATCTAATGCAAACAGACTCAAAATTAAACATATTCCTATCAATCATTTTCAATTTAATTGAGGGTCAAACTATTAAAAATGTGCTTTTCACTGGAACTTAAGAACACAAACAGCTTACTTGACCCCTCCAATCTGTTCACCAATTCAATTAGATTGTGGTTAATCAATATTTTAATTCCATTTACTCATTTTGATTCTATATCTTTATTACTCTTTGAACAAAAAGATACCAATCTCACTTTTGAAATTTTCAACTGACTTAGTCTCGATAGTTTTTTGTGGTTCAGAGTTCCAAGTTTCGATTAGCCATTGTCAGAAGATTTCACAAGTGCAGCTCTCTCTTATGTTAGCTAACTCATTGATACGTATGCTGAGAATGTTAAGACCCCAGTAGGAGTTTCCGGGGGATACCACATTATGCAAATTGGAGTAAACACCTATTGGTGTCACAATGGTAGCTCTACTCTCTCACAGTGCCAGGAACCCGGGTTTGATTACTGGCTTGGGTCATCGTCATATTCTCCCCATATCTATGTGGATTTCCTCCAGATGCTCTGGTTTTCTCCCACAGTCCAAAAAACATGCTGGTTAGATGCACTCCCTCGGTATATCCGAACAGGTGCCAGAGTGTGACGACTGGAGGATTTTCACAGTAACTTCATTGCAGTGTTAATGTAATCCTACTTGTGACACTAATAAATATGCTTAGCTAGATTCTCTCTCTGACCTCTTATCCAAATCCCTACCCTCGTTGATAGGTTGCTTCCAATTGCATGAGCTGTCATTTTTGTCACCTATGTGGAACTTTACTGAATGTATTCTGGAAGTCCTTATAAATAACATTCATAGACAATCCCGCATCTACTGCATTAGTGACTAGAGGTTAGTTGGACATGAATCACACTTTGCATCTATCTTCCCAACAAATTTGTAAAGCAAGAGATTTGTTTTTACCCTTACTGATGCATTATGTGTTGTATAATTTCATAGTTTCAATGCTTTCCTTTTTACTGTGTATCTTGAACGTTTTTTTTCTGCCTATATTTTGCTGGGTTCAGCAGCTGGCACTTTGTGTCGTATCAATCATACACTAATTTGTGTCATTTCCCTCATCATTTTTTATAGCATGTAATTTCAAGAGAATTCAATGGTGCATCTGGTACATACAAAGAAATCTCTCTTGATATGGAATAACCAGAAAATCTCTGTAACATAATCATCCAACATTGAGAAGATTCACACTGAAAAATATATAGATTGTTCTCAATATTACTTATTCATGCCTCTTGATATATTGTTCTCATGATTAATGTCTATAATGTCTATAATCATTTGTTTCAATCAATCATTGTTCTCCAAAGGTTGGGTGGATTAGCCATGTTAAATTTGTCCCTTAATGTGAGGTGAATTTGTAGGCTAAATATGTGAGGTTACGGGGCTAGAGCAAGATGCAATTGTTGTCAATGGGCCAAATGGCCTCCTTTTGCATTGTAAGGATTCATTGAAAGGGGTATTTTGGACCTTGGGCGGTGAGCAGTGAGGAGGTAAAGGAACAGGTGTTGCACCTCCTACAATTGTACGGGAAGCTGCCATGAGCAGGGGATGAGGTGTTGAGTATGATGGAGGAGGGGACTAGGGTGTTCTGGAGAGAATGATCCCTACTGAGTGCTGAGAGAAGAGGTGAGGAGAAAATGTGTTGAGTGGTGGCATCATGCTGGAGTTGGCAGAAGTAGCGGAGGATGATCCTTTGAAAGTGAAGACTGGTGGGGTGAAAATTGCAGACCATGGAAATGCTATCCTGGTTGTTGGAGGGAGGGAAAGGAGTGAAAGCACTGGCCCAGGGGATGGGTTGGATGTGGTTGAGAATTCTGTCAACTACCATGACTGGAAAACCATGATTGAGAAAGGAAGAAAACATATCAGCAGCTCTACTTTGGAAAGTGCATCATCAGAACAGATACGGGGGAAGCGAAGGAACTGAGAGAATAGAATGGAGTCTTCACAGGATGTGGGGTGAAAAGCTGTAGTCAAGGTAGTCGGTGAGCTTGTAGTGTATACTAGTTTATCACCAGAAATGGACACAGGTCAAGGAAGGAAAGAGAAGTGTTGGAGATATCCACACTTCCTTCTCAGCAATGCTCACAGTCTGTCACGCTGCAACAACGTGCACAAGCCTCAAAGCTCACATCCTCCTCCCCTTCAGCACCCTCAGTTTGAACAAGGTTTATTCTCCCCTCACTGCCTGATAACACTTACGTCCCTGCCAATGCTTACTCCCCTCCTGACATTGGTGGCCACCCTTGCCCACCACCACCACCACCGCCGCCGCCCCCCCCCCCCATCACCACCACCACCACCACCACCACCACCACCACCACCACCATTAAGGCTAGAATAGAGGGGTGATTCTCTCAGGGATATATGGAGAGCAGGTGGGAAAGTGGAGTTAAAATCCAAGATAAGCTATCATCGTACGGAATGACAGAGCAAGAATACTGAATGTGTACCAATTGACAAAGCATGCAAGCAAAATACTTTTCATTATATACCAATACATGTGATAGTAATAAATCCAATCAAATCAAAAAAGCAGTTTGATGGTCCATGCAATCCACTCTCGCTCCTGTTTCTTGCGTTCACCCCACTTGCAAGAATGCTCATCCTCCTTCCAGCTCATCACCTCCCCACTCACCCCAAGCAATGCTCATTGCCCCTACCCTGCCCCAGCAGCGCCAAAAACAACTCTGACTCTCCTGACCTCAGCCTAAATAGGAGCCAATGCATCTGGAAGGTGAGTAGGGAGATGGATGGTGATGAGGAGGGGATTACGTGTTGCTGGAAAGTACGGTTCGTTTCATCAGGAGGGTGTAAGCATTGTTTTGAGAAGAGTGGATATTGGTGGGAGAAAATGTGAAATTAAGAACATAAGAAATAAGAGCAAGAGTAGGCCATCTAGCCCTTCGAGCCTGCCCCGCCATTCAATAAGATCATGGCTGATCTGAAGTGGATCAGTTCCACTTTCCCGCCTTCTCCCCATAACCCTTAATTCTCCTAGCAGAAATCTATCTATCCGTGACTTAAATATATTCAATGAGGTACCTTCCACCACTTCAATGGGCAGAAAATTCCAGAGATTCACCACCTTTTGAGTGAAGAAGTTCCCCCACAACTCTGTTCTAAACTGCACACCCTCTTCCCTTTTTTTGAGACTATGCCCTCTAGTTCTGTTTTCCATTCTAAGCAGAAAGAATCTCTTGATCTCAATTCTATCTAGCCCCTTCATCATCTTGTAAGTTTCTATAATATTCCCCCTCAGCCTTCTAAACTCTACAGTACAGGCCCGGTCTATTTAATTTATCAGGAAGGGTGGGCATTTTTGGGAGAATGAGAATTGTCAGAAAGAGGTAAAGATTTTCAGAAGAGGTTGAGAACTATAGAGGAGGATGACATTGTCAAGAAGGGGATGAATATTGTCATGGGAAGGGGTAAAGAGAGGCACAGTGGCACGGTGGTTAGCATTGCTGTCTCACAGCACTACGAACCTCAGTTCAATTCTCAACTTAGGTCACTGTGTGAAGTCTGCAAGTTTCCCTTGTGTCTGCGTAGGTTTCCTCTGGGTGCTCTGGTTTCCTCCTACAGCCTAAAAGACACGCTGGTTAGGTGTATTGGCCATGTTAAATTCTCAGTGTATCCGAACAGGTGCTGGAGTGTGGTGAGTAGGGGATTTTCACAGTAACTTCATTGCAGAGTTAATGTAAACTTACTTGTGACATTAATACATAAACTTTAAACCTGTTGGGGGATGTTAGAATTGTCAGGAGAGAGTGATTATTGTCAAGAGGAACTGTTGGTATGGGGGTGAGAGCTGTTGGAAAGAGGGTGATCATTGTTGAGTTGGAGGGGAGCACTTTTAAGAGGAGAGAAATCATTGTCAGGAATGGGATGAACATTTTCAAGATGCAGACATCATTGTTGGAGCAGGTGGGCACTGTGGAGTGCGGTTGAACATTGCCAGATTGAGTTGAATAATTCACCACTCCCCATTTTAGAAGATTAAAACCATTATTTCCTTTCATTTCAGGATCAAATGCACTTCCCATCATTCATTCTTGTGATTACAGAATCCTTCTTGCCACCTATCTGTTCCCCTGAGCTGTCAGAAATGTAACAGTAGGTGGATGAAGCCATGACAACCCGTCCACCCATGCCCCAATTGAATCCAGGAAGGCTAGCTGGAGGGTGGCTGAATCCCAGCAAGTTACCTTGCTTGGGTCTCATATTGGAAAGGGGGAAGAGGTACCTTCATCACTGATCGAATTCCTGTGGTTTTGGCCATTTGTACACAACCCCATCTTCCTTCTTTCAAAGCCCCCCACCTCTCCAGCTCCCTTTAGCACAACTAGGAATACAGAATAGAGTTGATCTCCAAAGTGGGACTTCTGAGGTAGGGTTGAAAGTTCTGTCTTGAGCCAGTTAACACATTGACGTGGGTGGAGATGCATTCCCTACTGACTTTCTTTTAGTTGGTGCAGGAAAGCCAGCAATCTGAAAAATCCTTTCCCCCATTTCCAAACTATCTTGCCAATCTTGATTCACAATGTGGCTATAAAAAATACTGATATTGGTAAAATGAAGGCTGAACATTATTATAACTTCAACTCATTTCATAAGAACTTAAGTACAGCACAAGTGCCAGAAATGTATTTGAATTATTTTTTGGTATATTAAGTATATTGCATTATGATACATTTATGTAAAGTTTTCTAAGAATTAATTTAGCCAATCAATGGGAATGACAATGATACAATTGATGGAGCGTGAAAAAGTAAAAAACCTGTTGAGAGCAAGAAACTAAATAAATTGATTCAATATGTCCATACTTGCTTTAGGCGAAGGCTGAAAAAAGACATTGTTTGTGACATAATATTATTTGACTCACTTTTCACGACTTAGCCAGTATTCTCCAATTGATTTGTTTTCTTTCTTCCAGTTAACAATCACATTTCAATTTTAGTTTAAGTTTTGTTCAAGTTCCAGTTATACATTGCTGAAAAATTAAAGGACTAGAAAAGGTGACCAACTATTAAATCAAACATTCAAGAGAAAATGGCTTAATTGTTGTAATGATATATTTATTCACCTGATGAAGGAGCAGTGCTCTGAAAACTCATGATTCCACATAAACCTATTGGATATTAATCTGGTGTTGTGAGACTGCTTACTGTGCCCACCCTAGTCCAATGCTGGTGTGTCCAGGTCATGAACCATTGATCAGTGTGTTCAGTTTAAATAAATTTTCTGTAAAAAAGAGACATGGTGTTGAAGTTATTCATCCTACATTGATCAGAATAAATTCAAAAGAGTACCAATTGTAAAGTAAACAACAGTTTATTCAACATGAAAAGGACAATTAAACCAAGAAATGGCTACCGTCAAGCTTTTGTTTAGTTGAAAATGGTGCAATGTGTAGATGTCCTCCTTCTTTCTGCAAAGGCCAGGGCTCTATGCGTGAATATATTCAGATTCTAGGAAGCATACACACTGAACGCAACTGATAATCTTAAATTGGTTATCAGTGTAATTCTTAGCACAATCAGTTTTATTTAGCAAGTGTTATTCAATCACAGAATTACGTCAGATGTTGGACACAATCACCAAAATTTTGCTGCTGTTTACTCTGACGGGATCTTATGGTCCTGCCAATGGTGCTCCCTCACTGCCAGGAACCTGTATGCATTCAATCGTAAATCCTATTGACAATGGGGGGAACATAAGGTCCCACCACTAGCAAATGGCATCCTGCTTCCCACCGATGTAAAACACACAGCAGAGATGGAGGAAAATCTCAAGCAAAGCTTTGAGTTTGAAAACAAGGATTGGTTGATTTGGTCAATATTGCCAGTGGCAAACTGCTGATGGGACGCACTGATTGAGATGTTACACTAGTTATTGGGACTTATGGGTTACATACACATTTCAGAACTACTGGAAACAAATTAATGGTGTATCTTTTATGAAGCACACAAAATTATCTGCTCTTAAGGTTTTTGGGACATTGAGTGTTAGAACTGATGTATAAATATTTAACCATGCATACATATGGAGAAGCTAGAATATACTCTTTTAGGAGAGTAACCAATGATTTAAAAAAAAACATCGGAAATAGGAAAGTAATCACAGTGTGATTAACATATCAAAATATTCAAAATTCTTTTCTCCATGTACAACTCAATCTAATGTGTCAGATTACTCGCAATAAACAAGGCAAACAGAGAAAGAAATAGTGATGAATCGATACCCATGATGTTGCCAGCAAGAAGTCAAGTTTAAATGTAGTCTCAGGTGCGGTGAGCTTAGAGGGCAGGCGATATTTGATCCAGGATTTGTGAAGTGATTCAGTTTCCAATCTGTTTGTATACCTATTTCATAGCATGAATTTTAAAAGTTATTGTTGAATTACAAACATAGCAAAGATGTTCTACTGAGTTCTCACCACAGAGGTGGGAATCAGAGGTTAGGTTCACTTTCAGGTCAGAAATCCTACTCTGGTGGGAAACTGATTGATGCTCAGATTTTCATGGGGGTGACCTTTTGTTGATGTGGAGATGGGTCTATTGCTCACTTAGAGTCAGTGGGAGTGGGAACAAAGGTGGATCAAATGAAATAAGACCCAGTTCAGTTCCCCGCTGCCGTCAAATCTGAGGTTGCTGGTTGTCCTACATTGTGCCAAAGCCTTTCACAGCACAGGGAGGGAGACATTACAGGAGAGTTGGAGACTTGGCATCTGGAGTAGGGCAACCCCTCATTCAATCATTAAGGAGCTATTTTATGTAAACAATAGACAGTGACCTGAGGCCAGAATTGAAGCCCTGTGGAGGCTGAAATCAGTGAGCTGAGGGAGCCACTATGCAAGTGGCGATCTGTCAATGCCAAGACCAGTACATGCATAGTGACCCTGCACTGATGGCTTCCTGATTGTTGGCCAGCCCCACAACCCCTGCGATGCCAGCTTTCCACTCCCCCATGGCCCAATCACTGATCCCCTGATGATCCTGGGCCCAACCCCAAACAACCCCCCCTCACCCTAGCCCACTGCAATCTCCAGATCTCCCCACTGACAGCTACCCACCCAGGCAGTTACGACTTCCCTGCCCTGCTGGCTGACCAATATCCATTCTGCCCCATTCGTTGGCCTTTCTCCACCAATTCCTATGCAGAGTGGCAGCGGGACCCTACTCCCTGCAGATCGCCATTCCCCCCAAAGTCCCACCCCATCAAGCCACACCTGTAGGTCCCATGCCCCATATGTCCCATCTCCTTGGCACTGCCGCATGCCAGATGGGTGATGCTGAGGTGCCCCCGTGGCATTGGAACTTTGCCCTTTGGGTAGAGCCAGAGGCCCAGGCTGGCACTATCAGGGTACCAATGTCCCAGAGCAGTGTCCCAACTCCCACTGCTCGACCCTATGGGGGGGCCCAATTGCCTCTCCCTCTTCACTCCAGTGGGCTCGGGCCACCAGTTCCCCATCAGTGAGAAAATATTCTAATCCCTATTGGAGTGAACCACTCTGGGTGGGGAGAGGCTAGCAAGCCTAGAGATTTCAGTCCCAGGCCTGCTAATCACACTTAAAATATACTTAAACAAGTACTTAAATTACTTCTGTGCTACCCCGCTGATTTCCAGCGTGGAGCAGGCGCTGTCGCAAATCAGCGCTGGGAGACGCAACAAGTGTGGGAACGCATGCGCAAATCCCATGCATTGTCCACTGTGAGATTCTTCTGATCTGCTACCTTTTTAGTGCAGCAGGATGGGAGACTCATGGCCATAGCATTCAAATCTGGAGAAACTGAACAAATATGAGAATTAAGCACCTCTGAATGATTTGATAGCTGGATCACCTGCTATGACTGGGATTGCTGCCATATCGCACTCTGCTCTTTCAAATGGCTAAGAGGCTAACAGTTCAGTGCTAACCACAAGACTTTTGTTTTTGCTAATGATGCTCAGAATCTGTTACAGTCCCAGCTGGCATTACCGCATGATCCAGATGCTTCAACATAGGTGGCAAAACTGGTATTTCATAGAGCATGTACTGATTCCTCATGGGTTTAACCTCTTGAGCAGTCCACTTTGCTGAAACTTCCATTTAATGTTTCTGTTATCTGCCAAGTAAGCAAAACAGTTGTACTATTTTCTGCCTTGAGGCATTTCTTTTTATTGTAGAAAATCTTTTGACCATGGAAAGAATCTATTGGCAATAAGGTGGATGGAATGTGGCACAATGGTTAGCACTGATGCCTCACAGCTCCAGGGATTAGGTTCAATTCTGGCCTTGGGTGGTTGTCTGTGTTGAGTTTGTACATTCTCCCCTTGTCGGCATGGGTTTCCTCTGGGTGCTCCAGTTTCCTCCCACAGCCCAAAGTTGTGCATGTGAGGTTGATTGGCCGTGCTAGATTGAGCCTAAGTGTCAGTGGGAATTAGCAGGGTAAATTTGTGGGGTTGGGGGATAGGGCATGTGTGAGATTGTCTTTTGTTGCAGGCTCGATGGGCTGAATAGCCTCCTTCTGCATTGCAGGGATTCTTTGATCACATGAGGTAAAAGTTGGCTTGATCCATTAGATGTATTGTTAACTGGGTTGATGAGTGTTAATCGAAGAGACCCAGGGGATAATTCTAAAGTAACGCACCAGGTAATTCTAAGGTAATGTACCAGGCAGAAAATAAAGCAGGATTGGATGATTTTACTCCCCGCTGGATTTTACTGTCCAGGCTCTCAGCCCAATCATAATCCAGTCAAGTTATAAAGAGTAGCAGAAAAGACAGGATAATTCATGTACTGGAGTTGTATCACCAGGGGCTGGATTTCTAGTCTCCCTCTGAGAGAGGGAATAGAGACAGAGGGGAGGTGAAGGGGCACAGCTGTGGGGAGCTAAAATACTGGGAGGGTCAGCATGTCGTTATGTGGACTCCATTTCCATGCTGGCAATGTTCTTCAGAGGGGTGGGAGAGAGCTGGATAAAAATCCTGCTGCTCTCCTCTTTGGGGCCGAGTAAGTAATTTATAAGTGCATCATGAACTTGTTAACATTAACGTGTGGCATTCTGGAGAAGGTGTAGGGTTTTCAGGTGCTGATTGTTGCTGATCAGCTGAAAAGAGGTGGGTACAGCATGTGGAGGCAGACATGGCTACCCCAGGGCATCACCCCGGCCCGAAGATGGGAATAAAGGGTGAGTCGTCCTCTGATAAGCAGGTGACCTTGGTGCTGCACAGAAGATGGGAAGAGTGCACATTTAGCAGTGAATGGTTCCCAATCTCTGGCACTGTGGGGACAGAAGCTAGACAGATGGAATACAATGTTGAGAAATAAGAGGTCGTCTACTTTGATAGGAGCACTGAGCATTTGTTAAATGATGAGAGGCTGGGAAACGTTGAGGAACATGAGTGTCTTTGTTCATGAGTCACTGAAAACTAATATGCAAATTAACAGCAACAATTAAAAGACAAATGGTATTTTGGCCTTTGTTATAAGAGGATATTTCCCTGGCTGGAGACACTGTGATTAACATTGTTGCCTCATAGCTCCAGACACCTGGATTTAATTCCCATCTTGGGTCACTGTCTGTGTGGAGTTTGTACCCTCTCCCTACGTCTGCAAGGGTTTTCTCTGAGTGCTCCAATTTCCTCTCAAAGTGCAAAGTTGTGCACATTAGGTGCATTGGCCATGTTAAATTGCCCCTTAGTGTCTTGGGATGCGTAGATAGAGGGATTAGCAGGGTAAATGTATGGGGTTACGGGGATAGTACCTAGGTGGGATTGTTGTCGATGGAGACTCGATGGGCCAAATGGCCTCCTACTGCACAGTAAGGATCCTATGATTATATGATTCTAGTAAGAAGTCTCACAAAACCAGGTTAAAAGTCAACACGTCTATTTGACAGCAAAAGCTTTCGGAGTCTCAGTCTCCTTTTTCAGGTGAGTGAGGAATTGTGTTCATAAAGAGGGCATATACAGACACAAGCTCAATTTACAAAATCATGGTTGGAATGCAAGACTTTACAGGTAATCAAGTCTTAAAACTTAAAGACTCACATTCCAACCTAGCCATTACCTTGCAAATTGAGTTTGTGTCTGTATATACCCTGTTTGTGAATAAAACTCTTCAGTCACCTGAAGAAGGGGCGAGACTCGGAAAGCTAGCACTGCCAAATAAACCTGTTAGACTTTAACCTGGTATTGTGAGACTTCTTAGTGTGCCCACCCTAGTCCAACCTGGCATCTCCACATCATATACGATTCTAAACAGGGGACAAAATCTCAGAATAAAGACAAGCTGTTTAGGACTGAGACGAGGAGGAACTTTTTTACTCAGACGATGGTGAATCTTTGGAATTCTCCACCCGTGAGCGTGGTGGAAGCTCAGTTGGTGAGAATGTTTAAGACTAAGAGTGATAGATTTACAGATATTAAGAATGTCAAGTAGTGTGGGAATAGCGTAGGAAAATGGTGTTGAGATAAAAGATCAGCCATGGTCTTATTGAATGGTGGCATAGGCTCAAAGTGCTGAATCTCCTGCTCCTATTCTTGATGTTCTTAAGGACAATTGAGTATCTGAAAGAAAGGCCCCAGCTGCAGTGGGAAATGGCTGTCAGATTTAGGGTGATGAAAAGCAACTGGTTCCACTGAAAAGGAGGGCACAGGAAAGTAAAGAGGATTAGGAGGACAATGGAGACCATACCCTCACCAGAGGACCCACATTCAAAGGTAATTACCTACAAAATGACTAAAACATAATGCCACAGGAAGCTTTGACTCATCCAACAGTTAATCACAGATATATCTGTCCCTGTCCCTGAATGCCTCACAGTAGACAACACTACTCACAATGATCTAACAGGAGACATTAAAATCATTGCTATACTGACTGAATGGCTTCACTTCTGATTTCTTCCAAGGATTAATTACAGAGCAATGCTGACATCTCAACTTGGCTGCACTCCACTGCATCTGAAAGAACACTGATACCCTTCTTGTCAGAGCTGGATAGTGTCATTTTTCCACAGTCGTGTCCTCATGGTGACAGAAGATTTTTGCCACCATCCTCCATTATTAAATGCACCCATATATCAGTCAGGGCGCTGAGAGGCCAATCAGTCAGAACCATTAACAAGAAGGGTTTGTACTCACTTACTCAGTGCCCAACTGGTTTTATACTCACTGTCAGCAGGTTTGAGGTGGGAGGGGTCATTGAAGAAAGCTGGCAGCCTGGATGTTGCCTACTTCTCCCGCTTCTGCTCCCCACACAACTAGTGGCAGAGGTAACATTTCCCTACACTATTCCCATATCCTTGAGCAATTAATTCCCATTTAAAGGCCTCATGGTGGTTTTAAGGGAGAGTTATAGAACAAAGAGATCTGGTGGTGCAGGTTCATAGCTCCTTGAAAGTGGAGTCACAGGTGGACAGAGTGGTGAAGAAGGCATTTGACATGCTTGGTTTCATGGGTCAGAACATTGATTACAGGAGTTGGGAGATCTTGTTGAAGTTGTACAAGACATTGGGAAGGCCACATTTGGAATACTGTGTATAGTTCTGGTCACCCAATTATAGATTATTGTATTATTAAACTAGAATGAGTGCAGAAAAGACTTACGAGGGAAGCTACCAGGGTTTGATGGTTTGAGTTGTAAGGGGAGTCTGGATAGACTGGGACTTTTCTCCAAGGAATGTAATAGGCTTAGGGGGTGATCTCATAGAGGTCTATAAAATAATAAGAGGCATAGATCAGCTAGATAGTCAATATTTTTTTCCCAAAGATAGGGGAATCTAAAACAAAAGGGTGTAGGTTTAAGTTAAGAGGGGAGAGATATAAAAAGAGAATGGCATTTTTTTCACACAGAGAGTGGTGAGTGTCAGGCACAAGCTGTCAGAGTAGTAGTAGAGGTGGGTACAATTTTGTCTTTTAAAAAACATTTAGACAGTTACATGTGTAAGATTGATATAGAGTGATATCAGTCAAACGTGGGCATTTGGGACTAGCTTAATGGCAAAAGGACATGTTGGGCTGAATGGCCTGTTTCCATGCTGTAAACCTCTATGATTCTCTATGACTCTGTATATGAATCACCCTGCTATGGGAACCCCAGAAAGAGGAACAAATATAACCAATTTCATCTTCTTAGTAGGTCAACAATTGAGAAGGCCATCAGGCTTCTGAATCTCGAAGATTCCAGTGCTTTGTCAGCTTGGGTATACCTTTCTGCAAGGGTCTCAGTCATTACGTTGATTTACTGAGTCCTCCGTGACAAAGACTTTTAGAGATGGACCTTGGGAACAGTGAGGCCCTATAAAGAGCCAGCTTATTAGGGGAAAACCAAGAACAAGGTGTGGGAGAAAAGGGTGAAGAGGAGGTAGAGAGTGATGAATAGAGGAATGTCCCTGCTACAAGAGGAGGGACCTTCTCTTTCTATTCTCTAGAAAGAGGATCAAATCCTCTCCATCAGGATCAGCATCAGTGAACTGAAGGACAGCCCTGCCCTATGACAGTCATCTGACTCTCCTGTGACATTGTATTTTCCTGTTGTGCTATGGAAGGCTTTGCCACAATCAACAAATCTCTTCCTTAGGGCAATCAGCAATGATGGAGGCCACAACAAGTCTAAATCAGTCTCACACTTTGTCTGGCCCGCAATTGTTCCCATCCAATGCCTCAAATTTGATAGGAAAGACTATAAAACACAATGTTTGTCTTAATTCTACTATGGACAACACATTTTAGGAAGGATGTGAAGGCATTAGAGAGGATGAAGGAAAGATTCATTCGAATAGTTCCAGAGATGAGCATCTTTAGTTTCATAGATAGATTGGAGAAGTTATTTTTCTTGCAGAAGAGATTTTATACAGGCATTTAAAATCAGGAGAGGTCTGGTCAAAGTAGATAGGTAAATTTTGAATAGGGGGAGGCAGCCAGGAATGGGAGATTTAAAGTAATTGGCAAAAGCAAAAATGGTGACAAGAAAAAAAGACCTTCTCATACAGTAAGTGTCACTGAATGTGGTGAAAAAATGTTTAATGGAAATATTCAAGAGGTTGTTAGATTATTATCTGAAAAGGAAAATTTGCAGGACTACAAGAAGACACTAAGCACTCGGAAAATTGCTCTTCCAAAAAACCAGCACAGACACTGCGTATCCAATGGCCTCCTTCTATGCTGTACCTTTTCTATAATTCACTCAATAAAACCACCTCCATATCAATTAAGGGTTTACCCACATGAAAGTGTGAACTACAGTCAGTTTCTCATTGGAAATTGGTTTCTGACCTGAAAATGAACCCAACTGCGATGCCCCATCACCTTGGAGAAAATTCAGTCCTGAGTGTAGGTTATAAAAGCCTATACAGGTTCTCAAAGAGAGAAGTAGTCATAATAGAATGGAGGGTCTGCACTTACAGATGTTTCTCAATTGGCCTTTGATTTGTTTTTCTTTGTAGAAGCCCTCTGACAAAATAGCATCAAGTTCTTGCATTTTTCCCATGTAATCAGAGTAAAGTCTCCTTTAATTTCATTAATTTGATCAGGGAGATGGAGGGAGTAATTTTATATTTTGGTTAGATGTAAAAGGGAATCTGATATTGCCCCTTTCATACTATTGCTGAAAATTAAAATTAACCCCAGAAAGTCAGACACTGAGGAAAAAATGAACACAGATTCAGGAGTATTTACAACAAGGAGCAAAGAACAAAGAAAATTACAGCACAGGAACAGGCCCTTCGGCTCTTCAAGCCTGCACAAACCATGCTGCTTATCTGAATTAAAACCTTTTATCCTTCTGCGCACCATATCCCTCTATTCCCATCCCATTTGTGATTTGCCTTAAAACTTACTATTGTATTGTATTGTAGGTAGAGACAAACGCTGAAGAAAGATTGAGATTCAGAGAGAGAAAACCTTACACGTACACAGATGGACAGACGGATAGAATCACAACTATTTGGTCCTTCAATGCACCAAAAGAATACTGTGGATGGTTAAATCTGGCTGATGTTCGGGGCTAGGAGTCAACAATGACTGCAGGTGACATTTGGAGTTTAGGCTGTTGGAAAACTATGGACCTCATTGGATCACTTCCGTAGTAACAAGCTGAATTTTATTCTGCCCCCCCCCCACTCCCTCACTCCAATCACGGGTAGGATATAGGTAGGGGATTAAAATTGGCACCATAAAAGCTGTGAAATTTGGCAGCCTGGTGGCCAGGCTAGTGTGTGCTGGTACTGCCTCCTGTTTGTACAACGTGTACCCAACAAAGCTCTACCCCCAAATAATTCCCCACTCAGTCCAATTGACCCAGGTCCCCTTCCCACCCCTCTCGCCAGGGCCTGCTAGCATCATCAATGTCCATGCTTTCAGTGGACACTAATTGGACAGAAGGATTGCTGATAATTTGACTGGCCATCAGCTCTTGGAAGTGTGAATTCATCTCTGTTGGGGGCAGACATCCTGCCCTAAGCCAATTAAAGGCTGTTAAATGGCTATGGGACGAGCCAGTCAAGTGTAGTCCAACTCTTTCCTGACTTCTTTGCTGGGACAGGGACCCCGCATTCTGCATGAAGTTCAGCCCAACATTTGGTACCTTTAGCCCCTCACATTCATATTACCAATTATCTTTCCAATTACCTCATTCACTCACTTTCACTTGGTTCATTTTATTCTTCTGCAACAAATATGAGCGTCACAAATCTTAGGCAAAACTATCAGCTCAGAACTCAGGCTTTTGTGAGAGGTTTAAATCTATATAAAACCTTATTACATTAACCTATGTAATAAGGTTGTACATTGACTTAATTTTGTACCTTATAATGGTTGTATTAAAAATAATGATGTTACAGTTTTGGTTTAAATGTTATTTTGGACTTTTAAAAACTTCAGCTACTTGCATAGGAAAATGCAAATGCTTCGAGAACTCATAGTAAAATCATGTAACTTAACAGCTAACTGGGCAATCAGAATTGCATGCTTTGTTACGACACGCAGGCTACAGAGCAAGAAGTTAAGGATGTGGTTGAGAGGATGGGA
This sequence comes from Sphyrna mokarran, assembly GCA_024679065.1. Taxonomy (NCBI): domain Eukaryota; kingdom Metazoa; phylum Chordata; class Chondrichthyes; order Carcharhiniformes; family Carcharhinidae; genus Sphyrna; species Sphyrna mokarran. Next base: position 48,462,170 of record JAGIQG010000012.1, on the reverse strand, counting down.
GAAGGAGTGACTGGGAGGGAATAATTCATAGAATCCTACAGTGCAGCGGGAGGCCATTTGGCCCATCAAATCTGCATCGACCACAATCCCAACCAAGCCCTATTCCCATAACCCCATGCATTTATCCCAGTTTGTCTCGCTGACACTAAGGGGCAATTTACCATGGCCAATCCACCTAATCTGCACATATTTGTAATGTGGGAGGAAACCCACGCAGACAAGGGAAGAACATGCAAACTCCATACAGTCAATGACCCAAGCTGGGAATTGAATTGGATCCCTGGCACTGTGAGACAACAATCTTAATCACTGTGCTGTCCGACTATAATTGGTAACTACATGGGGTGAAAGGCTATTGCGGGGTGGGATGGTATTTTGGGGAATAGAAGGAAATGTGCAATTGAGATTAAAACTAGGTCAGCCATGATCATATATGAAAGGCAGAACAGGCTTCAGGGGCTAAGTGGCCCACTCCTGCATCTAATTCATCTGTTTGTCGGTATGTTTGTACGCTTATAAATTGGTTTTTATTCCAGGAAACAAAGATTATTCACTTGACAGTGTATGAGATGATTTCTTACATTTACTTTGCTTAATTCTCTTACTGGCAATGTGAATCAAGAAATGAGCATCACCATAAGTGAGACAAAACAGATGTTTGTAGTCTATAAATGACTCTGTAAATCATAAAGCCTGCTTCATATAGCAGCCAAACCTGCCACAAATAGTTTCCTCTCTAATCCCCTGCCCTTATATTCTCACATTACCAGATTTCTCCCATAAAAAATAGGCTGTGAGTTCCTACTTTCATCTTATCCTCTTTTCCTCTTACAAAAAGCTACATGTAATAAAGCAGCACATCTTAATGCAGATAAAATGAAAGGAAAATTATGAATTGATTATTAATTTTTATAATGTGGTGCTTCCTTCACATTGTACAGCACCTTATTATCCATGATGGTGAAAATCAGTCCACTGGCCATTTTATTACTGGTTTGATCATTACAATCCAATTAAAACAAAACTAAACTCAATATGAAATTCTTCCCCAGAGTACCATTCCTCACAGTAGAATTGCAAATTTGGTGGCATCATTTCCTATTTTTTAGTATATTGGTTTATATGTTTTCATTAAGTGTCTGTTTACACCATTTTAACACAGCAGTTAGTCCTTTTATTTATTCTTTAATTGGTTAATACTGTGTTAACATAGTGTGGAGAGAAATTTAGGCAAATATATTAACTGCTGCCTAAAAATAAAAGTAATGAAATATCACGCTCACTTAGCTGCAAACTTTGGCTCCACAGTGCTGAAACTGCCAATTGAGGGAAAAAAAACAGCATGCTGTGCTCCTGGTCATACCAGGTACAGCACGCTCAGGCACAGCACACACTGATTACTATATGTTTTGGCTGGTGATAGCATGGGTATTCTGTGCTTGTATCTTGGTATATAAATATGCAGAGTGAGTAGACTGTAATGTCAGTTAGCATCTAATACTGATTTGATACATGACCTGGCATTTTGGACCTTTGTTCCTCTCTTAGACACACACTGTTGAACATGCACTAAGCTGCATGAGGACTCCCAATCTACCCCTTCACCAATGTTTTTTGAAGACACCATTATCATCCAGCCTGCAAGTGGGGTGCTTTTGACTATCAAAGATGCCGGAGGTTCTATTTAAATTCATTTATGTAATGTGGGCATCACTTGCTAGGCCTGCATTTTTATTTCCCATCTCTCGTTGTCCTCCAGAAGTTGGTGGTGAGCAGCCTTCTTAAGCTGTTGCAGTCCCTGAGTTGTAGGTACACTCATACTGCTGTTAGGGAGGGAGTTCCAGGGTTTAGATGCAGTGACAGTGAAAGAATGGTGATATATTTCCACATCAGGATGCTTAGTGACTTGGAGGGGAATCTCCAGGTTCTGGTATTCCTAGGTTTCTGCTGCCCTTGTCCTAATCAGTTGTAGTAGTTATGGTTTTTTAAGATGCTACCTAAGGAACTTTGATGAGTTCCTGCAATATATCTTGTAGATGGTACACACTGTTGTTACTGTTCACCAGTGGTGGAAGGATTGAGTGTTTATGGAAGGTTAGCAATCAAATGGGCTGCTTTCTCCTGGAAGATGTTGAACTTCTGGAGTATTGTTGGAGTTGCATTAACCCAGGCAAGTATAGAATATTGCATCACTCTTGACTTGTGCCTTGTAGATGGTGGACAGGCTTTGGAGATCAGGGGGTGAATTACTTACTGCAGGATTCCTAGCCTCTGACCTGCTTTGATAGCCACAGTATTTATATGACTAGCCCAGTTCAGTTTCTTGTCAATAGTAACTCTCCAGGATATCGACAGTGGAGGTTTCAGTGATGGTAATTTTGTTGAAAGTCAAGGGGGTGATGGTTAGATTCTCTTTTGTTGGGGATGGTCATTGCTTGGCACTTGTGTGGCATGAATGTTACTTGCCATCTGTCAAGGTAAGCCTGAATATTGTCCAGATCCTGTCGCATTTGAAAATAGATTGCATCAGTATTTGAGGAGTTATGAATGGTGCTGAATATTATGCAATCATCAGCGAGCATCCCCACTTCTGATCTTATGATGGACAGAAAGTCATTGATGAAATGGCTGAATTGGTTGAACCTAGGATACTCCTGAGATGAACTCTTGGAGCTGAGATGACTGACCTGCAACCACTACAAATATCTTTCTGTATGCCAGGTATGACTCCAACCAGTGGAGAGTCTTCCCCGATTCCTATTGACTCCAGTTTTGCTGAAGCTCCTTGATGCCAACCTCGGTCAAAAGCTGCCTTGATATCAAAGGCTGTCACTTTCATCTTACCTGTTGGATGCGTAAATAGAAGTTGCTTAAACAGGAAGGAAATGGTACTGGATAGTTTTAAGGAGTTGTGTGATTTTGAAAGGCCTCTGAATATATTACTTTCTCCCATTCATGGAAACTATAAGTTGCAGTTTTCGTTGGGCTGCAGTATTAGAGGGAGAATGAGTAGAGACTGCAGAGATGATAAGCTCATGATGTGGAGATGCTGGCGTTGGACTAGGGTAAACATGGTATGGAGTCTGACAACACCAGGTTCAAGTCCAACCAATTTATTTGATAGTAAACTCGCAAGATTTCGAGGTTTCCGTCTTCGTCAGATGAATGAAGAGTTCTGGCCTCAGACAGAGCATATAACAGCACAGACTGTTTACAGATTACTGATTACAATGCAAATCTTTATACCTAACCTGCTATTCAAGTCTTAAAGTGGCTAACAATGTGAGTGGAAGTAGCACTGAGCACAGGTTGAAGAGATGTGTATTGTGTCCAGACAGTACAGTAAGTGAGGTTTTGCAACCCCAAGCAAGTCATGGGAGTTACAGATAGTGCAACATGAATCCAAGATCCCTGTTGAGACTGCCCTCACATGTTCAGAACTTGGCTATCAGTCTCTGCTCAGCGACTCTGTGCTGTCGTGTGTCACATACGTATCTCTTTAACCTGTGCTCAGTGCTCCTTCCACTCACATTGTTAGCCACTTTAAGACTTGAACAGCAGGTTAGGTGTAAAGATTCATATTCTAATCAGTAATCTGTAAACTGTCTGTGCTGTTAATGCTCTGTCTGAGGCCAGTACTCTCCATTCACCTGATGAAGAGGGGAACCTCAAAAGCTTGTGAGTTTACTATCAAATAAATCGGTTGGACTTAAACCTGCTGTTGTCAGACTTCTTACTGAGGTGACAAGCTACCAGTGAAGGGAGGAGGACAACAATTCTCATCAGGAGGCCATACCTACCTTGACTCTTCAGGCAACATTTCTCCAATCTGTGCCATTGCCAGAAGCAGTGTATTAGGTGACTATGTTTCACCAAGGAGATGATAGATGCATGCCATATCCCTGAAATGAACCTATAGGTGCAGAGCAGGTCAAGCATAGTGCTGAGAAAGTGCATTAAAGTGACCATGGCTTTGAATTCTTACATCAGAGAGGAGGAGTGGACACATGACCTTACCAGAATATCAGTCTTCCTCATGGTATAGGGAAACTTCCATTATGAGTGTTAAAGGTGTCACATCTAATTGAGGAGTGTACTAAAATTGCGAGGGCTAAATGTGCAATTGGTGTGTGACTATGCACAAAACAATATATTGGTGACTGTCCACTGCTCTGAAAATTGTCATCCGTTCTGATCCTCCAAGCGTCTATGGTTTCAGCAGTTTCAAATCATCATGTTGAAGCATAGAATGGTTACTTCATCACAAGGGTTACTGGCTGTATACAATCTTATGATTCGCCTTTGCAACTTTACCACAATGAGAACCATTCCGCAACGAGAAACAACATGGAGCAGATAATTGTCATCCTAAAGTGACAGCTCCACTGCCCAGACTGCAAGATCCTCAGTGATGAACACTTTCTCACAGTGCCAGCCCTCTGTTACAGATCATCACAACATTTTCTTGGCCACAAGCCCTGAAATAAAAGACACTGCAAAACAATTATTTGATACAGTTTTATCCAATAACACATGCAATGCTCCACATGATATTTAGCATTCTCCACATCTGAAATTAGGGGCTACCCAAATATATGAAATGCAGATTACCTTCATACCAATTGGCCACACCTTGTACTTAGTTGCTGAGGTGCAAAAAGTACAATGGCATGACAAGATAAGATCAAATTACTGCGGATGCTGGAATCTGAAACAAAAACAGAAAATGCTAGAAGATCTCAGCAGGAGAGTGCAGAAAAGATTTACTGTGATGCTACCTTGATTTGATGGTTTGAGTTGTAAGGAGAGACTGGGTAGATGGGACTTTTGTCCTTGGAGAGTAGGAGATTTAGGGGTGACTTATAGAGGTCTATAAAATAATGAGGGGCATAGATCAGCTAGATATTCAACATCTTTACCCAAGTGTATGGAGACAATAACTAGGGGGCATAGATTTAAGGTGAGAGGCGAGAGATACAAAGCTGCAATTTTTTCACGCAGAAGATGGTGAATGTCTGGTACAAGCATCAGAAATAGTAGCAGAGGTGGGTACAATTTTGTCTTTTAAAAAGCATTTAACAGTTACATGGGTAAGATGGATATAGAGGGGTATGGGCCAAATGCAGGTGATTGGGACTAGCTTAGTGTTTATAAAGAAGGCAGCATGGGCCGAAGGACCTGTTTCCATTGCTGCAAATCTTTATGACTCTAGGAGAGATCTCTTGTTGAGATTTTCCAGCATTTTCTGTTTTTCCACTAGCATCACAAGTTGGGCTATTTGGCAATAGCAACACCTGCTTCCCTGCCTTAAATCAATTTTATTGTTCAAGATTTCACATGATTGCAAAGGGGTGAATGATTGGTACTGTTCTTTTCAAAGAGACTGAATAGAATCCACATTTTTTGAAATCCTGACCAAGTTGCTTTTCTCAGGGCTCAGAATGAATGAATCCTTGCAAATTTGCGCAGTGCCTGTTTTAAGATTTTTTTTTACATATGTATAGCCAATAGCAGCAATCAAACTGGAAATTTTGGAAATGGAATGATACTTTCCAAAGACAGATGGACTCAAGGGTGAATTCGAACCATAGAATTATAAACTGTTCACAATGCAGATTTGGCCCATCGAGTCTGCACTGACTTTCCAACCGAGCATTCCACTCAGGCCCTTTCCCATGATCCTGAGGAAAGTGTGATGATGATAATCTCCAACTTACTCTATTTTCTGATTTAATTTCTGGCCCATCAATTTAGGTTTTTCGGAAAGTGGATTTAAAATGTTGAGCTGCCATAGCCCTGGTCACGTTCACCCTGGACTGGCAGGCTGCTTGCTTTCTGGCTCAGTATTGGATAACTGATGCAATTTGGGATACCATACCAAAGGCACGTGTTCAGTTTCAGAATCGAAGAAAGATTTCAACTGCATGCAAATTAGTTCTCGTAAAAAAAAGATGGAAAATGCAAGCATAGTTCAACCTAACATTGCTAATACTGCATGGTAACGGCAGATAGTTAAAACATAGCAACCATCTTCATTTGTAAAATTATTAAATTGTTCGAAAAGCAATGAGCACAAATAGTCAGCATCAAAAAACCAAGGAACTCAGTATCTGTTCTCTAAAAATATCATAGCCTGGTGTGACCCATGGGCTGTGACAAATTAAAAGTGTTATTGGAAATGAAAAGGAAAGTCTCAATCCAGAGGGAGTCACACAATATCATGAAGTGCTTTCCTTTTCTACAGATTTGGCAACCCACTAATGCTGTCAGCTAGAGGTCCAGACTGAGTATCTGAAGTCAAAACCGATAATTTACAAACCTTTTTTTTGAGCTTTGCTGGTAAGTGCACATGTGGCATGAACATGTTAAAAGCTGCAAGAAGTAATGTTAGTTTCAGATAAATAAGCATTGAAGTCATGCACATACAGAGAGCTAGCCGTGATGTAAACCATAAGTCCAATCACTGTCAAACATCATTTGTGGATTTCACACGGCGCATCATTGATACCTTCATACATTAATTCCCATTTGATGACTGCATTCGCATCATGATGCCCTTTTCACTTTCAATTGTCTAGCATCAAGTTTAATATTGTCTGATATAAACAGGAACTCTGATTTATACATCACAGCAGTGAGGCAATCATAAATGTATATTAACACTAATTTCTGGGGAGTTGAAAATCAAAGAAAAAGGTTTACCCTAATCCTGATTCAATTACCTCATATAATGTAATATTATACCTTGTGGGCTAATGGTATAGATTAAAGAAAGATCTTTACTTTTAACAACTTTTTGAAGGCTGAATGCACAAAAGCTTCAGGGTGTTCTTTGAGAAGTAGATTTGAAGACTTCTGATATTAGCATTCCATTGGTGCAAGTTGGCAACTTCGAATAAAAATAAAGAAGTTATAGGTCAATAATGAGTTTAGTTAAGAGATGAATATATTTCAGATTCACCATTTGCTGCTGTGTATTATCTTTCACTCTTTCTTGAGTTGTTTTAGTAATGATTTCCCTTCTGCTTTCCTTTCCTAGCCTTGCCTTTGAGCTGAAACACATTGCGTGGAGGTGAGAATTTGTATGTGCGAAGAATAGCAAGTCTTATACTGCCACAATGGTCGGGAAGATTTATATCTCCCCAGGCTGATTTGTTTTGTTTGCTTTCAGATCCTGCAACCTGTGCTGAAAATAATGCTAGTATTACTGCAGTAAAGATATGCTAAAAGGACTGAGTCTCGTCTGAGTGGTATGATTTTACCTCTGATTTGGAAGTTGATGGATTTCAGTCACATTTTAGGCAGCCCCAGGACACAAAATTCATTGTTCTGCTGATCTTGGTACTGCAAGAGCTCAGTGATCATATGGCATTGGGTTCTCCCTCCTTCAGTCAATGCTATCTCAGTACAGGCAATTGAGTGGCATGTCATATGGACTCCAGAGGCATGCTGACATCATATCAGCATCTGCAGCTGATTTAGTGCCTGATCTGTCATTTTGAACCTTGCAGATGCTATTAAATGCCCTCTTTTAAACAAGCAGAACTGAGCATTTAGCTACATGAAGGAGCACAACTGGCATCAGCATGGGAGCTTCCAGTGAGGTGTTTCTGCAGAGTTAGTGCATTGTTAGAGTTCATATGAGTTGTTTGACTCAGAAGGAAGTGGCTGGACATGATTTTGTTCAGAGTCCTGGGGTCTATAGTTGCAGTCCCTCTCTCAGCATGATAGGAAGATCAAGCAGAAGCAGCAAAGAGGAGAAACTGTCTGCTGAGGAAGGAGGAGGAGAAGACATACAGTATTCAGAAAGCACTCTTCCTACAGCACAAGACTGACATGGCAAACATTCACCAAAAAGGTGGTTACTTTCTCCAACCAGAGCAGCTGGCAGTGAGGATGATGCTATCAATGGTGTTAAGGCTACCATCACTTTAAATTTCTATGGCAGAAAATATTTCTCTGCTAGAACTGGTGACTTTGCCAAAATAACACAATTTGTTGTCAATCATTGTATCAAGGGAAGGAGACTTTATTGTCCTCTCTCTAAATAGAGTAAAGCAGAATGTGTGGGAATGTGGCTTTGTCAATAAACTGTAGTGAATGTGGGTCTGTCTCTTTTAGATAGCACTGCAGAAGGAGGTGGAGTCTTCGCTTGGGAGAATCATCGAGCATCCATGTAGTAAGCATGTAAGAAGTGGGGCTCTGTCCTAAGGCAGAAATGGGCTGCAATCCTCTATCCTTGTTTCTCTTTATCAACAAATACCTATTATTTCCCATGAAGCCTGCAGTATCTAGATGTTACCAAAGGGGTGCCACAATACTACACAAAGTGTTTCACTTCCTCAATATGCAGTTGGTATGTAATCATGCAGAATGTATCACATTAGTGAATGAGTGCTGACCTGGAAACAGCAATATTTTTAAAAAATAAAAGCAAAATACTGCGGATGCCGGAAAACTCAAGCATCCCCTTTACATTAAGGACACTAAATGCAGACTGGGTGATTGATTTGTGGCACGTCTTTGTCCTGTCCGCAAGCATATCCCCAACTGTCCTGTTGGCTTGTCCTTTCAACTCAGCATCTTGCTTTCATGCCCACATGCCCATTCATAGCTTGCTGCAATGCTTCAGTGAAACACAATCCAAACTGGGTTGTTTCTCCTTGTGAGAAGTCTAGGACCAGAAAACATAATCTTAGAGCAAGGAATCACTCACTTAAGACAGAGGTTCAAATTAATTTCTTCTCTCAGAGGATAGTCTACCTGTGGAAACCTTTATTTGTAGAGGCTGGATCATTAAATATCAAGACTGAGGTAGACAGTGGCCTAATTGATCAGAGAATCAAAGGTTATGGGGATAAGGTGGGAAAGTGAAATTGAGAATAATAACATCAGAGCAGTCACAGTTTCATTGAATGACAGAGTGGACTTGTTGGGCCAAATGACCTACTTCTGCTCTTACATTTTATAGTCCTATAAGCAACACATCATCTTCCAATTTATCACATTACAGTCCTTTGGACTTAATATTGAGTTCAATAACTTTAGACGGGGGGTGTACTTCCCCTCCATCTTGACTCCCTCCTTTTGTTTTCTGTTGTTCAGTTCCCTTGACTATTCCCAACGCAACTCCATCCCTACAGGGCCATGGTCCCTTTATTTTAATTTTTCCCCCATTGAACACTGATCTCTATTTTCCTATTCCTACCTTTGCCACTATTAACACTCTTCAGTCCCTAATGGCACCATTAACAGTTCCTTTGTCTCATGTCCATGACATCTTTGTCAATCTGTCCTTAGCTCCAACCTATCAATAACTTTTTGTTCTGCCCTACCCCTTTTTAACAGTGTGCAATTCATCACATTTCTATCCCTTTTCAGTTCTGTAGAAGAGTTACATGAACTCAAAATGTTGGGCAGGATTTTGCGGCCTCACTCAAGCAAGACTGGAAAATCCTGCCCAAGGTCAATGGAAATGTCCATTGCACACCCCTTGCCTGCTCCAATTCCCCGGCAGGCAGGTCGGTAGAATTCCGATAGTTAGCTATGTTTCTCCCTTCACAGTTGCAGTATTTTTTTTAAAACCTTGTTTCAAGAAGAAGTGAAGGAGAGCATGCCAGGCAAAGTAATTAGGATGGGCAATAAATGCTGGCTGAGTAGTGACGCCCACATCACCAGAAAGAAAACACCAGGCACCTTTAAAAATGAAGTGCCAAACTGATGAGGCTACGGTGCGTGTGAACTGAATAGTGGAAGCAGCATGCTCAGCAATCCAATCCCAAAACCAATTGGTCAGATCTAAATTCTGCAGTCCTATAATCTCCAGTTATAAATGATGTTGGACAATTAAAACAACTAACTGAAGGAGGAGGATCTATCATCATCCCCATCCTTAATGGTGAGACAGCCTAGCACAATAATACAAAAGACAGGGCTGAACCATTTGTAACTATCTCCAGGCAGAAGTTCTGGGATGATACTCCATTGTGGCCTTGTTCTGAGGTTCTTGCCATAAAATATGCCAGTTTTCAGCCAATTTGATTCACCCCATGTGATACCAAGAAACAGCTAAAAGCATCAAAAGCTGCAAAAGCTTACGGGCTTTAACAACGCCCTTGCAGTAGTAACGAAGACTTGTGTTAGCTGTGCCTTCAGCTACATTGCTCCAGTAAAACTCCAACACTGATATTATCCAGATATGTCTGTCCACAACACATCCTATCTGGCCAATTAGGACTGCAATCTATTCTCAGTTATCTGCAAAGTGCTGGAAGGTGTTATTGACAGTGCTATCAATGCTATTTATTTGTCACTAAAATGCTCACTGATGTTCAGCCTGCATTCCACCAGGGGTCTTCAGCTCCAGACATCATTACAGCCTTGGTGCAAACATAGAAGAAAGAGCTGCGTTCAAGAGGTAAAGTGAGAGTGACTACCATGACATCAAGGCAGTAATTGACTTAGTGTCAAGGAGCCCCAGGAAAGCTGAAGTTAGTGGGAATCAGAGGGAAAACTCATTGCTGGTTGGAGTCATACCTAGCACAAAGGAAGATGGTTCTGGCTATTGCAGGTCAATCATTTCAACCCATGGACATCACCTTAGAAATTCTTCAGAATAGCCTCCTCAACACAAATTTTCTCAACTGCTTCACCATTAGCCTTCTCTCCATCTTAATGTCAGAAGTGGGGTTGTTCATTCACAATTGCACAACATTCTGTACCATTTATAAATCACAGACATGAAAGCAGTCTACTGACATGCCATCAGACCTGGAGAACATTCAAACTTGTGCTGATAAGTGGCAAGTAACCTTCACACCAAACATGTCAACGGCAATGAGCAGCTCCAACAAAGGAGACTCTAATAGATGCTTTCTAACAAGTAATCATTTCCCCCTGATATCCAATCACATCATCATTGCTGAGCCCCTCTGCCACATCATCAACATCCTGCAGTTATCACTGACTGACTGGAACAGCAACGCATTGCTAAGTATTTGGGTGATTTACCTGTTGCAGATGAATATCTGGCAGTATGTAGAGCTGTGAAATATGGATGTGAGGTTTGAAGCTGTGACATGTGAATGAGGATGTGGAAGAATGCTAGGTGTTTTCTCGTTGCTAAAGGTTGCTGAGGGGAGAGCAATGAGAGTATAGCTTATTGAGCAGTATCTGAGGATGCTGGTACGGAGAGGAGGACATGGCATTTGAGTATGCATTTATTGATGTTACACAGTTTGTGCAAGATCATTGAACTTGAATTACAGCCAGATACTATGGGTTAGACTCATTGGATTGACCCTCAAAGCTATCTGCTCCAAATCCCTTCATAGTGTATATCTGGAGGGCTCTTGGCTTCCTGTGGAAACATGGACTAAAGCCTCCAGCATGGTATCAGAGAAAATGGAAGTCCTCTCTCTGATCTACTGTTCCATTGCTGCTCTTTCCTCCTTGTGAGAAACACTTACAGAGCTTGCTTCATCACTTGCTGTAACTAAAACATACCTCTCCTTTCAGAAACACTGGCTGGGCTTAATCAGTGCTAAACTTACACAAAGCTGGGTGCTTTGCTGAGTGTGCAGTCACTCAGCAATTCATTCAGCATCAGGTTTGCATGCTGCTGCATCATTTCAACCAGACATGAGCTATGATAATCTCTATGGCTTTCAAAGAGGTCAGATTAAATTTTTCACCCCAGTGTTCGGGGGTTGATTTTGACTTTTGGGCAGTTGAGTGACAGAATGTCTCATTGACCATACAATCTGGCTGCAAAAATGCCCCTAGCAATTTTGGGACTCTATTTACATTTATCAAGCAAGTTGCAGGACACCATAGCTAGTATCCTAATGTAGTATGGAAAATTGGCTGGAGCAGTCAGCAAGAAATGCATCACATTGCTGGGTATGGGGAGAAGATGCACTCATGGATGTGAAGGTCTCATGACAGCAGAAGCTAAGATTATCTTTTTGGTTTTAAAACTAATTGGGGATTCCTTACTAAATAAGGTTGTATAAGGCTCTGGTCAGACCCCATTTGGAGTAACGTGAACAGTTTTGGGCCCCATATCTAAGAAAGGATGTGCTAGCCTTAGAAAGGATTCAGAGGAGAATCATAAGAATAATCCCTGGAATGAAGAACTTATCTTATGAGGAACGGTTGAGGACTCTGGATCTGTATTTATTGGATTTAAAAAGATGAGGGGAGATCTTACTGAATCTTACAGGATACTGCGAGGCCTGGATAGAGTGGATGTAGAGAGGATGTTTTCACTAGTAGGAAAAACCAGAACCAGAGGGCACAATCTCAAGCTAAAGAAATGATCCTATAAAACAGAGAAGAGGAGGAATTCCTTCAGCCAGAGAGTGGTGAATGGAAGTCCTTGCCACAGAAGAATATGGGCACCCAATTTTTGAGTATCTTTAAGATAGGGATAGATAGGTTCTTGATGAATAAGGGATTTAGAGGTTATGGGAAAAAGGCTGGAGAATGGAATGAGAAAATATCAGCCATGATTGAATGGTAGAGCAGACTCAATGGGCCGAGTGGCCTAATTCTGCTCCTATGTCTAATGGTCTTATGGTTTTACAATATGGCCCCATAGTGGTGACTGGTATCCTGCCTACTCTTTGAGACCTGCTGTTGGAGAAGGTACAGACTTTGGTTGGAGGTATGACTGAAGGAACAGAAATGCTGACATCCTGAGAAAAGGGTACTGCTCCATCATGACTCTGCATCTCTCATGGTGACACAACATCCCCCATGGCGCTGTGACTTATTACTTCCATTGGTCTTCCGGAGAGCAAAGTCCAAAATTCAAATGACTGCTTGAAAGTTGTTATCTGTTAATCATCAATTGATAGTTCAAACTTGAAAATTACTGAAAAAGATTGACATGCTGCTGAAGCTTTTTGTCTTGTACGTGTCAGGGCAAATTCAAGAATGCTAAATTTCAAATGATCACAACAATTTATACTACAGGTTGATGAGTTAAATCTGATTGGCTGAAGTATTGCAATAGAAAAAGCAATGGGTAACAGTAGGCTCCCCAAGCTCCTGGATAATGCAAAAAAGGTACAAGTCCTGAACATATTCCTCTTGTTTGCACGGTTGGGTCCCATACTTATGAATATATGTTGCTTTTAAGAAGCATTAATGATCCCATGTTGCAAGCCCAATCTTAAGTAGATTATTCATGTAAATATTAGCACACTCAGCATTGTCAGCATGTACTGCCCAGTTCATGGAATCCTGGCTAATGTGCATTTTGTTTTGGGCAGAATGGAACAGTTGTGTACACTCTGCACTTTGCCTATTCTTGACAACCAAAGGAATGTGCTATTTGATTTGATTTGGACTTAGGGAGAACATACTGGGTAGTAGACTGACACTAAAACTCATGCACCAATTATTCATTTGTGTGGCAGACAGAATATCTTTTTGGACTGACATCAATATTCTGTTAGCTGAAAATACCATTTGCACATCCACTGCATAATAGCAGCTGGAAACAGCTTTCTTAACCTATTGTTCAAATTGTTGAGATGCTTTTCCTTTCCAGGATAATTTGAGGTACACAGGGAATTTAAGGCCCAAAAGTGATAGCCTTTGGCCCAATTGCAAGTTTTTTTTTGTGATACACAGCAAACAATGATCTGGTTGGGATAGAAATGCTTAGTGAATTTTCTACATACACGATCACAGTACCTTTCGTATTCACAAAGGTTATATGCAGCAAGCAGATAAGACTCTAGATGCCTCCATACAATCTCCCCAAGTGTTACATCTTTACTTTGTGTAACTTCATTGCAGCATTAATGTAAGCCTACTTGTGACACTATCAAATAAACTTTAAACACAATAAAATGCTACTCCAGAAAATATAGAAGAATCTCATGGAGGGTGTGATGCAGTATATTGTGTAAATTGCTACATTTGCATCTTTGATTTTGGTTGTAATGTGTAATCCAATAACACTGTAATGCAATACTTTTGTGTTCTACAGAGTTCCAAAATCTATGATAATGTGATAATATGATAATAAGTTGAAACAGAGTAGTTCCATTAGTTTAATGTCTTTTGCAATGTATGAAAAGAAAGTTCCAGAAAGGAAGAGAAGACATGATTAAGTGAACATTTAAGACATAAAATTGGATCTCATTTTGTACCTTTCTGTGACCTGTCAACAATAATTAGCATTCCATCAAACTTTAAAATCAGAGAACAAATTAAAACATCTTTCTTTGCCTGAGACGTGCCCAATTTGTTGAGTGCCTACCCTCTCTGGATCTAATTAAAAAAATAATGCTGTTTAAATCTGAAAACAATTGCATCATTTGGATGTTGGCACGACTGATTTAGATGTCAATGGATAGAATAGTTCTGTTTGCAATCATATTACTGCCTGTTTAATGTCTCCAGTTGAGTTGGAACACTGATGATAAACCTATTTTTCCAACATTACTGCAAACTTGCATTTTGTACAGTTAATTAGTCATGAACATAAAGCTTCATCGTGGAAGGAATAAATTAACAATCAGACCAACTATTAAGGGACAAACTTGACTTAAGTAAGCCAACCAATAATTCTACTTAGCTGTTTTCTTGGCTTACTGTGTACACTAGGGATGCATTTGATACAGGATTTGACATCCAGCATTTCATTAAAAAAAACAATTATACATTAGATATTTACTCTGCAAAACATGGTAATGCTACTACTCATAAAATTATTGAGAATCAGTATCATTCTCAATGATGCAACTTGTAGGAGGAAATGAATGAACTGAGTCTTCTGAGACTGTGTAGAACTTCAACAAAGTTGTTTTATTCAACATGCATGAGGGAGAATAGAACTCGTTGCTATAACTACAGCATGCTTCCAGCCTACTCTACTGAGCATCAGATCTTACAGATTCTTATATCGCTTTCTTTACATTACAAAGCGTACATCAGACCATCATGTTGTTACTTTGAATTGGTTACATTTCTGTTTTTTGATTACATTATACAGTTCTATTGTCTTGTATGCTTTAATTTTAATCATTTTCTGGGCATTTTCTGTCCACCTGTTTACAATATCAAAGTGTTATGTTTGTCAAACTGTTTTCAATAGGATGTTAATTGTCCCATCTCCTGGATACTTGATTAAGTTTTCAGAGGCACATTGCTTCCT
This sequence comes from Sphyrna mokarran, assembly GCA_024679065.1. NCBI lineage: Eukaryota > Metazoa > Chordata > Chondrichthyes > Carcharhiniformes > Carcharhinidae > Sphyrna > Sphyrna mokarran. Next base: position 48,446,998 of record JAGIQG010000012.1, on the reverse strand, counting down.
CGAGACCTTTTGAAGCCTTGATAAGTGATATCAATTTTCATATGGTTGTTGTAACCTTGGAGCGATCCCACCTGGGATGTGACTGTTTTAGTGCCATCTGAGATGTGGTTTTATATATATTTTGTCCTGTCTGTGTGCAGTGAGTACGCATACTACAGTGTTGTCTGTTTAATCCTTTCCACACATTTCCCTCCTGCTGCAGCCTACACTCCCTGGGCTTGCCTGACTTCACAACAAAGATTTGCAAGTTTGTAAATTGTGTCCAATTATCTCAATTAAAAATCAAGAACTTTGATATGTTGATGCTATGTCACAGGGAACAGATTAGCACATAACAACTGTAGGCCAGTAAGCTATCCTCAAGAAATTGTCCTATTTAATTACTTTGAATAAGTTGCTTTCAGGCATTAGTTCAGGCACTGGAAGTTGACTTGAGGGTTGGATAGGCTATCCTTCAAAATAGCAATATTGAAAGTGTAATAAGTCTTTGGAAGCAGAAGTCCCTTCACCAAAATATCTTTATTTACAAACTCTAACGGCAGTACACAGAATGCGTGTAGTTAGCAGTCTATCTCCGGGAGTGTCAGAGAAACTGACACATCCAGTTAAGTACAATGAAAAGCCTCTCTGATTAGCCCATCAATTGGACCCTTAATCAGGGAGTTCATACACCTATAGGCCAACTTAGTGGTCCGATTGAAGTCATTACAGAAAGTATGTTGGCACATTTTTAAGGGACATGGTCACAAGGAGGCAGTGCATAGATAACATTGTCACTGGACAATCAATCCAGAGATCCAGAGTAATGCTCTGAGGATCCCGGTTCATATTCTACGATGGCAACTGGGGAAATTTGCATTCAATAAAAAAAAGGAATTAAAAGTATAATGATGTCCATGAAATCATTGCCAATTGTCAAATAAAACCCATCTGGTTCACTAATATCCTTTAGGGAAGTAAATATGTCATCCTTATCTGGTCTAGCTGCCATGTGACTCCAGATCCACAGCAGTGTGATTGACTCTTAAAAAATTGCCCTCAGTGATGGGTAATAAATGTTGGCCCAAACAAAGGTGCCCACATCCTATAAATGAATTAGAAAAATGTTCTTTTTACAAAATGTAAAAAGCTGTACTCGAGGGGAAAAAAAGTAAAGGCAAGGACAAGCATACCACTATGAAGTTCGAAAATGGAGTTTGTGACCAAGAACATGTAGGCCAGGATTCTCCCAAAGAAGTTCTAAGTGTTGAATTTGCAGGAAACTGGAGTAATTCATGTTGATTTTTGGTGGGAGTTCACACTAAAATCTCCCACACTATGTACAATGCAGAGGCCACCAGCTTGAATATTATTAGATTTCAGGGGGACGGGCCTATTCCCACCTGGGAGACCGACAGCTCAGAGTTATTGCACAGCTCCCACTTTGCTGCTGCCCTCCCCCCCCCCCCCCCCCCCGACAATGATTGGCCCTCCCCCTTCCTGCCATTGCGAGAAAACAATTGGCCCTCCCCATAACCCCCATAACCAAACAGCAATCGGCTTCCCCCCACCAGACAATGATCTGCCCTCCGCCTGCATCCCCTACCACCAGACAACGATCAGACCTGCCTCCCCCCACCCCTTTCCCCACCAGAGATATATCTGACCTGCCTCCTCCTCTTCCTCTCCCCTAACCAGACGATGATCTGGCCTCACTCTCCTCCCTCCCCCCATACAGAGAATCTGACCCACCTCCTTCCCCAACCACTGACCTTCCACATACCTGACGAAGGGACACCATTTCCGAAAGCTTGTGGGGTTACTATCAAATAAACTGGTTGGACTCTAACCTGGTGTTGTGAAACTTCTTACTGAATCAGAGCGCCATTGGAAGCTTGAATACACTCTTCAGCAGCTGGAGCAACCGATTCAGATTTTTATTCAGCAGGTTCATTTTGGCACTATTCCAGATCGGTGAACGTGGTGGTAAAGAGGAGAATGCCTATAAATTTGGGCGGGCAGTTCATTAATTCAAATGAAATGCATGCAAATGCATTTAAATCGCCATTGTGTCCATTTCGGGCATGAAGCGGATCACGGCCATTCCCGGGTTTCTGTAAAGTGGCCACCTGCACGGATGTGGGCGCTGATTGCATTAATGGCCTCACACCTGACTTTACCATGTTTTCGATCCCACTTTCAGGAGCAACGCAATGGTAAAATAGGGCCCTTAGAGAGTATAACTTTGGCTACTGTACAATACTGTTTTCAATGATCTCTTTCAAATGCATAGGGACTGCATTACATGCAGTGAGCCAGAATGCATCTGCAACATAGATGATACAGCTTTTTTGGGAAAAACACAGCAAGAATATGACCACAATCTGCATTAATTGGTGCAAGTGGTGCATAATGAAGGATTGATGTTCAACAGTCTAAAATGTCAATGTGTACCAAATCAATTTATTCTGTTGTATTCATTCCAATGATGGCATATGGCCCAATCCAAGTTGTATAGAGGATATTAAGTTCATGCCACCTCCTTAAGATCTTCAAAGATGTTTAGGTTTCTTTAATTGCCTGTTTCCCGACATCCCAATTTCATTCAAAAATCTTGATTGCTCATGGAATTGTTGAAATGTTTGGGTGGGTTGATTCTCTCTTGTTGGCGATGCTCGTTGCCTGGCACTTGTGTGGTATGAATGTTCCTTGCTGCTTGGCAGCTCAAACCTGGACATCATTCAGGTCTTTCTGCATTTGGACATGAAGTGCTTCAGTATCTGACAGGTCATGAATGGTGCTGACATTGTGCAATCATCAGCAAATGGACTACTTCTGACCTTCTGATGGAGGGAAGGTCATTGATGATGCTGAGGAATTTCAGCACTTCTGTCCATATTTGAATCAAAGCAGTAAGAGATCAGGTGTTGAGTGGCCATGGTAGATTTCAAACTGAGCATCAGTGGATAGGCTATTGCGAAGCAAGCTTAATAGCACATTTATTGACCTGCTCCATCACTTTACTGATGATTGAAAGCAGACAGATGGAGTGGTAGTTGGCCAGATTAAATTTGTCATATTTTTGTGTACAGAACATACTTTGGCAATTTTCTATATTTCTGGATAAATTCTGAACTGGGACAGCTTGATCATTTTGTAAGAAGCAAATGCCAGAAGCTACAGGAAGAAATGACAAAGTATTCTACACTACAGAAACTGTGTAAACCATCATTAAAGGATGGTCTGATTCAATTCAGCATATCCACGAATAAGTGAGACAATTCTATTGGGATGATCTCCCATCAAATGAATTTTAAAGGCAGGCAAATCATTGCCTTTGTGACCTGATATTCACCCTCATCACACACATGGGTATAAATCAGATGAAAGAGAAAAACTTTGGTATGAATATGGAACATGAACATTAATTAGTGAATCACTGTATGCTGAAAGTTTTGCAGTGATATGTTATACCATGACCTTACACGTTTGTGGATATGTGCCTTTAAGGATTTCTATGGTTAGTATGCTGGCACTTGCCTCTTTATCAAACTTGATTAATAATAAATAATTACCAACATTTTTAAAACAAATAACTTGAATTTTGACAAACACTTTGGATGGTGTCTCTATTTTCCATGAGGTTGACAATGTTTACCATTCTTCATCTCATTATGGACATCATTGGCATTTTCTGATTTACCAATCACTTACTGTATGTTTTTGAAAGGACATCAGATGATCAGTCTTATTGCTTCAATGTATCCATTATGGCAGTTTATTGAATCAGTGCACATTGCTTTGTAGCTCTATCAGCATTTACTCTAATGCAGTGCTGTTGCCAATGGCCCTTTCTGCCACATATCTTCTAGAATTGAAGAAAAGCTGGACATTTCTTTGATGCATGCAGAAGACCATATCTTCCACATGTCTTGTGAGATTACAGTATTCTAACATGTGCATCAACAACTGGGGTTGTACTTAAGATCTGTACCCTTTGTTATCCTGCGCAGTTCTGTTTGTATTTATATCTATGCTTGAGTAACTCTTTGATGCTATATGTTGTGAGCTTGTCTAGCGAATTGAGAAACAATAGCTCTACATGCTGTTTAAAAACTTGGAAAGTAGGTCAGCTGCATCCCAGTTCAAACCAGGGAATTTTGTGGACATTCTGACAATATTTTCCTGACCTTCTTTCTTCTGAGATGACTGTCACAGTAGTTGTTCTTGCAAGCGCAAATACGAATTGTGGCAGGAATGCACCATGGAGTAGAGATGTCTTGGCTTTTTATTCAATTTATTGTTCAGCAACTCCCAAAGCCACCCATTACAATCACAAGTTTCTCTGGCCTGATTTTTATGATAGTTTTTTTTAATTCTCCTTTGCTCACAATCAATCTAGGCCCACAACCTGGTCACTTAATTTTCCCAATTGAGCTAACCTGGCACTGTCCTACTCACAAAACTGATGGGCTATGTGTTGCAATCTCGCCATGAGATCCATCTTTTACCAACACTTTACACAACTCGGTGCTGTGTCTCCAAAGCTTCTCCTTGCAGTCACAAATCTACAACTTTAACAGTTTCTGATGCTGCAGTTTTGTTGCAGTCCAACCAAAAAATTGGAGTAATCTCATGCCATCCAGCATAACCTAAGGTTTTTCACCATGTCATCCCTGAACTTAATCTTGCTGCTACCTATTTTATTACTGTTATCATCATGTTGTAACATTATAATGATATAATACATTGGGCTTACTTACTGTACAAGACACAACATGCCAATCACAAACAAGACTTTGCATAAATATGTCATGAGTTCCTTTATTAAGATTAGGCATGTGAAGATATTGGTATAAAACTTGAAAGCAACGGAGCTGTTTGTGTGTGTGTGTATGTGTGTGTGTATGTATGTCTGCTTCTCAAAACAAAAGTGAAACTAAGACTGGATCATATGACACATTGCCCTTCTGGTGATGTCTTGCTGATATTCCTTAAAGACATGTTGCAACAGCCAACATTAATTGGTTGAGCTGAAAGACCTTTTTTTGGTATGATATATGCCATGTAATTCTAAACTGACATTAAGCTCCTTTAATGACCTCAATAAGACTTATGAGTTGAGCCTCTTGGAGAATGAGTTCCCTGATTAAGGTAATGTTTGCTGCTCTATCAGGAAGTCTCAACTCTGTATATAATGAGGAGTTTCGAAACTACTGGCACTTCAGATTCTGAAGAACTCTTAGGAGGTTTGTAAATAAAGAGAATCTAGTGAAGGAATACAGTCCTTTAAGGAGTTATTTCATTCCCAATGCTAATTAACATAAATGCTCCAAAGCTCCGTTTCTACAATATTGATTCCCTCATCCTGACTCCTTAGCTTTATCCATACGAATTCTAAATTCATGTGTTCATTCTCCATCCCTATTTCAGTAACGGCTGCCTATCAGCACACTTCTCCGTGGATTCTCTGGCTACAGATGTCCATCTCCATATTTCTCTCTTGAAATTTAAGGTTTCTCAAAATCACTCATTTTGACCTTGCCTTCATCCAAGTCCCTTGAAGTGTTCTATTATTCCTCACTGCATTGCCTCTGTGGATTACAGCAGCATGTTAACCAAATTAATGTTGCTATATACCTGTCTTCACATTTGATATATCTACAACTCAAGCCATATCAGGTTAAATGTAGCACTATGAAAGGTAACTTGCCACAAGATCTTCAATTCCAAAATATGATTGAGACACAAACAAACTGCACATGGTATGTGGAGGAGAAAAGACCTTTAATTTTGGGGTGTAAATTGCTCATGCAGGAGAAAGCAGGTTTATGATCTTGGGATTGCACTGTGGTCCTTCTTGCCTATAAACCCTGCACACTTCTATGCTAAGAGATGGTTGGAACTGAAGTTGCAGGATCAGGAGAAATAAAAACAAATAGAATCTTTAAAAGATTGGGACCCTCAGGGAAACATGCAACTGTGAATACTAAAGTTAGGTAAGTAAAAAAGGAACAATCAAAGCCAACTGAATTTAAAAGTTGAAGTATAGGAGGAAAGAAAGAAACTATTAGATACAACTGAATGAATTCTGTAGAGAAGCGTGATAGAGAAATGAGTTTAAGAGAAATCAATGGTGTACCACCACTTGTAATTAAGTCAGTCATTACCAAAGGTCAGCTGGTTAATTTACAGTTGTTAAGGTGCTTAATTTGCTTGATTCCATCTAATTTACTGCCGATGGCAAATTTACATTTGTAAATGTGTTAAATCACATGCCCTTGCTTGGCCAATAATTACACCTAATTACCTTACATTGACTATCCAAATGGACTTATCTGACAATACATAACAATCTGAGATCACATTTTAAAAATTCTCACATGCCTAATCTTAAGTCTACAGCGGGGGAAATTGGCCAGTGTTTTTGCCCGAAATTATTGCTCAGTGGTGCTCTCAGGAAAATATGTACATGCGAACAACTGATAAAGACAGCCTTGTTTCCCCTACAAGCTAAATCAGTGGCTGACATTTCAAGACCTCAATATTAGTAAGCAAGTGGCTTCTGAATGGATGTGGAAATGGAAATGCATGTGGAGAACCCAAAAGTCAACTGAGTGGATGGGAATCTGCAACCCCAACTCAACTGTACCGATTCATTTTAATCTCCAGGTTTTGTCATCCAAACTATGCAGCAGATGCATGAATACCTCCATGAAGCAAATTCAACTCTACTTGAAGGGACCACGCACAAATGGAATTTTCTCATTTCTTCTAATCCCAAACGATCGCACAGTATAGCGAGCTTTAGAAAACACTGGGGTCTGGCCAGTGAGTTGCTCCAGCACTTTAGTAGCTCTGGTGAGTCTGTCACCACTTTCACCTACACATATGTTCAGACATAGTTTCCTGATGCGGAGCTCACGCATAGGATTTTCCTTTAGGATAGATGATGGACTTACAGTAAGTTTAGCACTGAAATTTTATGATGCCTCACTGGAATTATTGCTAGGAGAATTCAGGAATGTGAGGGATGTACATTCCCCCAACAATGGGAGAAAGAAACCTATGGCTTTTATCAAGAAGATATGGTTGGAAGTAGCTGAGAAGAAGAGTTGGAGTCTTGTGTCCCAATCATGAATGCAAAATAAAGTGACTGAAGAGTCTAAACAAATCAGGATAACTGAGTACATTTAATTATTTTATGAACTTTGAAAAGCTCTCCTCTCTCATTCTGTCTTGGTCAGCATTCTGCTTCACATTCTATTCATACCCAATCAAGTTTCGTCAAAGCCCTGCATTCATATTTATGTCTTTTACCAATATTCTTCATCCATTTTGCCATTCATCCAAATCTTTATACACTGGAATACATCTCACAGTCACCATCACTGATTGTACTGCATACATTGAGTGAGTGTCTCACCTTCACTCATTCATATATCTGCTTTTACGTACATTGTATAAGAGAGCACAAAATGACAGGAAGAGGACTGGAGGTTAACTGCCACAAGCAATCCCAACTCACTGATGTAGAGCAAGAGGTCCTAGGGATCAGTGTCACATCCCTATCCCTCTCAATCAGAGATGAGAACATAAGAAATAAGAACAGGAGTAGGTCATTCAGCCCTTCAAACCTGCTCTGCCATCCAATGAGATCGTGGCTAATCTAATTCACAAGCATTTTCCTGCAGAATCACTGTATCCATTGATGATAAAATGGACTGGCAGGGAACTTGCAGATAGCTTGTACTGAATTGCAAATATATCTGACATATACGTCCTGATTGTTTTCATCATTCATGGCACAATGATGTGACTGAATATGGTGACTGTCAAGATTGTGATTTGCCATGTCAAAATCATCTGTATTTCTGATTCCTGCATATAGTAAGTGGCATAGGATACTTGCGAGGATGATTCTTCACTGCCTATTCCTGTTAAAGTCCCTCGATCAAAAGATGGGCAGCCATGCACTGGTGCCAATAACAGTAGTTTTGTGGATCAAGATAAACAGTTAGGCAGGGCTTTCTCCTGCTGATTCATAAGTAAGCATGAGTAGACATTGGCGAAAGATACAGTTGTGCTGAATATATATTGGCGCTCATTACTTCTTTATTCAGCAAGACACAAATGCTGAACCTCACATTGACTCACTCAGAAGTCTATTTCTTTCTTCTTGTCAGAGAAGAGGGTAGAAAATGCAAGGGAGATGGAGAAAACTGACTCTTCATTTAGCCCAGTTGACTACTGTGAAGGAGAAGGGACTGCAGATAACTAACACAGCTGCATCATCTCAGTCAGAGACAAAAAGTCAATTGAGAAAGAGAATTCTCAAGGTGCATCAGCAAAACTAGTGAGGTGCTATCAGCTGTGCCACACACACACTCTCATACAATTATAGATTTTTTACAGTGCAGAGGAGGCCATTCAGCCCATCGAGTCTACAGGGCCTATTCCTGTAGCCCCACATATTTACCCTGCTAATCTCCTGACACTGGGGTCAATTTAGCATGGCCAATAAACCTAACCCGCACATCTTTGGACTGTGCGAAGAAACCAGGGCACTTGGAGGAAACCCATGCAAATACAGGGAGAATGTGCAAACTCCACACAGGTAGTGACCTGAGGTTGGAATTGAACCTGGGTCCCTGGCATGAGGCAACAGTGCTAACCACTGTGCCACCCACAATATTAGAGAGACTTCAGGCAGCCAACATGGAATTGCAAGAATATCTCTCAAGGAATGCATTTTCATTCATGTATGGCACATAACTACAGTGATGCAGACTTACCAAATTTGTGATGTGGGGTGCATGCTTGGTGTTTGCATGTCACATAGCAGAAGGGTGGCTTGCCTTTCTCTCTCTCACTTGTGGGTGAGTGTGTAATAAAGAACTGGTTGAATCAGCAGAAATATCTTTTTCCCTTTATTATCCAATAGACCTTTCTTTTCGTTTCCTGAAAAAGTATGGTAAGAAGTTTCACAACACCAGGTTAAAGTCCAACAGGTTTATTTGGTAGCAAGCACCACTAGCATTCAGAGTGCTACTCCTTCATCAGGTGAGTGGGAGTTCACAAACAGGGCATATAAACACAAACTCAATTTACAGAAGTAAAACCAGTAAATTGAGTTTGTGTCTTTATTTGCCCTGTTTGTGAGCAGAACTCCCACTCACCTGACAAAGGGGCAGTGCTCCGAAAGCTAGTGGTCTTTGCTACTAAATAAACCTGTTGGACTTAAACCTGGTGTTGTGAGACTTCTTACTGTGTTTACTCCAGTCCAACACCAGCATCTCTACATCAAAAAAGTATGGGCAGTCATCTGTTCCTTCAGGCACAAAATAACTGACCATCCATTCCTGCAACCACGCATCCCCCAAAACTCAATGGGGGGTAATGCAACATTTGTAGAGAGAGGACAGTAGTTAATGTTTAAAGACAATGACCTTTCATTGCCCTAAAAATGCTTACCCTGCTTCTCTGTCCACAGGCATATCCAGACCTGCCAATCATTGACAACATGTTCTGTTTTACATTAAATTTCCAGCATCTGCAGTATTTTTACTCCTTCATTTTGGTAACCGTGCTATGTTTTGGTCTAATTCATCCCCTAGTGAGTTGTCTGTGCTGTGATTTGTAGTCATTGATGGTGTGGAGCAAATAGAAGGAGAATATTGAAACAGGCTCAACAAGTCAATAGATCGAGTCCGACATGTAATCAGTAGTTTATAATGGTCTGGTCAGCCAGAATATGAATGCTCCTGTAACAACAGTGACCTCATGGATCAGTTTAATGGTACCATACTTAAGAAGAATTGCATACTTTGCAACTGGTTAAGATTTACTCAAAGCTATCAGGCAGGAGCATTACCTTTTGCCAACTATTGATATAGCTCCATGTGTACATGGTGCTAAAGACCTTCATGATTCTTGAGGTCTGCCATAAGTCTTGGTGAGCTGTCATCATCTTTAAACACTGCTGGAAATGTATACTGTTTAGTACTAGCTCCATCACAGCAGTTTGCCAGAAAAAGTTGCATGAGCTGCTGGATGGGCCGCAAGACATAGAGATCATTGCAAATGATTTTGTAATAGTTGTGTTTGCAGAAATATTTGAGATAACAATCCAAAACCATGGCCATAACTTCCTCAGATTGGCAATCAACACTGGATTGCCACTCCAGATCCACTGAAATTCTTAAGTGCTGTCTTGCCTAACCTTGCTGACTCAGCCTGGGCGAGGTTCGAGCAACACGGCTCCCATAACAAAGTCCAAAACAATTGGAGTGAAGGAGGTCATGCTCCCTCTTTAATGGTATCAGCTACTGTAAAGTAGGTGAGTTTACAGTTCCCATTGAAAGTAATAGGCCAGGGTAAAGGTAAGTATTTAAGGTAAGATTTTAATTTAGTTTTCAGGATATGGGTGTCACTGACCAGAACAGCATTTATTAACCAACTCTAGTTGCATTCAAGAGGGTGGTGATGAGCTGCTTTCTTGAACCATTGCAGTCCTTAAGGTTTAAGTGCACCCAAAGTACTGTTACAGAGGGAATTCCAGGATTTCAATAGTGAAGGAATGGCGATATACTCCAAGACAGGATGGTGAGTGACTTGGAGGGGAACTTTCAGATGGTGATGTCCCCAAGTATCTGTTGCTCTTGTCCTTCCAGATGATAGTGATCATGAGGATCGGGAGTTTGGACATGGGCAGTGGGGCATTACATTCAGGATGGGAGAGAGCAGATATTATGGGGGACAGTGATTTGGACATTAAGGGGGTGGGGGAAATTAAATATTGGGGGCAAGGGGGATTGGACATAGAGGTAGGAGTGGAACATTCAGGGGAATGGAGATTTGGACATGAGGGATTGGATATTGGTGGGTTGGGGGGATCAGACATTGATGGGGTTGAATGCTGGAGGAGTGGGGGTGTCCGACATGGGGGAGTCAGATATCAGTAGTTGGACGGTGGTAGGCAGGCGGATTGTCAGACATTAGGGGAGGTGGGTGAATTGGGTAAGCTTAGGGCAGTGGGAGTTAGGTTGAGAGTGGAATTTGATTTGGGAGAGATTGGATCTAAGGAGTGGGGATTGGATTATGTGGGGTAAGGTGGTCATTCAGGTCAGATAGGCTAAAGAGTTCCAACCCAGCAAGTCAGGGAGTTATGCCAAGAAGTGATGGAGAATCCCATATGGGTGGGGGTGTGGGGTTGAGTGAGTGGAATACCATGGAGGGTGGGGTTACTTAGTTGGAGGCTGGGTAGTAGAGTTCCTCAGGAGTCAGGAGTATGGGAGTTAGTCGGTTCAAGGCTCAATCTGGGTATTTGAAGTAGTTTTGTTGACGTTAAAAGTGTTTTTCTTTCTTTTAACTCTTTCAGAGTAACTATTGGTGTAAAACTGGCAGAACCATCCAAAGTTAGCACTTTAAATTGTTGCCAGTTGGTTCCCAGCATAGTACAACTGTCCAGGGGAAATTAGCACTTCTGGACAAGTAACAGATTAACCTTTACCCGAGAACTTCTGAGAGGGATTCCCCAAGGCATCTTTGGAGTATCCCAAACTACGACACTAGGGAGCCAGGAAATCACAGACCCATGACTAATGGTTGCAAGTTTTCGATGCTATAGTTAAGAAAGCTTACCAAAGCCTTTACATTCTCAGGAGGTTAAGAAAATTTGGCATGTCCACTACAACTCTCAGCAACTTCTACAAATGCACCATAGAAAGTATCCTTTCTGGAGGTATCACAGCTTGGTATGGCTCCTGCTCTGTCCAAGACCACAAGAAACCACAAAGAGTTGTGAATGAAGCCCAGTCCATCATGTAAACCAGCTTCCCATCCATTGGCTCTGTCTACACTTCCCAGTGCCTCAGAAAAGCAGCCAGGATAGTTAAGGATCCCACTTACGCCAGGCATATTCTTTTCCACCTTCTTCCATACAAAAAAATACAGAAGTCTGAGGTCATGTGCCAATTGACCTAAGAACAGCTGCTTTGTATCTTTTTCCACACCCTAGCTATGATTGTAACACTATATTCTGCACCCTCTCTTTGAATGCTATGCTTTCCTTCTCTATGTGCATTATGCTGTGTCTGCATAGAGTGCAAAGAACAATATTTTTCACTGCATACTAATATATGTAACAATAGTAATCAAATCAAATCAGATCAAAAATAATTGGGGTGCAGATGCAGGTTTTAACATGAACAAACTAATTGGAGTTTTATTGGACATATATTGTGGGGAGGGTAATTTATGATAATCTAGCCAAGGCTAAGAAAATTAAGGATGTGCTGTTAGCAAGTGATGCAGCACAGATACATAATTGCTTTGTCTTGCTCAATATCTGATTACGTTTCTCCTGCATCAGGAAACTTCTCAGAGATTTTATTCAGAAAAATGGGGGAGAAGAGTAAGAAATGGTATTGCAACTACTTAAAGTAGCTGTCCCCAATCTCCGTTATTATAATCTCAAGGAAGAAATGACTCAAAAATGCAACATATATCAAACTGCACTTCAGATAGCAATAATGTGGAATAGACAACCAATTGTCTATTAATCAAGGACATTAATCAAGGAGGGTGGCATTGGGGAAATACGCAAAGATCAAGAAAGGACTTGAAGAGGTGATGTCTGCCTCCATCCACAGTCAGATTGTAGGAAATATTGAAATGAATCACCAGTTGTTGGAATCAATAGTGCTTAAGCCAGTAAACTTGAAATAATGCTGTTAAGGTTCCAAAAATACTGCACGCAACGGTTACAGTACAGAATAGGCAGATTGTTAGGTCAATCAACATCGTAATACTGATTTGACACCAGTGGTGCCTTTTTCTGCCTAAATATTCCAAGTAGTGCCCTCTTTCTTGACCTTGCATTGCTGAACATGTGTTCAATAGCAGGATGAACTCTCACCAGTGCTAGTCAAAGGAATAACTGGCCACTTTCAAGGGATTCCTGATAGATTTCTGCTGTCTTTGTGGATTTGCAGAAGGTGCTGTGAGTATTGTACTGCTGTTTGAAGTTGGTGAAATCAGCAGGCTGTTGCACATGTTTCAGATTTCAAAGGTACTGCTTGAACCACTTGCTTCCACTGCATTGCGGTTGCCATCATTTTTGACCCATGGCATGACAGGCAGAGGATAGCAAGCTGCTTATACAGGGAGGAGGATCAGGGGTAGATGGACTCTCATCAAGAGATTGTGCCCACTCACTGAAAGCACAGGAAGTGTTTCTCTCACCTCAACCTCATTGGGGAGCTGTGTGTGTGAGATGTCTCTGCTTTTTGTTGGAGGTGTTCACTTCAATCTGCTACCGTGATAAGAAACCTGCAGGGTCATAGCATGATCATTACAATGGCTATGAAGGTGATAATTATCTTTGTGCCAGGTTGGAGTAGGTGACATTGTTGATATTGTTGACATTCCCCAAATTATTAGTCCCTGTTTTATAAGGGAGCTGATTGGCACTCTGTCAGAAATGGGAGTGCATAGCACTCTCACTGACCACATAGGAGTAGGTAGATTATGCATATTTTATCATCAGAGTTGGGGACTTCCCCGTGGTGCTGTCTGGCATCAGTTGCAGATTTTGTGTATGCCACATTCAACTTCAGAAATATACTGCAACTGCAACGGGTTCCTCCTCCTGAATATGGAGTTGGTTGCAATCATGTTTAGCACATCATGCACATGAATGTCTGATAGCAATCATGCTCTCTTTATTCTTTAGTCCATTTTACTACAACACTTATCAGAGCATGTTTCATAATTAGTCATGGTCTGCAAAACGCTGCACGATCTTGTCATTTTGAGGGCACAGCCCTTGTCAATAGGTATATAATGAGCAGCTGAAGAGGAGGAGGAAAAGAAGGAGCAAAATAAAGGAGAAGGCAATCAGCACATTCCCTTTTCAGCAAATCAGTTGGTGATCAGCCCATCTGATTATAATACAAGTAGATACAACCCCTGTTTACAACAACCCTACACTTTACTTTGCTCTATCATTGACCAATTCAGTGTTCTCTTGACCGCAGTGCTAAAATAAAAGCCATGACAAAACAACCATTTGAAACTTTATCAACAGACCAACCAATCTCGTATACAAAAGTCAATTAATCACCATTGTGCATTCCCTTAGCTCCAGTCTTGCAGGTGCCTTTCCTTTGCTCCTTTGCTTAGTAGTGGCTGATCCTTCAGCAAGAACACATTTAATTTAGAAGAATCAAAATTTAAAATTCCAAGTTACAACTGCAAAAAAAATTTGTAATGGACAATTTTCAGATATTGAACCTCCGCTTCCCATAATTGCATGGAACATTATAAACCTTACATAGGCACTGTGGGCGGGATTTTACTGCCTCACTCGAGCAAGACCAGAAAATCCCACCCAAGGTCAACGGACATTTCCGTCGTCCACTCCTCGTCCACTCTAATTCCATGGTAGAAGGGGTGATAGAATTCCAGCGAATGAATGACTTTTTCAAAACGCTAGTCAAGAGATGGTTAACAAAGGCATAAGACCACATAATGGGTATATATATTTATCGAGGCAAATGACTTGTCTTATCATTGAACTCCTGTGGCCAAACTAAAGAACCGTAAAAATATCTACTGTAAAAACTGTAAGAATATCTCCACACATTCCTTAGAAATACTATCTCAGAGAATCTTTAGATTTGAGCAAAATCCACCTTATATGATACCCAAAATCCTTCCCATTGAAACCATCTTCATTTGGTAATTGATTGTTCATGAACCAGGATATAATATTGTTACAGTATGTAAGAAGACATAACTCTCTGGAGGGGTTTGCAGTAGTCATTGTGTGATCTTTATTTTGTAGTTTTAAGAAATGTGTTTTCAGCAGGATAGCAAATAATAGCAGCCTGCAGAAAAGGCAGTAGCGGACAACAACAGCAGCAGTGCACAGTATGGGGGGGCTTCTTAGAAAATCAGCTGTATAAGGGGATTAGATGAACTGAAACAGGATGATCAACCTACAGAAACAGCAGTTAAGAGTAGCAGTAACTGAGTATAGTACTGATTTAATTTAAATGGGACCCTGGTTGGTATTTATGAGTTATCAATGGTAATTAGCATTTGTAAGTACTCTTCTAACCTAATGGAAGAAGAGTACTGAAATTTGTAAGTTTATCAAAGTTACAATAAACGATGAAAAAGAATAATTGTGAACCACAACCATTTTCTCCATCCAGATGGGTTCAGGCCAAACCTTAGAAATGGAAGTTTAAGAGAGAAACGTGAGGGTTTACTGACATACAGACTGAATGCTTCAATATACTGCTGGAATGGCTGATGAAAAGAAGAGTAAAGGGTTAACTCTAACACCACTCTAATGATGTTTACTGAGCATATACATAACTCAGAGAAAGAGATGATGAGAAGTACTTGAGGAAGAAACAATAGCTTTGTCCTAATGTTCTGTAACCTATCAATGGCATTGGATGTATTTCTCATTCTATTGCCTTGTTCAATCACATCAGATTCAGATAAAACCATTTGATTTTGGAACTAGCAGCATACCAGAAAACGTGGTTGGTTTAACAACTAATGAAATTATCTCTTGTTGATGTGTCATTTCAGTCTCACATGGATATGCACCAACTACCCAGAACAGGAAGATAAAACTTACATTGAAGAGCAATGCCTTAACAACATTGACCGCTCAATAATTTTAAGACGCTCAAAGATAAATTGAATATATGCAGATTCACATGTTTATGGCACAGTATATTCCTAATAACCCAATCCTGAGGCAGTACTTCAAACAGGATTGGCACAGCATCAAAAAGGATCTCCTGGTCTTTATAAGTAATGAATGATATCACGATTTCTCTGGTTGGAAGTTCTTCAGAAGATTCATCAAGCATATTTTGGCATAAGTGTCAGGCCAGGGCCCACAGTGGCCAGGTATCTCATGTTCTATTAAAAATTAGGGGCAGGGTTTTACAGCCTCACTTGGACAAGAACAGAAATTCGCTCCTGAGGTCAATGGAGATTTCCATTGTTGGACCCTCACACATGTCGATTCCGTGGCAGACAGGATGGTAGAATTCCAACCAGTAACTTTTGTACCATTCACAACAGGAGCAGAAAGAGGCATTCTTGCAATGGAAGCTGGAACATGGCCCCATTAAATACTGCAACATGGATGTGTCCATAAGTGTGCTCATAGATTTGACCACCACTTCCAAGCTGAAAAGGATGGGCTGCAAGCTCTGTATAAAGCCCAATGCCAAGTTGGAGCAGAACTCCTCTGTGCTCCTTGATAATGATGTCAAGCTTTCTGGCAGATGCCAATGCCAACAGCATTTTTCTGCAAACCACCCCATTAAGGTGCTCATTCCCTTCAGCATTGCCCTTCAGCAGGCTGGCAACTGCACTATTCTTTCCCACTATCTTGACTGGAGGTCTTGGTTCTTGGTGGCTCAGCACATACAGAGCTGCATTTCTTCTATCCTATAGATACGGATAAGTGTGAGGTGATTCACTTTGGTAGGAATAACAGGCATATGAAATATAGGGCTAATGGAAGGACCCTTAATAGTGTTGTCGAGCAGAGGGATCTTGGGGTACAAGTACATAGCTCTTTGAAAGTTGGCACCCAGGTTGATAAAGTTGTTAAGAAGGCGTACGGTGTGTTAGCTTTTATTGGTAGAGGGATTGAATTTAGGAGCCGTGAGGTTATGTTACAACTGTACAAAACTCTGGTGCGGCCGCACTTGGAGTATTGCGTACAGTTCTGGTCGCCGCATTATAAGAAAGATGTGGAAGTATTGGAAAGGGTGCAGAGGAGGTTTACCAGGATGTTGCCTGGTATGGTGGGAAGGCCTTATGAGGAAAGGCTGAGGGACCTGAGGTTATTTTCATTAGAGAGAAGAAGGTTACGCGGTGACCTAATTGAGGCGTATAAGATGATCAAAGGACTGGATAGGGTGGATAGTGAGAGCCTTTTTCCTCGGATGGTGATGACCAACACGAGGGGACATAACTTTAAATTAAGAGGTGGTAGTTATAGGACGGATGTCAGAGGCAGGTTCTTTACACAGAGGGTGGTGAGAGCGTGGAATGCCCTGCCTGCAGCAGTTGTGGACTCGCCTACTTTGGGGGCATTCAAGTGTTCGGTGGATAGGCATATGGATGATATTGGAATAGTTTAGGTTAGAGGGTCCACTGGCCGGCGCAACATCAAGGGCCGAAGGGCCTGTACTGCGCTGTAATGTTCTATGTTCTATGTTCTATAAACTGCACACAGTTGAGCTGTTGGCTGCACATGCGGGATTGCGAAATGGTCTTTCGTTATTGCCAGCCTGGTGTTCTTCTTACACTTCACATTCCTGGGCCTGACTGCAGAATTGGTGTATGTATAGGAGAAAGACACAAGGGTAGTGTTGGGTTGAGAGAAGGAAGCATTAAATGCAACTTGTAAATCAGATGAGATCATGGAATGAAGGAGAAGTGAGATATGAGAAAGAGGATTCAGTAGTTTCAGTTCCAATACTTGCCACAGGTTTGGGCATGTCTGCTGTAATGCTGGCGAATAAGTGTGGGCCATCATTTAGAATAGCTGTGGAATGTATCAGACAATAGTTTTACTGAAGCTCCAGTTACGTTTGCTGTTGCCAGTTCTGTCCTGTGACAGCAGCATGTGGTGTATCTGCTGTCACTTGCTCAATGGTAATTCTGAGCCCTGATGTGATACCACATAGACAGAGGACAATCTCATCTGTGGTAACACAGCTGGTCAGTTACACTGAGACACTCCCTCAGCAAGTGGATTGCCCTGTGAAGCAGCAGGTATATAATGCTGAGGTCTGTGAATGATTGATTCATATCTTTCGCATCCTGATCACAGAACATTTTGGAGCAAGGCAAAACAGCATCTGATAGATTTGAGTACATAATCTCTATTGCAGCAGTGTCAGCATTTAAGAAAGATATTTGCACCACTCTGCTTTATACTTGTGTTACTGAAAGCTCTGTTGTAGTTGCTTGTGGGTTTGACACACACTCTGTGATAGGCTGCAGTGCAGACACACACTCAACCAGAGTTGTACTGGTTTGCCTGAGGACTCCCCTTCCTTTCTTCATTCTTCAGGGTGTTTTGCTTTGCCTCAATTGACTCCTGCAGAGAATACTGTTCAGGGAGTAACTTGGTTTTATAAATAAGCCCCCTGAAGATTAAAGGGCTAGACATTTGGTAAGGCCTGATAACAGGCGCAGGGATTGTGAAGTATGATTAATACTGATCCACTGTAAGTAATGCAGGCAACACGTAAACTTCATGCTGATTGCTTGTTCCGATATGACATGTAACTCAGTGGGTAATACACTGTGGAAGCATATTCAGCAGAAGTCTCAGATTCATGTAAGTCACTTCAGTTACAATCATTTCACACTGCTAAGAACAGCCTGCACTGCAATGTCCATTCTGGCTGCAGCAGTTCATTTAACTGACTGGGAAACGGATTGGACAGAATTTCCCCAGTATAACCGAGAATGGACTTGGTGATTGGATGTACAGTTCAGAACCCAACTGCCATTTTTAACTGGATGACAGACACAGATTGGGCAGACAATTAAGAGATCGTCTCTCAGGAAATCAAACCAGGAATAAACTATCAGGAAGTACTGGACCTGAACCTTGATATGGTCTCACGCTGTGATTATCTTTAAAGGGGATAAAATTGAGAGCAGGAAAGAATCTAACTGTCGGTATACCAGGCCAGACAGAAGGTTTGCAGATGCAGCACTTCAGGCCTTAGTATAAGAGGCTGAAATGAGGTCGAGGTAATCTATCCACAAGGGAACAAGAGGCTCTCCAGACAGAGACTGTGAAGGCAGTGGGAGCAGACAACAATTGAAATCAATGCTAGGATCCTAGATCAAGAACCAAGACACAGAGCTGAAAGAAGATCAATCACTCAACAAGTGGTCAAGGGTATGCATCTTCAAATGCCATACCCTATCCATCACACTACCTGTTTCTCACACTGCGAAATGCACCACAGCTCCATCACTCATCCATCAGCAATCTTTATCAATTAGGATTAGTGCCTAATGTTTGTGCATTCATCTCACCTTCACGGATTTACCACCATTGCAATCCTCAGACACCAACTTATTATTTTCACACATCTCTCATTATTCAGCAATGGCAGGCACATCACCCAAACATATTACAGTACACTAGCTCCTCATTCTTTTTTGTAGGATGAGACATAGTCAATGATAGGAACAGCAAACTGACACAGCAGCATCTGCTGGCATCTAGGGAGATCAAATGTTTCTGCCTAACAAAAGAAAGAGACCTTGCTGGATCTGGTCCTAGGAAATAAGTTGGGTCAGATGCTTCAAGTGTTAGTAGGGGAACAGTTAAGAGACAGTGATTGCAGTATCATAACATTAGTTCGATTCTCAGCTTTGGTCTTTGTGGAGTCTGCATGTTCTCCTCGTGTCTGCGTGGATTATTCTGGGTGCTCTGGTTTCCTCTCGCAGTTTGAAAAATGTGTTAGTTAGGTGCATTGGCTATGCTAAATTCTCCTCAGTGTACCCGAACAGGCATCGGAGTGTGTCGACTGGGAGATTTTTATAGTAACTTCGTTTTTGTGTTAATGTAAGCCTACTTGTGACACTAATAAATAAACTTAAACTTAAAGTTGGCAATAGCAAAGATCAAGGAGCAATCAGATTAAATTTAATTAGAATGTTGGGAGAGAACAATTAATTTGTGAGAATAGATCTGAGTCATGTAAATTGAAATCAAAGATTGACTGTCAAAACAGTAATGGAACAATGAGCTGCCTTTAAATAGATTAGGATAGAGGATAGTTTGGATAAAGTTCCCAAGATGGGGAAATGTTTGACAGCTAAAGCTAGAGCATCATGCTGACTAAAGTAACAGAGCACACATTGAAGTACAAAAAGATATTTGTGACTGATGTCATTTTGAAAATACAATTGAGCATCTGGTTGAATATAAAAAATTCAAATGGGAAGTGAGAAAAAGCAAAAGAAATAAAGAGAGAATATGAGAAGAGACTGGCAGCTAACATAAAAGGAAATTTCAGATCTAGGTATATAAACAGTAAAAGGAAGGTAAGAGAAGGAGTAGGGTCAATGGAACATGGAGGCACATGGCATAGTTTAAGTATGAAGCAATACCTCACATCTGCTTTTAACTGGAAGAAGGGCTATCAAAATCATTGTGTAAACAAGGATAATTGAGAAAGTGGATAGATAAAAATTAATACGTTTTAAGTTTATTTATTAGTGTCACAAGTAGGCTTACATTAACACCACAATGAAGTTACTGTGAAAATCCCCTAGTTGTCACACTCTGCGCCTGTTCGGGTATACTGAGAGAGAATTTAGCATGGACAACGCACTTAACCAGCACAAATTTCAGGTTCTAGAAAGAAACCGGAGTACCGAGAGACAACCCACACACACGTAGGAAGAACATGCAACCTCCACACCAACAGTGACCCAAGGTTGGAATTGAATGCCCTGAGGCAGCAGGGCTAACCATTGTGGCACCATGCCTCAACACAGGCAAACCAATCTAACATGTCTCTGTAAATTACAGAACAATCATCATCTGGTAATAGGAAAGAGTGGTAATAGAAAGAGTGGCTGTATTTAAAGCTGATAAGAAACCAGGACCACTTAAGATGCATCTGAGGCTATTGAAGGAAGGAAATTATGAAAGCACAGGCCATTATCCTCCAATCTTGCATAGATAAGAGATGGTGTCGGAGGACAAGGAAATAACAAATGTTATAAACACCTTAGTTTAAAAAATAATGTAGCGATGAACCTAGCAACAACACAATCTGTAATTTTCCCAAAGGTCACCGAATTAAGATGCCTAGAGGAAAGTAACATACAAGGCACCCTTCAACGCGTCACCATGACAGAACCCTGTCCCAATGCTCTACCATCTAAATGGGCCTTGTGTATTTTGTTGAAGCAAGGGTTTAATTTCTTCTTGAAGTCTTTTAACTACTGTTCTGATTGCAAATCCCTTCTGGTGCTCAAGTGGTCATGTGAAATGTGGCAGTAACTTACAATTTCTTCCTTCAGCTAAAGAAAACCACAAAATAGAGGATTAGTGGGTAGGGGAAAATTCTCCTGAAAATATTCAACATTCACCAGTCATTCCCTGACATGCTAAATCAATAGTACCTTCTGGATTTATAAACCAATTGACTTCTTACATTCAAACCCATTGTTAGCTGCAATAATTTTTTACTCCTTTTGTCTTTTATTCCTGTTGTACAGACAATACACATTTAATAGTCTTTTCAGTGAAGCTTTTGCTCTTTTTTTTCTGGAATCTGCCCCTGTCCATTTAAAATACTTTATTTATCAAAACATACTTTTGTCTTTGAAACGATTACATTGTAGTATCATCATAGAACCCAAACAGTACAGAAGGAGCCTTCGGCCCACAGACCCTGCACCGACAACAATCCCCCCCAGGCCCTATTCCTGTTATCACATGTATTTACCTTGCTAGTCCCCCGATACTAAAAGGCAATTTAGCATAGCCAATCAACCTAACCCGCATACCTTTGGGCTGTGGGAGGAAGCTGGCACACCCAGAAGAAACCCATACAGACACAAGGAGAATGTGCAAACTCCATATAGACAGTGATCCAAGCCTAGAATTGAACCCAGGTCGCTGGTACTGTGAGGTCTCAAGGCTAACTACTGTGCCACTGTGCTGTCCACAGTGGAAGTAGTTGGTGGTACATACCATTAGTATGTAGTGTGTGGTGTGTAGCCTTCGATGTCTTCAAGACATCCAAACGTTAAGGGTTTTACAGCCAATTAAAGTACTTTTCTTTTGAGGTCTAGTTACTGTGAAAGTGTAGAAATCACAGAATTGTTATGGTGCAGAGGGAGGCCATTCGATCCATCATGTCTGCACTGGCTCTGCAAATGAGTGTAGTGGTTTAATGCCTTTTCCCCGTACCCTTGCATATTCCTTTGATTCTAGTAATCACCTAATACCCTCTTGAATATGGTAGTTAATTTCAGCACGATATAAATCACAATAATAGCCAGATGATGTGCTTTTAATGGTAGTTGAGAGTTAAATAATGGCCAGGGCATTGGGGAAATCCTTCTCCAATTCTTCATAGTAGTGCACGGGATTTTTTATGCCCACCTGTACATGATATGTAATATAGTTTCTTGCTAATGTTGCCAACAGAATATGATTCATCAATGATCATACCAGCTTTTACAAGTCTGGAAAATATATTGGTAAAAAATATTAAGTCACAGAAGAAACAAAGTGCCAGATTTATAGGATAATTTAAAACATTATTTTATTTTCCTTTTTCCCATTCTTGTTGCACTAGCCAGTAATCAGATTTGGGACTATATTCATTGAAGGCAATGATGTTTCATAGCATCAGGAGGAAATTGCTTACTGAACTGTAAATTATAAAATAGCACATTCCTGTGTACAATCAGTAGAAGAGAAATAGATCATATCAGATGTTTATTTCTCATAACTGAGGATCTTTGCACTGCAGAATGACACAACAAGTTATGTGAAACTATTCCTTTAGTTCTTTCCCATTTCCTTTTCTCAGTATATTTTGGGGACCTTTTATATTCAGTCCTCCCAGTTCCACTTGACATTGCAACAAAATACAGGTTCCAATCTAGTATATCGCAGATAGATGACAAAAAAATGGCTATTTCAAGGAAATACCCTGGAATGGAAAGTTTTCAAATTGTTTCACTACATAATAACTTTGAATATTTTGTCTAACACTGTATAAATTGTACATTAATTATTTTGTCAGCAAAAGGAGGACTTTCACATCTGCTATTATAGAGCCGCTGTTTCATTATGCACCATGCTTTGTAAGCCTGTGAGTGCACTTAATGACACATTTGTGTCCATTACAAATGATAGCTCAAATTGAAGGAAAATAATTTTCCATTGAAAATGTCCACCCCCCCCCCCCCACCCCCCCCCCCACCCCGGCCACTTACCCTGCTGTACTGGAGTGAATCATGTTGGAGACTCTGATGTACAAGATCCCAGAGATTCATTCCATTCATCTCACTCAAACAACTCTTGTTTGTCCGGCTGTTGGGCACAAAGGGCGGAATTTTACTGGCACATCCGCCCAAAGTTGGTACAATCCCACCTGAAAACAACGGAGAATGCTGTTCTCCAAGTCTCACCCACCCCAAAATCGGGGAGGGAGTGGTGGTAAAATTCTGGTCTTCATATTTTTTTGGCAGAATCATCCCCTGTTTTACTGAAAGAAAAATTTTACAGCAAACATTTACAAAAATTGTTTCATCTAATCTTTATTTTTCATTTGAATTACATCATGTTTTACAGTTACACTTGGAAATGTTTCTCTACTTGTTTAAAATATTTTTCTTTTCTTTGTGAATTTATTTATTTTAACCTGGCCCAACTCTGATTTTGGCGTTTACTGAGAAGCATGGCTTCACTAAACAAGAGAAATTAATTGTTATAGTTCGGGCCCACAGGAACCAGTATCAAAAGAATATATCTGGGAATATATCCTATTTGTTGAAAGTATTTTTCTTATTACCCTGAGTTTATTTCTGACCTTGCTACTATTTATCCCTGCGTAAGTTTGTGTAACAATGAACCATTATCTTGGACATTACTGAGAAGAAGTGTCGTTTTAATAAACAAGAAAAATTAATTTTTCTGGTTGAGGCCCTTAATAACCAGAGTTAAAAGTTCCTACCCATCTTAACAAAGTTATGACACAATCGGTTCCATCCAATGTTAATCTGCAATTAGATTTTCAGAGGTCACATGCCAGGAACATTTTTTTTTAGTGATAAATTATGGCATTTGTTGAACATTAATGATAGCTTCAATAATGTAATGTGGCATGCGTTATACCATAGGATTCTGTTCTACATTTTGACAGAGAATGTAGTATATATAATATTTAAGTGTGGCATAGGATTTTTGGCTGTGTTAAAAAGAGAAGACTCCTTTTCCATGGTTTATTATATTAGTTGCTGAGTATGTTTTTGATTTGATTTATTATTGTCATGTACTGATATGCAGTGAAGAGTGTTGTTTCTTGCACGTAGTGCAGACAGAGTGTGCTGTTCGTGGAGTACATGGGGGAGATGGAGGGAAGATGGTTAGTATCGTGGATGGGGTGTGGACAGGGATCAGCTTGATATATAGTGGGTCCATTTGTGAGTCTGTTGGCAGCAGGGAAAAAGCTGTTCTTGAGTCAATTGGATATGTCTTTCAATGCAAAACCAATAAATTGAGTTAGTTGGTGCATGCTCTCCGACTTTTGTGTCTTTTTACAGAAGAAGGTGAAGGCAAATATTTCCTGGGTGCGTGGAATCCTTGATTGTGCTGGCTGCTTTTCTGAGGCAGCAAGAGATATGGACTAGATCGGTGGATAGGAGACTGGTTTGTGTGGTGGACTGGACTGTGTTCACAGATTTTTGTGATTTCTTGCAGTCTGGTTGGAGTGGAAGCCATGCCAAGCTATGGTGCATCAGGAAAGGATGTTTTCTATGCTGCATCTGCAAAAAATTGTTGAGAATCACAGCATTCATGCCGAATGTCCTAAGCCTCTTGAGAAAGAATGTTTAGTCAATGTTGGTTTTGTTGGGTTGTTGCAGTACAGGTCCAAAATATGAAATCTGGCCATGGAATCCTTTGCATCATGTCATTGAGAAATGCATGATTCTTTTTAAAAGTCATCAGTTGCTACAGGAATTGCAATAATGTTCTTTCCTTCCTTTAGTATTGTGACCAAAATAATTATATGGTTGTCAGTAATAGAGAATGGATGTCACAGAGTCGTTAGTGAACTGGGCAAATTGGGATTGTCTTTGCCATATTATTGTTGACGAGTCAATCACAGATAACCTGACTGGAGAGCGTTATCTAAGTTGCCTCCACTCCCTTCCTCTTTTTCCACTGATTGCTGTGCAGCTGTTGGCAACAGCTGTGTCTGATGATGGTGAGAGGGTGCAGCGGGTTCCAGACCATCATGAATTTTGACACATTGGAGTACTGTACATCTTTTCTAGAGAGGCCCAGGCAGTGGATGATTTGCTCAAGTATCTGTTATGATCCCTATTGAAACTGATAGCTTTTAAATGGAAATTTGAACTTCCAGTTAATAGCTCAATAGGGCAATATGACATTACTTCATGTTTTAAAATTTTACTGAAGAAGTGTGACTAAATCACAATTAACTCAACTTTTAGTAGGCAACTTATACTTAAACTACAGAAAGGAATGTTCCTCTTTTACACTTACCACACATTGCCCTCTGCTCAGAATTACTGCCCTCATAGCAAACAATCTGATAATTCTTCTTTTCCTTGGTTATAGAACATAGAACATAGAACATTACAGCGCAAAACAGGCCCTTCGGCCTTCGATGTTGTGCCGACCAATTAAGAAAAAGCAATGACCCTCCAACCTAAACCATTCCCTTTTCATCCATAAACTTATCTACTAACCTCTTAAACACCCCCAAACTTGGCGCATCTACAACTGCAGCAGGCAGGGCATTCCATACCCTTACCACCCTCTGGGTAAAGAACCTACCTCTGACATCCGTCCTATAACTACCACCATGTTATGTCTGGAAGAATCTTCTAGATTCCTTAGATGGCTGCAGTATGCAGCTGTTTGATTTGAGACCATCTCCCATCTGCATCTGGATTCAATAGCTGGCAAATAATCCTCTTTCTGCTCCAAATCAACTATTGTTCTTTTCCTGAGTTCTCAGAGATTCAGATTTCTATAAGGAACCTCAGTGACTCCTTTATTTAACAGAGGGTGGCAAACTGGGAGTTGTTGCAAATATTCAGGTAGGAGAATTGCTTACTGAACATCTGGTTCTGGCCTCCTGTTAAAGACTCTTTTCCTTCTATTTCCCCAATTTCTTCCAGAAAATTGTCAATTTTAGTGTCCTCTTTCTCCCAGTTATGCTGAAGTCCACAGGGAGATGCAACAACTGCACCCTTGTCTCGAAGCAAGTGTTTTGTACAGGATTATTCAGAAGAGGACAACATTTTACGAAATGGAAAGAGCTTGTGTTTATTTGGCTCCTTTTACAATCTCAGTATGTCCCGAAGTATTTTTTAGCCAATGAAGTAAATTTACTGTGATCAAAAAATGCAACAGCAGTTTCCACACAGCAGGGACCCCCTAGTAAGAATAAAAGGACCAAATTAATGTTTTAGGGACAATTATTAATTAGGATGCCTCCCCTGCTCTTTGCCAAATAGTTTGATAGGGACTTTTATGCCTAACTGCATGAGAAGACTGTTTTTTATGGCATTTGAAGAATGGCCATCTTTGACAACACATTGCTTCCCTAACACTCAATGGGCTGAATAGCCTCCTTCTGCAGTGTAGGGATTTTATGATACACTTAAATGGCCTGCTGGTCATCTGAAGTAAAATCACCTTTCTCCTTCTTTCTGTCTCCTGCACTAAGATCTCATAGTGGAACATAGTAGCCTTCTTTCTAGGTTTGGAATTCACTGCTTTGATTGTTTTTTACTTGAGATTCTTCCCCAACATTTCCAGCATTTGCTGCAGCCAAACTGCAACCTCCTCTTTCAGAGAGCCAGGCTGGTTTTAAGAAGTTCAGACTAGCTTTCATTGCTGCTAGCCTTGCACAGAGCTGGGCTCCTTGCTGAGTGCACAATATGCAGATTGTCCAAAGATGTGCAGGTTTGGTGGATTGTCCATGCTAAATTGCCCCTTATTGTCAGGTGTCTAGCAGGATAAATATGTGAGGTAGGGTCAGGTTGGGATTATTGTCAGTGCAGGCTTGATGGGCCAAATAGCCTCCTTCTGCACTGTAGGGATTGTAAAATTCTATATGTAGCAGAGAATTTCTTTTTGGAATTGTCTTACATCTATTCAAATTCAATCCATCATTAGATTGGCTGCCTAATGTCTCAGAAGAGCGCATTATAGTGAAGCATCAACCCCATGTCAGCACAAAAGCAGGAAAAGTTCTCCCAGCCAGGTACCAATTGAGGCACTGAAGTGATGTATGTTAAAGTGTAGTACCAGCAGGAGCCACAACCCCCAGTGGCACTGTTGATAAGGGGAGCTGATGGCCTCTGATTGGGTGGAAAACTTGTGGGTCAGATGTTTGCCCAACTTCTTGAAGGGCAATAGTTAAATATCCATCATGGAGCTGGGAGTCCCAGCAAAAGGATTCTCACACCAATTCAGGATTTAATTCCCTTGCTCTTCCAGAGATTGGGTCAGTGATACCAGTTGTATCAGGTTTGGTGATGGATGTCAGCTCACCTTCACTGCCGTCATTAAATTTCTCCATTTGCATACATTTTTATTTAAAGAAGACTTGAAAATAGGAAGCACACACACACACACACACACACACACACACACACACACACATATATATATGCATAAAATTAAATTAAATTAAAATCTTGTAGTATTTATCAATAAGTTCTTAAAATGTTTTCAGACCAAACAAGTAACCTCAACCTCTGGTGTGGAGCTAGTTGGAAAAAATGCATATTTACATTTGTGTAAAGCATTTCTAATTCAATACAAATTGAATGTCTGAGCTTAAAGCAGCATTGTTGTAGTCTTTATAATTTTCTTGAAAAATATATACTCTGGTAG
This sequence comes from Sphyrna mokarran, assembly GCA_024679065.1. Taxonomy (NCBI): domain Eukaryota; kingdom Metazoa; phylum Chordata; class Chondrichthyes; order Carcharhiniformes; family Carcharhinidae; genus Sphyrna; species Sphyrna mokarran. The sequence goes on along the minus strand of JAGIQG010000012.1, from coordinate 48,419,313 downwards.
AGGGAGCAGCATTATTAAGTTTGCAGATGATATGATACTTGGGAACATAAGAAGTGATGAAGATAGTTGTAGGTATTAAGTTGACATGGACAGAATAGTGAAATGGTCAGAAGTATAGTGCATGAAGTTCCATGCAGAGAATTTTTAAATGAGGCACTCTGGTAGATTAATATGAAAGACAGTATAATATAAATGAAATGATTTTGAAAAAAAATTACTTTGATGCAATTTTGAAGGTGTCAGGGCAAGTTAATGAGGTGGCCAAAAATCACATGCCTGATGTGGATTTATAAATGGAGGGATAGAATATAAAAGTGATCACACTTAAATTGTATTATGAATCATTGATTAGCCTCAGCTGGATTACTGTGGACAATACCAGGAATTGGACGATAAGAAATATGTAAAGGCCGTGGGAAATGGTACAGGGGAGGTTCACCAGGATGTTATCAGAGATAAAGAACATCAGTTCTAAGGCAAGCTTGGAAAGGTTAGGACTGATCTTCTTGGAACAGAGAAGACAAAAAGCTGACCAAATTGAAATGTTTGAGATGATGGGAAGTATTGATTGGGTAGATAGGAAAAGCTATTTGCTCTGATAAATGAGTCAAAAGAGATAGATGTGAAATAAATGGTGAGCCATCTGTTGAGGAGATGAGGGGAATTGTTTTCATTCAGAGAGTTGTTGAACTTTAGAATGATCTAACTGATAAGATGGGGATGGATAATTTAATGTGTAATTTTAAAGGGAAAAGTTTCTTGAAGATGAGGATTTAGGAAAAACGTGTGAACGAGGGACAAAGCACAACTGCTTTTCAAAGAGTGAGCACAGCTACAACCACAAATGAGCTCCCTGGGTGTTGTAAATTTATGTACTTCGTGGTTCACAATATAATATAACCATTGGCTAGAATTCTCTCAAAAACATTCTGTGTCGAATTCATGTGAAACCTGGAATAATTCACATTGATTTTTTCAGTGGGTGTTCAGAGAAGAATCTCCCACACTCTGTGCACTGTTGAGGCCACCAGTGTGAATATTATTAAATTTCAGGTGGCAGGGTCTATTTGGGCGGAGAAGCTGAAATCAGTGCTCTGAGCTGGCTACTGCGCTTATGCTGATCTGTCAGTTCTGAGATGGGCGCATGCACAATAATCTAATCGCTTCTGTATTGCTGACCAGCTCGATTGCTGGCTAGCTCCCTGCTTTATGACCATAGCTCTTTGCTCCCCCATGGAATTGCTGGCTCCCCCAACCATTCCTGGGCCAATCTCAAGCCCCCCACCCCCCTCCAGCCCGCCATGATCTCAAGCTCTCCTCCACCAACTCCCTACTAATAGAACCCCCTCCCCCTCACAATCGCAGCCCTTTCCCCATTCTGCCAATCCCCCCACAGGCTTATCTGCGCTCCACTGCAGCCCATCCCAATTGTTGCCCACCCTCCTTCTCCCACTGATCTCTAGACAGATTGGCAGCGGGATCCCCCATCCCGACCAATCATTCCGCAGGTCCTGCCCCCCTCGATATTCCCCGCTCCCTTGGCACTTCCCTGATGCTCAATGGTCAGTGCCAAAGTGCTCCCTAGGCACTGGCACTTTGCCCCTTGGGCTGGAGGTGTAGGCTGGTACTGCCCAGGTGCCCGACCTCCTGGAGGCACCAATTGTCTCACCTCCCTTTCACTGCAGTAGTGGTGAGCTGAGAGTTCCCTGAAAGTGCAGAGCTTGTGTAATCCCCACTGGAATGAAATACTCTGGTGGAGAAGGGGAGGTTAGCAGGCCCAGAGATTTCAGCCCTGGCCCACTAATAGCATTTAAATAGTATTAAAATTATGATTTAACTATTTACCCTGTCTCCGTGCTGATTTCTGACACAGAGCAGTGCTGCTAGAAATTTGGCACTGGATGACACTATTGCAGTGAGAGTGCATGCACGAATCCCACACATCACCCACCACACGATTCTGGCTGCCCGCTGCGTTAAAAAACTAGTGTAGTGGGATGGGAGAATCGCCCCATTATATTCAGAGAATTTTAAAAGGAATACCAAGCTTTTGAAATGGGCAAAATATGTCTGCTATTCTTTTTAACATGGCCAGGAATTGCTGTTATGTGTAAAGCTACAATGAAACTGGACGATATGCTTCCAGGAGCATTGTATTGATTTCATTATGTTTCCTATTTATAAAATATAGTTTACACAGCTTGAGAATAGATGTTACTTCCATTATTCTGGACTTTCCTGTCGCCATTTGTGCTATTTTCTGAGTGATAATAGATTCAGGTGCTATATTGCATTCATCAAATATAAGGCATGCTGTGAAAACATAATTAACCTTCAAATCAACCAGAGAGGTGCAATTTTCTGTCATAAAGAAAAAAATACATCAAATCAGAGGAGCACATGGGAGTGTGAGTGACAGATAAAGATAACAATTAAAATATGAATTATACATTGAATATTGATCATGAATGAATGCTCTCTTACCACTACCGTAATGTTGTGCTGAAGATTGAGATACATGTAGAAATGTAGCATTCCAATTATAGTCAATATTTTTGAGAATGTACCATTTTTGAACTACGAATTGCAAAATATATATGTTTGCTTTTCAAAGCTGTTATTCCAACTACCAATGTTTGAAATACTCTTGTTACATTTATAATTGCGTCTATTTAAAAAAATGTCAAATGAAGATGACAGGCCGTTATCAACAATGTGGTGTTTAACTGAGGGAAAGTTACATGGGTTTAAAAAGGAGGGTAATCCCTATTTTGGGCTTGACCTTTGATGTGATTACTCCAAGCTAGGTCCCAATGAGACAGGCAGTATCCAGCCATTGTATTGCTGCCTCATCTAAATGCTTTCAGCATGTAGCCTAGCCTGAAACACACTGCCAACCAACTCCATCCTCAACAGGGAAGGAAAAATACAGCAAATGGACAAACAGGGTAAGAAAGGAGGTACCTAGGTTTACTGATTCACGACTTAAGGCAATAGTGATGGCAGTGGAAAGAAGGAAAGATGCCAATTTCCTTCAGGAAGCTAGGAGACCCTCAGGATACAGCCTGAGAAAAGAATGGGCTCCGGGCTCAGAGATTAATTCCAGAATCTAGTCTTGAGGACTAGCTACAATGCTGGAAAATGATGTTGGATAGGTGGTCGAGTTCTCGCATGATACCTCCTACCCACAGTGTCAACCAACATCTCATATTTCTTAATGCACCACACCCCCCTTATTCACACATCAGCAATCAGGACTCAAGCCCACAATTCAGATGTTTCCTGCCACCTCTACCCAATGCAGCCAACCTCACTTCCATCTCTTGCTACTTCTAAATACCACTAGCTATTCAGCTGTGGCAGGCATATCAACCAAACACTGTACAACAAAACCACTGGGGTTCTTCCTTTTGGTGCCACAAATACAGGAAACAGAGAATGGCCGGCGACACATACACCTGCATCCAAGTAGACATTAATGGATTTGTACCTTGATGGTGAACCATCTCCCATTAACATATGGGGTCACAGAGCCACATGCATTCTGTCAATTTTTCCCTTCACCGTTGGGAATTCTGTCAGTCTGACGAAAGTACATGCTCTCTCTTACTTCTCTCTGATAAGTGAGGAGACTTTATATAGAGCTTCTGTCATTTTCCTGATACTCTACTGGTCAGTAAACTTGTTGAAATCACTTGTTCATGCATAGGAGCTTCCACTAGTGCAGAAGCTGAGGGCATTGATGACAATGTCTGACAATGCTGTCCACTGGCAGCACCATCCTTGCACTGCTCTGAAACTGCAGGTTGAATTACATAAGGTGGCATAGTTCAGTGAACACCTTCTTGGTATAACACGGATGCCTCAGACTCCGCGCAGGTCTCCTGAGAAACCTTAGGGTGTTTTAATAAGAATCTTGCAACTCTCTGACAGAAAGTCCCTCCTCTGTTATCTTTTTCTCCATTCCTATATTATGCTGCAACCCCAGTTGTTCAGCAATCATAGTCCCATTCACAAAGTAGGTTTTCTCTAACACAGAAATCAATTCCTTTGACCTCTGTGTTAAGATCCATCAGCACACTCTTGTAAATCCAAAAAGTTAGAAAGAGTTTTCTGACAGTAAAGATCATAGTAGTTTTACTAATTCCATTCCAGAAAACGTCAGAAGGATCTCATCTGGGATCATGATGTACTGATTGTGGTATCTATCTTTTTAAGACAGCTCAGCAGAAGAGGGTCACTTGACTTAATGGACCAATGGGAACAGGTGATCACCCTCAAGGATGAAGTCCTCTCTCATGCAGAATCATTGAGCAGCCATGTAGTAAGAATGTAAGAACTGGGGCTCTGTCCGAAGGCAGCCATGGGCTGCAATCCCCTGTACTTGATTTCACTTTACTGATAAATACTTATTGTTCTCAATAAAGCCTGCAGTGTCTGGACATTGCCTGAGGGGTGCCACTCTGTTGCAAAACCCCTTTCATTATCATAAAGACATCTACCAGGTAACCCTTCTGACTTCTTTTCTCCAGAGAAAAGAGCTTCAATCTGTTCAGCATTTCTTAAATTGCACATCCTCTCAGTCCTGATTTCATTCTTGTCAATCTTTGCACTTTTTCCAGTCCCTGTATATCCCTTTTAGAATTCAGAATACATTACTCTAGGAGTGATCTAACGAAGGTTCTATACGAGTCGAATATAACTTATCTGTTTTTCCATTCTACTCTTTAGAGTTAAGCAACCTCAGAGCTTTATTAGACTGTCATTTAGTGATTTGATTATCTGCACTCCTAGGTCCCTCTTCTCCTTTATGCTATGTAAATTTTCATTATTCAAACAGAAAATAGCCTTCTTATTCTTCCTACCAAAATGTAGCAGCTCATAATTATCCTTACTGAAATTCATTCTCCAATCACTATCCCATTCTGTCATTAATGTCTAACTCCTTTCAAATTGTATTATTATCACACCTTTTTTCTGGCTAAATAGCAGACACCACAGTCTACTATACTATAAATGAAATTATTATGACATTTGCCACTGTGAGTTACAATAACCAAAAAGTAAGTGTGTTTTTGCAAAAGAAAGTTATAAATAATTTATTTCCTCCTCTTATTGTTGTTCTACGAGTTTGTTTTGTATTTGACATTACTGAATCAGTTTACATTATAAACCATCAGTGACACTAACATGAAATAATTTTAAACCCATCTCCCTGGCAAACACTTCACGACATACAGAAACACAATGATTTCATGCCATCATTTTTTAATTCTTTTATGGAACCTGAGTGCCACTGGTAAGGCTAATATAGGCTGTCCACCTTCAGTAGATGGTGGCTGCTGTATGTTCATTAGTTTAGTTTCAGAATGATGACTGAGGTACTGGCACATTCAAATAACAACTGTTTCATTTTGCACAGAGATATGAATAGAAGAATATATGGATTAGGAACAGACCACTCAGCCCTTCAAGCCTGCTCAGCTATTCAATAAAATCCTGGCTGATCTAATTGTAACTTCAGTTCCACATTCCCGCCTACCTCCATAAACTTTCACCCTTCTGCTTATCAGCTGAACTATGATCAGCTATCCATGACATGCTAAATGCATGAGCATTCTTCCTCTCCTCTCCTAGTCACATCTCCCTTACATCATCAATTTGGGGCTTGCTATTTACGCAGTTCCATGCACTAACCCTTCTTCCCCCAAGTCTTTCTCCAGACTCAACAAGATTATGGGGGAAATTTCCCTCAAAAAAATGTCTTAGGAGGCAATCTTACCAGAATTTGGCACGGAGTTGGTTCTAATGTGAAAAATGCAATAAATTGCACTGATTGCTCCAGTGTAACTTCTGAATGAATATTGAGCCTCATTGACAAAGTTTTTTTGGCCAAGAGAGTCACATTACACCCACAGTGGCCTTCCTCTGATTCATCAGCCACAGCTCCACTTAATTACATCAATCAGTCACTGGGGAGCTGCATATAAATGGCTCCACACCAACTGCACAGGATGGCAGTCAGGAAGCCTGCACTGCCTTTCTGAGAGGGAGCACTGACCAGATTTCTTGATGGAGTGCAGCAGAGATGGAATAGACTCTACCCTGCTCCAGGAGAAGGCCTCTTTTTCTGGATCCCCTCACATACCCCTCACAATTCCAACTTCGTCTGTCACCCAATCACTTTGGGCTTTGCCAACACCTGTAAGGAGCCCCTCCTCTTGCCCTCCCCCAGTCACCATGACCCCCCCCACCCACATGCTGCTCACACTCCAGCTCCCACTCAACACCCATACGTGCCGCACCTCATCATCATCTTAAATATCACCACTCCTGCCTACAGTCTCCCTATCTGCTTCATTGCAAGACAAACTCAACCACAAAAGCAGCAGCTAGCATGCTCAGCCAGAGTAATGCTGGAGCTCAGAACCCTCACCCATTCAGGGAGAAAGCATTCAAGCTGGCTGTGGAGGAGGAAGAGAATATCCGTACTATGATGAGGTGGGAGCAGCGGACAAATATGAGAATCCTCAAGACACCGTGTAATTCTTCAAGTCTCAAGTAAGTACGGCAAAGCAGCCGAACAGGCTGGACTAGCCCCTCATCCTCTGAACCCACTGGACACAAGCAGGTCTGAGGGAGACTTCTCAGACAACAGGAAATCAGCAGGTCTCCTCAATCTCAGCTAAGAATGCTGGGAAAGCACCTCGGCAGAGTGGGAGGATGTGGAAGATTAAGAATTGATAGGCATCTAGTTGGCATAGCTGAAAAGTGCACCAGTGTAGGGAGGTCACCGCTGTATATAATAACAAATAATAAACAACTTTAGTCATTCACAGATCCTCCATCCTGTCACTGCATGCCACCAAGTTCGGCAAACCTATGCATACACCCAGTATTCATTCTTGTGATGAATGGCTGTGCTATATTTTGTCACATTGAGGCCTGAATAAAGAAGCCCAGGTGCAGGAAGCCCCGCATACACCTCCCCCAGTCCCACTCTTTCAGAGACTCCATTCATAGAAAGAGCAAACCCTCCTCCACACATCCATCCAAACTAGGGTATTTCAATTTTACATCTCTCCACCTGAGCAGAAAGAGTGAGGGGTGTCAAAGTGCTGACTGCCTGTCCACCTCATGTGTAAGATTAAAGCAAACATCTAGTCAAATACTTAGAGGGGCCTGTAGTACCTGAGACTATAGTTCCAGTTTTTATGAACCCATGATGTACCCATTCAATGTCAGGGCACATGCAGCTTTTTAGAACATAGAACATAGAACATAGAACACTACAGCACAAACAGGCCCTTCGGCCCACAAGTTGTGCCGAACACATCAAAACATACCCAGCCATAGACTGATCTATAACCCCCAATCCCATTGGATCCCATATACTCATCCAGGAGTCTTTTAAAAGACCCCAGTGAGTTCGCCTCGACCACCACCGACGGCAGCTGATTCCATTCACTCACCACCCTCTGAGTGAAAAACTTTCCCCTAGCATCCCCTCTGTACTTGCTTCCCTGCACCTTAAATCTGTGCCCTCTCGTCGTGACCATTTCAGCCCTGGGAAATGGTCTCTGAGAGTCCACCCTATCTAATCTTCTCAACATCTTGTAAACCTCTATCAGGTCGCCTCTCAACCTTCGTCTCTCCAGGGAGAACAGTCCCAACTCCCTCAACCTGTCTTCATAAGGCATGCCTCCCAATCCAGGCAACATCCTTGTAAATCTCCTCTGCGCTCTTTCAATAGCTTCCACGTCCTTCCTATAGTGAGGCGACCAGAACTGCGCACAGTACTCCAAGTGTGGTCTGACAAGGACCAAAGCTGCAGCATTACCTCCTGACTCCTGAACTCAATCCCTCAATGAATGAAGGCCAGTAACCATAAGCTTTCTTAACCACATCCTCCACCTGGGAGGCCGATTTGAGAGTCTTATGGACCCGGACCCCAAGATCCCTCTGCTCTTCCACACAGCTAAGACTCCTACCTTTGATAGTGTACTCATTCATCCCGTTGGATCTGCCAAAATGGACCACAACACATTTATCCGCGTTGAAGTCCATCTGCCACTTCTCCGCCCAGTCTTGCATCCTGTCGATGTCCTGCTGCAACTTTTGACATCCCTCCAGACCATCCACAACACCACCGACCTTCGTGTCATCGGCAAACTTACTCACCCATCCCTCCACTTCCTCATCCAGGTCATTTATGAAAATGACAAACAGCAAGGGTCCTAGAACAGATCCCTGGGGCACTCCACTGGTGACCGACCTCCATGCAGAAAAAGAGCCATCCACAACCACCCTCTGCCTTCTGCAGGCAAGCCAGTTTTTGTTAGGCAGGAGTCAGTCATATCTTGAGGGTAAGGGAAGCATCACTTTCTCCTCACTACAAGTCATCATCATCCTCCAACAGAGTCAGGCCAATGGTTTCAGCCCTCTGCCATTGAAAGAATGTAATCAAACTGTGAGGTAATGCTGGCACAATATCATTCATTTAACCTTACTGACCAGGCTCCATCATTCTCCTGTTTCCTGAATCATGCATTGAAAGAGTAAGGACAGCACAATGGGCAGTGAAGAGTCATCACAAAGCCCTGATCCTCATCACTTCATGCATCTGTGACTTCCATCCCAGTGCTTCCCACGACCTGTGTGAATTTCTGCTCTCTATTACACCACCCCTATAGCCACATCCCCACTTAGCCTCCCCTGTACTCTAGCAGAATGAATAGTGTTGAGCCTCTATTGTCATCTGATGGCATCTGATCCTCACATTCCTAGTTTCTGGATCGTTCTATTGAAGTTGGGCCTTTCCAGAATCTCATTGTGCTTCAGATTGAAAGTTATTGAAGGCTTTTAAGACTTCCTCAAATTTATCAGATGTCTCATTGATGCCCTGTTTCATAATAACCTGAAAAAACCAGCGGGATTTACTGCAAAATTCAACACTTCAAATTTTTGGGAGAATCCACCTAACATTGTTTCTTCCACAGTAAAAGAATCATCTCTAACTCCCGTGAATGCATCAAATCATGCCAACTATGAGATGTGCCAGCACATTTAGTTCTTTGACTAAACTCGTCCCAACAAATAACACTGATGCACACATGAATACAGAGAAATAAATGGTAATATGAAATATTTACAAGTGAAATTTAATTTTGAGAAACATCTGTGCTGCCTTTGTGCTCTCAATAAATCTTATTGTTAAAGGCAATGCAGAAGTTGTAGCACTGTGACACTGAGCCTCCCTGTTTATCCCAGAGGCTCTGTATCAGTAGTTGTAACATTGTCAGTTGATGATGGGTTTCATCAATGGAAATCTTCCCTGTCACTAAATCACATATTTCGCATTCATTTCTCTCTATTTAGAAGCTTAATTTTAGTCACATGGGAATAGGCAAGAAAAGAGAAAGCGGAATGGCATTTAGTTCTGATTATGACACTGGGAATGATAAGCTGATGACAAAATTCTGGCTATTAGTGTCACAATGATATAGAAGGAGGCTAATTGCCCTATTGAATCAATGCTGGTGCTCAGTAGAGCCGTACAATCAACTTATTGTCCAGCTTTATCCCTGCACTCAAACCACCATGTTTCTCCATGGATAGTTAATGACTGACAGTCTAAATCCATTGACAATAAGGCTCATGACTTAATTGAGTAACCCATTCACTCATGAGCAGTCTACATACAATGAAAGCCAGATTGACATGCAAAATGTGATAGAAAGATGTTAAAAAACAGTGCTGCCTCTATTTGGGCTGTTCTGGAGAAATCCTGCAGTAATCAGCACAGTACATGCCAAGCTTCACAATGCACTAACTCACCATCATGAAGGCAAAGCCCTTGTCACCATGTATACGGATATGGTAGAACAGTGATTTGCATTGCTGCCTCACAGCATCAGGGACCCAGGTTCAATTCCCGCCTTGGGTCACTGTCTGTGTGGAGCTTGCATGCTCTCCTCATGCCTGCACAAGTTTCCTCCGGGTGCTCCGATTTCCTCCCACTGTCCAAAAGGTGTGCTGGTTAGGTGCATTGCCATGCTAAATTCTCCCTCAAGGTACACAATCAGATGCTGGAGTATGGCGACTAGCGGATTTTCACAATAATTTCATTACGTAAGCCTACTTGTGACACTAATAAAAATATTCAATATTTATCCATTAAGGAAGAGGAGCAGGAAGATGATAGGAGGCAACCAGCAGATCTCTGTTCTAGCTGGGTGATTCTCATTTACAGCAAAATAGTTAAATCTAACTCTAATTCCACATTCACAAACAATCTCACATCTTCTCTTGACTTTGTTACTATCACAGCATCTCCTTGACCATAAAAAATAGATATCAAATAAATCGTGCTATAGGGCATGCAAATGTCAATCAATCAGCATTGTGCATTCCACTGGTGCCTGTTTTTGGTGTGCATTTGTCTGTATTAGTACTGATATGCAGTACAACCCAACAGCTGCCCCACGGTAGGTGGAAGATTGCTGAATTTCAGTGGGGGAGACTGCAGGTGGCCTTGGAGCACAACTTGTGTAGTTCAACCCTGGGTCAGATCCAGCTGCACCATCTTGGTATAAGTGGCATCAGAGTGGACTGATCAGCTGACAAGCAACTGCAAGGGCACTTTTGGAGTGTCAGCACTGGGAAGATAAATGATTTTTTAAAATCAATTCATAGGATGTGGATGTTGCCAGCTAGGCCAGCATTTATTGTACATCCCTATTTGCCCCTGACAAAGTGATGGTGAGCTCCCTTCTTGAACCACTGCAACCTGTGTTGCAGGAACACCCACAGTGCTATGAGGAAGGGCTTTTGAGCTGTGACAGTGATATAACTCCAAGTCACAGTGGTGTGTGGACAACTTGCAGATGGGAGTGTTCCCATACACCTGGTACCCTTGTCCTTCTGGGTGGTAGAGTTTGTAGATTTGAATAGTGTTGTCAAAGGGCCCATAGTGAGTTGTTGCAGTGAATCTTGTGGATGGTATGCACTACTGCCACTGTGCATCAGTGGTGGAGGCAGTGAATGTTGAAGGTGGTAGTTAGAGTACTGATCAGTCTGGCTGCTTTTTCCTGGATGATGTTGAGCTTCTCAAATGTTGTTGGAGCTGCACTCACCCAGGCAAGTGCAAAATATTCCACCACTCTCCAGGCTTGTGACTTGTAAATAATGGACACGTTTTGTGGAGTCAAGATGTGAGTTACTCTCCACAGAATTCCCAGCCTCTGATCTACTCTTGTAGCCATAGCAAGAGTACAGTTCAGTTTTTAGTTAATGGTAACCCTCAGGATGAAGATAATGAGGGTTTTTGCAATGGTAATGCCATTGAGTGTCAAGGAGAGGTGGTTAGGTTCTCTCTTGTTGGAGACAGCCATTGCTTAGCACTTTTATGGCATTAACATTACTTGTAACTAATCAACCCAAGTGTGAAGGCATTTCTGTATATAGACACTGATCACTTCTAATCTGAGGAATCACAAATGATACTGAACAATACGCAATCATCCAAAAACATCCCCACTTCTGACCTTAGAATGGAGGGAAGGTCACAGTGAAGCAGTTGAAGATGGTTGGTCCTAGGACATTACTCGCAGGAATTCATGAAATGATGTCTTGAAGCTGAGTTTATTGACTTCCAATCATCACAACCACTTTCCGTGTTCTGGGTAACAAGAGGATAGGTTTCCACCTGATTCTCAGTGACTTTTATTTTGTTATGGTTCCATCCTTGGTTAAATACCCATTGATTTCAAGGGCAGTCACTTTCACTTCTCTTGAGTTCTGCTCTTTCACAGTGATTAGCACTGCTGTCACACAGCACCAGGAACCTGGGTTCAATTCATGGCTTGGGTTACTGCCTTTGTGGAGTTTGCACATTCTCCCTTGTCAGTGTTGTTTTCCTCCCAGTGCTCCAGTTTCCTCCCATAGTCTGAAAGACATGCTGGTTAGGTGTATTGGCTATGTTAAATTCTCCCTCTGTGGACCTGAACAGGCGCTGGAGTGTTGCAACTAGGAATTTTCACATTCACTTTGTTACAGTGTTAATGTAAGCCTACTTGTGACAGTAATAAATAAATAAATTTCCTATGTGGTAATCCTGAGAGAGGAAAGCAGATTCATTCTTCACAGAGGCACAATAACTCCCTGAGGATGACATCCCAAGTGCTGATAGCTGCAATGCTGAGATACTGTCTCTGCAAGCCCTTTGAACACTAGTATCCACAGCAAGAATGGTAGCCATCTGAGCTTGTATGGTAACAAGATGAAGTTGTGCCAAAGCAGTCAGACGAACCTGATCTTGCATACTATCATGACGCAGTTTGGTTGAAGTCACATCTTCCATTGTAGAATAAACAGAAGCAATTGAAAGGCTAGTTGCTAGCTCTGAATGTAGCGACTAGACTTTCAATTGCTTCTGTTTATTCTACAATGGAAGATGTGACTTCAATCAAACTACATCATGGTTGTCTATTAATGGAGTTGATCACCACTGCAATCTGAAAAGCTCTCTCCCGAATTGGTGCTAAATTCCTTAAAGTTCCTTAGCATTGACTGCCATTTTTTTTGGCAGTTCTGCCCAAACATCAAACACTACATCAGTGGGTCCAATATGTAGATTGTCTCTTATTCTTCATCAGGACCAATTAAATCGTGGGGCGGGAGAGAAGCAGAGGATAATCCTTCTAACAGCCTGCTGGGCTCAGACTTACATTCTGACTCATAGTCTGATTTCCCCAGAAACCCCTGATGCAAAAACATACACTTGGCTGCATTGGTCAAAGAACACTGTCACTCAAAACCATCAGTGATAATGCTCCTATATAAATTTAATTCAACAATTAGAAATGCAGGGAAAACATCAGCAATGCTCAAGGCATGATTAAGGCAGTTAGCTGTCAGTGGGACTACATTCATGAGCAAGCATACATTTCTTGAAATCATTGTTTCCCATTGCACATGTCTCTTTGCACATCTCTTTTCAGGCATCCAATAATTTCAGTCTAATCTGTAAATTGTAAAAGTGTAAAGATTAAGCACAGTCATTGGCCACAGCTGGGTTCAAGGCAACTCCAACAATGGTGAGCACAATTTTGTTCATGATGATAAGTTCATGTAGCCATGACTGGCCTCTGTCAGTTAAGTGCTACTGCTTCCTGTTATATGATACTTTGTCTTGCATGATGGAGGGAATTGTATCAGTCAGTCTGGTTCAATTTGTTGGGGTGATGTTCCTGACATGGTTGGATAGCTAACAGTGAGATGTAGGTGTGAAACTACATTCATGAGCAAGCATAGAACATAGAACATAGAACATTACAGCACAGAACAGGCCCTTCGGCCTTCGATGTTGTGCCGACCAAAATAAAAAGCAATGCCCCTCCAAACTAAACCATTCCCTTCTCTTCCATATACTTATCAATTAACCTCTTAAACGCCACCAAACTTGGCGCATCTACAACAGCTGCAGGCAGGGCATTCCACTCCCTAATCACTCTTTGAGTAAAGAACCTACCTCTGATATCCGTCCTATAACTCATACCCCTTAATTTAAAGCTGTGTCCCCTCGTGCTAGCTTTCTCCATCCTAGGAAAAAGGCTATCACTGTCCACCCTATCTAAACCTCTAATCATCTTATATGCTTCAATAAGATCCCCTCTTAGCCGCCTCCTTTCTAACGAAAACAACCTCAAATCCTTCAACCTCTCTTCATAGGACCTGCCCTCCATACCAGGCAACATCCTGGTAAACCTCCTCTGTACCCTCTCCAATGCCTCCACATCTTTCTTATAATGTGGGGACCAGAACTGCACACAATACTCCAAGTGCGGCCGCACTAGAGTTTTGTACAGTTGCAACATGATGCTGCGGCTCCTAAATTCAATCCCCCTACCAATAAAAGCTAAGACTCCATATGCCTTCTTAACAACTTTATCCACTTGACTGCCTACTTTCAGGGATCTATTGACACATACACCAACATCCTTCTGTTCCTCAACACTATTAAGAGCCCTACCATTAGCCCTATACTCTACACATTTATTGTTCCTGCCAAAGTGCATTACCTCACACTTTTCCACATTAAACTCCATTTGCCACCTCTCGGCCCAGCTCTGCAACTTGTCCAAGTCTCTCTGCAAACTATAACACCCCTCTTCACTATCTACCACTCCACCGACTTTAGTGTCATCTGCAAATTTACTAATCCATCCTTCAATACCCTTATCCAGATCATTTATAAAAATTACAAACAGCAGGGGCCCCAAAACAGACCCCTGAGGCACACCACTTGTCACCGAACAGACCCCTGAGGCACACCACTTGTCACCGAACAGACCCCTGAGGCACACCACTTGTCACCGACACTTGACACCGGCATACATTTCTTGAAATCATTGTTTCCCATTGCACATGTCTCTTTGCACATCTCTTTTCAGGCATCCAATAATTTCAGTCTAATCTGTAAATTGTAAAAGTGTAAAGATTAAGCACAGTCATTGGCCACAGCTGGGTTCAAGGCAACTCCAACAATGGTGAGCACAATTTTAACTGTGTTTTAACTTACTAACTTACTAACTAACTAACTTACTTACTTACTTACTAACTTACTAACTTTTAACTTACTAATTTTAACTTACTGTGTAAGTGTGTGAGGGTTACACAGTGAATTGAGCAGATTCTGAGGCTAGTGTTTCAGTTAGTAGAATGCAGCAGTTACAGAAGATAACATCAACTGACCTTGACCATTCATACAAGATCACTAAATCTCTTGCGATACTGCATCCAAGTCCTCAGGGCTAATTTCCTGGCATTGATTGCTATAGCCACCTGGCTCCACCGCCTTTGCAAAGTTTGTCTGGTGGGCCTCTTCACCTCCACAATCTGCATCAAAGTGTCCAAGAAAATCTTGGAGCCTGCTCTCTTCCCTGCTGTGCTGTTCTTCATCTTTCCCGGAACAGAATTAGTTGTAGCACATCTTCCAGCACCTACTCCTGCTGCAGCGCTCTTCAACTTTCCAAGATGAATGCTAATTTTAAGTAATGGAGGCTAGCTTTAACTCATGTCATCCTCTGATGGTTTTGCTCAGGCTTGTAGCCATTAGCGCTGAGGTTGGAGCACGATTAGATCCATTTTCAGGTCCTGTCCAATTCTGTGACCAGAGTACTCATGATGTGGAGATGCCGGCGTTGGACTGGGGTAAACACAGTAGGAAGTCTGACAACACCAGGTTTAAGTCCAACCGATTCATTTGATAATAAACTCACAAGTTTTCGAGGTGTTTTGACCTCTTCGTCAGGTGAATGAGGTGTTCTGGTCTCCAACAGCACATATAACAGCACAGACTGTTTACAGGTTGCTGATTAGAATGCGAATCTTTACACCTAACCTGCTGTTCAAGTCTTAAAGTGGCTAACAATATGAGTGGAAGGAGCACTGAGCACAGATTAAAGAGATGTGTATTGTCTCCAGACAGCACAGTAAGTGAGGTTTTTTGCTAACCCAGGCAAGTCTTGGGGGTTACAGATAGTGTGACATGAACCCAAGATCCAAAGTACCCCATAGATGACTACACACTCTGGCAGTTCTTTCATGAGTGCCTTTAAGTTATTACACCATTTCATAGATCTGCAAGATGGTCTAGAATTTGCCATCATTGGTGAGATCTCATGTTTATTATGGACAATTGCCTCCTGTCAGCATCTTAAGTTTGTTTTAAATAAATGCTATGTCTTAGGGGTTTTTTATCCTGATCCATGGTGAAGTGCTACTTCATATTGCTGAATTATCATTTTTGATCCTGTCATCAGCGAAATTACTACTCAAGGACTGCTTTTTATGGAGCTATAATTGTAATAATGTTCAAAAGCTTGGAGGGACTGATTTTCATCTTGGTATTGCTATAACGCTAGGGTTCCCATGGAAACAGGCGGGGCCTAATTAAAATGCTCAGATGCAATCAGCTGACATTGTTAAGATTTCAAACACCATTGTGGTGTCAATCAGCACTGCTGTCACTACTTCTCAGCCTCTCGACATACCCCATGGGTGCTTTTGCGCAGGAGAGGATTATTGTGCTATTTAAAGGGATATTTAAAGGCATATTCCTTAAAACACTGACAATGATAGGGAAACACCTTTTGGCACCTCATTTGCTATTCAGATGATTTCAAAGGGCTGATAATGATTGTACGCCTTTTAGAAAACTTAAAGCGATGTTGGCAAATGTTTTGGACAGAGGAGGAGAAATAAACTAAAAACACCGAGTTCCCTTCCCTTCAGCCCATACTCAGTGTGGTTTAGTTTTGAACAAGTAGATGTGTGTGTTTCTAGATCTCCGTTAGTGTATGGTCAATCGAAAAGTACTAGCAGCAGATTTTCATGGGTTTAAACAAAATTGAATTTTTATTCGCTTACTCTTACTCTGAAAGAAATGAATGCTACTTCAGAGTACACATTACACTCAAGGAATAGTTAACAGTTTATGTATTTCTGGAGTCCAGTGAAGTTAGTATCTTTTTCTCACTCTGGGATCCTAATTCAGGTAAATTCAGAAAGCTGGGATTGGAAATTATTCGGATTACTGCAGAGTTCCTTCTGGCTCCAAAAGATAATAGTGCAACCCCCGTTCATTTGTTGCAGAACGCGACACCTCAGGGCATGGGAACGTGTATCCACTCCCAGTGGCTGCGAAAGTGATGGCTGCTTAAACTTTTACACTATCGGGCCCTTCCAGACCTTTGTAGCATTTCCCAATCATCCATCCACAACTATGTCAAGGAGGTCACTGCTGTCTGGCATACACAGGCTGGCTAGTATCTTAAATTTGACCTGGACAAGGCCCAGCAGGAAGTCTGGCCTGCTGCAATCGCAGGGGGCCATAGACTGCAGCCATGTCACCCTCAAGATCCAGTGAAGAATCCAGAAAAATTCAGGAACAGAAAGAGCTTCCATTCAATAAGCATGTAGTTGGTGTGTGACCATCAGCTGAACATCATGCACATCTGTGGCAGACACCACAGCAGGTGAGCATGACAGCTTTATATTGAGGAAAACTGATGTTCCAGCGGTCTTTGAGGAGGAACGCAGGGTGTAAGGATGGCTCATGGGGGGCAGGGAGTATCCGCTTTTGTCTTGGTTGATGATGCCTGTGCAGAAGCCCGAGACTGAGGTGGAGACCTGATATATTGAGGCCCATGCTGCCACCCGTTCAATAGTGGAATGGTGCCTAGGGCTCCTCAGGTGCCTGGACTGCTGTAACAGGGCCCTCCAGTATAGCTCCCATGATATCGTCCCATATCACGGTGGTGTGCTGTGCCCAACACAACTTGGCACAGCAGCATGTAGATCTTCTTGAGGACAAGAATGTGGAGAATGACCAACCGGGCATCGCGGTGGACGAGGCTGCTGAGCAGAGGAGAAGGATGAGAAGGCAGATGATGATGAAAAGCAACACCACCCAGGCACTGGAAGGCTGGCAGCAACAAAGGATCAGGCACGCGAGGAAGACAAGGAAGGCCATGAACAACACATGCTTTGGCAATAGGAGACTGAGTTGCCTCCTATGGGTTCCCTCACATTCCCACCCTTGGAATCCGACTATCTCCTACAACATTAAAACACCAAAGAGGTAGGCCTGCATATGCTGTGTTAGAGCATTTCTTTGGGAGGCAGGAGGGTGATGACAACTCACTAAGTACCATTATGATGATGCCCTGGTGCAAACTAGTCTGACTCTTACCCATGCTCCATATGCATGCTGGCACCTGGGCCCACATGTGGGTAGCGGGTAAGGGATCACTAAACTTCCTGGGGTGGATGATGTAAAAGCAGGGAAGAAACCTCTCATTCTGGGGATGCCATGGCAGATGGTATAAGTTACAGGCAATCTTGCCACCCACTGTAGCCAGTGATTTCTTTGAGTATCATTTTCTCAGTGAGAAAATGTTGAGGGGCCCTCTCCCACTGACATCAACATTGCAGGATCCCTTTGGTGACCATCAGAGAAAAACATTCTTGTTGGAGGCAAGTCTGAGACAAATTAGTCACAGATGGGGTGCTGAAATAGCGTTGACTGGTGCCAATAAAACTGTCTTAAAGATAAGTGATATCATAAAAACATGTGAACAGGAAACATTAAAGTGTCTAAATATTCTATCTACCTAATACTGCCCTTCAACAATGCTGTTACAATGCCACTACAACTTTTTAAGCATATATGCTCTAACAATACCTATCGGCATCTCCCCAGGCTGTACTTCAGAGGTGGAGGGGCCAGCTGCTATTGTGCCTTATGGCCTGTGATGTCCATGGTGATCATCCTCTGGGGAGCCTGACTTTGAGGGCCTGGCTGGCTTACAGGTGTCTGGGATGTATCCATGACAGCCTCTTCATCCTGCTGTTCCCAAGATACCTCTGAGTCAGAGGGCAGAATCCTCTGCCAAGGTCCTTTGAGTTGGGGGTTATCTGTCAATAGCAGTGCCCTCTGAGACAGGGCCATGTTCTGCAGCCTCTCTGTCATAAACCTCTGTGACTAAGCCACATTCTCAAAGGCTGCAGCCATAGCCTGCTGTTCCTCAGCACTGTTACACTGGGTCTCTTACAAGCTGTCAAGCCTTTCAGCCCATAGGCTACAGAATGTTGAGCAACCTATTGAACCCTTAGCTGTAGCCCGTTGTGACACGGCCGTCACTTGGACGCTGCCACTCATGGAGAGGATCTCCTGCCCCAGGCTTTCCACTTTAGATGCCAGCCTTGCAGTGTTGACCTGGGAACAATGCAAGATAGGTAATAGCTGGTCCGCCTGAAAGCTTTGAGACTCCTGTCAACAATCTCATGTCCGGTCCAGTGAAAAAATACGCAAATTCCACACAGACAGCTAGCCAAGCTGGGTATTGAACCCAAGTGCCTGGGTGGGCTAACCATTGTTGTGCTAACCATTGTGGCACTGTGTCACCAAGTTTGTTCTGATTTTCTGATGGATTTAGGTGCATTGGGGTCACAGTTGTCTTCTTGTGATTTTATGTTTTTAATTAATCTGTATTTCCCAAAAGAAAAACCAATTTCAAATTATCAAACACCAGTAAAAATTAGGAATACTTGCATTGCTGTGATCCTGGAGTTTCATTTTAAGGTATAAAAGACAAGTTTCACTGGTACTCCTTATTTCCAAGTTTACTTAATCCTTCTGGTTTATTTGTCATCAGTATTAATACAATAAAATCATGCGAAAACATCTGTGACATGTGCAGAAACAAAAGCAGCAAAACAGCTGCTGAGGCTAAATCTATATTGTAAAAAGATTGGTACTAAAACTATTGCACGATTAGAGCTCATTTCCAAATGCAACACAGAAAATGGACTGCTCTTCACAATGGCAACTCTCCTGCCCAACTAGATAAATGTCACCTTCCTAACCTCTTTCACAGCAACTGAAACCTCAAATTAATTTAATGTTAAAATAAAATGTCCTTTTGTATGCTGATGTTTGAAAAACAAAGGGATATCAGTAGCAAAGTTCTTATCCCCTGGGGAGTTGCCAACTCAACTGCTAACCTTGAAATCAAATACGGTTCAATAAAATTGCACTTCTTGCACTTTGGTACAATAACTTTCTCTTGTTTACCTTATTATGGAATGGACAAACCATTCTTGAAGGATGCATGAATTGTTCTTTCACAAAAATTGAAATAAGTTGAACATTGGATCTCAGACTATTTAATGCAACATTTAAGCAATGTTTCTCTTTAACCACAGCAAACATAAATTAATTTATATAACTATTAATTTATATTTCACAGGAAAGGCAAAGATAAATCTAAAGTTGAAAATCTGTATTTGATGACTGCCAGTTAAACTATCTAGCAATCAATATCAGTGAATCATATTTCATAATGATAGTGAGTGACTCTTGTCTAAACTGAAAAAAAGGGGAGAATTGGAATGGATTTCCTTCGCATACTCTGATTTCCTCCCACAGTCTAACATATGTTAATTTAGTGGATTGGTCAATCTAAATTGGCCCTTAGTGTCAGCGGGGCTGATTAAAGTAAATGCATGCGTTTATGTGGATAGGGCGTAGGTGGGATTGTGGTTGCTGCAGGCTTGATGGACCGAATGGCCTCCTTCTGCTCTGTAAGGATTCTATGATTCAATGATAAGGCCTGAGACCAGGCCAAAGTATTGTGATACACCACCAGCCTGCATTCAGGCATCAAGATGTAGGACCACACAAATTTCATGTTGCCTACTAATTTAAATGGTAATAGCATAGAGCCCAGCAGTAAGCAAGGGGGGTGGGGTTGGGGGGTGGTGGCAAGGTTTTGTGAGATTAACAGCACTGAAAGCTACTGAGTTCCACTTAAAGCCAAGCTCCACATTTAATGAGGAGATACGTTTTGGCTGCTGCAGGGACTGGAAGTGAAATAGGCTTAAGAGCATACTCCAAGGTCCACCATCACAGTGCTGGAGGCAGGAGCTGAACAGGAGAGAAGGGGCCTTGGTTGTCATGTGCCTTGAAAGAAATATCAGCATATCATTATGAGAAAGGGAATATGATCCACTCCTAATTTCACTTTTTCTTTGAGAAGAGCACATACTGCTCTGATACCTGCAAGCTTTTATTTCATCATTGAGAACAAAAGGACGCAGTGATGATCTAAAGCAGAGGGATAATAAGATGTAGGGCTGTGCGCTGTGGGGATTTGGATTTGCATTCATGAGATCTGAGTCAAATGTGACCACCTTGGGTAGATCAGATGGAATGGAGATTTGCTCATTGACTCCTCCCTTTCAAATGTTTTTCTTCCTCTTTTTCCTGTGCTGCTGAGTTGCTTGTGTTGTTCTTGGCAGCGTGCGCTGAACACTCATCATGTTCACGTTGGGACAATAAAGGAAAAAAATTGGAAAACTTACTCTGGAGGTGCTATAAGGCTACTCTGGAACAATCCAGCCAATGGAGCTATTGCTTCAGCATCCTAGTCATCTGTTCTGTAGTGTTGCATGTGGCAGCATGGTTCTCACTAGATGCATGTTGGCCACAAGCGGTTGGACTGCAATGGGGAACCAAGAAGCAAGTGTAAAGTGGCTAGCCCTTGTTGTTCAGCAACATCCCTGTATTTTGACAAGGTGGCTCAAATATTGAGGAAATTCTGTACTGCTGCATTATGATTGCTGCCAGAATAGCAGTCATGATATGCTGAGCTTGGTTGCTCAACAACTACACATTCAATGAGGGGTAACCTTTGCACTTGTGGTCCATCACTGAATTTAGCTGTGTCACTCACAATATCCTGTATGTGTGGTCAATGTGCATCATGTAAAGCTCTCTGATCTGGGAAAGCCATAGTCGAAAGATGTGCGGGTTAGGTTGATTGGCCATGCTTAAAAGTGCCCTTAGTGTCCTGAGATGCATAGGTTAGAGGGATTAATGGGTAAAATATGTAGGGATATGAGGGTAGAGCCTGGATGGAATTGTGATCGGTGCAGACTTGATGGGCCGAATGGCTTCTTTCTGTACTGTAGTGTTTCTATGATTCTATGTATGTGTCACCTGCTTCCCCCGGTAAGAGGATAGACAATATATCTTGGCACAAAGGGCACCATCACCTCTTTAATGCAACAGCGGATAGTGACCCCAGCGAGGTCACATATTTCCATCAGTCTAAAATGATACCAATTTAAGAAATTCAGGGTCTTCCACAAAATCACAGCCACAGTCATTGCCATCCTTGACCTCCTCTGAGGTTGCAAATCTGCTTGCAAGACATGATGAAGTTCTGTGAACTCCCCCTTCATAAAATGCAGTCCATACATTCTATGCTGATGAAATAAAAGGAATGCTTCCAGAGGAACCTAGATACATTACACTCCCTACTGTAAGCCTTTCTTCTCCCTTCCTCCTTTGCTGTAAGCAACTTGTCCATTTCTTTAATAAAAGCAAAATACTGCAGATGCTGGAATTTGAAACAAAACTGAAAATGCTGGAAAATTTCAGCAGGTCTGATAGCATCTGTCAGGAGAGAATAGAGCCAACATTTCGAGTCCAGACAAAGGATCGTCTACACTCAAAACATTGGCTGTATTCTTTCTTCACAGATGCTGTCAGGCCTGCTGAGAGTTTTCAGCATTTTCTGTTTTTGTCCATTACTTTGCAATCTTTGCTGCTTCTCTATCTCTGTCATGCTGCAGTTCAAGGGAAGAAATCACAACCAAAGCACCAAATAACTAACAATTGACCTGACTAGAGGTCTTGAAGTCAGGTCAATTGACCATCTCCTTGCATACCACCACTCGCTGTTGATTTAATCAACTTTAACCAATTCTGAAAATCATAAAGCCCTTCTACAAACACAAATAGAGTGAGTAAAATTTAAAAATAAACTATTTTGTGAGTCATTGATGACGACTTGAAATAATACCAGGTCCTTCCAACTGCTGAATGCATGTTCAAAGAATTCCAACAGTGCAGAAGGAGTGCATTCAGCTCATCTATTCTGCACCAAATCCCTGATAGAATGTCCCACTCAGGATCTTTTCTATGAGTTACCCTGCTAATCCCCCTAACAAATACATTTTGGGGCACTGAGGGCGATTTAGCAAGGCTAATTCACCAAACCTACACATTTTGGACTTTGGAACATCTTTGGATGTTCATCATCTGCTTATGTTTATAAATAGCTGGAATGACAAGGTCAACATTGATTAAGTGGTAATCTGCCAACAAATCAATGTTGTATGCAGATTGATGTCATGCTGAACAAATTTGTTAGAATGTTTCAAAACTGTGGCCAAGCGTTTGGATGAGGGAAGTTTATGTAGTTTATATGGAGTTTAGCAAAGCTATTGACAAGGTCTCACGTGGAGATTAATTGAGAAGATTAAAGCATATGGAATTCAGGGAAACTTGGTGAGATGGATCAGAAACTGGATTAGTAATAGGACTCAAAACATGTGGTAGAAGACTGTTTGAGTGAGTGGATGCTGGTGTCTAGTGGTGTACCACAAGGATCAATGCTGAGTCTTTTCATTGTTTATTATATACATAAACAATATACAAAGAACAAAGAACAAAGAACAAAACAGCACGGGAAACAGGCCCT
Organism: Sphyrna mokarran; assembly: GCA_024679065.1. NCBI lineage: Eukaryota > Metazoa > Chordata > Chondrichthyes > Carcharhiniformes > Carcharhinidae > Sphyrna > Sphyrna mokarran. The sequence continues at coordinate 48,396,199 of JAGIQG010000012.1, read as the reverse complement.
TCGGCCCAACGAGCCCGTGCCGCTACCTCGATGTTCCCACTTCTACACGCGATCCCTGTCCATGTTTATAGATTTATGGATTAAAAACAAAATTTGAGACAATTTAGGGAGAATTTGTCTTGCCAATTAGCCTAAGAGCACGTCTTTGGGATGTGGGAGGAAACCGGACCTCTCGGAGAAAACCCATGCAAGCATGGGGAGAATGCGCAAACTCCCACAGACACAGGCCCAAATCCATGTATCTGCACAGCACAGCTATAGTCACTGCGCTGTCGTGTTGCCCATCAGATGGTCCAGGTCAAGCATACACTAACGATGTGAAGCAGTTGGATTCTCTCAAAAAAGGTCCAAGAGCAGTCCTCTCACGACCCATCGCATGTATGCCCCTCGTTAGACAACAAGGTGGACCAAAGCACCTGTAGGATAAAAACAAGTACATCAATATCATCATCTATTTAAACACTTCCCAGGGTGAAGTGGTGAAACTATCAGAAATTTGCAGATGGCACCAAGATTGGTAGGGTGATTAATAGTGAAGAAGATAGTTGTCAGTTACAGGAAGATATAGATGGGTTGATCAGATGGGCAGAGTAGTGGCAGATGATATTTAACCCCGATAATTGCAGGTGGTGCACTTTTGAAGAAGAAACAAAATGAAGGCATATTTAATGAATGGCAGGACACTGGGACGCTCATAGGAACATAAGGATCCTGGAGTAATTATTCACAGATCCAAGAAATCGGAAGAGCACATGAGTAGGATAATTAAGATGGCATATGTGACACTTACTTAGAGATTGTGGTATAGAGTATAAGAGGAAGGAGATAATGTTGCAGTTGCACAGAGCATTGGTTAGGCCACAATTGAAGTACTGTGCGCAGTTCTGGTCACCTCACTATAGGAAGGATGTGATAGCATTAAAAGGGATACAAAGAAGATTCATCAGGATGTTACAAGGGATTCAACATTTGAGAGCTATAAGGAGAGACTAGGTAGATTTGGATTGTTTTCTTTAGAGCAGAAAATGCTAAAAGGGGACATAATTGAGGTGTATAAGATTATGAGGGGTATGGGCAGGGTGGGTAGAGAGCAGCTATTCCCCTTGTTTGAGGGGCCAATCACGAGGAGACATAGTTTTAAGATTCAAACATCTAAGATCACATACCAACAGACTCAAGAACAGCTTTTCCCTGCTGCCATCAGACCTACCTCACACTAAATTGATCTTTCTTTACACCCTAACTATAAGAACATAAGAATTGGGAGCAGGAATATTCAGAACGGCTAAAAATAGTGGGCAATCGGAGGATTGGGAAAGTTTCAAACAACAGCAAAGAGCGACTAAAAAGGTGATTAAAAAAGGAAAGATGGAATATGAGGCTAAACTAGCTTGAAACATCAAAAAGGACAGCAAGAATTTTTATAAATATACAAAGAATAGGAGGATGATCGGAGTTAATGTAGGACCCTTGGAGGATGAGAGAGGTGGTTTAATGGTGGATGATAGGGATATGGCGGAGACCTTGAATAAGTTTTTTGTGTCGGTCTTTATGGAGGAGGAGGTAAATAGCTTGCCCGAAATTAAAAAGGATGGTAGGAGATGAGGTCCTTGATGAGATTACAGTCACTAGAGAGGTGGTGCTTGATAGGCTAGAGAGGTGGGCTGAGGGTAGATAAGTCCCTGGAATGCATCCCAGGGTCCTCAAGGAAATGGCAGAGGTGATAGCGGATGCCCTGGTAATTATCTTTCAGAATTCGCTGGACTTCGGGAAAGTGCTGGCAGATTGAAAAATGGCTAATGTTACACCACTGTTTAAAAAAGGTAGCAGACAGAAGGCGAGGAATTATAGGCCGGTTAGTTTAATGTCTGTACTAGGAAAAATGCTTGAATCTGTCATCAAAGCAGAAATAATGAGGCACCTGGATACGATCTGTTTAATCAGGCAGACACAGCATGGCTTCGTTAAGGGGAAGCCGAGCTTGATGAATTTATTGGAGTTCTATAAGGAAGTAACTAGTGCGGTAGATAGAGGGGAACCAGTGGTGTTTTTGGATTTCCAAAAGGCGTTTGATAAGGTGCCTCACAAAAGATTGCTGCAGAAGGTTAAGGTGCAGGGAGTCAGGGGTGAGGTATTAGACTGGATAGAGGATTGGTTGTCTAATAGGAAGCAGAGGGTAGGTATTAATGGATGCTATTCTGATTGGCAGTTGGTGACAAGTAGAGTGCCCCAGGGTTCGGTGCTGGGGCCTCAACTATTTACCATTTACATAGACGATCTGGAGGAAGGGGCTGAGTGCAGGGTGACGAAATTTGCTGATGACACGAAGATGAGTGGAAAAGCTAATTGCGTGGAGGGTGTGGAAAGCCTGCAGAGGGATCTGTATAGGTTGAGTGTGTGGTCGAGGACCTGGCAGATGGAGTATAATGTTAGCAAGTGTGAGGTTATCCACTTTGGTACGAATAATGGTAGGAAGGATTACTATTTAAATGGCAAAAAGCTGCAGCATCAGGTGCAGAGGGACCTGGGGGTCCTTGTGCACGAATCACAAAAACACAATCTGTAGGCGCAGCAGGTGATCAAGAAGGCAAATGCAATATTGGTCTTTATAGCTAGGTGGATAGAATATAAAAGTAGGGAGGTTCTGTTGCAGCTGTATAGGGTGATGGTGAGGCCGCAGCTGGAGTACTGTGTGCAGTTTTGGTCGCCGCATTTGAGGAAGGATATATTGGCCTCGGAGGGGGTGCAGAGAAGGTATACTAGGCTGATACCGGAAATGAGGGCATTGGATTATGAGGAGTGACTGAATAGGCTAGGTTTGTGTTCTTTGAAATTTAGAAGGCTGAGAGGAGATCTTATAGAGACATATGAGATAATGAAGGGGATGGACAAGGTAGAGGTTGAGAGACTCTTCCCGCTTAGCAAAGATAGCAGGACTAGAGGGCACAGCCTCAAGATTTGGGGCGGGGGAGGGGTGGGGGGGGAGCGGTTCAGATCAGAGTTGCAGAGGGGTTTCTTCACTCAAAGAGTGATAAATCTTTGGAATTCTCTGCCTGATGAGGTGGTGGAGGCTTCCTCGCTGAATATGTTCAAGTGAAGAGTGGATAGGTTTTTGATAGACAAGGGAATTAAGGGTTATGGGGAGAAAGCGGGGAAGTGGTACTGAACCATTACAGATCAGCTATGATCTTATTGAATGGTGGGGCAGGCTCGAGGGGCTGGATGGCCTACTCCTGCTCCTATTTCTTATGTTCTTTTGTTCTTAATAGGTCATCTGGCCCCTCGAGCCTGCTCTGCCATTCAATAAGATCATGGCTGATCTTTTTGTGGACTCAGCTCCAATTAACCTCCCATTCACCATAACTTCTAATTCCTTTACTGTTCAAACATTTATCTATCCTTGCCTTAAAAACATTCAATGAGGTAGCCTCAACTGTTTCATTGGGCAGGGAATTCAACAGATTCACTGTTTGTGTGAAGAAGTTTCCTCCTCAACTCAGTCCTAAATCTGCTTCCCCTTAATTAGAGACTATGTCCTCTAGTTCTAGTTTCATCTGTCAGTGGAAACAACTTCCCTGCTTCTACCTTATCCATTTTCTTCGTAATCTTATATGTTTCTATAAGAAATCCCCTCATTCTTCTGAATTCAAATGAATATAGCCTCAGTCTACTCAGTCTCTCGTCATAAGCCAACTCTTTAACTCTGGAATCAACTTAGTGAATCTCCTCTGCACTCCCTCCAGTGCCAGTATATCCTTTTTCAAGTAAGGAGATCAAAACTAACACAGTACTCCAGGTGTGGCTTCACCAGCACCTTCTATAGTTGCAACATAATCTCGCCATTTTTAAACTCCATCCCTCTAGCAATGAAGGACAAAATTCCATTTGCTTTCTTAATTACCTGCTGCACCTACAAACCAACTCGTTGAGATTCCTACACAAGGAAACCCAGGTCCCTCTCACAGCAGCACGCTACAATTTTTTTACCATTTAACTAATTGTCTATTTTGCTGTTATTCCTACCCAAAATGGATGACCTCACATTTACCAACATTGTACTCCATCTGCCAGACCCTTGCCCATTAGACCACTTAAACTATCCATATCGCCTTTCAGACTTTCAGCATCCTCTGCACACTTTGCTTTGTCCCTCTTCTTCGTGTCATCTATGAAGTTTGACACATTATACTTGGTCTCCAATTCCAATCGTAAACAATTGCAGTCCCAACACATCCCTGAGGTTCACCACTAGTCACTGATTGCCAACCAGAAAAACACCCATTTATCCCGACTCTTTGCTTTCTGTTAGTTTGTTCTGTTGTGACTGTAATACTAAATTCTGCATTCTGTCCTTTCCTTCCCTGTGTATGATACGTTTTTTCTTATAGCACACAAGAAACAATATTTTTCATGGTGTACTAATACATGTGATTGTAATAAGTCACATCAAATCAAATCAAAAAAGAGCTGGACATTTTGCTTGGGGTGCTATCTTATTATTTGTAACAGTTTTACACATTTGTGAAGTTTGCTAGGTCACTTTGAAGGGCAGTTAAGAATCAATCAAGTTGATATGGATCTGGAATTACCGATACCAAGTTTTACCGATACCAGCTTTTCATTTCCAAGTTATTATTTTTAAACCGAACTCAAATTCTCAAATCACCCTGATAGGATTTGGACCAATCAGATGGATAATATAGTGCCTTCCAGTGGGTGGGTCTCCAGGAAGTGGATGGATTGCTGACTCCTGCAATAAATAATTTCACGGCTGCAGGGCAAGTTTTCAGCCTGTGGTGTTGCTGAATTTTTGTTCTTCCGCCCAAGTGAAGATGGAAGGCAGCTTATTTGGCATCTCAAATTAAAGACCGTGACCTGGAAGGAGATCACAGCCACGCATTTAAAGGGACAGCTAGTATGTCACAGTGTCATGTGACCCTGGGATTTACCAAAGTTAAAACTTAAAAGGAAGTTTTTGTTTTCAGCAGGATGATCAGCTTTATCTGAGATAAATATTATTCTGAAAATTGTGCCAAATTTTGTTGAGGCTCAGAATAAAGTGTTTTGTCAATGAATGCAAATAGCACAAATTCTGATTATCTACATAATCTGAATGTTGAGCAGCTGCTTAGCTCCAGTACGTTGTCCTGTACATGTAGCTGAGAGAAAAGAGCAAGAGCAGAGATAAGGATCAAGTGCCCGTGACATAGCGGTATTGTCACCAGACTGGTAAGTTAGTGACTCAGGGTAATGCTCTGGAGATCAGGGTTCAAATTCCACCATAGCAGATGGTGACTTCTGAATTCATTAAAAAAAAATCTGGAATTAAAATTCTAATGATGACTGCTTTGATTTGATTTATTATTGTCACATGTATTAACATACAGTGAAAAGCATTATTTCTTGCACATTGTACAAACAAAACATACCGTTCATAGAGAAGGGAACAAGAGAGTACAGAATGTAGTGTTACAGTCATAGATAGGGTGTAAAGAAAGGTCAACTTAATGCAAGGTAAGTCCATTCAAAAGTTGTTTTTGAGTCAGTTGGTACATGACTCAGACTTTTAAATCTTTTTTTTAGAGGAAGGAAGGTGGAAGAGAGAATGTCTGGGATGTGTGAGGTCCTTAATTATACTAGCTGCTTTGCTGAGGCAGTGGGAAGAGTAGACAGAGTCGATGGATGGGAGGCTGGTTTACATGATGGATTGGGTTACATTCACAACCTTTTGTAGTTTCTTGCAGTCTGGTACAGAGCAGGAATCATACCAAGCTGTGATACAACCAGGAAGAATGCCATGAAACCACTGTTGATTGTCATAAAAATACATCTGGTTCACTTATACCCTTCAGGGAAGGAAATCTGTCGCCATTACTTTGTATGGCCTATGTGAGACTCCAGACCCACAACAATATGGTTCACTCTTAAATGCTCTCGGAGATCTCCTAGCCAACAACACCCACATTCTATGAACAAAAAAAGTAGATCCAGAACCAATCTACATTTTGATGAATAGTTCCTCCTCCAGGCTTACTAATTTACTTATTACATTACTTGGTGAGATCACACCTGAAGTGCTGTGTGCAATTTTGGTCTCACTACCTAAGAAAAGATATACTTATCAGGGAAGGATTGCAGTGGAGGTTCATTAGGCTGATGCTGGGGTTTGTGGGACTATCAGATGAGGTTGGTTGGTTCAACTGGGCCTGTATTCACCAGACTTTAGAAGATGAGAGATGATCTGGCAACATAGTGACATAGTGATTAGCACTACTGCCTCACAGCACCAGGGTCCTGGATCAATTCCGGCTTCGGGTGACTGTCTATGTGGATTTTGGGTATGTTCTCCCCATGACTGCATGGGTTTCTTGCGGGTGCTCCCATTTCCTCCCACACCCCAAAGATGTGTAGATTAGGTTGATTGGCCATGCTGCCAGGGTAAATACATGGGGTTACTGGGATAGGGCCTCAGTGGGATTGTTGTTGGTGCAGATTCAATGGGCTGGATGGCCTCTTTCTGCATTGTAGATTCTATGAAATCAAGTTGTGTCCTTCATACCAGCCATGAGGTTGTGATGCCAGCTGACTGAAAGAGTAGATCTCCCTCAATCACCCAACCTGCTGGGTGGTGGTGCCATAGGCATCAGCAGGGCTGGTATGGTGCCTTGAAACTGAGGCAATGGATGAAAAGGCTAAATGACTTCTTGACATCCACAGGGGTGAGAAAGTCTTCACTTTATGTATAAGTGTACACAGAAGGTACAGAGATGGTTTACTAACGCTGAAGACCTGAAAATATCTCTGAAGTCCAAAGCAGCATTATGCACACTGTCACTACTTCTGGCCCTGATGTCTCTGCAGAGATGTCATTGTGGTTGTCTTGTAGTGTGGTTTTGGCCTTAGACTTGATCAGGACACAGTGTATAGGCTGCATCGTGCAGGTTATATTTTCCTCACAAAGCATGGGCGTGAGTTGAAATTAAGATATTTGAAAATAAATATCATAGCAATGTCACACCTCTGTTCAGGAAAAGTGGGCCTATAGTGCCTGGTAAAGAAGCCCAAGCTGGCAATCCTCACATGGAAGAGGAGGAGGAGGTTCTGCTGTTGCTCTCCACAGAATGGATCCACTCCATTTTTCGAGATGAAATTGGAGGAAGGCCTTGGGCTGGTGAGATTGTAAGGGACTTGAACCAGATCTGGGATACAGAATGGAAGAGGGTTAGATGAAGGGTGACTGAGTTCTGGCACGGTTACATGATTTGTTTATGTGAAATGTATGTGCGCAAAGGCCAGGAATCTTTCTGGTAGAAACCTTGTGTGATTGTTATAAGTGGTTTAATGGTTTCAAGGCGTAATATCTCAATCATTATAGAATTAATGCTGTTGAAGAATATATACTTACCTGTCTATGAAGGATATAAAAGACCAATTAATGTCCTTTCTTCTGTATGTCCTGGACATTTTAATATCATTTGCTGACTCCACCAACCCTGAGGGACTGATAGTAGCCTCTAAGGAGAAAGAGGAAGCCTCAAAGGATGCAGCATCTTGTAGCACCAAACACCATTTGAGATATTGGTGCCTCAGCAATGTCACAGTGGGATGAAGACAAACACAATGTGGTGACAGTATTTCACAAATGCATGTGTAATCACTAGAGAATTTCTTGGAATAGGCCTTGGGCTATTGACCAAGTGTTTTATATGATCTTGAGACTGAGTCCAAGTCATGTGATGAACCTCTGGAGCCATCTGTCAGAAGCTGGATGTTCGGCGCGAGATGTGTGGAAATACTATTGGGATTGTGTGCTGTGGCCCAGACTGTGGATATTACCATCCAGGCTATGTGCACTGCAATGAGCTATTCCCCAGAATAGCAAGCTTCCTCCAGGGACAAACTGGTGACTGTTCTGGAAAAGGAAATGCATCAGATTGCAGAAATAATTATGGGCATGCTCTTGATCTGTCGCTGAGGTGCCGAAAGTCAGGTCGACGGGAGAAGTGGGAGCCTCAACACTGAGTCATCTCCTGGGACCTCAGGAGAAGGCAGGGAGGACCAATCTACCCTTGTGACAAAGGATGAACAGCAGTTGCTGCCATTTGGAAGCACCTCACAGAGTACTTCTGATGGAGCAGTATCTCCTCCACTCCTCCGCCATTGGCACAGTCCTTGTCAGTTGCCATAGCAACAGAAGTCCCCCTATGAATCAGCAGGGGTCTTCTAACATGGTGGGGCTCTCAAGACCTGAGTCACATGAAGGATGCACATCAAAGCAAAGGGAGAAACAGATAAGCAAATTTCCTTCAGCATAGCAGCAAGCAATGGGGGAAGAGGGTGGAAGTAACACTTTTCCACTACACACAAAAAATAATGAAGAAAACTCCACTGACATCACACATTCCACTGATACTCTCATGAGATGAGTTTTTGCAAACCTATGCAGATGTTCAGTTTATCTGTCAACATTTTGAAATGTATGGAGAAATGATTGATGAATTGTCAACAGTGAATGATAGTCAAGATGCAACATTGCCTAAGGAATAGAGATAGTGAGTGGACTTTGTTAGTGAGCTCACAGTCTGGGTGGAATGACATTGACACATAGACAATGCATGGATCTCAGACACCAAGCATGCCTGACCTACTGGAACCTCTGCCTTACTGAGGCCTCCAATGTATTACAGTCAGCAATGCACTTTTATGCAAGTACTTGCACTGCTCCATTGCGCTTTTCCCTCACCTCCTCAACAACTTCATCAAAAGATGAAGAATTCTTGCTACACTGCATCATGTCTTCCTACAGAGCATTCCTCTCTGAATTGTGAGGTTATATAGCACCCAGCACACAATGACTATCAGTGAAACCCTGGATGGAGCATTGGAACCTTAGTTTTAACAACTCAACAATCTGCCCCATAAAAATCTAGGTTCTGTGGCTATTATTTTAGCTCTTGTTGTCTGTTCTAGAGGTGCTCACTGGTGTCAAAAGCCATTTCTTACCACCCAGAGGCCAACCATCCAGGGCATCAAGTCCATTAAACATGTCTAGTACCTGGGAGTTGTGGATAATGTAGGAGTCACAGCTGCTGAGTGGCACGGTGGCACAATGTTTAGCACCGCTGCCTGACAGTGTCAGGAACCTGGGTTTCATTCCCACCTTGGCCCACTGCCTAATTGGAGGTTTTCTTCCCACAGTCTGAAAAACACACTGGGGTTAGGTGTATTGACCATGCTAAATTCTCCTTCAGTGTACCTGAACATGTGACTAGAGGTTTCAGAGTAACTTCATTGCAGTGTTAATGAAAGCCTACTTGTGGCACTAACAGGTAAACTTTAAACTGGACATTTAAGAAATGAAATCGCTTCCTGTTACTGAATGTTGGAGCCTTTATGGTGATGTGAGTGAACAAAGAACAAAGAACAACACAGCACGGGAAACAGGCCCTTCGATCCAATGAGCCCGCGCCACCACCTCGACGTTCCCACTTCCACCCTGATCCCTGTCTATGTTTATAGAAATCTGCATTGGAACTAAATTAGCAAGACAATTTAGGAAGAATTTGTTTTGTCAATCAGCCTAACAGCACATCTTTGGAGTGTGGGAAGAAACCGGAGCACCCGGAGAAAACCCACGCAAGCACGAGATTTAAACCCAGGTCCCCACAGTATTATCCAGAATGACTGGATTACTCGTCTAGTAACAATACCACTACTCCACCACCTCCCCATATGAAATGTTAGAATCATAGAAATAGAATCCCTACAATGCAGAAGTAGGCCATGGGGTCCATTGGGTCTGCACTGACTCTCTGACAGAGTATTCCACCCAGGTCCTTTTCTGTAACCGCATACATTTATCCTGCTAACTTACAGAACTTGGGATACTAAGGTACAATTTATCATGATCAATCCCCCGAACATATTTATCTCTGGACTGTGGGAGGAAACAGAGCACCCAGAAGAAACTCACATAATCATGGAGAGAATGTGCAAACTCCATAGTCCCCCATGGCTGAATCAAATCTGGTTGCCGGCACTGTGAGGCAGCAGTTTAACGACTACCTGTTGATAACTTGTTACCACGAGGACAGAATTATCATAAACTATTCCTGTTGATTTTAATCAGTTTTCTAATTTGGACTAATTTGGGTTGAAGACACATATTACCACACTTAATATGTTACCCAACAATTGTGTGTTGAGAATCTTTTCTTAGTGCAAAGTCTGGAGCAGGCCATGCGTGTACAATGATTTGCTGCAACATAAATAAACTTTTAAACTGTGAACAAATCAGCTGCCCTAAAGCAGCTTAATGATGGAATTTATAATACTTAACTGTTTTTGATTTAGTGGTTCTGTACAAAAGTAGGTCATTGTTATCTAACATGGGGACATGGGCAGTCTTCCAGCCACAGGTACAGTAAGCAAATTTAACACATGCTGGTTTCTGAAAAATGCATCAATGAGAGATAAAGAAAAAGAAAATTGTACTTCTAACAGCCCCTGGCTTCAAATGATGTATTACCATCTTGCCTGGCAGATGAAAGTCTAGATTGCTAAATGAAATAGGTCACAACATTAATTATGATTGCTCAACTGTAGAATCTATATATTGTGCTAAGAAGGTAGACTTAAGAAGTTTATCTGCCACACTGATATTTGAGTGGAATTGCTGATAAAATATCAGTTGTTATTCCATATCCAGTATTAAAATAATTTCTTTGAACTAGAAATACTTGCTATCTCAATACTCATGTTAACAATATCATCTGGCCACAAGCCCATTACTTCTGGCTTCCATTTTTAGCTTTTCCCTTTTCTTCATTGGGCTCTTCACTGGCGTCTCTTCCTCTGTTGTCACCCAACATTTCATCCTGTATTTCTCCTCTGAGGTAATTTACCCCCAAATTTGCATTTTTCATCCATTCATCTGCCCCTAGTCTCCAGCCGTTACCCCAGGCTTGAATCCCTCTTGTATAAGCTATGCTTTATCTGTCTCGATATTTTACAAAGGGCTCATCAACACATCTGTCATCACACCGCTTCTTTTCAAACAGAAGTCCCAATCACCTCATCCTCCCCCTTTTACTGACCATACCACCTAATGCCTCCACTGGAACCTAATCACAGCAATATTCCAACCACCTTTGATCCTTTGAACTCTTCTACAATGCAACAATCATCATCCTCTCTCCACATTTCTCAGTTCACTTGTCAATAAGGCCCATGCTTCCATGACCTTACTGTGGGTGATTCTGATAATATCATGGTTTTGATGTAGATTTGGTTCCTGCATAACAATACTTTGCTGGAGCTGTCTCATGTGGCCATACCCTAGAATCATAGAATCCTACAGTGCAGGAGGAGACTGTTCAGCCCATCGAGTCTACACTGACCACAATCCCACCCAGGCCCCTTTCCCACAACCCCATGTACCTACCCCAGCTGTCCCCCTGACACTAAGAGGCAATTTAGCACAGCCAATCCAACTATCACACATATCTTTCAGCTGAGGGAGGAAACCGGAGCACATGAAGGAAACCCATGCAGTTATGGGGAGAATGTGCAAACTCCACACATGACAGTGACTAGCCAGAATTGAACACGGGTCGCTAGCACTCTGAGGCAGCAGTGCTGATGACTTGCCACAGTGCTGCTCTCTTGAATGTTTTTATGGCAAAGATAGATAGATTTCTGAACAGTAGAGGAATTAAGGGTTATAGTGAGAGGGTAGATAGTGGAGCTAAAAGATCAACAATGATGTTATTAAATAGCGGAGCAGGCTTGAGGGGCCAGATGGCTTATTCCTACTCCTACTTCATATGTTCTTATGCTACCATCTACTGTCCACCTCATCCAAATCATTGCATTGATTCTTATTACCAAGTTTTACCGTGGTCACTATCTTGTTCCTCCACTGAATAACTCATTTTGTTCCATTCCACTCACTTCATCTACAGAATCCTCTTTCTCACCTGAGCCACCTAAGTTCCACCCTGAATTTCTCACTGAGACTTCTTCATAATCTTCCTCCTTAGAATCAGCATTCCTTCCAGTTCCACATTCAAGCCACTAGCAAACATCAGACCACCTTCTGAATTACGACTATGGCTACCATAAAAATATCTTCAACATCTCTCAGCCTTTTCCCTCCCCAATTAGTGTCATTAGTCATGCTGATAGACACTGTTACTCCGCATGATCCCTGGCACTGTTACCCTAACTGATCGCAACAACTCACCCCATTCATCTCAGTTGCCACCCTGTTACCTCATAACAACATCATAACCTCAAAACAACCATTGCAATCTTCCTACCATCGCTTGGGCGTGATCTTATTGGATGTTCACGCCATAGTCTAGCTGCAGCGAGGTTGGAGAATTTGGTGCCCAGCCAAATTTCTGTTCACTGCAGTAGTATGGGAAAATCCCGTCAGTATGCATGGCCATAAAATTTCAGACTTTGAATTACACTCCATCTAAACATGGACATGAAACAATTGCACAAGAATTTTGGGAAAAGGTATATTTCATATAATGTTTGCATGTGCTGTTAACTATTGTTGCTCCTGATATAACCCCCCCATCACCATTATAAGCATTCTTCCACTTGTTGTGCTTTTCAGATGGCTTCAACTTAGGATGCAGAAAGCATCCTAAGGATGTTTGAGATAACTATGAGCAGCATTTGTGTTTCGGTGATGGCTGCCACTCTTCCAGGCAAATAATAAAATGGATGGAACTCTTCTGACAATCTGTCTGCCATCCATTTCAGTTAAAAGAACCTCTCCGCCACCTAGCCAAGAGCAGGCTTCACTTTGGGTATGGGGGATGGTGGGGGAGGTTTTCATTGTTCATCACCCATGCAAAATGGAATGATGCAGTTAAGTTCTGGAAGAGAGTCCATGACTGTAATTTTCTGGGCTCACCGTGTCTGGCACCGATTGCATCAATCATGGAAAATTTTCTTCCGGTCTAAAAGCAGGTTTTGCACCTGCTCATAGAGTCATAGATTTATAGAGGTTTACAGCATGGAAACAGGCCTTTTGGCCCAACTTGTCCATACCATCCTTTCATTTTTAAAACCCCTAAATTAATCCCAATAGCCCACGTTTGGTCCATATCCCTCTATACCCGTTGTACCCATGTAGCTATCTAAATGCTTTTTAAAAGATAAAATTGTACCCACCTCTACTACTATCTTTGGCAGCTTGTTTCAGACACTCACCACCCTCTGTGTGAAAAAATTGCCTCTCTGGACATTTTTGTATCTTGTCCCTCTCACCTTAAACCTATGCTCCCCACCTTTGGAAAAGATATTGACTATCTACCTTGTCTATGCTCCTCATTATTTTGTAGACTTCTATGAGGTCACCCTTTAGCCTCCTATGCTCCAGAGAAAAACGTCCCAGTCTATTCAGCCTCTCCTTGTAACTCAATCCATCAATTCCGGTAACATCGTAGTAAATCTTTTCTGCATTTTTTCTTGTTCAATAATATCTTTTCTATAATGTTGCCAAATGGTTTCCAATCATCTTGGTCCCTTTCTGCTGGCACAGACTGGATCTTACCTAGAAGGGGCTCTAGGCTGATTAGCATATTTAAAGTAATATTCAAATATGTTTAGACTATTCGGTGCAGGATTCTCCTAGCTCCCAGGCTCTTTCAACCCTTGGGCATGGCAAGAACCCGACAAGGACAACTATTGGTTTCCACAAGTGGAGACCAGACATAGTGACCATGCTGGGGGGAGCCAGGCTCAGAGGCCATTGAAGCTTCTGGATGATGAGGGACATGGTTGGATAATGCCTATCTGATAGTGCCAACCTAGCACAATGGCAGTGTCAATGGAGCACTGCCAAGAGCATGCTAAGGTGGTGGAGTCTGAATGGGGGTGGGGTTTGAATGGGTGTCCTGAAAGGCAGGGACATGAATTGGAGGATATGACAAGGGGCTATGACTGGTTGCAGCATTTAATGGGGGAGCCTTGAAGGGGACCATGATGGACAAGGCTATGAAAAGGGGACCATGATGGGGGACAATGAAGAGGGTGGGCATGAACGGATGGGAAATGATAGGGGCACGTCAAGGGTCATGAAGGTGAATACATTGAGAGTGCACTAATAACCCAATGCTAGTGATCTGTTTTGGGGAGGGGTTGGGGAAACACGCTACCATTGGGCATTCTGATGTCTCTGGGAGAAGAAGGTGTCTTCCAATGCGCTGTGAGATTGGGGTCCCCTTTCAAAATGGTGCTGGGTCGTTTTGCAGTCAGGATCATCGTAGTGTTTAGGAGCCATCCCTCCCAGAACCAGCACGCAACGCACCATTTTCCCAAAAAATGATTAAGTCTGGGATTGTGGATGGCCACATCAGACTGATCAGCACAGATCACAGTGCACAGATCACTCTAGTTTTCTCACTCTTTTGATAGTTAGTCATTCTTTGGGAAAATTCTGCCCGAATGTAGGTAGTTGTCAATTTGAATCAATCTTTAGTAATGTCTTTAAAAGGGTATTCAGCATTCCCACTTAATCCAGCTTGATTGTTTAAACATACATAGCTGTTTCTGGAACCCCAACAGCAACATTCAATGTGAAATAAAGAACATAGAGAAGAAGAAAGATAAGTAGAGCACAGGAATAGGCCCTTCAGACCTCCAAGCATGTGCTGATCATGATGCCCTAACTAAGCTTAACTAAATGGATGAGACACAATGGATGGGATTTTATAGTCTCATTTGGGTGAGACCGGAAATTCCAACCTGAGGTCAATGGACATTTGCGTTTTTAAACCTTTGCACTGATTCCATGATGGGTGAGGTGGTAGAGTTCCGGCTATTGGATGGAATTTTATGGCCTCGCTCGAGTGAGATCTGAAATTCCTGCCCGAGTTCAACAGACATTTCCGTTGTCCGCCTCTCGCCTGCTCAGATTCTGTAACAAGCTGGGCAGTAGAATTCCAGTGATAGTTTGCATGACAGATCCACTGTCTCCCAATAGAACTTAAAGCCTCACTGAAAAAGTAAATATATTTATTTCTGTACATGCCGTTCCTTTTGATTTAGCTTTGGAGAGTATGTCCGCAACCTACCATTAATCTTTGCATGTCACTTTGCGCATACTTACACTCATGACTCACTTTCTCAATGTGCTGATGCCTAGTATGACAGTAATGTTTGCGTGAGTGACTTCTGGTATACCATATGAAACAAATGTGTCTTAGTACAGGGTATTGAATGGTCAAAATACAAGGTCAGATAACATTTGATCATTATAACATGTGAGTATCCAAACTTTGCAAGGGAAATAATATTATTTGTAAAAAAAAAGACTTAATTCCTGATGACACATATATCCGTTAATGTGCATGGGGAAGCTTATAGTAAGAAAATTATTGCCGCTGGAATAGGCAGCCATTTCATCTTTTATCACCCACTCCAGATGCTCCATGCTAAACAAAGTCATGACAGTTGCTTCATTTTTTTTGACAGCATCTTCAGTTGCATCCCTTAATCTTTCTCCTTAATGTTTCTGCTTGAAGCATTTCATTATTTGAAAGGCACAAAAATAAAGTTGTTACGCTATCAACACTTTGATCCCCTCAGTCACCATAAAACTAAAAGCAAAGTGATAAATAATTGGGTAGGTTCCACAATAGGTGGAAATCCAATCCGTCAGATTGCTATTCATTGTAGTGAGGGTGAAAATTTATCCCCACATTTCTTATAATCATTTTCAAGTTTCACGTGTATAAGTCTGATGATATCTAATGAAATACTGCATTGTATTGTTCAGAACCATTGACTGTTTTTATTTTTTAAAGGTACATGAATTGACCCATCTATGAATATTAAATGGTATCTAGGAATTCTCACAGGAGCATTGTACATGTGAAGAAAATGTTTGAAAAACCAATGCATTTTTAGTATAGAAGCAACAGAACCAATATTTTTTTTTGAACCATCAGAAAACACTTGCCAGTAACTCAGTTTCAAAAGCAAAATGCTTCCCATTTGTTCTTCCACACCTTCCCCTACCCCCCACTTCCATCTACCACAATTCTATCTTTCCTCAGTTCGTTTGAGGGTCATTATGATCTGACCTGTTGAGTATTTCTAGCATTTTAAGTTTCCAATTTCAAGTTAACTTCTCAACTTGTCACAAAAAACAAGTTGAATGTAATTTGTGACAATGTGATAAAGACATTGCTCCTTTAAATTTGATCTGTATATATATCAGCATATGTTAACAGGAACAGGAAGGCTTAATTAACATCTCTAGAAAGAATCTATTAGAAACATATTAATTAGGAGAGCAGAGTGAAATATGGTTTGATGAATTAAGTCATGCCTTGAAATCAGTCATACATTAGACTGATGTACTTACAGTTTGAATGGTATCAACCAGTCTTCAGTGATAGTTTGCATTTGAGAAAATACAGCATTCTTTTTGAAATCTATTTATTTGTGTCACAAGCAGGGTTAAATTAACACTGCAATGATGTTACTGTGAAAATCGCCTACCCGCCACACTCTGGTGCCTGTTTGGGTACACTGAGGGGGAATTTAGCATGGCAAATGCATCTAACCAGCATACCTTTCAGACTGTGGGAGGAACACCCGGAGGAAACTCACGCAGGTACAGGGAGAATGTGCACACTCTGTACAGACAGTCACCCAAGCCAGAAATCAAACCCAGGCTCTAGGCACTGTGAGGCAGCAGTGCTAATCACAGCACCACCGTATTCAGCTTATCTCTCATTTGTTCCTGAGATAAGACAATTCATTTGGAAATATCTTGATTAATTTCTGCTCCAAAGAAAATAATCAACGCAAATTGGTTAGTTTTACACTGATAATAATAACATCCACGATGACTCAGTAGCTTTGTTTTACAGTATTAAGCTAAATAGGCTAGAAGCACAGTGGGCCTGTCCTGAGCTTCTGTTAAGATTTTTTTTCAGCTAGATCAGCACTTGAATTGCTGTATTTGGCTTCAGGTCTTTGACGTTTTGGGAGCAGACCCCGATTAGTATCCTTTGCCAGGTTGCCCCTACGGCTGTGTAACTGTTTGAACATGAAGCCAATCCATCTATTGAATGTTCACAAATGTGGAGAGCCATCTCAACACCCAGAGATTTAAAATTGACATACAGTTGACAACTTTTTAATGAAATCACTGACACAAAACACCCCATTTAGTCCATCACAAAAGACAGCTAGTGTCAAAAAGGGGAAACACTGTCATGCTTAATGTTAGCTTGATGATGGAACATTGTAATTCTGTGAAATAAACTATGTTCCAATGGCTCCCTTATGCTTTGTCTAAGGAGCATTTCTACCTCATCATGAACATCATGGGGTTCTCAGAACTATGTGGTGTAAGAGACAGAGTGAAAGAGAACTGCTGAAATCCCTGAACCCATCCCAGTTATGATGTGGAGATGTTCGCATTGGACTGGGGTAAACACAGTAAGAAATCTCACAACACCAGATTAAAGTCCAACAAGTTTATTTGATAGTAAATCCACAAGCTTTTGGGATTTGCCCCTTTGTCAGGTGACTGGAGAGCTCTAGTCTCAAACAGAGCATATTCCCTGTTTGAGACCAGAACTCTCCACTCACCTGATGAAGGGGCAAATCCTGAAAGCTTGTGAGTTTACTATCAAATAAACTTGTTGAACTTTAACCTGGTGTTGTGAGACTTCTTACTGTGCCCATCCCAATTATCCATAATCGGTAAATTTTTTGAGGGGTAAATCTGATTATGGCATTTAATCCCTGAGTGTGTAGAAGATTTGAATAGATTGATGAGCCACAACTAAGGGGCAACTTATGTTGAATCCATCTATCCCTTTGTCTCGAGTCAGTGCTTGAATATGCAGAACAGTTTCCTGACCTTCAGGGGCCACCTTTGCAGAACATTGTCCACTTTTAAAAGAAAAAGTCTGTTCAAAAGATTCCACACTGAAAAAAGTTTTTATTTTAAAGGTTACAGATAGGACATATCTTTACTGAGGATGAAAATGGATATTGTCAATAACACTTTTCACACTTGGGAACTCGGCCAGATGGTCGAAGCTGGTGATCATTAAGATACCTCATCACTAATGTTGTTTCCCCACGGATTGTAAATAATAAGCAATTTATTCACCTGTCCCAGCAATTGGAAAAAATCCCCAAAGCAATTGTGGCAGATAATCACTGATACTTTCTGCCTGTGAAAAGAGAGGCGGAAAATGACCACGGGAGCAGGACCATTGCCTGCTCTGACAGATTTTTCAAGAGAAATCTACAGTTGAAGCTGAGACTAACAGATTAGAGAAGTTAAAATTTTGATAGTGCCATTAGTAGCATGGGGTTCATGATGCATGATTACCTGGGGCTCAGTTAAAATGATGCAGGCAGCATGCAAACTTTGCACTGCCTTTTCAGTTAAGTGAATCTGTGCAGACAAACACAGATAGCAGTAATCACTGGCTTAATGCTGGTTGGGGGAACGTCAGAGAACTTCCTCAAGGCAACCTACAGTTGTTTAAAGAGGAGGAGATGGCATTACAAATTATTGGGCTGGTAATAATGGAAGCTGTTGCAATATGCTTTATTGAAAAAATCCAGCATGTTAGTATGTTCCTGACTTATGAACCTTTTAAAATCCCACTTTGCTCTCATGCTGCTATGTCGCAAACTGTAACCATGAACTCCTAGCTTTCAATCCCACACCCCTCCTCGACTTTTTGTGGGAGAGTTTTCACAATTTTACTACCCTTCCTGTGAAAAAATGTTTCCTAACTTCTCTGCAGAATGACATTGTTCTAAATATCAGGTCAACTTCTTGTTCTTGACTCCCATCAATGGAAAATATTTCTCCCTCTTTCTAGTCAAATAAAAATCTGAAAAAAACCATAGTTAGATAACCCCATCAACCTCCTCTACTTCAGAGAATATAAGACTAGTTTAACTAACCTCTTCTCTATCCTTTGGAGTCCTGATCATATTATGTTGGATACGCACTGCACTCTACATGGTCAATATATCATTGCTAGGGTGTGATGCCCAGAACTACATGCAGAAATTGTTTTAAATAGAGCTTTGTATGAATGGAACAAAACTTCCTCACCTTTATGTTCTTGCCCTTCGAATATAAAGACAAAGATTCTATTTGATTTTTGTACCTGTCTGATATATTTTAGTAATCTGTTTAGATGAATCCCTAAATCTGTTTGGACTCCCGCAGTTCACTGTTTTTCACCCTTTAAAGACTACTTGGACATATCCTTTATTTGGTTCAAAATGGATGACCACACATTTATCTGTGCTGAAATACAGCCTACTCACACAACGTATCAACTTTTCCTTATTTTATATTCTACTCTGCATGACTACATGACCAATTTTTGTGTTATCCATAAACTTGGATCTATGGTTCTGCAATATGTTATTTAATCTACTGTTATGCATTTATGAGGGCACAATGATTAGCACTGCTGCCTCACAGTGCCAGAGACCTAGATTCAATTCCGGCCTTGGATGACTGTCTGTGTCAAATTTGCACATTCTTTCATGTCTGCGTAGGTTTCCTCCGGGTGCTCTAGTTTCCTCCCACAATCCTATCAGAAGATCTCATTTTTAATGGAGAATTCCAAATATCACTGTCTTCAAAAAGAAAACAAATCAACAATCCAAAACTGCAGAGTGACTGCTCCAATGAAAATCCCCAGACAGAATGAGGGATAATGGTTATCTGCTTAAATGGAGGATGAGTGGTGTCCCATAAGCATCGTGTTGAGGTCTCAACTATTCATTATACTTATTAATTGTGTTACAGCCAGGATTAGGAAAGGTGAACTAACTCCCTAGTCCCAACAGGTATTTTGAAATGCGACCCTTAAGCTGTAAACAAGCATCCAACTATCTGTGAATAAGATTTTCTGATTTTATTTTTTTCCTTGGCCAGGTTTCAAAATCGGATACTCAGCAGAATTTTATTTCATTTTTGTCTGCTTGAGGGTGGTTGATTGAGGGTTGGAGTAGTTGTGTGTTGTTTTTGCCTTAATGGATACTTAAACATCCTATTCATAATTTCTGCATCTTCACCTGAGCAAGTTTTAGCAACAAAACTTTCTCCTTACTTGTTAGCTTTAGGAACCTAGCTGGTTTATTTCTTACACATATGGAAGTGATAATGTCACCTTTTAAAATTCAAACTCCACTTTAACCAACCTAAGAGTCGGACAAAGAGAGAAGTCAGGTCATCTATTCTAATCCCAACTGTAAGACAATTAATAAGTATAATGAATAGTTGAGGTCTCAACAAGATGCTTATGGGATATCACTCATCTTCCATTTAAGCAGATGACCATTATCCCTTATTCCATCTGTTACAGCATAATCAATGTGATAATTATACAGTAACGTGACCTCATTTACATGAGTTTTAATTTTAGAGAAAAATTTCTTCTGTAGAAACTTATTAGATGCCTTTTAGAAATCATTCTAAACTAAATTCTCTGCTCTGGTGGAATACCAGCCCATCTCCAGTGGAGTTCATGGCCCAGTGATTCGCCTCACACTTTTTCCATTCCTTGACATTGAAATGTTTTTTGTCCATTTCCAATTGTAATGACAATTAACAGTTGGTTTATCCTTCCCATTATGGGGCAAACAAATTCTGAGCTCACGTCTATAATTTTTTTCCTCATCCTTTTTTCAGACAGCCTTCTATGATGCATATCAAGATGGAAGATACCCTTCCTGATATGGAACTGTGACTTAGCAGTTTGGCGTGTTGCCATCAAATGATGGCTACAACTCAGTTCCAGCACCATCTGTGGCATCATGCTGGGCAAGGATTGTAATGTCTGCTCTGTGGTTTCAGAGATTTTCTCCACAGTTAGCATTGGAGCTGATAGTTGAGTTTCCTCTCATTGCTGCGTCCTTTCTTGACAATCACATACTCGAGGTGTTGTAGTCACCATCGAAGTGGTTCATTGCTCTGATTAATTAGGAGCTTCTGGTACCTATAACTAAAGTGTCAAATCTGTTCTGCAAAGAGAGAAGACAAGTCAGATCTGAAACCCAGTGAAGAATCTTTCTTGTTAGAGCTTTTGGGGACTTGTAGTTCTGTATAATTTTACAGTAGTGGTTGTCTTGACATAGTCTGTCCTTTTGAGGAGATTCAGGGCTACGAAGGCAGCTCTACTCAATAGAGAAAAAGATTGTTATGGAGGATGTATCTCAGATCAAAGATTTACGTACCGCCATAGCATAACTACCATAGTGGTTCCAGAATCATACCGTGACCATAAGTTGGTTTGTCTGTTGTTCATCATGTCTCCCAGTCATGATCCTTTAACCAAAAGAACGATAGCAGTGGCATCACTGTCTAACTTAATGTTTGTGAGATGGCCATTAACCCAAATGTCCACATGCGAGAAAGAAAATCCAGGATCCTTGACCTCACCCAAAATGCATAGTTGCATGTCTTCTTGGATTGTTGTTTTGATGTTGTGAATCCCATTGGGATCTTTTTGATGTATTGCACAGCTTCCCAAAGTGTCTTATTCAGTTACATTGAAAGCATTGAGCTGAAATTGCCAGACAGTGATCATACCCTTCGGCGCTCTGTGCTCCAGACCACTGAGTATTGCTTCCTTTGGCTTGAGAAGCTGTCCTGTTTCACCAGAAGAGTGGAGTTTATTTTATACCATGATTTGCTTTCTTTTTAACTTGGATTGGTGCTGCAAATGGATTTCTGATTACCTGACAATCTGGATGGCCTTCTCAAAGGTTAGATCATCCATTGCTTGAAACATGTCTGTGAGTGCGTAGTCCACCACCCCTGCAACTACTTTATCCCTGATTAGCTCAGATTTCAAGTCATTGAAATCACAGCTTTCAGCCATTCTATACAGCTTATTAATGAAGGAGTTGACAGGTTCCCTCCTCGCTTCCCTGGATGCTTATTAAATTTAAACCTTTCAAGGATTTTGTTGCATCTAAAATTATAATCAGTGTTAAGTGATTTTAAAATGTCAAACTTCACAGATGATTTGTTGTTGCCCTGTCCACCTATTATAACATTGGCTATCAAGCCTACTTAATAAAGCAGAATGTTAACTTGTTCAGATTCTGTCTGACCCAGAGTTGAAGCAATCATGGATCTAAGGAATGTCCTTCTCCAAAGTCCCCAATTTTGTGGTTGATCTGGGCCCTGGATAAGTCTAAATTGATCTGTCAATATCTGATCCATGCTTACAAGTTTTAAATTGTAGGTTCTGTTTCAAAAACTTTCCAGAAATCCAAGATTGTGCTATCCTATGCTTTTGCACAAAGAGTTTTCCTGTGCCCACCAGTTTTGGCGGGCCACCATAGTAATGGCGTTCGTAATCACAGCATTTAAATATTTTCGACAATGGCTGCCTGGATTGACAGGCTACAGTCTTCCTGGGTCTCAGTAGCATTGAATCTCAGCTTTTGCTGGATTTTATGAGCTGCCCACTCAGCCGTGTTTAATTTTTAATGTGTTGTTTTTCGTTGGGTGCGAGCTTGGCTGCCATGTGTTCAGGAGATCAGTTTCTCAGACTGCGCATCACATGGCAATTTTTTGACCACTGCAATATTTACCTGTCTCTCAGGACTTGCATGGACCAGAAACTACGGGCCCTATTTTACCATTTTAGTTCTGTGGGTGGACTTGAGGCTGAGAGTGTTTCAGATCCGTGTGTTTCAGGGAGCGTTTCACTATGGGCACACTCTGACTGAAAAAATAGCAGCACTTCTGAATCGTGCTGCAGAAGCCTGTGGGTAGGGCTTATCGCACCGGAAATGTTGCAGCTCTGATAAGCACCTCCAAACAGCGCACGCACATTTAAAAAATTGAAAAAACAGTCTCCTGCCACATTGCTCCCAGGCCGGATAATGCCTCTCTCTAGCTCCCACAGACATTGTCCCACTTCCACAACATAACTGAACCCCTTATCCGTCACCCGCTGCTACCCAAACTGATCACAGGCCACCTATCCCACTTCTCCCCCATCAGTCACATGCAGAGTGGCAATGGACCCCCATTCCCCCACCGATTACATGCAGAGTGACAATGGATCCCCCTTTCCTCCATATTGATCGCATGCAGAGTGACAGCAGATCTCCCTGCCCTTCCTCCCAGAGAACCATCTGACCCCATCCCCACAGAGAGCCATCTGACCCACTTCTCTCCCCCGTTCCACCAGAGAGCTATCTAACCCATCTCCCACCCCGCCTCCTCCACCCCACCACTGATCTGAGTCCGAGAGCTGCCGGAAGCTCTGAACTTACCTCCTCAGAAGCTGGCACACTCGAATCGGACCTTTGCGGACCATGTGTGTTTCACTCCAAATCTGTTGGGCGAATGTGGTGATAAAGAGGGAAGTGTCGGTAATTTTGGTCATGCAGCCCATTAAGTCAATTTAAATGCATGCGAATGATTTAAAATGGCAGTGCACCAGTTTTGGGCATGGTCCAGACAGCGGCCATTTTTGGTAAATGATGAAGGAAGAACGATTGGGACCTCCGCAGTGGACAGTGGGGAGATTAAAGTGATAAGTTGAACTGACAAAACAATTGTGATCTAGAACAGCTTTCCCACCAATTCAGCGCTTTTGGGAAAATGGCCCCCTATATGTGTAGATATAGTAAAGGTAAGAGTAAGGAGTTATCTCCACGGTTGCTTGTACAGTGTATGCCCCATCCTATACTACACTGATCCCTAGATGTGGGTCATGCGTTCTGTTATAGTACTGTGTGGGTAATACTGCACTCAATCCCATGTTAACTCTTTATGTGCCAGACTCTTATGCTACAGAGACAACTACATCAGGCCTCAGAGGTTTAAATCTTCAGAGAAAAAATAAATTCCATGGGGTTAGGTAGTGCAATCAATCACCCTGTTATTTATTCAGTTTCCTAGAGGTCCTTCCAAATTTAAATTACCGTCCATAGCTCTGGATGCCAAGGCACAATTTCAGTAACATGCAACAGAAAATCCTGGAACTGTTGGAGAGAGAACAGAGGGATGGCCAATAAGCTCCTTGAGCCATTGATCACACACATCTGTTGGAATAAATCTTATTGAAGATACATGCCACCAGTTTGATATATTGTCGAGTTATGCCAACATGTATTGGCATCATCTCTTAAACATTGCTTGAAGGCTGGGTATTATGTTCTGGGCAAACACTTCTGCTGGCCAGCAAATCAGATGATTGGATTTTGTTCAATTGCGATTAATGCATAATGACATTGTACAACAGCCATACATCAACAAAGCACCTTCTCTAGATGTCAGCTATAATTCAGATTCTGCATCAGCAAACCAGGTACCAGATATTCATTCAGTGACTGAATTAAATTTACAACACTTCAGCAGTCACTTCACAGCCCTTGCTATTTTGCTTATTCACATGAATAGCCATTTCAGTTTATGTGTTGACTATTCCACATATCTTGATATCTTCTTATCTTGATATTATGAGTTAAACAAAAGATAGAGTGGATTAGAATTCACACAGAAGCCTGAACATAAGTTTTATAAGCCAGTCTCTACTCATAAATTGATGTATTATCACAGCACAAGAGGGTAAAAGTAGCATCTTTGCTGAACCAACCCTTCAGCATTCTATTTTTCACTAGCAACAATTGCTGTAGTTGCTGAACATTCTCCCCCTCCTCTCAAAGCATTGGTTCCTTCTTGGAGTATGTGTGCCACAAGCAAATGTTACCATATAAAAGCTAGCAAGTGGGCATTATTCATTTACTCTGTAAAGGTTTATGAATGGATAATAAGAGGCACAGATTGAATGGACTTAGTGCACAGCATAATTATGGGGCAAACTCTGCCCAGTTATCCCACTAAATTGTGATTGGATCTTATGTTCATCATGGGATCTTAATTTTATACAGTAACACGACACTCACCAGATTTGGATTCTGGCTAACCAGAATCATAGAATCCCTACACTGCAGAAAGAGGCCATTCAGCTCAACAAGTCTGCACCAACAACAATCCCATCCAAGCCCTATCCCCATAACCCCATGTATTTACCCTGCTAAACACCCTGACACGAAGGGTCAATTTAGCATGGCCAATCAACCTAACCAGTACATCTTTGGTCTGTGGGAGGAAACCGGAGCACCTGAAGGAAACTCATGCAGACATGGGAGAATGTACAAACTCCACACAAAACAGTCACCTGGGGCTGGACTTGGACCCGAATCCGTGGCGCTGTGAGGCAGCAGTGCTAACCACCCCTGTAACTATGCTGGCAGAGGGGAAACATAGTGTTAAATGATGCATAAAAATTTTAATTGCCCTTCTGTCAGCTGGACAAACCAAGTTTTAATAAAGTCTTTTAATCACATGATTGTTACTGTGTCCAAACTAAAAACATAAAAATAGCCAATGGAACTGTTTCTGGGTCCACAGGTTTTCTAGAGGGTAAGAATTAACAATCTATACTGCATTATCTTCATCAAATATATACAGATGAAAGGGACCCCCAATCTAACCCCCATTTGCAGTCCTCATAGCTAATGAACAAATGAATAAGAAATTAAAATTACCATTTACTCAGAAAGCAATGAAGCAGAATATGAAATTCAGTAGCGGTGGCAAATAGTGGAAACGCTATGCAATGATTAATTTTTCAAGAAACTGACCAGTAATTAAAAATTGAATAATTTAATTGTATTCGCCGTTTAGAAACAGAGGAAATCTGTTTGTGAATCACAATTCTTCTTCTTCATGCTGGAATGCTACAAAAGGTTGCCCTTCATTAATAAAGATAAATTGTCACTGTGGTTTTTATCATAAGCTTTCCTTTTAAATTTCAGCTTCGTGATGAACCCTAGATTCATGAGGCTTACTTGCTGTTGCTTCAAAATCTGATCCTAACCATTTACAAATTCTTGTTAGCTATTCATTTCATGTTTGAAATATTATTCTCCTTTAGACACTTACTTTTTAAAGTGAGTCGAGGATATAATTGCAAAAAAAAAGTTTTTGATTGTTTTTCCTCTATTTATGATGCATCAAATTATTAATCTCTTTTTCACACTCCAGTTCATAATAAGAATCAATTACCACTCGAGAATTTCATTGATCTCCTGCCCTTTGTTGATCAGAGAACAAAGATGACACAAGCTGTCATGCGTTTAACAAAGGTTTTTTGCTGATAAGACTTTTTTTCCCCTTATTAGTGGTAACCTGAATTAATACATAGCAGAGTAAAGCAGAGCTGGTTACAGCTAGGCACTGGGTCTCACAAGCTGTTCAATTGACAACAGCCGATTTTTCAAAGTGCTAAGCTTCCAACAAAATGATTTTACAGCAACATCAACCTGCACTTTTTTTGAATACCTAACTTCCTGGAAAGCATCCAAATATTTCTTTTCAAGCCATTTCCTAATTGTACATTTGGGATGAAATTACCCTGGAAGACATTGTAACAATTAGATGAATGGATGACTGTAGGCTTTAATTAGAGTACTGCATACACTTTCCACTTCATTATGGTAAGAAACTGTTTTAGAAACTAATACCATCAACAAAACACAGTAATGTATTATTGAGCACAAACAAGAACAAGGGTGTTTGCGATGGATTGAAACAAATAATAAAAAGTTCTCACAGAGAACAAGTCTTTGAATAACAGGGTAAAATAGAATTGTCTGTAGCTGGTGAGGCAGATAGACTCACTGCTGCAACAATATGTCAATGATTTCATTTTATCTCCAGTACACAAGTCTTTTTTTTCTCTTTTAATCACATACAGGCACACAGCTATAAACCTGTTTACAAAGGGAAATGAGAATGTGTATGGAAATAATATTAATAAGATGTAACAGCATGAATGACCAAAATGATTGCCAGGCATGGAGTACTTAGGTGATAATGCAGATTGTCAAAGAGGAAATGAATTTGACTCCGACATGAAATAGTTGTCAAGCGCTGACATTTTTTTGAATGCCAATTCTTACCACTCATGGTACCAGAAAGTTTGCTGATTTCAAGGGCTTGCAAAATGACTCCAAAATATCTTGTGACTTATCCCCCAATGTAATGCACATACAAAAAGGCATAGAATCCATGGATTTCCTACAGTGCAGAAGGAGGCCATTCAGTCCATCGTGTCAGCACTGACAATCCGAAAAAGCATGTTACTCTAGCCAACCCCTCTGCCCTATTCCTGTAACCCTACACAATTATCATGGCTAATCCACCTAACCTACACATTGGACAAAAAGGGCAATTTAACATGGCCAGTCCACCTAACTTACATAACTTTGGAACATGGGAGGAAACTGGAGTATTCAGAGGGAACGCACGCAGAAATGGGGAGAACATCTCTCAAAGAATTGAGCCCAGGACCCTGGCACTAACAGGCAGCAGTGCTGTCCAGTGTGTGGCATTTTCAGTTACAATTGTTGGATGAATATTTGGAACGCACTCAGCAGCTCTGTTAATATCACTGGGGTATCAGGCTTTAGTTTTGCCAAGAATAATTAAAACTGATCAAGCTTACTATAGGGTTGAATCCAGACCAAGACATACATATCCAGTTAAGTGTGACTAATCACTAAATAAAAATGCAATGCTCCTGGTGCATGTTGTGGCTGAGTTCCACAGCACGAGTCTCAGTCCAAACAATGAATGAATGTGCCATCAACTGAATTCAAAATAATAAATGATCCTATCGTGCACATTACATTTTGGAATGCCTTTATCTTTCATATCCTGCAGATAGTGATTCCACTAATACATTGCCCTTCTAGTTATTTTCATTTGAATGCCCAACAAGAACTAATGGGTAGACATTTGACATCTCTTTCCTACCCTATCATCTAAGTTATTCCACAAAGCTATACAAGATTTTTCTACAGATATATGGAATGCCAAAGCCTGTGTGCAAACATTGCGAGCTAAATTAGACTGGTCCCCTATTTGATAATAGGAAGGATTTGGTTATTATTTTGTTTTTGTGTTGAAATTATTTCTCAAGGAGCCAAAGGAATTGGAAAATAGTCAAGCAAATTCCTTGCTGGCCTTTGTCCTAATAAATTATTCATGACTTCACCCAAGTGGTTAATATTCAGATATGGCAATCAACAGAACTTTACATGAACAGTCAAGGGTTCATCTTAACTTGATTAAGGAAAGAAAAAAAAAGGTTGCCATTGGATGGTGCAAGGATTCCATATAGGGCCCTAGAAAACATTCCAGTTCCTCCAGGTCTTTAATAATTGCTTTCAATGTTTTTAAGAATTTGGCCTTTTCTGGCTTTTTTGTGGCCCCCTACCAAGTTCTCAGCAGGGATGTAACCAAAATCAGCTCTGTGCCAAGTTCCACTAAAAGTAGTGTGGTAGTGGCATTGGCCCCATTGCCTGCTGACATTTGCGTTTCAATTAGAACCCTGGCTACTTGTAACAGATTTTGAAAATTAACAAAAATAAAATGTCCAGTATTGTCATGAAGGCCCAACTCTAGTACTAACTAAAAGCTTTTATGAAAGAAGCCTCGGTGGTTTTCTGGCAGGAAGCAGATTTGGGGCATGAAGATGCACAAAAGTGCTTTTCCTGTTTTGATTTCCCTTGTGGGGTCAAAGAGAGCATCAATACTCCTTTGGATCTCACAAGGAAAGTTAAGGCTTCTCCATCCTTGGACTTCTGGCTCCTCGTGGTCATGGGGCTCTCTGGAATATTTCCCTAGCCATTGACTAGGAATCGTTTTTTTGTTCCCAGTCCCTGGCTGCAGTGTCCTTTCGCTTGACATTGTGATCCTGCCAGCCTACCAGCTAATGCATTTCCAGCAATTAAAACCTCCTGGGCCTCATACTGCCAATGTTAGCAATGTTTCCAACCTATCTCCTATCAACCACTCGAACAACTGCTGTCTTGAGTTAAACTTGGAGCATCATGTCAGTGTTGTAGGTGCTAAGCAGCTCAATGAAAAATGCAATATTATCGTTCACATGATAAATCTGTGAGAAACAAGAGTATCTTGAAAAGCCCTCCAGCAGATAAGAACATTGCAGAGAACTACTCTGAGAAGCATGAATGTTGTGTCAAAACCCTGTGATTAAAAAGCAGCATTGGGCAAATACAAGTGAGAAGTGAAAGCCTGGCTGTGAATTTTCAAGTAAGCATGAGCAGGATAGTAAATCTCTGTGTATAATGAGAAAGTGACAATGAATCGCTGTGAGAATTAAGTGCCATGCTCAATCAATAGAAGAAATTGCAGCTACACAGCAAGAAACAAGAACTTTGGGATGAAGTCCTGTGATTAATGAAGGTATTATAGTAAGTTGCTATGAAGACTGTGTAAAGGCAATGCTATGGTGAATTACCATTATGAGCAAAGCACATTACAGCAATTCATGGCAAGAAACAAGTAACACAGTTATTTGCTCTGAGATATCAATGCAGTCTGAATGCATTCAGTGGCATAATACACCCAAACACAGCTGTGACTGGGCAAGGGCTTTGATGGTTGAACAGAAGTTCAAAACGGACACTAGCAAATGGACAACACATTTGACACCCCATTCAATTTTATTTTCTATTTATATCAATGAAGAGGGAAATCAGCTAACTGTAAAATGGACCACCATTTTGCTATTGCTTGTTTTGCACTGTCATCCAAAACCAAATTCATGCACTGGCCCCTGCTATAAAATTGATCCAAAGAGGGAAGCAGGTCTTGAGGGCAGTGGTCAAATTTTGCTTGTGTCTGATTGATAAATATTTCAACTTCTGCATGCAAAGGACATCATAACACTGATGGGGAGTGATTCTAGACTAGAATGTGTGGGGGAATGGTGTCTCAGACTGGAGGGGGAATCGGAGAAAAAGTTGGAGGTGCAGAGGGGTGGGTTGTGGGATAGTCAGAGCTTCAGAAAGATCAGAGCCAGAGGAGAAGGGTAAAAGCAAAAGGGGGCTTGGGTCAGACGGGGAACGGGGCAGTTGGAGCGGAGAAGGCATTCAGAGCCAGAGGTGTGTTCAGAGGGAGGTGGGTGAGGGGTGGTAGTGCTGTGATGGGTCCCCTAAGGATCATCAGTGCATGTAAAGATGTTCCATGGAACGCTGGGTCTGGGTGTTTTGAAGAGAAGGAAGGTATTTTTTTTTCTTCTAACTATTTCAGAGTAACTATCAGGGTAAAACTGGCAGAACTATCCAAAGTTAATGATTTGTTGTCCAGCTGAGTGGTCCAGGAGAAGTTAGCACTTCTGGGCAATTGCCAATAAACTCTTACGTGGGAGCTTCCTGAAGGAATTATGTAGAGACTTTTTCTCAGGTGGATATAGCTGTTACAAGGGGACATAACTATAAGATTCATGGTGGAACATGTAGGAGGGATGTCCGAGATAGGTTCTTTACTCAAAGAGTGGTTGGGACGTGGAATGCACTGCCTGCTGTAATAGTGGAGTCGGACATTTTAGGCACTTTCAAGCAGTTATTGGATAGGCACATAGAGCACATCAGAAATGATATGAAGTGGGATAGCTTGATCTTGGATTTGGGCATAGCTTGGCACAACACTGAGGGCCAAAGGGCCTGTACTGTGCTGTACTGTTCTATGTTCTATGTTCTAATATCCCAATGGCTTATTAGGTACCCCAAAAGATCATTATAAATTATTTTATCTTTGTGACCTAATATAGCAAAGTTTGTTCTGTTTCCCGTGAAATTGCATGGCCTTATTCCCTGAGCAAGTGATCTAATATCAAATTTTGTCTACTTTAAACAAAACATGATTGGTTTCTAATCAAAAAACATGGCGATCTGGTTAAGGATTAGAACACCTCTAACCAGAATCCAATGTGGCCTTGGCATAGACATCCATAAAACTGGCAGTTCATATTGTCATTATTGTTGCCTGGGAGAATTTCTGCAGCTGTGCCATTGGTTGGCTTTCCTCTGGGCATGTTGAATGTTATGAGTTTGGGATATTTGATCCTTCAAGTATACTGAATCATGTATCAGTGCTTGCTTCCAAATGCTCCAGTCAGCTGCAATATTTTCCTGTCTGCAATGCAGCAATTTGTAAGGTTTATATGGAAGAGTTACTGGAATATGGCCCTTGATGATGCGTCCATTGACACTGGCCACTTGCTTGAGGTTGTAACAGCCCCGTTGCTTATTCTAAAACTCATATCCACCAGTTCAGATGTTGATATGGTATATACCCAGCAGGTGGATAAAAACAAAATACTGCAGCTAATGGAAATATGAAACAAAAACAAAAAATAAATTAAAGCAGGTCAGGAAATATCTATAGAGAGAAACAGAGTTAGAGTTTCAAATCTAAACAATACTATTACAGAGCTGTAGACTTTGGTCTGCTACTAAAGCTATCTAGAGTACTTCCAACTTGGGGCAACATTCCTTCACATAGGTGATTTAAAATCCATTTTGGGCTAGAGAGAATTGCATGGAGAAGTCTGGCCAATGGGTTATCACAGGATTCAGTATTAGCCCCAGTGTTTTTCAACATACATATACATTACTTGCCAACAACCACATCCCACAAGTTTAGATACATCAAAGGCATCTGTTATGCCGTCCCAAGCTCCATCTTCTGCACTCTCAACCAGATCCTTAATTAAGACATTATAAAGTTTACAGAATACTACAGCACACTGCATCTCACACTAAACATCTTTAAAACCATATCAAAAGTTTTAGACTGATTCAATGTGCGATGCCATGCACTGCAGTACTTCCAGGCAATTTGCAATTGCAGAAACCACCTTGCCTTCAATTGGGTGCCTGCAATCCACCTAGTACAGAGTGCATTTTGCATTTTGACTTTGATTTTTATGGAATGGTGAGCTGTTCAGTAGGTCTGCCTGATCCAAATGGTGAAGCCTGGCATTACATCAGCTGAATTAGTCGTGAGTGCTAGAATCAGTTGGCAGTGCTGACTGCATCCCCACCGTGGTGTAAGACTTACCTAGCACCACTTCCTGAGATGTCAGGGAAATCAAATTTGTGCCCAGTAACTCTTGTGCTGCTGCTCAAGTCATAAGGCAAGATTTTAACTCATTCCACCCAGCTGGACAGGCACTATGCTAAAATTAAGATGATGGATTTGCAACCTTGTTCCCATTCAGCCACCAACATTCTTAAGCTGTATCCTAATTGACATTTGCATCAGCATGAATCAAATGGAAGAGTTATTAATCAATGCAAATCAAGGCCCTATGATATATGTCAAGCCCAAGACTTGATGGCATTGTTATCGCCTACGGGGTAGAACATCTTCTGTGTACGGTCTTCTCATAAAACATTGAAGTTCAATTGGAGTCACCACAAGAGATAAGCATTGCCATTATTTTCCTGTATCAACAGAAGCATGAA
Source organism: Sphyrna mokarran (assembly GCA_024679065.1). Lineage (NCBI taxonomy): Eukaryota > Metazoa > Chordata > Chondrichthyes > Carcharhiniformes > Carcharhinidae > Sphyrna > Sphyrna mokarran. Next base: position 48,363,802 of record JAGIQG010000012.1, on the reverse strand, counting down.
TGATCTATCTGTCACACAAAGAATAAATGGGCTTCTGTCAGACCTAACTCCCCCAGAACCATTCCCCTGAGCCCCCATTTCATGTTGTTTCCGCAGTGATAACCTTTTTATCATTATGTTTTATTAAACTATGCTATCTACCATTTCCTGACCAGATTGGCTTTGCAGCTGCCAATGTTATTTCTTTCTATTTATTCAAAGGATGTGGTTTGACTGGCTGGACCAGCATTTATAGTCCATCTCTCCAAATCCCTTAAGTAAGTGGTGGTGAGTTGCCTTTTTGGACTGCTGCGGTCTATGTGGTGCAAGTGCATCCATAGTACTGTTAGGGAGAAAATTCCAGGATTTTGACCTAGTGACTGAAGGAACTGCGATATATTTCCAAGTCGGGATATTGGGTAGTTTGCAGGGAAACTTCCAGGTGGTGATGTTCCCAAGCATCTGCGGCTTTCATCTGACGTAATGATAGTGGTTGTGAGTTTGGAAAGTGCTGTCTAAGGAATGTTGGTGTGTTCCTAGAGTGCAGCTTGTAGATAGTTTACACTACTGCCACTTTGCATTGGTGGAAGGAATGAATCTTTGCCAATCAAGTGAGCTGTTTAATCCTGAATGCTGTCAAGTTGAGTTTCTTGAGTGTTGTTGGAGATACACTCACCCAGGCAAATAAAAAAGGATTCCATCACATTCCTGATTTGTGTCTTGTAGATTGCAGACAGGCTTTTGGGCATTAGGGGGTGAGTTATTCACCATACGATTCCTAATCTCTTACCTGCTCTTGTAGCCATAATATTTACATGGTTAGTTCAGTTAAGTTTTTGATTAATGGTAACACTTAAGATGTTGATAGTGATGGATTCAGCAATGACAATGGCATTGGATGTCAATGGGAACTGGTTAGATTCTGTTTTGGAGATGGTCATTTCCTTGTACTCGTGTGGCATGCTACCTGCCACTTGTCAGCCCAACCCTGGATACCATCCCGGTCTTGCTGCATTTGGACATGGACTGCTTTAGCATCTGAGAAATCGTAAACGGTGCTGAACGTAATACCATCATCTCCACTTCTGAACTTATAATGGAAAGAAGATCACTGATGAAGCAGTTGAAGATAGTTTTAGGACACTCTCTTAAGGCACTCCTGCTGTGATTTCCTGCAGTTCAGATGACTAATCTCCAACTATCACCAAAATGGATTATAACTCTAGCTCCAAATATACTCTTAGATCTGTCTCAATAATCATCCTCACCTGATTTCAAGGCAACAACTTTACACAGACACTTATTTTATTTATAGTTGAACCACATCTTCCCCAAGAAAACCGATTAATTGAAGATATTGACTGGAATTCTCTGGCCATCAATAATCAAATTAACACTACGGGCTCGATTCTCCCATCACAGTGCGCTAGTTTTTTTGGTTTGTCAGGTTGGGAGATGCACGTGTCAGCCATTTCACAGGATTCGCACATGCATTTCCAACGTATGCACATCTCCCACCGCTGGAGACCTGGTGCAGTCAAGACCATGCTGGAAAACCACGAGAAGACCAGGTAAGTGATTTTAATCTGTTTCTAATGTAATTTAAATTAGGTTCGGGGCTGCATTCCCCAGGCCCATTGACATCTCCCATTTGCCAGGAGTACTTCATTCTGGCAGGGTTTAGAATAGCTTCCTCCATTCTGAGAACTAGAACAGGGAGTTTCTACTGGAGTGAAGGGAGGGCAATTGGGATAAGGGTCGGCCAGTGGGGAGATGATGCTTCCTGGGCAAGAGCACCCTGGCAGTGCCAATTTGTGCCTCCTGACACTGCCCAAAGGGCAAAGTGCTCATGCACAAGGAACATCTTGGCATTGCCCGCTAATCATGGGGCAGTGCCAAGGGGTATGGCCTATTGTGGGTAGGGACGATGGCCAATCGGTGGGAGTGGAGGGTCCCACTGCCACTCTGCATTGGGATTTGGACAGTGCTGGAGAGAGGCCAGCAATTGGAGCAGGGTGGCAGGGGTGATCTGTCCCCCGGGGTGGATCTGCCTCCCTGGGGAGGGGCATCTGCCAGGATGGGGTGGGGGTCTGCAGGGGATGGGAGGGAGAGTTTGCCGGGACAGGAGTTGCTAGGGGGGATCATCACTGCTGGGGGAGGGAGGCTAGAGATCAGGAGACTCCAAGACGGCAGTGGAATAGAGGAGCTTAGGGCAGGCCCGGGAATGGTCGTGGGTATTAGAATGGGGCCGGCAAATGAGAGGCTGACAGATCAGGGCCACTACACATATGCAGGGTATATAAAACTGATTTAAAATAGGGATCATGAGCCTTGGGAGTCCCTGGGAAGTGTCTAAATAGATGATGACATTGATGTACGTTTTTATCTACAGGCGCTTTGGTCCACCTTGTTGTCTAACGAGGGGCATACACGCGATGGGTCGTGAGAGGACAGCTCTTGGACCTTTTTCGAGAGTATCCTACTGCTTCACATCGTTAGTGTATGCTTGACCTGGACCATCTGATGGGCAACACGACAGCGCAGTGACTATAGCTGTGCTGTGCAGATACATGGATTTGGGCCTGTGTCTGTGGGAGTTTGCGCATTCTCCCCGTGCTTGCGTGGGTTTTCTCCAGGAGCTCGGTTTCCTCCCACATCCCAAAGATGTGCTCTTAGGCTAATCGGCAAAACAAATTCTCCCTAAATTGTCTCAAATTTGGTTTTTAATCCATAGATCTATAAACATGGACAGGGATCGCGTGTAGAAGTGGGAACATCGAGGTGGCGGCGCAGGCTCGTTGGGCCGAAGGGCCTGTTTCCCGTGCTGTTTTGTTCTTTGTTCTTTGTTCTGGGACTGTCAGCCTTGTCCCTTCAGCTTTTAATGATATTCACAATTGTGACTTCTGCACTGCACAGTGGGAGATTCGAGTCTGAACTCCCACTGAAAAAGCAATAGTGAATTACAATAATTCAGCACTTAGAATTTTTTTGGGAGTACCAGACCCTACATCTGAATCTCAAAGTGAATTAGTTATTAAAGTGATAGGGCAGGATTTTATGGCTGCGCTCGCCCCAAGACCAGAAAATCCCACACCATGTTAACAGGCCTTTGTATGGTCCTCTTCCCCGCCCACCATGATTCCCATGGCAAGCAGCATAAGTAAATTCTACCCAGAGAATCATAAAGATATACAGCTTGGAAATAGGCCCAACACATCCATTTCCTGAACTGAGCTAGTCCCAATTGCGTGTGTTTGGCCCATTTTCCCTCTAACCCTTTCCAATCTATGTACCTGTCCAAATATATTTTAAATGTTGCAATTGTACCCGCCTCTACCATTCCTCTGGTAGCTCATTCCTTTCACGTACCAGCCTGTGTGTGGAAAAGTTGACACTCAGTTCCCTTTTAAATCTTTTGCCTCTCATTTTAAAGCAATGCCCTCGAGTTTTAGACTATCCTACCATGGGGAAAGAACCTTGGTCAGAATTTTACCATCCCGCCTGCCATGGGAATCAGAACAGGTGAGAGATGGACCATGGCAAGGTCCGTTGACCTGAGGCAGGATTTTCCGGTTTCGGGGCAAGTATGGCCAGAAAATCCCACCCCTTAGCTATTCACTTTATCTATGCCCCTCATGATTTTATAACCCTCTATAAGGTCATCCCTATCCTCCTATGTTCCAGGGAAGAAAGTCCCAGCGTATCCAGCCTCTCCTTATAATTCAAACCTTATAGTCCCAGTAACATCTTTGTAAATCTTTTTGTACTCTTTCCAGTTTAATAACATCCTTCCTATAGCAAGGCCACCAGAACTGAATGCAACACTCCAGATGTGGCCTTACCAATGTCATGTACAGTTGTAACATAACATCCCAACTTCTGTACTCAATACTTTGATTGATGAAGGCACGTATGCCAAATGCCTTCTTCACCACCCTGTCTACCTGTGGAATATGTGCCTGCACCCTGAGATCTCTCTATTGACAACACTTCCCAGAGCCCTACGATTAACTATGCAAGTCCTGCCCTTATTTGTCTTGCCAAAATACAAAACCTCGCATTTGTCTGAATTAATCTCCATCTGCCATTCCTCAGCCGATGGGTCTAGTTGATCAAGATCCCATTGTTGTCTTAGATAAGCTTCTTCACTGTCCACTACTCCACCAATTTTGGTGTCATCCATAAACTTACTTACCATGTTTCCTACATTCTCATCCAAATCGTTTGTATAAATGTCAAACAACAGTGGGCCCAGCACTGATCCCTGTGGATCCCAGGACACCTCTGGTCATAAGCCTCCAATCAGAAAAAGAATCCTTTATCATAACCTCCTCTCCCACCAGCAAGCCAATTTTGTATCGACTTGGGTTGGTTCTCACGTGATCTAATCTTACTGACCGGTCTACCATGTGTACCTTGTCGAAAGCTTATTAAAGTCCATGTAGACAATGTCTCCATTACTGCCCTCATCTATTTTCTTGGTCACCCCTTCAAAAAACTCAAATTTGTAGAACAAATTTTCCCCACACAAAGCCGTGCTATCACTAATCTGTTGTTAAGGTAATTGGGCAGAAAAGCTGCCTGCTTTATGATAACCAACTCCTCGACAATTAGACAAACATTGAAGAAGTTCTCCCAGTACCCTTTTATAATATCTCTGATGTTCTGAAAGGAAACTGGAACAATTACATATTCCTAAACAAGATTCTATCAATCTTTAGCTGCAATGGGTGCTGTCTCTTTGAGTAACTCTTCCCCTTGGATGTGTCCTTATTGTTCTGTTATTTATTTGTTAAAATGGTTTTATTATTTACACTATGAGCAAGTATAAGGTTATCATGTTCTAAAATATGCCCTGAATATCTTTCCTGTTTATCTCCCATTGTTTTTATTTCTACAGAAATGATTTTAAACTTTTGAGAAAATAGTTGCTTGAAAGTCTGTTTTTCTAATTTGCTAAGGTAAGACTTACAAATGACTGCTGAATAAATAAGGACAGACAGTATTATCATAAAAGCTTCTTTGAGAATGACTTTAAAGCTTTTTCTTATCTTTGCTTAGTGTAAGAGAACATGAAAGGCCCTGATGTTATTTTATGCGTGGCACAAACGAAGTCTGTTTGACACTTACTGAAACCAAAGCTTGCAGCAAGTGTTGGCCATGTATATAGTTTAAGGCTTCTGAGTAAAATGGCTATACTTGAATATATGTCCACTTTCTCAATTCTAAAGTATACTATCCTAAATGTATATGAATTCACCTATTCATCTATATCCTTCACACCGCAACCATCTTCTTTTGTGCTGGATATAACTCAAACCAGTGGAGAGTTTTCCCCCGATTCCCATTGACTCCAGTTTTGCTAAGGCTCCTTGATTCTTGAATAAATGAGGTCAAGAGCAGTTACTATCACCTCACCTCTGGTGTCCCAAAGCCCTGATAAAAGACCATGCAATTTATCAATAGCTGAAAATGGGCCTGGTCACCTACTGAAATGGAAATACAGGTTAATATAACACACACAGCCTCTGTGCTTTTGTGAGGATAAATGATAACATTTAATAACTTATAGGGATTTATTGCCTTGTACTCACTAGAAGTTTTCTAATATGTATTATTATATTCACATGCACATGCGTAACCTGCTTTGATCAGTTTTATTCATGCATCTCATCTCATTAAAGATCAGAAACACATCTCTCAGTGTACTTTTCTCCAATGCATAGTAGTTCAGTTACATTCTATCAATTTTAGTCTTTACACTCTGGGTAGTGCTGAAAAACAAAAACATCATATAATACCAAAAACTAGCCTTAGAAGGAAATGTCAGAATACAGCATAGCAGTAAAGAAAATCTTGCTGTTTTTCCCTGTGATTTATGAGAGTCAGAGAGGGAATCCTGAGTTAGTTAAAAGCATGGTGGGAAATCAGGAGAAATATGAAGAGATAATGATGAACAGCCTGAGTAAAGTAATAACATCATTGTTAATGCTTTTGAGTAATTAGTCCGCCATATAAAACAATTAACAAAATAATTTTCTATTTCAAATTCTGGGAAAAATTGATACCACCATATTGAGTCCCTTTGGAAAAGAGCCCAGCCCTGCACCTGAAATCTATGGGTGAGTGGAAACTGCAAATGCCTTTTCTGTGAATAATCTGTTTCCAAATTCAGAGGGTAAATTTCTTCAACGTGTTCAAATCACATTTAATCTCATGCCACAACTATTACACAATGGAGATTTTCCTTCAGGCTTATCATCACTGAGCAACACAATATTCTGACTGCATCCTCCTCCCTCCACCGCCAAACCTGCTCCCCTCAACTTGACCTCTCGTAACCATGATCTATATTCCTGAGCTAGGACTTATTACCTGGGCAAGTTTCTCTAGAGAGGCCAACACTGCAATGAAGGCCACAGCTAATGGGAACAAAAGTACCCTGATATACTTGCACTTGGTCTCTCTAAATGAACCTTCAAGAGAGATCTGCTGACAGTAGGAAGGCATGAGAGAGGAAGTTGCAGTAAAAATTTAGACCCCTTCCTTCCTTAGAAACAGCATTTGTTCTAGTCTGTGTGCTGCCACTCCATTTGGGTTGATGGTACTGATGTGGGAAAGAGAGAAAGCAAACTGTAATAGGCCATTATCATTTGAACATAACTATTAAAGAGAGAAAAGTACAACATTCTTGTTAATGGGAGACAGGGTTAGGAAAGCCTTCTTGATGCAATATAGCAGCAGCATCCCTTCCATTTCAATTTCTATGACACAGGGATAGCGTTATGTAAGAATGGATGATTTGGAAGAGGAGAATCCAGGTTAAACATGGCGGAGGATGTTATATTTCTATATCTACAGTTTGACAGCGATCAACTAATCATAGTCTGATTTTCATGAATTTGAGAAAGAAAAAAGCGCTTTAATGAAGTGACTTATCTAGCAAAGGAACAAAATGTGTATGAATTATAATGTCAGTATAAACATCAGTCAGAGGTCATTTTTCTAAGATCTGTTGCTGTTTCCTAAGCAACATTATGTATTGCTGAGTCATAGACTGAAAAGCAGAATAATTTTAATCTTGTTGGTGTCCAATAATCTTGCAGTTGTTATATTACCATCCAGTTCTATTTAAAGTTCCACCATGGATACCATTTTATTTACTTACCATGCCCTTTTCCCCCTCCAAATGTTGTGTTTATCATTCCAAAGAATGTCAGCATTGGATTATGGAATATAATCCCATTTATAAACCCCATCTATGTGGATTTGCACATTTTCCCTGTGTCTGCATGGGTTTCCTCCGAGTACTCTGGTTTTGCTCCTACAGTCCAAAGATGTGTGGGTTAAGTGGATTGGCCATGCTAAATTGCCTCTTAGTGTCAGGGGAACTAGATAGGGTAAATGCATGGGGTAATGGGGATAGAGCCTGGATGAGATTGCAGTCAGTGCAAATTCGCAGGGCTGAATGGCCTCCTGCTGTGCTGTAGGGATTCTATGATTTTATGGCACCCAATATCAAGTCCAATGTGACAAGATTTCAACTATTTGACGTTTATAATCAGATTTTAAATTCACTCCTTACATATTTACAATTTCATCATAAGTATAAACAAAGTGAACTTTCACTCTGTAGTTTACTCCCATCCTGCTTTACATTTATTGTATATTTATAGAAACTTGAGCAGATTAGAGCTGATCAACATGATTTGGAGAGGACAGGTGATGTCTATCAACATTTCTATGGTATCTTTAACATAGTAAAACATCCCAAAGTGATGGAAAAGATTTACCAGGATGTTGCCTGGTATGGAGGGCATTAGCTATGAGGAGAGATTGGAGAAACTTGGTTTGTTCTCACTGGAGCGATGGAGGTTGAGGAGAGAAGTCTACAAGATTATGAAAGGCATGGATAGAGTGGATAGTTAGAAGTTTTTTTCCAGGATGGAAGAGTCAATTACAAGGGGGCAAGGATTAATGTGTGAGGGGAAGGTTTAAAAGAGATGTACGAGGCAAATTTTTTGCACAGATAGTGGTGGGTGCCTGGAACTCATTGCCGGGGAGGTAGTGGAAGTGAATATAGTAGTGACTTTTAAGAGGCATTTTGACAAGTGCATGAACAGGATGGGAATAAAGGAATATGGTCCCCAGAAGGATAGGGGTTTTAGTTAAGTCAGGCAGCATGGTTGGTGCAAGCTTGAAGGGCAGAAGGGACTGTTCCTGTGCTGGAATTTTCTTTGTTCTTTGTTCTTTGATCCACAGAGCATTATCAAAGTCAGAACTGCTGGCATCCTATGAAATTGTGACAAAGATAAACCATCTCTCTTTATTCTTCTCAATTTGTCTGCAGCTTTTGATATAGCTGACCACAGCAATCCCTCCCACCTTCTCTCCAGTGGATGTAATCTGATTCCTTTCTTATATCTCTATTCCAGAGTATCACTTGCAAAGGCTTCATTTCTACTACTGCATGATAACCTTTGGTGTTTCCTAAGGATTTACCACCTGTTCTTTCTACTTGTCATTCACGTACAGCTTCATTTGACAGCACACAATTTCCACAAATATATTGAAAACACACAGCTTTTCTTCACCATCAACCCCTCTGCCCCTAAATTGTCAGACTTTTTTGACATCTGTGAAGAATTTTACGATCCTCTTGCAGTGGGGGTGGGGCCAGAATACGCAGCGAGCTATTCAAAAGTCCATTGACTCTGACAGGACTGGAAGATCCCCCCAGAGAGAGGGGCTATAAAATCTCACCCCTACTATTGGATAATCAGAAATTTCCTCTAATTCAACTTTAGGAAGTCAGAAACTTCTGCCTTTAGTCATTCTCAGAAACTATGGGGGCTATTTTCCCATCGCAACCCATACGTTTTCTAGCAGATTAGGAGATGCACGTGTTGACCATTTCACAGGTTCCCAGCAAGTATTTATGACCCGCATGCATCTCCCAACTGGGAAAAAAAATGGTGCTGCCAGGATCACACAGAAAACTGCAGACTGCTGATTTGCATTACTTACCATTTTTGGGATCGACATGGCAATCTCCACCCAAATTTGCGTCTCCCATCTCTTTTGCATGATGTCACTTTGGCATGAATCAGAGTAGTTATATAAAAGTCTGAACCTGGCATGACAACCTTGAACTGGCGTGAGGAAGTAATTGTTGCAAGTGGATCACAGAGCTGTTGTAGGCAAGTCGTGCTGATGTCTGGTGGGCTTCTTCCTGCTGTCTTCATGTGCTGGCCCATGGACCAGTGATATCTGGGGTGGGAGGCTAGTAGGGGGGACCTCTATTTTCACAGTGCTCAGTATGGGAGCCTCATCAAGGATTCCTGCTGACCTCTTCACTCCATGGCAGTGCTGTAGTTCAGTATGGGAGGTACCATCAAGGAGTCTTGCTTTCCTTTCCCTGCCAGGATACTTTGCAGTGGCATTGTCGACTGGGTGCTGGTGTTCTGGGGTAGGGGAGGAGTGTACCACCTGCTGACTGAGGCTTAACCAGATGAAGCAGCTGCTACTCCAGGCCGGGGTGCAGAGGTTCAGCCATGGACTGCATGGAATCTGCTGTCACTGGGCACAGATCTGGTGCTGATTTGCAGTCTGTCCCTGCCCTGTGACACAGACCAGCAACACATGCCTGTAATGGATGCTGCAGGTGCACACAGAGCAATGGCTTCAAAGTGCACATTGCCCAGGTCTGCACACCGACCTGCATAATCTGTACCAGCATTTATCAGGATGGGAATCTCACACAACCCTAATTGGGCCATGCATGGCACCATGGATTGTATGGTTTTGCCAGCACCCATAAGCAGGGATGCTGGCCCAAGTGAGGGATTGGGCTGGTGTTGGGTCCATGTAACCAATGATAATAATCCATCATTTTATGCTCTTTCCAAACCCCACTGTACAGATGGATTTCGGACTGATCAATTGGGAGATGGCCATTATGGTGGCGGCGAGGAGGAGGAGGAGGAGGATGAGGTGGTGGGCATGGAGAGCCACCACCAGTCCCTCAAGAAAGAGGGCAGGGAACTGCTGCTGACAGCCAGGAGATGGGTGAGTAGGCATTTAAGAATGTGCATAGAAGGCTGAGGATGTCGAGGAGATACAGGCCACACAATTCATTCGAGGCCCTTTTGGAGGACCTGTGCCATTTTAGGCTGCAGCTGTCCAAGACCATCTTTGTGCCACACCTTTGTGAGGCGCTCACGCATCTGGCATTTTAAAGGAGGGTGTGGCCCTGAACTTTTACGCCTCCAGCTCATATCAGGCTCCCAGTGGCGGCCTAGTTGATTAAATACTATTCCTGGCAGAAGGATAACTTATTGTATGCCCTTCAAGTGTTTAAGCTGGGCTTGAGATCCGTGCCAAGCATGTATGTGGCTCCAAGAGGAATTCTCACTCACCCTTGCTGCTCAGTTTTGCGACACTGCTAGTCAGAGCACAGTGTCAGGCTCTTGGCATTCACCACTTCTACCAGCTCCTCCCACAATGCTGTGGTGGATGCATGTCTTGGGTGAAGGCCCCCGTGGGGGAAGATTTGCTCACGCCTCTCCTCCACAGCATCCAGCAGGTCTCCTGTGAATCTAGGTGCAGGTTTGGATGCAGACATCTTTGCGATGTGACTGGCTTTGTCTCCATTCTTGCAGCTTGTATTCAGCTCTGGCTTCTCAGGGGAGTGCAGGTGCAGTGAGTGTGGCCAACCAAGGGCCTTTTGGCAACAAATCCTTATGAGAGATTTTGAAGGCTACATTCAGTTGAGTGTCACGCATCCCTTGGGGTGCTGATTGGCTGCCATTCAATTGGCTGCTGTGTCCGGGGTATGTAATACTCAGGGCTCCTAATCGATTCACTGCTGTGTCCAGTGTGTGGGTGCGGGGAGGGTGCAATATCCGAGACTCCCATTTAAGAGAGAGAATGATCACAAGCTGTGGTTGTGCATTTCAGCACAACGCTAGTTCTCTGCAGGACAGCAGTGAGGGCAGTATGTTCAAAGGTTGGAGGGATTGGGTACCCATATTATTCAGATTCATGGGGGCATAGGGTGAGTGGACAGCCATGTCTGTGTGTGGGGTGTGTGTGTATGTGGCAGTGATATCCGTATGGGGAGGGGGGAAGAGTGATGTCTGTATGGGGGAGGGGGGCCAGTGATATCTGTATGGGAGAGGGGGTCCAGCAATGTCTGTATGGGGAAGAAGGACCAACAATGTCTATGGGGATGTTGTGGGGCCAATGATGAGACCAGCAATGAGACCAGCAGTATCTATAGGGGAGGGGGGTGGCGATGAGGCCAGCGATGTCTGTGGGAGGATTGTGGGGGCCACAATGAGGCCAGCGATGTGTGTGGGAGGAGGGGGGGGGCAACGATGAGGCTAGCAATGTGTATGAGGTTTTGATGGCAGTGATCTGGATGCTGGGAGGTCTTTCTAGAAATCTCCCAGTGACGTGCACAAGTCCCCACTCATCCCGTTGATTTCAAGCTTTTTGGCGTGAATAAGCCCCACTCCTTGAGCTTTTAATGATATTCATGACTGTGACATCTGCATTGCAGAGTGCAAAGATTCGGATCTGAAGTTGCACTGACAAAACAATCATGATCTAGAGCAGTGTTTTCACCAATTCAGCACTTTTGGTGAGTTGCCCTCCATATTTCTCTAATGACTCCATACCTCCACCTGGAAGCAATTTAAGGCTGAAATCAAACACTTTGCAACTTTGGTGTCACATTTGACTCCAAGATAAGCTTCAGACCACATATCTGCAGCAGCCCAAGTAGCTCTAGTTCAAGACTCAGTCCAGGATCTGTTAACTATGGATGAACTATTCGCATGACTCAAAGCAAGTTGTTCATTAGGTTTCAAAATTCTTCCAACAAATCATACTGTTCTCCAGATGGAAAACATACCTGCACCATCATTTCTATCCACCTAGCTCTGCCTTGCTTCAGCTCACCTATTGCTAAGATTCTCACTTATGGCTTTATTATTTCTACTTAACTATTGCAACAGACCCCAGCTGACCTTCCAAGCTCTACCCTTTATAAACCTGAAGTCATCCAAAACTCTGCTGCCTGTTCCCTAACTCATCAAATTCTGTTCACCCATCACTCTTGTCCTCATCGGTCTGCAGGAGCTCCCATTTAAGGAACATCCTCATTTTTAAATCCTCCCGTGGATTCACTTTTCTAACCTTCTCCAATCCCACAACTTCCTGGAATATCTGTGCTTCTCTAATTCTATCCTCTTAATCAACCCTGATTTTAATCACTCTATCATTAAAGAACATGCATTCAGCTGCCAAGGCTCTAAGCTTTGGATCTCCGTCTCAAACCTTTTTGTCTCTCTATATCTCTGTCTCCCTTAAGAAGCTACATTATATCTATTTATTTGACCAAGCTGTCCGAATAGATGACCTTACGTGTTTCAGTGTCGAATTTTGTTTTATCATACTCCTGTGAAATCCTTGAGATGTTTTATTACATTAAAGGTGTTGTATGGAATTGAGTTCTTTTATTTTACAGCAACTGTATAAATCAAATGAATCACAAACTATTTATGCTCCACCAATTTTTTTTGCTAATATGCATTGGGCATTGTATCAAAAGGACTACGAATGCATTATTGTCCATTTCATGCTATTGCCCACAATTAATTCATCTTCCATGATTCCTAGTCACATTTCTATAGCTAATAAACATGGCTGAGAACACGGGCAGTTGACGTGATGCATAACGATTGCATTGTGACTATATTTTCTTCTGTTAATTATTAAGAAGGCAGCGCTGAAAATAAACACAATAGGATCAAACAAATTACAGAGTTGCTTAATTGATGCTTTAGTGCAGGATTAACAAAGGTGAGTGAAGGAAGTTTTCAGAATTTTACTGATGAGGATAGAGAACTTCCATGATTGACAACGCTAAAAAAAATTGTCCAGCACAAGACTCTAAATATCTCAGAACATGATGGGAAATAGTTGAGAAAATGTCATAAGATCGCCATGATTTTTGAAAATTAATTAATGGTGACTGGAGGATTGTAACTCCATTGAAAAAGAGGGAAAGAGATGAGCCAGACAATTACATTGTAATCTCTCCAGTCCCAAATACTTGGATCCAAATCATTTCTAGGACCAAAGAGCAATGAACAGTACAGTGCAGGAACAGGCCCTTCAGCCTTCCAAGCCTGCACCAATTGTAATACCTGCCTAAACTAAAACTATATGCATTTACAGAATCCGTATCCTTCGATTCCCATCCTATTTATATATTCAAGATGCTCCTTAAATGCCGTGATCATACCACCTCCGATCACCTCCCTGGGGACCGGTTGCAGACATTCACCACCCACTGTGTAAAAAACTCGCTTTGCATATCTCCTTTAAACTTTTCCCATGGGCCTTAAACCTATGTCCCTTAGTATTTGACTTTTCTATCCTAAGAAAGAGCATCTGACTGTCCACTTTGTCTATGCCATTCATAATCTTGTAAACCTCTATCAGGTTTCCCCTCAACCTCTGTCATTTCAGTGAGAATAAACTTAGCTTATCCAACTTCTCCTCATAGCTAACACCCTCCAGACCAGACAACATCCTGGTAAATCTCTTCTGTACCTTCTCCAAAGCATCCACATCCTTCTGGTAACATGATGATCAGAATTGTTCACAATATTCTAAATGAGACTTATCTAAAGTTCTGTACAGGTGCACTATAACCTACCAATTTTTATACTCAGCACTCTGACAGATGAAGGTAAGCATGCTGCATGCCTTCTTGACTACCGTATTCACATGTGTTGCCATTTTGAATGATCGGTGGACATGTATACCCAGATGTCTCTGCCTGTCAATACTCCAAAGGGTTCTACAATTTACTGCATAATTCCTATGCTTCAGGCCTTCCAAAATGCATTATCTCACACTTAGAATGACACCCAGGATGCCTTAGCGCAAGTGCACAACCAAAAACTACCATAGATATAAATATTTATCTGAAATATTAAATTGTATTAAACCATTATAAAGCTAAACCATTAAAATACTTCAACTTATCCCAATACTGTACCTTGTATGTTTCTGCAAATATATTATACCAAAATAATGCTAATGATGTTGAAGGCCTGCTCAAAAAAGTTCCAGAGACTGATGTTTCCAATAAAATATTTCTGGACTCAAGATAGGATACAGTGTACTGACTGATTATCTTTAAGTCAATAATGGGAAAGTTATTTGCAGCCATAATTAGAGATAAAACAAAATATGTAGGCTGCGATGGATCAATTGGAGATAAACAACATTGAGTTTGAAGAGTAAATCTTATTTGATAACTTGATAGATTTTCTTGTAATAGATCAGCACACAATGCAGGGATAACTGGACTTGATATAGAATTTCCAAAAACATTTGATGAAGTACCTTATAAAAAAATTGTTTGCAAAAGTCAGGACCCGGGGCAGAAAGGAAAAGAGAATAAACTTTTTGTCCACAGAAATTTGTTATTAATGACTATGATCCAGCATGTGCCCAGTTACTAGTCTTGCCCTAAAGGAATCAGTGTGGGGGCATTGCTCTGTGCAACCATTATTAATGATCTGGTAAAGGACATGAGGGAACAGATTATAAATAATATAAAGATTTGTGGGCATGTTAAGTCCTTATAGAAGAAACATATATTACAAACAGAGATAGATGTGATGGAAATGGGGTGGCATTGTGCAACTATCTTTTAGTATCAACAATTGTTTTGTATACAGTTAGATAGAGTTAATGTCAACCATGCAATGTTGTGAAGTTAAATTGTTGGAACTGGAAAAACTTGCACAGAATTACACAGTAAATGGTACTTCCTGGATCTCTTAACATTTAAACCAGGGAGGTGAGACTCAAGCAAGTACAAATAGTGTGTTACAATGTATTGCTTGGATGATTAAATATGAAACAAAGTCATATTGACTTTGTATAAAACTTTGATTAGGTCTCATCCAGAATAACATACCCAGCTCTGCTCCTTTAACATGATGATGAGTAGAGAGACTCTGGAAAAGTTTCAAATGAGATTGATACTAAATTTAAAGATGTAGTTTAGGGATGAAGGTCTATTTCCCTTTGAAAAAGTACAGACCTCAAGGACAAGAGAAGGGGCTATATTGGATTTAGTTCTGAGTAATGAGCCAGGGCAGGTGGTTGATGTTGTAGTAGGGGAACATGTGGCTAACAGTGACCACAATTCTGTCTACTTTAGGATTCAATGGAAAAGCACGCTTGTTGCCCTAGGGGCAGGGTGCTAAATTGGGGGAAGGCTAATTACGGTCGGATTAGGCAGGAACTTAGGGAAATTGAATGGGAATGGTTGTTTGAGGGTAAGTCCACGCTAGACATGTGGGACTCTTTCAAGGGAATACTGAAAATGTTGCAAGATAAATATGTGCCGGCTAACAGGAAAGATGTGAAAGGTAGGATTAGAGAGCCATGGATTACTAGGGATATTGAGGACTTGGTTAGGAAGAAAAGAGAAGCGTATGATAGGTCGAAGCAGCTGGGAACCGAGACAGCATTGGAGGAATATAGAGAGAGTAGGAGGGAGCTCAAACAGGGAGTTAGAAGGGCAAAAAGGGGGCATGAAATGATTTTGGCGGATAGAATTAAGGAAAACCCAAAGGCTTTTTATTCCTATGTTAGGAATAAAAGGGTGGTTAGAGGAAAAATCGGACCTCTTAGGCACAGAGGAGGGGAACTGTGCTTAGAGCCCGAGGGAATGGCGGAGATCCTGAATGAATACTTTGCGTCGGTATTCACGAAGGAGAGGGGCTTGTTGACAGCTCCTGTCTCTGAGGGAGCTGTGGACCAGTTGAGGAAAATATCCATACCGAGGGAGGAAGTGTTAGAGCTTCTAGGTAGCATTAAAACTGATAAATCTCCTGGGCCTGATGGCATTTATCCCAGACTGCTTAGGGAGGTGCGAGGTGAAATTGCTGGGCCTCTCACGCAAATCTTTGTCTCTTCCTTCCAGAACACTGCATTTGCCTGAGGAAGACACGGAGTGTTGAAAGCTCGCAACTTTACTATCAAATAAATCTGTTGGATTAAAAATTGGTGTTGCTAAATTCTTACTGAGTTCTTCCTTGGACACAGGTGAGGTCCCAGAGGACTGGAGAATAGCTAATGTTGTACCGTTGTTTAAAAAGGGTAGTAGGGATAACCCTGGAAATTATAGGCCAGTGAGTTTGACATCAGTGGTAGGGAAGCTGTTGGAGGGGATTCTTAGAGATAGGATGTATAGACACTTAGAGCATTGCAATCTGATTAGGGATACACAGCATGGCTTTGTTAAGGGGAGGTCGTGCCTTACACATCTGGTAGAATGTTTTGAGGAGGTGACAAAATCAGTGGACGAAGGGCGAGCTGTTGATGTTGTCTATTTGGATTTTAGTAAGGCGTTTGACAAAGTCCCTCATGGGAGGTTAGTCGAGAAGGTCAAGGAAAATGGGATACAAGGACAGGTAGCTAGATGGATAAGTAACTGGCTTGGTAATAGGAGACAGAGAGTAATAGTGGAAGGGTGTTGCTCTAGCTGGAGGTCGGTCACTAGTGGTGTGCCGCAGGGCTCGGTAATGGGACCTCTTCTATTTGTAATATATATAAATGACTTGGAAGAGGGAGTAAGTGGAGTGATCAGCATGTTTGCAGACGATACAAAGATGGCTGGACTTGCAGATAGTGAGAAGCATTGTCAGGCGATACAGCAGGACATAGATAAGCTGGTAGCTTGGGCAGACAGATGGCAGATGGAATTCAATCCTGATAAATGTGAGGTGATGCATTTCAGGAGAAAGAATGTAGGGGGGAGGTATATGATAAAGGGTAGACCTATTAAGAGTATAGAAACGCAGAGGGACATGGGGGTGCAGGTGAACAAGTCTCTGAAGGTGGCAGAGCAAGTGGAGAAGGTTGTGAAGAAAGCTTATAGTATGTTAGCCTTTATAGGAAGGGGTATAGAGTACAAGAGCTGGCCTTTAATGTTGCAGTTGTATAAAACGCTCATTTGGAATAAGACCTCATTTGGAATACTGCGTCCAGTTCTGGTCGCCTTATTACCGGAAGGATATGGAGACTCTGGAGAGAGTGCAGAGGAGGTTTACCAGGATGCTGCCTGGTATGGAAGGTCTGAATTATGAGGAAAGATTAGGCAAATTGGGACTGTTTTCCTTAGAAAGACGTAGACTTAAAGGAAATCTGATAGAGGTGTACAAGATTTTGAAGGGGATAGATAGAGTAAACAGGGTTAAGGTTTTTCCTAGGATGGACTCAAGTAGCACGAGGGGTCACAGGCTTAGGGTGAGGGGGGGTAAGGTATAATTTGGATGCTAGAGGGAGTTTTTTCACACAGAGGGTGGTGGGGTATAGAATGCGCTGCCAAGTAAAGTGGTGGAGGCAGGTAGTCTGGAGTTATTTAAGAAATACTTAGATGGGCACATGAACAGAATGGGAATGGAGGGGTATAGAAAAACTGATTTAAAATAGGGATCATGAGCCTTGGGAGTCCCTGGGAAGTGTGTAAATAGATGATGATATTGATGTATTTGTTTTTATCCTACAGGTGCTTTGGTCCACCTTGTTGTCTAACGAGGGGCATGCACGCGATGGGTCATGAGAGGGCTGCTCCTGGATGTTATTCGAGAATATCCTACTGCTTCACATCGTTAGTGTATGCTTGACCTGGACCATCTGATGGGCAACACGACAACTCAGTGACTATCTCTGTGCTGTGCAGATACATGGATTTGGGCCTGTGTCTGTGGGGGTTTGCGCATTCTCCCCATGCTTGTGTGGGTTTTCTCTGGGTGCTCCGGTTTCCTCCCACATCCCAAAGATGTGCTCTTAGGCTAATTGGCAAAACAAATTCTCCCTAAATTGTCTCAAATTTGGTTTTTAATCCATAGATCTATAAACATGGACAGGGATCGCGGGTGGAGATGGGAACATCGGGGTGGCGGCGTGGGCTCGTTGGGCCGAAGGGCCTGTTTCCCCTGCTGTTTTGTTCTTTGTTCTTTGTTCTTTGACATCTGATCAAGAATTTTAGAATAATGAAAGGTTTAGATTTCGGTGATGGGATAGCTTATTAGTTCAGGAGAACAGGTGGGCAAGTAAGATAGTGACATCAAATGTCAGGAAACTTGTCCCAATTTCCCAATATTTTCTGAAGGCTGATTCTTTTTTTTTGTCTCTTACAAAATAGTGGGCTGTAGCTTAGTGATGGAGATTAATGAGTTAAGATGTACGATGACCATATAAAACAGATTAACATATCAGCAGTCTTTTCCTGTGTGTACTTTAGCATGTTCACATGTTTGAATGAAAAGAGGCATGCTTGAAAGACAAAGAGCAAGAGGTTATTGGACCTTTTTCAGGTGAGAAGGTGTTGGTTAGTGGTTAGCGATGATCATTGAAAAGATTTAGATTTAAACTCAGACATAAAGATTTGGATATCAAACTTGGTTAATAATACCAATAAAAACATGCAGAAGGGATGTAAAAAATGATTGGAAGTCATAAACAAAGTAGGAAAATGTCTGCTGAGGGAGTGATGTTTGGGAACAAGAATAAAGAATAGGTATGTTTCAGTAAATTTTTCAGTGTTACCACAGTTCACAAGTCATGGTTGCTCATTGTTCAATATTTTGGTTCACAGGGTTTAAACGTTAGATTGGAGCTGCAGCCTTGGAAGGAGTATTATACTTAACAGGGATAGCTGATAGGAGCTTCAGAAACAGAATGACCAACGTGGTAAACAAGTTTACACAAAATGATTATATCAGACAGTCCAGCTCTAATCATGGAACGGAGTCCAATAACAGACCTAACAATCTCTGAATATGCAAGCACAGCCATAGGGAAGCTAGACAAGAACTCAGTAACCCATAGCAACAGACAGAAACAAGGATGATTAGATTGAAACAACTCCCATATATGGTAGTTGCAAATCGCACGCAAGTAAGAAAGTAATCTCTGCTGAAAATACAGTCTCACATCTCCCTTCCTGGAGATATTGATAACCCAATAATGTAATTATGGAACTGGTTCAATCTTGTGTGCTCACAATGGAAGGTATAAAAGCAAGTGTAATTTGCCAGTAAATTAGAACTCATTCTGGCCGTGTGGGTTCTCCCAATGTTGGTGCAATAAATATCGATCAAGCATTGCTTTTGAGACTTCTTGAAGTTATTGAGAACTTCCGTAACACTCAGCATTGTGGAAAGGCAAAGAAAGCTAGATGTGCAGAATATCAATTTTAAGCCTTTAAGGTGGAAAATGAGATTTGGGTGTTTATATCAGGAGGGGGATTGAATGCAAAAGTTATCATAATGAATTCTATTTAGTTTACATCTGGTATATCATCCAGAATTTTGCCAGTGCAGCAGAGGCCCCAGTGACAGGTACAATTGAATTTGTTTCCAATTTCCACCCTACATTCACCGTCAACAAGCCCTTCCCGGAGTTCTCTGTCTCTAGTGCTAAATACAGGTGGCATGATAGAACAATAGTTAGCACTACTGCCTCACAGTGCCATTCAAGCGATACATTGTGCAAACTCCACACAGACAGTGTGTTACATTCTCCCCATGTCTGCGTGGATTTCTTCCAGGTGCTCCGATTTCTTCCCTCAGTTCGAAAATGGGTAGGTTAGGCTGATTGGCTATGCTAAATTTACCCTTGAATCACAGGGATTGGCAGGGTAAATGTGCGTGGTTATGGGAATAGGGCCTGGGTGGGATTCTGTTCGGTACCGACTCAATGGGCTGAATGATCTCCATCTGTACTGTTGCAATTCTATGATTCCATGAATCAATTTTCACCACAAACCTACTAATTCCACAGCTACCATGACGACACTGCCTGACACCTCATTTCCTATAAAGATAATTTTCCATTCTCCCAGTTTCTTATGGCACAATTCTCCCAACCCGATTGTGACAGGTGAATTGACGGGATCAAAAAATCAAAACCTGCTGACGTAAAATCACTTTGTAATTCTCCCATTGGGAGGTTAATGGTAGGTCTTCCTGCTGGCTGGTGATGCAAATACCTTTTACATTCACGTTCATCTCAGGAATACTCATTAAAACAGCTGTCGCCAGCACCCTATCAGGCTTTCAAATCTTATGTCATGCCAATGGGAATTTATATTAGTAAATGCAAAAGACTGGTCCTCAGTTTGCCAGAGATTTCAGGGTGAATGCAACAATTTTCTGCCATAGTGCTACACTGCTCCTGGTGTGCTGTTCACCATTCTGCTGGGTAGATTGTTCCTTCCCTCCATGCTAAAGTGGTCTTCATGGACAGCACCATACTGCTGGACCCATGGACCCTCCTGTCACCATTTTAATTCTTTATTGCACCTGGGGTTGGGGAATGTAGGGGCCTCCTTCCTGCTAGTGCCACACAAAAGTATCTGTCTGGACAGCAGTGTGCTGCTGGACTCATGTAGCCAACACAACAAAGGTTTGAATTTTGACCAAGGTGAAATGCAAGGTAAAGGGGTGGAAGTGATAGTGGTCTGGTGAAGACAAGGGAGGGGCGATGTGGAATGAGGGCTGTGCAAGGGGCGGAGGGAGTGTTTGAAGGCAGGCAGAGGGGCAAGGATGTAGATGAAGAAGATGCACAATAACAATGGAAGGCAGAAGGAAAATTGAGAGGGAAGCTAGGCCTCAACAACGCTGCATGAAAAGTTTACAAACATGGGGCTCAAAGGGACTTGTTTGCTGAAAAGAGATGCACAAAAATTCCCGATTGGTAGATGGCCAAGTGGCTCATGGGCAACTTGCAAGTGATGGGTTTGTGCAGAGAGGAGCTGGTTGAATCAAGGAACATTCCTTTTGAGGCTGCTAGTGTTTTTCCTCTGGGTTGCTGGCATCTGGTGAAGTAAGGTGGGCTGGAGAGAGTGAAATGAGTACACTGGACTGGCATTAAAACATGGCGCTGTGACCTTTGAACTCATTAACTTTCCTGCGAACATTTCTTAATATGAATACATATATTATTTTATTTGTCTTTAATGACATTACTTTCTTTCATCCCCAGATATCCTGAAACCTTGGAACAATATCCATGACTCACCTTAATGGTCCATTTTAAATTAGCCATCTCTTTCTGAATTTCCTTCAGGCCTATTGAACCATTGGCACTTAAATGTCATTTTATCATGTTTTTAACTCCTTTACATATTTGGGAACTGTCCATCAATATCAGCTCCTTTTCATTGGTAATATACCAATGAAAATATACCAATTTTCATTGGTATATTCAGGCATCAGTAAGTAAAATCTGCTCTTATTCTTCTGTTCAGCTGCACATTTCCCCCTCAAAATTTAGCATCCTAACATTGGCTGATGTAATTTCTTTGACATTTGCACAAGGTAGGCAGCCCAAGATTGGCTTGAAAAGCAGCTTTACTGTGATTGGCTGGTATTCTTTATGTCTGCAAGCAAAATTGTACAATCAGGAAAAGTACTTTTCAAAATCATGAGATCTTACAAGTTCAATTTCAGGTAGTAAATCACAGGAACAAAACATATGTTTCACTTCAATTTAGAGAAACATGTTTAAATAACACAGCGGTTTGCAGAAAGATGTCAGAAAGTTATTTTTCATGGTGAGAGAGATGCATACTACAGTATGCACATTGCTCAGAAATAACTAAATCTCCAAAAGACATTAGAACATTCTTTCAATGACATTGATAGCCAGTTTCTAATGCTTTTCAGGGGGACCATTCCATAATCAAAAGCACAGCTTACAAGAGTTGCACAATTATATTGTTTCCCTCTTTAAATGTACTGCCTCATATTTCTCGGCATTAAATTTCATCTGCCACATTTTGATAAAAGAACATGGAGTGACAGTATAAAATGAAAGGTATAACTCTGAAGAATATGCAGGAGTAGAGAGATCTTGTGTCTATGTGCATAAGTATTAATGATGGCAGAACAGATGGCAAGAGCAGTAAGTAAAGCATACAGTAGGCTTTCTTCATAGGGGCACAGAGCACTGGAGCAGATAGGTTATGTTGAATTTGTATTAGTTAGACCTCAGCTGGTGTACCGCATACTGGGCACTGCAATTTAGAAAGAATGGGAAGGTATTGAAAAGAGTGCAGAAATGGTTTATGAGAATGAGTTCAGCAAACAGGAACTTTCTCAGAAGACTTAGGAAATTTGGCATGTCAGCTACAACTCTCACCAACTTTTACAGATGCACCAAAGAAAGCATCCTTTCTCATTGTATCACAGCTTGCTATGACTTCTGCTCTGCCTATGACTGCAAGGAACTACAAAAGGTCGTAAATGTAGCCCAATCCATCACGTAAACCTCCCACTCATTGACTCTGTCTACACTTCCTGCTGCTTCAGCAAAGCAGCCAACATAATTAAGGACCACATGCGCCCCAGACCTCACAGCAAACTCGAGATAGAATAAGCTCTTCTACCTTCTTCCGTTGGGAAAAAGATACAAAAGTTTGAGGTCACGTACCAATCAACTCAAGAACGGCTTCTTCCCTGTCGCTGACAGACTTTTGAATGGACTTACCTTGCATTAAGCTGATCTTTCTTTACACTCTAGCTATGACTGTAACCCTACATGCTGCACTCTCTTCTTTCCTTCTGTATGAACGGTATGCTTTTCTGTATGGCACACAAAAAATAATACTTTTCACTGTATGTTAATACATGTAACAATAATAAATCAAATCAAACTTTAGATATGAGGATAAATTGAAAAATTTGAGACTCTTTTCCTTGGAAGAAAAAAAGCTGAGTGGGGACTTGATATAAGTATTCAAAATCATGAGGGGCTTGGGCAGATAGGGAAGTAGATTGTTCCTAATGGTGGAAGAACTGAAAACCAGAGGACACAGATTTAATTGAAAAAATAAGCAAAAGCAAGAGGAGAAAACATTTATTTTTTTCACATAAAACACTTCTGAACACAGTGACTCATTAGGTTCTGAGATACACTGACTGACAACGTGATGTAGGCTGGTTCAATTGAGGCATTCAAAAGGGATTTATTTGATAACAAGCCTATGCAAGGTTATGGGTAGAAGGCAGGAGAAAGGCACTGAGCGAAATGCTCATTTGAGGAGTCAGTGAGATAAGCCAAATGGCTTCCTACTGTGCTGTAACAGTTCTGTAATTCTGTTTGGCTGCATTAACATAGAATCATAGGATTACTACAGTACAGAAGGAGGCCACTTGGCCCATCAGGTCCGCTTTGACTCTATAACAGAGCATCTCGCTTAGGCCCACTCCTGCCTTGTTGTTTAACCCTCTGCTAATTCCCCAAACTACACATCTTTGGATACTAAGGAGCAATTTAGCATGGCCAATTTAGCATATCTTTGGACTGTGGGAGGAAACCGAAGCACTCAGAGAAACCCATGTAGATATAAGGAGAAGGTGCAAATTCCACACTGACAGTCACCTGAGGGTAGAATTGAACCCAAATCCCTGACACTATGTGGCAGCACTGCTAATCACTGTGCCACCATGCTACACATAAACGCATCTTCCTTGGACATTAAGCTTCTGACTCTGAAGAAGAGGTGATACCCATTCAAGACCTCCATTTGATACAGATATTTGGAACAAAAAAATAAATTCCTCATTGCATCTCAATATTCAGGAGAGACAGAGGAAATAGGTTTGTTGACAGCAAATCACTTGTGAAATTGTTTTTCAGTTGTTAAGGTTAGAATTTAGCATCTGTGGCAGCACACAGCAGTACAGTTGCAATTTTCAGGATCCTTAATTTCAAAATACATCAGGAGACTGTTTCAAGGAAGCCACACATCAAGCTTTATGGAAGTCAAATAAAAGTGTCCTTTAGAGCATTAGATAATTATATAAGAACAGACCTCTCTCAAAAGCACAATCAATCATCAACATGAAACATGTTCAGTCGTAAAGATGGAGCATGTCTACAATTAAGTTGATCTTTCTCTACACCCTAGCTATAACTGTAACGTTCTGCACTCTCTCTTTGCCTTCGCAATGTATGGTATGCTTTGTCAGCAGAGCACTCAAGAAACAATATTTTTCATTATATGTAATATGTGTGACAATAATAAATCAAACCAAATCAAATCAAAAAATTAGACATATGGTCCAGGATTTTATGACTTCACTCAGATGAGACTTGTAAAATCCCACCCAAAGCCAATGGAGAATTCCTTTCTGCAAGTCTTGCCTGCCACAATTCTGGGGCAGGCGAGGCGATAAAATTCTGGCCATGAGTGACACCAAGATGCATGGGAGAGTTTCCTCAGGACACTCTGCAAAGAAAGCACAAAGCTTTTTTGGAAAAAAGGGTTTATCATGTTATTACACAATAGCTTACAGAGCAAATCTTCTTTCTGAGGCCATTTATCATAATGATTAGCTGCAATGATGAGATAAATGTTCAATTGCAAAGTTAAAACAAATGCTCAGCTATAAAGCTGGTATCAATGCTCCGATAGGACAGTATGTACAGTTAGTTATAATGATATGGCAGCAAGACATATAGGCCTGAATTTCCATGGAGTCAGGCCAAGTCAGAAAGCTTTTATTATTGGTGGGCAGGGTTCAATCCTACATTTTTGTCCCCATTTCCATTTACATAAGTTAGCATCAGCTTAGAATAATATTTCAAGTAGCGAGAGCCACATGCAGTGCTCCCATCCTTGCCAGCTACTCTGCGAAGAGGTGGGAGAGTGGCGGAGGGGAATGGGGTGAGTATTTCAGGCCCCCTGCATCACTGATGATTCTGGGCTGTTAGTGGACATGAGGGAACCAAGTTTGAAACTAAAATACAAAGGAAACATCCTAAATTCCCTTTGAATTACATTAGCTCATCTTAACTTCCCATAAACCTGTCAACCAATTACAGCCATTCGCATTAAAGATGACAAAAAAGCTATTACCATTTTATCACTGTAAACATGACAAGCATTTTAAAAAGTAAATGTATGGGGTTACGGGAATAGAATGGGGGAGAGGATCTGGGTAGGGTACTTTCTCAAAGACAGGCATTGCAGACTCGATGGGCTAAATGGCCTCCTTCTACACCGAGATTCTATGATTCCCTTTATTGGTAAAGTTGGTAAACATTTCAGGTCCAAGGGAATAAAAACCCACTGTAATTATACACCTATAAAAGATGACATGAAAATATAGGAAGTCATATCACATTGGAAATAAATGTAGATGTTGAAAGGTGACAATCACTACTCACTGTCCAGCATGATTTGCTATTGCCACGTGTTATTGTGGCGGTTCCTGATAATTTAGCATGTGGTGTGCAAGGGCAGTTCGTACTTGTATAATTGCAAATGAGCTGGCTTCTTATCCACAGATAGATGGAGAACTAATTTTATTCTGGAAACTTGCTTTTTAATTTTATACATCAGCACAAGTTCTCTATTTCTGAATTATTAAGAACCATGACAATAGCGTAGGTCTATATCCATCTGAATAATCTGAGAAATTAATATACTTCAAAGAAGCTGCTGTCTGTAAGGTATAACATGAAACCTTCCCCAGGGGAGATGGGACAGCAAAGCCTGGAAAATAGAGAGCAAGTTTAACTCTCTGTTCCACCGTAGCTGTCCCAGTCTTTCCCTGGGCTTAGACATGGAATACATAATACTTGTATCATCAAATAATTATATGCAAGTAAGTATCCAGTGATATAGTGTAGTAATATGCCTTCAAGAGACATCAGCATAACATCATTAGAAAGGAGGTATGTCATGTGATCCAGTCTTATTTACACTTTGCTTTGAGCAGAGCACACACACACTCTGACAGCAGATGATTGAAGGACTTGTCCCACCCGATGGCCTGTCTTTCTGCTGTAGCTATGTTTATTGCCCGAAGTCCCAGCTTTGGTGGTCCCATGGTTAGTGGGCATAGCAAGGATTGGATGCATTATTGACCCCTTTAATCACATTTTATTTTGATGTCTTAAGTATCCTTTGAGATTCTGTTTTCTTTGATGCATTATTCCTTTTAAGGAATTGCATTTTAATATATACCACAATTTGTTCATTTAATTAACAAAAAGAAGCACACAACTCTGATGCTTTCAAGTTTTGTACATATGTGTAATTATTCTTTTGTGCCTAGTCTTAATAAATAACTACACAACATATTAACTCAATCTCCTTTGGGCAATTGGTGTCTTGTATCTTGCACAAATAAATAAGTTCAAGGTTTTATACAATTAAAACACTGTATTTATGATCTGTTCGCTATGAAGGACAGGATGGAGTAGAGCACGTTCCGTGTTATTATGGGCCTAGGAGGAGCAGGGATGTTCTTCCTATTTCTGCAAAGCTATCCAGGCCACTGTGCTTCAGCTTTTCCCCTTCCACAGTTGGGCCATATTCACAAGATCAACTCAGCCCAGAGGCTGGCTAGGCTACCTGAATACTAATGAGGTCTTAAACCATGCCAGACCTAGTCACCAGCAAGGACTATTGAATACTGACCTCTCCTTCAGGTCTATCCATACTAACCTCCCTGTAGGTCTATCAAGTACTGAACTCTCTCCAAGTCTATCAATACTAATCTCTTTCCAGGACTATTGAGTACAGACCCCTGCCCCAGGTCTATCAAGTAGTGGTGACAGGAAACATTTTGTAGCACAGGTTATTACATATCAGAAATTTAAGAGTGAATACTAAGAAAAGGACACTTTGGTGCCAGCTTTTCCATTGGTCTTGTTCCGTATTAGACTGTTTGCCAGTTGTCTGTTCTCTGGCCTCAGGCAATGCTGCTCTGCAGCACAACACATGACAATGCAGAATTGCTGAGCAGAAACTGATAGCCATATGAGAATGGCCTCAACCGGGATCTTGGATTCATGCCACACTAACTGTAACCCCCACAACTTGCCTGGGCTTGCAAAAGCTCACTAATTGTCCTAGTCGGAGACAATAACTTGTGCCCTGTCTCCACTCACAGTGCCTGTATCTTTAAGACTTGATTACCTGTAAGGACTCGCATTCCAAACATTATCTTGTAAGTTGAGTATGTGTCTATGTATGCCCTGTTGTGAACTCAACTTCTCACTCACCTGATGAAGGAGCGAGATTCTGAAAATTTGTACTGCCTAATAAATCTGTTGGAATTTAACCTGGTGTTGTGAGATTTCTTACTGTGCTTGTCCCAGTCCAATGCTGGCATTTCCACATCTGCAGCAGAGTACCAGGAGGTACTGGGGAAAAAATAATGTTTGACACAGACCAAGTAAAGAAACATCTTGTCACCAATTAGATGAAAGTAGGAACTAGCTGTTTAACACCCCTGAGCTGAATCATTGCAATTGTATATTTGTGAATAGCATAAGCTCAGCAGTCAAGTAGAATTAACTTCAAACCTGCTGCAGTATTGGCCAATAAAAGGAAATAGATCCAAGAATTGTACCTTAGTCTATAATTTGACCGGCTCCCAACTCAGTATATTGATGGTTTGCTGTAACTAGAATGTTCGTAAGTTTAACACGGACAATGCACTCATGCTGGTTATAACTTCAAAACAAGGTTTTTCCAAAACAGTGAAACTAAGAGAATTGAAACCTATCTTTTTCTTTTGATTGTTACTGTCAATAGTTAACTCAAAAACCATAATTTTGTGCTAACTGTTAAAAATCACACAGTGTATAAATAAGACTCACCTTGTACCACTGTAATTTTCTCAGCATCCTGGAGTGCTCCTTCCTGCAATGCACATAGAGAAATATACCTCAATTGCTAACGTTCATTTAAAGTCTTTCTGATAAAGAATTAACATCCTTTCTTCACAAAATAATGCAAAAAACAATAAAATCGCTGCAAATTAAAATAAATAAGTATTGGCCAAAGGAGACATGGAAGTGGAAACGCCACTCAAAGTTCTCCTAATTTTCATCCTTTGTCTTCTCCCGCTCCTCAGTTAGTATATCCAACATGCTCCCCATGGCACAATCTGCCCCTGTTCTTAGTCAGCACTCAGAGGTTGTTAGCCAAAGGAACCTTAGTGGTGAGAGCAGAGATCTGAGCAGCCTCGATCTACCTCTGCTGAAGCCATTAGATATGTAGTATGGAAGAGGAGTTGGAAAAGGAAGAATAAAGATTTCTAATTGCAAAACTGGAGGCAGAGGGGTGTTTGAGAAAAAATGCATTATTTTGTCCATTCTCATTTACTGAGTGACAATTTGGCTTTTCAGTTGCATGTTGAAGAATGGAAAGATATGAACTGATGGAGACCAAAAATGGGATGTAGAATGGATACCTGGTTGTAGAACTGCTCTGTGTCAGTGAGAACAGAGGAGGAGGGTGCCATTTAGCTAAACTTCACATATATAAGAGAATTCCTGGCACCACGGGCAGTGATATGAATAGTTGGCACTGTGATGGACAGGTCACCATCCCTTTGTTGTAGGTAAAATAATACTTCTGAATCTGTGAGTCAAAATACGGTGGTGTTTATTTCAAAGCTCTGGCATTTATTCAAGAGCTTTGGGAAAAGCAGGGACTACCAGACTTCTTATAGAACACAAACACAAGTGGGCATTTATACATTATGAGCTCCAGCAGTTCTCATGATTTAAAGTTCCAATTCCTGCCAGCCTTCCTGTCCTGGTCACGACTTGGCTTCAGAGTTGACCAGAGATTATTGTCCAGCTGGCAGCTGCGGTCATGACACAGGCTTAATCCAGATACGATTTAAAATCCTTCTGCAGCAGTACTGACATCCCTGTCTTCCAAGTTACTTGTGCGATCGCGAATGCCCCAGCAGGAATTTTCCTGTTAAAAGCTGGTATCGCGATTTGCCATCAGCAGCTGTCAAAGCCAGTATCGTAAACTACCATCTGTGTAACAATGTCCAACTAATAGGTAAGATTTGCAAAGTCTATGAAATAACAGCTATGTTAAACTATCTGTCTTTATAAAAATAAGTGTTAAAGCATGTAGCACATGAACAAATAACCTATATTACTGTCAGGAGCAGTATAAGCTTGAGAAGATCAGTCATGATGAAGGGTTATGTTTGTGACATATTCTAAGTGCAAAATCCATTAACCCTTTCCCTTCTTCAGATACAAAATGCATTCACCCTTTCCCCACTTCACCTTTCTCCTCATTGTATTTATCATTGCATCTGATTAGTGCTGGGCATCTTGTTCCTAACTACTGGTTAGGTATTATTGGCCAAATTTGAAATGGGCATAATGTCTTAGTAGCCACTCCTAAATTCTAGGATCAAATAGAAAGAGGTCAGGATAAAAGCAATACTGGAATCTGACATGAAAAGTGAAAGTGCTGGAAAATCTCTGCAGGTCTGGCAGCACCTGTAAAGAGAGAAAAGAGTTGATGTTTCGAGTCCAGATATCCTTTTGTCAAAGCTTTAATGAATAAGTTCAGGAATTTGGATTGGGACAGGATGACAGCATCATGGCAGCTCCCTGCAGCACAGTTATATAAACTGCTATTTGAGACTGTCCACACCAGCTGAACAATGTTGGATTGGAAGCAATTGCAGATTATAAATATCTCTGGTTCGTTTGAGGTCGTGACATGTATTCAGTCAATGATGCACTGAATCTATACGAAACAAGTCTAGAATGACTGCTCATTCTAACGAAAAACAGTACATTAATTAAATTTGATTTAATTGCCAAACCCGGCAAACAAACAATCAGTGACCGTGTACATGCTGTCGACTGGGAGGCCATGGATATGCCCCTGATAATAACAGAGAAGAATCCTGAGGCAACAAAAGGTTCAGGGTGGAGGTCACTTTCAAGATCACTGTTATTGCATGATCATCAGTAGGCAGCACAACTTATTTGAAAAAGCTGCAAATCTTCACCATCACTAGAAACACTAGCAAAGGAAGCGAAGCGTTTGCCTGTGTATTCTGTTATGAGGGAAGTGCATCTTCAAACCCTCTGTTGCTTTCCTCATTGCCTGGCCCTCTCTATACTAAACTCCTGCAGTTTCTCCTTTCTGCTACCGCTTGATGGTCATCTTGCTATTTGTCTACAGGTCAATTTACCCCTCCTGATCTTGAGTCTCAACATCTTCCCATCACAAGTACTTTGGCAAACACTTTCCCAGAAGTGACTATGAGCACTCACTAGTTATTGCCATGGTATGCTTAATTTTTTCAAAAGCTATATGAATTGTACATCCTCTTCTCTCCTTAGTTTAAACGGGGAGTTTCAGGAAACCTGAGAAATCTGTGCATATGGTATTAAACTATAAATGCTGATTAAAACACTTCTGCAATTCAGAGACTGATATATTCAAATTGCTAACCTTTTTCTCTTGAGTGGATTATACACGTATCTACTGCAGCTGAATTATCGAAGATCAGCACTCCTAGCTAAACCCATACACTCCTCAATAGTCAAATTACTGCCTGAATCACAGACTCACACCAGTCAATGGGCTTAACCATGGAATTATTAGAGATATTAGCCCATTCTTATTGCTAATTCTTTGTGCAACATAATTGTATATTTAGTATTTCTTTCATCAACAAAATAAGCTCGAATAATCACCATGGAGTGCATCCTTGGTCCTGCCAACTCCCTTGACCCCTGTCAACTCTTTAAATTTTTTTTTGACTACTGTATGCATTTTCATGCTAGGAGCAATATTTTCTTTCTGCCACTGTTTTGCAAGCTACAGCGATTATTAGCTTTTCTGTGATTATAACCAGTTTATTCCTCAATGCTTGGGAACTAGGATTCTATTATTTTAATCATGCTTCTTCAGCATTGCTGGATGTACAACATTTATCGGTTACCTAGCTATAATGAACCTGAGTAAAATGTCAATTTGTTGCTTTTGTTTTCTTCAGCCTCATGCTGTTGCTGGGCAGTCTATTAAGTGCATAATTGGAGACTGGTGCTGCTCTCAAGCTGTGTTTTGTAACTCAGTCGTTGTCATCTCCGACAAATGAAT
Organism: Sphyrna mokarran; assembly: GCA_024679065.1. NCBI lineage: Eukaryota > Metazoa > Chordata > Chondrichthyes > Carcharhiniformes > Carcharhinidae > Sphyrna > Sphyrna mokarran. Next base: position 48,332,823 of record JAGIQG010000012.1, on the reverse strand, counting down.
GGATTTTTACAGTTGATGCAGCCATCACTGCATTAGGCTTACAACAGCAAGACTTGGTACTTTGCACATAAATTAAACCCCTGTTGCATGTTAGGACAATAGGCATTAAAGGTGAAATGTTCATTGATTCTTCACATTAGCCAACAGCTGATCAAAAAAGTGTTACAAAAAAAAATCTAATTTAAGCAATGCCTGGACAATCACAATGCATGAAGACTGAAGAAATATAAAATCTTGTTTTTGTTTCATCTTGAAGTTAAAAAAAATTAGGCAGAGACTTAAAAACTGACAAAGTAGAAGCTGCCAACCTTTGCTAAACCATGGATAAAATACATCAATAGTCATTCTAACGGTGAATTGAAGGAAGGTAAAAATAAGAGCCTGTTTTTGAACTCATGGTTTCCAAGGCCAGTGCTCTAACCCCTGAGCTATGGAGCCAGTTAAGGTAATAAATCAGAGAGTGTCACTCAAAGGAAGAATGACTACTGTTGCAGGAATTCTGATGTGGAAATAAATAATCCTAAATGCAGTAAATAAAAAGGAAGAAAATGCAGGCCTATCATGCTCTTTGAATGCAGTATTAATCTTTGTTGTCTCTCTTGAATGTCTCTACTATTGCATGCGAGAAATAAACTGGCCAGCATCAAAAACAATTGAAAAGTATGGCCAGAATAAAGAGTTCAAACTTTTGATTAAAAAATTCTAAGACTTGGTCATTGCTTGCCAAGCCAGCATTTTTATTGTCCATCCCTAATTGCCCACAGAAGGTGGCAAGTTGCCTTCTTGAACTGTATAATCCACAATTCTGTTCAGGAATGAGTTCCAGGATTTTGATCCAGCAATAGTGAAGGAGCAGCGATATAGTTCCAAGTCAGAATGGTGTGTGTCTTGGAGAAGAACGTGCAGGTGGAGCTATTCCATGCATCTGCTGCCCATGTCCTTCTCGGTGGTGATGATCACAGATTTGGAAGCTGCTGTCAAAGGAGTTGTTGCAGAGCATCTTGTAGATTGGTACACATTACTGTCACTGTGCATTGGTGATGGATAGAGAGTGGCTGATGACGGCAGTGGATGGGATACCAACCAAGTGGGTTGTTTTCTCCTAGATGGTGTTGAGCTTCTTGAATGTTACTGGAACTGTAGTCATCAAGGCAAGAGTAAAGTTTTCCATCACATTCCTGACTTGTGGCTTGTAGGTGTCAATTGGTTTTGGTGAGTCAGAAGATAAGTACTGACTGCAAAATACCCAGCCTCTGATCTGTTCTTATAGTACTTATAGTCCAACAGGTTTATTTGAAACTACAAGCTTTCAGCTCCTTCACCTGACAAAACAGCAACGCTTTGAAAGCTTATGATTTCAAATAAATCTGTTGGACTGTAACCTGGAGTCGTATGACCTCTCATCTTGTCCACTCCAGTCCAACATCAACATCTCCACATTAGAGTATTTATATGTTTAGTCCAGTTCAATTCTGATCAATGGTAAACCCCCAGGAAGTTGATAGTGGGGTATTCTCCAATGGTAAGGCCATTGAATGTCAAGGGGTGATGGTTGGATTCTTTCTTGTTGAGATGTTCACTGCCAGCACTATATGTTGAGAACATTACTTGCCACTTTGCAGCCCAAACCTGAATGTTGTCCAGGTCTTGTTATAAATAAACACAGACCACTTCAGTATCTAAGGACTCACAAATGGTAGAAAATGTTGTTCAATCATCAGTGAACTTCCCCACTTCTGACCTTATGATGGAGTGATATTAATTGATGAAGCAGCTGAAGATGGTTGGACCTCAGAGACTATCCTGAAGAACTCCTGCATTAATGTCCTGGAACTGAGATGATTGACCTCTAGTTACCACAGTCATCTTCCTTCACACAATCAGAGTTTTCTCTCTGATTCCCACTAACCCCAATTTTACTGGGCTCCGTGATGCCACACTCAATCAAATGCTATCTTGATGTCAATGGCTGTCATTTTCACCTCACTTCTGGAGTTCAACTCTTGACCATGTTTGAACAAGATTGTAGTGCAATCTGTGTGCCCCCCAACCTGAGCATCAGTGAGCCAGTTATTGGTAAGCAAATGCTATTTGATAATACTATTGATGACCCTCTCCCACCCATATCTTGCCTCAATACCTATGGTATTTGGAATAAAGCTCTCATTCAAAGAAAGATAAAACCCCACCTATTGGTGATAAAGGACCTTTCTCAGTTATATAGCATGAGATTTCTTAAAATCATCCATTGGTCAGGATCTTGTTTTGGTGTCTGAGGTCTGGCTGAAGAATCAGTTAAGGACTGACAATGCTTCCCTCTTTTTGGGTAAGTCCTTCAAACTACACATTAATCAAGCACTGGCAAGATTACCAATGGGCCTCCCTGGTCAGAGGTTCCACCTAGTGAGAGCTGCCAACCAGACACCAGCAGCTTTTATATGCAGCTGCCCCGCTGGGGTAGCCATGACTGCTGCTGGAAGGACACATTCTGGATCCCAGTGTTGAAGGCCACAGGTAAATCATGTGAGGGAGCAGTGGTGTTGAGCTTCTTAAGTGTTACTGGAACAGGTTGGTTTCATGATGTAGGGCCTCAGAAAACTGGGGCAGGAAAATTGGAAGCAAGAGTGGGTTCTCAACATCTTCCATTCTTGACCCTGTCTCTGCCATCCCAACATCCAATCCTTTGATCAGGGACTGATTGCTTTTTATTGAGGGGTGCTTCCTCGCCCCATGAGGTGACAAGCAGCCTACATGGATTCACCAGTTTATGCATGCTGCATCCACTTGCGGGTAAGTTAATCCTGGGCAGTAGTGTTTGAGGTCCTTAATGATCATTCATTGGCTACTTAGCTCTCATCTGAGCTGGAAGGTCCACTATGGATTTTCCTTTCCAGGATTTAATTCTGGTGCGGAAGGGGACAGGTTCCATATACGCCACCACTCCAGCCAAATAAATGTCCTTCCTGTCTCTAAGCTCACCAGCTACAACATGAGAAAATTCCACACATTATTCCAAAAGAATTATTCCACCAGATTTTTATTTCCTTTGGATTTGCAGTAAACAATTCAGAATTTGCATGATTGAATTCTGAAAATTCTCCACTAAATTAGATACTTACATCTTACGTAAGCAAAAAAAAAATGAATATACTTTAAAATATGGAACAACTGTACTATTTGAACCATCTAATCATAGAAACTCCTACAGTGCAGAAGGAGTCCATTGAGTCTGCACTGATAACAATCCCTGTAATCCCACATATTTACCCCGCTAGTCTCTCTAACCTACACATCCCAGGACACTAATGGGCAATTTGACATGGCCAATGCACCTATCCTGCACATCTGTGGGAGAAAATTGGACCACCCAGAGGAAATCCCCATGCAGACATGGGGAGAACATGCAAACTCCATACAGGTAGTGACCCAAGTTGGGAATCAAACCCAGGTCTCTGGAGCTGTGAGACAGCAGCGCGAACCACTGTACCATTGTGCCATATAACAACACAGCATGTGTTTTATGCTAAACCACAAATATGATATAGAGATGCCGGCGTTGGACTGGGGTAAACTCAGTAAGAGGTCTGACAACACCAATTTTAAATCCAACCGATTTATTTGATAGCTTTCGGCCTTTGTGCTTTTGTCAGGCAGATGAGGTCATCCGCCTGACGAAGGCACAAAGGCTGAAAGCTAGCAGGTTTACTATCAAATAAATCGGTTGGATTTAAAATTGGTGTTGTCAAACCACAAATAAACAGAGGTTTTGATTTTATAACACTCTCTTTTGAGAAAAGTACTCTTATTTGTGTTGCACAATAAATTATAAGTGAGGCAGGACATTAACTTATTCTACAGGGGCAATACGTGCAGCCATGATGATGCTACATGCAGGAAGTACCATTTTAAGTATCTTGCATATCCAAGTAAAATATTGTTACAATTTGTTCAGTAATAAACACAGTTTTTTTTCATTGGTTCTTGTGTAAATAATTGCGAGTGATGTTGTTTTACCTCCAAGATCAATTCAGCTCAACCGGAAATAAATATCTGAAATGAAGCTGATTTGACTTCCCTGGTCCCAAGAATAATGCCAAGAATTTGTTATGCCATGTTAATTCCTGAAGAAGAAGTAACAAATTTTAACTTCTGGCTACATAGTGGACTTTCTGTGACCCTATAGAGAAATGTAAAAGAAGTCACACTGATGCAGAAGCGGGGAGATCTTTTTAACCACTACCCTGACACATGTAGGTTAGTGAAAACTAGAGGCAAGAGTCCTTCTCAGCAGCAGGAGGCAGTATGCCTTTGGTCAATAGTAGGATCTTCCGGCCCCATTGCTATCAATGGGAACACTGAGAGCATGATGGCACAGTGGTTAACTCTGCTGCCTTAGGGACCCAGGTTCAATTCCCAGCTTAGATCATTGTCTGTCACCCGTCTACATGTTCTCCTGTGTCTGCATGGGTTTCCTCTGGGTGCTCCAATTTCCTCCCACAGTCCAAAGATGTGAAGTTAGGTGAACTGGTCATACTAATTTACCCCTGAGAGTCGGGGGACTAGTCGAGATAAATGCATGGGGTTAGGCATATTGCCTGGGTGCGATTGTGGTTGGTGCAGACTCACTAGGCCAAATAGCTCCCTCTTGCAATGTATAATCCTATACTTCCTTTCTCCTAGATTCTCAGAACATGACAGTCATGTCCTTCTAATCATAGACTATGGCAGTTAACCTTTTATAAAATTAGTCTGACATACTACATTTCCCTACACTCCAGACCTGATATTGCATATATGCCATTGCAGACGATGACATGTATTTTTAAAAAGATGTAGTGACATCACTGTGGCACCATTTACACAACTTCAGTGATTCCACTTAGCCAACTCCAATGATTCCAGCTCCAGACCTGACTCCAAGGGGGCAGATCAGTCTGCAAGCACAGCACTTTAAGGGAAGTGACTTATAGAGAACACCAGTGCACATGCTTTGGCTTAAAAAAAAGTCCAGTTCCTCACCATAAGAACTTGGAATGCCAAATTAGGCACAACCAATTAATTCCGACTGATATCCGAGTGAGTGAAGACCTCGTTCCAAAATAAGCTCAGTGATTGGGACAGACAGCTTTATTTTATCTGAACTTTGCATTCAGTTATCAGATATTGGGTGAGATGTCACCACTTCATTGATCAGTGTGGCGAGCCAGGAAAATAGCATGAGATCCTAAAAATCTGATTCACGCTGCGCAGCAAAACGTTTGCTATTTTCCCAGCCTCTTTATAATGGTGTGAACTGTTTCATTATCAGAAAGGACACACAGAATCCCTGCAGTGCAGAAGAAGGACATTTGGCCCATGGAATCTGCATTAACAATAGCCCCATCCAAGCCCTATCCCACAACCCTACATATTTACCTCATTAATCTCACTAATTCTCACGTCCTGGGACATTAAGGGGCAATTTACCATGGACTATCAACCTAACCCACATATCTTTACACTGAGGGAGGAAACTGGAGCAGCCAAAGGAAACCCATGCAGACACAGGAGAATGTGAAAACTCCACACAGTGAGCCAAGCCAGGTGAGTGAATCCACATCCCTAGCACTATAAGACAACATTGTGAACTACTGTGCCAACATGCCACACTCATAAGGATAAATTTGCTGAAATAAATTCTTTTTTTAAATTCATTTGTAGGACATGGGCATCACTGGCTTGCCTGAATTTACTACCCATCCCTAGTTACTCATCGGTTTTTCCGATAATCGACAATGGTTTCATGGCCATCAATAGCTTCTTAATTGCAGATACTATTTTTATTGAATTTAAATTCTATCATCTGCCGTGCTGGGATTCAAACCCGGGTCCCCAGAACATTAGCTGGAGTTTCTGAATTAATAGTTTAATGATAATACCATGAGGCCATCGCCTCCTCTGGGCAGGTCAGTCTCACACCGCAGCAGTTTAAGGGAAGTCACTCTTGTTGGCGTGAATTTGTCTGGATTTCAATATTAATAGCAGGTTTGACAGACTTGTTCCCCCTCCTTTACTAAGGGCTTAGTAAAATTACAACTATCCCATTTCTACCACATTTGCAGCAAACAAGCAGACTTCGAAAGGGCAACAACAATCTTTTTTCAAGTATTTAGATGGGGGGAGGGGTACACCAAGTGGTTCCCAAGATACCTCAAATCAAACTTTGTAAGATCAAAAACAGGGGCAGCATAGGAAAAGGAAAGGAGATCCATCAAACCACTAATCATCACATATAATCTCAGGTTAGGGAAATAAGTAGAATAGTGAAAAACAATTTTGAAAACTTAAAAAAAACAGAACCTTAAAAAATTACAACATCACAACAGTCTACAAACAGCCTAAAAATCCAAAGGACATGTTAGTCAGAAGCCAAATAAAACAACCTAAGGAGGGGAAATGCAGAAGTAGAAATTGCAAGACCAATGGAACCTGGTAACATCAAAGGAAATAAGGAACTACCACACTAAAACCAGCGTAGCACTAAAGTTGAAAATCAAATGTGACCAATGCAATGTTGTATCTGCCATCCAATGTGAAACATGCAAGATAGTATACATAGGAGAAAAGGGCAATACACTAAAGGAAAGACACACCAGATACCTCAGTGGGATTAGGACAGAGAAGGAAAACAAGGCCATAAACAGACATTTCATGCAACATGGCAATGGAAGCCCTAACTATTGTGGGACTGGACACAAATGTTCATTGGACCACAGCAGGAAGAAAACAAGCAGAGAAGGGTGGACCTATAGAATGAAAACCTTATTCCCTAATGATCTAAACCTAGGACACAGAAGCATACAAACCACACAAGACCAGGGATAGATAAGGACCTAATAGTGCAAACACCCAAAACACATGAACAATAAATAATGAACAGAAACCAACAACACACCCATGCAAGCACCACGGGAGGGAACAGGGGAACATAACACAATTGGGAAACTATAATAAACACAAGCCAAATGCCATGAGGGAACCACAGGTGAATGGGTCATTAATTTCCAGGTCCACTGAAAATAAACACAGATGAAGGCCAGACAAACAACCCCAAATCAACTCAAGAATGATTCAACCACTCCCAAAAAGCAAACGTTTTCCTCCTACCACCCCAGTCCCACCTCAGACTTTTCCCAAACAAAAGCCGAGGACAGAGCAGAAAAAGGAGGATACAAGGAATCCACAGCAGTGAGGAAAAGGTATGGAACAAGGAGAGGACACAGGGGATCAACCCCGAGGATTGAGGTTTAACAAACAAGGGAGGACCATGACAGGCAGCAGGATAGCCAGCATAATGAGGAGACAGACAAATAAGTCATTCATCTATGGGCAGCATGGTGGCACAGTGGTTAGTACAGGGTTAGGGAGACAGACTGTGAAAAGTTTGCACATTCTCCCCATGTCTCTTGGGTTTCCTTTGGGCACTCCAGTTTTCTCCCACAAGCCAAAGGTGTGCTTGTTAAGTGAATCGGCCATACTAAACTCCCCCTTGGTGTAGCCTGCCACAGTAGCTTCATTACATTATTAATGTAAGGTTACTGGGCACACTAATTAATTAATAATCAAGAAATAAACAGATAATTTGTCTATGAAGTAATTTTTGCACTCCCAAAAAAAGACCTATCCTCATAACAAACTTATAAACTATCAAAATAAACAAGAATGTCCCTACATCAATTTGCTCTGCCAACTTGTGCCCCCACAGTAATCCAACATATATTACCCAAATCCACACCATGACATCTTGCCCACCACAACATAAAACACCCACAAAGAATAAAAAGTCATCCCATCCCAGCAGTTCTGGGAGCCCCCTCACTCCATGCACCCAAATAGACACACACACAGGAAACAAAAGCCTCAAGACAGAGGAGGACAACAAACCATCCTTCCATCAACAACTTACCCACTGACATCCTATCAGGAAACCCCCAAGAGATTCATTTCACCGTCTGACCTCCCCCACCCCCAGTACCACCCACTATTAACCCCTCAATGATGCCCCCACTGAGCAAAAATTTATTTTATTTTTTTTCTCCCCCAAACCCCACTCCGAAAAACAGAATCTGACCCAGACACGATACAAGACTTCCCCATCGAAGAAAACACGCCCCCCCCCAAAAAAAAACAAGTCTCCAACACATACACTGTTTGAACATCCACCCCAGCACCCGGAAAACATGTAAACACCCATCCTAGCAATCCCTTCCCCCTAACAAGCACCACCTCAACAACCACCTCCCCAACAACTGCATAAAACATAACAGAAGCAGCCCATCATGCTTCTTTGCTCCCATACACCAGCCCACACAAGAAAAAAGTAACCTGGTTAATAATATGTAAGAAAAAGGCCCAGGAAACAAGAAGACAACAAGCCACAAAATAAAGGCAAGGCAAGAGTTGGACGTGAACTGAAAGAAAAGTGGCACAGCACAAAGAAAAGGAGATATGTCCTCTCTGTGTCCAACCTCAAGAATCTCTCTCACTCACTCCCTTCACTTTTCCTTTCACTCCCGCCACCCTCCCCGCACCACCCCACATTCTCTAACCCCAACCCCACCTCCATCCCGAGAGCAGATGTGGATTTTGCATTGGAGTCAATGGACTTTACAGTTATTTTTGTGGTTGCTGTGGTGGAAGAGAGTAATGTTTTCCTGTGGCAAGGCCAGCCCAGGCTAAAAGCCACAGAAGGAAAACAGGGGCTGTTGGCCTGGGTCGGGATGCGGAACTCCATTAGCTTGAGGTGGGGGCCAGAGAATAGCAGAGAGAAAGAGACAGAGTGTACAGGACCCGCACATCTTATGATGAGTTGCCTTGTGCCACAGCAGACTATGTCTCAGTAAGGGAAGAGTTTAGCACCTTGTGGGGCAGGAGGACACCCACTCCCCTTGGCTATGAAGGTCACAGCTATTCTCAACGTTTACACCACTGGGTCCTTTTAGCTCTCCAGGAGAAGCATCTCCTAGTCCTCTGCACACAAGTGCAACCAGGAGGTAACGGATGTCCTGTGTGCTCGGGCAGACACCATATCCACTTCAACATGAGCTAGACCCAGGGTACACACCATGCAGGGCAAATACTGTGCCCTGGCTTTGCACTCAGTAATACCCAAATCATCTTAATTTAGGTGTTGCAAATCTTAAATTTCAATGTTCTTGGGATTCTATTGTTATTTACCAGTAAATCAGCATTCACTGTCAGATGTATTTGCTGTTTGAAATATGGCCTCATGATATGATTTTATGGTACATATGTTCATCATCCTCGAATGAAAAATTCTCTGATCTGCTTCCACTCTTCATCTGATCTCCATGCCTCATTGATTTCACAATCTTTGTGTAGCTGCCAATGTTTGGATTGTCATTATAGCAAACTTCACGACTTCTTCCACAAATTTAAAATTGAATTTTTCTGAATTCTCTGTTTCAATGCATGATAATAATGCATTTGCTGCGCTCTGTTGTTTCCCTTGAACATATGCCTCATGAGTATCAAACCTCATCAATCTGAATTTAACCCTTTGAACTCTTGATAGCATTGATGCAAACTCTTTCAAATCTAATAGCGTGATTAAAGCTTTATGGCCTGTTTCTGTCGTAATGTGAAGAGCTACAGAAATAATCAGCAAATTTCTCATATGCCCTCATGGCTGTTAATGTTTCTTTTTCACTCACTGTGTACCTGTTCTCTGCATTTATATTTGTAAATGTGTAATACACTGGTCTGTATTTTCCATTTCTTGAAAAGTTACTTCCCAAACCCTGTAGAGGATACATTTGGTGTTATTATTGTCGATAATTTTAGAATGCCATGTGTTCATATCATGGATGACCACCACTCCTTGATTTTTTTTGCATAATGTGCTCCATTCCATTATCATTTATTGGGTGGAATTTTCCCATCCCATCCACCAGGGGAATCGGAGTAGGCGGGGGTAGCCCATGCAAAGATCCATTGATCCTGGGTGGGAATTTCCATTCTTGGGCCAGAAAATCGCATACATTGTCTCAGTGTAACAGCTGGAGTATTGTCTTGTTGAGCTCCATCATTTTTCTTCATCGTTGCCATTTAATTCGCTATTCACATCAATGTCTGTAATTTCATGACATTCCTTGGAGCTGGAAATTCTCTTATGTCTCTGGTCTTCAGTGGATCCAGATTTATTCCTGGTCATTCACTATGTGACCAAAGGACCTACTTGTTTTCTGTGAAAACTTGCCCTTACTGTTGAGTTTCTGCCTCTTGTAGTCTTCTCAGCACAGCACTCACATTCATGACATATTCAGCTTGAATGGATCCCCATATCAACACATCATCCATATGGCAAATAATTCTGTGTAAGCCCTTCTAAAGGTTTGGCACTGATGTTTGAATGACCTCTGAAACTGAATCTTCCAAATGGTGTTATGAACGTCGTGTGAAGTTTGGATTCCTCTTCTATTGCTATTTTCCAGAATCTGTTGTTAGCATTTAATTTAGAGAATATTGAATTCCTCCCTCATTTAGCTAAACTCTCATTGACTGATATCATTGGATGTACTTCTCTTTGCAAAGCTTTACAGAGTTAGGTGAGATCAACAAATATTCGTATGGAACAATTTCTCTGCAGAACCACTGCAATCCCTGATTGCATCAACTCATTGGCTTTTTTTTTATGTGTGAAATTATGAGGGGGGCATCTTAACAAAATTTCTCGATGGAGGCGATTTTCAGCCTGCACTCTCCATCTGAAGGAACGACAGCGTGTGCTCAAAATCTGAAGTGCGGGATTCGCACTAGCGAGTTTCACACCAGTGGTGTGGTATGAAACATGCCATAGGACTGCAGAAAGTCATTTTAATACATTAGCATGTCATAAGTGAGCACTCCCTCCGAAACATCTCCCTTACCAGATATTCAGTGGGTACCAGCATGTTGTCTTTCGCTGCCTATGACAGGTCTATATAAACAAAAATCTGACTCCTTCACTTTAGGGAGATTCCAGAGATGAGCCCTCAAGTAGCCAGTACCCTCCACTGTGTGCACTGCTCAGGGACACAGGATTTGGGATGAGGGTCGCAGAATTGCTATATTGGGTAGAGGAGTCAGGAGGGGTCACTTGCAGGCCTTACATTACATTACGACGAAGCGCCCATTGCTTTCAAGGGGTTGTGAACTCTGGTCTGCTGGCAGCGCCTTTCATGTTTCCGAGGTTTCTGTACATATAGTAAGAAGCCTCCAAAGGAAGAGAGCTGAAGGCTGGGTAATTTGCTGCGGACAATGGTTTGCTGCAGACGACCCCTTGTCGTCCAGTACTTCCCTGAAGCGGAGAAGTTACGACATTTTCTCTGGAGTCTTCAACATGTCATTGATGAAGACGGATATCTTGCCAAGGGGCCATTCCCACACCTGCATTTCTTGCCTTCAAACAACTGCACAACCTCAAACAGACGATTGTCCACTGCCAACTACCCAGCCTTCAGGAAAACAGTGACCACAACACCACACAAACCTGCCACAGCAATCTCTACAAGACGTACCAGATCACTGACATTGATGCCATCATCTCACATGAGAATACCATCCACAGATACATGGTACATACACTTGCAACTTGGCCAATGTTGTCTACCTGATACGCTGCAGGAAAGGATGTCCCAAGGCATGGTTCATTGAGGAGACCATGAAGATGCTATGTCTGATGAATGAGTGCTGCTCAACAATCACCAGATAAGTGTGTTCTCTTCCTGTTGGGGAACACTTCAGCGGTCACAGGCATTCAGCTTCTGATCTTCGGGTAAACATTCTCCAAGGTAGCCTTTACAATACGCGACAGTGCAGAGTCGCTGAGCAGAGACTGATAGCCAAGTTCTGCATACATGAGGATGGCCTCAACCGGGACCTTGGGTTCATGTCACACTGTCTGTAACCCCCACAATTGCCTGAGTTTGCAAAATCTCACTAACTGTTCTATCTGGCGACAATACACATCTCTTTAACCTGTGCTTAACCCTTTCTCCACTCACATTGTCTATACCTTGAAGACTTGATTACCTGTAAAGTCTCACATTCCAATCATTATTTTGTAAATTGAGTTTGTGTCTTTGTGTGCCTGTTTGTGAATAGAATTCCCACTCATCTGATGAAGGAGTAGCAAGTTCACAAAAGCTAGTGGCTTTTGCTACTAAATAAACCTGTTGGACTTTAACCTGGTGTTATGAGATTTCTTACTGTGTTTACCCTAATCCAATGCCAGCGTCTCCATATCATTCCTGTACATGTCATAGCTGAGGAAGCTCTTCCATTATGGGGGCTGGGTGGGTGGGAGAGACATAGCACAACCATCCTCACACTCCATAGGGTGAGGTATGAAGTGAGTGTAATGCTTCCCCCAAGCTTGGTGGCATGAACAGAACAGATTGGAGGCTCTGTGTTTGAAATTTGTCGAACATCAAAACAAAATGGTGACCTGTCAATGATGGTGACTCATATTCATATTCACCATCCCCATGAAGTGCCTCCAGTTTCTCAAACTTCCTGACCCACTACATTCAAGTGTATCCCCAGGATACACAGCTGAGGTTGAGACTGCCTGCTGACTTCTGCAGCCTTTTGCCTGAGATGCTCTTGGCGGGCATCTTTAGAGGGGCCAGGATGTTGAAGACCAGGCTTGCTTCAGGGTTTGACTGCTGTCCTCAGCGCAGATGTTTGGCTGGAAATGTGTTGCTCACAGGGAAAGGAGTGCAAGATAGGCTGGAGACATCTAGCATCCCCTAGTCAGAGGGCCCTGGGGTGTACTCCTGTCGATCCTCTTCCTTTTGCATTCCCGGAAGGGTTCCTTGTGCTCCTCCATGGGATGGAGGGGCAACTGGATTGAGGCTCAGAAGTGCCACCATCCTGTGACACTGACACTCATTGATTCTCACTAGTGTCTGCACCATACAATCAAAGCCTGGCACCATGGAGCTCATGCATTCAGATGGGACATGAGCTGAGCCATGGTGTGGCCGTCAACTGCCATGGAGTGCACATCCTGCACTAACATTTCCACTATGTTTACATGTGTTGGCTTCAGTGATGCTGCAGCAATGGCACCATCTCCTCAGTTGAAGAAAGCTGCTGTCATCCCTTTCTGAAACTTGTAACTCTGCCTTTGCAGCTCCTGTAGCTGGGGACAATTGGGCCCTCAGGCACGTCAAAGAGAGTCCTAGGTTCTGGCATCTCTTTGAGTGCTAGTTCTTTGGGACATCCTTGCCTCCACCTGTTGTGGTCTTTGAAGTAGTCTTTGAGATGCTCATCAGTGAGTGAACCGAAAGCCTGTCTACTTAGTGACTCCATCGAGATATGAGTATCTGTGCTGGTACTGGGTGTAGGGGACAGTTGTGACACCCTCTTCAATGGTGGGGTTGGAGAAGTCCCCTTTGAACCACTAGCCTGGTGGGTCCAGGGGATGTGAGAATGGTCCAGCCTGTTCCTTGGCCAGCCTGCAAGAGAAATGACATAGCATCAATGCATTATAGGAGATATGGAGGAAATGTTAATTACCCCGGAGCAGATTGGATGAAGGAATCAGCACATTGTTATTTTTGATGACTGAGTCAGAATGCTTAGATTGAAGAATACATTTGACAATTTCAATCCTGTGCATAAATCAGAAATGCACCACTACTGCCTTCTCTATATCCTTGGGATCGGCTAAAATGCTCTAGTAATGAATGCATGTAGATTTCATTTGCTTATTTGAGGGTTACATGTTCTCTGTCATAATTGTGCCAAAAGTTGCTATCATGAGATGTACTGCAACCAACAAACCGCTAAAAACCTTGATGAAAATTTTGCAAGATTTGATAAACTGGAACAGATTGTTGGAAATATTGGTTCATAGTTTATTTCACAGGTCTGTGAGGATTATCTCAAAGTAAATATTATTTTGCATATAAAACCCATACCTTTCCATTCATCAGCCAATGGATTAAATTGAAAGATGTGTAATGCTTGAAACATTGTATAAAAGCTTCAAGAGAGCAAGGTTCATTACCATGTCATGTGAATAACCTTCGTTGTCTTTGAGGAACACTATTACGTGACTATCCAAAGTTCGCCTGCATTACTATTCTTGAAGAGAAGATTGAGAACTATGTTTGATTTGACATTACCTCCAAAAACTTCAGAGATGTAGAGCATCAACAACAAATTTAAGTTGCTAGATGAGAAGTCAGAGTAAAAGAAAACTCATTTCAACAAGGAGATCGTGGGTGGGATTTTATGGCTTTGTTTGCGTGAGACTGGAAATTCCTGCCTGAGACCAATGGAGATTCCAATCTCAGACATTCGCCATGTCGATTCCATGGTGGGCAAGGTGGTAAGAGTTCCAGCCCAAGTGTTACCATATAATTATGCCATGAGGGAGAAATGGGTACCAGCCATAGTTTTAGCAATTATAGGTCCTTTTTTTTTTACATGATTCGAACAAAAGATAAGCTAGTTTGGTGATGCCATTATGGTATTATAAGGAGGGGACCATTTGGAGCATCTAGCCTGTACTGTCAACAATCCCACTCAGGTCATCTCCCTGTAACACAACATATTTACCCTGCAAATGTCCCTGACACTATCATGACCAATAAATCAAACCCACACATCTTTAGATTGTGGGAGGAAACTGGAGCACCCAGAGGAAACACATGCAGACATGGAGAGAATGTGCAAACTCACACACAAGCAGTCATGAGAGTCCAGAACTGAATTCAGGTCCTGATGCTATGAGGCAGCACTGCTAATCACTGAGCCACCGTATCACCATGCTAACATCATCTCAGAATTACTTCTCAGAAGCAGCTCAGGAAATAACCACTTTTTTAGTCCCCAGTGTTGTGAATACCACTACTGAAGATTTAGTTGAATCTGAGTTTCCTGAGGATTGTGTCTATGCTACTACACCATGTGAAAATGATGCAGAGCTAATTCCAAATGAAGAAGCATCTACTGAAGTTCCAGGTCATGCTTCTAGGTCAAGGACAGCAAAATTTCAGAATGTCGTATACAGCCAAAGAGAAATAGATGTCCTCTTGATCGACTTTCTTCTTGTCTGTGTATAATGATTAAGGGTGCACAATATGTGTCTCGACTATTACTTTATAACATTGCAGTAATTTATTGTCATGATCACAGAAATAAAGGGAAAGGGATGTTATATATTTAAGTGGTTGCATGATTGCTTTAAGAGCTGGTTACATGATTTAATAGTGATGAAATTGGGATGCTTCACAGGTTCCTCTTTAGTTTAATTTTTTACTTGATAGAAGCAACACCTTCTGCAGTAAATCTGTTATTATTTTGAATCTATCATTCATGTTTTTCTTTTTGTGCAAAACCCATATCCCCTAACATAATTCAGACATTACAAATCCGCTGAAGTTTGGGTGAAATAGGGTGGGAGAAATCTATTGTGGAGCATAAACACTAGCATGTTCCACATAAGATCATAAAATGCTGGAAATCCTCAGCGGGTCTGACAGCATCTATGGAGAGAGGACATAGTTAATGTTTCGAGTCTAGATGACCTTTTGTCAACAGCCATCCAAACTCAAAATGTTAACTCACTCCTCTCACCACAAATACTGCAACCCGCTGAGATTTTTCAGCATTTTTTATTTTTGTTTCAGATTCAAGCATTTGTCGTAATTTGCTTTTCTATTTATATGGTCCAACTGAGCTGAAAGATACATTACTGTGCAATAGATTCTGTGGAATTCTAGGTATTTAGGTGGAAAATATTAGCTGACAGAATTAATATCTGAGGAAGTGCAAGTGTAGCTCAATATCACTGGGCTCTACTTATTACAAGTTAATATTACATTCAATAAACCTTGTCAGCAAGATTTATTTTGACTGGGCTTTGTATATGGCTGGCAAGTTCACAAATTTGGATAGGAAGCCATCAGATATATTAAAATCTAGTTAGTTTATCTTACTGCTGGTAACTTGCAGATTTAGCAATAATCCCAGGAGTTTACACAACCTTGCTCTTTCGAGTGGAAATCAGTGCCATAAATCTCCATCTGTCATCATCATATTTCTTTCTTTTCCCACTATGTTTTCTGTAGAACTGAGCTTTTTTCCGTTTTTGGAAACTTAACTCTTAAATAGAAGTGACACTGCGAATGCAAGCAGTGTTTTGTTTTAATTTATGTTTGTTTGACCTCTCAAGAACCTGATATTCTCGACTGAAATCATCTCAAATTAACCCAGGCTTCTCTACAGGAGAAGCAGGGAGGGCTGCTCAAAGGAAAAATTTTATTCAACTGGCTATAAAGGAAAACAGCACAATCTTAACAGCAAAATAACAATTTATTCAAGTATACACTTTGATATTCGATTGAATTTACAGTGAAGTTGCAGGATATTTGGCCCAATGGGTCAATGGTGGTATCCCAGAGTTTTACACCACCTGCCTCAATTTAAGCCTCTCAGCATATTCTTTCATTCCTTTCTCCCTGATGTACTTGCTCAGATTCTGCTAAAATGTTTAGTGAAGTACTCAGTGCATAACTCTGATTACGTGATATCGGAGATGTTCATAGAATGAATTCACAGAATCCCAACGATGCAGAAGGAGACCATTCAGCCCATCACGTCTGCACTGATAACAATCCTATTCAGGTCCTATCTCCGTACCCCATGTATTTACCCTGTTAATCTTCCAGGTATTAAGGAGCAATTGAGCATGGCCAATCCATCTAACCTTTGGACTGCTGGAGGAAACTGAAGCATCGGAGGAAACCCTCGCAGACATCGGAAGAATATACAAGCTCCACAAAGGTAGTTACTTGAGGCCAGACTTGAACCCAGGTCCCTGGAGCTGTAAGGCAGTAGTGCTAACCACTGTGCCACCTTGCTGCATTTTGAATGCATATCAATATACATTCATTCATTCATCAGGAACTCTGCTCAAAGGCAGATCATTGGCTCATTGTCTGTTGACACCTCATCATGAACTATATTCCTGTCTGTTCTTTTCAGTGATGGCTTTGCCATTGTTGCTGACTTTCAGTGGTAGGGCAAGAAAGCAGGATCCAAGTCTACCTCAGCTGAAATGGGAATCAAATCTGTACACAGCCTATGTCACACTTGAAAGATAATAAAAATAGAACGTCAATTCTTAGTAATTTATGAAGAAAACCTCCCAGTCAACAGAAAATAACTCAATTATGTGCAAGTCAAATTAATCATAACCTTTGTCCGACCTCATTATACTTAAAAATAGAGAAAGCAAACAATGCAAATGTATCCTGCATTTTGGCCAATCGTTAGCATTTGCAAGAAAATCAATCAACAAAGATGAATTAAACTGACTGATCCTCACCTCAGATTGTTCAGGCAGACTCCTGCTGTAACTCTGGAGGGAGCCTGATGAACAAATATAAATGGTGCGCACACCTTAACATGTCAGATCCAGGCCTTACACTGGGATTTCCAGTGGTCTAGTTTAGTGACAGAGACAAGGTCAGTGCCAAATAACATTGACACAGCAGAAGTAAAGTTAAGAGTAGGGACTTCCTAGACAGGGAGTTCTCAGTTTCCTGTCTTTGAATTGATGTAACTCCAGAGGCCAAATGACATGAGGTATATCAGACTACTGATATAGGTGGGATGGCTAGGGGAACAAAGTCCATAAAGCATGGAGCCTGGATGTCTGTAAATCAATGGGAGGGGGAATATACATTTTTATTATTTCAAGTAACTCTCTGTTACTGATGGAATGGCAATGGATAGTCAGAAGTGCTCTGAACAAGAAAATAGCCTGAGGGCCCATCTATTATTACAGGTAAATCTAAAAGATGTTCAAAAAGAGTTGAGAACTTCTCCCAGTCCTTGACATTTATCCTTCAACCAACATCATAGAGAAAAAAAACAGAATACCTGCCCATTTGTTTCAATTCTGTTTCTGAAGCCTTGCTGTGTGTGCATGTTGTTGCTGTATTTCTCTACACAAGCACAGTGGTGACTCTTCAGAACTATTTAATTTGCTGTAAAGCACCTTGCGACACTATTTTGAAATCTCTGGAAATGCGTGTTTTGGACATTATGTTTAGTTCAATCAAAATTACACAAATTTACAAATGAATAAAACTATAATCCTGAAGTCATGAAATGTGGTTATGCAGATGCAATTTTATTCTTCATTTGATGGTGTGCAGGGATAATGATACCTGCCTGTCTGAATGAGGTGAAACAGGCTTGAGTCCTAACTCATCTACCTGAGTGCTTCCCAGCCAGCGTACCTGTTTACTTACACAACAGAAGTTGATCATCCATTTGTTTATTGTACTCTTCCCAGCCTTTAAATAATTCCCAGCATTCTGCCTGCTTCCCCAAACATTGTTATCAGTAACCTTTCATCTCCATGATGGATGTGCAGCGAATCAAATCTGTTGGGGATAGGGTGGCTTCATATGGTGCTGCGTTACTGATGGCTGAAGAATCCAATCTATGAGAGACACATTCCACCTCAACTGCTACCTATTAAATGGTTATTAAATGATTAAATTATCATTGTGAGCTGTTAGCTATAGGGATAGCTCTTGTTGTTAAGCCACTGTAATGACTGATTATCATGGTGGCGCACCTCAGCCCACCGATGAGGTCACCATTTTCCTCTGTCATCAGCTAATGTCTCTTGGGTGCATGAATCCATGCTTAGAGCCTTCATCATCAGTCTTGCAAGAATTGATGAAGAAAAGCTGTGGGTGTTCTCCTGGTCACCCTGCCAGACAGAAAAATCTTAAAAGTGAGCGATAGTTGACTGTCTTCCATCCTGTGTGACTGAGCCAAAGCTGGCAAAGTTGCCTCTGTTTGATGAATGCCAACATAATTGGGGGCTTTGCCTTTAAGTACTGCAGTCGTGATTTGATCCTTCCACAAGATGCCCAGAATACACCCAGCAGCAGAGATGGAGGTTGTTGAGCTTCCTTTCCTGGCAGCTGTAACTTGTCCATATTTCACAGCCAAACAACAAGATGCTGAGACCATAGGCACTGATCCCTGAGGCACACTGATGGTCAAGACTTCTAGTTTGAAAAACAACTCTCTCCAACCACCCTTCTATTTTCTAGTACGTATGTTGGTATTCAATGATGCCACATATCCAATTTTTGGGGTCAGTTTAACTCAGTGATGCAAAATAACACCAACTGCATGGATTCAATCCCTGTACCACCTGAGATTGTTCATGAAAGATCCTCCTTCTCAACCTTGCCCCTTGCTTGAGGTGTGGTGATTCTCATGTTAATTCACCATGAATTGGCTTTCCCTCTGAAAAGGAGAGCATCCTATGGTCACCTGGGACCTTATCTTACCTATATCCAATCTTATTTTGTTTCCATTATGAATTGATTTCCTAAGTCTAACCCATTCATTTGAAGAAATCCATTATAATATAATTTTCATTATAACGTGACAAATACTTTGACATTTATCAATACAGACCATTTAATAGATATGCAATCTGTAATACAACAGGGAAGATATAATCTTGGTACCTAACCCTTCCAAGCAGACAGCAAACTGTAAAATTACATAGCTATATTCATAACGGCATATATTATTTAGCCTTTCCATCTCGAGAACGGCAAATATATATCTGAAGTAATAAATATATTATCCAAGTGTTATTGATATGCAAGAGTTTCTATTGCATCCCTCTTCAAGTCACACCATATCGTTTTTTTTCTTTTGAAACAAATGTGACAGTAAGAAGTAAACAAAGAGGAAACAACAGTTTAAACATTCTTATTATAGTCATGCATGTTGGCAGGGGTTCACGTGTTTCCATGGTAACTATATCATCTGGTACTTTGTAGCAGTTTTCTTTTTCCCCCTTTCTTGTTATTAAAATTTTAGGAAAAATAAATGGGAAAACACAAGGCCCAATTTTAACTTCCTGATGGGAATGGGATGGATGCAGATCGGTTGCCCATTTTAAACCATGCTTGATTTTATGATTCATTGGTTTTAATTTCGGGTTTGGATGATTGGATAACATACAGTATGTTAGCCTTTATAGGAAGGGGTATAGAGTACAAGAACTGGCCTTTAATGTTGCAGTTGTATAAAACGCTGGTTAGACCTCATTTGGAATACTGTGTCCAGTTCTGGTCGCCTTACTACCGGAAGGATGTGGAGACTCTGGAGAGAGTGCAGAGGAGGTTTACAGGATGCTGCCTGGTATGGAAGGTCTGAGTTACGAGGAGAGGTTAGGCAAATTGGGACTGTTTTCCTTAGAAAGACGTAGACTTAGAGGAGATCTAATGGAGGTGTACAAGATTATGAGGGGTATAGATAGAGTAAACAGGGTTAAGCTTTTTCCTAGGATGGACTCAAATAGCACGAGGGGTCACGGGCTTAGGGTGAGGGGGGTAAGGTATAATTTGGATGCTAGAGGAAGTTTTTTCACACAGAGGGTGGTGGGGGTATGGAATGCGCTGCCAAGTGGTGGAGGCAGGCACTCTGGAGTTATTTAGAAATACTTAGATGGGCACATGAACAGAATGGGAATGGAGGGGTATAGAAAACTGATTTAAAATAGGGATCATGAGCCTTGGGGAGTCCCTGGGAAGTGTGTAAATAGATGATGATATTGATGTACTTGTTTTTATCCTACAGGTGCTTGGTCCACCTTGTTGTCTAACAAGGGGCATACACGCGATGGGTCGTGAGAGGGCTGCTCTTGGATCTTTTTCGAGAGTATCCTAGTGCTTCACGTCGTTAGTGTACGCTTGACCTGGATCATCTGATGGGCAACACGACAGCTCAGTGACTATCGCTGTGCTGTGCAGATACATGGATTTGGGCCTGTGTCTGTGGGAGTTTGCGCATTCTCCCCGTGCTTGCGTGGGTTTCTCCGGGTGCTCCGGTTTCCTCCCACATCCCAAAGATGTGCTCTTAGGCTAATTGGCAAAACAAATTCTCCCTAAATTGTCTCAAATTTGGTTTTTAATCCGTAGATCTATAAACATGGACAGGGATCGCAGGTAGAGGTGGGGACATCGGGGTGGCAGCGCGGGCTCGTTGGGCCGAAGGACCTGTTTCCCATGCTGTTTTGTTCTTTGTATTTATCTTGGTAGTTAAAATAGGTTTTCCTGAAATTGGCATCCTGAGTGAAGCAGGTTTCACCCAGCGTAGATGTAGCTTTGGGGCTCAACTTCTGGAGCCATTGAAGTTGTGGCCTCTTTCCACTGATTCTCCCCTTCTCTTTCCTACCTCAGCCCTTCCACCTGAAGCCACTGATGACAAGGTTAGTTGCCTCAAATTTATAGGGGCACAAGGGAAGACTGCCTGTTGGGGGCAATGCCCATGGCTCAAATCGTGTTTTACCTTGAGCCTCCAGATTTAGGCAATGTTTTGACCACAATGCCACCTTGTGAGAGCGAACACTTATATGTTTCTATCCAAAAGGGTGGGATTTTTCAGTCCAACCAGAAATTCCCACCAGAGGTCATCAGATCTTTAAATGGTTCATCAAATTTTCTGTCCCGTGCACAATGATCCCCATAACAGGCAGGAGTGGAAAATTTACCCCAAAATTTCTAAGTTCTGATTTTTACTTTTGTAGACAAAACAAATCAATTAATCTTACAACATAACGAAGTGAACTTTAATAACCTCAGTGGAAAAGAGAGTCAGTAGAGTGTATAGCAATTGGTTGGTCGAGCATCACAGGTATGATTTTAACACCCCGTCCCACTTATTAATTATTGTGGCAAGGCTGGGAAGTATTATGGTAAAAATCAGATTCGTGCCCAGCATCAAGTAGCTTGCTACCTTCCCAGCTACATTTTCCTGGTGTGCACCATTTTGTGCCCAATATGAGTGTGAATATCATTAGCGAGTTCGGGATGTCTGGTTCTGGAATCCCTCCTGGATTCTTCGCGCCTCACTGGCAAAATGTCACACCAACAAGAATCACAACTGCCCTGCAGTAGCACAGACCAAGTGCCATGGCTGTGCTAGGGGGTTCAAAAGCCATTGAAGTCCCTAGGTGATCGACAGCATAGTCAAATAGTGCCCATTGGCAGCATGATAGTGTCTACCTGACACTCTGGCAGTGACCATCTAACACCTTGGCAGTGCCCAGATGGGCACCATGACTGTGCTGGAGCAGTGCCAAGGGGGTATCCCAGGTCCCCCGTTCCCCTACCAATGCAAATTACCCAGCTGTCAGAAAAAACTGACAGAGTGTGGGAAGGTTGCAGTGCAGAACTCATCCAAAAACCCAGCAGGGAGGGGAAATTTTTCTGTCCCACATGCCACAGGAATCGTAGTGGGAAGGACCATGCAAAAGTCCATTAACCTCAGACAGGATTTTCTGGTTTTGAGTGAAGCGTGGTTGGAAAATCCGAACACTTCCATTTTCAGACTTTTCTCACCCCCCATGTTTTACACCCCTGCCAAAGTGAGAACTATCACTGAAGCCCATTTTTCTAACGTCCCAGTTCGTAATGTTTACCTTCACCCAATTCAATCTAATTCTACTCTTCCTGCTCCCATTCAACCTGGTATGATTATTCTCTTCAGTTCAATCTCACATTCCTTTTCTCCTGTTTAAAGTGGCATTCTTTCCTTTTCTTCAGTATTGTTCTTTCCTTCACATTTTAATCTTGAACTTCTCACAAGCCCTCATTCAGGTAGGAGTTTTTACTCTCCCATTATGTTACTGACAGTCTCTCTCCAACTCTCTCAGTTAGAGATGTCACCCTCATCCCCTCATTTCTCTTTATCAGTGAAGCACTGCACCCAGCTTCTTTCATCTTGACTGACTCAAGCAACCTTTCGTTTCCCCTTTCATTCCCATGTATTTACTTACCCTTTCTCTCTTCCATTTATTATGGAACAGAACACAACACTTTTTTTTGTATATTATCTTTACTGCTATTTTTTATTTTAAAACTGGACTTTTCTGTTGAATGAAGAAAATTAAGAAGTCTGCCCCTCTGTGAGTCACCAGAACAAAATAATTCACTTCTCAATTTTGGAAATGTCACACGTCATTATGTTGGAGGAGCTTCTAATAAATCACCTGGAACTGCACAGAGCAACATCAAAGAGAGTTACATGAAAGCCATTTGCATTTGATAAGCCAAGCTTGTTAGTGAAGTCGGTGAGTCAATGAAGGCAATGAATTCCCAAATGTCAGATCTCAACAAATAGCACTACTTGTAACTCACAATGGCTGAGGCATTTTCCCGTCCCACCTATCAAGCAAAGGTCCGTTGACTTCAAACGGGGTTTTCTGGTTTTGGGGCAAGCGCGGCCAGAAAACCCACTCTATGGGTCGATTCTCAGGTCTCACTTACCTGCCCCAGCTGTCGGTAAGAATGAAGAGCTTGGCGCTCAATCAAAATTCCATTCACTGCAGTGACACCAGAGAATCCTAGCCACAGATAAGGTCGGAGGTTTCATAGAATCATAAAATACCAAGAGGACAGAAGGAGGCCATTATGTCTTCACTGATTCTCTGACAGTGTATGTTAAACAAGCCCTCTCCCCTACCTCGTCCCCAAAACCCCACACATTTACCATGACCAATCCATTTAACCTTACATCTTATCGGTCCAGAATATAAACTTAATTTAGAACATAGAACATAGAACAATACAGCACAGAACAGGCCCTTCGGCCTTCGATGTTGTGCCGACCAAAATAAAAAGCAATGCCCCTCAAAACTAAACCATTCCCTTCTCTTCCATATACTTATCAATTAACCTCTTAAACGCCACCAAACTTGGCGCATCTACAACAGCTGCAGGCAGGGCATTCCACTCCCTAATCACTCTTGAGTAAAGAACCTACCTCTGATATCCGTCCTATAACTCATACCCCTTAATTTAAAGTTGTGTCCCCTCGTGCTAGCTTTTCCCATCCTAGGAAAAAGGCTATCACTGTCCACCCTATCCAAACCTCTAATTATCTTATATGTTTCAATAAGATCCCCCCTTAGCCGCCTCCTTTCTAACGAAACCAACCTCAACTCCTTCAACCTCTCTTCATAGGACCTGCCCTCCATACCAGGCAACATCCTGGTAAACCTCCTCTGTACCCTCTCCAATGCCTCCACATCTTTCTTATAATGTGGGGACCAGAACTGCACACAATACTCCAAGTGCGGCGCACTAGAGTTTTGTACAGTTGCAACATGATGCTGCGGCTCCTAAATTCAATCCCCTACCAATAAAAGCTAAGACTCCATATGCCTTCTTAACAACTTTATCCACTTGACTGCCTACTTTCAGGGATCTATTGACACATACACCAAGATCCTTCTGTTCCTCAAAACTATTAAGAGCCCTACCATTAGCCCTATACTCTACACATTTATTGTTCCTGACAAAGTGCATTACCTCACACTTTTCCACATTAAACTCCATTTGCCACCTCTCGGCCCAGCTCTGCAACTTGTCCAAGTCACTCTGTAAACTAAAACACCCCTCTTCACTATCTACACTCCACCAACTTTAGTATCATCTGCAAATTTACTGATCCATCCCTCAATACCCTCATCCAGATCATTTATAAAAATTACAAACAGCAGGGGCCCCAAACAGACCCCTGAGGCACACCACTTGTCACCGAACTCCACGATGAATATCTCCCATCAACCACCACCCTCTGTCTTCTATCTGCCAGCCAATTCCTAATCCAATTAGCTAAATCACCCTCTATTCCACACATCTGCATTTTATGTAGAAGTCTTCCATGGGCCACCTTATCAAACGCCTTACTAAAGTCCATATATACTACATCAACCGCCTTATCCCCATCCACCTCTCTGGTCACTTTCTCAAAAAACTCAATGAGGTTAGTAAGGCATGACCTACCCTTCACGAAACCAAAGGGTTTCTGAACACTGAACTGGACAATTTCTGGACACTGAATAAAAATCCTTTGTTGAAGTAACCATGGAGAATTAAACCTACAAGGCCCAAGACTCTGGCTTACTGAATAACTGCATATCCCAACTAAAAACAGAAAATACTGAAAACATTCAGCATGTTTGGCACCATCTGTGGACAGAATAAAAAAAATCAAGGTAGTCTCAAGTCCATCTGACTCTTCTTGAGAGCGTATGGACTCAAAATGTTAACTTTCTTTTCTCCACAGATGCTGCCAGCCTTATTGAGTTTTGCTAGCATTTTCTGTTTTTATTTCAGATTTCCAGCACCTACTATATTTTGCTTTTATTACAGCAGCATACTCTATTCTGCTGTTTAACATCTACCTGATTACACAGAAGCAAGCTTTGGCCAAGTTGAACATCCATTTAACCACGTTGAAACAAGCTCTGGCCCCCACCTAGTGTGACTCTGCTGGGAAGAGTTCGTACAGAACTGATTCAATCTCTGCATGCCCACTTCTTCATGTGGCTTCAAGAGCATCAGAAAAGCGAACATTCCACCCCTAGCAGATTACTGACTTCTGTGAAAGAATTCCTCAGTGGACTCCAGTTCTGAAGTCTGGAACTCATGTGAACCTCTCTCTGTGGTCCTTGTAGTGCGTAAGCTTCTTTTCTCTGTGTGTCCCTGCGCTGGATGAATGGGAAACTACGGATGCCCCTTTTCACAGCTTTTGCTTTTAATGTGTGCAATAAATAATCTCTGGAAGTTAATCCTAACTCAAGTTCGCTGGAGGTTTATTAGTGGAAATCAGACCACACAAAAACTGAGGGACATGAGAAATATGCCACCACTTAATCAAAACAAAAAAATTCAAAACACTTCCTGTTTACAGAAAGGTGCTAAGAGTAAAAGCCAGTGCTGTTTAAACTGGCTGCTCCTGTCCATAACACATTTTTCTCCCTTTTCCTCCTCTTCATTGTCATCTAATTCTTGTGCTTCCTTTTCCTCTCAGAGCTTTTAATCAAATCTACCTGATTTTGTGCTTTCCTGTGTTACAATTGTGACATTAGATTACCTTTAAGAAAGTTTTTTTTTAATCATGATCTTTGCAGCTCTCACAGCTTCAGTGTTTCTTAGCTCAAAACCTCTGTTTGTTTTTCTCATTGTTGCCATGCTATCTACAAGTCTTTCTTATTGCTGCTTAAACATGGTTCATGCACATTTAAGTCAGCAACCTCTTAACTACCCTGTCCATAAACCAAAATCAGAATTCTAGGCTACAGCCTGACCTGCAACTTGATCTATCATTCATTTCACAAATCCACATATTTGCAGTATTAAAGGGATTTGTTCCTCGATTCTATTATGTTATTATACTCCTGTCTTAGGATGCCCTCTGACTTACAGTGAGCATTTCCATGAGCCATTCACCAGAATGTTCTAGATACGATTATTCCAGAGTGAGATTAAGGGCAGGATTTTCTGGCTGTGCTCGTCCCCAAACTGGAAAATCACGTCCAAGATCAACGGATATTTGCATGTCTGCCTCCCGCCTGCTATGATTCCCATGGCAAGCAGGATGGGAAAATTCTCCCTTTCAGTTTCTAAACTTATGCTGACGTTCAAATGATATTTGAACATTTATCTGAGAGGAATCTTAGCTTGATGACATCGGAAGGGAATGCGTCATGCATTTTAAAAGAAAGCCTTCAAAGATCTAATCCATTTTTAAAATAAACAAGTTGGCATCTTTGTTGAAATGCATAAGGTTTTCATATAAATTCAGTCACACACTCATTACTAACATTGCACAGTGTGGCTTCAACTCCAAGGTTTGGAAATTAATTAATCCCTTAATGAGATTAATAATTGTAATTACACACAATTATCCATTAGTCTGTATTTAAATCACATTGCTCCTCTATGATCAAATAACTGCATAATATAACTGCATAAATAACTGCACAAATATATTATTTATGCATTTAAAAATCTAGACTTTGAAATTTGACAGTGGGATTAAAAATATACAGTCTTACAAATGACTAGTAAAATAAATCTGAATAATTCTTTCTTTGAATT
The DNA here is from genome assembly GCA_024679065.1 of Sphyrna mokarran. NCBI lineage: Eukaryota > Metazoa > Chordata > Chondrichthyes > Carcharhiniformes > Carcharhinidae > Sphyrna > Sphyrna mokarran. The sequence continues at coordinate 48,305,830 of JAGIQG010000012.1, read as the reverse complement.
GTGGATTGTGACATTCCCTATTCACAACAGAAACAAAGGGATGAATTTAAACCTCCTGCCCAAAATGATGCCCAATCACTTGGTTGTTAAAATCTTAAATATCTCAACCTGTCCCTACCTGTCTCCAACCTGTCCACTTCTGAATTAAATGGAAACAGGGCAAGAGGTGGACAATGGACTCAAAACCAGAATGCAATGTTAACAAATATTTCAATGAAGCTGGCAGCTTCCAACTTAATCTGCTTTGCGAGTTTTACAGTAACGAGGCAGGGTTGCTTGGCCCCAAAAATTGCCACCTGAAGTGCGGTGAGGACAACTTTGGGGAGATGAGAAGTGCCTTAAACAGCATTGCTTGTGGACCACCACATCACCCACCGCCCCCTGCTCCCACTAACTGCCTTGATCTTGTCCCCAGCCACCATCACCTTCTCCAAACACTGTGTCTCTTTAGACATCACATACTATCCCATCCTCATTGTGCCCTCCTCCCACACAAACACTATTGGGACACCATGTGCAGGGAAACCCAAGATTCCAGATTTTCCAAGTGAAATCTGCCTCTGTTAATATCCAGATCAAAATATAATTGGAAATTAATAGTTTTGATCTCTTTGGATTTATTTGCATATTTGGCCCTACGAACCAAGTCCAGCAAAGGTGTATTTTTTTCCACAGATGGTTTGTCTGAAACACTAACAAAAATAAAAAATGCTGGAAATTCTCAGTAGGTTTCACCCATGGATACAATGACAGTCAATGGCACAGTTTTAGTTCTGTGTTTTGAGTTTGGAAAACCCAAAGAAATTTGTTTCTCAAGCAACTGAGGGAGCAGGCAGATCTAGTGGAGGGACAAGCAGGTTCTCCATTCAGTTGCAGAGGTAGGATTCTAATCACTGCAATAGCTTACAATCACAGGGACAGGATTCATTGCTGGTCAGGGGAATGAGAGCAACTGAGTGGGTGACTGGTTTCTGGGATGGTCCAATTGCAGGTAGTCACTGATCATGATTGGGGGCAGGGTGCATTTGTTGATAGGATCGGAGTAGATGTGGGTTGGGAGGGGGATTGTGGGGATAGAAATACTTGAGACATTCTTGATGCATTTTAGCTGGGATTTTGGGGCCCAGGAAAACCAAAGAGTTGAAAGAAGGCAGAAGAGTCGAATCCAAAAGATATCATCAATTATAGCACTGCTTGTGGATCAAGTGGAACAAGATACATTTTTCCAGTGCTAACAAACTTAATTGTTTTCAACTCCGTAATCAATAAATCCAACCCGTCCCTTATTACCTGCAATCCACCCTGCCAAACACTCTCTCCATCTTCAACCACCAACCAACTAATGCTGCAAATACAGATCCCATCCCTCTGACCATCACATCACTCCCCGCTCCCCACACCATTGCCTTGACCCTGTCTCCAGCCATCATCACTCTCTCCAAACACTGTCTCACTCCCTCAGCCCTGATAACCATATCACCTCTCCAGCTACCATTTCATTTCCCTAAACCTATTATTTCACTGCCAACAACCATCTCACTTCCTGTCCACCATCTTGCTCCCAGCAACCACCTTTTCCTGCATCGAAACAGTCTCTTGGACACTCAAACGAGACTGTACTCCTGTAACCATCATCATCTGTCCCTCTGATCACCATCTCTTTTTTGCCATTTTTTTTCCTCCTTCCATGGTCTGACCTCTGTGATACCTTCCTTCCGTTCACCATGAGTTATGTGTGAACACAATCTGTCTTAGATCCCCAGCTGTATCATTGCAGTGTTTCTTGTCTGACAGGTCAAACATTGGCTCTGCCCATTTGTACTGCAAATTTGCTACTGGAATCCTAATTCCATTAAAACTACTGCAATGACAATAATCTCTGCCTGAATGTCAATAAAATGAAGAAGATAGTTATCAACGTCAGGAAGTATGGTGGAGAACATGCCCTTGTCTACACCAATAGGAGAGAAGTAGAAATGGTGGACAGCTTCAAGTTCTTAGGTGTCCAGATCACCAACAACCTGTCCTGGTCCCCCCATGCTGACACTGTAGTTAGGAAAGCCCACAAATGCCCCTATTTTCTCAGAAGACTAAGGAAACTTGGTATGCCAATTGTGACTCTCTCCAATTTTTACAGAATGCTTTTTAGGTGCATCTTTCTGGTGGTATCAGAGCTTGGTATGGCTTTTGCTCTCCCAAGACCATAAGAAACTGCAAAGAGTCATGACCAAAGCCCAGTTCATCACACAAATCAGCCTCCCATTCATTGACTCTGTCTACAATTAATAATGTTCTTATTTTCAAAAGCGAGATTTGAGGTTATCACCTTAAAAGGGAAAAAGAAGCACAGGAATAGAAACAAGGAATGTTTTCATGTGGAACAATTCAAAATGGATTTCTTCAAAGGAAGAAATGATCAAGATGAAGATATGTGATTGGCAGAAAAATCAAAATCACCTGAGGTAACGGATTTCTGAAAAAAAAATCAAAGAGCAAAAGAGATTAGAAGCGACAGTTTCTGAGAGGAAACAAAACAGTCATTTTCTCTTGACAGGACTGTGCCGGTATTTACTTTCCAAGTAGATAAAGAGCCCAAAATTATATAGTTATATTTATATAAAGCCAGAAGTTGTGAACAATCTATTGTATATTTTCTTAATTTCCTTCAGGCATCTCCCCATTCACACGTCTAAGTTTATTTTAAAGCTCAATTTATTTGGATTTCAGCAAGTTAAAAATTTTGTTTCAGTAGGACGTTTTTGTCTTTTTTTATCTGTTAAAATCCCACACTTTTCAGAAAATTCAGAACAATAAATAATGGCTTTGTCATTGACATTTCCACGCACGCACGCACGCACACACACACACACACACACACAATGATGGGCAAGTGAGTGTTGAAGGTTAAAGAAATGCAATTCTTTCCGTGTGACCCACAATATTCTGTGCGGATGCAAGCTGTCTTTTTTACATCAGGAGTTAATGAGATACTTACACATTCCATGATGAAGGGAAGGGTTGCCCAATTTAAAAATGATTGGTGCGATGTGGATTTCTCAACAATTGATAAACCTTATTGTAAAATTGAGGCAGCAGCTGTTAACTCCATAAGGCTCTTTCAGCACTGTTTGTGGGTCAGGTGGAACAGGAATATCCTTCACAATGTACCTCCCCTCTCAAAGGCACAGGCTGACTTTGATAGGTGCAGGTGAGTTTTGAAGAGAGTTAAACTATTACAATTCTGGGCACAACAATGAGGTTAATGATGATTGCACAGAGAAGTCATGATAATGGTCATGCAACAGGATGTTAGCATGCTGTCCACCCATTTTCAGGCACTATAGCGGTACTGTGGCTAACATTGCTGCCTCACAATGCCAAGGACTTGGATTTGATTCCCAGCTTGCACATTATCCCCATGTCTGTGTTTGTGGGAGTTTGCACATTATCCCCATGTCTGTGTGGGTTTCCTCTGAGTGCTCCAGTTACCTCCCACAGTCCAAAAGATATGCTGGTTAGGTGCATCGGCTATGCTAAATTCTCCCTCAAGGTTCTTGAACACATGCTGGAGTATGGAGACTAGTGTATTTTCACAGTAACTTCATTGCAATGTTAATGCAAGCCTACTTGTGGCACTTAAAAAAAACTCTCCAATTGGGTCTTCAAATGTTCTATATCCTCCTGCTCAATTCTTCATTTAATGGCAGAAATGTGAGGCAAAACCTGAAACAAAAAATAGCATTTACTGGCTTCTGCTGCTATAAACATAAACTGATCTCTGTGCAAATCCACATTGTCTTCATCATCTGGTTTTGACTTAGTCAACTACTTTCCCAACCTCTAATGAGAGTACATTCAGAAGGCTGGTTTATCCCCATTCAATCCATTGCATATTGATCAGTATCCTAGTGCTAACAATACTTTTGGTAGGCAACATGCTTCTAAGGTGGAAATCTCACAAATCCATTCATTTAAACCTTCAGCTTCTATTAATGCTGCCCCCCCCCCCGCCATCTTCATCATATATTAATATATCATCAATCTCTATTGCTTCTCTACTAAAAATGTAACAAACTGATCTGCACTCTTATCTGTTTTATCTCCCTAAGCCTGTACCAGTAGCACATCTGAAAGCAGTTTCTGCCACATCTTTTTCCAGTCTCAATTGATTTGGGAGCTTCTGAGTATACACACTGTGTAAAGACCTTGGTCTCAAAATTGAACAGAAATGAGTCAAGAAATTGCAACGCCTAATTAACCCATGCCTGTTTTTCATCAATGCAGACAGCATGCAAAGCTCAGGCTGCCTGCTGATTTATCTGATTGCTGCACCCAGGATATGTTCCATGTGCTGCTGAACGATTGCATGCCTTAGCAGGGAGGGCCCAAGTTTGTGTGTGAGGCTAGCAGCACTTAGTTAGCCTGCACTTGTGAAAGAAGCATACCTGGAACTGGTTGCAGAAGAAAGTGTGACTAAAACATGATATTATAGCACGATAGAGCAGAGAAGGTGCTCCGTATTTGTCTGGCATTGCACTTGATGGAGGAGGTCGATAGGAAGAGAGAGGTCATCTATTTGTTGGGAGCCAGAGGCTTTCCATGAAGACAATGGGAGCAGATCTCCATAGCAGTGAATGACTAGAGGATAGCCCCAAGGATTTGGGTATAAACGCTGGCAACCCATGTCAGGGAGAGGAACATGCTATTGATGAGAGGGTGGTGGAGTTCTATCATCCATGTGGGGAGAGATCTCCCAATGCGCCCTCACAGAACAGTACTTGAGTGCGCTGAAGCCAAGTTCATCGGCACTTACTCCTGGCCCCACTAGTACTGGCATGAAACTCCCAACTTTCCAAAAAGTGATCAAGGTATGATTGAGATTGCAGAGTGTGACTACGAAGCAGATTGCTCCATTATTCTCACCATTGGGAGAATTCCACCCACCATCATTTGCTCTCATGTTTGTGACTACCAGATACCGATACCACACATACTTTACAGGATGGCTGAGAGATGAACCTGCACGTGGTGACATTTCAGAAACAAATGGCCAGAACCCAGGATAGTTAACAAAGCTCACAATGATGGTCAAAGTTAATAAATTCATCTTCAAATGCCAAATCTAATTACCTATGCCTTAAGCTTCACATACTGCTCAATGGAACACACCTTCATCATTCATTTACCAATAATCTCTATCACCCTTGACTCATAGTCCCCATTTAGAGTTTTACCTCATCCTCATAAAGCATTATACTGTCAGCCTCACTTTATAAAGCTGACACTGGCTTTCTCTATTTCACTATCAGGTTTATCACTCTTTGCGAAACCCATGTAGCAGCAATCTTTTGTATATTGCATTTAGAGCATACAGCTTGCAGATACCACCAGCAGTTCAACCATAAAGGCACATCACCCAAATACATTGCACAACACTGACTGACAAGCTTTCCTCTATCTTACAAGACAAAGTGCACAGAACCAGAAACAGCATCACCAAACTGGCTAGGAAGATTAAGATTGCATGTCCTATCCTGAGCAAAGGAAACACTAGTTACCTTTGTTGGATTGTGGCATCCACCACTGAGAAGCAGGGCTAAACCTCAAAGATGATGATATTCAGATACATACCCCTTCTCATATCCGACTTCCCCTTCATCTTTTACCTCTGTTGATTTACAAACTGTCAGTACACCTTCACTTCCTCACTTCGCTCAAAACCTTGTGTCCCTCTTCTTTTAGATACCTGAGAATTACACAGACTGGCAATGGTAGAAGACTAAGAACTGGAAGAGTAGGAAGACAATGATGAAGAAGAAACACCATGGATGAGTCTCTGACCTCGCCGCGCCTGGTGCAGCTTGTACTGATCCCAGTAAATAGCATGTATGTCTAAAAATTGGTTTTACGCCCAGCACCAAACAGTTCATGATTCTCCCAGCCCCTTTCTAATAGAACGAACTGGATCATGCCCAATAAGGGCTTGAGGCCAATTAGCATATTTAAAATTGTATTTGAATATATACAGCCCGTTCAACTCCTAGCTTACAGGATTCTCCACGTGATAATGGCGAGAATCATTACTGATCTCCACCAGTGGAAACCTGGCAAGATGATCCCATTAGGGATCTTGGAGACCATTGAAGCTTCCAGGTAGCTGGGAGCACAGCTGGGCAATGCCAATCTGGTGTGCCCCCCCCCCCCGGCACATTCACAGTGCCCACCTGGCACACTGGCAATGGCCACCGGATAACCAGTTCAGCACCATTAGTTGACAGAGACCATTCTAAGGGGATGGGGCCTGAGTGAGGGCTATGATGTGGAGTCTGTTGTCCAGCACAAATACAACACCAGACAGTGAATGGCTGAAGTTGGTGTTACAATTGGAGCTAAGGCAACAATCATCAGCCAAAGCCTCATGCTTGGGTCTGCAATTGTGCTACTGGATTCACTTACCAGTTCCACACTGGAAAGCAAGATCTACAAGCTGTATAGGTGGTGTCAAATTCACCTCTGCTCTTTAAGACTATGCGAAATGTCTGGCAAGCACCAGACATTTCATTCTATGTGTCCAACAGCCTTTTTCTGTAGGCTGTTTCATTGAAATTCTGGTGTTGTATTTGTGTTGGACAACAGACTTTCTAGTCTGTGGTATATATTGTCAAAAGACCTATGTCATAAAATATGAGTTTACAACGGAAAACCATGAAACTACGATATGCTGAGAGGTGGGTGATCCTGATTCCTACGTAAAGATTGTTGGCAAGCCAATCTCAACTGAGCCCACTCATTTCACTTTAATTTTTAGGTAATGAACATTTAATTATTATGAAGCAAGGTCTCCACCCCATTGCAGGAGAACGCTCTGCCTCACAGAGTTCCTGGCCAATGGGAGGCAAGCAGTTTTACAGAACCAGCAGTGGAACTGGAAGCAGTGGCTAAGGATGAAGGATTCATTGATGGACTGGACCTCAAGGTAGGTCCAGGTTCTCACTGTGGACGGAGCAGCAGGGCCCAGCAACAAGAGTAGGGGGCATGAGGTCACTGACCAGCAAAGTTAACCCTTCTGGGATGCATGATGGCTGCATTCCTCTCTAATTTCCCATTAAGTCAATGCAAAGCTGAAATGAAGGTCCTAAGTTGTCATTAGTTGTCAATTTATAGGCCTCAATTGGACCATGGGCCATTGGAAAATTTAATTTTGGTAATTATTTTCAATTAGTTTGTAGTTTAGTTATGGCATTAGTCAGATAAGGGGCACGGTGGCACAGTGGTTAGCATTGCTGTTTCATAGTTCCAAGGACCTAGTTTCAATTCTCTGCTTGGATCACTGTCTATGTGCAGTTTGTACATTCTTCCTGTGTCTGTGTGGGTTTCCTCCCACAGTACAAAGATATGCACATTAGGTTTATTGGCTATGCTAAATTGCCTCTTAGTGTGCTGCAATGCTTAGGTTAGAGGGATCAACAGGATAAATATGTGGGGTTATGGCAAAAGGAGCTAGGTAGACTCAACAGGCTGAATGGCCTCCTTCTGCACTGTAGGGATTTTATGTTCCTAAATAATCAAAGTATTTTATGCTGAATTCTGTGACACATGCTCATTACATTATAGGGTCTTAACATGACACTCATAATTGACAAGCAAGAAAAAAAATACGGGGCAAGATTTTGCGGATTCACTCATCACAAAACCGTAAAATCCCACCCCAATGTCAACGGATCTCCACATTGTCCATTCTGAGCAGTAAAATTCCAGCCATTGTCCTGAAAGGAGTGATGCAAGATGTCAATACTGAACAGCTACTAATGTGAGACCATCCAATTCTCAAACAATTAACATCACCAGAGATAAATGTTAAAACATTTAGCCTTGTGCATTCAATCATTGAAGTTTAACTTGTAATGTTTAAGAGAAGAGTTACTTTCTTTCATAGTATGTAACTATCTTTGGAAGTTTAGATTTAAACTCTCTGATTAGCATTTAGTTATTTTATATTTTGATATGTTAGTTGAATGCGTTATATTTAGCACACCAAGCACTTTCAAGCATTGATCTTATACAGAAATAATACAAAGTCTATGTAACATGTAGCTTTACAATTTGTAAAGCTATTTTTAATTAACTTATACCAAGCACACTGACAGTTAGAACAAAGGAAGAAATCTCACTATATTAGGTTAAAGTCCAACAGGTTTATTTGGTAGTACAAGCTACTAGCTTTTGGAACATTACCCCTTCATCAGGTAAAGAAGGGCAGTTCTCCAAAATTAGCGGCTTTACTACCAAATAAACCTGTTGGACTTTAACTTGGTGTTGTGAGACTTCTTACTGTGTTTACTCCAGTCCAATGCCAGCATCTCCAATTCTTAATTACAACAAAGATATATTATGGCAAAAGTTCTCTCAACATTGATAAACATCTGTTTAATGAAGCTTTACAAGACATATTGATACCTATTGATCAGTTAGACACCTGAATCAATAAATTCATGCTCCCAAATATCACTTGCTGTTTTATCTCAAATAACAACATAGAACATAGAAAATCTACAGCACCAACAGGCCCTCTCAATTCTATTAAGTTCCACTTACTCATCCAGAAGTCTCTTGAAAGACCCTATCGAATTTGCCTTCACCACCACCAATGGCAGCCGATTCCACTCGCCCAACCACCTTCTGAGTGAAAAACTTATTCTGACATCTCCTCTGTACCTACTCCCCAGCACCATAAACCATTCCAGCCCTTGGAAAAAGCCTCTGAGAATCCACTTGATCTATACTTCTCAACATCTTATATACTTCTATCAGGTCACCTCTCATCCTTTGTCTCTCCAAGGAGAATAGACCGAGCTCCCTCAACCTATCTTCATAAGGCATGCCACCCAATTCAGGCAACATCGTTGTAAATCTCCTCTGCACCCTTTCAATACCCTTCCTGTAACGAGGTGACCAGAACTGAGCACAGTATTCCAAAAGAGGACTGACTAGGGCCTTATAAAGCTGCAACATTATCTCCCGACTCCTAAACTCAATCCCTCGATTGTTGAAGACCAACATACCATACACCTTCTTAATCACATCCTCTACTTGTGAGGCCGATTTAAGACTCCTATGGATACAGATCCCAAGGTCCTTCTGATCTTCTACACTGCTAAGAGTCTTATTCTTGATATTATACTCCTTCATCCCATTTGACCTGCCAAAATGGACCACTACATGTTTATCCAGATTGAAGTCCATTTGCCTCTTTTCCACCCAGCCTTGCATCCTATCTACATCACGCTGCAACCTCTGACATCCCTCCAAAATATCTATACCACCAACCTCTGTCGTCAGCAAACTTACCAACACATCCCTCCACTTCCTCATCCAGGTCATTTATGAAAATTACAAACAGTAAGGGTCCCAGAATAGATACCTGATGCACTCCACTGGTGACCGATCTCCAGCAGAAAAAGACCCATCTACAACCACTCTCTGCCTTCTGCAGGCAAGCCAATTCTGTATTCACAAGGCAACAGCCCCTTGGATCCCATGCCCTCTCACTTTCTCAAGAAGTGTCGCATGGGGGACCTTATCGAATGCCTTGCAGATGTCCACATAAATCACATCTACTGCTCTTGCTTCATCAATGTATTTAGTCACATTTTCAAAGAACTCAACCAGGCTCCTAAGGCATGATCTGCCTTTGACAAAGCTATGCTGACTCCTATTCAGCATACTAAAATTTTCTAAATGTTTATAAATTCTGTCTCTCAGAATCTTCTCCATCAACTTATAAACCATTGAGGTTAGACTCACTGGTCAATAATTTCCTTGGCTATCCCTATCCCCTTTCTTGAATATAGGAACCACATTCGCAATCCTCCAATCACCTGGAACCTCTTCCTTCTCCATCAACGATGAAAGATCATCACCAGAGGTTCTGCAATCTCTTCCCTGGCCTCCCACAATAACCTCAGGTACGTCCCATCCAGTCCTGGTGGTTTATCTATCTTGATGTTATTCAAAACTTCCAACACATCCTCTTTCTTGATGTCCACATACACAATCTTTTCAGTCTGCCACAAGCCTGCAGTACAACAACCCAGATCTTTTTCATCGTGAATACCCAGGTAACGTATTCATTAAGCACCTCTGCTATTTCTACCAGTTCTGTACAAACTTTTCTACCCTCACACTTTATTGTTCCTATTCCAACAGAATAGAATAAGATAATAATGTAATATAATAAGAACAAACATTAAAACCATTCTCATGATATTCTATGTATAATCCTATAAAACTTCTAAGTACTACTTGCTTTGTAACCTTTTTCATTATCCTAAGTCTCTCAGCAACTTTACACTCTACCCTATGTTTTAAAAGTAAAATAACTCTTTTCAAGTAACCAGAGAGAGTAAAAAACACCACCCACAATGGCCTCCAAAATACTCACTTAGTAAGGGTCTGATTTAAAAGCGATGAAATGAAATCAGACAATGAGCTGAAGATAGCAGTCATGAGGACATGACAGTATATTTCCCCCATAGAACAAATGGGCAAGGAAAATATCATAAAACATTATTTTACCTTAACAAGAAATAGGTAATGTAACAGAATAAGAGGGATGGTCCCACAAATAATTGATACTTAAGAAGGACAATCAAGAGATGAAATCAATAGATGACCATTGCTCTTGGAAAACCAATCAGAAATTGATCATGCACCACATAAACCAATCACAGACTGATCATGCACCAAGCCAATTAGAAAAGAGCCTCATTTAGCCCAATCAAAATGCAATAACAGCATTGATTATGCTGTGGGTTGTGGCTTGGAAAGAACCAATAGGCAGCTGCTTTCACTGAACAAATTATGTAATATGAGCCTGCTGTCCAAAAGGAAGCAGAAGTTAAGGGGACAGAGCAGAGACTGAAGGTAGGATTTTTCCATCCTGCTCGCTGCGGGAATTGTTGTGGATGGGAGATGGGCCATGAGCCATGAAAAGATCCGTTGACCTCAGGTGGGATTTTCCAGTCTTGGGGCAAACTTGGCTGGAAAATCCTGTGCTGAGTGTCAACTTGCACCTAAGGTTGAACTAGAAAGCAAGGGCTGTAATACTCTAGCCAAGTCCTGTCCTGTTTTTGATAAATAATAATCTACAACTGAATTTAAAAATTCTTCACCAAACTGTCACCTATTACCTAAATGGTTAAAGTCTCAAATGAACATGACTGGAACCTAAGTTCAAATAGTACCTAGAACTCACTGGGTGGGCAGTCCACCTGACACCTCCTCCACTGCAATTAAAATCGCACCAGAGCAGGAGTAGGTGGCTCTGGTGATAGGCACACTGCCAATGGCATGGCCCTGTATTTTACAGGCCTACCAGCACACTTTCCTAACCATGGGTGACCCATAATATTCAGCACCGTGCTTCCAAGCTGTGTTACGTCTTTCAGTTAAATTGTGCCTTAAATATGAAAGATTCACTAGGATGCAAAAATTAATTAGTGCATAGGCCTGATTTATTTATATTTATAATAATTTATATATATAATTCATATTTCAATGTTTTGATAAGAAATAAGAACCATTGAATGGAATAGCTCTGAACGTAAATAACTGATAATATGCCACAATATACAAAGAAACTCACAAATGCTGCTTTCAAGACCAGAAATGGGATATTTCAAAGGAATAATAAAAATAGATGGTACAGGATGAAATAAAACTAAGATGATGTAAAACCTGATGGATGAAGTCTTCAGAATCCATGCATCGTGGATCATGTCAAGCAGCCTTTAACTGTGTACAAAGAACAAAACAGCATGGGAAACAGGCCCTTTGGCCCAACGAGCCCGTGCCACCACCCTAATGTTCCCACCTCTACCCATGATCCCTGTCTATGTTTATAGATCTACGGATTAAAAACCAAATTTGAGACAATTTAGGGAGAATTTGTTTTGCCCATTAGTCTAAGAGCACATCTTTGGGATGTGGGAGGAAACCAGATCACCAGGAGAAAACCCATGCAAGCACAGGGAGAATGCGCAAACTCCCACAGACACAGGCCCAAATCCATGTATCTGCACAGCACAGCGATAGTCACAACTCAGTGTATCACTGGATGACTTATATTATGGAAGACATTTACTAGACAGTGAACTCCTGTTGATGTAATATTCTGTCCACTATTGCACAGAAAAGTAGTAAAAAGCAATTTGTTACAAACATTCATCTATTGCCCATATGCAAATTAATGAGGGGAGACCCCAGGTTTAGCACTTTGGCTCTGGTGCCACTCATCCATTGCCATAGGGTGTTGTCCTGACAGTGGACTAGCCATGTCATTGTTTAACATGAGGAAGGAGGTGCACAGTTGACAACTACACAACCATCATGCGTTGGCAATCTTTACCCAATGGCATGATAAGCCATGATGATTGAAGAGTGCAAATTCCACTCCAGTCTTTCTCCAACTTGTCCTGCCATTGAAGACTTGAATTGCGTATTTTAATGGAGGTCCACGATCTGCCTGGATCAATGCAGCAGACTCAGCTATGCACTTTGAGCCTAAGGGGTAATCATAATGGAAGGCAGAGTCACTATAATGAAGGCCTCAGGAAATTTAAATTTTATTTATTTATTCATCACAAGTAAGCTTACATTAACACTTCAATGAAGTCACTGTGAAAACGCCCAAGTCACCACACTCTGGCACCTGTTTGGATACGCTGAGGGAGAATTTAGCACGGCCAATGCACCTAACCAGCACATCTTTCAGATTGTGGGAGGAAACCGCAGATTCCGAAGAAAGCCACTCAGGCATGGGAAGTACGTGCAGACTTCACACACAGTGACCCAAGCCAGGAATTGAACATGGGTCCTTGGCACCATGAGGCAGCATTGTTAACCACTGTTCCACAATGCTGCCCAATTTCACCCTCCCCCAGGAGGTAAATCAGTTTATGAATCTTTTGGGAAGTCTACTGAGGAGATGGGAAATTTTTGACAAGTAAGTTTGAAAGTGAGTAGCAGATGTGGGATCAAGATCCCATCCCATGCATACTTACGTTTCCTTAAAATTAGTAATATTTCAAAATACTTCACATACAAATCTACTTGATGGGTATCTGAGTGCCTTATCCAGTTTCGTAATGTTATTGATGGATCAAATTAAGAAATGTTGTGCTTTAACCTGGGAAGCTAAGAAAATAAAAAGAGTTGTTGGTATGAACAAGTGAAATGAGATCGAATAGTCCCCCCTCTTTTTCCACTTCTCTCTTGACAGCATGATAGATTTTTTTAAAAGGATATGTTTGCCAACTGGGTACATGTTTAACTGTTTATGTTCTGTGACTATAGAAGACTCAGACAGGCTTCTTCAAAAATTTTAAAAAGTAAAGAGAACAGTATTTATTGTACTTAAGCCGGTACAAGAGATCTAATATGATCTTTCCAACTCTCTCTCTCGCACACGCACACGCAATCAAAGTTCACAAATGCATAACAGAGTGGGAAGATAAATTAAACAATTTAAAGCCTAGTAAATTTTAAGTGGTTATACTGTTCTTGGGTGTTGGTGACTTGACTATCTTCAAGCTGAATTTGATATTCCTTTTGGGTTAGTGTTTAAAGATGTTGATGGATAATTCATCTGTTCTTATGAAAACAGCAGCTGTTGGGTTAAAATGTTTTTGTCTGCAACGCGGTCAAAAATAGGACAGAGATCAAAACTTGCAGGTTGTCTGGAGAGAGAGAAAATGAGAGACTCACATTGGGAGCTTGCTTCTTCAATGTCTCATATACTTGTGCACTGGCCTGCAGAGAAAGTAGGTGCTTAAACACACACAAGATTAGTAGGATTATCATATGACCCCTCTCTCTATTTGCCCAATGACCTAAATGTGGTCATGGCTCATATATCAAAGTTCAGACTTGATTAGATTATAGCTTTGAATTCTTCTCCCAGCCATAATCCTTTGTCTGGAGTGGTTACATCATGTACTGGTTCCCTATCCAATTGAGTGTGAGTGACCTGTTAATATAGACTGGAGATGTGGTTCATTCACGTTTGCCAAAGGTAATTGTCCTTAGGTTGTTGCAGACTGGTAGGCTCCAATTAATGGCCTTGGAATATGGAAGGTAAGTATATGAATATGCAGCCATCTTTGGCTGATTTCAATCACTTGAATCAATTTTTTTCTCAAAAAAATAATCAATTGGCACCACCCAGTAAATTCATATGTCTTTTTTTCATAAAGCATGGTTTCACAATAGTTAAAAATTTTGCTATTTTGGACATGGTGGATATGCAATTCTATTTGTCAAATATCTTAGAGAAAATTCAATATAAGAGGCACTCTAAAGACAATTTACTCTTTGACTATTGCATAGATGATCATTGTTTATGAGATAACGTACATTTTATAAAAAGTATAAATGAAAAAATTGAGTTTGACTTTGCTACATTGAAACAAATCTCGGAGAGAACTGAATTTTCCAAGATAAAATGATTGATGCAGGTTATAAATCATCTGATTGTGTGACAGATTATCCGAAGTATACAAAACCATATCATCAGATTTCTTTCGGAAGCAATTCACAATGAGTTACAAAGGGCAAGAAATCTTAAATACATAATTCTTCCATTAATTTGTAGACTATTTGCACTGACACAGCCTCCTCAGGTGCAATCAGGTTCTATCCACCTGAAAAGGACTACTGGCAGTCACAGGGAGTAAGTATTATGTACTATAGAGGCAAAGGATTGGCATATTTTCTTCTTCAGATTTATATCAATATTACTATACCTTTTACTCATCACCTTTTGGTAAAATTTTCCATGAAATATAATCAATTGCATCTCTTTGAGAGCAAAATACATTAAAATAGTTCATGGCGGGATTCTTTCAAAAAAAGTTCCCAGTATGTGGGAAAATAGAATAAATCCCACTTTTTTTTTTCATGTGATTTCCAGAATTAATACCCAACACCTTACGCATTGCAAAATGCCCTAGTGGGATTCACGCTGAAAATCAGGGGCTAGAGCGTATTCACACCTGTGAGGCCAGCAGCATAGCGCTGAGCGGGCCACAGCACATGCATAGATCTAGAAGTGCCAAGATTGGCGCACACGTAATGGGCCTTATTGCTGGCCTCCAGATCACTGGCCAGCCTGATTGTTGACCACCTTGCAGCCCACCATCGCTGACCTATTGACCCCTTCAGCCCCTGATCAGATTTATCTAGGTCCCATGACCCACTGTCAGGCCCAATCTCGCCCTCCCCATTGACCCAAGCTCACCAGCCCCAGTCTCCCCATTGACAGGTCTAACACCCCATCCTCAATGAACATTCCTGACCCGCTTCTTCAAGCAGCCATGGCTGTTCTTCCACCTGATGGCCAGCCCTGGTCACTCTCACTCCCTCCATCCTCCACCAATCCTGATTGCAGAGTGACAGCAGGTTCCAAATACTCCCCCCACAGGCCCAGCCTCCACTGGCTCCACCCAATGGGGCCTGATGCCTGGTGGGTTGTGCCAAGTTGTCACTTGGGCAGTGCCAGAGAGCACCTAAGGGGCCCTCCTCCTCACCCTGACTTTCCGGGGGGGGGGGGGGAAGGGGGGGGAAGGGGGGGGGAGAAGGGGGAAGGGGGAAGGGGGAGGGGGGGGGGGAAGGGAAGGGTGGGGGGGGAAGGGGAAGGGGAAAGGGTAGGGGGGGGGAAGGGGAAGGGTAGGGGGGGGCCTCAATGGCTTCAGTTCCCTCCAGCAAGGTTGGGTCCCCATTAGTAGAGACTGGTAATAAACCCCTCTGCAGGGAACAACTCCCCAGTGGGTGGCGGTAGACATCAGTAAGCTTGGAGAATTCAGTCTTGGGCCTGCTAATTGTATGGAAATGTCATTTCCACATAATAATAAGCTCCACACCCATTTCTGGTGTAGAGCTGATTACATCAAAAATCTTTGGCTCGGAGATGCATGGAAGCCATGACACCCAGCAGGAAGCCCCAGAAATGGCCACTACTGGTGTCACATGGGTCACTGCACTACTCGAGCAGCCCAGTGGGCTGGGATAATTGCCCCCCCCACATATGTTTGAACCAAAGCACAATTCTTAATATCATAAAAATGAACTTAAGAAATCTTTTAGCTCCTCTGACATTTCTGTTTACAGGTAAATCAATTTCTACTTGACCATAATTTTTCAGCCTCCGACTACTTGTTTGAAAGTTTTATTTCTGATCTTGGTTGTCTTGTATACCCGCTTAAATTGAGAAACAATTCAATTATAAGGTGAAACTTATTATTGAGTTGGGTATATGTCCAAGATAATCTTGAAATTCAGTGGAAATGTATTGTTGGAAGAAGAAACATTAAAAGTGCTCAAAACTATCAGCAGACTTTTACTGCAAGAAATAACCAACACTTCAAAATTGTGCAAAATAAAACCAATTGGATGTGCAAAAATAGAATAACCCCTTGGACCAAAATGTGATCCCTTCTTGTAAAGCTGCAGCTAGACATTTCATATTGCCTGTACTTAATTGTCTCTTCATGGTCTTCCTTTAAAAAGAATGAGAACAGTGGCCTTCTCCCACTCTATTTATTTCTCCAATAGCTATGTGCAAAATCATGATTTTTTTTTTTATGTCCTTTAGAAGAATGCCATTTAACATTTGCTGTGCTACATAAAAGAAATAGAGGTGGATTTACATCCCTGTCACCTGGGTATTGGCACTACATAGACCAAGTGTAGAATCTCTTAGGAAGGTGTACACACTGGTATGAGAACCCATCTGATTTACCTCTACACCCACATAATAAAAACTCAGGTTTATATTCTAAATATTTTTATCTTTTTCTTTTCATATCAATGTTATTACAATGGCCGCCTTTGTTTCCTACTTATATTTTAATCTTCAGTCAAATCAATCACCAACCTACACATTTGCTTCATTTTAAAATGATGAACAATTATTTCCTGAAACATACAGATTTATAAAACTGGCTTGGAAGAGGTTCAATTCTTCAGTCAACCCTAGTTGGCAAAGGTCCAGCATGTACTTGGCCCCAAGAATCATCTTTTGTCTGGGACTCAGCTGGAATACACTTTGCCCAGATGACAGCCGGCCAGTCCTTGCACTTGGTGTGAATGACAGCAATTGCTGACAAGGATTTGATTGCCTCTAAATAGATTTTTTTGGGTTGCAGTAGCTGCTTGTGATCAAAGCTCAGCTCACTAGGGCACTCTTGTCACTCCATGAGAAAGGCAGCTGATTAGTTATTCAGTGGTAGCTTCAGGCTGATGAGAAGTCCCTTACTGAGATGGCCTTGTTACCTCTCGAGTTACAATTACAGCTTTCCACCACCTACTGACAAATTAAAGGCAAGAACTAAGAGGTAGCGTATAATCTCTATCTAGTAGCTTCAATAGGGTCATTACTCTGTGGCAACCGGAGTTTCTTTAATCCATAACTGGACGTTTATTATTCTTCTGGGCCAGTTGTGATTAAGTTGTTCAAAACTCCCTCGTTCTGGTGTTTTCCTAATTTGAATACGTAGAAGAAAAACAGAAATGTTATACTAAAAGCTATTGAATATCAGAGGCCCTGCTGTCACTGTGGCTCTACCTCTGGAGAACATGCAAAAATAAATGACTTTCCTGGGGCTGTGTTGGAGAACAACATGCATTACAAAAAACAGACAGTCCTGTTCTTATTGATCTCTCTGCTGCTGCTATATTTTCTTCCTCCCTTTCCTTCTCCTTGACAATAAAAATGAGCACAGCAAATTAGACATCAGAATTAAAGGGAGGATTTTGACCCTGCCCACCTGAAAGGAACCTGGTGCGCCAAAATTGCTGTGGAACATTTACTGTGCCATTCATGCCAGCTGAAATCTTAAATGTATTCATTTCCAAAGCTGGCCAAGTTGCCCACAAGGTGTAGCCTCATGAGCATTTGCATTTCGGAGTTTTGCGACACAGTTTGTCGCAGTGTCATTTTAATAGAATGTCATTTTCACAATGAAATTTTAACAGAAGCTCGCAGAGGTTCTGCCCCATGAGCCAGTGGAAGATTAGTCCATCAGAGCCACTGAAGTTGTATTTAACTGGATAGTAACCACTTCACAGTATCTACATACCATGAGTCTATTTCAATTCCATTTCCAGATCACTTTCTTCACATTTTCTGCCATATTTTAGGAAACTAGTTGCTGTTACTAAAACAAGAGGAACTTACTGTACTGTAGGAGACCATTTGCCCATTGTGCTGGTACAGCCACTTTGAAAGAGTAGTTTCTTATCCTCTTGTGCCTGTCAAACTCCATTTTGTAAATCATTTATTAAATGAGCTTCCACCACCTTTTCAGGTAATGTGTTTAGATCCTCACAACTCTTCTTGACCATCTCTAAATCTTCTGCCAGTGATTTTAAACCTATATCATTTGGTTATTAAATTTTTGGCAAAGAAAGTTAAATACTTTTTTAAACACCTTATCTACTTGCCCCGATCCCTTTAAGGATTTGGGCGCATGGACATCAAGGTCTTACTGCACAATTACAGTTTTCAAAATCTGGCCATATATGGTAAACTTTTATTCCATATTGAGCTTTTCATGCTGCATCAATTCACAATTCTCGTAATTGAATTTATCTGCCATGATTCTGATCATTTCATCATCCTGAAGTCCATAACTGACATTATTAGTTGCGATTTTGCCAAGTTTGTATCATCTGCAAACTTTATAATGTAAACCTTTTGTAGCCGAGTCTGGATTGCTTATTGCTAGTTTCATTTATAGCAAAAGGAATACTGTGGCCACCCATACTGTCATCTACTTCTATCTAGGTCTGTTAGATAATGGGTCTGGGGATACATTTGCAGGAGCTGGAGAACAATAACTCACCACTTGTCTTGGCATTGTCGATGAAGGCCTTTTGCAAAGACTTGGAAGTAGCTGTACAACTCATTGCTGCAGAGATAATCTTCACCGCGTTTGCAGAAAGGAATGAAATTTTATTTGAGACATGTTCTTGCTTTATATAGGCCTCAGAAAGCCAACCGGAAAGGATAGTCTCTCAAATTCTTGACATGATCACATATGCGGTTTGTCTATCATATTGAAATGAGGCCTGCAAATGAAACTGGCCATTGTCTCACACTAGCCATATATTTGTAGGCATACCATTCATCCTCTTCTCTTTACAATTCCCACTGAGTTAAAATCTGGACTTAGATCACAAATGGTTGGGATACAGATGAAGTGTTAGGATATATATTTTCCTCTTTGTACCCTTTACTTGTTCTAAATGGAATTTTTAGTGAGTAATATGCAACAATAAAAGCATACATTTCCAATATAGCTTAGCATGTATTATTAGATTATACAAAATTAAACAACAATTCAAGATTTTCTTACAGATAACGTGCAGGTTCAGTCAGCAGTTACGAAGGAAAATGCAACGTTAGCATTCATTTCGAGAATGATAGAATATGAGAGCAGGGATGTGCATCTGAGGCTGTATAAGGCTCTGGTCAGACTCCATTTGAAGTATTATGAGCAGTTTTGGGCTCTGTATCTAAAGAAGGATGTGCTGCTTTGGAAAGAATGATCCCTGGAATGAAGAGCTTGTCTTATGAGGAATGGTTGAGGACCCTGGGTCTGTACTTGTGGAGTTTAGAAGGATGAGGGGATCTTATTGAAAATTACAGGATACTGCAAAGCCTGGATAGAGTGGATGTGGAGAGGATATTTCCATCAGTAAGAAAAACTGGAAACAGAGGGCACAATCTCAAGCTAATGGGAAGATCCTTTAAAACAGAAATGAGGAGGAATTTCTTCAACCAGAGAGCGGTGAATCTATGGAACTGTTTGCCGAAAGACTCTGGAGGCCAAGTTATTGAATGTGTTTAACATAGGTTCTTGATTAATAAGGGGATCAGGAGTTATGGGGAAAAGGCAGGAGAATGGGGATGAGAAAAATATTAGCCACAATTGAATGGTGGAGCACACTCAATAAGCCAAAAGGCCTAATTCTGCTCCTTTGTCTTGTGGTCTTAAATGAAACTTAAGTGAAACTTCATTATCTCGGATACAAATATTTTAGGTAACTCCTACCATTTGCTCCATTTTCTATCAAATAATTCAACAACAAATGCTCAGTTTTATTCCATGCTGAATGCAGCATCCTGTAACAGGTTGTTCTATCAATCTTCCTGACCTCAAAAGAGATGATGAATCTGGGATATAATGAAGGAAGCCTCCCATCGGCAGCTTATCATCTCTGAACTTTCAATCTTTGCTCTAATCGTTCCCTCAGTCTGATAGGGACACATTAACTTCTCAACTTTACATAATGTCAATCTCTTAAGATTGATATTCTTGGGAATCTCATTTAATTATGAACTCTAGGCTGATAATTAATTAATTTTTTTGCTACCAACTGAAAGGTAGTTGATCTTTACCTGAAGTGCTATA
This sequence comes from Sphyrna mokarran, assembly GCA_024679065.1. NCBI lineage: Eukaryota > Metazoa > Chordata > Chondrichthyes > Carcharhiniformes > Carcharhinidae > Sphyrna > Sphyrna mokarran. The sequence continues at coordinate 48,285,359 of JAGIQG010000012.1, read as the reverse complement.
ACCTGTAAAGCCATAGATTGGGTGCTGGAAAATAGGATTAAAATAATTAGCAAGATTTTTGTTTTGGCTGGCACAGACATGATGAGCAGAATGGTCTCTTTCTGCACTGTAACTTTTCTGTGTTTCTATGGTTCTATAGCAACATTAAAAATTATGCTGTCAAAAATTGCCCTTTGGCTTTGTCAATATGCCTATTTTTATGATTATTTATAGCAATATCCCTATCTGACAATATTTCCCACCCACCTCAAAGTGCCAGCCACCAGTAACTATTAGGGCAATGATAATGCCTGAAATGTATGGCCTATTTGTTCACAAAGCCTTGAGGAGTAACTCCGAACAGGAGTAACTCAGAAGCAGAAGATAAATTTTTGCAGTCTCCATGGCATGAGACCCAGGCAAATTAAGGTAAGGTTACAAGGTCAAGCCCCACTCCTACCCGCCCGACCACTTTACTGACTACCCACTTACCTCACTCACACTCATTTACTTTATACAGTGTTAATGAGCAAAGACTTCATAAATATGGAAATCAGGAAAAAGGGCTTCCTCCGACAATCCTGCACTATGAGGAAGGATGACGAGAACAGGAGATACATGCCACACATTCAGAGATTCCTGATTCAGAAGTGGAGTGACAATCCAATGATGATTGAAACACATTGGAAAATTCAGCCAAATATCTCCTGATACCGAATTCATGAAGGGTTGGATGAGTTGCTGCACACTACAGGCCTCTTTATAACTTGCATTCAAATAGGACCTTGAGAGCTGGGGGATGACCATAGATTAAACATTGAACTTTTCATCTGTTTTTGGGTGAAAAAGGCAGCTTGTCGCAGGCTTGAGATTGAAACAAGCAGTGACTTGTAATCTGAATCCAAGAGAATAGCTTGCACAGTCCTAAAATTTGTAGCAATTAGTAAAATATGATGGTGCAAGGCATGGAGGAATATCAAAGAGAGATTAAAGATCTTGAAGGCTGTAACATGAGAAAATAGTTCCATCATACAAATGAAGGGATGGGCAGAAGGATGAATGGATGGATGGTGGAATAGATGGAAAGATGGATGGATGGCAGAGGGCTGGATGGATGAAAGACAAAATGGAAATGCTATCTATCACAACATACACATGTGAAGCATTTATGGCTTTGAATATAAAAGCCTCGCCACTAACTAAAGAATGCAGCAAGTGCAGTTCTCACTCAGAACTGATAAATGTTAAGGAAACTGTCATACAAAGGGTTAAGCAATGAACATGAAATTTTGTGTTTAATGCTGATCTTAGGTAAATCTGTGGGGTAGTTTATTGTGAAGAGAGCGTTGAATAAGTCTTTCCTACCAATAGTATAGGGTTACAGCATCCACGTCATCAAGACCTTGATGACTTTATAATGGAGGAGAAATTCAGGTCCTGGTATGTAAGAGGCAGGCAATGTTTTGCACGCCTTTTGAAACAAAGTTTTGCCATGTATTTTGCAGTGTTAATTTTGGGTTATTGTTGCCAGTATCTAGCTCATAATGTACAATTCACTGTGTCTGAGGTCCCTGACTTTCATGTTCAGTTGAACAAAAAGAACATTTTTATAATACAAATACACTTCATTTGCAAAACTCATTAAGAGTAGGTGTACTTCTAATGAGAACAATTTAGCACAGTGACTAGCTTTGTTCTGTGAATGGTCCATTAGGATAAAATACATTTTGTAATCAGGTGACAAATGTATTTGAGCCTGATTATTTCTGAGATGGACAGGCATAGCAGGGTGCAGTCCCTAGAAATTACTTTCTGCATTTTTAGCTATATCCATGATTGGTAAGTTTATTTTGATTTCAAAAGATAGAGGTCAGGAACCTCTTATCTCATTCATCCCGCCATCGCTGGCAGTGAGAACGGAGAATTTAGCACTTAGCCAAAGTTCTATTCACTATACTGGGTTCACAGAATCCCAGCAAGTTGGGAGAATTCCAGCCAAAGTATTGATTTACACTGTTCCTGGTTAAACTTCGCAAGATAATATTGCAAGTTGTTCTGAGGCTCTTGAGAAAAGGCTTCGTGGTTCCAAAGGAAAATAAACAATAAATTTTATTTGAAGGCGCTGTTGAAAAACAGCATTAATGAGACCATTGGTGAAGACTTAAATCGATTTCAAAAATGAACAGATTTTGTGTAAACTAATTTGCTATATCCCATGAAAATCCTACATCTCATGAAAAAATAAAGAGAAATAAAAAAGGGGAAATATGACTATAGGCATCTGCTGTAAATTGTAAAGGAGAGAATCACAGAATCCAATAGTGCACAAGGAGGCCATTCAGCCTATTGAGTCTGCATCGACCACAATCCCACCCAGATTCTATCATCATAACCCCATGCATTTATCTGAGCTAATCCCTTTGACATTAAGGGGCAATTTAGCATGGCTAAATTGCACATCTTTGGACTATGGGAGGAAATTGGAGGAAACCCATGCAGACATGGGGAGAATGTACAAACGCTACACTGACAGTGACTCAAGCCAGGATTTGAACCTGGGTCCCTGACACTGTGAGCAGCAGTGCTAACCATTATGCCTGTATAGGGCAATGCCACAGATCGACTTGAATATGATAATAAGTGAGAAGATATGGGATCCAAGAGGCTGTTGCCTTATGGATCCAGAACTGGCTTGGCTGCAGAAGGCAGAAAGTGGTTGTGGATGGGTATTTTTTTGCATGGAGGTCGGTCACCAGTTGGAGTGCCCCAGCGATCTGTTCTGGGACCGTTGCTGTTTGTAATTTTCATAAATGACCTGGATGAGGAAGTGGAGGGATGGGTTGGTAAGTTTGCCAACAACACACAGGTTGGTGGTGTTGTGGACAGTCTGGAAGGATGTCAGAAATTGCAGAGTGACATGGATTGGGCGGAAAAGTGGCAGATGGATAAATGTGTAGTGGTCCATTTTGGCAGGTCCAATGGGATGAAGAAGTGTAATATCAAGGGTAAGAAGACTCTTAGCACCACAGAGGATCAGAAGGACCTTGGGATCCGGGTCCATAGGACTCTTAAATTGGCCTCATAGGTGGAGGATGTGGTCAAGAAGGCATATGGTGTACTAGCCTTCATCAATCAAGGGATTGAATTTAGGAGTTGGGAGATAATGCTGCAGCTTTATAGGACACTAGTCAGACCCCAGTTGGAGTACTGTGCGCAGTTCTGATCCCCTCATTACAAGAAAGATGTGGAAGCTATTGAAAGGGTGCAGAGGAGATTTATAAGGATGTTGCCTGGATTGGATGGCATGCCTTATGAGGATAGGTTGAGGGAGCTTGGTCTTTCTCTCTGGAGAGATCAAGGATTAGAGGTGACCTGATAGAGGTTTCTTAACCTATCTTGGTAAGATTTTGCCCAATCTATACATAGCTACCTATAAATACATCCAATATGTTATTTATGCACACACCATAAGTAAACAAAGAGAAAAATATTTCTTTCTCATAAATATTCTCTCATTCTTTTATTGTACGAAAAAGGAAGCCACCTCTTCAAACTACAGTAAGTAAAAGTTTGCAATGGCCATAGTCTCGTACTGCGTGCTTCAAAACCCCAATGTACTAATCACTTCTGACAGTGTTCTGATACAGATTCCAAGTCTTGCCCTTTCTTCTGCTGGTTAATGTCAAGTCTGAGTGGAATCACTTTCCACTTATACTTCCCCCTGTGCAATTCTGTATGTTTCACTCCATTGGCCTTTAAGAAACCATCACAAATACTTACTAACAGACTGACTTTTTGCCTTTTCAAGTTAAAGTGAAATGTGGACCAGATCCAGAGACTAACTTTTAGCGTTGCATTTTGCTTATTCATTTTGTGATGTTTTACTTTCTTTATTTTGCTTTACTCCTAAACTTTTAACTTATTATTTTCAATTCATTATGGATTAAATGGAATAAAAAAAACAACACAACAAAGGCATATTCCTTCAGAAACAGCATTTGAAAGATACAAGGCAATGTCCATAATATTTGGCAAGTTTTTGGCGCATTTATTGAAATCAGATTCTAAATGAGCATGTTCCAGGACTAATGATTTTCCTTGTGATGCTTAATTGTAACTCACCTAATGAAGGAGCTATGCTCTGAAAGCTCATGATTCCAAATAAACCTGTTGGACTTTAACCTGGTGTTGTGGAGAATTCTAATTATGCCTACTCCAGTCCAATGCCAGCAACTCCACATCATAATTGTAATTAATTTCATTTCCCATAAGTCTATTCCATAATATACTAACACGAAATATGCTGCTGCTTGATTTATGTGTGGCAGAGAGAACGGTTACTGAGCGGGAGAAGAGTACCAAAATGCTGTGATGATTGTGGTAGGTAATGTCGAGAGAACTACCAGCAATAATTGCAGAGTTTGGGGGGGGGGGGACATTTTTTCTGATTGGGTTACCCTTCAAAGATGCTGCCCTGATTTCTGTGGAGCTGTTACCGGCTCTAAGAGCCCCCACCACACCGCAGTGACAACCTAAACCATGCTCACTTTTTTTTTTCTTTCAAGGGGCTCAAAACCTGGAGAGAAAATTGGTAAATGCAACTGGAGAGTACCAATTTTCTGACTGAGTCTGACACTTAGCCAAATTCTGGTAACAGTCCCTCCAGTTTTTTCATCATGTATTGACTTGATTCAGTTTCAGAATTCATAAGAAAAATAGCATTTTCAGCATTTGTGAACCACAAACATATCTACATTTGTACAGCAACGGATTATTGCACAGTATAATCTATTGCTAAATTGGTTTGAGGCTTTTGGTAATTATTGGCCCCCCCTTGACTTTGTATCTTAAGCTTGCTGTAAAAAAAAAGTTAAGGAGAGAAGAACAATTTAGATTATGAGACTGTGTTTAAAAATGTCAGTATCTCATAAAACCTGTCCCTAATTATCCATCACTTCATGTCCACTGTTGCTAGCTTTCATGCATATCTCTTAGTGACCCAGAATTTCAATGACCTCATGTCTTTTGGGAAAATAAAACAAAGATGATTGATTAGCTGAGGATATACTGTAATAGATTCCACCCAGCTGTCACTTCATATGTATGAGTCTTTGATCTATAGGGAAACCAGCCACTATAGAAAGAAAGTTCGACTGTTAAAAAAGATCTACTTCTACAGTGACTTCTCATTCCAGATTTGTGTACATTTAAAATTCATTTTATTCACCACATTCAATATGACATTCAATTAAACCATATCCATACATGCTAGATAACATAAATTAAGAGTTCAAATTTTGAAAGCTTCATCTTTAATTTAGAAGATCCAAACGTTGCCAATAAAAGGCAAGAGGGGGTGATTTCAGCCCACATTCTCTGTCAGAGAGAATAACGAAGAGAATACAGCAAGAATCAGGAAATGCAACTCTCGCCAGTGAGTTTGTTGATTTTCCACACCCTTCACCAGTGGTGTCATGTGGCTCACACTCACAAAGGGTGAGAATATCATTTTAATGTCGATTAATTCATTTGAATCTAATTACCCAGCCCACCCATCATATTTGGGTAGCACAGTGGTTTGCACTGTTGCCTCACTGTGCCAGGGACCAAGTTCAATTCCAGCCTTGGATGACTGTGTTGGAGTCTGTATGGGGGAAGAAGCGGATGAGTTGAACTTCAGTCCCGATTGGAGCGTCCTTTAAAGATGGCTTCATAATCTCTGTGAAGCCGACGTCGCCAGCTCTATCAGGCTCCGTCCTGCCAGACTGATGGCAAAACCCCATCCACTCATTTCCTCTCTTCAGAGAGGCTTAAGATTGAGAGTGAAAATTGGGCTGAGCAACTGGAAAGCTTCACATTGGTTTTCAGTCAGAGCCTGACATTTTTTAAAAAAAAGGGAAAATCTGCCCAGGCTGTCTGAAAGTCACAACATCACTCAATGTGACTCCCACAGGAGGTGGCTATATGTAATGACACACTAAGCACAAGTGCACAGGAGTTAGGGAATTAATTATTTAAGGAGATAAGATACCAGAGGTACTAGCTCCAGAATGTGAAGTTATGTACTAAAGAACTCAAATACTGAATTGAATGATTCAAAGGCCTAGATACTTATGAAAGAAATGATAAGCATCTATTAGGAACCAGTACAGGAGGAGTGCTGCCCTGCTGAAGGTGCTATTTTTTAAATGAGGCATTACTCTGAGGCCCCATTATCTTTCAAGGGGATGTAAATTATGATTGGAACAAGTGCAACAATGTTCTCCTTTAGTCCAGGCAAAAGTTTCCCTTCAACCAGCGTGTGAACCTGTTCACCAAATTAGTTATTTCATTACTATTTGTGGAATGTTACATTTTGCAAATTGACGGCTGTGTTTCTCCATTAAAATTGTCTAAAATTCAAAAGTATATAATTGATTGGAAATTATTTTGGGATGTCCTGAGTTAATGAAAGGCATTCCTTAAATGCAAGTTCTCTTTCTTCCAATAAGATACAGACTTGCTTGTTTGAATTGTAACTGATTTTCCTTTTACTCTATTATTCCATTTCTTATTTAATGTCTTTTTATGGTTTGAAATATTTTGCTCATCTGCTATCTACCCATTGATACATTGCTCCCTCTTATTCTCTACCCACATTTGCATTTTGTTTATTCTCTTTCATTTTGTATTACACTTTTTGTAACAGATGTTTTCATTTTATCATGTTAAATCTAGAACTCGTTCATTCCAGAGTGTGTGTCAAAAAAATTTGCAAAATTATAAGACATGAAAAATAAAGTGGAACTGTAGAACTGTCTAGTAGATTTTCTTGTGATAACCCCTCTCGTGTATGGAATGACAACTACTGCGTTCTTGCCAGCAGCTTTAGCTTGTGCCCCACCTTGATAACTGCTCCTGATGACATGCCCTGAGAGCCATGCTATGTCAGCTTCAATCGTTATTTCTTATCTATTCTCCGAGTGTGCAGAACAAGCCTTTAGCCTTCAGTTTAATGAGAAAAGTCTAAAACTGCAACCTTTTCTCAAATGTAACAGCTTAAAGGGCCACAGTGCTGCTTGAGCACAGATAGGCATCTCAAAGCACATCTAAAGGGCAGGGGAATAGGTGGACACTAAGAAATGGAGAAAAATAAAGGAAAGCTGAGAGTTTTAAAGCATCGTGCAAAAGAAAATGTTCTGAAAAGTAGTGGGAAATGATGCTAAACAATTGAGGGAGAGAGTTCCTGAGGGCAGTACATAATGATTAAAAACGATAGCCAATGTTAGAGAATAGCAAGCAAGGAATAAACAAATGTCAAGAGGCAAAGTGTGCGTGAGTAGACCCACATCTGGCAGAGATCATTGAGGTGGGATGAGGCCATGGTCGATTCAAAAACAACAGCAAGGGGTCACTTCTCAGCTGACCATGCCAGCATTAATTATTTAATTCTTCTCTTTGCCTCAGTCTTTGATGCTTTTGGCAAGTTCAGCTTCACTCCATTTTAAAACAAACTTATTTCAGTGTCACAGATTAAATTCTAGGCACTCCAGGACTGCTTGCAGTGTCTGTCCTTTCCTTCTCTGGTGCTGCTGGGACAGAAAGACCCCTGGGTCTTTGGGCAATCCAGGCTAAGAATAATTAACAGGGCAACAGCAGGCAAGAATGAAGCTAGCCTGATAGATTGGATGAAAGGGTGGGGGAAAACCTGTAGTTAAACAATGGGCTGCCTTCAAAAAGAAATGGTTTGGGCATAATCATGGAATGTTACGGTGGAGCAAATAGATTCAGTGCTCCCTGGATGAGAAAGGAGTGAGAAATTAAGATAAAGTAGAAAAAATGTGCTTATGACAGGAGTCAGGTCGATAATAGAGTTAGGAGCCCCAGAAGGTTCTGGGAGGGGAATGGGAGTTGGTGGGAGGAATATTAAGACCACATTAGAGAAGTGAAGAGATTATAAGAAAAGATTTGTAGCCAACATAAAGGGGAAATCCCAACCTTTCCTATAGGCGAATAAATAATAGGAGTATGATAAAAGCAGGAACTCAGCCAATTAGGGACCAAAAAGGGAATTCACACAAAAAGACAGGGGTCATGGCTAATGTATTAAATGAATACTTTGCATCTGTCTTTACCAAGGACATAGATGCTCTCCAGGCCAGGGTGACAGAGAAGGAAACTAATGAGAGGGTTTCAAAACTAAGAAGGAAGTAGCATTGAATTAGCTAAAGTTGATAAGAAGCTGGGCCAGATGAGATGCATCCAAGGATATTGAAGGCATTGAGAGTGAAAATTGCAGGAGCACAGTTCATAATCTTTGTCTTCTCTCGCCATAGGGGAAGGTGCCACAACACAGGGGAATTATGCTCTTGTTTAAAAAGGATGCAAGGATAAGCCCATCAATTGCAGACTAGTCAGTTTAGCTTCAGTGGCGGGGAAAGTTCTAGAAACAATTATGCAGGATAGAATTAGTTGTCACATGGAAAAATGTGGGTTGATTAGGAAGAGTGAGCATGAATTTCTAAATGGAAAATTGTACTTAAATAACTTGCTGAAGATTTTTGAACAGGTAACAGAAAGAGTTGATGACAGTCATGCAGTTGATGAGTATATGGATTTTGAAAGGCATTTGATATAACGTTACATAACAGGCTTGTGAGAAAAGTTGTAATTCATGGAATCAAAACTAGCAATATGAATATAAAATTGACTGAACAACAGGAAGCAGAGAATAACGGTCAATGGAAATTTTGGGGGCTGCAGGAAAGTTCCCCAGGGATTGATATTAAGTCTCGCTTTTTTTTTTGATGTATATTAATGATCTAGATTTTGGTGTGCAGGGGGCAAGTTCAAAGTTTGTGGATGACATGGAACTTAGAAGCATTGCAAATTGTGAGGATGACAGTGTAGAACTTCAAAAGGACACAGACAAATGGGCAGATAGGTGGGGGATGAAGTGTGAGATGATGCATTTTAGTAGGAAGGACATGAACAGAAAATATAAAATAGGGAGTGCAATTTTTAAGAGATGGAGGAGCAAAGAAACATGTATGTATATATGCAAGATCATTGAAGATAACAGGGGTAGAAAGCAGTTAATAAAGCACATAAAAAAGATAAGAGGAGATTTAGAGTAGCTAAGAAGAAACTGTTCCCATGCTGAAAGTGGTTATTTTAAATTTTTTTTTAGTTTAGACAAAATATAGACACTGACAGAGCTAACTGTAAAATATTGAATGATAACTTACCCACTTGTGAATGCAGTAAGTGATTGTATATTTTAGCCAATGCAAGGTACCAAAAGACAGAATGGGAAAGTTAAATAGTTTAGAGCCAAAGTCTGGAACCCATCAGTTAGCAATTTCATATCTGTGAGATCCATATGAGGGAACATATTCTGGAACTTTATGAATCAATTCACAGCCCAGATGTAGAATGGACATGGCCCTGAACACAGGAACACATGTCTATTCAGTTTGTCAGTGAACCGTTGTGAACCTCCACATTACAGCAGTGTCTACTGTATTCAGGCAACAGGGAACTAGCTTTAGCCAAGAAGGGAATAACACCTACTTTGTAATGGACAAATGAGAAGCTATTATTCTGGAAAGTACTAAGTGATTGCCTTATGTATCTGAGAAAGATTTATATTGATCTATGGATATTAAATGAAATTATTTTTGGACTAATGTAAGGCAGAGAACCAGATTAAGAAAATGTATAACTGTTCTGTTTTTTACTGATAACATTAGAACTTATTTGAACAGTCTAGGTATTTTGTATCTGAGACCAGCGATATAATTTCTCCCATTGATCACAGCTTTTTAATAAAGTCTTACATTTGTACTGTGATGTTGGTTTCCTGAGTTTAATTGCCACCTTGTTGGAAAATTCTGTTAACACACTCGTAAAGAGTCAAGTATGAGAGAGCACAGACATAAAGTGATTTGCAAAAAGAAGTAAATATGATATGAGAAAAACTTCTGTCACACAGCGAGTGGTTGGGGTCTCAAATGCACTGCCTGGAAGTTTGGTGGAGATATTTTCAATTTATGCGTTCAAGAGGGCACTAGATGATTATTTCAGTACAATGTCAAACGGTTATGGGCAAAAAGCATCAAGTCCTAATGCTCATTTGGAGAGGTAATACTGAGATGAAAGGGTGAATAGCATCCTACTTCCACCATAATGATTCTGTAATTCAACCAGATTGACTTGCAGTATTCTGAAGCAGGATTTCCTTCCAATGAGGGAGCAGAAGTCCCATCACCAGCCCATTAGCACTTTGCAGCATTAAATGATGGTAGCATCCAACATTGACACTGATTCTTCGGGTGGTGAGCTTGGAAACATGGTCATCTAAAAAATCCTAGTTAACACTTCTTAGCATTTATATTTCCTTTAGATTGGTGTAGAAGCAAGGAGGATGTGAAGTAAATAAAGTCATCCTGCTATATGAAAGTAAATGTGAAATGCCTAAGTTTAGAATCTGAATTGATATTTTTAATATATAACTGACCTCGTTCATTAAGGGCACCACAGAACTAAATCTGATGTAATTAGGTAAACAGCACAAACCTGTAAGCAGACATATACAAACTTAAAAGGGCAATCGTTAAGAAAATGTAGGAAGAGTTTTCAAAAATGTGAATGAAATTTTCTGAGTTTCTTCAGTAGCATTGGATCCTTACGCGGAGTTAGTCAGGTACATCAGTGCACCTGGGTAAACAACCTACTACACAGAGTCCAGGTAATTGTGCAAAGCCTCAGGACAATTTCTGGAACAGTAATCAAAAAATGCTCACTTTCAATACTCAATATTATACTGAATATGCAAGATAAATAGCAAAGGACTGGAAAGCCTAAACTAAGCAAATGCTGGGCTGGCTTCAGTGTGGCCCGTTGCTGTATAATAAGGGGTTAATATTAGAAAATATACTTGCCAAAAATAAAGAATAATGGCTTTAAAAAAACTACAGCCTCAAACAGCATACTTTGAAAGAATAGGGAATCCTCCAAATCCCAAGCTAGGCTCTGGCCACACAACACAACATAGTGGTAGGGAGTAGAAAACCGAGCAGATCTTAAAAAGAAGATAAAAGGCTAGCAAGAAAGGAGATCCTTGAAGGAAGGATAAAAGAAAAATATTTAAGACTCATCAAGATACTGGAACGTTGCGGGAAGCTGAGAAATAAACCCAGAAACCAGACATCAGCACAGAACAGAAACAGGAACAATCCCAGGGTTCAGTAGAAGTATGGAATTTACATGACCACTTCAGAGTGCAGAAGGCTTACAATAGGTCTAGAACTAGGTCAACTGGAGAAAAAGGTGCAGAAATACTTTAGGTTTGCAAAAAAATTAAACCGACCAGGTCAGTACATTACTTTTTGCAACAGTGTCTATCACTGACAACATAACAGCAAAGCAGTTGGTTGAGGATCTTCAGCCTGTTGCAAAGAAGTCTTGCAAATTTTGAACGCTTATGTCAACAACCATTGGAATTTAAATGTAACCCTATCTATTATTACTAAAAGAAAGCAAAGATCAGGCTAAAAAAAAATGCTTGTTGGATTTTTGGAAGTATAATGAGCTGCTGGATGATATAATGATAAAATTCATCCTCACAGCTCACTATAGCTGTGTATGTTGCCCAAGTCACACCAAAGTGCTGACCCTTTCACTCTATCTTATCTATGACTGGTTTTGGGTGGCACAAATTGATCAAACAATTGGGTGAGTCACACAACTAGTTTTGAGCAAATCTTTCATGCACACAGTGAAGAATTCCTTCATATTTGTGAAGGCCATATAGGACTTGCATATGAATAGTGATGCTGTACCCATGCATTGATTTCATATTGCTTGCCTATTCACCAATATACTGCTCAAGGAAGCTATAGATTATTGTGCTGCAACTATATATCATGGTGATGTAGACATGTTGCCTTTGTGTGAATCAGTATTCACTGAACTTATGAATTCAGCAACTCACACATTGAGTTCAGTTTTAATGACACCATGTATGCCCAACTAGATAGTGTTGCCATGGAAACCCTCTAGACCAGCTCTTACCAACACTTTTATCAGGTTCCATGAGAAATGAAATGACACCTAACTTCCTGCCCCTTGCAAATGTTCAATATGTGAATAATACATTTGAATCCGCAGCAGCAGGTAATTTTTTTTTTTACAGACTTCAATGGGCTGCATCATGTATTCAAATGCACCTTTTTCATAAAGTGCATGTCATGGGTTCATATACTAACATTGAAAAGACCCAGACACTATGACAGAATTAAAGCTGATGGGCTACCATCAACCATTGCTGTCTCTTGAGAAATTAGCAATCAAATATTTGCTATCATACACTGCTAAAAATACAGATTTAAACATGTTTTTGGACCCTTGCCAGGGAGATTAGTTGCACTGAGGCTGACAGCACATGAACGTTCATCTTATAAAGGAACACTGTCACAAGAATGGGTGAATGACTAAACCTTGAGATGAGAGGATTCCAAAGTACAAACTCTCAATGCTTTCTGTTGACTAGAGCATTTACACACCCATGGAGTGAATTCCACTCAGTGCTGTTGATAGCACATCGTTGAGCCACAGGCAACAACAAAATGTTTTAATTTGCTAACACCGCCACTTGATACAATCTGGGCATCCACAGCAAGGGCAGAGATAGCCTAATGAGTGCTATGTCCTGATGCCTTGATGGTTATCCTCTGGTGGCTTAAGGTTTGCTGTCAATTTGTGTCCCTGCTTTGGTGAAGGTTATGATGAGTTCTGTGATGGCCCCTTGTGAGCCCTCTTTCTCTCGGAGGTGCTTTTGGGGCTTGGGTGTTGCTCAGCTGACTGGATGGCTGCGATCCCCTGGTATCTACGTGAAAGAAAATAGAGTTTTGGTGGATGAGTTTGAGCTATTCCAGAGTACATTTGACTCACTTTGATAGTTAGGATTTGATGAAGTGATGATATGACCATATTACATTGTTGGGAGAAGCCAATTTCATTTCCCCACAGGACCGATCCCTGTCTTCCCAGGAAAGTCAGTTGCAGTCTCGTTGAATTTGGTCAGGATGAGGATCTCTGCCGAGGCTTGTTCTGATTTCTTGTGGACCAGTGTGCCATATGAAGGTGTAAGAAAGGCATATGATCAGAGAGATGGAATAGAGCTTGGGTTAAAAACATGTCCCTTGTATATGGTGAGTAGTTCCAGAAGGGCCAGGTGATGGTGTTTGAACGTGATAGATGGGGTGGTGGTGATATGAAAGTGTCCATTAGAGAATGAGCTTTGATATGTTTCCCCGCTAATGAATGTGAGAAGTCCGTGTGCAGAATGGCCATTTGAGTATATGGTGCCATGGCAAGACACTATATTGGTAAGAGTTAAAGCATGGTTGATTCTGGTGGAGCTTTTGCACTGCATTGAGCTTCAGGCATGGTTGCCAACTGTGCTGACATCCTGACTGATGGCCTCCCAGGCTAGAGAGGTACTTCCTGCACTCATCCTGCAGGTAGAGAACATGCCTCTGCAACCAAACTCCTTGGATCAAGGCATCAAGGGTCTGATGACTGAAGTGGCGTTCTGCCTTCTTATTGAATAAGGTGATCTTTTGACTGTGGCAGAATGCCACCTTAAGAAGTCTCTGGAGATGGTGATATGTATGTGTTGCACTGGCGCTAGGACTTTCAAACCTGCCATCTGATGATGGGTAGATGATGCTCTTGACCCACCAGGAAATTCAGAGATACACACATGCATAATTATTTAGGACTCAAGTATAGAAATTGGGTTGGCTTATGCCATTCTGACCAGTAGGAATAGCATTGCCAAAACCATCCACCATCATAATTAAGGCAAGACAATCGGGAATTCTATCCAATGTTACACCACCATTGACATTCTGCCCTATCTTGTAGTGTTAGCTAGCACACACTAGAAGGGAACAAAGCAAGAGTGGCGAAGGTCAGTGACACTGTACTTCCTGCTCCCTGTGGAAGAGATTGCTCTCAAAATCATATTGATGGCTATGATCAGACCTACAACATCTGACATTGCTGAGAGAATTGAGAATCGTGACACCTTCCTTCCTTTGGTTCATTCTTTGAGTGATAAATCAGCCATGTTCTTACCAAATGGCAGAGCAGGCTTAAAGTCCTGCTCCTATTTCTTAATGTCTTTTGGTTTTCTCAGCCGCCAGCTCACCCCCATCTTTATATGTGGCATGATGAATAAGCTGCTGATGATGTGACCTTCACACCAATCTTCCCCTTTTGACTTGCTGCTTTTAGGGAAAAGATGTCTGTCCAGCCACAAAAACCCAAAGGATAAGGGATAGTGCAACAGTCCAGCAGCAGTGAAGAGGCCTCATCAACTGATCTGACATATTCAGTCACCAGCTCAAGGTCCTAAGGAACTGCACTGCCCTTACCTGAGGGCTTAACAGAAAGTTGGGATCAGTTCAAAGTCCATAATCTTGGTATGAATGGGCTGCCGCTAAGTCAGGCAGAAAGGATGGTTTATTTACCTCCTCAGTAGAGGACGAGGAGCAAACAAGTCGATTTCAAAGAGGTTATTTGAGGAATTTGATGAAGGGACAAAGAGTGCCCCGTAGGCATACGAATCATGGCTCTATTGGCTGTCTGTCATTGACAAGGAGCATAGAAGAGTCCTACTTAACAGAAGGCCTGGTGTGGTGCTTTGGAATTTTTTTTTTTTGCAGGCTGTAGGCATCATAGCTGAGACTAGCATTTATTACTCATCACTACTTATCGTTCATAAATTTGTGTGTGGTACGGTGGCATGCTGTTTAGCACTGCTGCCTCTCAGCGCCAGGGACTCAGTTTTGATTTCCAACTTGGGTAACTGTCTGTGTGGAGTTTGTATGTTCTCTCCATGTCTGCTGAGGTTTCCTCTGGGTGCTCCAATTTCCTCCCACAGTCTGAAAGATATACTGGTTAGGTGCATTGACCCAAACAGCTGCTGGAGTGTGGTGATTGGAGAATTTCACATTAACATCACTGTAGTGTTAATGTAAGCCTTACTTGTGACAAATAAATTAACTTTTACTTTTACTTGACCTTGAGAAAGTGATAGTGAGCCACCTTCTTGAACTCTTGCAGTCCATGTGGTGTAGGTGTGTCTACAGTGCTGTTAGGGAGACAGTTTGAGGATTTGGCATATTTTCAAGTCAGAATTCTGTATGTCTCGGAGGGAAACTTGTAGGTGGTGATGTGAATAATCAATGGAAAAAAGGCCAAGGCCATCTTATTGTGTTTGTAAGGTACTCTGGTACAGTTGCACATTGACAACCCTTTGAAGTATAAGGGAAACATCCAAACTCAAAATGAGGTGCAGAGAAGAACACATTCTCTGATTCCCAGTCTCAGAGGATTTACGAATGATAAATAATGATGAATGCTTGGATTATTCAGCCTTGAAAGAGAACAAATGAGCGCTGATGAATAAGGCATTAGTGTGATTTTTATATGTCATAGGCAGATGCTCGCCCAACTATAAGTGTATAAAATTGCACGAGAAGATGTCAGGTGCACGTCTAGGTGTCATTGTGCATTCATATAACACTGTTTGGTGAGCAGGAGTCAACTGCATGCTATCCAACAATTAAACAACTAGTTAAAGGGATTAAAAATTCAATTGAATTGAAGTTTATATTGCCGATGCGAATTTTAGGTCAGCACATGGGTAATATGGGCAAGTGCTACCTCCATTTTTGCTAATTTGTCATCCAAAGGAAGCAGGAACAAAGGCAGGTTGAGTTGGTTGGAGTTTATGGGAGTTTGATTTGGGCATATACTCGAGTTTTCTGACTGTTTTCACTGTTTTCTTGAGGTTTTTGCACATTTTCTGGACTTTACGTGACTCAGTATTCTTGCAAGCGAGAACCTCAGCCCGTTGGCACCTATAGCACACAGGTCAGGCCCATTTGAATATCAATAGCTGGGTATTGTTTGCTTAGCAGGGGCAGAGGAAGACTGGGCCAAAGAGAGAGGAAGTCAGGTGGTTGAAGGTATCACTTTAGAGGAGGGGGCAGGTAAACTCATGATCTATCTTGGACTCAGCCTTGCCCTAGCCTCCAGGAGTCCATCAAATGCCAAGGACCTGGGCACTCTCTGCCGCTATCAGCTCCTCATGTGAGAATGATGTGCCCCACCATTGTGCACTACCAACTGAACCAATGCACTAATGCCCTGTCTGCGCTCATGATTGGCCCAGAAAGAGGGTGTGTCATGGATGTATTTGTCATCAGAACCTCTTCTGGCGCTAATGGAGAGTCCAGAGTATCATGGCTGGCCCTGCAGAATGAGTCACCTGAGGGAGGAAAACAGTCAGTATTGTTACTCATTACACAGTCAATGCCCATGTTAAGTAGTTGAGTTTAACTGATATCATCATCATCATCATGGCTTTATGATTGCTGAATCGCTGGAGACTCTTTCTCAGAAGTCCTTATGAAGTCCACTGTTCAATTACCTAGTAAGTAATATTACTATTGCGTTCTGAATGTTCAATTAAATAACTATCGTAACAATTCAATATTGCCACCAAATGTGTTTTCTCAAAAACATTCAGCAATTGAGGAACACAAAGTGATCTCTAATATTCATAATGGAAAAGGTATTCTAATCATTGCAAAATAGAAAAAAAAGCAATACCTATTCCCTTTCCAAAGCTCCATTTCACATGGAGTCTTACTTAATTCTACTCAAGCTGGGCTTTGAATAAAAAGCAATCCTTGCACAAAATGGCAGGAAACTGTGCAGAATGTTGGTATTAAAATATTTCAAAGCTTACTGGGGCCTTAATAAGGCTAATGTATGAAAAGTGTAAGTGCACGCCAGCATGCGAAATATAGACAGCTGAAAAACTGGAAGCGGAAGAAATCAGGTGCAGTAGAAAGCTAAGAGTAATTTCCTGATCCCCTGTGCACATCCTGCACCTGCATAATTGATCAGAAAATCTACCATTAGGTGTTTTCCCAGTGGGGCTGAGGGAACCTAAGAGAGCAAATTGAAGTTGACAGTGTCCTTTCCAGTACCGGTCGCAGAGCAGCTTTGACTGAGGCCCGTTTAGAGGTAGTTTGTTGACTTACTTAGTAAGATATGGTACATTGCTAAACAATGAGGAACAAAGAAGTGTAGAAAGACAGGATTATAAAGTAAGTAATTTGTTGATGTTTTCAACAACCAAATATTAGAAAAAATACAAAACGATTTTAAGCATAATATGTATGTAAAGTGGCATGATGGCACAATAGTTAGTACTCAGAGTGTCAGGGACCCAAATTCAATTCTAGCCTTGGGTGTGTGAAGTTTGCACATTCTTTCTGTATCTGCATGGGTTTCTTCTGGGTGTTCTGGTTTTCCCCCACAGTTCAGAGACATGGAGATTAGGTGGACTAGCGAGGCATGCTAAATTATCCCTTAGTTTTCCAGGATGTGTAGGATTAGCAGGGTAAATACATAGAGCTACAGGGTTAGGGTCTGGGTGGGAATGTCTGTTGGAGAGTTGGTGAGATTCAATGGACCAAATGGCCTGCTTTTGCAATATAGAGATCCTATGAATATGAAATTGGATTTTAAGCTTAATGCTGACACTGAAGGTTGAATTTCTCCTTGCTTGTCAACGTTAAGTTATTTTGGTAGTGTTTCCACGTCTTATCTGTCAAGGTTGTCATGGTAGTGGAGGAGACCTTCTGAGGAAAATCATCCTCCTAAGTGTCAGAAATGGCTAACCATTCTGTTTTCCATAACTGATATAATCTCACCTTAATTAACAAAACAAAAACACCCAAACAACAAACGTCAACCTCTCAGCCAATGGTAATAATTATGCATGTGTTTAATAATGACACTTGGTGAACTAACTATCAACTTTGTTCTTGAGAGTGTAGTTTTGTTAGTTTTTTAGGTCTTCAGTGGTAACAATTCTGAAAGGGTGAATGAAGGATCTGGAAGTCAGTGGACTGCTGTGAGAATGATGATGGAGCATGGCATGCACACCATGATCATTCTCACATTTTCACCCAATTATTGGAGCTTTGTGTGAGAACTTGGGCCTTGGTTTTTGACTAAAATAAGATTATAGAGGTGAAAATAATATTGGGGGGAAATATGCAGTAAAACCTGAACCATGTATTAACATATTACTGTATTATTATTGCTTTGTAATACTTAGTGCATAAATGGACATATAATAATTCTGAATCCAGCTGACAGCAAATAATCGTACACACAAAACAATCATTTAGACTTTATTGCCTTGTCAACAAACGCTTGCCACTTAAATGAGGTTTGTTACATTTTTCTGAGTTTAAAAAGTAATTTGCTCAGATTTCCACTTATCAACTTCCATTCTTGTACTGTTTTGAATCATTAGACAGACAATACCAAAGGTCTGTTCTGGTTCTTTATCCCAGTGTGGTGGTAATGAATGTTATCAAGCAGGCAGGTGATGCTATTTCCTAATGAACAACTATAGATAATCACTGGTAAACTTTCAGTTATTGCCAAGATTAAACAGAGGTTCTCTTTACACTGTACTGGAATATATTGCATGATGCACTTGTCTTCAGTAGATGTGAAAGTAGATGGCCACATTCATTTAATATGATTAAACAGGTAAATTATCAGCATTCACTACAAAGTGTATATGTTTGATATTCGAGAATTAACTGTACCAAAAATTTAATTAAACAAAGGTATTGTTTTGGTATTAACTCTCAATATAAAATTAAACTTTTTACACTGTGCACAGTGGTTAGCACAGTGGCCTCATAGCACCAAGGACCCAGGTTTGATTCTAGTCTTGGGTGGCTATGTGGAGTTTGCACATTCTCACCGTGTGTCTGTGTCAATTTCCTCCAAGTGCTCCAGTTTCCACTCACAGTCTAAAGATGTGCGGGTTAGGTGAGCGACTATACCAAATTGCCCTACAGGTTAGTAGAGTTACAAGATAAGTTTGGTTAATAGTTGGTGCAGATTCAATGAGCCAAATGGCTTCCTTGTGCACTGTGGGGATTAATTCTTGCACGACCACAGACCAACAGGCATTGGTCACACATAAGAAGAAATTCTTCCCAATGTATTTTTGCTGGTTTGCAATACCTCTTTAAAATGCCTCTTGCCTTTTGAGCTTGTGCTTTTTATACCTAAATCCATATCACCTATAGAGAACAATAGTTCGAACTAGTGTGGCATACCACTTCCAACATTTCTCCAGTCTAAGAAACACCTGGTTACTCCAACTCACTGGGTTGGATTTTCATGACTTCACCAAGACCATGATACTGGAAGCATTTTGGGCTTTGATTACACTGGCAGTTGCAGTGTTCAGAAAGTTAACACATTCCTGGAGTAAACCCATTAATGGGTGGTGTCAGTGATATTTGACATTTGGCAGGCATAAGATGGGAATTTGAAGGACCATTTAAAGGACACAAGTGGGTTCAAAGTGCAAGTACCCAGAGAGAATTAGCCCTGAGAAATCAGTAACGTGGTAGTGTAGCATTGTAGGACAACACTAACATTCACAAACACCTTCCGGGAGGACATGGTAGATGAGGTAGAAGATTTCACTTCTGAAGAGCAGCAGGAGGAGGCCAGCCTGGTAAAGAAGGCATGACTAGACATCACTAGAGAGGCCAAAAGCCACAGGATGGTTAGCAGGACTTGGTCCATTGCAGAAAGTGTTTTGACAACTTTATACATTTTGGTAAGGTGACCAAGGAACAAAGCCAAGATGTCAACTGTGAGTATCTTTCAGGTACAGCACTGCTCTCAGCAGGAGGGTTTCAAGGCAGGCAGCAATTAGTTACACCTAGAAGATTAATGCCAAGTGCCGACTCTCAGCTATGGGCAGTGATCAAAATGATCAATTGGGAGGATGGTACTGTAAGCCGTTGGCAAATACAATAAAGGAGATTCACCTCTGATAATGGAGAAAAAGGGAAACATGGAAAGTTAAGTATGACAGACTTCCTTGGTTCATATTGAAAAAGGAAGGAGTGTACAACAACTGTAGGAGGAGTTGTTCAGTGAGTGAAGTTGCCAGCCTGGCAACATTGATTCCATGGCATTACAGTGACAGCAAGATTGATAAGCAGCGGACAGAAGTAAGAGTTTATTGAATACTCCATGGAAGTGTTTTGGAGCAACTTCAACTTTGTGAGGTAGCCACCTGAGATGCTGAAAGATGTTTGCTGAAGCAGCTGCTGAGATGAATGAAGTTGGTTAATAGATGTTTTCTCTCTTACACAAGGCTGATACTGAGAAATGATTGAGTATTGGGGTGTGGGGGATGGAATTTGGAGTGGAGACAACTTATTGATGCTGCTGATCCCAGGCTTCTTCTGCCCTTGTCCTTTGAGCTATTAAAACTCATGGGTTTGGAGATGGCTGCTGAAATAGCCTGAGGAACGAGAGTGCATCTTTCACATAGCAAATATACAGCTGTTACTATGGACAGTAGAGGAGGAGCTGCATCTTGATGGAGCCGGATGAGATGTCAGTCAAGCATCGTGCTCCATGCTGAATGGTGTCCAGTTTTCTGACTGCTGCTGGAATTATGCTTATTAAAGCAAGTGGATAAATCCCTCAAATTCTTCACTTCTGCTATGGAATATGCTTGGAGGAATTATGAGAACACTCATGATTCCTCAGCCACAGAATTAGCATTACATTTATTTGTATTTATTAAACATCCTGTATTCAATTTTAGTTTCTGGTTCATAACCAAAAAATACTGCTTAGTGTAAAGCCTGTAGTCTTCCTAGTTAGTTTGGTAAGAAGGATATAAAAAACTCACTCAAAAATTCAAGAGACAATTAATCCAGTGTTAGTAAATTTAAATTAATTTGAATCTGAACTAGGTCAAATGCAAAATAATCTGATAAGCCAAATCAGGCATTATTCATTCTTAAACCTATACATAAAAGTAAAACCAGGAGTACACAGATTAAGGATTTATCTAGTTCTTGGGATGTATGTTTTGTTATACTCAAGCTCAGTTTGATTAGTGTCCATCTTCAGCTCACCTTCAGCAAGATTGAAGATATATATTTGGAAGACTTAGATATCTAGTTCATAGGGCAAGGGACTATTGTATTTACGGCACGGTTTCTGCTATTGAACATGTAGGGCAGAAAGAGAGCTCCCATAAAACTAAGATACTCAAACTGTTTCCAAGGCATAACTGAATTAGTGAATGTGCTTTCAGGAGACCCAAGTCCACATGTTGAGGACTTGGTCAGGAAGAAGCGGGAGGCGTACGTTAGATCCAGGCAATTGGGGACAGAGGCAGCGCTGGAAAAATATAGAGGGTGTAGACGGGATCTTAAAAGGGGGGTCAGAAAGGCAAAAAGGGGCCACGAAATGGCTTTGGCAGGTAGGATTAAGGAAAATCCTAAGGCATTTTACTCCTATGTAAGGAGCAAAAGGATGGTTAGAGGGAAGATTGGACCTCTCAGGGACAGAAGTGGGGATCTATGCTTAGAGCTTGACGGGATGGGGGAGATCCTGAATGAATACTTTGCGTCGGTATTCACGCGGGAGAGGGGCCTGATATCTGATGCCGGCTTTGAGGATTTTGAGGACCCGTTAAAGGAAATAATCATTACGAGGGAAGAAGTGTTGGGGCTTTCAGGTAGCATAAAGACTTATAAAGCTCCGGGGCCTGATGGTATTTATCCCAGGCTACTAAGGGAGGTGAGGGATGACATTGCTGGGCCTCTGACGCAAATCTTTGTCTCTTCTTTGGACACAGGTGAGGCCCCAGAGGACTGGAGAATTGCAAATGTAGTACCGTTGTTTAAAAAGGGTCAGAGGGATAACCCAGGGAACTATAGGCTGGTGAGCTTGACTTCAATTATAGGTAAGCTAATGGAGAGGATCCTCAGGGATAGGATGTATGAGCATCTGGAGCACTGCAATCTGATCAGGGATACGCAGCATGGCTTCGTTAAGGGGAGGTCATGCCTTACGAATCTAGTGGAATGTTTTGAAGAGGTGACAAAAACGGTTGATGAAGGACAAGCCATTGATGTCGTCTACATGGATTTCAGTAAGGCGTTTGACAAGGTTCCCCATGGTAGGCTGATTAAAAAAAGGTGAAGGCGCATGGGATACAGGGCCAGGTATGTAGATGGGTTGAGAACTGGCTTGGTAGGAGGAGACAGCGGGTATTAATGGAAGGCTCTTTTTCCAACTGGAGGTCAGTCACTAGTGGTGTGCCACAGGGCTCAGTACTAGGACCTCTTCTATTTGTGATTTATATAAATGACGTGGAAGAGGGGGTAGGTGGTGTGATCAGCAAATTTGCTGATGACACTAAGATACTTGGATTGGCGGGGACTGAGGAGCAGTGCCAGGCAATACAACAGGACATAGCTAGGCTGGTAGATTGGGCAGATAGATGGCAAATGGAATTTAATCCGGATAAATGCGAGGTGATGCATTTTGGCCGGAATACTGTAGAGGGGAGTTATAAGATAAAAGGTAAAACTATCCGGAGTATAGAGACGCAGAGAGACCTGGGGGTGCAGGTTCACAAGTCTCTGAAGGTGTCAGTACAGGTGGAAAAGGTGATAAAGAAAGCGTATGGTATGTTAGCCTTCATAGGAAGGGGTATAGAATACAAGAGTAGGAGTTTAATGTTGCAAGTGTATAGAACATTGGTTAGGCCTCACTTGGAGTACTGCGTCCAGTTCTGGTCGCCGTACTACCGGAAGGATGTGGAGTCCCTGGACAGAGTGCAGAGGAGATTTACCAAGATGCTGCCTGGTATGGAAGGGCTGTCTTACGAGGAAAGGTTGAACGTACTGGGGTTGTTTTCCCTTGAAAGACGTCGGCTGAGAGGGGATCTATTAGAGGTATATAAGATTATGAGGGGTATAGATAGAGTAAACGGTGGTAAGCTTTTTCCACCATTAGAATCGGATAGAACGAGGGGTCACGGCCTTAGGGTGAGGGGGGCTATGTATAAGACTAATATTAGAGGGCATTTTTTCACACAAAGGGTAGTGGGGGTGTGGAATGCACTACCGAGTAAGGTGGTGGGAGCAAGCACGCTAGGGTTGTTTAAGGGTCTCTTGGACAGCCACATGAGCGGTCTGCAGATAGAGGGATATATGAGGACTGTTTAAATACTTTAATTGTTTCCACAGGCTATTCGGTCCACCTTGTTGACTAACAAGGTGCATGCATTCGGCAGGTCGTGCGAGGGCTGCTCCTGGAGGTTACTTCGGGAGTGGCCTAGTGCTTCACATCGTTAGTGTATGCTTACACTGGACCATCAGATGGGCAACATGACGGCTCAGAGACTATCGCTGTTGCTGTGCAGACACATGGATTTGGGCCTGTGTCTGCGGGAGTTTGCGCGTTCTCCCTGTGGTTACGTGGGTTTTCTCTGGGTGCTCCGGTTTCCTCCCACATCCCGAAAATATGCTCTTAGGCTGATTGGGTAACAAATTGTCCCTATATTGGTCTCTATATGTCATTAAGACGTTAGGACGGCGGCGCGGGCTCGTTGGGCTGAAGGGCCTGTTTCCCGTGCTGTGTTGTTCTTTGTTCTTTGTTGTTCTTTGTACATCTTACACTCTGCATTTTTACTGTTAAAGAATAGCAATTCTAATATTATGACAATCATTGGAAATACTTTTGGAATGCAGCAGAAAATGAATAATCTGGTCAAATTATTACCCGATCGAGAAGTACAGAGTTAGTTGACCTTTTGTCATCATGTCGATGGGAAAATCAAGGGCTAGATTTTACAACGCTCTGCTGGGTGAGTTTTTGCCAGAGGTCACATAAAATATGAGGGGTGGCACACTCAAAATCTTCTTGCCATTTGCTAAGCTGTCTCACATAGTACTTGTGGCTGGATGGACACTGAAATCAGTAGCCTGCCCGCCATTATTAAATAAATAATTACTGTTCAATCGAGTTTGGTATAAAATCCAACTGACCCAAAAAATACATTTTCCACACCATAAAACTGTTGCTGTGGGCAGGAGTCGGCAGGCTGTTTGGCAGAGCTGCTAACCAATCAGATTGGTAGAGGAAGCCATTGTTGCTGTTGGCAGCTTCAACACCGCTTTCCCACCCAACATCATCCTTTGCCAATTTCTGGAGATTCTGCCCAGTCTGTTTAGCTCACTGGCAGCACCTTATTGGTTGTGGAGGGAGGCTTTCAGTGGGTGAGTCAGCTACTGGTTGAATTTCACAAAGAGGAGGTGATACAACATAAAAGCTAGAAGCAGGAGTAGGCTATTCTTCCTTTCAAGCCAGCTCCACCACTCATCTTGATCACGGCTGAGCATTAAATTCAATATTCTGATGCCCCTTCCTGCCATATCCCTTCAGTCCCTTAGCCCCAAGATCTATGCCTAATTTCTTCAAGGAGTCAGGCAATGTATTGTCCTCAACTACTTTCTGTAGTAGTGAATTCCACACATTCGCCACCCTCTGAGTGAAGAAATTTCTTCTCACTTCCGTTCTAAAAGCTTTACCCCTTATCCTCAGACCATGACCATTAGTTCTGAACTCTCCCACCATTGGGAACATTCTTTCTGAATCTACCTTGTCTAACTTTGTTAGAATTGTAAAAGTTTCTATGAGATCCCCTCTCACACTTCTAAACTCCAGTGAATATAATCCTAATCAACTTAACCTCTCCTCATAAGACTGACCTGCCATCCCAGGAATCAGCCTGGTAAACCTGTGCCATAATCCCTCTAATAGCAAGGACATTTTTCCTCAAAGAAGGACACCAAAACTACATACAATACTCCAGCAATACAATAATCTGTGAATTCCAGCCCCATAATTGGGGTTAGTATTTCCAATGTGTGTGGGAGGGAGGGGGATGCTGGAGTCAAGATTTTCATTCTTAATCACTACCCACTCATGTCTGTTGGGATAGTGCATTTTCAACTTTAACCAAGGCCCGCTTGGGCTTCACTGTGAATATCTTGCTGATAGTAACTATAAATTAGTTCCATTTGCTGAAATACTCTCTTTCTTCCTTTAGCAGCTTCCCAATTGACTGGTGGTTAATTCTACATTAAACAATGCCTGGTGTGCATCAGGAACCCCACTCTCTGTGGCAATCTGCTGCATTTGCTGCAGATAAAGACAGCGGGCTGAGAAAGGGCAGGATTTTCTGGCCTGAGCCTCTCTTTTCTCTGGTCTCTCGGTCAGCTGGGTTTCTCTTTTCTGTAAGAGGGATGTACCATTTCTCGCAGATGAGAGAAATCAAGGATGGTCTAAAATTAAAGGAAGAGGTACAATGCTGCAAAGGTTAGTAGTAAGGACAGAAAGTTTTAAAAACCAGCAAAAAATGATAAAAAAGTAAAAAAACGAGAAATCAGAGTGGAAGCGTAAACAGAAGTAAAGAAACAGATAATAAGAGCTGCTATAAGTCTATGAAAAGAACAGAGTAATTAAAATAAATGTTGATGTCTTGGAGGACAAAACTGGGGAATAAATAATGGGAAGCAAAGAAATACAGTAGACATTTTGAACAAGTATTTTATATTTATCTTCACAGCAGAAGATACAAAAAAGCATTCTACTAATAGTAGAAAATCAAGAGGCAAAGGGAGAGAGCAACTTTAAACAATTATTACTAGAGAAAAAATATTAAGTAAATCAATCAGATTAAGTGGACCTGCACACGTGGGTCTTCAGAGAAGTCACTGCAGACTGAGTGGATGCATTGGTTATAATTTTCCAAACTTCTCTAGATTCAGAAAATGTCCTAGTGGATTGAAAGACTGCAAATGTAACATCTCTATTCAATGACGGAATACAAAAGGCGAGAAATTAGAGCTGAGTTAGTATAAATGTCATTTGGGAAAATGACAAGAGTCCATTACTAAGAAATTAATAGAAGAACAAGCAGAAAGTCAATCAGTCAAGCATGGTTCTAAGCAAGAAAAATCAACAAATTTATTAGAGCTTGAGTTAACAAATAGGGTTGACAAAAGAAGCCATAATACTGCATTTAGATTTCCAAAAGGCATTTGATAAAGTGCCATACTAACGGTTACCACACAAGATAAGAACTCATTGTTGGGGTTAGTATATTAGCATGGATACAGGATTGGCAAACAGACAGAGAATTGGAATAAATGGATCATGTTCATATAACGGTTGCTATAAGGATTTGTGTTGGGGCTTCAACTAAGTCTGATCTGTATGAATGACTTGATGAAGGGACCAACTGCATTGTAGCCAAATTTGTTGAAGGTATAAATTTGGAAAGCAAGTTGTATAGAGGAACCAAAATAGTCTGTAAATTAGAGATGTTGGGAGAAGCTGGCATATGGAGTACTTCAGTGAAGTGATGTAGGAATGGTGTATGCTTTGTAATTTTAACATTTTAATTAATCTTACACTTTGTTTAATCTCCTCTCCAATGCTCCCCTGTTACCTACTGAATATGTTGGTCTTTTTTCTTACTATGTGGTTGTTGCATGTTTATATGTGTTTAACCTGATTACTTGGCCTTTATGTGCATTTTTATTGTAAATTATGCTGAAAATCTGTGGTGTGAATGTGTTTCTTAAAGAAAATAGATTTATTATTATTTAAATGAATAGACAATGCAGACTACTGCACTGCAGAGGGATCTGGGTATCCTCATACATGAATCAGAAAAAAATTAACATGCAGGTATAGTCAGTTAAGATGGCAATTGGAATGTTGGACTTAATTGCAAGAGGGATGGAGTTCAAAAGTAGTGAAGTCTTGCTACAATGTTACATTGCATTGGTGGGACCACAACTAATATACCACATACAGTTTTGGACTTCTTACTTAGGAGGAATAAGCTTGCAATGGAAGCTGTTCTGAGAACATTCATTAGATTGACTCCTTAGACGAAGCAGCTTCTGATGAAGAAATACCAGCTGGAATTTAGAAGAATGAGAGATGATCTTATTAAAATAGATAAGATTCAGAGGGTACTTGACAACGTAGATGCTGAAAATTTTTTACCATCGTGGAGAATTCAGGATTAGGTGGCACAGTTTCAAAATTTGGTATCTCCAATTTAAGACAGGGGTGAAGAGAAATTTCTTTTTTAAGACAGTCTTTAATCTTTGGAATTCACTGCACCTGAAGAGCAGTAGTAACTGGATCATTTAATATATGCAAAGCTGAGTTCGACAGATTTTTGATCTCGGAGGAAGTTGAAGGTTATATGGCCAGACAGGAAAGTGGAGTTAAAACCATAAACAGATCAGCCATGATTTTATTGAATAGTGTAGCAGGCTTGTGGGACCAAAGAGCCCCTTCCAATGCCTATACAGACAGTGAGCCTCCAGAAGTCATGAACTTCAGCAAACATCTTCCAGTTTTCTTTGGCGATGTCCCGCATTTTCATATTTTGCTTGCAGGTGTCTTTCAAATGGAAATATGGACATCTAACAGGTTGTAACCCAATGGCCAATTCACCATTCAGAAAAAGACTTTTGGTCATATGACTGTCATTCATCCACTGAATGTGATCAAATCAATGGAGACATTGTTGGCTTTATAATGAAGGACTGCTGATGGACTTAGAATGTTTCAGCATCTCTGAATTGGTAACCATGTTCCACCAAGACATGCAGAAGTTATATCTGAGGCAGCCAAGTGTTCAGCTTTTTCTCCTGCTAGTGTATTTGTCCAGGTTTCAATTTTGTCAAGAAGTGTACTGAGTCTTGGTAAACTAACAGTTTGCTATTCTTAAGTTACAATTTTCCACATTATCTTATCTCCACATATAACCATTATCTTATTTAGTGTGGAGCTGTGTTTTTTACAATGCTTCAATGACTAATTTCAGCAAAAAGTGATTGACTGTCAGTGATTGTGAAGTCTAAACATGTGAAATAACTGACAACTTCCAGTACTTCATCAAAATTAATTGTGACATGGTAGTTCCAGGGTCATGACATTTATCATTCCGTTGCTGATGGTCAAACAAAATGCTTTACACTTGTGAGAGAGTCTGTCCATTTGCCACTCAAGGTCTTCCTTGGTATGGAATGTTAAAGCAAAATCTCAGCATAGAGAAATCTGCTGATGAAGATTTAGTACACTTTTGTCAATGATCTCAGGTGGGCAAGGCTGATCAGCTTCCAATCAGTTCTGGTATGTAAGTAAACACCCTTTCCAGGTGAAACAAATGCCAGCAACAGTGGCAAAGAGAAGTGTATCCAACGAGTCCACTGTGTGAGCAATGAAAGCCAGTTCACTTCCAGATTTTTGCATTCTACTTTTTCTTCCCATTTTTGGCTTACACCACTAGCTAGTCACAATGTAAAAAGTAGATCTAAGTACATACATCTCCACTTCAGTACAAAGCCTTGACATTGGCAAGTCCTCTGTTTACCTCCTTGTGGTGATACATTGAAACTGGAGGTGTACTTTCCCCATTCCACTCACCATGGGAATTGTAATGGGTGGGCATGGGCCGTGCAAACGTCTGTTGACCTTGGGTGGGGTTTTCCCGTCTTGGGAGATCAAGGCTGGAAAATCCTGCCATGGGTCCCTCAAGGCCTCAAGATAAAACTTCAGAGGAACTCGAAGGAGGTTTAGCTCCCAGATTGCAATGCCTCGGTTTACTAACACGTAGACGCTCATGAATCAAGTTCCAAGCCAAGGGTGAATAACTCCACTGTTTTGTAGCTAAGCATTCAGGAGAAGTGATGACTAAGGGAGTAAACTTGAACAAGAACCTGAAGTGGAGCCCAAAGACAGACTAATATCTTACTATTTCATTCTTCTGGCACTTGCACCCAGAAGTTGCAAGTTCTGGTTGCAAGTGCCAGAACTTGCAACCAGCTGCTTCTTATCTGTTTTGTTCGTGTCTCTTGTAATCTTGTACACCTTGATCAGATTGCCCCCTCAGTCTTCTCTGCTCCAACAAAATAAATCCAAACCTATCCAATCTCTTCATAAGTTAAAGTGTTCCAGCACAGGCAGCAATGTGGTGTATCTCCTCTGCACCCCTGTCAGTGCAATTACATTCTTCCTATAATATGGCAACCAGAACAGCAGACAGTACTCTAGCTGTGACCTCACCAAACATACAGATAAAATATACCATTCATAGAGAAAGAAATGAGAGAGTACAGAAAGTAAGAAATTGTATTAAAGCATTGTTAAAGCGTTTTTAAGAGTTAGAATGAAGTTTTAGAAGCATAGAACGAGAGTAAAAGATAGAATTAGAAGGTACGCTGGACACATCTTGCAAGAAGTCATCGCTCTCTGGTGCCATCTCAGAGCTAAGAACTATGGACAAACCCACCAAGATCCCTTTGTTCCACAAAATTTTCTAGTGTCTTACCATTCTTTGCTTTCTTATCAAATTATTCTTTCCAAAGTGTATCACCTCACACTTTTCAGGATTAAATTTCATCGGCCACTTATCTGCCCACTTGACTATTCCAGCTTTATTTTCTTGTCACCCAAGATACGCTGCCTCACTGTTAGCCATATAACGTCAAAATGTCTGTGTTTTTCCATAGCAGACACTCTGAATCGAGGATGACTTGCTTCCACTCCTGTTTGATGGGTTCCAAGTTGGGTTGTAAATCTAACACACAGTCTGTCGTGTCTGCAGTTGGTGCAGCAATCTATAACTTTGAAGAAAATGACCCTGCCCTTGAACATTAAAAAAAAACCTGAAGTGGCTGTGACTCTGTGCTGATTGACAAGCATTCTGCTTTGAAATGGAAATGAAACAGCTGTTGCAGCTGAAAAAAGGCCATCTGTTGTTTTGGTTTCAATGGACTTTATTGTTGACATTCCCCAGGATTTCTTTTGATAGGTGGAGCTATTACGAATGCATGCCTGGGCTTCCAAAGAGCTAGAATTACTTATCTCAGCAGGAGGAGCTGTGTTCACATTTTGATTATCAGCTTCAAGAGGTTATTAAAGGTTTATCTGTCTTTGATTTGATAGTGTAAAAGAATTTATTTTTATAACAGTTTGACCAGTTGAGGGATTTACATTTTTTTTGAAAGCTTTCCTATGAAGTATCTTTGAATATGACAGCTCTATCAGATTAAATTTTTTTAAAGTGTCCATTTCAAATTTATTTTGAGCTCTGTCCATAGTAGATATTGGTTGAGTGGCTATGGAAGATACATGAGGTGGGCATGGAAGGGGCCAAGATGTAATGGGGGCGTGTGAATGGGTGAGGCATAAGGATTTGAGGGCCTGATGGTTGTCATTAAAACTGGGCCAATATCTACCCAATAGATATTGGGTAATCAATATCTGGCCAATGAGTGGAGGCAGGTAGCCCAGGCCATGAAACAGGCATCTATCAATCTTTTGTTTGCACTGTGAGCTCAAACTCTTGCCACTTCCACATTCCCAGAATGAAAATATTATGGCTATCCTTTTAAAGGAAGCAGGGCTGTCACATTGGGAAATTTTTGAAATTCAACCTTCCCCTTTCTCTACACCTCCTACCTTCCCACCCCCCACCCCCACCCAACCCCACCCCACCCCCACCACCCAACCCACCACCCAACTCCCACCACCCAACCCACCACCCACCCCCAACCCCACCCCACCACCCCCACCACCACCCCCACCCCCCCCCCCACCCCACCACCCCCACCCCCCCCCCCCCCCGGCTGCTGGATATAAATTATCCTGTTCGTAAGCCGCAGCATGTGTTCATGAAGGGAAGGTCATGTTTGACTAATGGTGAAACTCTTTGAAAATATTACATGTGCCGTGGATAGTGGGAAATCTGTGGATGTGGTATATCTGGGTTTTCAGAAGGCATTTGACACGGTGCCTGACCAAAAACTATATAAAATAAAAATGCACAGTGTTACAGGTAATGTATTAGCATGGAAAGAGGATGGGTTAACTAATGGAAAACAAAGAGTCAGGGTAAATGGGTATTTTTCCGGTTGGCAAAGTGACTAGTGGTGTGCCTCAATTGGGACCACAATTGTTTACGATTTACATAGATGATTTAGAGTTGGGGACCAAGTGTTATGCATCAAAATTCACAGATGCCACTTAAGATGAGAGCAGCGGATGCTGAAAGTTTGCAAAGGGCTATAGATAGTTTGTAAGTGGATGAGGGTCCAGCAGATGGAGTACAATGTTGGTAAATGTGAGGTTATCCATTTGGTAGGAATAACAGCAAAATGGACTATTATTTAAATGGTAAAAAAAATTGCAGTATGTTGCTGTCGTTGTGCAAGAATCATGATGTCATTTTGCAGTTGTGGCAGGTAATTAAGAAGGCAAATGAAATTTTGTCCTTCATTGCTAGAGGGATGGAGTTTAAAAACAGTTAGGTTATGTTGCAGCCATGTGAGGTGCTGGTGAAACAACACCTGGAGTATTGTGTACAGTTTTGGTCTCCTTACTTGAGAAAGGATATACTGTCACTGGAAGGGGTGCAGAGGAGATTCACTAGATTGATTTTGGAGTTGAGAGGGTTGCTTATAAGGAGAGACTGAGGCTATATGTGTTTGAATTCAGAAGAATAAGGGAAGATCTTGTAAAAACATATAAGATTATGCAGGGAATAGATAACATAGAAGCAGGGAAGTTGTTTCCACTGGCAGGTGAAACAAGAATTAGGGGACATGGTCTCAAAATAAGGGAAAGCAGATTTAGGCCTGAGTTGAGGAGGAATTTCTTCACACGAAGGGTTGTGAAGCTGTGGAATTCCCTACCCAGTGAAGCAGTTGAGACTACTTCACTGAGTGTTTTTTAAGGCAAGGAAAGATACATTTTTGAACAGTAAAGAAAGAAAAGGTTATGGTGAGCGGGCAGGTAAGTGGAGCTGAGTCCAAAAAAAAAATCAGCCATAATCATATTGGATGGTGCAGCAGGCTCAGGGGCCAGATGACCTACTCCTGCTTCTAATTCTTATGTTCTTATTATGCTCAGCATGGTAGGAGTACCTATAGATCCAGCAGTGGCCAGTGTTTACACTAGCATTGAGGTGACTGCAAAACTGTTGGTCATTCAACTGGGAAGAAGTCTCACAACACCAGGTTAAAGTCCAACAAGTTTATTTGATAGTAAACCCACAAGCTTCCGGAAAGTGTTCCTTCGGCAGGTGAGTGGAAAGTTCTGATCAGAAAAGGGCATGTAAAGGTACACAGTTTACAGAATACTGATTTGAATCCACGTCATTCAACTGGCCAGAAGCTTTCTAAGGTGGGACATCCTCCCAAGAGAGGGCAGAAGTTTTGCTTAAAACAATTAACACTGCTTCCACTATTAACTTGCTGCAGGATAGCAGTACCAATTGTGAATGACCTCCTGACCAACTATTTACTAGGGTAGGTTGGGGGAGCCTGGGATCCTGTGAAATCTCACCAGAGTGTAGTTAAAACTGTTACTCTGCAATGCAAAATTAAAAACTTTGATAAATACAATGAATAAATGAAGGAATGCAACGCAACGCTGGCAGTGTACATTCTGTTATTTATAGACTGCTTTCCAATCCCAGAAACATACATACAAATGAATTAGAAGTAACATCTCCTGTGGTACCTCCAATCTACCTGGAACTTTATTTCGTCCAGCCAAGTAAAGCATAGGAGTCACATTAAAAAGTTCTTGAATAGTTCATTGTTGGCTTTGTTACAAAGCCGAAATAAGGCTGATTAAACTATAAAAAGTAGAAACAATATTATGGAAAAATCATACTACACCATACCAATATAATTCCTTAGGTGTTATTTGCAGTTAAACAGGAAAGAAACAAAAGATTGTGTATCACAAGGTTTCTATTATAAGAAACATTTTATTAACAAAAACAGTAAATTCCACTGGCTTAGCATTTCCAATAATGGTTAACTTGGCTTTTGCAACAAAATTTTCTTTCAATATTTATCACACAAAGCACTCGAAGATGGGGCTCCAAAATGGTTTTGCTTGTTTTATCTTGTGTGAAATGCATCATTCATAAGTAAAATTTCATACAGTTTTAAAACAAGAGTTTGCCAAAACACAACACATTACAGTACCAAACAGTATCAACCTAAATGAGATTTGGAAACTGCCATGCTAGGGGCTGTAGGTAGTTTAAGACATAAGAAAAAGTTGCTTCAGTGCAGCCATTAAACCAAATTGTTGACTGCATGGATACAACCACCTTGGCAACATGAATAGCTTAAAACTGTCTAGTTAGTCAAGTTCTAATTACTTTACGATATATTCTACTGTTGTCTAGTGCTTTCTAAAGTTCCTACAGCCACTTTTAATGTATTTGATTGTATGGACATGTTTAGTAATGGGATCAACTGAAGTAAACACATTTTTTTCTTCCCATTTTCATCTGTTGTCTGTATCCATCACACCAGGCCTTGGGCCTCTTTTATATACCTTTGCATCACCAGAACAATGCAACTGCCAAAGAATACCACTCTGCACAAGTTATGATTCCATGCTGAATCCAAAATGCCACAAGACCTAACAATTAATCTTAAGTATGGAGGAGTTTCTCAATAACTTCTGGATCTGCTTTCCTAATAACAATGAGGAATGCATAGCAGATTATGCAAACTGAGAGGAGAAAACAGACTTTGATTTCACTGTAAAAGCTTATTTGTAAACTTGACCATGTGGGATTTTCAAGTCTCCTTCCAGTACAATTAAGAAAGCATAAACTGTTTTGAATTACTTTTTTCAACCTTCCTAATTTCACAAATGTTAACGTGTGTGTGGGAAGCTTGAATATGGTTGATGTTTTTCATGTTACTGGAGACAAAGGAAAGAGACTTTAGTTGTAGAAACATCATCATTCTACACAATAAATGGGTCAGCAATCAAATGTTAGTATTCATATTAAAATTTAAAGGGGTGCAGTCTTCATGAACATTTTTAGATAATGCATTACTGTTTATAAATGCTCAATATAATTGCATAAATCACACCACAACATATCACTGTCAAGGTGCATGTGACATTATTGTGATTAAGGATCCATCTGCTCCTCAGAAACTGACTATAATGAGAACACATTTCCCTCTCCAAGGTAAAAGCAAAGTGATCAAAAATGAGTTTTGTTTAGACATTTATTCTAGTGGATAGCATAAAATGACTAATGTAATGATTGTTTTAGATGTCATCGAGGTGGCTGTAGCAGTTGGCAAGGAGACTATAGTCAATTCTAAGTGACTGCTGACACAAAATACACAATTCCTGTTATGTTGTGCCCCCGCTGTTTAAAGCTAATTTTAAATTCCTTCTTCCTGTTTGAATGTGTGAACATCTATTTTCCTCCCAGGAGATCTTCTAGCAATTCAGCTGGTTTCCCTTGAAGTACACCCATAGAATCTAACATATTCTCTTTGTATTTGATTTGAAGTACATTACAACCGGGTTTATTGCTGTGAAATCATTTAAAAATAATATAGAAGCTAAATAATGAGTTCTTAAGATCTATACACGTTAATAATCCACATATAGGACTGTTTAGTCAAAGCTAGAAAATGAAAGACCTCCAATGCTTTAATGTTAAAGCTTTCAACTTTCAAATGGGATAAGGGATATTTTTAAATAAAAAATGATGAAACATAACAATATGAAATAGGAACAAATAAGCAACTGTATTCTCTGCAATGACTCTACAGATACTTAGGAAAGTTTCCATGTAACATGTACATGACATTAAGCAACATCAATATCTGGCTTGCAAATAATTGAAAGATCAGATATTTCTTTTAGCATTTTTCATTTTCCCCACTGGATGTAGTAAAGATTAAAAAAAAGGTAAATAATTGAAACCAATTTCGACTGGTTTACCTTACAAAGATTTCATAGCATCAGCCACCATTTCAGTATTAAACTCACTTTGCTTCCTGCACAACAAAACCTCATAAGAACATAAGAGATTACTGTCTGAGTCAATTACAAAAAATGCAGCTAAATCATATGTACATTCATATGTATCCCTCATACATGTATAGTAGACATTCATTACGATGGAAATTAAAAAAGAAGTTTGAGACAATTAATGACGGCTGCAAAAATATTGTAATATTGCAAACGTCATCAACAACTTCAAACCTGTCTATACCTAGCTACAGCTATAACATTACGTTTACCAAAAAATGTCTGGATAGCAGAGATATTTGCATTGTCTATACAACAGGCTATAAAACATCACTCATCACAGTCCAGAAAGCACATATACATGTTTGTATAAATGTATGTAATAACATATTAGCGTGCATGAAAATTTTCAAATGATTGTATCTATGCTCTCTTATCTGTATATATCCATGCCTTACATTTCCTGTGAATGAAATTAAGGCTTTCCTTACTTCTTACAACCAGAAAGGGATTATTCCACTTTATACTATTTTAACATTAGTCTTATGTTGTAGCCAGCACTTAAACACAGGTCGCCCATGGATGTAAAGATGATGAACCCTTTACCGTAGAGGGTCTGCTAACTATTGTCTATTTAAGTTTCTTGGAGCAATGAGACTTCTGTCATGTTGCACAATTGTTTAGCACTTTGGCT
Source organism: Sphyrna mokarran (assembly GCA_024679065.1). Taxonomy (NCBI): domain Eukaryota; kingdom Metazoa; phylum Chordata; class Chondrichthyes; order Carcharhiniformes; family Carcharhinidae; genus Sphyrna; species Sphyrna mokarran. Next base: position 48,249,859 of record JAGIQG010000012.1, on the reverse strand, counting down.
GAAAACTGGGTAACAGGTAGATTCTCTGTGCACTGTCGTAATACTCTTCTTTATGAATGCTTCATGCTGTTGTCTCCACAGTAAAGTTCAGACAACGAGAAGACGGAGCGAATGAAAACACTGTGAACAAGTAGGAGACTTCAACCAGCTTGAAATGTTAATGCTTACTTTACAAACTGTCGTCTTTCCTTCCCGATTATGTGTACTGTCTTTATCCCGTGTGCTTTGCAAAAAGTACATTTCAGTTTTATCATGTCTTTGATAAAATGAAGTTTTTTGTTTTCCTTTTCTTTTTACAGACTTCCTTCTTCAAGAGTGTATAATCAGACGTAGTACTCTTTATCCTTATTCTTCTTGTTTTTGCTGGAATTTTTGGCATTGTTCACCTGCTTCTCTTTCACCACAGCCCCATTGGACTGAGCCGAGTTACTGATGTAGTTTCTGCTCTCATCCACATGGTAGGAGCCTTCGTCCCTATTCCTGTACTTGTACATAGCATAGAGGAGGATGAGAATGCAAAGAGCGGCTGCTGCCACAATCCCAACCACCATCCCTGTGGTGCTGCTCGATTCCCGAATCACTTCTGCTGTTCCTGGGAAGCCTCTGCCATCTGCTCCGGTGGGGTTTGCTGTGGGTACATCATGAAACATGGAGGAGGTTATTACTGGGCTTTTATATGTCAGCATGATTTGATAAGATGGGCAAAGGGATACAATACAGAATCTGGAAGGGGTTTCAAGCCACTGTTAAACAATATTTTGCTGACCTGCAATTTGGAAAAGAGAAAGTAGTTGCAAATCTTAACAAGAGTTAAAGTAAGTGTTTGATCAGTGCTTACAAATACTTTTAGTTCTGACTTCCTTTGTATCCCACCCAGATATCTACGAAGTAATCTTCAAATAACAACATGCACACTATAGTTACAGTGTTATCTGTTGACTGGATGAAGTCATGTAAGAACATTATCACTAGGTGGCAGTTTGGAATTAACTACTCCCCTTATATCTTCACCAACTACCATGAAAGAACACTGCCTTAAGAATAATGCCACCCTATTAACTCAACTGGTGTTGTCACAATCAGTAATGCAAACCTCAAAGAAAAAGACAGTTTCCTTTTTATCGACAACAATAAATCAACAATGGCACATGATGAAGAAAAGGAAAGGAACATGATGAAGAAGAGGAATGGGTTTCTTATGGGACTTCTGTGATCATTAAAATGATCTCCTAGGAGCAAACAAAGTATAAGGTGTATTAGAAATGGACAACACTGTGGAACTGCTGTTTATTTAAAATAAAGAACCAAAATGCATAAGTTAAAATATAGAAACATTAACATATGTTAGCTTCACAGCACATAATGAGACTTATGAAATGGATGACAACTGCAATTGGTTTATTGGTTGAATGCAAACATTAACACGTTAACATTTATCCTGAAAGTATCAAAAAAGAATGCTCACCATACATGTCAGTCAACAAATTGCCCCCATGATTTGGCATGAAGGAAAAATGAAAGAAAGTTGTAAAAGAATGATCTAGAAACACGATCATATTTGCTTCTTACAGTATTTCAGCTTCAACATAAAACTATAAAGCACATTAAAACTGTTAAATCTTTCAGATTAGTTAGCATATCTGAAAACACATTACAAAATAACAATTTTTCATGCTACCCAGATACACCCATCTTTATTATCTTATCCTTCCTCATTTCAAGGAAGTGGGTTTATACATCTTTTAACAGACAGAGTAACTGGTAGTCTAGTGAATCTCCTGCAAACTTGAAATTAAATGCAACATGAAAAGAGCAAGCCACGGCCAAGAACCACACGGCAGAATGTTAAACTCAGGGACGCAGTAAACATAGGGCGCTCTGAAAGTTATCTTCATCGACTGATGCATCCTTATCAGTAAAGCTCTGAGACAAATTGTTTAGTAAATGTCACTCTTTCTTAAAGTTTTCCACTGAAATATTTCCATAACAATGACTTTTCCCAGTATGGTGGATAATTCTCAGGTCAAATCTATATAATATTTGCTCAAAAGAACTGCTAGTTAGAGTCACAATGAGCTTGACTCTTCACCGAAAAAAAAGGTGCATGAACACAACTCTGGGAGACAGCAAACAGACATAAAAGCTGAACCATTGTGAAATAGTCCTTGACATGGGATACACAATCTTACCTTAGAAAATGAGAAAAGTAATTATGCAAAGTACCTGTATCATAATTATACCATTACGGCTACCAACAGATTTTCTAAAACCTCAATGGCACTACAGTAAATTTCTTGTCATTGTAAAGATATTGCTTTGTATTCCTCTGCGTGCCCATCACTTGTAAGCCAGGTCACCTTTGAACCTTGCACACACATTAACAGAGCAATGGCAAAGTCTGCACTCACCATTTGCCACATTCAATTACTTAAGCAGAGAAACTCAATTTCAATGATAATTAATGCTCCCACACCTCTTCAGAATAATAACCATTTGTCATGTACTTGAAACCTGTTTAGATGTTCAGTCAAGCCCATCAAATTTTAGCTTTCCATATCATTTTGATGGCAGAAAGGGAACTTCAGAATTAAGGAAAGAACAAAAGGGAATAAAACACAAATGATTATAAGTACTTTCACTAATAATGTACATCAAGACTAACAAAATGTTTGAAAGAAGCAGAGAACTTAAATAAGACACCAACTAGACGCAGAATGATTTCACGGATTAATTTGTTAAGAAGTGTAACCTTTCAGCTTTAACACTACCATTGGATTAAAGGCCAGTAATCATAATAGAAATAGAAGTACCCACTTTTGTTCAAAATATCTAATTAACCTTTATTGCAAGAAACATGAACTGGCTCTATTGTGATGAAAAAGTATGTTTAATCTTGTAATTCCAAGCTAAATTGAAATCTGCTCAGTCAAGTACATGACCCAAATTTACTTTTATTTTAACTAGGTTAGGGAATAGGATTCCTCTAGCTCCTTTCTATTGCTGTACGTGTTTCAGTCACTGAATTTCATTAGATTGATTAAAACTATATGGGGTAACAAATTACGAAGCGGGGGGGGGGGTGGTGGAAACACATAGATTGCGCAACCCTTACCTCAGAAGCAAATTCGGCATGAAGTTAACCTGCACCTCTGGAGGAAACCCTGCCCTTGGGAGCAGCTAGCTAATTCAATTGGCTGGCAGTTCCAGCGGTCCCACTGACAGCAAGAGTGTATTAGCGGCAACTGCTGAGATTGCAATTAAGGACAAGAAAGCTTGGCCACAGAGCAAGACAAGTCCTGTTCTAGGGTGGGGGGGGGGGGGGGGGGGGGGGGGGGGGGGGGGGCTGGGGCAAGGGGGTGTTGGGCAGTTCAGAGCAAAATAAAACTATTTTAGCAGAACAGCCTGTCCAATGTGAGATTTATGGCACAGACAGCACATTGTCGGGTCAAAAACAGAGAATGCTGGAAAATCTCAGCAGGTCTGACAGCATCCGTGGAAAGAGAATAGAGCCAACTTTTCAAGTTTGGATGACCCTTTGTCAGACTTGACTTGCTGCAAACAAAACTTTAGTTGACCCCTAATTACTTACTAAAATATGGCGGGCAGGCTGATGATTTCAGCACCTGCCCTCTCTCCGTATTATGGGGTGAACATCAGGGCTGGGTGGGTGGATGGGCACCTATCCTTTCACTTGACCCCCGGTGGAAAAAATGGCACATAAAATGCCGCTCATGGTATTTGCATCAGAAATAATGATCCTAGGTAATGCAGTACTGTATTTATGCTCTGGCCCGGCTCATTAGGAGGGAGGAAATAAAGACTATTCATTCTTGAGAAACAAGGATATCCAATAAAGTAGCAGAATTATACTTGCGCTGAGTTTTTTCACACAAATTTTTAAGGTGCTTTGGTTGGAGGCACTTGAATCAACATGGCAAGCCCAACTAAAATGTGAATTACTGAGGGCATCTCATTTGTCAACAGCCCTCTAATATGCTGACCGAGAAAGTAACTGTAACTGCCAGGAGTTAGCTTAATCTTTTCCTCAACTATTGTGCACTTTGTAGGATGGGACATTCCATAAAGAATGGATAGTGTGAAAGTTGGCTGATTGCTCACATTCTCAGCTTGGAAACCCAAAGGAAAAATATTACCAATGTTGGAAACTGAAATAAAAACAGAAAACGCTGGATACACTCAGCAGGTTTGGCAGCATCGGTGGGAGAGAAATAGAGTCAATGTTTCGTGTCATCTGATGATAAAAGGTCACCACCTGAAACATAATTCCTTCTCTCCCCACAGATGCTGAAGATGACAGCGGTTTGCCTTTCCAACATTTCATGTTTCCAGTTGCTATTCCATCCTGACGGTTCTATGGAGATCAATTAAGTCAGCGAGGACCACGGATCAAAAATGGTAAGTTCCTGGACTATAGTCCAAAAAAACTGAATGGACCAAGAGCGAACTTGACTGGGTTAGTGCAACACTTTCAAATATGTTACCTTGAAATTAAAATCGAAAGTAATTGCCTGTGGATGCACTGCTGATAAAAGGGGGCTCCTATAGTTGTCTAAATTTGGAAAACTGATGTATAAATATTTGTAAAATATTGCCAAGTAGGATTGATAAGGGTTGAAGGAATTGATAATTAAAGTTAAAAATGTATCATGCTGAAGAAACAAATGAACAGTGAAACAATAATGCTAATTGTGACCACTGTCTCCACATCTGGAATGCTACTTCTCACATCACCTTGGTCTGCAACCATTTTTATCCTTCCTTCTTACACCAAATTCTAAGCAGTATGTGTGAAATCTGGTCATCAAAATTGTAACAACATTAATTAAGTTTGTGTTTAATAAAGTGGATTATGTTAACTACTTTGTACCTGTAGACAAAGCTATAAAAATCCTTAGATAGAAGCAAAATACTACAGATGCTGAAATCTGAAACGAAAACAGAAAATGCTGGAAAGGCTCAGAACTCAAGTGTCATCCAGACTGGAAACATTGGCTCTGTTCTCTCTCCACAGACACAGTCAGACCTGTTGAGATTTTCAGCATTTTCTGTTTTGTATAAAAATCTTACTTTCATTCGCTAGCTCAATTTTGCATATCCAGTGAAGCAAGCCAAAAATATATGAATTAAGATTTTTAATAAAAGTACAGAAATGTCCACTGCCAGGCTGCATTTGTCTTTGCTTTAATTCCAATTCATTTAGGATCAGCAGCAAGTCCACCTCTGAAACCTTCATGGAATCTCCTACACTCTTTTCGATTAGAAAATAATTGCCTAATTATATCCCGCTGTGAATTTTTTAAATTATATTCTGCAATGGCACAAAAGCTGCAGCATAAATTTGATACCACTTTCATTGGCTTACTTGATTGAGACTAGACTTCATATACAGGGTTCACATGACCACAGTAAATCACCCATATCTCTCTCTTGTGATTTACAGTGTCAAATGAAATCGTGGAATAAATTATAACCTCCAGTGTGTGAACAGTATCCATCATTCAATATAAGCATTTGAAAATTTGAAGTAGAAACAAATGTGCTGTAAATGCATAAGACAGTCAGTGGCTGAAATCGGAAGTTAACAATTTAAGTGGGACTATTTATGATGGATAGCCCATCTCTTAAAATTCTTAGCCATGCTTTCTGTTTTTAACATTGACTAACTTGTTTAATTTTAGTGTTTACAGTTGCCATTATGGTACACCATGCTTCAAATCTGTCACTGTAATAACCTCAACTGGAATAAAGCATAATCCTGCACATTTACTTATTGGCACAGTGCAAAATCAAGCACAGTATTAATACAGTGAACTTCAGTGATCTTGCACAGCATTATATGATGGTCAGAAAAGCACACACTAAGATACTTTATTTCAATATACAGAAACTTGAAAAATCAGCAAATTGCCAGGTTAGTTTAGTGCCAAACTGAACAAAAAATATCTTGGATTCAAAATTCTGGTAAAATTCATTCAACATTTTGTCTTTTTCAGTCACGTTCTTGGATTTAAGAAGAAACAAGAAACTCAGGATCATGAGCAGTGATTAGCTCAAGGCTGCAGTATGTATCTTTGGGAACTCCTGGCTGTTTACTATTAAAAAATGGGTTCAATTCTCTGCACAACAGGAGTCTGATTAATGGAGGGTGATCTCCATGGTTCATCACTCTTGCAGATGTCAAAAATCAGTTAGTGTACTTTCAAATTTCAAGGGAGAGCTTTTTGCTCGTCAAGATTAAAGCAGGGAGTATGGTATCTCACAGCAGTTGGGTGATTTGATCCCACCAATATATTTATTTCATTTTATTTAACACTGGGCAGGATTTGGCAGATGGGAGAATACGTGGTCTGACCACCACAAAAGTTACCGCACTCACCCTTATTGATGTTACTGCTCCACAGCCACGTATGCTCTGTGGAGCTTTAACAAGTTGGAGATGGCACCAACTCCACAAGTTGGAGTGGTGCCATCGCTACACCACCATCAGTCCTGGTGGTGTAACGATGGTAGCTACACCACCAGGACTGATGGTCACTCCTGGCACTAGGTGCAATTTCACCTAAGTGTGTTGGGAAAAGCAGGACCATGTGAATACAGGGGTGTCAGGATTGAAAGATGAGGAGACCCCAGGGGAGGTGGAGGTGATGGCAAGCATGAGATTGGAAAGGCCAGTGGGTAGGGAGTACCTTGTCCATACCTTTGAGAAAGGATTCATAAAGAAGGTGCTCCTCTCTTTCCTGTGTGAGGCTGAGCAGACAATTCTGCTGGACTTTCTCTCACTCCATCACTGGCACCCCTTGCTGCCAGAATTGCGACTGGGTGGTAAGTAGCTGTTAATTGATTGCCCATTTAAAGGTCTCATTTGGGGCAAGGGCAGTGGGTCACCCAAGGCCTAACTTAACAACATCCCTTCCATAAAAACTGCAGACAAGACATAGATAGACGGGAATTTTACCGGTCCACCCAACTGCTAACACACTGGCATGGGTCTGTCAAGTTCCGCCCATTTTTTTCCATATGAATATATTTTATATATATTTAAGAGTACAATGTTCAACTTGTGAAAATTGCTAATGCAGTCTCTAATGTGCTCAGTTAAGGAAATTTATGCATTTATCCATGAAATCAATTTGGAAGGCATGTAACTTCTGAAAGTTGCCTAGGCTGACTTGGACATATCTTAGCCTGTGCAGAAATATTTGTTCAGGCTCAATGAAATGAAGAATTAATAGAGGAGATTTATATGAATCAAGTGGGAAAAGATACCCAAAACTAAACCACTGCCTACATTGAGGACATAGTGCTGGCAATGGCATAAATTGTAGTATCAGCTAATTTCAATATAGCCTGAAATATTCAGATATGCAAAGAAAGTCCAATGGGCCTGGATGGCAAGGATGGAAAAGTGGAAAGTGCCTTTGGATTGGGGACTAGAAGATACCTGGGGGGAGTGAAACAACAAGATATAAGATAGGTGCTGGGCCTGAACAATATGCTTTTTCGGAAAAGTCGGTGCCAACTAAATGGGTCATGTGACTCCTTCTGGACTGTGGGGATTCTAATGAATTCTATGGATTTTGGCAGATGGAAGTTACCATTTAGGGTCTGACTTGAGAAGAGATGTGCAGTTGCATTTTTTGTTGAACAGAATGAGTTCTGTATGAAAATTTCACTGTTTTCATGCTTTCCTTTATTTGGATTTATTTTTATTCTGGATTGAAAGATGCAGGCACTTAAAATGAATTAAAATCTTTACAAACATGAGAAGATTGTCACTATCACAATTAAGCCAATCTGGATTTGGGGGAAGGGTAGAATAGTTACATTTATTTTGGTTATTCTGCCCAGTTCATGAAACTATATATAATTTTAAGATGGTTAATTACACATTAAACATGTTTCATTTTGTGCAATTGATGTCATTAATGGGGCGTTCACTTGATCCCTTATATATACATATTATATATATATGTACTTGTGCTGGTAGGATGAGGAGATGTAGGTTTGCAATGTTTAACATTGGTTGATTTTACCAGCATTCTAGGAATTGGTTGGGAAGTATTATGGCCCATAAGATGGCAAGGGAATAGGAAAGAAATGTTCATTGCTTTCCTGCCACCGTGGCATTTTGCCAGTAGGTAGAATGGAGGAAGATGATTCCTACCCAGATGCCAATTGCACTAATTAAGTGGCAAACTAAGGTTCAATGCTGGCATTTTACCAGTGGTGGGTGAGTCCTCAACATATGTGGACAGAGCACTTGATGAATATGGTAGCCTCCTTGCTGGCTCTGCGTTAGACTCTCAATGGTGCACTGAGTGCCACCCCAATGGAAATGTCCTTCCCCATTGCAATCTCCTTCCACTATCCTTACCAACACTTGCCCTCTTCTTTGCCAGGGCATGCCTGAAAGGCCATGATATGCTTGGGTCCCACTTACTTGGCTGGGAATGTGGCTTTCTCTCATGGCATCCTCTTTATTAGGTGCAGTTCCAGCACAGGTCACTGCTTCCACTGATGCTGCTGAGCTACCAGCTCTCTGATAAGCTGACAATTCTTGCTCATCCCTATCTGTTGGACAGCTGCAAAACATGGCCAGGGGTCCCACAAATGGTGGAAGTGGATCATCCCTGCCCAGCCCAACCCGGTTTTCAGGTTTGTTATGGGACCATGGCCACACTGGTAGAACTTGGGCCTTTGCAAATAAAAAGTATGTAAAAAATGGCTCTGGGTTCATCCTTCACAAACTGGTTTTCTGGAATAGAACAAAGAGTACAGGAATGACTTGTATTCATATAACTTAGAAATAACAAAAAGGGAAGAACAAAATAAATGCTGAATCATTGATGATATTTGAAGATGTAAGCAAAAAGTTGGTCAAATCAGTGAATCTTAAGGACAGCCATTAAGGTAGAGAGGGAGGAAGAGGCAGAAAGGTTCAGACAAGAATTCTAAACAATGAAATCCTGCCCAGCCAAAGGTACATCAGTCAAGAATTCAGGGAACATGTAAGCTCGAGGAAGTTGCAGAGGCTGGGGGGTGGGGGGGGTGGAATGACAGGGGGTATGAAAGGATTTAAACACTTTTCACAAAGAAACCAATTAAACAATTTCTGGAACTGGTGTTTTGATTCCGCAAGTCATGCCCCCAAACCCAGCACCCACCATTTTGCCAGGGGACAGAGTATAGTTTACACATCTATGGTTCATGGCAGCAGTTGCACAGAGATAAATGCTGCTGTCTTCAAACAGGTCTAATTTTCATGACTCGGATGTTGAAAACACAATTCATAGGCTTTATATATTTGAGAAAAGATCTAAAGCTGCTGGAGCTGTTTAGAAAAATACCATACTTTTTCAGAGATGTCCAATTAATCGTTGGGAGAGCTAAGATGCTGTTTTGGAAGAGGTCAGATGCCCTTTGGGATTGTTAAGCATAGACATGAACGTGCTTAGAAAGTAAGAAAGTTTTAATGGAATGTTAAGCTATTAAATCATTTAAATTTAGAAGTCCTTTACATTTTTGGAAAGAAAACAGTAGCTGTATACAATTTCACCAGTTGTACATTGACATAGGCCTGAAGGTTAATATTATTGGATTAGTGCTGCTTGACTATTCTATAGTTTATCATTATCACATTTGGTGCCTGTAAATTCACAGTTTGATTGACAGTTCCAAATGATTTAAAATCTAGGATGTAGCATTATGAATACAAATGTTTGTTTTAATAGTGGATTAAGTGCTTGAAGTAAACATCTGTTTTTACTGAGGATTAATTACTTAAAGGAATTTAAATGTATTAATTTATCTAAAATAAGATGTTTTTTATTGAATAGTGAAGTCTGTAACAGACATTCAGAAATGTATTTAATTTTTTCACCAGTTAACACCCACCCCCGGGGAATGAAAATCCAGAGATCCAGGACAATTTCTCCAGAGTTAGGTTAGCAGAGTAGGAAATCTTCCTGACTATGTGCTTGCTCTTGACTTGGGAGTGAAAATTTAGTCCAAGAATGAGAATTTTGAAATTGACCCATGATGTATTGTGAGCCAATGGATGTCAATGAAGATATGGTTAATGTATAAACAGAACTTGCTGCAAGGTCACACATGGGCAACAGAACTGAAGAAGAACTCAAGGTAGCAGAGGATAGTAAACCAATGAGAGCATTGGAAGAGTTGACAATGGAGATGCCTAGCGCCACCACATCAGCTGAGGCAAATCCAGTGGCAAACATTGGTACCAAGGTAGAACCAGGCAGATAATATATTTTTCCAAGAATTATATATTTGAATGGAAGTCAACCTGGCAAATACTCTGATGTTCTTATACTTTACTTTTAATGTAATATTTAGTAGTTTAGTTGAGTTTCTCCATAAATTATTAAACAAGGAGAGGAATTCTCTCATCCTGCCCACCACAAGTAGGCAGGGAGCAGATCATGCAAAGGTCCACTGACCTCGATTTATGGGCGAGTGCAGACAGAGAATGTCATTCAATATCTTATTCAACAAGGTCAATCTCCCTATGCATCCATGATGTACATTGTACCTGCTGTTGCATAGAAATGCACAGCAGCTGAAGCATTAATTTCCAATTAAGCTTGTTTTGCATTTGCTGGCATCATGTTGCAGATCACAATAAATAACTGACTATCATGATAAAACAAAGTAGTTTTTTTTTAATCATGTGTTGTGATGAGCAATTTATTATTATGCTCTGCAATCGTGATTGAAGGAATTGAGTCAGTATCTTAGTCTCCTGAGCCACAGTTATGCAGCAGGTCAAATGCACATACGTTTTCTAGTTGTACCAGTTTATTTCCTTGTCTTTTTCCTGTTCTATATTAGACTTGCACCAGTGACTCTTAATGACTGTGTAATTGAACACCTTGGTTAGGGCAAAAAACATATTAAACGGATGTTAGACCACAAGCGCCATAGAATTTTTAAGGGTGGTTATCTTTAACTATCTTCAATTGCAATTTATTATTGTTGTCAACATAGGCAAGTAATTCCAAGTAATATTTAATGCCATAAAATGTTCTGAATCAACATATTCCCTGCTTTGTGAAGATGTGGTCATTCTTTGTAGCACTGTAATAGAAGATGTGTCCTCACAGAAAGATGCGGGTGTGACATCTTGTCACGCTGTCAGGTTACAATAACAATAATGATCTCTGTCTAAGTTGGGATCTGAAACCACAGATGGATTTCTCTGACCGTTCACATTAGTGAGATTCTTTAGTCTCGCTGCACTGGACAGAGATTTGGTTGAGCGCCAAATTCTCCATCCTCGCTAGCAACAGCGGGGTGTGAATGGCCAGAGAATTCCAATCCACATGTCAAAAGGCAGACAATTACTGCAAGGGACAACTTAGATGAATTTATTTCCACAAACCTCTCTTTCAGTTTTTTTAGAAATGAATACAATACATGATGCAACTGAGTGCAGAGCTGCAGCAATGGCTTAAACTCTGCCATTAGGGATAATAAAAAGCTGTACCTTTATAAAGTCATGATGTGTCTGAGATGACCAATCTTAATTTTCTTTTAAAATGTCCTGAAACTAATTTCCCACTTTGTTCCCACATCATGGTGGCAACTAAAACAATATTCTAAATACAGCTTTTGAATATATAATTCAATTATAAAGCTGGATCTGATTACCCACTTCAACATGGATCTCCTGTAATAAAAGATCAAAAATGTTTTGACAAATGTGGGAATATCGGATTAATATATCAATTTTGTTTCCATGAAACAGCCATAGGCATTCTGAATCTCCTGGGTGGGGTGGGCATACAGAAACTGAAATGCTAAAAGCTTCAGAGAAGGTCATCACTATTGTGCTGAGTGAAATTAAGGATAACAAGACACCAGACCAAAATGGACTTCATACAAATGTTTAACATCACATGTGAGTTGTATTGCATGTCACTTAACTGAAACTTAAAACAGAACAGTAACGAAGCCAGTAGGGCAAATATAAAATTAGATTGATGCCATCTGCAATGCAATTTAATGAAACTAAAGGGTAGAGCTAACATTTTTACAACATAATATAGCTCTTGTCTGTTATACAATTAGAATCTATTTAATTAGTTTTCAAAAACACTGAATTAGACTAATTAATATATCCAGAATGAGTCAGACAAATTACTGGTTGCAGGCTGAATATGTTAATGATTGGATGTTGCATTACAGAATGTTATTAGAGAAAGACAATATTGTTAGAGAGAAGTATTTTTAGTCCATCATACTTGCCCCACAAATGAAAGAATAATTTAAGAGGTTATCAGCAAAGGTCCCTTATCCAGCAAAGGTATTTTCTGTTTATTCAGTGTAAAAGCATTCTTGTGCTGACAAACTGCATTAAGTATTTCAGATGGAAATGATCAACTTTAGAACTAATTAACACAAAAGCTTATTCTTACACTCAAATACTAGGGAATAGGAAGACTGCAGAGTACTGGTGACTTAATGACAATCCACTGGAAGTATATTTTCTAAATTTAGCATGTTGATGTTAGGAATGACACTTCCCTTGGAGATGATATGTTGGACTCTATTCATTTTATCAAATAACCATCCAGAGTTGCAAGTTTGTTTGAATAGTGTCACACAGCAACATTGCCGTGAAGCTTCGTGAGTTTTTGTCACATGCCTATATCACTGTCATTTTCTACTTTTAATCTGAAAGATCAATGTTAACTGTTCAAAATAAGTAAAGCAGAACTTCTAATATTTGAACAAACTTCAACTTAAAAGGAAAGACTCACTAAAGTACATTTCAACCCTGAAATGCTATCACTGTTTTATCCAGTTGCATGATTAACTTGACCCAACAAAGAAAAGAAAGTTTCTGTTTGTGTGAGACTGCAATAGACTGAATCTAAGGTCCGAGGCCAATCAACTATTCAGTAAAATCAAAGCATTGCTGTGAGACAGACCTAATGCTCTGTGTGAATTTTAAATATGCTATTCTCTGTCATCTAATAATTTATCATTTTATTTCAAACTGCTGTGGAAATTACTTTTGGACAGATCTGCCATATAATCTGGAATAAAACAGCTTCCTATTATGAGATACTGCAACTCATTTTAAGGAGGCAGAAAAGAAACGGTGATCGGATACGTTAGTGATGAAAACAGTGGTGGACAGTCTGAGAAGGTTGTACATGAGTACTCCCGTATTGTCGATCAGTGCAACAAAACTCAAACAGTTAAAATGGAATAAATTCAAAATGTAACATTTAGTTGTGGCTGGTTTTGACCAGACTAAAACTGGCCCACAAATGTTGCAAGCATTGTTTTGAGAGTACATTTTTTCTGCTTTTGGAAGATTTCTTCTTTAGAATTATTTAGTTCATTCCTTTTGCAAGTATTAAGTTTAAATAATTATTTTCTGAAAGAAGTTGTTGAGGCCCGATGACTCCACCCACCTACTGTTACATGTTATTAAGAGGATTTTCAAATATTAGTAACAATGTGCATTTAAGTGCATTCACATTAACTATTACAGTTTGATTACGTATGCCATAGGTTAAAGTTCAGAACATGGCATCACAGATTCATAAAAACGTGGGTGTACAAACCTGTCTTTGAGATAAGGCTGCTGGGTATGGTCATGTCAGCACAAAGAGCCAAATGTTTGTCCTCTGCGTCTCTAATTTTAAAGCAAAATTCAGTACACTCATAAATACCAACTCCTGATAGTGGGTGGAATTTTACTGGCATGTCCAACCAAGTTTCGTACAATCCCGCCTGAGGCCAACGGAGAATACCATTGTCTGAGTCTTGCCCACCCCGGAATTGGGGCAGGCATGCTGGTAAAATTCCAGCCACTGTCTATAAAACAGTAGCAAAATGGCGCAGTCAAACCTCTCTTCCCAAAGAGGATGCAAATAAAGCTCAAAGCAACAACAAACTGAGGTTATCAGCTACTTTAACAAGCTGTTCCATCTTTCTCGTGATTTTAATTGAATGTACAAAATCAACCTGCTTCATATTATACTACAATACATGTGATGCTAATTAATTAATATTTGCAGACACCTACACTGATGGTCAGACACAGCTCTGCACGATCGATGCTGTTATTGGCCGGCTGGATCAAAGCTATTTCTTCCCCGGAGTTTTGTTTGAACAAGCAGAGTGGAGCATTGAGTTCATTGGGTCTGGGTAACACTTGTCCCTCTGGCATTTTAGGAGGGATGAGAATGTTGCTACCTGCCAGTTCATGTTAACCCAGGCTCCCTTCAGCTGTATTTTATAGTCAGTTGAATTTTAGAGACAGCAGTGTGCAGAGTACGTTTACCTCCAGCTGCAGACATAACAGGCTGTCAGTGCTGAGTGACTGTGGATGTAATCTGCTCTGAAATCATGGAAGTGTATGTACGTTACATTTCTGCAATCTTATTTGGAAGTACTTGTTTTTACCTTGACACCATTTTTTCAGAGTTTAAACTGCTCACAAATCAGCAATGTTCCACAACTAAATGTTGTGAAACTAAAAAAAAGTTGCAAACCAAGCAGCATCATTGAACATACAAACAGGTTCATGTTTTGGGCACAGAGCCTTCTTCCAAACGTTTGAAGGAAAGTACGTAGTGGAATATTTACCTGTCTGTTCTTGCTATTGATGCTTGCTGACCTGCTAACAGTTTACAGCATTTCCTACTTTTGTAAATGATTTTCAGCATCGGCACTTTTTATCAATTAGATTTCTTTCTAATTGTGTGGGGCAAGGTCTGGGTGGCACAGTGGCTAGCACAGCTGGCTCACAGCGCCAAGGACCCAAGTTCAATTCCGGCCTCAGTGAGGCACATTCTTCCTGTGCCTACATAGGTTTCCTCTGGGTGCTCCAGTTTCCTCCCACACTCAAAAGATGTGCTGGTTAGGTTGACTGGCCAAGCTAAATTGTTCTTTCATATCAAGGAGATTAGCAGGGTAAAAATGTGAGGTTTCGGGGATAGGTTCTGGGTGGGATTGTTGTTAGTGAAAGCTTGGTGGGCCCAACAGCATCGTTCTGCACTGTAGAGCTTCTATGATTCTATACACAATTGGCTCTGTATAACCAGAATACTTTCCAACAATGTTTTTTTTTGCCTACAGTAAACAAAGGAAATTTTAAATTTGAATATGTGAATACAAACATAAGAAAACTTTCCTAACAATGAATAAAACTGAATAATATAAATAGGATGGGGTTTAATAATTGTGATAGAGCACATTACAGCTTACAATCTATGTTCCAGGTCAGTCTGTTGTACTTGTAAATGTGCCTCAAAACCTGTTAACTCTGCGAGATTCATTAAGAATATCATGTTAAATCTATAATTGAACATTGCATCGCAGTGCAACACGCTCTGAGAATCTGTATTGGCAATATCTTCAGAAATATTGGAGGATGGAATTGGTGAAACAGAGAATGAGTAGTGAATTAGCAGGCCCGAGGCACATTTAGGCTACATTTAAATAAGATCAATGACTGGCAGACACCAGCCACACATCCCAAATTGCTTGCCGACAAAACAGAATTAAATTTTGTTGAAATGCCTGAGGACAACATATTGTTAGCAGTGAGCCTTAGCAAAATCCTAGGGGGGGCAGGGAGGAGGGTGGTAAGCAATCAGAGTTGTGAGGTGATAGGCAATTGCACATGGGTAGGAGCAGTTGGATCAGGGAGGTGTGTGAGCGGAGTCTGATTATTATGGTTGGGATTGCCATGGAGCCAGGATGCAGCACACACTCCTTTGAAGATTGGTGGTCACCTGGACACTGTAGTACAGCATGGTAAGGATTCCTGAAATGCATGCACAGTCTAATCCTGTTATAGATGGAAAGCTATTACCAATAAAGCAAATGAATACACATCCAGCACAGAAACTCTGTGTTAGCAACAAACTTCTAGGCATATAAATGATAGAAATAGGTATCAAAATGACTGCAAGCATGTTCACAAGGGCATGGAAAAAGGGCGAGTTATCGGATGTACGCACAAAGAACAGTAAATGACCGTTTTAATATTGAAATGATGAATGCAGGTCAAGAATTAGGTCCAATGTTACTGCATCTATCTACATGTATTTAGCAGGGCCACTGGGTCATTGACAATCAGAAGTGACTATAACCCAGCAAAGACTGATGCAGAAGTAAAAAGTGAAGTGGAATCAGGCTGCCACAAGCTGTGAATAAATGGTTAGTAAATACTTCTCAAAAATCACAACAAATATTTTGTTGTTGACAGGCAAGCAATTAGTGTCAAAAACCTGGAATCTGAGTTTTTGCAAATTTCTGAGACTGTGACACAGAGAGAATGAGGCACTGAATAAGATTGCTTTTTGCGCTGTGATTTTTATTACGCCTTTTTCTTACAGTTGTGTCACTTGACATTTATTTCCTCGCTTTAAATTATTCGATAATTGTTTTATTTTTCAAGGTTGTACTCTGGATCCATCACATGGGCTGACATTCAGTAGTTCAGTGCCTTGATCGGTCTGTGCACAACCATAGGTAATTTAATGAGTCAAGTTTATTGCTTCTCACAGTTTTAAGACTCAGCCAGAAGCCCAACAAAAAGGGCAAAGTGGGGAGCTTGATTTTCTCTTTACTGGCCAGTTAGCGACCAGAAGGTACATTCACAATCCAAAAAAGGATGTGAACTGCTCTCAAAGATGGAGGGCCAATAAAAAGGCTC
Source organism: Sphyrna mokarran (assembly GCA_024679065.1). Classification (NCBI taxonomy): domain Eukaryota; kingdom Metazoa; phylum Chordata; class Chondrichthyes; order Carcharhiniformes; family Carcharhinidae; genus Sphyrna; species Sphyrna mokarran. The sequence continues at coordinate 48,233,136 of JAGIQG010000012.1, read as the reverse complement.
TTCAGCATGGAAGAAGCTGCAGAGTACTATTGTAGGTAAGGGAAAGGCATCTCCATCTTGAGATGCCTTCTCAGTAAGGCTTCCAAATAAATGGTTCAAGAAGGGAAGGTGCTGACAAACTGGCATGCCAGTCGAAAGCATAAAATTACTTCTCTATCCCGCCCCTGTCCTCAGCCCCCTATCAGGATGAAAATTCTGTCTCATTAGGTCCATAGTTGCAACATCCTGATGGATACACTAGCAAAAACAAACTTACTTGGCATTGATTCTAGGACCTTCTATTCCGACTGGTTCTGTTCCACAATATGTAATGAATTTACCCACCAATGCTGCAGGGAAGTCCCTCAATTCTTTTTGAGCTAGATTTTCATTTAAGGGATTGGAAGGCAGAGTCAGAATTTGCATGTCAATCAACTGGACCATCAGCAGTAGCAGAAACTACAGGCACATGACACTGCTTTATTTTGCGTAAATAATCACCGTCATAGAAAACACAGAAACCCTACAGTGCAGAAAGAGGCCATTTGGCCCATCAAGTCCACACCAATCACAATCAGGTCCTATCCCCACATCCCTATACATTTTATCCACTAATCCCTATATGTTTCAGGACACTAAGGGGCCATTTTAGCATGGCCAATCAACCTAACCCGCACATTTTTGGACTATGGGAGGAAACCGGAGCATCCCCCAGAGGAAACACATGCAGATATGAGGAGAATGTACAAACTCCATACAGACAGTGACCCAAGCCGGGGATTGAACACAGGTCCCTGGATCTGTGAAGCAGCAGTGCTAACCACTGTGCAAACATGCTGCCCTTATGAGCAAAACATTTACAAACAAATCTAAGAAAAAAACGGTCAATTAGCCAATGCTTTTTTCTCATGCGCGCCAGTTTTACCAAACTAACGGATTTCTTGGCACTCAATCAAACAGCTTTTTTTCTTAGATGTTTTGTCAATGGCTTGTACTTTCTGCTACTGATACTGTGCAGACTAATACGAGCTGACTAATACATTAATAGGGCTTTTTTAAACTTTGTCATTTTTACTGTAAGGTTCATTCATTCTGTAAGAATGCACACTGGGTAAATGGGCATGGAAGTGCTATAACTTGGCATGGAGGCTTTGGAGGAGCATAGGGGCTGTATATAGGTTTGATTGGAGGATGTGGGAAAGGTGATACTTTCTAGCAGAAGGAATGGGGAGACACAATGTAGACTTAATGTCACAATTCTAAAGATTGTGCAGGCACAGAAGGACCTTGAGATCTATATGCAGACTGTTGATGGTGGTAGGATATAATGCAGAAGTTAGCAAAGCAGATGGGAATTTGAGCTTCATAAATAAAGGTATCAAGCACAAAAGCAGGAAAGTTATGATGAACCTTTTGAAAACTTTGGTTAAGCCACAAATAAAAGCATTGTATTCTGTCCACGGTGGCACAGTGGTTAGCACTGCTGCCTCATGGTGTCAGAGACCAGGGTTTGATTCCAGCCTTGGAGTTCTGGCCTCTAACTGTCTGTATGGAGATAACATGTTCTCCCCGTGTCTGTGTGGATTTCGTCCAAGTATTCCTTTTTCCTCCTACTATCCAAAGATGTGCAGATTAGGTGGATAGGCCATAAAAAATTGCTCCTTAATGTCCAAAGATGGACAGAAGTTAGTGGGGTATATGCATGGGGTGAAGGGAGGGGATCTCAGTCAGATGCTCTGCTGGAGAGTCAGTGCAAAATACAATCGACTTAAATGGCCTCTTTCTGCACTGTAAAGATTCTACGGTTCCATAATTCTTGTAACCACACTTTAGACAGGTGCGAGAGTTCCTGAGAGGATGCAAAGGAGATTTTCCAGAATGGTTCCAGGGATGGTTAATATCCAAGAGGTAAGATTGGAGAAATTAGGGATTTCTCTTCTTGGACCAGATTTGGGTGGGCGAGGGTGTGATTTATTTGTGAGTGATTTACTTCTAGTGGTCTCCTGGTCTCGCTGAAGGCAAACCCCCATGGCAGATTCCCTGACAATGGGATAGGCTAGCCATGCCTTATTGGTGGGACTGGAAGATCCCACCTATTACCAAAAAAAAAATCTGTTAGTTGATGGGTACAAGGACTAGGGGGTACATTCATGGATTTAGGCAAGAAATATAGGGTGGCTGTGAGAAAGAACGTTTTAAGAAATCGAGCTGTAATGGCCTGAAACTCACTGTCCACAAGGGTGACATAAGCGGAGGTGAATAATGATCCCAAAAGGAAATTGGATGAGCTCTTGAGAGAGATAAGCTTGTAGGTTCACAGGGAGAGAGTGGGGAAATGGAAATCCTGCACCCTAATGTCTTTATAAGATAATGAAAATAAAAATTGTTTTGAATGCAGCAAGAGTGATCTAACAGACCATTTTAGATCCTGCCTGTTATTCATTTATATTCCAATTGAAATAACTGTTGGGCATGGTGTGAAAAGGATTCTAATTTTCCATATTTTGATATTGCCCAACACAAACTTCATCCCAACAGTCTTACTCTTTCCATTGATTTTGAATCGTTCCAACCAAGTTTCACAAAGAAAATTACAATAATGGTGGTCTAATGACAGAGTATATTGTACCAATGCTAAGATTCTGCTCCTTGATCCTTGAAGTAATTGCCCAATCTCAGCTTGGGTAATTATGTGCTTTCCTATGACAAAAGATGGTAAGGAAAATAGCCCATGTTTGCAAATACAAACTTTATAGCATCTGGATTAAAAGTGACAATGGAAGAGGCATGAGAAATGAACTGCCTGCCTAACTATTTAGTTTTGAAATGAAGCACACTCCTGGCGTTGAGCAAAGGGGAAAAACAAAGGAGGAAACTAAGTGATGACATTTTTCAAGAAGGGCATCTTTGGGAGAAAGTAACAAGTAAAAGGATGTGAAAAATGATTTAGACTGGGAGTAAAATGTTCTCTTTGCTATAGTTTTAATGTGACAGTGTGAAGCAGTGAGTCTGTTGCTGACAGATCAGCCCAAGGGACCAGAGGGTTTGGTATGTTTGCTGAAAACTTTCTACTGAGTGACTATAAATCACTCGTTGAAAGTCAAGCAGAAATGGAAATGTCCCCAGTTACAGATTTATATGAATATACGCTGAAAGTGTACAATAATTTCAACACTGTCCTGTGTTTCAAATGAAATATGTGCTGAGGGCAACATGAAATGTTGTTGGTGTTAGTGTTTGCTCTGCAAGATGTGCAAATGCATGGTACGTGCACTTATTTCTATTTGTTGATATGTGAACCTGTCTGAATGTATGAAGTAAGCCAGTCTGTTGACATATCTGAATGTGTGTGTGAATAAAAAATGGGTCCTTAAATATATCTACAAATGTTTGTGTGTATTTGTGTATTTGCTTAACTGGTAAAGTATTTGTCTTGATGCCTATATAAGTCTCAGAGTGTCAGTATATAGTTTGAGGCTAAAGAATCATGGAATCACTGAATTTCTACAGTGCAGAACGAAGCCATTTGACCCATCGAGTCTGCACCAATCACAATTCCACCCAGGCCCTAGACCTGTAACCCCACATATTTAAGCTTCTAATTCCCCCAAGACTAAGGTCAATTTAGTATGGCAATTCCATCTAACTGCACACCTTTGGACTGTGGGAGGAAGCCCACACAGACACAGGGAGAATATACAAACTCCACACAGACAGTGTCCCGAGGCAGAATTGAATCCGGGTCCCTGGTACTGTGAGGTAGCATTGCTAACCACTGTACCCCCATGCTGCCCCAAAAATACAAAACTATGTATGTTTGAATAAATTGTTACATATTCTGCCAATATTCATGTATATAACAGCATATTCATGCCTACATCCCTGAATGTTACATGGCTGTGTTTTTGAATGAAGGCATATAGATTTGGCTGTGATTCTACTATTCCCAGCTGGAAAGGAGATGATTTGGTAATAACCTGTCAATCACGCCTGCAGACTGCACTGCTATAAGTGATTAGGATTGATTTTGCATGCATAATTCGTATGCAAGTGTAGTCCATTCACGGCAATTTTCTAGTGAAATAATCAATTGTAACATTTAGCTATCTTTCAATCATTCAATTTTACTGGAGAGCTAACTCTGTTTTTATTTTGAGAAATGGTTGCAGTTTCAGTAATAAGTTTTTGCTTGCTTTATCATAGAAACTTCCTCTAAATAGCCTCTGTAGATTGTTTTCTGTAATGTGTTGCTGAAACAAACCTTGTTTGCAAAGTAAATAGACATTGTTTGAATCAATGCTAAGTCAAGCACCATCTCCAACTCATTGACTAAGAAAGTGATGCCACAGAACTCTGGTGCAGATTGACTGAGGTGCCACATCATTGTAACATTTTAGGACATCACTCTGTAAGCCCTTTAGCTGCTGACTTGACCTTTAGCGACTTACAACAAAAATCCTTCAATACTTTCAGTGACCAAACAATGAAACCCCTTCCATTTATCAAGCAAACATACATAACATGCAAACACACTATCACAGACACACCAAGAAAGAGTAATAAAAATGGACTCACCCAACCCACCTGAGCTTGGCTCACATTCATCAATGTCCTCATCATCGCTAGGACATTCAGCAGAGGCGACCAATAGATCATCTGTGCTCTGTGATTTAAAAAAAAGGCTGAAAGTTACCGTCTTCTAATTCCAAATATTCATACAAAATTAAAATATTATAGAAGTTAAAAAATGAAAATAAAACATACTATTAATATTTAGAAACATGTTTAGAGATTTGTGTTGTGCCTTATAAAGTCAATATTGTCCTCACCACAGCACGAATGATATTCTGAATCAAGTGCTTTATTTGAATTAAATTCAAATAGCGACTTGCTATTTTATTGACAACTGCTGTCATAATTGCTCAGAACCTCTGCATACAATTCTGTTAACAACCATTGTCTATGCTTTTGCTTCCTCAGCTAAGAGATGATAAACACAAAAAGAACATTTCAGAAGTCTTTCAGACAAGGGCATTGTGAAAACCTTTTTCTGGACTGGCAGGTTAGATAGGGATTAGAATGCAGAATGTATGATTTGTTTTTCAATGCAGGGAAATATAAGCACTGCAGTAAATTTCCAACACCAAATTCTGGATATATAGATGGTTTCAATGGGAACTGCAGAAAATGAGTCGTGTTTACGTGAAGCAAAATAAGTTTTACAGTGAAGGTCAAACAATTTCAGCTAGCTCAGGGATTCAGGAAGAGTATATAGTGTGAGATGAAAACCAAAACTGTTTACTGTAGGATTAGTTAACCATGTGCAGTGCAATCTATTATCTGGAACAATGGCTAGATTCAAGAATTCCATTAATTTTCCAAATTTGTGTTTCATGTAAAAAAAAAAATGCTGAATAATTCCACCATTTGTTGATAAAGGTGACAGAACATTGCTTCTGTGAATCAGAAATGACTTAATATTGCAACATTACATTTTTTGTGTCAAGAAAAATAATGCAATTAATACCAAGAGTTAGCAGTGCAAAGTATTCTATGTTGAGGCTTACCAACTGAAATAGGTTTCTGGTGATTTTTTTCCACTAATGCATAGGAATACATAGGAGCAGGTCATTTAGCCCTCTGAGCCCTCTCTGCCATTTGATAAAATCATGGCTGATCTGCTTGTTGCCTCAGTTCTACTTTCCTGTCTGCCTCCTAAATGCTTTAAGTTCTTTGTCAATCAAGAACCTATCAAACTCAGCCTTAAAAATATCCAGTGATCCAACCTCCACTACTTGCTGAGGAAGAGAATTCCACAGACTGAGAGAGAGAGAGAGAGAGAAAGAGACATCGACAGAAACAAATTTTTCTCATCTCTGTCTTACATGGCAAACCCAGGCTGGGATTCACAAATTTCTTCAGTAGCACTCCTCCCCCCACCACTGCTGCCAACAAGAATGGAAAATTTGGTGCTCAGCCAAAACTCCATTCACTGCAGTGACACCAGAAAAATCCCAGGAGCAGACAAGACCTAAGATTTACAATATATATATTTCAATAAGATAGCTTCTCATTCCTCTAAACTCCAATGGACACTGGCTCAATTCATCCACCCCAGGAATCAGAGTGAGTGAACCTTCTTTGAACTGATTCTAATGCAATTATTTCCCATCTTAACCAAAGAGACCAAAATTATACACACTACTTCGGACATGGTCCCACCAAAGTGCTGTATAACTGCAGCAAAACTTCCCCAATTTCACATTCCATTCTCTTCACAACAAACTGAAACTTCCAGTTGCCTTCCTAATCACTTGCTGTACCTGGACATTATTTTTTGGTTAATTCATGTACCATGATACCCAAATCCATCCACACTAGGCCTGTCCACCATGCAACCATACCCAGCTTCCTCGGCTTCTCTATTCAGCCCACAGGCTTATGTTCAAAATGTCAACAAGTGAAAGAGCTGCCTCTCCAAACACAGGTCATTTGCCAGTGAGCGAGTGTGTGTGTTGTGAGTGAGTGTGTTGTGACAGTGTGTGTGTATGTTGTGAGTGTGTGTTTTGAGTGAATGTGTGCGTATGTAATGAGAGTGAGTGTATTGTGAGTAAGTGTTGTGAGTGATTGTGTGTTCTGAGCAATTGGGTGTTGTGTGTGTCATGAGTGAATATGTATGTGTTACCAGTGAGAGTATGTGTTGAGAGTATGTGTGTTGTGAGTGAGTGCGCATGTGTTTTGTGTGTATGTGTGTGTGTAATGAATGAGAATGTATTGTGATTGTATGTTGAGTGAGTGTGTGCATGCTGTGTTGAGTGTGTCATGAGTGACAGTGTGTGTGTGTGTTGTGAGTGATTATGTGTTGTGAGTGAGAGTGAACACGTAAGTATGCGCGTGAGATAGTGTGTGTATGAGCGCAGATGTGTGTGAAAGTGAACGTCTGTCTCACTTTCAATCTCAGCGGTCACACTCTCCCTCACTTACACAAACCCACACTGTAAATAAGTACCAAGGGTGAGCCAGAAAAACACATTTTGACCCTCTCATATGCTGATGGTTACCTTTATGAATAATTCAACATTTTAAATGATTAATTTATTGCTTTGGCATTACTTTATTTTTGCTCAGCAAGTTATTTTCTTCACACCTCAACATTTTATTGAAATTTATGTTTAATGTGGTATCAAACTTTATTTTTTCAAAATGTGTTCATTGACCACTGGAATGACAAAGAATTGAAATGTCACCCTTTACACACAACAGTTGTACAAGCTGGCTCTGTACCAACAGTTCTGCAATCTCTCTCTCCATTTAAATAATACATTGCTTTCTCTTCTTCCTACTAAAAGTGGAGAACTCCACATGTATTTATTGCTTTGTTACAGTTAAGAGAACAAGTTCACTAGATTGATAAAGTTATGAGGCACCTCACAATATAATTGAAACTGACAGGTGCCTTCTATTTTTATTCCTGTCTCTACCTTAATCCATCTGATACCATTATTGTTTTTTAAACTTCAAGACTTTAGTTTTCCAATGCCACGTTCCATCTAAAACAAACTCAAATGTCCATAGGTCCTCCATCCACATCTTCTCCATCACTAGAGCCTGCTTATTCATCAACATGTCCGCACTAATTTTAACATACACGCCTTCAACATTCCCTGGCTAAATCTTGCTGTTACATTGTCTTCCAAATTTCCATGTCAGCCTTTGCCAGTCAGTTGTTTAATCTTGCCCTCCAAAGAGCTAAACCAGCTCTTATGCCCTCAATCCAAGTTTAATCCTACCTGCCTGGGTGCACGCAGATTCAAACATTTACTGCAAAACAATTCTGTCCTCTGAATGCAGAATGCATTATTAATATGGGATTACGGTAGATCAGTGTTTCAAAAAAGTATGTTTACAAATTAACAGTTCATACTTGAGATTAGCTACAAGAATGAGATTGAATCCTGCAAAGTCCTATTGAACTCTGTACAATTACATTTATTTTCATAATTACACATCTGTAATCTATCCAGAAGTACTGCAGGTCCAAAATGATAGAAAAGGGACCAATGCTGAACCAAAATTTTATGGAGTCCCCATATTCCACTGAAAACTAAATCTCACTGCTGCAATCTGTACTTTTTTGCATATCAGATATTTCCCCTGCAAAAAAAAGTGATGGGTATCGCAAAGATTAACTTCAAACAAATGCATGCCCGCTGCAACTTTAATCTTATTTATCACCCAGGGTATATTATGGTCTATAATTCCAAGGTAATTATGTGCTGTCAGTTTTTGTGGATTAAGTCAACTTTTGTTCGATTTCTAGATTGACATGCACATATTATACAGATGCAAGTTATTATCTCATATTTGTTGTGAAATTGCAGTACATACTCAAGCCGAAAGTCAGTATAGAGAATACATTTATTACTTTACTATAAATATCAAACTTATCACTTGCTTTTACGTTGGGGAATGGTAATGATGAGATGGAGGAATAAAAGGTCAGTTTGCTAGTACTTTGCGAATGAGCTTCTCTGGCTGAGCCCTACAATCCATCCCTCATTGCCCTTGAACAGTGTGTCTTGTTTGGACATTTCAGAGTCAACCACATTGCCATGTGTCTGGAGTAACATGGAGAACAAACTGGGTGAGAACGGCAGATTTCCTTCCTTCAAGAATATTATTTGGAAATAGTGTGGGGTGAAATGGGGAGGGTTCAGGAAGAGGATGAATACACAGAATATACTTCACTCACAGTCTTTGTGCATCAGCTTCAGAGAAAACAAATTTTAGACCTACCAAATAAATGCCCCAATTGACCTAAGTGAGATCCAGACAGATTTCAGACTCAGTGGGATTGGGCCTACGTAATGTGCTTCTTTGGAGGGCCACTGCTGACCTGATGGGACAAATGGTCTCTTCTGCACTGTCGGGGTTCTATGATTCTAAAATGGAGGGTGGTCATGTGACTGGCTTAGTCAAGGGACTAGCTGGGCAAGACATGAACCTCTCACATCAGGGAAGAAAGAACAAAGGTAACATTGTTAGTAGAAAATAAACTTGCTTGCTCTCAGGTTTTTAGTGCAGTGTAAATAAAAGGGATGAAAAAAACAATAGTTGCAACAGTCAGCAGAGAAAAGAAGCTGCAGCTACTGAAGCCAGGAGATTCATCCTGGGATTGAGAGAAGAATCCTCTGAATGGGCTGTATTGCTGGCAGTGGATTTGGGATACTTTCTCAAAAGTAAGGACATATCTTTAGATAGAAAATTCAGGATAAATTCAGCAAGTCTGGCAGGTCTGTAAAGGGAGAAACAGAGTTAACGTTTCAAATCCATTTGACAATCGACAAAAGGGTCTGCAGAAGGGTCATACGGACTTGAAGCGTTAACTGTTTCTCTCTCCATAAATACTGCCAGTCCTGCTGAGTTTATCCAGCATTTTCTGTTTTTATTACAGATTTCTAGTATCCGCAATATTTTGTTTTTATTTAATCTTGAGCTGGTCATTCAAAGTTACTGCTCGATGAAAATGAAGAAGTTATCATGAACCCATCGAAAGATTAAAGTGACTGTGGCCTGTTTACTATAGGAATGTGATTCCATAGAGAATGAGATGTGAGAGGAACATAAAATGGAAATGTTTCTTTCTGTATTTTGAAGTATATGTTGCCAACAAAAATAGTGCTCAGGTTGTCATGTTTTTAATCATTAGGCACAGTAAAATCTTATAACATAAGATCTCGCTGTTTCATTCTTTTCAGCTATGAATTGGAAGGTTGAATTCCTTTTTAAACATCATGGGACTCAATGGGATTGTAACACTGTGCTAAGCCCCATCTTTCAAGCGTGCATAAAGAAGATTAACATATAAAAATGGAGAAAAGAAAGCTCATCATACTATTATAGATACAGGCAAAAATCAGCCAGGTGTGAAAATAAAATCAGACGGCAGTTCACGTGGGGGACAAAACAAAAATCAAATTTCATTTTGAAGGAGTAGATTAACTGAGCAATTTTCCACCCAACACAGTGTAATTTCAATTTAATTTACTGTATACGAAGCTGATCTGTATGACTGGTTGTTGAAACAATTGAACAGAGCAACTCAGATATGTCACATAAATCAATCTCGATCTTTGATTTGCTTTCCCTGGTGTTTATCACCTTCCCCACTTTAAAACCCATGCCTGGCTATATAGGGAAGAGTTCAGATGTAAGTGGGAACCTTGTTACAGCAAGTAAGCCTCATTACTCCACTTCAGTATTAATAATATGTGATATGGACAGAAAATGAATTACGAATGTGCAAAAACCCCAGCAGCTTCTTTCATTGTAGAAGTAGAGGACCGCACATTGTTTAAAAAAAAATGTATTGTGATACTTTTGGGAAAAGAGTAACTGTGTCCCAAATCTTAAACAAGTGGCACCAAGAAAAAGCTTCTTAAAATGTAATTTCCCTCACCAAATCACAAAAGGGGCAAACTGGATATAGTGACAGAAAGATCAACATTTTTACAACATGAACTGATTGACTTTCTGGTCTCAGGTTTTATACATCAGCATGGATGGTTTTAATTGTAGAAATGTGGGGAGCCAATCATGTTCAGCAGCTTCTTAGAATTAAAATTTAACCAAGCACCAATGTAAAAAAAGAGGCAATATAAAATATGCACCAACATTAAACTTGCCAAAACGACTTCTCACTGGCAAATGTCACAAAATGTGTTTCAGCAGCTTCAACACAAATCCTAGGGGGCTGGATTCTGGCATATTTGCCATAAGTCACCATAATTAGTTTTCATTGCGGTACTTCCGTCAAGAATGATTGGCAAGGGAAATTTGAAAATTTTACAGTAAGGACCGTATGTGTCTATTAGGTCTGGTAGACACACTACAAAATCAGTATAAAATAAACTTAAGCTTGCATTTGGCGTTTGCTATTCCTGAATAGCATAGTGTTTATCAAATCTTGGTGTATAAAAGTATTCAGATCCTAAAGTTAATATCCCTTACTTTAATAAGTTCATACCACCCAGAAAACCCTCCTGAATAACAAATCCTGCTGTTTTCTATCTCTGACATATTTAATTAGGATTGCAGAAAGAGCTATGCTGTCCTCTACAGACCAACATTATCAACAGGGCAGAATTGGTCCCACCTTCTGACTCTCTGCTCCATTCCTTTCTTACACAAACAGAAAGACTGGTAAAGCATAGGCACTTTCCATTAACTCAATAAGTAGAAGGCAAACTTAATTAAATTGAGACAGTAAAGAGTCCATAGCAGATACAGTGAAACTCCATCAAGCAGCCAGTGTCAAATCATGGGCAATGTCTGTGTTGAAATAATGTTGACATGCCACGTCTTGTGGAGTGTATTTATCATTACACAATTCCCAAACTCCAACCCTGCCCTTGAATTTTCAAATTGTGTATGACTTTGACAGATTTAAAAGACATTCTGTTCAACTTTACTTAGTTTCAATCTTAAATTTCATCTCTAAACAAAATTAATGAACATAAAATAGCCATGTGCTGTTAAATTTAGGTTTTTGTTATATATTAAATGTTTCAAAAGTCAAAGGGTTTCTGGTAAATGATCCATCATACTATAAAGTGTTCCACATAAAATAAGACCACTGGGGACATCAAAACCTTTCACATTTACAAACCAAAACACAAATGTTTTTCACTAGTTTTTCTTGTCTTCACGACAACTTGGCAAAGATCAGTGAAGGGGAAATATTCAAGATTGGTGGTTGTTCCAAATCCCATGTCATGCATATAATGTTGAAATTTCATTGCTGTATGGGGATCAGGTGGAAGTTTGATATTAACTATGACTGGTCAAATGAAATTAAAGTAAGAAATCTCACAACATCAGGTTAAACTCCAACAAATTTATTTGACAGCACTAGCTTTCAGAGCCTCAAGCTCCTTTTTCAGGTGAATGAGGACTTGTGTTTGCAAATAGGGCATAAAAAGACACAAACTCAATTTACAAAATAATGGTTGGAATGCAAGTCTTTACAGGTAATCAAATCTTAAAAGTATAGATAATGGCAGTGGAAAAAGGGTTAAGCACAGATGAAAGAAATGTGTATTGTCTCCAGCCAAGACAGTTAGTGAGATTTTGCAAGCCCAGGCAAAGTTTGACATGAACCCAAGATCCCAGTTGAGGCTGTTCTCATGTGTGCAGAACTTGGCTGTCAGCTTCCACTCAGCGATTCTGCATTGTTGTGTGACATGAAGGCCACCTTGGAGAACGCTTATCCAAAGATCAGAGGCTGAATGCCCATGCCTGCTGACGTGTTCCCCGACTGGAAGGGAACACTCCTGCCTGGTGATTGTTGAGCGGTGTACATTCATTCATTGTCATAGATTCAGCACGATCTCCCCAGTGTACCATGCCTCAGTACAAACAGTTTCCTGGCAACATATACGGTAGACAATGTTGGCCTAATCACAAGAACGTGTACCGTGTACCTGATGGATGGTGTTCTTACGTGAGATGATGGCATCCGTGTTGATGATCTGGCACGTTTTGCAGAGGTTGCTATGACAGGGTTGTGTGATGTCACACAAATTCCACATACATGAGGATGGCCTCAACTGAGATCTTGGGTTCAAGTCACACTACTGTAACCCCACAACTGACCTGCACTTGTAAAATCTTACTAACTGGAGATCCTGGCTGGAGACAGTATACATCTCTTTAACCTATGCTTAACCCTCTTTCCACTCTCACTGCCTGTAAAGACCCACATTCCAACCATTATCTTATAAATTGAGTTTGTGTCTTTATATACCCTGTTTGTGAACACAAGTCCTCATTCACCTGAAGAAGGCGCTTGAGGTTCCCCCGAAAGCTAGTGCTGCCAAGTAAATCTCTTGGATTTTAACTGGTGTTGTGAGACTTCTTGCTGTGTTTATCCCAATCTAATGCTGGCATCACCACATCAAATGAAATTAACCAAGGATAAAATCAGATTGAAAGCAAAAGTCTGTCAGAGGAGACTGCAGCCTTTACAAAATAATCTACTCTCATGGACCAGTGAAGAGAATTTTTGTTTGCAAAATGTCATTTCACTTCCCAGGTACAAAATTACAATCATGCTAAAACGGGATAATTTTTGGTTGTTCGCTATTTCAATAATTGAATAATCACATTCAATCAAATTAAGTGAAATTATGAGTACATCTCAAAAATTAATTTTTACAAATAACTTCCTTGATTGCCTCTGATGTTTTACTCCACAAAAATAAAACCCTCATCTGGTGCATATTCTGTCTTCCCATTTTGCTGCAAATCAAATTCAAAATCCCGTCCTTGGATACAAAATTTTTTTCCAAGGTCTTGTTTCCTCCTTCTCTCCCCCCAGCTTGAATAGCCTGCGCTTCTAATTCTGGAGTGATATGACATTGGCTGTTATTAATGTAGTCTTCAGCCATTTCTCCTTACTCAGAAATGCCATCTCCAAATCTTTTCCCTTGCTTCATCCCCCACTACCTTTAAAGGCCTCCTTCATCCTGACATCAGTTTCTAGCTATATATCCTCTCCATCAGCAAAACTGCTCATTTTGACCTCTGCAACATTGCCTTACCAAATTCTTGCCTCATTTCATTGCTGCTGGAGTCTTTATCCATGCCTTTCTTACATTTAACTATTCAGTACTTGCCTGACCAACCTCCCATCTTTCATCCAAGGTCCCACTACACATATCCTAACTCACACCAAGTCCTCCTGACCCACCATTCTGTGCTCATTGACTTGATCAGCTCTTGGTCCAGCAACATCCCCATTTTAAAATTCTCTTCCTTGTTTTCAAAGTCCTTCCTGGACTTCCCCTCCTATTTCTGTAACCTCCTCCAGCCCTACTACTCTCGAACATCCCCCATATTCTACCAATTCTGGAGGAATTCAGTATTCTTGATTTTCTTTGCTCATCCTTTGATTACAGTGCTCTCAGCTGCTTAGGTTTTAAGCACTGAAACTCCTTCCTCTAAATCTTTTCTTCTCTTTAATACTGAAAATGTTGCAAGAAAGATATGTGCCGGCTAAAAGGAAGGATGGGAAAGGTAGGATTAGAAAGCCATGGATTATAAGGGATATAGGAAGCAAAGAGAGGCAAATGTTAGGTCAAAGCAGCTGGGAATGGAGAGAGCCTTGGAGAAATATAGAGAGAGTAGGAGCAAGTTAAAAGGGCAAAAAGGGGACATTAAATGGTGTTGGTAGATAGGATTAAGGAAAATCCAAAGGCTTTTTACTCCTATGTTAGGAATAAAAGGGTGATTAGAGGAAAAATCGGACCTCTTAGGGACAGAGGAGGGGAACTGTGCTTAGAGCCCGAGGGAATGGTGGAGATCATGAATGAAAACTTTGCGTCGGTATTCACGAAGGAGAGGGGCTTGTTGACAGCTTCTGTCTCTGAGGGAGCTGTGGACCAGTTGAGGGAAATATCCATACCGAGGGAAGAAGCTTCTAGGTAGCATGAAAACTGATATATCTCCGGGGCCTGATGGCATTTATCCCAGGCTGCTTAGGGAAGCGCAAGGTAAAATTGCTGAGCCCCTCATGCAAATCTTTGTCTCTTCTTTGCACACAGGTGAGGTCCCAGAGAATGGAGAATAGCTAATGGTGTACTGTTGTTTAAAAAGGTATTAGGGGTAACCCTGGAAATTATAGGCCGGTAAGTTTGACATCAGTGGTAGGGAAGCTGTTGGAGGGGATTCTTAGAGATAGGATGTATAGGCATTGCGATCTGATTAGGGATACGCAGCATGGCTTTGTTAAAGGGAGGTCGTGCCTTACGAATCTGGTTGAATTTTTTGAGGAAGTGACAAAAACGGTCGACGAAGGGCAAGCTGTTGATGTCGTCTATATGGATTTCAGTAAGGTGTTTGACAAAGTCCCTCATGGGAGGTTAGTTGAAAAAGTCGAGGCTCATGGGATACAAGGACAGGTAGCTAGATGGATAAGTAACTGGCTTGGTAATAGGAGACAGAGAGTAAAAGTGGAACAGTGTTTTTCTAGTTGGAGGTCAGTCACTAGTGGTGTGCCGCAGGGCTCGGTACTGGGACCTCTTCTATTTGTAACATATATAAATGACTTGGAAAAGGGAGTAATTGGAATGATCAGCAAGTTTGCAGACGATACAAAGATGGCTGGACTTGCGGATAGTGAGGAGCATTGTCAGGCGATGCAGCAGGACATAGATATTCCGGTAGCTTGGGCAGACAGATGGCAGATGGACACAGTGACACAGTGATACAAGGATTTGAGCCTGTGTCTGTGGGAGTTTGTGTGTTCTCCCCATGCTTGCGTGGATTTTCTCCGGGTGCTCCGGTTTCCTCCCACATCCCAAAGATGTGCTCTTAGGCTGATTGGCAGAACACATTCTCCCTAAATTGTCTCAAATGTGGTTCTAATGCATAGATCTATAAACATAGACAGGGATGACAGGGATCATGGGTAGAAGTGGGAACATCGAGGTGGCAGCGCAGGCTCGTTAGGCCGAAGGGCCTGTTTCCCGTGCTGTTTTGTTCTTCGTTCTCTACCGCTCTTCCTAGGTTTGATGTTCCTATGTTTTCACTGATGGGCAATTCCTGGCTGTTAACCTGACTTAGGATAAAGTACCCAGGGATTTTTGATCTGGGGCCTAGGTGAGAATGGAGTCCCTGGAATGAGTGCAGAGGTGAGCAGGGAGAAAGACCTGTCTCAGTGCAACAGTAATGTCTTGAAGATTTAAAAAAATAATAAAATAGCCCTCACTCCCCACTCCTCATACCCCATCCATGCTAACCAATGTCATCTCAATCGTCACGCTCCCTCATAAACTTCATATGAGCCTACATTCCTCTATCGTGAAAGCTTAACAATCCCAATGAACTTGGCAATTCTGATATATTTTTGCACATTTTCTGCACATTCATGTCTACCTTTAACAATTTGGAAGGGCACCTTTTCTCTCTCAAAGAGCAGCTCACCTCTCCAAAAGGTATCTAACCTTCCCCAAAGGTGTCCTGGTACCATATCTAAAAGAGTCCTTTATAATCTTGATGCTAACTTAGTGCCAGCTTATGCTCCCACAACAACTCACCTCGCATCCTCCATTGGCCAACCTCAGGACCCATGCTGAGATGATACAAAATAAACTAATTGTCTGCTGATGGAGGCTCCATTAAAATAGAATCTCTTATCAATAAAAATCCATTCACTGCAGCTAATTTAATTTAATCACTCATTAAAAAAAGCAATAATTGGATTTTATAGTCCCACTTCAAAGATCCTATAACCATTTGAAGCTTTCAATGAATCTGTGAACTGAGAAGTGTCCCCCTGTGATAACGGAAGGTTATGAAATCAGTCATGCAGCACTATTCCAAAAATGACAACCCTCAGCCTTCTACCAACAGGGTGAAATTGCCACTTCTATGTGAAAAATACATAAGTTGTTTCCTTAAATATTTAAACAGCAATGGTTTTTGACAGTTCTTTTTGACAGTTCCAATGAGTCTGATGTTCTAATGTGTTTATATACTTTTATACATATTTATGTCTACATTTAACAAACCCAAAGAGCACCTTATTTCTCTCAAGGGAAGTTTACCTCTTCCAAAGGGCATTTGACCTCCCCCATAAGTGTCCTTGTGTGATATCTAAAAGGGTGCATTGCCTCTCCAAAAGGATGCTCCACTTATCCAAGCAACTCTGCAAAGTTTAGGTTTGTCCCAACCAGCTATAATGTGCAAGCATCATGTTTTCCACTTGTGGCTGATTAAATTAAACATGACTGGAGGAAGCTGCTGCTTCACGTACGCCACTGCTGACACAAACTATGGATGTGTAATTTGGAACCTGCCTCCAATTCCCTCCAGGTGTGAAATTGGTAGGTGCCCTGTTTAAGAGCGGCACATCTGGATTCAGGGCTCTGCAGTCATCTTTGTGACAACGGAGAGGTTCTTCACCTATCAGGAAATTCAGGCCTTCTTTGACCAAGTTTTCAGTCATCGGTTCCAAGCAGCCAGATTGTGGGTCTTACAAAGGAAAAAACATCTGAAGGTCATGTCATAATCTTAGCCTGAAGGGAGACAACCATCAAACATGGCAGAAAGAAGACTTTTCCCCAGGTTAAATCTTGGTAAAATTGAATAGTTTAGGCTGAGTCCTGTCAAGGAGTTAACAGTAACAGTCAGTGATGTCATGAAAAGAAGTGACATTTACACTTGTGATCTGGGGAAGTCAGGGAGAAAGCAGGATAGAAAGAAACAAGTGTAAAGTTGTGTCCTTATAACTGTTACAATGAAGTTTCAGTGTTTGCAGCTGCCAGTCTTTGAATCTAACTGAAACTACTCCAACCCAAGACAACAACACATAAACCAGCATTATTGTGTGAGGCAAATATACCCTGAAATGTAATTGAAAAAGCATCTGGAAAGAAAAATAAATTTCTGATATCCTTCTGTTTCTTATATTCTCGGGGTCTCTTCTGAGCTTCGATGAAAATAACTTACTTACATTGACATAGTGCCTTCAATGTAATGTAAAATTCTTACACACTTCAGTGGAGCATTACCAGACACCATAAAGAGATATAAGGATGCTGACTGAAAGCTTGATTCCGGAGTTGAATTGGTGGCGTGGTGATCAGCACTGCCTCACAACACCATGGGTTTGTTTCCCGGCTTGGATTACTGTCTGTTTAGAGTCAGCACATTCTCTCTGTGTTTGTGTAGGTTTCTTCCAGGTGCTCTGGTTTCTTCTCACAGTCCAAAAGATGTGCTGATTAGGTGCATTGGGCATGCTAAATTTTCCTAAACAGGTGCTGGTGTGTAGCAACTAGGGAATAACTCCATTGCTGTGTTATCATAAGCCTTTTTGTGATACTAACAAATAAATTTTAAAAAAGAAGAAAGAGACATTCTGAGGTGGGGAAGTTTATTGGGGTCTGAATTCCACGCTTTGGTCCTCAGCATATTAAAGTTAAAGGCAAATGCTCATGACAATATGCATTTATCTCAAGGAATCCCACCTGCAGCATTCCTGCAATTAATAGATCATTTTGAGACTGAAAGTTTTACAAACAGTGCTATTTGAAGGCAAAACCATGGCAGTTACAAAAATCATAGAGTTTATCACAGGATGCATATTACAACTACTAGCCTTAGTTATAATGAATGGCATAGTGACACAGTGGTTAGCAGTGCTGCTTCACAGCACCAAGGACCCAGGTTCAATTACTGGCTTGAGTCACTATCTGTGTGGCATCTGCACATTCTCTCCACGTCTGCGTGGATTCCTCCGGGGGCTCCAGTTTCCTCCCATAATCGAAAAGATGTGGTGGTTAGGTGCATTGGGCATGCTAAATTCTCCCTCAGTGTACTCAAACAGGTGCTGGAGTGTGGTGACTGGGGGATTTTCACAGTCATTTAGTTGCAGTGTTTATGTAAGCCTACTTGTGACACTAACAAACTTAAACATTCATAACCCTTACTGATGGTATTGTGGATTAAAGCTAAATATTGACAGGGAATTTTAGAACGAGGGACAGCTGCCTGGAAAATAGTTGTGCTTTACCTGTTACAATGCCCATGACTTATTGGATTTTTAAAAATACAATAGAAGCATACTGAGACTTCAACATATTGCCTTGATCTAAACCTTTACTGTATGTTCAGAGAGAAATTGGTATTAAGCTAGCATTATATCTCCTACAGAAAAGGCTTCTGTTGTGCTGACAACAAACAATCTTGATTATTATAATGGAAAATTGTTTTGGCTGGACTGGCAAATTGATAATCTATCTGACTGTGTTCCTATCCCTCAAGTGTCAGCAGCTTGGTTTGGTCAGCCAAAAATCTGAGGTGCATGAGACCCGTTTCCACATTTAGACCAAAGAAACTACAGGGAAATCCAAAGGAAAATCTATTTGTATGTATCCTTTCAGATAAACTTCGCTTACTTAATTTCAGACAACCGAAGCATAGATTGGCAGGAATCAAAACATAGCTGTCCACAAATGTGAACAGCAGCAATGTTGGAGCACAAATGGCAAAAATCAATTAGATTATTCAGCCAGAGCATTGTTAAGCTTCTCACTGCCCATTAATATCTAGCTCAGTAAAGTGGGAAGAATCCTAACCTCTATGGACAGACTTACCCTTCTAAGTTTTACCAATGAAACAATTTGTCTGGTCATCCCTCAATCATACTGTTAGAGTACTGTGGGACAGCCTGGTTCAGTAGATGAACTTTGATTTATTATTTTATTACCAGGCGTGCCTTCCGGGAACAAACTCTGCCCCAAAGAGATCTCACTTATTTCTTTGGAAAAGGTGTGTTATTTGCTCGTAGTTAGACAGCTGTCAAACCAAATGATAGCCTCCACTGGAGAGATAAGAGACACCATCACAACTGGAAAATAGTTGTGCTTTACCTGTTACAATGCCCATGCCTTATTGGATTTTTAAAAATATACTAGAAGAAAGCATACTGAGACTTCAACATATTGGAATGGTGAGCAACAGAGCTGTCAATCAAATTTCTAAAAAGTCCCTCATGGGAGGTTAGTTGAGAAGTTCAAGGCTAATGGGATACAAGGACAGGCAGCTAGATGGATAAGTAACTGGCTTGGTAATAGGACACAGAGAGTAATAGTGGAAGGGTGTTTTTTTAGCTGGAGATCGGTCACTAGTGGTGTGCCGCAGGGCTTGGTACTGGGACCTCTTCTATTTGTAATATATATAAGTGACTTCGAAGAGGGAGTAAGTGGAGTGATCAGCAAGTTTGCAGACGATACAAAGATGGCTGGACTTGCGGATAGTGAGGAGCATTGTCAGGCAATGCAGCAGGACATAGATAGGCTGGTAGCTTGGGCGGACAGATGGCAGATGGAATTCAATCCTGATAAATGTGAGGTGATGCATTTTGGGAGAAAGAATGTAGCGGGGAGGTATGTGGTAAATGGTAGACCTATTAAGAGTACAGAAACGCAGAGGGACATGGGGGTGCAGGTGAACAAGTCTCTGAAGGTGACAGAGCAAGTGGAGAAGGTTGTGAAGAAAGCATATAGTATGTTAGTCTTTATAGGAAGGGGTATAGAGTATGAGAGCTGGCCTTTAATGTTGCAGTTGTATAAAACGTTGGTTAGACCTCATTGGGAATACTGCATCCAGTTCTGGTCGCCTTACTACCGGAAGGACGTGGAGACTCTGGAGAGAGTGCAGAGGAGGTTTACCGGGTTGCTGCCTGGTATGGAAGGTCTGAGTTACGAAGAGAGGTTAGGCAAATTGGGACTGTTTTCCTGAGAAAGACATAGACTTAGAGGAGATCTAATAGAGGTGTACAAGATTATGAGGGGTATAGATAAAGTAAACAGGGTTAAGCTTTTTCCTAGGATGGACTCAAATAGCACGAGGGGTTACGGGCTTAGGGTGAGGGGGTAAGGTATAATTTGGATGCTAGAGGGAGTTTTTTCACACAGAGGGTGGTGGGGTATGGAATGTGCTGCCAAGTAAAGTGGTGGAGGCAGATACTTTGGAGTTATTTAAGAAATACGTAGATGGGCACATGAACAGAATGGGAATGGTGGGGTATAGAAAACTGATTTAAAATAGGGATCATGAGCCTTGGGAGTCCCTGGGAAGTGTGTAAATAGGTGATGATATTGATGTATTTGTTTCTATCCTACAGGTGCTTTGGTCCACCTTGTTGTCTAACGAGGGGCATACACGCGATGGGTCGTGAGAGGGCTGTTCTTGGATTTTTTCTGAGAGTATCCTAGTGCTTCAAGTCGTTAGTGTACGCTTGACCTGGACTGTTTGATGGGCAACACGACAGCTCAGTGACTATCTCTGTGCTGTGCAGATACATGGATTTGAGCCTGTGTCTGTGAGAGTTTGCGCATTCTCCTCATGCTTGCGTGGGTTTTCTTGGGTGTTCCGGTTTTCCTCCCACATCTCAAAGATGTGCTCTTAGGCTAATTGGCAAAACAAATTCTCCCTAAATTGGCTCAAATTTGTTTTTTTAATCCATAGATCTATAAACATGGACAGGGATCACGGGTAGAGGTGGGATCACTGGGCCGAATGGCCGGTTTCCCGTGCTGTTTTGTTCTTTGTTTCTACCAGCTTCTTGACTGCTGCTTAAATACAGTAGCAGTGAATGGTCGTCCCAAGATTGGAAATTTGGAACTGTGGCAACAACTGCTTGGGTCCCTGCAACCCAATTCTATTTGTACAACCAATCATACATGGCCTCTAGTTATGTCTTTCAACATTAGTAAGCTTAATTTTGACTGTATTCTCATCAGCTGTACAATAGTGGGATCTTGAGCCCATTCTTGCCATCTGTGAGGGTGTTTCTGACTTTCGTCATCCTTCGCCAACGACATAATCAGTCTTATATTCACAAAGTGGAATCTGATTTACATATATTCAAACTTATTTTCATATTATTAACATACTCTCGCACTGTATATTGAACCCCCTGTCCACCCCCAACTCTATATTCACACCATACCAACATGATGTCACATCAGCGAGGTTTACAATAGGTCCACCCAGGTGTGAACTTCTCATGGCTGGTCTCCCCAGAACATAAAAGTAAGTGTAGTCATGGTGGAGAGGGACATGGTTTGATAGTGACCTGGCAATGTCTCTAGCACTGTCCTGTGGCACAGGTTGGCACAATCAGGTGAGCACCAGTGCCACCCTCGCCATGCCAAATTGTTCCACGAGGCATTGCCAGTGGTGAAACCCAGTAGGAGACTCAATGCGGAAACGGGGGGAGGGAGATTCATTTGTATGTGATGATGGTCAGGAGCCAATGTGGAAGCTGGGGATGCTGATGATGACTATGTTAGGGGATTAGTGGATGCCAGCACACTAGGTGGGTGGAGGTAAGGAGTCCAATGTTTGGGGTAAGGAGGAGTTCCTGATGCTGACTGTTAGGGGGAACATTCCAATATTCAGGAGGAAGGGGATGGTTTCCAACATACTGATTGTTGCAGGGAGTGGGGGTGGGGTGGTGACAAAAAGATGCCAATTCTGCTCAGGGATGTGGGGCAGAGGCAGTGATTCCATTCCTGAGCTGATTGATTTTTAAAATTGTGGGCACTTTCTACCAAGGTGATTGGGCTGAGCTGGGAATTTTCCCAACTCCCACTACTCACTTCAACAATAAAAATTCAAGTCAATGTGCCCAAAATGTCACAAGCAGTGTGTTTACCTGACAAACAAATTACTAACATTGAGATACAATTTTATTAATATTAAATATTTATCTAACCTTTGAAGATGGAGGGAATCTTAGCTATTCTTGCAATATTTTGTAATGTTAGAGATGCTTTATAAATGCCACTTAGTTCTGAGAAAGAGAGTTTAGACAAATATTCATTTTCTGAATTGATACTGAAGGCTTTAGGTCACAATGGAAACTACACAATATGTTTTTTACATAAGATGCACTTTGAGAAAGATCCACTCTGGGATTGAAGAACCAGTGAAACATTTTGACAGGGTTGGATATAAATATTAATGTTTTGCATTGTCATAAAAGAAGAGATCATGACATTTGGTCGTAGCTGGAATGGAATTCAAAGTGCTATTTGCGTTCTCTAAGGGTTAAGATATTCTGTTCATTGACAGAAAAATCAAGATTATTTCAGTTAATACAAATCTTCACATTACACCATTGTAACCACCTCATAAAGCTTCATGTAATGAATTTAATTAATTTAATCAAAGAAAGAAATCCTACAATTTAAACAGGGCTGCATAGTCTGTCTATCATTTTTATTAAAAAAAACTCACAAGAAACAAGATGATGCATAGGAGTAATATTCAATCATTAAAAGGATCCAATAGATCAAATTTAATGCATCAAAAGAAATCAAAGCTCTGCAATCTTCTTTTGTACATCCCAACCTCTATAAAGCTTCAAAATTGTTCATTCTGCACACAATATTTGGAGGAGTTCACAGATGTGCCCTTAAATTTCTGGCCTTGCGATCCCTAGGGTTTACCAGGTTTCACAGTGTTAGCTCACAAGTGGTTTATGAAACCAAACTGCAATATAGTTGTTACACTTTGACCTCACAGTGCGGGAGTCAGGGTTACCTGCCTTACACTAATGTGCTTTCAGCAGGACATTACTGTTTGTGGTGCAGCTGTGCAGATTTTGTAATGGGGAAAATAGTACAGGCTTTATTTTGGAACAAAGGTGAAGGTTGTCCCAAGGACTGGGATGTTATGCTTTTCTTTCATGTTGCTTTGCTACTGTGAGCTCAAATTATCGCTGACAAGGACAAAACCTAACCATTTAGAGAAACATTGTCAAGTAAGAAAGACAATGCAAGAAGCACAAACAAAAGCAGCAAAAACTATCAGTACTGAGAATAAGCAGAAATAATGCTGGCAATGCAGACTGATCAATACCTGAAAGAGAACGTCGGATACCTAAGGATATAAGTACCATCATGGGAGTGCAACAAAGGTTCCTGCGGTGAGGGGATTGTCCCACGGGGAGAGACGAGTAGACAAGGTTATCTTCCCTAGAACTTAGAATAATAAATAGGAATCTGTTTCAGGGTTTGACAAGGTAGATGCTAAAGGACTGTCTTCCCTCACAAGGGAGTCTAAAACCATAGCGGTCACAGTCACAGTCTCATTGTAAGGGGTCAGCAATTCAGTCTTTTGGTATTCGCTACTCAGAGGACTGAGGGTACTCAGTCATCAAATACATTAAAAAAGGAATTGATAAGATTTCAACAATAAGGGGATTTTAAAGGCAGGTGGACTTGAACTAAAAGAACAGCCCTGAGCTAATTGAATGACAAAGCAGGTTTGATTGCCTTCTGCTACATTGATTTATTACCTTCTTATGTTCCAATATTTCAGTTCTGACAAAAAGAGTTTAACTTGAATGTGAGTCAATCTTACTCAGATTTGTTCGTGTTATTTCATGATGAAAAACAAACTTATTCCCAGCTTAAGAAATAAAAAAGGCACAGTACCTTGCTGAACAGAAAACAATTATGGGGGGGAAGTCATTAAGTGGTACAGAACTTGTTCCCGTTCCTGGCCACAGAGTGCTTTTCGTACAATGTAAAGCAGCAAGGTTTGTTCATGTTTTAAATATTGCTGATGTAGAGTTGCTGGCGTTGGACTGGGATAAACATAGTGAGAAGTCTGATAATACCAGGTTTAAGTCCAACCGATTTATTTGATAGTAAACTCACAAGCTTTCAAAGTTTGCCTCTTCGTCAGGTGAATGGAGAGTTTCGTGACTCTCCATTCACCTGACAAAGAGGCAAACCTCGAAAGCTTGTGAGTTTACTGTTAAATATTGCTAGTATTGTAAATTAAGTAAAATGTTGTTCAAATAGCACACATATTAGAATTAAGTAAGCTAAGTGTTTTTGGTTACACCGATGGAATTTTTATGAGCTGAAGCACATGTAATGAGCTTAACAGAATTCTTTAGGAGATGAAATCACATGTTTATATTATCACATCAGAAATCTCCTTTGAAGGGAAAACTGCCAATAAATTTGGATGGACATCTGTGCTGGCAAGGAGGTTTCTATTATGCCTTTCCAGTGTAGTTTTGTTTATGTTTAATGAGATTTTCATTGCAATGAAGCAATTTTACAACAATCATAAGAAAGCATGTAGTAATCTTATTAAAAACCGGTTTTGAAGAAGAATCACTTTTAATTCAAAAAGTTTGCTCTGTTTCTTGTTTCACAGATACTGCTAGATGATCTTTTTCCTCAGCATTTTGTTTTTATTTCAGATTTCTACTATCCATAGTATTACACTTTTATTCAGTAATCTTCTCATATCAATAAATATATGACAAAATAATATACATACTGTATCACTAATATTCGATAGTAATGAATTGACAATGGCAAATAGTTTCTATCCTGTTCCGAACAAGGAGTTGACACGTATTTGAATGAATTTCAGTGAGGTCAGCATGCATGTATCTGCTCTCCTAAATGTCACCACCACCACCCCCCCCCCCCCCCCCCACCCCACCCACCCACCACCAACCTCACCAGCAAGATTCACTACTGCTCTGCAGTAATGGAGACTGACCACCATGGCTATGCCGAAGTGATCAGAAGCTATTAAAACTGCAAGGTTGTCGAGAAGACTACTGAACAAAAGTATAATACTTTGGATAGTCGAAATCTGAAATAAAAAACAAAATGCTGGAAAAAAAATCACCTAGAAGTTTCTGTGAAGCGAGAAACAGAGTAAATGCATGTCAAATACTTCTTCACAAAGACAGCACTCCCTTTAAATCATTGAGTCATAGAAACCCAACAGTGCAGAAGGAGATCATTTGGCCCATTGTGTCTGCACCGACCACAATCGCACCAGGCTCTACCCCCATACCCCTATCCATTTTCTTTCAGACTGTGATACTTGATGCCATAAATTATTGAGAATTGTTGAAGTTCGATAGCTGATCATTCAGTATATTGTACCAATTACAACAAAACATAGTATACCACGTTACCAATATTCTGGACATAGTCAAGAGAACCACATTATTGCTCTCTAACAGAGTGGAAGAATAAACTGCAGAGAACAAGAAGGACCTGTCCAGGTTCTCAGCCTGGCTATTCAAGATAGAATGCATGCATGCTTAAAAGTGCTCATAATAATGTGAAACTGGTGTCCTCCGCGCCTGTCTTTTGGGTGAACTAAGCACTGCAATCTTCCAGCACGCTGTCAATTTCTTTAACAGCTGGAAGGTCTGCACCAGTTAGTGGGGAGTGGGGCTTAAATGCACCAGTGAAGTCAACTTCAGAGTGCTTGGGTGCCATTGTGCAGAATGTTCTGATCGCCTAGCAAATGAGACACTTTCTCCCATTAACCTCCCCCTGCACCCCCCCGCCCCACCCCACTGCCATTCCACCCTCTCATCATCAGTGGCATTGTCATCCAACTCTCACTTCAACATGGGTCGCTGGCATCAGTATCCTCCTGATGGGTCTTCAGGCACACCCCTGACATGCCCACCCCATCCCATCCCCCTGCACACCACGCACACACACGCCTCCCTTACAAAGCTCACCTCTTGCAGAGCTATCTTATTAAGCCCCCTATCATTGTGCATGCTTCCCAGCTCCACCCCCCCTTAGGGTCCACTTCAGTGGCATTGTACTTTCGGTGCCCAATTGGGCACTACCAAGATGTCAAAAGGCATTGCCCACCCTTGCCCCCGACAACCTTGCAACTTTAATGGATTCTGATCCTCCCTAGCATGGTGGTTAGTCTCCATTACTGCAGAGCAGTAGTGATTCTCGCCAGTGAGACATTTCGCTGAAGAGGGGATTTGGGGGGCAAATACATGCATGCTGACCTTGCTGAAATTCATTCAAATGCATGATAATAAGCTTCATGCCCATTTTGGGTACAAAGCGGTACAGGCCAGTAAACAGGGGCTGGGAAGACAGCAAATCGTTTGATGTCAGGTATAAATCAGATTTTCAGCATCATGTTATTTTCTCACCTCGTTGAACTGAATCACCTGATCTGGATCATTTCAATCTTGGATTTCAAATCTGCCAATATTTTTATGCTAGTACTTCTGAATATTCCTTATTGATAAGTTGTGTAAAATAACGTACACACTCATACTGGCTCGTATTAAAGTAATATTGCAACAATGGGATGAAAAATTTCACTAACAGAATTGCCAATCTGAAGCCAGCTGTAGCGGCCTGAGAAACAAGTAAAATTGCCAGCTTACAAACATAGGGGTGATTTTCTGGCTTCATCACACCATTGGCAGATCGTGCTGATCCCAGAAAATAGGCCTAAAAACTGGTTTCATACGCGGTGACAAATGGTTTATGATTGTCCTAGTCCTTTTCCACAGGTGCAAGCCAAATTGTGCCGAGAAAGGGCACAAGGCCGATTAGTTCTTTCAAAGTTGCATTTAAATATGCTTTGCCAATTTGACTCTGGGTTCTTCCAGCTCCCGCCATTTCTGACAAGCCACAAACCCAGCAAGAATCACAACTCCCCGAATAGACACAAGATGTGATGGCCACACTGGGGAAGGGAGGGAGGTGGAGGGTCTTGAGGCTCCCTGCTGGTTGAGACATGGCTCAGGAGTGCTCATTTGGCACTGCACATCTGGCATCCTGGCAGTGCCAGATGGGCAGTGCAAAGATAGGTCTGGAGTGGGGCTGCGGCCTGAATAGGAGCTATAATGGGTGGGTGTACTAAAAACTAAAAAGGGGGAGCTATGCAGTGGGAGATTATGCATGGGGGTTGTAAAGAGAGGGGGATGTGAAAGGGTGGTGTGTTAGGGGTCATGACATGGGGCCCATTAGGAGGGCCCAATGCCAGACAGCCATGTTGGGGAGGGGGGTGGGGAAATATGCCGCTAATGAGGGGGGTTCCTGATGTCCATGGGGGAGGCAGGGGGTCTCCCAATGCGCTATAAGATTGGTGTATTCTTTCAAAGCAGCGCCCAATTGCTTTACATCCAGGCTCATTGGCATGTTTATTGATCCCTCCAGGGCCAGCACATAACTCACCACACTCCAAAAGTGTGGGACTATTACAGTTCAAACCACACAACCACTCCAGTTTTCTGCTGTTATTATTTTAGGAAAATCACAGACTTTGTTTCTATATTTCAGTCTTGTTTATTTCCTCTAATTTTAACATTACCACAATGACTCCACTTGTATTGTTCCTTATTATACCAAAATGTACTTAACTGCTTCTGAGAATGAAGTATCAATATCAATATCAAGTAGGCAAATACTCCTAAATATTCAGCTTTTCATCAATGGCTATGGGGTCAAAAACATCCATCTAAAAACCTGGACAAAGAGAGAACAACTGAGTCGAATGTTTCAAGGGATGGAAATTCTAATCATAAAGTTTTTCCAAAGTATTGTGTTGGAATCACTGTCTCACTTACTGTTCATGTGTCTTTGACATGGAGATGCTGGCATTGAACTCTAACCTGGTATTTTGAGGTTCTTTACATGTGTCTTTGGTGATAGACTTAATTCACAACTTTCTGATGACTGGATGGAAGAATTGTAAACTGAATGAAGCTGACATGTGTTGGGACAGATAGTTCCCATTGCTTTTGGCAGGTGTGTTGCCAAGAGAAATAGCTGCTTTGGTGCTCATTTATGTGAAAGTATCACAGCTGGGTCCAAATCATACTTATGCAAATGGTGAGAGATTCAGCTTCAATGCAGGTTAGTCTCAAATCATTTCAGTTCTTCACAGACTACTGTGTGATTGCAATCATTGTTAATGCACCTTTCTCAAAGGACTTGAGATCCTGGAGCTTATGGGACAACAAGGACCTCTAATGTGGAAACAGTGGTCTGCAAAAATTCCAGACATTCTGGAGGAATTAACAGTGGCAGCGTTGCTTCTGGAGAAGCACAATCTATTCCAATTACAGAGGGCAAATTAAACTTCATGTGAAACAGAGCCTGGAATTTGTGACAGGGATTGCAAAGTCAAAGATTGCACGAACTGCTACTTGAATTGCCCTAAATAGTAATGCAATAGTTTTAGTTCTGGCTTTGAGTTGATGCCTACTCATGATAAACAGCTAATATCATTTACCCATGAGAGGTGGCTATGTGGGATGAGGGAAGGTATAAATGGTGAGGATTGTATACTTTGACTGCAATTAACTATGTTTGAGAATCATAGAATTTTTGAATCCCTACAGTGTAGAAGAAGGCCATTTGGCCCGTCGAGCCTGCACCAACAATAATCCCACTCTGGTCCTATCCCCATAACACAACATATTTACTGTGCTAATCCCCTGACACCAAGGGTCAATTTATCATGGCCATTGCATTTAACCTGCACATATTTGGACTGTGGAAGGAAACTGGAGCATCCAGAAGAAACCCATGCAGGCACAGGGAGGATGTGCAAACTCCACTTATTTAGCCGAGGCCGTAATTGAAACCAGGCCTCTAGAGCTGAGAGGCAGCAGTGCTAACCACTGTGTCATCGCGTTGTTTTCTTCAAGCTGAACTTCAAACAAGGTATGTGGACATACATGACAAGTATGGCACGTATGTCCACTTAGCGTTTGAGATAAACCCATTTTCCCAAACCAAAAATCATGTTTTTGAACACGTGTATAAACTGATTCCTCTTTTCAGCCACAATAGCTGCCAGCATTAACTTTTCATCCCACAAATGTTTTACTTGCCAGTGCCTTGTAAATGGATACAAGGAATCAAGCAGGCAGCACTGACTGTGTTGCAAAGAAGGAGGAGGAGGAGTTTAAAACATGCCCATTTTTTAGATACCGAATTACATTTCAAAATGGTGACCGTCCACATCCACACCAAAGGTTCACTTTTATATTCGTTGTCCTACTAAGTTAGTCCTTGTTTTTGGAGAGATTTTTGCAAGGCTTGAAAGGTCAATTTATACACCAACATTGACAGCATTTGCAAATGAAAAATTAATTTAAGGAAACTGAAAAATTCCTATTGATTGCTATAGGGCTTTCAAAAATATTTTTCAGTTACATATTAAGATTTCTTTTACTTGAATCCATTAAATATGAAAATCTTAAAGTGGTGCATGAATATTTAATGAAAATGACTTCATTGTCTCTCCGGAATTAAATATTAAAAAGTTGTCAGGACACATATAAAATGCAAAGATTTAAAACAGTAACAAAAAGCTGACAATACAGCAAGAGCTTTTTTTTATAATGTTCCTTTTGGAAGCCATGCATTTCACATCAAAGTGAATAAAACACTTCTTGTTTGTAGCTTTCCTCAAATGTATTTTACCTTCACGACTACATGTATCAAATGATTTTTGTAGTCCTAAAAGATATAGCAATGAACACATCAAAACAAAAGAACAGGAAATCCTAGTCAAACCATAGTATAATGATTTCCACCATGATCCCCTCTCCTATGCCTGTGACTATGATCAGCTTCTATTTCATGCTGTTTTGCTTCACAATTGGTTAGTTCTATCTATCTTGTGCCACATACCCTCACAAAAAGGTCTTGGCTTTATTTTTCTCCTTCTTATTCTGAAGGTGTTGGGCAGGCAAATCCATGTGCGCTGTTAGAGCAGTCCAATGCTTGGCTCAAGTGGCCATTTGTTCACGCGTGCCCCAAAAAGCTGTCAGAAAACTATTCACAGTAAGAAGCCTCACAACACCAGGTTAAAGTCCAACCAGTTTATTTGATAGTAAAACCACCAGCAAATAAGCTAGTTAGACTTTAACCTGGTGTCGTGAGACTTCTTACTGTGTTTAACCCAGTCCAACATCACATTAGAAAGCTATTCAACCACATAAGGTAATGGAAGTGAGTTTGATCTTGTCTTATTCCAATATCTGTACATTCACACTTTCCAACAGATGTCACCAGGTAGTGTTTCAGAACAGCAGCCCTTGCTCATTTAATTTATTCTTCCCTACATCAGAAATGTTTTCTAATTGGTGTTCAATTCAGAATGGTTAAATCCAACCGCAGACTGGGAATTAAACTTGGTGTTTTTTTTATCATTCATTGTTACACTGGGCATCACTGCTTTCTCATCATGTGGGGGTGGGAACTCTTTTGAAGTTTAGTTCTCCACTTGCCTTATTGCTACAATAATGATGTCTCAATAATTCACTCATGTGGAGCAACTGGTAATTTTCAGCACCCTTCTACGCACACACAAAAAAAGACAATTGCTGTAAGCATTGCAGCAAGCTTAAACCTTTTCTGTGTTGCTGGGAGAAATCTGCCCATTGGTTCCACAACATTTTCAAAGACTTTGCTGATAAATATATTCCAGCTTAAATGCAAAAGATGAGCAACCCACCTCAGGATTCACAAACACTGTGTCATGGGTAGACTGCCAGTCTCTTTTTAAAACAAGTCACTAAGTGATTGTGAATAAGCAGCACAAATAAAAATGGTTACAATATTTATTTAATTGGCTCTATGAAAAGTTTTAATTTATTTTCCGGGTTGCTTGCTGACATATATGCCCAGTGCCTCATTTATCATATAGCTTTCACACATCCCATTTTCCTTTCTCCTGAGGCTAAAAATACATTTGTAACTGAGTGCTGGCAGAACATGAATAATCAAGGAGCATTGCTCCAGCCTTGGCTTATCTTATTGTGCTTTTGTTAAAAAGCTGATAAGTCCTCTCCTTTAAATCCAGTGAACATCGCTGTCTGAATGCTAATCAATTCTTTAAGTTTCTTTACACCGAATGGTGAAAAGGAGCCTTTGGACTAAACTAATTAACCCGGGGATTGAGAAACGGATTGAATAAAAAGCGAGGAATTGGGTGTCACCTGAAGAAAACTGCATTTCATAACTGCTTTCTTCCTATAGATAGCTTTGTTTCCATCATTTGCAATGTTTGGCTTTTCATAATCTACTTCGGAGAGGGGTGGGTGAAGATAATCGCATACCCGTGGATTTCAGTTTATTTGCTGAAACCATACAACTGTAAATGAGATCGGTAATGCAATTTCCTGACACTACGCACACAAAAACAAAATGCATCATGGCTCTCTGTGTAGGTGAGGTGCTAATTAAACTCCACTGAACGTTACAATGTCTCAACAAACAAGCTGTGAACATTGCAGCTATGTGTCTTCGTTAACATAGTATTGCTGCGCTTTGCAGTTAGTACTTCAACACCCCCCATGAATTTTCCTGCTACTTCAGGCAGCTGATAAAATGAGGTTCGCGGGGGATGGGGCAAACATTATTGTTACTGCAGATGGGAGATGGAAAATTGCTAGCTCTGGCAATCTTCCCTTCAGCAGGCTGGTTGGTGCTTCGAACTGCATGAGGGCAAATTGTTTGATCAGCCTTTGTCATTGCTTTACACTGAGGTATTTTTTAGCAAGGAAATTGTTGCACATTCTCAAAATAATCAGCTGCTTTAGCAGTAATGATTATTGCAATATCGAAAATAAAAAATCCATCAAATCGCAAGCTCTGCACTTGTGTTTACCTATCAAAGCTTTCAGAAGGGAAACAACATTTATTAATCATTTGTCCTGCTCATTGAGCTATTCTCGGAGGTAATGCATAATGTACAACAAGCACTCTGCTGTGAGCAAATTTGATTTTTTTCTTTCTGCTTTGCACTGTTACAGCAATCATTTTAATGAGACTTATCCATCATCGGAATAATTTCAGAGGAGGATATGGGCTGGATTTACACAGAGTGGAAAACTGGTGGGGAGAATCCGAATGCAGAAGTCCCAGCCCATTTCTGATAGATCCCATTTGGGGTGGTGAAGGGAAGGGGCAGGATGTCAATCCTACAGGCAGGTAAGCAGAACTAGGCAGGGCCATCTGACAAAGGCAAAATACTGCGGATGTTGAAATCAGAAACACAAACAGAAAACGCTGGAGAAACCCAGCAAGACAGATGGCATCTGTGGAGAGAAAAGAGATGATGTGGAGATGCCGGTGTTGGACTGAAGTAAACACAGTAAGAAGTGGTGACCTGTAAAAAGTAACCTTGTGTTGTGAGAGAAAAAAAGAGCCAATGTTTCGAATCGGATTACCCTTCTCATTTTGACTGGTTCAAGTGCCTTAACCCTCAGTGTGGGAGTCACAAATTACTGGAGTGGACATAAACACTTATGATGAGTAGAAAAGATTTGATTTTGCATTACAATCTCAAATATTATTTAAATCCACAATTCTTTAGACAAGTAAAGAATAGGCTCAGGGTGGAATCCTCCTGCTGTGGGTTTGGTGCTGGAAGGAGTGGAGAATTTAACAGGAGCCAAAAATTGGAAAGCTGCTGGTGTAAAATCACATTGCAATAACTCAACCCAATGGTGAGTCCGTCATTCCACCAGCTGATGGTGTGAATGCCATTTGCGTCTCACAAATGCTGATTAAACCGGCTGCCCATTGGCATTTTATTGGTTCTCCCAAACTTGTGCCATGCCAGCGTGCAAGTACTTCAATATAAAACCCAATTGATAAAGAGGGGCGTGCAGAAGGCAAACCTCAGTTTGCAAAAGACTTTGAGGTGAGTGCAACAAAGCCTTTCTGCCAAAGTACTGCGCAGCCCCTGATGCACTGTACACCACTCTGCCCGGCGAGACTGGTTCCTACCCTCTATCTCCATATCAAGCTGGGCTTTATGGACAGCACCATGCTGCTAGGAACCATGGACCCTTCTGTGTTGTTGAGTCAGATCAGCACACCACCTGGTTGGGAAATACAGGGGTCCGTTTCCCCTTAGTGCCATACACCAGTGTCTATCTGGACCACACTGTGCAAATGGACTCAAGAAGCCACTGCAACAATGATCTGAAGTTTGAATTGCAGGTGAGAATCTCGGGTGGGGAGGCGGGGGGGGAGGTGGGCAGGTTGTGGCCTGGTAAAAAGGGGTCAATGTGGAAGAAGTGCTTTGCATGGGATGGTGGAGGTGGGGAAGGGGGAGGGGGAGGCAACAGTGCTAAGCCCTGTGCCACTGATACAAAGATAGGTGGAGAGACAAAGAGGCTGCAGAAGGTCTTAGACAGGTTAGGAGAATGGGCAAAGAAGTGACTAATGGAATACAACATGAGAAAGTATGAGGTTACACATTTTGGTAGGAAAAATACAGGCATAAAATCTGAAGTCCAAAGGGACTTGGGAGTCTTGGCTCAATGTTCTCTTAAGGATAACGTGCAGGTTCAGTTGGCAGCTAGAAAGGCAAATTCAGTGTTAGCATTCATTTCTAGAGGGAAATAATACAAAAGCAGCAATGTACTTCTGAGGCTGTATAAAGGGAATATTGTGAACAATTTTGGGCCCCATATCTAAGGAAGGATGTACTGGCCTTGGAGGAGGTCCAAAGGAGGTTCACAAGAATGATTTCAGGAATGAAAGGTTTGATGTATGAGGAGCGGTTGAGGACTCTGGGTCAGTGCTCGTTGGAGTTTAGACGGATGCGGGGGAGGGGGTTACCCTTATTGGAACTTACAGAATACAATCTATCCAGCCTCTTCTTATAACTCAAACCATCAAGTCCAGGTAGCATCCTAGTAAATATTTTCCACACTCTTTCTAGATTAATAGGGTGACCAGAACTGAACACAGTATTCCAAATAAGGCCTTACCAATGTCTTGTATAACTTCAACAAGACATCCCAAATCCTGTATTCAATGGTTGAGTTTCAAATGCAACATTATCTCAGAAAGGGGTTCAGAATTTACAGTTTAAAATGGTTATAAAAAACGATTAGTTGTCTTTGGAATGGGCCAGAATTCTCTGGTCACATATGCCTCACCACCACTGCCTGTGAGAATGGAGAATTTGGTGCTCAGCCAAATCTCCATTCATAGCAGGAGGACCAGAAGCTCCCAGCCACAGATGAAGTCAAATCTCAACCGTGGAATCTGAAGAGAAGCTTTTCTTAAAACTTAAGAGATTAAACATTTGAGGAGATTTAAAAGCTCTGAACGGGTTTCATGAATGGCAGTTTTTTTCCACTATCGAGTATGTATATGAGAGCCAATTAGATTGTTATTGGATTTAAATTTTAATATTGCTCAAGATCTTCCTATGGTGGACATTGGGTGAGTATCTATGGTGATGACGTAGAGGGTTTGAGGTGGCATGGGGGCTGGATAAGAGTATAAATTGGCATGGAGGTGATGTGGCAGCCAGTGGATGTGAGGGGTGGGGGCTAGAAGGCCTTAAAGGTTCTAAAACAACTGGAACCAAGTTTGCCATAATAACCATCAATGATTTGCTTCTGAAATCAGCACATCCAACCTGATCCTGCCTTATCTCCCCAGAATGTAATTTGGTGCTTGCGTGGGTTTTCTCCGGGTGCTCCGGTTTCCTCTCACATCCCAAAGATGGGCTCTTAGGCTAATTGGCAAAACAAATTCTCCCTAAATTGTCTCAAATTTGGTTTTTAATCCGTAAATCTATAAACATAGACAGGGATCACAGGTAGAGGTGGGAACATCGGGGTGGCGGCGTGGGCTCATTGGGCCGAAGGGCCTGTTTCCCGTGCTGTTTTGTCCTTTGTTCTTTGTTTAACAGGGTCCTTCAAACCAAGACAAGTCTGCTAAGTCAGGACATTTCCTGGCTTGGGCAACCCAACTCAGTTGCAAAGTCCAGGCCAATATTTTGTAATGGTTTTCTAAATTTCTCAGTGACATTGTGCCTTGTTCTTTTTTTTCATTTTTGTATCAAAAAATTTCTATACCCTAAAATTGTGGGAGAATACTTTATGGTTTTTTTTGGCGTTAAGAAACACGCAATGCAAAGTTAGACATTGCCGAACGGCCCATATCCCAAGACTCCATAGTTTCATCCACCTTTTCTCCCGCCTCAGTTTAACTGTTGCTTTATCCGTGCTTTTAGGATTCCAAACTGACCAGTCCCCCATCTTCCACTTCCACAAACCTGAGCTTATTCAAAAATTTTGTATCCTATTCCAAGTCATCTGTCACCTTGTGCTTGCTGCTGTATTTTGCTTCCTAGCTCTCGAAACTTTATTTTTAAAATTCACGTCAACACATTCAAATCTTCCATGTATTTTGGTTCCTGGTTCTCCAAAGCCTTATTTTTAAAATTCACATCATCATGTTGAAATCCCTCCATGGTATAGCCCCGAGAGGTATAGTGGTTACCACTGCTGCCTCCCAACCCTAGGGACTCAGGTTCAATTCCAGCCTCGAGTGACTATGTGGGATTTGTACATTTTCCCCATATTTGCCTGTGTTTCCTCCGGGTACTCTGGTTTCC
The DNA here is from genome assembly GCA_024679065.1 of Sphyrna mokarran. Taxonomy (NCBI): domain Eukaryota; kingdom Metazoa; phylum Chordata; class Chondrichthyes; order Carcharhiniformes; family Carcharhinidae; genus Sphyrna; species Sphyrna mokarran. The sequence continues at coordinate 48,197,385 of JAGIQG010000012.1, read as the reverse complement.
TCCAACTCCAAAGATATGAAGGCAAGATGCATTGGCTATGATAAGTTACTCTGTCAATCACTTAGTGTAGACTCAATGGCCGAATGGCCTCTTCTGTATTGTAGGATTCTGTGCTTTCTACCTTGCGAGCCTCCAATTCCAAGAACTATGTTCTTCGAGCTCTAACCTCTTGTGCATCCCCACCTCTTTTGTTTTATCATTGGTACCTTCAGACAGTGCTACTCTAATCCAGATCCTCATTAAGCCATTCACTTCTCCTTTAAAACACTCCTCACCAAGATTTTGTCAATCATCCTAATACCTCCTTTTTGAGCTTAATGCTAAATTCCAGCTCATTATTCTTCTTCAAAATGTTGTTGGACATTTTCTCACTTCAACAGCACTATACAAGTGTGTGTTGCTGTTGTGGAAAGGCATAGTTTGAACCATACTGTATTTCACACCTTTATTCCTCCTGAAAAGGATTCAACCCATTTTAATGAGTCTACTCTACACAATGCAATCCATCAGTTTCTTTTTTATCCTTACCTCAAGTCAGATTTAAATTGATCCACTGAAATTCCATTCAGCGGATGGGACTACATAAGTAGACTCAAAAGGTTTGTTCAAAAGATTCAAATATAAGGTGCAATACGGAAATGTGGCAAGGCAGGTGGAAAGTTGGTTGATTGACAGGAAACAACAAATGAGGACAAACGGCTTTTCCTAGGACTTGAAGAGAGTGTACCCCCAGAGACTAGTACTGGGTCTATTTTCGTGCTTGGTATATAACTAATTTGACCTTGGGCATAGACAGCAAAACCTTAAAAAAAATTAACAACACAAAGGTTGAGGTTTGGCAAAACACAGGGGAGAACAGCAAAAAATTTCAGAAAACGATGGAGATGATAACCCACATTTGATCCATTTTCATGTCTGAGGTGAACATTATAACTGTTACACTCCAGAAACCAAGACACAGGACTCAAAGCAGTGTAGGAAACTCCCCATCATCACAGCACACACACTCTGAGTGTCATTACCAATGGTACAACCTCTCAGTCAATATGCAATTAAATGAACAAAAGATCATAAAAAATAGGAGCAGAAGCAGACCATTCAGCTTATCAAGTCTACTTCACTATTCATAAGACCATGGCTGATTTGATTGTGGTCTTACGTCCATTCCTTGTACCCTTGATTCTCTTATCAATCAAAAATCCGTCTAATTCAACTTTGAACATATTCAGTGGCCCAGCCTCCACTTTTCATTGGGAAAGAGTAGTTCAAAAATGAACAACCCATTGAGAGAATAAATTTGTCTTCATTGCCATCTTCAATGAGCGAGCCCTTATTTTTAAATGGTCTCCCCCAATTCTCGATCCACCATGACAGAAAACATCCTTTCCCATGTTAACCCTATCAAGTCCCCTCAGAATCTTACATGATTCAATAAGAACACTTCTTATGCTTCTAAACTCCAATGAATATGTATCCAACCTGCTCAATGTTTCCTTAAAGGACAGTCCTTTTATTTCAGGAATCAGCCGAGTGAAGCTCATTTCAATTGCTTCCAGTGCAAATATATTAAGGAAGGAAACCAAAACTGCACCAATGCTCTATATAGTTGCAGTGAGAGTTCACACTTTTATACTTCATTCTCCTTGCAAAATTTCAACATTCCATTTGCCTTTATAATTACACACATTCTAATGTTTTGTGGTTCATGAACAAGGGCACCAGGATCCATCTGCTATAGCATTCTGTAATCTGTCTCCATTTAAATCTGCTCTTCAATTCTTCCTGTAAAAATTGACAATCTTACATTTTCCCACAGTATGCTTCAATCTGCCAAATCATTGTCCACTCATTCAGCCAATCTATATCTTTTTGCAGACTCTCTGTATCCTCCTCACAATTTGTTTTCTTACCTTTCCACATATCAACAGCAAATTTGGCCATACTACATTTGGTCTTTTCATCCAACTCAATAACATAAATCATAAATATGTGAGGTCCCAGCACTGATCCCTATGGCACCACAAGAGTCACACATTGCCAACTTGCAAATGACTCATTTACGATAGCTATTTCCTGGTAGTTAGCGACACCTCTTACCATGTTAAAGATCTTCCCTAATGTCCTGAGTCTTTCTCTTCTGTAATAGCATTTTATATGACATCCTATTGAATACTCCTTGGAAATCCAAATACACTGCTGATTCCCTTTATCCATCCTTATTTGTGATCCTCAAAGAACTCTGCAGCCACTTTTGTTCAGACTCTAGGATGCAGACCATCATTTCCAGGGGACTAATCAGCCTTTAGTACCCTTAGTTTTCCTCATACATTTTCTCTATATTGATCGTGATTGTTATAAGTTCCTTCTTCTATTTTCCCTGTGGATTTTTTTATTGATACCCTGGGCATGTTTATTGTGTCTTTACTGTGAAGATGGCTACAAAATACTTATTCAAAATCTCTGCCGATTCCTTGTTTCCCATTATTAATTCCCCACTCTCACAATCACTACTCTTTTCCTTCTTATAAACTTTTTATATTCTTTAATAGCTTTCTCTCATACCCCAATGTTGCCCTTGTATTTTTAAGTTATCCTTCGCTGGTTTATGACACTTTTCTTATCTGAAAATCTGAGGGTGGTGAGGCCGTGGAATGCCCTGCCTGGAGCAGTTGTGGACTCGCCTACTTTGGGGGCATTCAAATGTTCGGTGGATAGGCATATGGATGATATTGGTATAGTTTAGGTTAGAGGGTCCGCTGGCCGGCGCAACATCGAGGGCCAAAGGGCCTGTACTGCGCTGTAATGTTCTATGTTCTATCTTCTGGCCTATCACTAATTTTTGAAGCATGGTAAATCTTTACTTTCAAGTTGACATTATCCTTAACTTCCTTAGGTAGTAAGAGATGGTACATCCTCCTCAGAATCTTTCTTTCTTCATGTGAGATACTTTCATTAAAAGTTATGAAATACATTTGCTGCTGCTTATTTATCTTTCATTTTATCCTTTCACTTATTTTTCCAGTCCACAAATCCATCTTCCTATCCATATAATTTCCTTTTTTAAATTTAAGACTCAAGTTTCGGACCCAATTTTCTTACCATCAAACTAAATATGAAATTCTATCATTTTATAATCACTCTTACCAATAGGATCCTTTTCTATGTGATTTAACAATACTGTGATTAGACATTACCAGCCCTAAATAGCATGGTTCCAGAATGTATGATGGGTAGAGAAGGAGACAATGGTTGGGATAGTACTTTTTGGGAAAAGAAACAGGGAGGGGAAAAATATATGATGGATGGGAAGAAACTGAAGGTTGCAGAGGAAGAAAGAAACTTAAGAATTCAAATACATAACTTCCTGAAAGTACAAGCAGGTAGAGAGTGACATTAAAAGCAGCTTTTGTACTTTGTAAACAGGAGCAAATATAAACATTAAAAATGAGTTCAGTTTATGCTCCTTTTGTAAAAAAAATTGAATCAAATCTTTAACACTTATAAAATGTTTCAAGTGTTGGGACCATTTCTAGACTCCAAACCTGCTTGGGTCATTGACACACAATCAAGAAAGATGTTCCAGGAGGTAACCAATTAGCAGGCTGTCTCTGCATTCACCAACAATTCAGGATGGTTGCATGGAACAGGAAGATAGGAAGCTCCACAGGAATATCCAGCTGACAGCCTCACCAAGAAAGCTCAGCTCTGTTGAAGGAGATAGATCGAGGACCTGAAAACCTCTTTTAAAGGAAGTATGCAGAATCAATTCTCTTTGAGCCTTGCAGATCTCTCAGTTCCATTTCAGTCAGCTTCCTATGGCCCTGCAACCTCCTGCTGAGAAGCTGCTTTTGATGTGTGGCCAGGCTCCCGATTCAGTGGAGAGGATCCTGTACCTAGAAAAATCTCTCTGTTGCCAGATTATGGCGCTATGCGCCTTCATCAGGCAAATGCTCGCGGATTTACTATCAAATAAATTGGTTGGATTTAAAATTGGTGTTGTAAAACTTTACTGAGTTTACCCCAGTCCAACGCCAGCATCTCTACATCACGCCAGATTATGGTCCAATATTGCAGCCTTAATGGTTGCCTTCTCACCTCTATGGAGTGTGTTGCCAATTCCAGTGGTAGCCACTCCTGGGAAACTCGTCTGGAGACTGCACTATGTCGGGGAGCCATCTTGAAGAGGTTTTATGCAGAGTTGTCACTGCACAGCTGGGAAAGATCCCATCCACTGAAGTCATTGAAATGGTATGACAAGAATTGACCAGAATGCTATCATATCTGAGACAATAAGAGTGAGTGAGTCACAGAATGTTGATGTTATTTATCACTGGAGAAGAAAACACCAAGAAAACATTCAATAAATGAAGGGAGCATGAAGAAATGACGGAGCAGCCAAGGAATCGGGATTGAATAGGGGCAGGGAGCAGCCACGAGCAGAAGAGAACATACTTGCAGAAGGAGTGGGCAATGGGATTGGGAGGGAGTAGGTGGGACCCAGAAGGGAAAAACAATTGAGACCAATATTCTCATTTCCCCATTTTATTGATTTGTCCTTCTAGAAAGGGAGCAGGTAGAGAACTGATGGAACATAGAGAAGGTGTAAGAGAGGGACAGGAGCAGGGAATGTGTGGAGGAATTGGCCTGTGAGCAAAGGAAGCAGGTCCTGGGCAGAATAGAGCAGGCAGAAATGGGCATGCAGGAGCGTAATGATATTGGGAAGAACTGGGCAGTGAGCAGGGGTAGCGGGCAGTGAGTGGGTGGGAGTGAACGATGGAAGGCAGGAATGGGCAGCAGGTGGGAGAAAGTGGGCAGTAGGCTTGAGTGAACCAGCAACAATTGGGAGAGAGTTTGCAGTGAACAGAAGGGCGTGCATGGGATGAAGTGGGAGATGGACAGGGGGGAGCAAGCAGTGATGAGGAGAGAACAGGATGTGGATGGGAATGAACAGGCCACGAGGAGGAAGAAATGGACAAGATGGGACAAACAGCAAGCGGGAGGGAATGAAGTGTGGGTGGGAGGGTCATGTAAAGAATAGAGGAGAAGGCAGCAGGTTGGGAGGGAGAAAGCCATGGACCAAACAAGTGGATAGCAGGTGGGAGTGGGCAGTGTGCAGGGAGAAAAAGTGGGCAAGTGGACAGGAGAGGGGAAGGATTGAGGGGAGCCTGGCAGCAAGTGGGAGAGTTCAGAGGGGGTGGGCAGCAGGAAGGCAGGTATTTGGGAAGAAGGAGTTGGAAGGAGCAAAGCCATAAAATGGATAATACAGAATAGGGAATGGGTGGGAGGGAGCAGGCAGTTGGTGGAAAGAAGTGAGATGAGACAGGGAATGTTTGAGAGGGAGTAGGAGTTGATGGGAGAGAGCATGGAATGGGCAGGAGCTAAGATCTTGTGACTTATAATAGTGATGCAAACAGTTGGTTGGGGAAACCATATACATGATGACAGCTGCTGTTAGCCCCAGCTCCTGCATTTCGTTCTCTGTTTGGTGATGGTAAGAGTTCTACTGATGGACAAACTGTCTCTACAGTAAGCATGCAGTAAGCATTTCTTGTATGTTGGATCAATAGGTGTTGCTGGATAGAGAATCCCAATTTTCTCATCCCAGCAGACATTGGAGATAAGTTTGGTTCACTGTAATCTTCCTGGTGTAAACTGTTACACTCAATACTGTTCTGGAAAGAAAAATCTTTTATCTGCCTGCTCTGAATGTTCAGTGCCACACCATATTTACCCAGTGATCTTTCAGCGTTTATATTCATAATGATTCTACTGTTAATAGCTTTATTAGGAAGAACATCTCCATTAAAATAATAAGAACCGCCAAAGGCAGTAGGCTGCTGGCAACGGAGTGACAAAATTATTGGAACATTTCTCACATTTTTAATAAAAATAAGAAAAGAGAGGAAAGTAGTATTAAAAGCTGCAAACATTGGCAATCTAAAATAAAAATAAAAAACTGTAGAAACACAATTCAGTCACTATCCAGAGAGAACAGGCAAACTGACTGACAGATTATGCCCCTTTTTCAGACCTACTTTATCATCCCAAAGTAGGAAGGGGGCAATAGCAAGAAAATATTGAAGTGATGCTTTGAACTGTTTTAAAGGCATAAAGAATTGAGCAAGTGAAAGCCATATGAAAAAATGCTTATGACAATCCAACCACTGACTCAGTCCTTTACGTATTATTTGTGTTCATAATGTCTTTACTCTTTTTTAAATAAGCCAGCTTTCAGGTATAGCGCACCAAAGGTTGTAATGATAGTAATCTGAATAACAAAAAAAACACCCTTATGGCAACCTTACCAGGAAGAGTTATTGTTGCATCAATGTAAAAATAGTACATCAAGCCCACGTAAATGTAATGTGCACCAAGTCACAATTCCAAAGTCTACATGATGTTTTCCCTTTGGGATAACACAATTTTTCATGAAGGAAGACAGAAATAGAGAATATGGCATAATCATAGCTGGTGACATATTTTTAGGACTTTCGGACAGAAAGTAGTGCTTGAATCATAAAATCATACAATACAGAACAGCTTTCAGCCCATTGAATCTGCAGTGACATGCGAGAAATACCTGAACTCCTATCTAATCTCATCTACCAACCAGCACTTGATCCATAGTCTTGACTATCATGATGTGTCAAGTGCTCATCCAGGTACTTTGTTTACAGGATGAGGGGCAACTCGCCTCTACCACTTACCCAGACAGCGCATTCCAGACCTTCACCACCCTCTGGGTAAAAAAGTTTTTCCTCTCATCTCCCCTAAACCTCTTGCACTTCACGTTGAACATATGTCTTCTTGTGACTGACCCTTCAACTTAGGAGAACAGCTGCTCCCTATCTGTTCTGTCCATGCCCCTCTAACCTTGTACACCTCAGTATCCTAGTGAATCTCCTCTGCAAGCTTCCCAGTGTAATCACACCCTTCCTACAATGTGGCAACCAGAATTATACACAGTACTCTAGCTGTGGATCCTGTACTGCGCAGAGTATTCTAGTAGTGGACCCTGTACTGCGCACAGTACTCTAGCTGTGGATCCTGTACTGCACAGAGTATTCTAAGTAGTGGACCCTGTACTGCACACAGTACTCTAGCTGTGGATCCTGTACTGCGCAGAATATTCTAGTAGTGGATCCTGTACTGCACACAGTACTCTAGCTGTGGATCCTGTACTGCGCACGGTAAACTAGCTGTGGACCCTGTACTGCGCACAGTACTCTACTGTGGACCTTTGTGCTGTGCACAGTACTAATGGTCAGGCATGTGTTTCAAGCCCCAAATTACCACTGTTATTAGTGCTGTAATAATCATTGTTTTTTTCTCCCCCTCCAACTCTCAAAAAGATTTTGAATAATAAAATATTTGGAGTGTAATGACAATAATGTGCTAACTCCCATCAGGACTTCATCTGATGTTTGGTTAACAATATGCAAGTATGCTTATCAGTTTGCATCCATGACCTCCGAATTACATCGAATTACACAGAATGCACAGCATACAAACAGGCCATCATCTTAACTGGTCAATGTCAGTTTTTATGCTTAATAGGAGTTTCCTCCTACACCTCCTATCAAAATCCATCAACCATACTATCCATTCATTTCTTCCTCCTGTGCACTATTCCCTGTGGAATAATATTTATCATGTTTTCTGAGTTTGGGCAACAACCCTTAATCCACAACCAATGATCCCAAAAACAACAGATCAGATCTAAGTTTTGCACATGAAGTCATGAATGGTGGCATGCGAAAACTAACTGGAGGAGATAACTCGACAAGTATCCCCAATCTCAATGATGGGGAAGTCCAGCACATGAATGCAAATGAGAGTGCTGAAGAATCTGTACCATTTTCAGCTAAAAGTACCGAACAGATGATCCATCTCAGTCTCCTCCTGAGGTTCCTTATAACAGTTGTAAGTCTTCTGCAAATTTGATTCACTCCACATAATACCAAGAAATGGCTGAAGGAACTGCAAATTGCAAAGACAATGGGCCCTGACAACATTTTAGCAATAATACTGAAGATTTGTGCCTCAGAATTAGCTGCAAACCCAGCCAAGCTGTTCCAGGACAGCTACAACATCTGCAAAGCAATGTGGAAAACTGTCTAGGAATGTCTTACCACAAAAAGCAGAGCAAGTTCAAATGGGTAAATTAGCACTCCATCAGACACTCTCGATCATCAGTGAAATAATGGAAAGTATTATTTACAATGCTATCAAGGAACACAAATACATCAATGCTCGATTTGGATCCAAGCAGGGCCATGCATCTCCTGATCTCTTACAGCCTTAGTCCAAACATGGACAAAAAGCTAAACTCAAGAGGTGAGTATGAATGCCCCTGATATCAAGGAATCGAGCGCGACATCAAGGAAACTGGCAAATCAGGAATCAATGGGAATCAAGGGAAAAACTGTGTCAGTTAGAGTCACATCTGGCACAAAGGAAGATGGTTGTGCTAGTTGGAGGCCATTCATTTCAGTTCCAGGATGTTGCTGCAGGAGATCTTCAAGGTGGTGTCCTAAACCCAAGGTCAGAATGAGATAATTGCACTATTTTCAGCACCATTCATGACATTTCAGATATTGAAACAATCCATGTCCAAATGCAGCAAGATTTGGAGAATATCCAGGCTTGTACTGACAAGTGGCAAGTAACATTTGTACCACACAAATGTCAGGTAATGATCACTTCCAACAAGAGAGAATCTAACCATCTCCCCATGACATTCAGTGGCATTAACATTGCTAAACTCCCCCACTATCAACATCCTAGGGGTTAGTATTGTACAGAAGATGAACAGTACCAACCATATACATATTATGGCTACAAGAGTAGGTCAGAGGTTTGATTGCATATCATGTTAACTTCACACTACAACATCTGCATAGAGGTCAGCATGTCATCAAAGTACCATTTCTTGAATAATGTCTTTATGAATGAATTAGGTAGTGCCACAGCAGTAGAGCTTGTGTACTACTCTCTCGCCCACTTTTTGTTTATGTTAAAGTTTATGAGTAAGTGCTGTGTGACAGTACTGTTGGCAACATTTCCCATCACTTCATGATCAAGAGTAAGCTGAAGGGGCTATTTTTGACCAGGTTGACTTTGCTGTGTTTTTTTTTGTGGACAGCACAGATCTGGTCAATTTTCCTCATTACCAAGTAGATGCCAGCGTCATAGCTGTATTGGAATATGTTTAAAGCTAAAACTGACACAACATAATCCAGAAGGGCTTATTGTATGACCTTTCCAATCGGACCACTTCTTTCACATTATGAGTAAAGCTGTGCAATTGGTGTCGGCACTTGAAAGAACCAATAACCATAGAGGATGAAGTGGAAAAGGTCAAGAGCTTCAGGTTTCTGGGTGTTCAGATCACAAGCAACCTGCCCTGATCCCTCCATGCTGACACTATAGTTAAAAAAGCCCACCAACGCTTCTACTTTTTATGAAGACTAAGGAAATTTGACATGTCCACTACGACTTTACCAGCTTTTATGGGTGCATCATAGAAAGCATCCTTTCTGGTTGTAACACAGCTTAGCATGGATCCTGCTCTGACCACAAGTAACTGTAAAGGTTGTAACATAGCCCAGTCCATCACGCAAACCAGCCTCCCATCCATTTACCTTGTCTACACTTCCCACTGCTTTGGAAAAGCACTAGCATAATCAATTATCCCACGCACCCCAGACATACTCTCTTCCACCTTCTGTTGAAGATACAAAAGTTTGAGGTCACATACTAACTCAAGAGCAGCTTCTTCCCTGCTGCAATCAGACTCTTGAATGGGCCTGCTTTATATTAAGTTGATCTTTCTCTATACCTTAGCTATGTCTGTAACACTACATTCTGCACCCTCCTTCTCCCTGATGTATTTGTGAATGGTATGATTTGTCCATACAGCGTGCAAGAATCAATACTTTTCACTGTATCCCAATACTTGTGGTAATAGTAAATAAAATCAAATCTGAAAGAGAAATAATTTTAGTGTAGGTACTAACTTAACTCCAATCAGCTACAGTTAAAATATTCTCTATCATTAATTCTAGGGAAAGAATCTGTAATCTATACCTTCTATTATTTTTTCGTAGGATCTGGATATCATTAGCAAGACCAGCATTTGCTACCCATCTCAAACTGCGCTCGAGAAGGTGGTGAACCACCTTATTTAACTGCTGTAGTCCAGTTGGTGTAGGTACACCCACAATGGTGATTGCAATGGATTTCCTGGATTGTGACCTAGGATTTTGTATCACAAGATAAATAAATATATCTATTTCTGTTTCAATATCTATAGTTAAACTTTGGTTATGAAAAATCAGATCTTAGTGAAATAGGGCTGAATTTAATGTTACTGATGAGGGTCCCATCCGTTAGTTTAAGAACCTCTGGAAAATAGACGTTGCTTCTTTGGAGAAGACCCCAGTGAACCAATTGCTTGTCAGACACTTAAATGACCAGTGTCGGACCTTTCCTGGGATTTAGCATCCTATTAGCAACCTGATTCTGTATCCTGTCCTCATTATCCCCTTACCACACCCCCAGGCCTGTTGACAAAACCAAGTAAGAAGTCTCACAACACCAAGTTAAAGACCAATAGGTTTATTTGATGGCAAACGCCACTAGTTTTCGGAGTGCTGCTCCTTCATCAGGTGACTCACTTTAACCTGGTGTTGTGAGACTTCTTACTGTGTTTACCGCAGTCCAACATCGGCATTTCCATATCATGACAAAACTAAGATCAGCTGCTCTCCACTGCCTGCAGTACCACTGGGTGGTTGCTGCTGGTAATATTCCAGGGAATTTGCCAAGAATCATTGTTGGATGCCTTTAGTCAGGTGAATGAGGTGGGATGGGGATCATGGGGAGGAGTGTTATGCGAAGCAAGGGGGAGGCCAGAGTAAGGTCAGGTGGGCGGTTTTCGGTGGTCCCCTTTTTTTAGTTGCTGGCTCCCTCCTTTCTGACGCAAAGTCCCTTGGTTGGACATAGAGGATCTGATAATGAGGAACCTTCCCCAATAAGGCCACGTGCAAATCTAAGAAGAGTTTCCTGCATGATCTTTGGGAGGCATGGGAAAGCTGTCTGTCACCTATGTAATCCCAGAGCCATCACTAAATTCTGATGGGCTCAGGGGTAATTGGTATCAATGCCTAACTGACATCCACTGTGAGTGGATGAGTTTCTTACATTGGCCCTTTCCAGCTCTCATTTAAAGTCTCACTATTGGAAAACTGACGGCTTAACCTTTCCTCCAGTAAATGGGCCTAGCTGCCATGTTTCATACCACGACAGGTTTGATTAAATTTGGCTCATGTATCAAAACGGCAGTGACCACCTGAGATATTATTTTAGTAAATCCATGCATTTTCCTGTATTCTATCTTAGTTGAACATCTGAGCCTCCTGTAGCAGACTGCATGCTGCCACTTCTCTCAGAGACACAGGCATTGCCTTTAAATTATCAAATTGAACAGTCTCGCCTAGGTCCTTTTAAAAATGTCTGGCCACAGTAAAAGTAGTTGCCTTGGCAACCATAAAGCACGTTAAGAATTGCGACACAGCATCAATTCTCCGAGCAGGAAAAAAAACCATCTAGCAATATTTCCAAACCGTTAAAGTATCAGTTTGGATTAAGTCTGAAATCAGCTCATGAATATCCAAATAACATACATCTATTCATTGTCTGGATGTATTCATAAAGCACCAAAAACATAGCTACTTGTGTTAAAATATATATATTTTTAAAAATAAATAGAATTTGCAACATTAAATTATGATCAATTATTTTACAATAGCTGGTCACATCTTCCTTTATGAATTCAGAACAAAGCTTCTGAACAAACTGTCTTTGTTGAGATAGAAACACCAATAGATAAATAATCCAGCTGTCACATGACATTCAAAATTTAAAGTTGCTACTCATGATTACTATAGTCAGATCCTAAGATTGGCATTATCAGTCGATCAAAACGTCACACTGCAGTACATACACAGCACACTGCAGAATTACAATTTAAATGCATGCATGATTACAATTCTATTTTACATGCATCAAATCCAATTCGGGGAAAGCATAAAAATAAACTAGACACTTATGGTTAACTTAAAGAGCATCACAAAAGCTCCTGGTAATGAAATGTTATCAGCATTCACCTTTACATTTTTTTTTGTTTCACAAGCATAGTCCTGTCGATAAAAATGATACATGCACGACATGCCAGTTACTACCACACCATCATGCTGGTAATATAATGGTGAGTCTGCATATGTCAAAGACACTCTTGCAAGCAACTCTATACAGACTGCAAGCTGACACTTCCCTTCAAGCAGTACATTTTTTCCCCCTGTTAAGCCTTTATGTGCTTTATTGATGGGGATGAAGATGCTGCCCTTGCACAACTAAACACCACGAAATTAAGAGGATTAATAAATGCATAACAGCATAAGGTGGGTTAATACAAGCTGCAGGTTTCTCATGCATGTAAACAGCACTCCTTCCGACAACCAAGAAATGACTTTGTCTGAATTTTTGACATTCAGTCCCTTAACCACTCGAGGTACTGGCACCGTATCTGTCACCAGAACATGGTTGCCACTGTCTAAAAGATTAATGTAGGTCAGATTCACCTCCATGCATAACCTTTAGACAAACATGCCATGTTAATCTCTGCAATGCTCAAATGTGCAAGCTGAGTAGCGTGCACATTGCAGTGGCAAGGTTGTGCTCTGCAATGACTGTGATGGAAAGAGCTACCTGAAAGGTTTCACAGTGCCATTTCATTTCCATGCTGCTCTGTCCTGTCTGGCTACCAAGTGACCGCTGCGTGCATAAAGCTTTCTTTAATTCTTAATGGAAAAAAATCCTTGAAAATTTAGTCCATCCTCTGAAATCAATACTTCTGACAGGAGTGCTCCCTGACTCAGTGGGAGATCGACATGATAAATTGCCTCCGCATCAGCCTGGCCTATCAGTGCCCCGTACACAGATGGGCGAGGGAAGACACAAAGCAATTTCATCAGTCACGTGTAGTCCAATGACCAATGTTTCTCAGCGGCTGCTGGAGGAAGGATTGCAGCAGTTTGTTCCGCATATGAAATGTCTTGCACGGCACCGTCAGTTCATCCTCCAACAAATCCTGAGAACAACATTTGGGAGTTCTGAATTCAAATATCGGAACGGGGTGGAGGGCTGGATGGGGGGAACCCCTACACTGAGCAATGAAACAAGAAATGCATAATCTGTTCCTCTGGCAGAAATTAATCCTTAACCAAGTGAGTACAGTTGGAGCAAATGCAGCCCAGTCGGACTTGTGACTTTTCCTATATAGTCTTAAATAATTGAAAAATGAAAACCACAAGCCTGATTTAGGCAGATGAACACAGGTTGACGATTAAAGCATTGTTTTCGTAGCGAACTGCGAGATAGCGAACACAATTGAACATATAAATTATAAAAAGGCGGAAGTATTAATTTGACAATTTGCTGCTCGAGAAACCGAACAAATAAATGAATCTCAGGCACACATTTTAAAACACTGTTAGGCTGTGTCTTGCTATTTTAGCACAAATGGTCAAAACCACAACATATTCTATCTGTAGGAACAATACACCAGCAGGAATATAGCCCATTTAGTCAAACTGTACACTTTATTCTGCTGATCATTTATTAAACAATAAAAGCATGACTTATTTCTGGGTTGGAGGGAATGCTGAAGGGTTACAGTTAGGCACATCTTGTGTTCACACAGAATTGAAGGGGACCTCTAAAATGCAAACTAAATCCGTTGCAAAATTATTAAATAACAATCCAAAGCGACACCGCATCTGGAAAACTGTCTAAATAACCCCGTGATGCAGGGAACAGCACGGTCAAGAAGAATAATTAGTCCCAATATTCAAAAGGAGGACTATATGAACAATGCTCAACCCGCAGCTCTAGAATGCAATATTGAACATTTCTTTGCTTATCCAGAAGCTACATAAAGCAGGCACAAAGATATATTAAGATGTATGTTATTACGTTACATCCCAGCTCAACGGTTGTATCAGCTCCGCTGTTAAGACAACTCCATCACAAGCAACACACAATTGGCGATACTTTAATCTGACACAAACACACTCGATATTCAGGAAAACAAATATGAAAGGATGCTCCAAACACAAACTCTGCCACCTTGGCATTGTGCCAGCCTGCACAGCTGGAGCAGAATTCTCATATGCTTGTGAAATAAATCCAGTTTCCATAATGGCCCTGAATATTGAGATATAAGGAGAGGAGGCTGAATGCTATAACTGCTGTTGCACTGCACAGCGGGAGTAACAGGATGTTTTTCGATACCGTGCCATATTGTTGTAAATGGTGAAATATTTTCAAAAATGGTAAATTACAGGCAGTAAAAATACCTGACTCATTTTAGATTTTTCAGAAGTTAAACACACAAAATACTTGACACCCGTTTAATTATCATCATGCTAGTGAATTCTTTACAATAATCCAAACAGTGCACTTTTGTTCTATTTAGGTCATTTTTATTTCCAGAACTGCCAATATTGACAATGCAGAGAGTTGTGTCAACTGCATGAGTTACAGGGAATGGTCTCTTTTCCTTTCCTTCCATCCACATTCCCTTGACTTTCAGTATTTTTCCTTGCTTTAGAATCATAGGATCCTTATAGTGCAGAATGAGGCTATTCAGCCCACTGCGTCTGCACCAATTCTCTCCAATAGAGCATCTTTCCCAGGCTCTACCCCCTTAAGCCCACGTATTATGCCCCTAATTTCCCTAACACACATATCTTAGGACACTAAGGGGCAATTTACCATGGCCAATCCACCTAGCCTGCAAATCTTTAATCTTTGGGAGGAAACCAAAGCACACAAGGAAATTCATACAAACAAGAAGAGAATATGCAAACTCAACACAGACAATGACACAAAGCCGGAATTGAACTTGCATCCTTGGCACTGTGAGGCAGCAGTGCTAACCACTTTTCTATAGTTTTTCCATTGCTTGCCTTGCTTTTTTGTTTTCTGTTGCCAGAGGCTGCTCTTCCATCAGGATTTCATGCTCGTTTGAGGTAGAGTGGTTACAGACCATTGAGCTAGAATTGAGCTTTAAAATGCATTTAATTTTGTTGGACTTGACATGGAATTAGGTGATGCTGGATGCCTAAAATGTTAAGTCCCTGCATTGAATTCAGTGACCTTGCCACATGCATAAAGATACTGATTAAGCTTTCTATTTTATTACACTCAACCATTACTTTTCATCTCTGGGAGACTCACAATGCAATAGAAACTGGATCAAATGTGTTCTAATGAACTGCACAAAGAGTTTCAACTATAAGATGTGCATTTTAGTACCATCAGACAATACTGCATGGTTGGATAGAAGAAAACTATTATTTCATTCTATCAAATGCGATGACAGCTCTTAGTCCACCTTACTTTTACATAACATTGCCAAGTGTTTGACTTGAGCTAAGTAACCAACATTGTGAAGCAACTCCTGATCACATAAACTAAATTTGATTCATATCATTAGCACACTGAGAAATAATTTTCTGTGAATTGAAATTCTACAATTTATTGCGCACATTGGGAAGTTGAGGCTTAACAAGAAGAAGGCTTGAATTGAATGTTATCATGCAAGATGGATCAGTGTGGAAAATGTGCCATGCAATATTTACTGCTCAGTCTGCACATTTGACATCAATGCAATAGAATTCAAACATATACCAGAAAACAAGTAGATTTGTGTGACATTGTGAATTCAGCCATTTTCTCATCCAACACTAATTCTCTTTTGCAAAGTATGCAGAAAGGTGCAGTACATTATTTGTGCATTGGAGCACAGTAAGGATGAGGTTGAAGTGCAGGTGTAAACGTTTATTTTTAAAACACCTATACCCAATACTCCATTGTCACTCTGCACAATGTGCAGATCCCAGTGCTCAAAAACTCATCTAATTTTTCAGTACAATATTGATTTCAAAACAATAGCATTGTCAGCAAAATAACTGCACAATTTTGCAAAATAATTGGACCACCTTAACTATGAGTAAAATTTGTTAGGCTATCATAATTTTCTTTGAAATAAAGGAGATTAAGGAGAGATTTAATTGAGGTGTATAAAATTATAAGGAGTGTTGATGGATTAATGCAGATATTATCCTTACTCAAGAGATCAATACAGTGAGGGCATAAATTTAAAGTGGCAGCAGGATTGTAAGGGTGTTGAGGGGGAAGTTTTCACCCACATAGTGACTGACTCATCATGAAGGATCATAATGAGCTTGATGCCTTGTAAGGACAACACAGTAGAGTATCACCAGGTCTGGAGAATCAATTGGGACTCAGAGTAGGGAATCACTCCCAGGGGTGGAGCTATCTTAAGCAAGTAGACATGTTGGCAGGCAGCTAAATGCAGCCATGTGACTGCTGAACAATTCTTAATCAATGAATACCTTTTGTGTTCATTAATGAAGTCTGCGAAAGTGCATAATTATATCTGACGGAGAGGATAAAATATCCAGATATGGCATCTGGCTCAACACCTGTGAGTATCTTATTTTAATGAAGTCTAAATAAAATCTTCACCAGAGTGCCTCTCTTTGGATGAATAGACCCAGTTAGAGGCTGAGTAATGTAGGATCAGAAATGATGGACAGTTGCATGACAAACAAACAATAGGGAGAACATGGCTAGACTCCTGGGTCAGAATTTACAGGAACGGTGAGGAAAATGCAAAAACATACCTTCACTTATATCATAGACTAGGAGATGGTCTGGAGGCTGAATGTATTGGAGAGGCTGCAGAACCTAGAAAGGAGGAGTCCATTTGGCCCATCAAATCTTCATCTACTCTCTGACAGAGCATGTTACCCAGGCCTAGCCCTACCTTATCCCATAACTCGATGCATTTACCCTGATTATTCCCTTAACCTATCCAGATTGAGACACTAAGGAGCAATGTAGCATAGCCAATCCACCTCACCTGCGTATCTTTGAACTGTGAGAAGAAAGTGGAGCACCTGGTGGAAACCCACACAGACATGGGGAGAACATACAAGGCTGGAATTGAACCCGTCTCCCTGGCACTATGAGGCATCAGTGCTAACCTCCTGTGAAAGAAACCTGAATTGGTTGGCAGAGTCAAAAGTTGAGAAAGAAACATGTTTAAAAAAAGAAAATAAGCCTGTGAAGCAAACTTTAAATAAAAAAAAGAGTTGCTGCAAAGTTTTTTATAAAGAGCACACAGAAAGAAACACTTCAATTAAAAGAAGTATTCCAAGTGAACTGCAGCAAGATGTCCCGAAGCACAGGAAAATGAAGAAGCTGAACCTGACAAGCTCCCAATATGGAGAATCAGAGCAGATCCTGTGGGGTTTCCATTGGCAGCAACCACTACACTGATGGGCTTCAAGCAAAAGAGGAGAACTTCTCAGCCTTTAAATAAAAGACAAGTTCAAAAGTTTTAAAACAGTGGCCCCATTGGACCTTCAGTACAAAAGTAATAGACAAAAAATAGTACACTAGAGAAAAGAAAAAAAAAGGACTCTCCAAATGTCCAGAAGGGAAAAGGACTCCAGGAATTCTGAAAGGGCTTTCTTTTAATAAAAGAAGTAATTTTAAAACAGCAGCCATGTTCAGGCCAAAACCGAAAGCACAGGAAAAGCCAGCAGTAGCTGAGTGAAAAAAATGACAATGTTAAAGCAGCAATACCCTTAAAGAGTTAATACATTTAAAGTGGCAATGCAATTCAAATGTCAAACACAAGAAGGAACACATGGCCATGGACAGGAATATATGAGAAGACCACAGATAGAAGGCACCTCTCAAAAAATGTCCATAAGCAACAAAGGCCTCAATGAAGAGACAATGGAAGACCGTAAAGGATTAAATGAAGAGCTTAAGGAAGAGCCAATGGAAGACCTCAGAAAACGGGCAAAAGACTCGAGGACAGCAAAGAAAGATCTCAGAAGAAAAGCAAAGAGAGAACTGCAGCCTGGAAACAAGTCACCACTTCATCAGAGACAGACCTGACCAAGAGTGAAGCCAAAAGGGTTTGGCTGAAGTGGTGATGTGAATGGAAAAGCACCAGAACAATATGATAAAATGTTCAATGAAAAAGATGCTGAATTGAAAAGCTGGAAATCTAAGTACCAGAAACAAAGTATCATGGCAATTCCTTCAGACATGACTGACCAAAATTGTGAAAGAACTGTCAAGACATAAGACTTTGTTGTATTGTGATGATATGTGTCTGCATGCATTATCATGCAAGGTGCTTAGCAGGGCAAGGGACAAGATGGAAATAAAAGTGCCAGGGTTTAACCTGTGCTTAACCCTCTCCCCACACACATTGTCTGCACCTGTAAAGACTTGATTACCTGTTAAGACGTGCATTCCAACCATTATCTTGTAATTGAGTTTGTGTCTATATATACCCTGTTTGTGAAACAAATCCTACACTCACCTGATGGAGTGGTGCTCCAAAAGCTCATACTACCAAATAAACTTGTTGGACTTTAACCTGGTGTTGTGAGGCTACTTACTGTTCATGAGGGACCAGAGGTATCTCATGTTTTGGGAAAGACAAGTGATCACTCCATATCACACTTGGAGGAAGGCAAAGAGGCAAATCTCTATAAACTACCCCAATGGTTCAGGGATTGAACTTATACCACCAACATCATTCTGCACCACCTTCCCACTGTTTAGCCAACTGAGCTAATGGAACTCAAAAGTGCTACAATTTTAATACAGAGTGTGAATTCACAACAATTAAGGAGAGGAAACTGGACTGTGAGTTGCTGTTATAACAAGCACTTGTATATTGCTTTCTGGCTGATACCACTGGAGGTCCAAGTTCCAGAAGAAAATGATTGGAAGATGGCGAATGTGTCAGTGGAATTTAGAAGGGTGCTAATATAAAATAATGACGCAAAGGAAATATTCATATCCTTAATTTACAGTGCTAAATTGCGTGTTATGTAAAGCAATATCCAGAAATAGATTTCAGACAGTTGAGGGGATGTTTAATGAGGAGTGAATCGCGACAATAAAATGAATGACAGGGAAAGTGAAATGACGCAGCTGAACAAATCTTGTATTGATTCTGTGTACAGCCAATATAAACCAGCTTCCCTCCAATACAGTTTATTCAGCTGAAGCACACACCTAATTTGATCTGTCGATAGAAACAGATAAATCACTTTTGAACAAATTCATTCCCCTAACCCAAATACTTTCCACTTGTAAACGTGTTAACATTTTTCACACTGACATTTCAAATTACACATTCATACTTTTCCCAGCAAGTGCCATGTTCAAACAGAAGCAATGGAAAACTACATGTTTTGGATTTTTTTTGTTATGTGATTTATAAAATTTGGTAAATGTTCCTATAAAATAATATATTAATGCCTATACAGGGCAATGTACATGTGTTCATGTCTGTTGAAGGTGAAGTAATTTTAAAAATCCAATATTTTAGATTTCTTTATCACCAAGTGTTAAATGCCACCCATCAGCTCACATTTGTTCTGTAATAATGTTGTTATTGTGAAAGATTCAATGTGGTGGTATATCTTTTGTTCCAGTGACCTACTCTGAAAATGACGAGATAATAGATATAATTACCTGTGCAACAATGCAAATGATGAATATTACATTTGTAAACAATATCTTATAGAAGGTGTTTCTGAATATGAGCGCACATATTAAAGTAATTACTGATGAGTCACACCTAATTTACTGCTCACCCAGTGCATGCAACAGTTCTTTGCAATGTATTAGTTTAAAGGACAACATGGGAGAGTTGGAAAAATTAATGAGTTTCATTGCAAAACTGATCAATTCTTCAACACATATTGTCTTTTTAAATATGATTTACATTCACTACTGAAGGAAGCTTTGCTGTTTTTCCTGAAATGCAAATCATTTAAAAATCACAAGTGATGGACAAAAGGAACTGGCCGGTCAATGCTTTTGATTTTGCCATTCCCTTACCACATTCGATCATTCTCATAAATAATATGCAAAAAGCACAGACAAGAAAATATGCAATTGTAGCACGAGAAATCCTGCTGGCCTAAGATACCTGCAAAATTAAGTCCTTGAATTGCCATTATATTTATAGATCATTTAATTAACAAATAAAAATTAATTGAGATATAATTGATAGTTCTATTTTATAATTTCCATTTACAACATAGCAATGCAATTACCAAAAAACGAACACTTACAATTAAGAAAAATTGTAAATAATGTTTATTTAAATATTTTAAGAATAAAGAGGCGGTTTTTTGAGAGCACACACAATTACAAACTCCACCTGTTATTTGGAAATTAATTTTTTTTTCAAAAATTGCTAGTTCCCAGTAGAAGTGAATGATCAATGGCAAACTGGGAAAAGATTTCAGACATGACTCACTCAAATCAGCACCAAGTGCCCAAGCCAGCAGGAAAACCGGAGTGTTTCCCAGTGGTGCTGGCAGCCCCTGCCATCTGGGATTCACCCATTTGATAGATGCAAATTTATGCATTTTAGGTAACTTGCTGACCAGCCCGGCTTTTCAGCATTCTGGGCACCTTTATTAAAGGCCATGTTCACAGACATGCACTGTCACCACTCCAAAAAATGGAAATGATGACCCCCTGTCCCCCCACAACCTGCCTCACTGCCACTGATAGAAAGAGAGCCACCCATGACTGAAATAATGAGTCTCCCCCCTCACCATATCCCCAGATCACCAATAACCACCTCCTCCAGAACCCCCTCAGCCCCCTTTCCCCCACCCTCTCAGACCCCGCTGAGCCTTCTTCCTCTCAGACCTTCCCTCAGCTCCCTCCCCCTTCAGACTCACTTCCATTCTATTCAGCCTCTTTCCCCCTCAGACTACCCCTCAGCCCCCTCCTCCCTCAAACATCACATCAGCTTCTACCTTTTCAAATTCCCCATAGCTCCCATATCCCCTCAGCCTCCGCCTTCATGCTTTACCCCTTGGCAATGCCAGTGATGCACTGCCCCAAAACTGGGTACTGTCAAGTCGTGCTGGCACAGTGATTAGCACTGCTACCTCACAGTGCCAAGGACCCAGGTTCAATTCCAGCCTCAGGTGACTGTGTGGCGTTTGCATGTTCTTCCTGTGTCTGTGTGGGTTTCCTCTGGGTGTTTAAGTTTCCTATCACAGTCCAATTATTTGAGAGTTAGTTTGATTGGCAATGCCAAATTGCCCTTTAGTATCAGGGTGACTAGCAGGGTAAACAAGTGGGATTGTGGGAATCAGGCTTGAGTGGGATTGTTGTCAGCACAGCCTTGATGGGCTGAATTACCTCTTTCTGCACTGTAAAGATAATATGCAGACACCCTAGCCTGGCATCTTGGCCCCGCGGAGAGAGGTCAAGGAGGTAGATCTGGTGCCCATTACCTTCTGCCATGCCAGACTGCAGGGGAAGGGCCTCCAAAGAATCTTGGGGATTAGTGGGCTTGGGCTGGGGCAAAGAGAAGATCTCAGCAGTCTCCCCTGAGATGGGGGTCTCATGGCTGGACTGGCCCTTTTAGACCTGGGAAGGATATTGTTCAGTTTCAGTAAAATTTATATCCTGAACAACCTTCACTGGACACTATAACCTCATGTCCCCTGGACAGCTGGAAGGCTTCCAAATTATGGTATCACTTCATTCAGCAGAAGAGATCCCACATTCTCTCTCTCTCTTTCTAAGAAGCTGCAAGTGTGAGAAGATCTCTTTCAAGTTTTCTGACTGAAGGAAGTCACTCACTTAAAGTAGGATGAAGGGGAGGGGATTCCCTTCTCCACAGCAGTTTGCTCAGCCCCACTGTTTTAACACAGCATCTATTTCAAGTCTCTGAGCCTTCAGAGAAAGTTAAACGCTTTTGAGAATCTTTGTTTCCATTCAATTTCAGTCCAGTCCTTTTAACTCTCCTTTGGTTGACAGCTTAATGCTTTTTACTCAGTATACAGTTACCTGTGTTTATTTATCTTTCTCTTCACTCTGAATGCATCTCAAGTACCCCCACATTGCACCTAACCACAATGTTTACACTAAAAAGAAACAGAAAAGCACTTAGCTACTTTGAAGTTGTCTATAGCTGTGACCACAAGTGAAGGTGTTTCAAAGGCTCTTCGTCGAGAAAAAAACCAACCCCCCCAAGTAAAAGTAACTGAGTTTTTTTTCAGTCAGGGACTTGAAATGAATATTTTCACTCCTGCAGTTCTGAGAGAGAGAAAAGAGAATTCCTTCTGTTGAATGGAGTGCTGTCCAGGAGGTATGGAGATTACAATGACCAGGGAATTTCAAATCTTCTAGAGGACAGAGCTATTAATGAATATCTTACCCTAGAATAGTGTCAGAATTCACCATAGTGAAATTGAACAGCACCTTCCTTAGGGCTGGAAGGAGCAGTTCTTGACCCCTCCCAACCCCTCGGGGTCCAAAACACTTGTCCACTCAGATCATGACCAGCACCAAAGTCTGCCCAGTGCAGTTTCTGCTGTGAAGGTGAGTGAGTAGCAGGAGACAACTGAATGGGCCATCCAGTTTGTTAACAATATTTAAACGAGGGATTTCATATGACTATTGGGTTCCCATCTGCTCTGGGTAGGAACCCGATTGGGGCTGGCAAGACAGGCAGGGGGAATCCCAAACGCGTTCATGACTGACAGGAATCCCAATTTAGGCCCAATACCCCATTCAGCAAGCAATCTGGATTCTTGCAGTGGTGAGGGGGGTGGCCAGTGAATTACCCCTTCATTATTTATTTATTGGCTTTTTAAAACAGGGTTCTCAATCATTTGTTTTGCGTATCCCCTTCTCAAATTTTAAGTATTTCACTGATCCACTGTACCAAACCATAACTACCTTCATAGAGTGGTACCTGTCATGTGGCAGCAAATTCATGCATCACAAGATCCCACAACAGAACATCAGATGGAGCCCATATAAAATGTGTATATAAGCTTCGGGCTCACTTCAGGTCAATTTGTACAGCCACCTATTCCTCACTTGAGTAATGCTTTATGTGACTTGGACCCAGGACTGTGAAGTTCTTGTGATAGTGGGAAGCTTGATCAGCTTCCCCTGCCGTGCTTGACTCTGCCAACAGCTGTCACAGACAAGCGATGGTAGCCAAGTAAAGAGCAAAAGATGACGTCAGCTGAAGATTCACTGAACATCTTTGATTAATTCTCTCCCCATTTCCCCACTTTAGGGACGTCAGATCCCATCGATATTTTGCTCTGCTTTTCAAAATAAACATAGCAGCAGGAGAGTGTGCATCATAGAGTTTGCCAGGATAAGAAACCAATGCCAACTTTTACTGATCAGGAGTTGGAGAAAGGACGTGGTTGGAGTAGTGACAGCATTGCACCTTGCATCACTGTGCTGAGTTAGTCTTTTTTTTAGAGCTGGGTTAAAAAAAAGCCTATTACAAAATCTTTTTCTTCATTTAAAAATAGGAAACAACTGATAGATGTAGTTAACCGTATTGCAGTTTTTTTTTTACTTCACTCATAGAGTTGGAGCTTTTAATAAGGGGAGAGAATGTGATTCTCCCAGCCGGTTGCATGGCTCTAGAAGTGCAGCGGGCCAGGAGACTTGAACGGAAGTCGTCTTGTAGAGTTCCCGCTGGGTGCCATGGCCTCCACACATTTCCAACCACTGGACTTCTGGCGCTGTCAGCTCCGAGCCAGAAATCGGCGTAGAGCTGAATAAATTATTTAAATGGAGCTTCCATTTAAGTCCTCAGGCTCATTAGTGTCTCGCTGCCCCTGCGCTAGAAATGTTTCACTCCAGTGGAGTTTACAACAGGGGTAAATAGGGGAGTGGGGGTTGCCCCTGGACTTGGCTTTCTTGGCGGTACTAGCCTGGCCCCCGGCACTGCCCAAGGGGCAAAGTGACAATGCCCAGGGCACCTTGGCACTGTCTGCTAAGCATTGGGCAGTGCCATGGGTATGGGGCCAGAGGGGGCAAGATCTATTGGGGGGCAGGGCCTCCGGGAGGGAGATCGATTGGGGGGGCAGTCCCACTGCCATTCTACATTTGGGATCATAGCCAAGGGGTGAGGTGGAGAGACTAATACATACCTCAGGGTGAGGGGGGGCGGGGGTAGGTGCAGGCGAGATATTCTCCGACAGTATAAAGATGTGCAGAATGGATGGATTGGCCATTTAAATTATCCCTTTGTGTCCAAAGATGTGTAGGTTAGGTGGATAAGCCATGTTAAATTAATGGGGTTATGGGCTTAGGTAGAGGGCCTGGCCTGGGTAAGATGCTAATCTGGAGAGTTGATGCAAACTTGATGGGCCTCCTTTTTCACTGTAGGGATTCTATGAACTCTATGGCCTTGAATACTCACATTTGAAAATTCCCTTTCCTTCCTAAAATTCATAGAAAAAGAATCAACTGAGGCAGTTAAATGCGAGCACAGAATTTTAATTATTCTGAACATAAGAAAACAATTCTTCACACAATTTTCAGCTTCACCAAATAAACATTGTGAACAAAATTTTGATCGAATTGGGCTGAGTCAAGAAGCCTTTAAAAATGGAAGGCAGGATCTGATTCCATTCACATGTGCAGCAACTTTTGCTGGCATGAGTATAAAGGCAGTCCATATAAACACAGCAATTGCAAGGTTGAGCAATCCTCAAGCTCTCAGCAATATTAATCGAGTTGAATCCATTCTGTGAGTAAATATGGTTCATGGCACCTCAAAATAGTTAACAGCAATGATGTTCTTCAAATAATCACAGCCAAAAATATTCATTTCTCACTGCTTGATCTTGTGCAAATAAATACACCTGCCTCAGAAACTCTTTAAAGAAGTATCAGGTATTACAAAGTAGTAAAAATGTTAATTAAACAAAGCTGTCACTCCCCTGCAAACATTGTCAACATTTCCTGCTGAACTGAATTCACGAGCAAGTCTTGGAATTCAGCCAAGTGTTCACAATGCAGATATCTAGGAAAAGAAATCTCTGGCCATCTGTTCTAAGTGCTTCAGTGGATATAGTAGCCAGATGGCACTTTTGTGAATATGAATCAGGAGAAGGGTCATATTTAACTCAATATTGCTACTTTGCTTCTTTCTTCACGGATGTTGCCAGAACTCCTGAGTGATTCCTATACTTTCTATTTTTATTTCAAATTTCCAACATCGACAGCATTTTGATGTGAATTTGTACATGGTGGATACTGGGAGAGTTGGGTAAGGGGTATGTGTGGGAGGAGAGAAGAGGGCATGGGATATATGGGGCATGTAGAGGATGGGGAGAGTATGAAGTGAGCACATAGAAAGTCATGGAGATATGGAGGCATGAAAGCTGAATGGGAGATATCAGGATTGCGGGGGAATGGGATATTTGGGGATATGGAGGAGATGTGCAGGGCATGGAAGAGACATGGGTATATGGGGGGAATTGAAAGGGCATGGGCCTTGTGTGAATCGAGTTGGGTCAAGGGGAAGCGAGGGCCTGAGTGTATCACAATCATGATTCCAACTAGGGCGATGTCTCAGTAACTAGAAGCGACCTTCTAACCTTGCCATCCACCCGCCCCTGCTGCTACCTCGGGCCTGCCTTCAGAGGCAGTGGGCTTGAATCCAACTGCCTCCACTTCCTTGGAATGAAAGCATGGTGGTTGGGGACATCCTTAATGGAGGCAGTTTTGTGGAGTTGATAACGTTCCAAAATCCCAATTGTTGTCTCCTTGACACAAATCCAGCCCTTGGAACGTAACCAGAATATTTTAAAACATTAATAACTTTTCTATAGCTAGTGAAGTACACTATGCTGGGAAATAAAATGCTGTATTTCAATAAGTCATAAGTTACTGAACAAGACGAAACTCATTCATACTGTTTGCCTATATTTCTAGATCTTTGATGAAAACAATTGAGTTTCATTTCAAGTTCTAATCTTTCCATGCTTTTAGACTCAATCCATTACCACAATCTATCAATTACCACAGCAAAATAATCTGCTAGAAGTTAAAATAGGAATGAAAATTCCATTAGCCACCCTACTTCAAAAATATCTGGACGTTGCAGTTTCTGTGTTTCTCTAATCCTATCAAAATTCATATTAGTGAATTATCCCTATTCCCAGCTACACTTGCATGGTACAGATGCTCTAAAATGGTTTTGAATTCAGCCATCTTCTTAAATTAAATTGATATTTCAGAAATAGCATATTTTCTGACAGTTCTTAAGGTAAAATTTCAGTCTTTTTGCAACAAACATTTTTAATGATGCCATTTACTTCCATTGCATCTAAGAAATAGTAATTATTATTGAATGAATTGTCGAGGACATCTTTATCTTGCTCACACAACTTCCAAATTGATGGATGAGTATGTCATGCCACACAGCCCTTACTAAACATGAGCACCGTTGTAGGGTCTTGTAGAGACAAACTTGACAGTCATTCTGGACCCTTTCTTTATCTTGTAATTTCCCAGTGCATCCGTGCATTTATGTTCCCTCATGACAGTTCCATTCATTTGACTAATCACCGTGACTCTTCTGAGAGCTTCCTTTGGAGTACGTAATCGAGAATGCAGACACTTAGTCCATTAATGACTTTGAAACAGAGAGTAGGTTTGATATGAATTCAATAAGAGCTGTTAATCATCCTTATAAAATAATATTCTTAGCATGTTTCATCTATATTCTGCACATATCTATTAACATTAGCTGGTATTGTATCCTATTAATTAATATTGTAACTTAATAACATGAGAACTTTTAGAAAATATCAGTTTTACAAAGTATTAGGCAGAAATGCAACCTAAGATTAATTCATTCTGGCATGAAGGTGTATAATATATTCAGGACAGTTCAAGGCTAAGTTATTTGCAGATAAACCTACTTCAAAACAAAGACATATGATTTAATGTTAGATGAACCTGAACGATTACTCACTTCATATACTTCCAAGGATTTGCATCTTGGATAAAGAATCAAATTACTTATGGATATTTAATCCATTTTGGGAGGGTGTGATAAATATGATCTTTTGAGAGTGCGATAAATATTTACAGCACTAAAAATTCAAGTGCATGATGTAGGAAGTAACATATTAGCCTGGATTGAAGACTGGCTGGCAGAAAATTGAGAGTACGCATAAATGGGGTTCTGATTGGTAAAAAGGTGTGAGTGGATTGCCACAGGGGTCTTCATTGGGGCCCCAACTTTTTATAATTTACATCAATTACTTAGATGATGAGAATAAAGGCATGTAGCTAAATTTGCAGATAACACAAAGGTAGGTAACAGAGTATGTTGCAAAGAATATATATGGATTTGCAGGTGAATACAGATAGTTGAGTGAATGAGCAAAAATCTTGCAGATGGAATATAATGTGAGCAAATGTGAAGTTGTTCACTTTGGCAGGAAGAAGAACAAAACAGAGTATTATTTAAATGGAGAATGACTGCAGAACATCGAGGTGCAGAGAGATCTAAGTATTCTTGTGCACAAGTCACTAAAGGTTAATACGCAGGTGCAGCATGCAATCAAAAAGTCTAATTGAATGCTGTCCTTTATTATGACAGGAACTAACTTTAAAGGAAGTATAATATGCTTCACTTATACAGAGCATTGGTGAGACTGAATCTTAAATACTGTGTGCGGTTTTGGTCTCCTTATTTAAAGAAGATGCTAATGTATTGAAGGTGGTTCAGGAGATTTACTGGATTGATTTCTGAAATGAATGAGTGGCCTTATGACGGTAGGTTGGAAAGGCAGGATTTTGTCCACTGGGAGTTGAGAAGAGTGAGGAATGAATTGATTCAAGTATATAAGATCCTGAATGGTATCGATAAAGAACATAGAACATTACAGTGCAGTACAGGCCCTTCAGCCCTCGATGTTGCGCCGGCCAGTGGACCCTCTAACCTAAACTATTCCAATATCATCCATATGCCTATCCACCGACCATTTGAATGCCCCCAAAGTAGGCGAGTCCACAACTGCTGCAGGCAGGGCATTCCACCCCCTCACCACCCTCTGTGTAAAGAACCTGCCTCTGACATCCGTCCTATAACTACCACCTCTTAATTTAAAGTTATGTCCTCTCGTGTTGGTCATCACCATCCGAGGAAAAAGGCTCTCACTATCCACCCTATCCAGTCCTTTGATCATCTTATACTCCTCAATTAGGTCACCGCGTAACCTTCTTCTCTCTAATGAAAATAACCTCAGGTCCCTCAGCCTTTCCTCATAAGGCCTTCCCACCATACCAGGCAACATCCTGGTGAACCTCCTCTGCACCCTTTCCAATGCTTCCACATCTTTCTTATAATGCGGCGACCAGAACTGTACGCAATACTCCAAGTGCGGCCGCACCAGAGTTTTGTACAGTTGGAACATAACCTCACGGCTCCTAAATTCAATCCCTCTACCAATAAAAGCTAACACACCGTACGCCTTCTTAACAACTTTATCAACCTGGTGCCAACTTTCAAAGAGCTATGTACTTGTACCCCAAGATCCCTCTGCTCGACAACACTATTAAGGGTCCTTCCATTAGCCCTATATTTCATATGCCTGTTATTCCTACCAAAGTGAATCACTTCACACTTATCTGTATTGAATTCCATTTGCCACCTCACAGCCCAGCTCTGCAACCTATCTATGTCCCTCTGAAACTGTAACATCCATCCTTGCTGTCTACAACTCCCCCACTTTGGTATCGTCAGCAAATTTACTAATCCAACCCTCTACACCCTCATCTAGGTCATTTATAAAAATGACGAACAGCAGTGGCCCCAAAACAGATCCTTGAGGTACACCACTTGTAACTGCACTCCAGGTTGAATATTTCCCATCAACCACCACTCTCTGTCTTCTATCAGCTAGCCAATTCCTAATCCAAACTGCTAAATCACCTTCAAAGGTGATAAGGTGGACATTGAAAGGATGTTTGCATTTATGGGTGAGCTAGGGGGCATTGTTTAAAATGAGGTCTTGCTCCTTCAGGACAGAAAATGTGGAGAGTATTTTTCTCTCAGAAGGTTGTAAAATTTTGGAACTCTGCCTCAGAAGGCAGTGGAAGTGAGGGTCACTGAATATTTTTAAAGCAGAGGTGGATCAATTCTCCTTAGACAAGGAAATCAAATGTTAGATAGGAATGTGGAATCAGAAAGACAAACAGATCATCCATTATCTGAATGATTGGTGGAGAGGCTTGAGGAGCCAAATGGCCTACTTCTGCTCCTATGTTTGTATATCTGCAATTCTGTCAATGTGTCCAAAGTTCAAACGTGTTGCTATTTTCAGAGTCAGTTATGAATGGATGTCTACTTAATTTGTGAAAATGCACAATTCATACTGGACTCAGTCATTTTCAAACAAAATCGGCAGGTGGTGCGGGTACGGCTCTTGGATGTTGATTCATGGGTTGCCTGGTACCTCATGTCGTAAATGAGTGCTTTATGTGGACCATCTGAAGGGCACCATGACAGCTCAGAGACTATCGATGTGGCTGTGCAGACCCTTGGAATTGGGCCGGTGTCTGCGGGAGTTTGCGCGTTCTCCCCGTGGTTGCGTGGGTTTTCTCCGGGCACTCCGGTTTCCTCCCACAACCCAAAAATTCGCTCTTAGGCTGATTGGGAAACCAATTGTCCCTATGGTGAGAATTTTCCATATTAGGAATAATATATATATTATTATATAGGAATATTAAAATAGGATAATGTATTTGCTACTATATAGTATGACGGCGGCGCGGGCTCGTTGGGCCGAAGGGCCTGTTTCCCGTGTTGTGTTGCTTAAAAAAAAAATCACTGATACACTAACAGATGACTTATAGACCAGGGATATATCTGGATCTCAAAACTAGGAAACTGTTAGCTGGAATGCAGAAAGTTCATCAGTCAGGAGCTGTCACAATGTTGGTATTTCTGCTTTTACTGTCATTGTATTTTTAAAATTGCAAACTGCAAAAGCCTGTTTTTTGAAATGACTCTCCAATCTATTCAGTCTCCCTTTTTTATGATTTTGTTACAGTTCCTGAAAGCTCCATTTCTCTTAGAAACGTACGAACATACAAATTAGGAACAGGAGTAGGACCCTGGTGCCTGCTCCGCCATTCAATAAGATCATGGCAGATCTGATTGTAATGTCAACCTCACATTCCTGCCTACCTCAGAGATACTCTTTCAGCCCCTTGTTAATCAAAAAGCTATCTAACTCTGCTTTAAAAATCAAAATCTCTGCTTACGTTGCTTTTTAAGGAAAAAATGTTTGCGACACCCATGGCCCTTTGACAGAAAATAATGTTTTTCACTTCTGTCTAAAATAAGTGACCACTTATTTTTAAAACAGTGAATCCCTTGTTCTAGACTCTCCAACAAGAAAGAACATCCTCTCCATATCCACTTTGTCAATACCTTTCAAGATTTTAAAGGTTTTGATCAAGTCACCCCTTATTCTTCTAAACACTTCATGAGTACAAACATAATTTCTCCAATCTTTCCTCAACAATCAACCACCACCCCCTGCCCCCCACTCCATCATTCCTGGGATTAATCTAGCAAACCTTCTCTGAACTGATTTTAATGCATTTACATCTTTGCTTAAATAGAGAGACCAAAACTGTACTGGATATGGTGTTACAATGCCCTGTACAACTGAAGCAAACCTCCCTATTCCTGTAATAATTTCTGTCACAATAATGAATAAAGAACAAAGAAAAGTACAGCACAAGAACAGGTTCTCCAGCTCACCAATTCTGTGCTCATCATGTTGTCCTATCTATACCAACCGCCTCTATTCTCTGCTTGTTCATGTGTCTATCCAGAGAAGTCTTAAATGTCACTAATGTGTCTGCCTTAGTGCGTTCCAGGCCCCCACCATTCTCTTTGTAAAAGACTATTCCTGCTTTCTTTGTAAAGACTTTCAGTTCCTCTACTGGACCTTCCCTCCTCCTTACCTTGTGCCACCTTGTAATTGTCATTTCTATCCTGGGAAAAAGCTTCCAATTGTTCACTTTATTCATGCCCCTCATAATTTTATAAAGTTCTATTAGGTCATCTCTCAGCCCCCATCTTTCCAGGGACAGCAATACCAGTTTATAAACAATAACATTCTACTATCATTCCTAATCTTTGCTGTACCTGCACATGAGCCTTTTATAGTTCAATTACAAAGATACCCAAATCCCTCTGCACCTCCAAGCTCTGCAATCTCTCACCGTTTAAATAATATGTTTCTTTTTCATTCTTTCTGCCAAAATGGGCTATTTCACATTTTCCCACATATCTTCTGCCAAATATTTGCCTATTCATTTAACTAAACTGTGTTCCTCTGTGGTCACTTTACATCCTTTTTCACAATTTCCTTTTCTATCTTGGTGTCATCATAAAATTTAGCAACCATATCTTAAGTCCCTTCATTCAAGTCATTTATATAAATTATAAAAAATTGAGCATCCAGCACTGATCCCTGTGGCACACCATTCATCACATCCTGCCAATTGGAAAAAGACCCATTTATGTCAACTCTCTTTCCTGTTAGCTTGCCAATCTTTAGTCCATACCAGTATATTACTCCCTAAACTACGAGCTATTATTTTCTGCAACAACCTGAGATATGACACTCTATACATGCCTTCTAGATATCTTAGTACAGTACATCCACCAGTTCTTCTTTATTCACAGCAAATGTGACTCCTTCAAATAACTCTATTAGTTGCTTAAATATGTCTTCCTTTTCATAAAAAAAATGTTGATTCTGCCTGATTGCTTTGAAACTTTCTAAGTGCCTTGCCATAACATCTTTAATAATGGCTCCTAACATTTTCCTTATGAAAGATAGACAAACTGACATTTAGTTTCCTGCTTTCCATTTTAATCTCTTTATGAATTTATTAATTATCTTTCAATCTAATGGAACCTTTCCTAAATCTAAGGAATTTTGGAATGTTAAAACTAATGCATTAATTATCTCACGAGCCACTTCAATTAAGGCCTTAGACCCAGGGATTTGTCAGCCCACAGACCTAACAATTGTTCAATACCACTTCTCTGGTGATTGCAGTTTCCCTGAGTCCCTTCCATTTCCTGACTTACAGCTATTTCTGGGATGTTACTTCTGTCCTCTACTATGAAGATGGATGCAAAATACCTGTTCAATTAATCCCTTTCAATCATCAATTCTATAACGTTGGTAACGTTTTTCTTATTTAAACATCTCCAGAAATTCTTACTATCCATCTTCATATTACTGGTTAGCTTTCTTTCATTCTCGTTTTTTTTCCTCCTTATCAATTTTTTTGTCATTCTTTGGTTTTTTTATACTCCTTCTAATTTTCTGACTTTCTAATTGGCTACTTGTCTTTGCAAAAATGTATGCTTTTTTTAAAGTTTAATATGGTCTTTAACTTTTTTAGTTAACCATGGATGATGGGCATGCCCCTTGGATTTTTTTCTTTCTCATTGCGATATTTTGTGTATTCTGAAATATCTCTTTAAATATCTGCCACTGACCCACTATTGATATATCTTTTAAGCACATTTTCCAGTTTATACTGGCTAGTTCCACTTTCAAGCCCTCATAAATGCCCTTATTTAAGTTTAAAATACTAGTCATGGACACATTCTTCTTGCCCTCAAACTGAATGTAAAGTTCAATCATATTTTGGTCACTGCTACTTCGGGGTGCCTTCAGTATCGGGTTATCAATTAACTCTGTCTCTCAGCACCAGGTCCAGTATCGCCTCTCTTTTCAGAAAAAGGAGTTCTTTGAACTCCTGATCAGCCCATTCGATTTTTCCAAAGTATATGCAGATTAAAAACCCATTGCAGTATTGCAGCACTTTCCTGCCAAGCTCCCATTTTCTGTTCTTTTATACTCTGTCTGACCGTGTGGTTACATTTAGGGGCCTGCACAACTCTCCCAGTAGTCACTTGCCTTTATCATTTCTCATCTTAACCTAAAATGCTTTTATGTCCTAGTTTTTTGAACATAGATCAACCCTCTACTAATGTGCTAATATCATCATTAATTAGCAGAACTACCCCTTCACATTTTCCTAACTTCTTGTTCTTCCTAACTATCACGTACCCTTCGGTATTCAGGTAATATTCCATGTCATTCTGTCATCATATCTCTGTGATGGCTATTAAATTATATTTATTAATTTCTATGTGTGCTATTAGTTCATTTTTTTTGAATGCTACATGTATTTAGATACAGAGCTTTCAGTTTTGTCTTTTTATTGTTTTTATAACATCTATTCTTATTTGCTGGTTTACATGCTTTAAGTGTGAGACATTTCGTAAATTTTAAACACATACGTATGGTTTGAGGGGGCTGGGTTGGGTTTTGTTTACTCACTGCATTGTTTCAATTCTGGCCTCACTGCAACTTTTAAGGTCAACCAAAATAATTTTCGGGAAAGTTCCTGGAACATAGAACACCTGCCATTGGAAACACATTGTTAGGTGAAAGGTCTTCCACTGCTGTGGGATTGAAAGGCTTGTAAAGGCACTTTAAAAGGGTAGCTTTTTTGGAGCAAAACATACATCATTAATCTTGAGTAAATGGTTGGATGGAGAGAGGTGGACGTGCATGAAAAATTATGATGCCTCAGCAGAAATGTAACCCCGAGCAAGTGAAGCAGAGGAGACCGGCATTTAAATGCTCCAGTCGACACTCAAGCGAACGTGGATGCAAGTCTGGAAGCAAGTTCAGAGACCCCACCAAAGTAGGTTAGGTTGGATCTTATATGATGTATGTGTATAATCTTCACTTTTCATTGCACTTTCAAAATGGCAATCAATCTCCTATGCACTGTGTATATTATGTGGTCTTATTTGCATATTAATAAGGCCTAGCTCAAGCCCCACTGGAAAGCAAATGGTCGGCAACACACATCTCTCAGGTTGCTGCCACTATGTGAGAATTCTCACTAATTTCATTGTGGCCTCTCCCTTGGAGTCAAGGCCACAATGAAATTAGAAGACAGGGACAATGGGGTCAGACCATGCAAACAATTCAATTATGTCATTTTTTAAAGTCATATATTCACTCATTTATTGCCATGATTTGATTTCAAGTTGTTTTAAAGACCAAAATGTATAGAAATCTGGGAAGCAGACAATAGAATTAATTGCAGCGTAGAAATTTGCCTATAGCACAGACTGAGGTACTGCCACAGGAGCATGAAGATTTAATTACAGGGTTACGAGTTTAAGTAATAGTTTTGATCATGAATATGCAAACATAAATTCATACTGGGAATATTGTAGTTCACAGGAAGTATGTTCTGATACAAGATTTTGAACATTTTTTAGATGTATTCTCTGGATGTGAGCATCATAAGCAAGTGTTTATATATTCATATGAAATACCTGTCTGTTATTTAAAATTTTCACTCATGTTTTCAAATTCCTTCTTTGCCCTCTCCATCAGAGTAGCCCCACCACCCCCTCTCCTTTAGGCCGCTCAGATATCTGCACACTTCCAATTCTAGCCTCTTGTGCATCCCTACTTATAATTGTGCCATCATTGGCTCACCCTCCTCCTTTTAAAACACTCCTTACAACCTACATCTTTAGCTCTCCTTTGGCTGATGTGAATTAATATCCCCTTTAGTGGCTTGGTGTCAAATGCTAATTGTGAAGCACATTGTGACATCTTTATTGAGTTAAATGAGTTGCATAAATACAATGACAAAGGGTCATCTGGACTCGAAACGTCAGCTCTTTTCTCTCCTTACAGATGCTACCAGACCTGCTGAGATTTTCCAGCGTTTTCTCTTTTGGCTATATAAATACAAATTGCCTTTGATGTTGTCGAGAAAATTTCTCCTTACACCTTAACAATCCATATTGGTTACTCCCACAATGTTGTTAGATAGTCCCTGATCGAGGGTTGACATTGGGAAAAGGGTGTGGTGCTGAATGACACCACTTCTGCCCTGCCATTGAATTCCTTTGAGAAAGGGATCCCTCCCCCCTGATTGTAACCAAGCCCAACAGTTCATTTCTCATGCTCCCCATCCATTACTAACTGAATAGCAGTGACAGTGGGATAACGCCCTTAAGTGAGCATTATTTGCCTACTTAAGAACCTCAGACAGCTGTGGGGTGGGAAGGGCCTTATTAAAAGTCTGAATAAAATGTTCCCCAATGATCGCCATCCTGCCATCACTCATCTATAGCCTGGGTCTCTTGGCAATCGTGGATCATGGGTAAGTGCATGACAGAGAGCAGCGACTACTCTCCCAGTAGCGCTGGCGAGCAGTGCATTACTGCCAGTCTCCCACTGTCTGGCAGCTCTTAGGGATAGAGATTTCCACCTGGGGCCTCTGATCTCAAGGAAGGCCCATCACTACCCAGTTAAATATCTGATTGCCGCTTAATGCAGTGAAAGGAGGTGACTTGGAGCTCTTGTGGTTCTCCAGCTGGTGGGAAAGACACAGTCATCTCAACTAAATACCATCCTTAATGCAATTACAGCACAGAAGGAGTCCGTTCAGTGTATTCAGAGCAGAGCATCTAGTCAGTCCCATTCTTCAGCTCTATCCTTATAACTCTACAGGGTTATCAGCCCAAATGCCTATACAATTTCCTTTGGAAATCACTGATTTCCTCTGGTTCCACCTCTCATTTTGGGCATCGAGCTCCATTGCTACTTGCATTGTGAAAAATATTCTTTCTCACATTCCTCTGTATTTCTCACCTAAAAACTCAAACCTGTGTCCTCAGTCCTTCTGTGCTCAGTCAATGCAAACAGTATTTTATTTAGTCATTCACGAGACATGGGCATTACTGACTGTCCACATTTCTTGCCCATCCATAGTTGCTCTTGGAGGGCAGTTTAGAGTCAGTGACATTACTGTGACTCTGAAGTCACATGTAGGCCAGACTGGGTAAGGACAACAGATTTCCTTCCCAGAGGGACATTAGTGAACCAAATAGATTTTTCCAACAATCAACAATGGTTTCATGGTCATCAGTAGATTCTTAATTCCAGGTATGTTTTAATCGAATTCAAGTTACACCATCTGCCATGGTGAAATTTGAACTTGGGTCCCAGAATATTAGCTGAGTTTTTTGATTAATAGTCCAGTGATAATACCACTCCACCATTGCTTTAGTTTCTGCCTTACCTGAAACTATCATAATCCTTTGCATCTCTCTCTACCAGATTTCCCTTCAACCTCCTTGGCTTTAAGGAGAACAAACCAACATCTTGAACTTAACTTTCTGGCTAAATTGTCTATATATGCCATAATAAGTAACTTTATCAAAGGGAGAAGTAATTTGCTTGCTAAATTGTATCAATGAAATAAAAGTATTAGGGATTTTTAAATTACTTTTAATGGTAATGGGAAGAGTCATCAAACATTATATGGAAAATGTCTATTAAATTTGGAAAAGATAATGAACTGAGAGTTTATAAGTCTAACCAAAAGTCAAAATTGTCAGACTGCTTAAAAGGTTCATCTTGGTTCTCTAGGACTTGGCCTTTACTGTTTCATCAAATTTTCGCCCTCATGTCCCATCAACACCTCCCCCCAACCTCCACTTCTCATACCACCTCCAAGCACCTATAATAACTTAATGTCAACTCAGGCCCCCTTATCCACATCATGGCCTCTTGTAGACCCCAAGCCAAATTAATTCCAACTCATGCCAACTCATCCAGCATCCACCGTGGGAAGAACTCAGGCTGAGATGAAATAAAGTGGCATTATTGGTCAAAGACTGTATCACGGTGATAGAAAAGAAGTTTGATGAGGACTTGTCTGTTGAGGTAGTATGGGCTGAGATTAGAAACAGGAGAGGAGAGGTCACCCTGTTGGGAGTCTTTTACAGACCTCCTAATAGTTCTAGAGAGGTTGAGGAAAGGATTGCAAAGTCAATTCTGATTAGGAGTGAAAGTAGTAGGGTAATTGTGATGGGGGACTTTAACTTTGCTAATATTGATTGGAATAGCTATAGCTCTAGCTCGTTAGAGGGGTCAGTTTTCGTACAGAGTGTGCAGGAAGGTTTTTTGACTCAGTATGTAGATAGGCCAACTAGAGGTGAGGCTACATTGGATTTGGTGCTGGGCAATGAGCCAGACCAGGTGTTAGGCTTGGAAGTTAGTGAACATTTTGGTGATAGTGACCACAATTCGGTTACGTTCACCTTAGTGATGGACAGGGATAGGCATGAAGCTGGGGGCAGTAGTTATAGCTGGGGGAAGGGTAATTATGAGGCCATCAGGAGAGAATTAGGGTGCATAGATTGGACTAGGAAACTACAGGGACTGGGAACATCTGGAATGTGGTGCTTATTCAAGGAGCAGCTGCTGCGAGTCCTTGATAAGTATGTCCCTGTCAGGCAGGGAGGAAATGGTCGAGTAAGAGAGCCTTGGTGTACGAAAAAAGTTGATTTGCTGGTTAAGAAGAAAAAGGAGGCTTATGTCAGGATGAGGCTTGAAGGCTCAGGTAGTGCAATGGATAGCTATAGATTAGCCAGGAAGGAGGTAAAAAGTGAATTGAGGAGAGCTAAGAGGGGACACGAGAAGATGTTGGCTGATAGGATTAAGGAGAATCCTAAAGCTTTCTTTCGATATGTTAAGAATAGAAGATTGGTTAGGGCAAGATTAGGGCCAGTCATAGACAGCAGTGGGAAGTTGTGCGTGGAGCCTGAAGAGATTGGTGAGGCACTGAATAAATATTTCTCTTCGGTATTCACGCAGAGTGCTGGAAATGTAGCTATGGAGAACACTGAGGTACAGGGTTGCAAATTGGGAAGTATTGTAGTAGATAGGGAGGATGTGCTAGAAATTCTCGAGGGTTTGAAGTTGGATAAGTCCCCTGGGCCGGACGGGATTTACCCTAGGATTCTCTGGGAGGCAAGAGAGGAGATTGCAGAGCCTCTGGCTCTGATCTTCAGGTCCTCGTTGGTTACGGGTGTGGTTCCGGAGGACTGGAGGATAGCGAATGTGGTCCCATTGTTTAAGAAGGGGAAGAGAGACCTTCCAGGGAATTATAGGCCAGTGAGTCTTACTTCTGTTGTGGGCAAGGTATTGGAGAGAATTATTAGGGATAGGATTTATAGTTATTTAGAGAGAAATGAATTGATTGGGGATAGTCAGCATGGTTTCGTGAAGGGTAGGTCATGCCTTACTAACCTCATTGAGTTTTTTGAGAAAGTGACCAAAGAGGTGGATGGGGGTAAGGCGGTTGATGTAGTATATATGGACTTTAGTAAGGCGTTTGATAAGGTGGCCCATGGAAGACTTCTACAGAAAATGCAGATGTGTGGAATAGAGGGTGATTTAGCTAATTGGATTAGGAATTGGCTGGCAGATAGAAGACAGAGGGTGGTGGTTGATGGGAGATATTCATCGTGGAGTTCGGTGACGAGTGGTGTGCCTCAGGGGTCTGTTTTGGGGCCCCTGCTGTTTGTAATTTTTATAAATGATCTGGATGAGGGTATTGAGGGATGGATCAGTAAATTTGCAGATGACACTAAAGTTGGTGGAGTGGTAGATAGTGAAGAGGGGTGTTATAGTTTACAGAGTGACTTGGACAAGTTGCAGAGCTGGGCCGAGAGGTGGCAAATGGAGTTTAATGTGGAAAAGTGTGAGGTAATGCACTTTGGCAGGAACAATAAATGTGTAGAGTATAGGGCTAATGGTAGGGCTCTTAATAGTGTTGAGGAACAGAAGGATCTTGGTGTATGTGTCAATAGATCCCTGAAAGTAGGCAGTCAGGTGGATAAAGTTGTTAAGAAGGCATATGGAGTCTTAGCTTTTATTGGTAGGGGGATTGAATTTAGGAGCCGCAGCGTCATGTTGCAACTGTACAAAACTCTAGTGCGGCCGCACTTGGAGTATTGTGTGCAGTTCTGGTCCCCACATTATAAGAAAGATGTGGAGGCATTGGAGAGGGTACAGAGGAGGTTTACCAGGATGTTGCCTGGTATGGAGGGCAGGTCCTATGAAGAGAGGTTGAAGGATTTGAGGTTGTTTTCGTTAGAAAGGAGGTGGCTAAGAGGGGATCTTATTGAAGCATATAAGATGATTAGAGGTTTAGATAGGGTGGACAGTGATAGCCGTTTTCCTAGGATGGAGAAAGCTAGCACGAGGGGACACAGCTTTAAATTAAGGGGTATGAGTTATAGGACGGATATCAGAGGTAGGTTCTTTACTCAAAGAGTGATTAGGGAGTGGAATGCCCTGCCTGCA
This sequence comes from Sphyrna mokarran, assembly GCA_024679065.1. Classification (NCBI taxonomy): domain Eukaryota; kingdom Metazoa; phylum Chordata; class Chondrichthyes; order Carcharhiniformes; family Carcharhinidae; genus Sphyrna; species Sphyrna mokarran. The sequence continues at coordinate 48,158,149 of JAGIQG010000012.1, read as the reverse complement.
GCTGTTGTAGATGCGCCAAGTTTGGTGGCATTTAAGAGGTTAATTGATAAGTATATGGAAGAGAAGGGAATGGTTTAGTTTGGAGGGGCATTGCTTTTTATTTTGGTCGGCACAACATCGAAGACTGAAGGGCCTGTTCTGTGCTGTAATGTTCTATGTTCTATGTTCTAAAGGTGGCTTAAAGTGGAAAACTGCACATTTAAGTCACTGGGCATAAATGGCCTGCACCCAGGACAGGGGGAAAGGACAGCACAGGTATCAGCTCTCTTGAAGGTGACCAAGTGCAGAAATTCTGTTACAGAAGACTCAGATAATCACTTTGGCATAGACTTCCAATGGTGGTTACTAGGTGCGCATAATGAAATGCTTGATCTGTTGGCAGGCCTATCAAAAAGCCTAGATTCAATATCAAGTGATCTGTCATCAACTTGGTAAAAGCCTTTATGCAGAGCTTAGGGCTCAATCATTCCAGCCTGAAAATGATGGCCAATGTCATTTGAACACTTGTGATCATAAACAGGGAATTTGCAGTGGCTGCTGCTGGGATTCCAACTTGAGGAAGAGCACACATTGATGGCCATGCACCCTCAAATTCAGATAAGTCAGTTCCAGGGGCAGCACAGCCAGTGAGGCAGGCCCAGGCATGGGATGGACTGCAGGTTGAATAGCAAGGGGGTGGGGCAAGTCACTGAGAGCAAGTGGTGTCATTGGCCATTACTATGGATGTGACCATTACTGGCAAGAGACACATTTGTGGTCCATGAAGTGCCCAAAAGGAAGGTCTTCCATTAAAGCTAACTAGAAGGCTATCAGAGTTTACATGGCACTGTACTCATGAAAAGTAGGACTCCTGACAATTGATAAAATGCCTGTAGAGAAGGAAAAGTCCTGTCATGACCATAAGATACAAATCAAATATATATGTATATCTATTATCCTGGCTGCATAATAAAATTACTTTCTCCAAGTGGACGAATGGCTGGATTGATACAATGGCTGCAATTGACCACATGATGCAAGTTCTGGAAGTTTCTGAGCAGTTTCTGAACAGCAGAACTGAACAAAGGCTAACTATCTACTTAAACTTCTGGAATGTGACACTTCTTGAATTGTTTAAACATTCCAACACACAAAGGATATAAATGAGGTGTTGGCATGAGCAGACACCTCAAAAGGCAGGGAGTCATAGAATCCCTGCATTGCAGGGGAAGACCATCCAGCCCATCAACCCTGCACTGACAACAATCCCACCCAGACCCTATCCCGTTACTCCACATATTTACCCTGCTAGTCTCCTTGACACTAACAGGCAATTTAGGCAAATAGACCTAACCTGGATTATGCTAGTCATGTTATGCGATGCAAGTTGTCAACTATTTCTTACTCCTGATCTCCAATGTTGTGCTAATGATTTATAGTTACCTCCTCAAAACACAATGGGTTTAAACAAGAAGACTTCTATTGCGGAAGTAATTGCTTCTGGAAAAGCAGATTACCCTGCAACAGTTTTGACAACCACCCTCTGAGGAAAATCACCACTGAGCTTTGTGATTCCTGAATCTGGATTCACATAAAATCCAAATTCTGGTTTCGATATTGTGATCATGGCCCTGGCCCCGTTCCCTTATCTTTCACTGTACAAATGCAAAAATGGTTGGTGTTGCAAACGCACTCCGTGTGTATTTGAGTGTGTGCACAACATGCTAACCCTGTAATTTTATCCTATCTCAGGTTTACTGTGAAGTTATCAATAGAGGATTGCATCATTCCAAAATTGAAAGGTTTGGGAAAATAGGACACCACTTAGAAACTCAACAGTGCAGAAACAGGCCATTTAGCCCATCGAGTCTGCACCGACCACAATTCCACTCAGACCCTACCCCCTTATCCCTACATATTTATCTGTTAATCCCTCTAACCTATGCATCTCACTCATAAAGAGGAAACCAAAAATGAAAACCACCTTTCTTTGGAGAGAAGGGAAATTAAAGCTGTTTAAATTAATCTTCCTATTGTCTGTAGCAGTCACTTAATTCATCATTTAAGTGACTTATTTGGGCTCCAGGCAGATGAGCCATCTGCCATCTTTCCCATAACTGTCAAATTTGCATGGCAATGTGAAGACATTAGGTATGCTACGCAGTGACTTCCACATCATTTTACCAGCCTTGCTACCTCCCAGCTATTCCCCAATGGGCTGGTAAAATTTAACCTACTGTGCCTTACTAAAGTTGAGTAAACAGTCTTGTCCCTGAACATCCAGAGCAGTATAGTCTCCTTCCACAAGTCGTTTTCCCTTCCTCATCTTTCCAGTTTGCCCTACTCTGTGTTGCCTCTGCTCAATATCCCTGCCCTACTGAAGGCCAAGAAAGATTTAAGCCATTGAAGCAAGTGATCTGTGCCGTTGTTAAAGTCAAGAGAAAGTCTTTTAGAGATGTTCCACTGTCACATTGTTTTGAATACCTTGTTAATAGTTCATAATAATATTTGACAGGTCATGTTTATTGTTGGAGCATTTAAAGTTAAACGTAGAAAATGGGGTAAATGCAACTCAGCAGTTTGGAGTTTATCACACTTGACAGGTTGAAGCCATATTGACTTAAGCAGCTAACAGCCAGAAAAGTAAGCAGCATAAAACAGCAGATGAGTTTACTTAGCTGGAGTCATGATGTTTACACTGCTTGCAAAGAACTGCAGTCCAGCCAAATGTCTTGTTTTGTGAATTAAAGCTAATTTGTTTAAAAGCATTTAGTGGACCCTGAAAGACTATGCCATCATGGAGATGGATGAAGGTTATCTGGCTTCAATTTATCTGTATGTTTGCTTGGTGAGGGGATGAATTATAATTTGGATCTAGTGTACAGTTCACAAAAAAGCAAAGGGACTTGTTAGCAAGCCCCAGGCATTAGGGTTAGGGAAGACCTGGGGAGCTGAATTCTGTATTAAAGAGAATTAGGGTTCAGAAGAAGCCCCAGGAACAATTTATAGATTGGTGCAGCTGGGAGACTGGAGTTTGGAGTTTGAATAAATGATGGAATTGTGTTGGTAATTAGAGCTGGCTTTGTGAATCCTGTAGAATGCAGTTTTAGGAGAAGAAATTGAACCATCAGGTTCAACAGATATTGAGCCAGTCCAAATCACCTTTTGAGTTTAGAGCAAGAATATTACGCTGAATCTTTTTAAAACTCTGGTTAGGCCCCAATTAGGGAGTTGTATCCAATTCAGTCACCACATGCTAGGAAAGATGTGAAAGTACTTGATAGGATGCAATGGGTATTTGACAAAGGTTGTAGATATGGGGGAGTAGCAGGGAAGAGGTAGAGGAGAAGATTTAATTGCAAGGTTAGGTTGGAAAGGCTCAATATGTTTTTGGAACAAAAGCAGGGGAGAAGTGATTTAAGTGTACAAGATTATGTCAGGTTTAGATAAGGTAGACAAAGGAAAAGTATTTCCGTAAGCTTATGATACAAGGATAGGGGAAGTGATTTGAGATTTTGGACAAGAGATGCAGGTGAATATGAAGGCAATTTTTTTTTTGTATAGAAAGTGGTAATGACATGGAATTCAACATCCAAGAGGGTGGTGGAAGTAGAAACAATCAATGATTTCCAAAGAAAATTGGATGGACATTGGGAGGAAATAAACTTGAAGGGCTACAGGGATTGAGCAGGAGAATGAGACTGACTGCATGGTTAAGTGGGGAGCAGCATGGACTCAATGTGCAGAATAGCCTTCTTCTGTGCTGGAAATAGCTACTACTGAAATCTTGCAGCTGTTCACACAGATGGGACCTTATGGTTCCGCCAACAGCACATCCCTATTGTAGATTTCCCAGTGGTGCATTCAACAGAAAACCCCGTAGATAACAGCGGGGCCATAACATCCCATCATCGGTGAGTGGCGCACCACCTCCCTTCTCTGTGACACATGTCACAGAGAGGGAAAAAAAAGACTTGCTCAATAATTGTATTCAACAGCTACATCACTCAGTCACCTTGCAGTATATTCTCTGACATTCTCCCCTTTCTCTTACAGAATACAGTGATAGACAATTTGTGAATGACATGGTCCCACAGCCAACAATGAGATACATGACTAGATTAAGTGCTTTAGTCAAGATGGTTGAGGGATAATTGCTAACTGGAAAGAAGAGCTTCCTAACTCTTCTTTAATTAGTGCCAATTTATGGTCATTTGAAACTTTAGTACAGCACAACATTTATTTGGCCTATATCATGGACTTATATCATGGTGTCTGCCATGTATAAGGCTGACAAAATTACCCCATATGTCTCATCCAATACAATCATTTTTTTTTTCACCAAGACTTATCTAGCTTCTGCTTGAATTCACTGATATATTCAATGCCACTGTACCTCAACAGCTGCATTGGAATCTGCAACAGACTTCCATCAAATGAAAGAAGAAAGAAAGAAAGAACAACACAGCACAGGAAACAGGCCCTTTGGCCCAATGAGCCTGTGCCACCATTTTAACATTGAGTACCCTCCTCTACTATGACCTTTGTCTACACCTATCGGGGAAGATTGAGGGAAGTCTAACTTAGAGACAATTTGTACACCAATCAGCCTAAGAGCACGTTTTTGGGATGTGGGAGGAAACCGGAGAACCCGGAGAAAACCCACGCAATCACGGGGAGAATGCGCAAACTCCCCAGACACCGGCCCAAATCCGGTGTCTGCACAGCAAACAGTGATAGTCACTGAGCTGTCACGTTGTCTGTCAGATGGTCCAGTTTAAGCGTACACTAACGATGTGAAGCACTAGGCAACTCTCGAAGCAACATCCAAGAGCAGCCCTCGCACGACCCATCATGTGTATGCCCCTTGTTGGTCAACAAGGCGGACCGGATCACCTGTGAAGTAAAAGAAAAGACATCAAAAGATATGCAAAAACTTAGACATTTACAGAATCCTCAGAAGCGCAGAAATAAAGCAAGTGAGCCATGAAATACGTTGGAAGGTCCATAGGAATCAATTGATTCGCAGGGATGTCCCAAGGCTCGTAACCTTTATTTAGAAAGTCTCCTATATCCCTCCATCTCTAGTCTGCTCACGTGCCTGTCTAAGCAAGCCTTAAACAACCTTAGCGTGCCTGCCTCCACCACCTTACTTGGCAGTGCATTCCAGGCCCCCACCACCCTCTGTGTGAAAAGCCTTCCTCTAACATCCGTGTTCTCCCTCGCCGCCCTCCCCCCGCCCCACCCTAAACCCGTGGCCCCTCGTAATTATTGTACCCAACCAAGGGAAAGGCTTACCACTGTTCACTTTATCCATACCCTTCATAATCTTATACACCTCTACTAGATCTCCCCTCATTCTCTGCCTTTTTAAGGAGAACAGCCCCAATTTGCCCAATTTTTCCTTGTAGCTCAGTCCTTTCATACCAGGCAACATCCTGGTAAACCTCCTCTGCACTCACTGCAGGGTCTCCACGTGGCCAAAGATTAATCAATTACTTTGCTTCCATTAAGGAACAGAAGTCTAGTCAAGATAAGCTCATTCTCGAATGCTGGTATAATGTAATAATGCCTGAGTAGTAAGGAAAATTTGTGATCTATGTTTTAAGATCGTGGCAATATGTTTCACCTAAATCAATTTTAAAACCCTGAATGAAATTTTAGAAACAGACAGAATGAGCCAGATTTTGTTGTAAAAATACTGGCATATTGACAATACTTACCATAAATAATATGCAATTTGGATAACAGGTTCAAGAGTTTATGAGATATGATAGGAGCTACGAATCCGAAGAACTTGTTGATTGATTTATACTACAATGCCTCTCAGTTATTTTTATGAGCTTCTTCTATTTATCCTTAATTTCCCTTTAAGTTCACCACAGATGGTTTATCTTAATGATTCAAATAACTTTTAAAAAATACTAAGTCATTTTCCAGAAATTGAACAATTTCTCAATCCTTGTCTCAATCCTTCCAGAGATTTTAAAAATATCAAATTTTAAATTTCAAAATGTTTTTCTCCATTTATTTTTTTCTCCATCTTAATTCAATTTCTCGACTTTTTTTTAGTTTACTCAGTAACTGGTTTACCTCTAATACATCATTCATCTCAGTTTTTCCCCAGTTTCTTTCTCAATTATTCAAATATATTGACTAAAGAGATGAAATGCTTGTCCTGTTATTCATTGAAGCCCCAGATGCCTCTTCACTTTCACCTTAGCATTCTCAGTTCTCATTTCCAGTATTTGGAAAACATTTGGAGTTGAGTGGTAAAGAAAAATGTCAAACTAACATGGAACACCATTTGATGCCTGCTCCAAAAAGATCCAGCCATTATGTATTATTTTCATGCTATTATACAAGAACCATTACAATTTCTGTTGTGATCAATAAATTTTAAAAAGAAATTTGAACGTCCAGTTAATAAATGAAAGAATAATACGTGAAGATTTCACATTTTAAAATTTATGCTACTGTCCATGCTCTTTTGTAGGCAACTTATACTTTAAACTGTAGAAATAAATGGTTTGTTTTTTACATATCACATAACACACTATTCATGAAATTACAACTTTTGTCACAAACAATGCAAAGTCTCATCCTCTGAAGTTTTGTTTCCTTTTTATTTTTCCAGTTAGGTAACTTCTAATCCCAGAACACTCTCTCACTATGAGGGTTACATTGTAGATTTCTTCCTCTGGCTTCAAGCTAGGCAAATCTTTCAGCCTTCTTTAACTTCATAAGATTTGGTTTTCAATCTAAGTGCAAGATCACAACCCACATTCTACACAAAGAATTGTAAAGTCAGTATTTTCTCTGCTTAAAGTACAGACCTGGTTGCTTCTTTCTTTTGCGCTCTCTGCCTGGTAAAATGAATGCAGATCACAAAAAAAACTGGAACTGCTATCTGTCTCTAGTATTCAAGAGTTTGCGGGAAAGCATGTAAACTATTATAAAAATGGCATTCTCTACTCTCTTTCCCATGGCAACAGAAAACACTTTTGTAGGAATCTTGCTGGCAAGATCTTATTGTCCTGCCAGTGACATACCCCTGTCAGGAGTTTCCCAATAGCGAGGTGTGCATTCAATGGGAAACCATGGTAAGACCATAAGATCTTGCTGCTAATGAAGCATCATGCTGCCTCCCAACACCATATAAGTCGCTGCAGAGAGGGAGGAAAATCCCATTCATTAGCTTTGTATCGACATAGAAATACTAATCATTTATCTTTAATACCAACTAATCTTTCATCTTCAAAGCAAAGGAATAGTTTATTTTATTTATTAATGTTACACATGGGTTTACATTAACACTGCAATGAAACTATTGAAAATTCACTAGTTGCCACACTCCAGCATCTCTTTAGTACACTGAAGGAGAATTTAGCATGACCAATGCATCTAATCATCACATCTTTCAAACTGTGGGAGGAAGCCAAACCACCCAGAGGAAGCCCATGCAGACATAGAGAGAATGTGTAAACTCCACATTGACAGTGATCCAAGCTGGGAATTGAACCTGGGTCCCTGGCACTGTGAGGCAGCAGTGCTAACCACTGTGCTACCATGCCGGTAGCATAAATGTTTACAATTTAATTTCTATTGCACCTTTCTGGAGATTTGGGAAAGTTAACGTCCAATGATTGTACATTTAGAAACTGCTGTCATTATCTCAAGTGGGAAAGTAAAAAGGAAGCAAAACTTTAGAGGATGGGAACAACTGTGCATAATTTGTGGTAAGTGCTATTTCCATGAACAATATGATACGTAAAAATGAACCATTTATTTCGATAGGTTGAAGTATAAGTTGGTAAATACCTTGCAACTCAAGCAATCCAAATCTTCCTCAGATCCATCACAATTAAACCATCTGGACTTACTGCCAGATAGCCTCCAGGACAGCTCACAAAAGTCCTTTCACCTACCCTACATTAAAAGCTACTGTCTCAAATTGTAGTAAACAGCTAAACCAAAAGATATCATCCTAAAACTTCTAAACCTGACAACTGTACCATAACAAAATTAAAAGTACAAAACTTTATTTAGTTATTAGTATGTGTGAATCCTGGTTGGGTGAAGAACAATCAATTCAATTAAGCAATTTAGCAGCATTTACAGCTATTTCAGTTTGTATATAATCATTTCCAAATAATTGTGATGTACCAGGGAGAGATAACCGCATACCTGACCAACAACTAAAAGGTCCATTGCCTCCAAAACATCTAAGAAATTTGGCAGTTTTATCATTGGTCGCAGTCCCAAGTCCATGCAACAATGGTTTGTCAGTAGGTCTACAAAGCTTGCACATAATTCATTGATAAAGCATAACTTTGCACTGTCTGTCCAAACACTAAGCTCGACAGTGCCATGGAGATCCATAATTGAACACATCATTAGTTTTACAATGTCCTTTAAACTTTCACAATCAATGATGGTGCTGCCATCCTTAAGCTGTGTAAAAATGAGGACATCCCTGCTGCAAAAATATAATAACTTTTCTGATTTATTATCTAATCTCTGGGTTTTTTGCACTTTATTGATTGACAAGTCAGTTTTTAAGTTATTTCAGGAATGTAAAATTCCATGCACCTTCAGTTAATTTAAATTATAAATCTGCGATATGGTTCATTCTTTGTGGATAGCAATTAATTGTAAAAGCTTGGCATCAAACTGTCCATCCACAGCAGCTGCTGAATCCTATGAAATGTATTTCATGAAACAAAATTAGCAGTTACACTTTGCTGTCACATGGTCTGCCGTCACTGACAGTGTCTGAGGAACAACAAATTAAGAAATCTAAAATCTGTGTACAACCTGAAAACTTGCAACAGTTCATAGAAAGCTTTCAGTTACCCTTTCTAATACTTCCTTCTCAGGTTTGCCTTCTATTTTGTTGATCACACATCTGTGAAGTGTCATGGCACTTTTTCATGTTAATGTTAATTTATTAATCATAAGTAAGGCTTATAAAGTTACTGTGAAATTCCCCTAGTCGCCATACTCCGGCGCCTCTTCAGGTAAATGCACCTAATCAGTACGACTTTCAGAATGTGGGGGGAAACCAGAGCACACGGAGGAAAACCATGCAGACACGAGGAGAACATGCAATCTCCACACAGACAGTGACCCAAGCTGAGAATCAAACCCAGGTTTCTGGTGCTGTGAAGCAGCAGTGCTATCCACTGGGCCTTCATGCCACAGTGTTTCGCACTGTGTGTCAATCCAAGATTATTGAGGGTGTAAAGTTGAACTCAAATATTAAGCTAAACTGTGGGAGTAAAAGTTGGAGAATATATCCTCTTTAGCAAAAGACTGACGTTTTAAAAGTATTTTGCTTAGGTAGCAAAGAGTGTATGAAAAAGGTATTGAGATAAGCTGTCAAGGCAAAATAGTTGGAGTAATTTGAGATGGGACTGCCTGGAAATATATCTGCAGTGTGCCAGAGTTATTTTCCGAATGGTTGTTCTTTTGTGTGGGTGATGCAAAAATCTGGTCCCTGTCCACTATTTCCATGCCTCCCCATAGCTTCATACACTTGGTAATTTGCTGCTGAGGAAATTGTTTTGCACTTTCTTTCTTCTGGCATTCAGCACCCTTTTGGTTGTTGTGCCACTGCAGCACATGTAACAATGTTACTTACGTGATGCTATGGACATAACCATCCATCTTTCTTCTCAGCCGAATCATTTCTTAGACTTCAAAATACTAATCCAAAAATAAACTTCCTACTGTTGCTATGGCAGCCACCTTCTGTTCTCAAATGTCATTATTTTGTTCAGGTTTGTCTGGTCACGGCATTTGTGAGAATAATGAGGCAACCTTTCAACTGGGGATTTTCTACCACCTCAAAAAATCAGTCACCGGCAGCAGACACATGGGAACATCAGCAGCTGCAAGTTCTCCTCCAAGCAAATTGCTATCCTGTCCTACAAATATGCTGCATGTTCCTTTACTGCTGGGTCCAAATCATGGAACTCCCTCCTTAACAGCACTACGGATGTACCTACACTATATGAACTACAGTGGTTCCAGAAGGTTGCTCACCAAGATCTTCAGGAGAGCAATTACGGATGAGCAATAAATGCTGGCCTAACCAGCAATGCCCACATTCCACGCATGAATCAAAGAAATTCACAACTGGATATAACCTAAATCTGGCTGCCAAAGTTGGGGATGAAATATTTTCTGGTTGGTTACTGGTTGGTCTCTGTTTGTTCTGGTTTATCTCAGGTACATGCTAGTTATTATGGTTAGATATGGCCTATTACAGCTGTCTTTTTCTTTCTGGATAATGAATACTTCCTGCACCACAAATAAGATTATGCCAATTTGAGATTATGTACGTTGAAGAAGTAACAAGCCTTAAGCAAGGTCAGAATAATTATTCATTATGCATGCAATAAGAGTCTTCAAGTTCAATGCACTATTGTATGGATGAATCCCAATTATTGATTTAATCTGAATGTTATGAAGTTCAAGAATTCTGAGGTGCTAATTAGATTGCAAGTAGTTTTCTTCATTGTTATGAATAAAACTGTTCAAATTGAACATTTGTTTTGCCATGCCTTACTGACTAATTAAACTCAAAAATACATCAATCTTTTGCTGTTCAAAAGACATTTCTGTAAAGTTTCTCTTGTGTCAAATATAATAGCATAAAATAGTGTGAAGAAACAGTATAACAGGTATACGCCTTGGGAACACTTTATTATTTTCTGGCCTGCTAAATACTATCTTTATGTAGTAAAAATGCTTTGCTTTTATACTTATACCTTGTCAGTTAAAGGGACACACAAAATGGTGTCCAATACTGAACATTAAGCAAATTGCAACAACAGTGAGTCACACTGTTGATATTTGATCATTGTCCCTGGTTATTTACACAATCCAGGTTAAGCCTCAAAGGTACATTATAAGAAAGATGTGGAGGCATTGGAGAGGGTACAGAGGAGGTTTACCAGGATGTTGCCTGGTATGGAGGACAGGTCTTATGAAGAGAGGCTGAGGGATTTGAGGTTGTTTTCGTTAGAAAGGAGGCGGCTAAGAGGAGACCTTATCGAAACATATAAGATGATTAGAGGTTTAGATAGGGTGGACAGTGATAGCCTTTTTCCTAGGATGGAGAAAGCTAGCACGAGGGGACACAGCTTTAAATTAAGGGGCGATAGTTATAGGATGGATATCAGAGGTAGGTTCTTTACCCAAAGGGTGGTTCGGGAGTGGAATGCCCTGCCTGCAGCAGTTGTAGATGCACCAAGTTTGGTGGCGTTTAAGAGGTTAGTTGATAAGTTTATGGAAGAGAAGGGAATGGTTTAGTTTGGAAGGTCATTGCTTTTTATAATGGTCGGCGCAATATCGAAGGCCGAAGGGCCTGTTCTGCGCTGTAATGTTCTATGTTCTGTAACCTTGGACTTGTATATTCAAGTTCTACACAGTACAATTGTAAGAAATTATGACTTCATCATTCTATATTGTATCTTCTTATTCTCAAATGTAAGAATCCAGACTATACTACTAGAGGCTTTTAGTCTGCTCATGCACCAATGCCGCAATTTCTTTTAAATATGTCAAACTTGATCGACTCCTACAAGTTCATTTCTGTTTAAACAATTATCTCACAAACTCAAAACAAAATTTTAAAATGAAATGGCAAGTTTAAAATATCAATATGGAAATTCTGTGTTACTTCAATTCACATTGAATATTTCAAATCTTAACATTGTTAATAGCACAGGAAAGTGTGACATCTAATGTTGATTGATACGTTAATTCTTAGTTACTTTTTTTCAAATAGCTAATGGGTGCAGGATCATAAACATTATTCCCCTTCCCCCATGAGCCAATACTTGCGATTATTGAACCACTGATCTTTTACTACAATTACTATTGCTGGTACTTTGTTTTTTTTTAAATGAGTAACCATTGTCACGCTATGAATCATACAGGAACAAGAACATAAAAACTAAGAGCAGGAGTAGGCCATCTGGCCCCTTGAGCCTGCTCCGCCATTCAATAAGATCAGGGCTGATCTTTTCATACACTCAGCTCTACTTACCCGCCCACTCACTGTAGCTCTTAATTCCTTTAATGTTCAAAAATTTATCCATGCTTGTCTTAAAAACATTCAATGAGGTAGCCTCAACTGCTTCACTGGGCAGAAGAGGTTCCTCCTCAACTCAGTCCTAAATTTACTCCCCTTAATTTGAGGCCATGCCCCCTAATTCTCATTTCACCTGCCAGTGGAAACAACCTCCCTGCTTCTATCTTATCTATTCCTTTCATAATCTTATGTCTCCAAAATATCTCCCCTCATTCTTCTGAATTCCAATGAGTGTAGTCCCAGTCTACTCAGTCTCTCCTCATAAGCCAACCCGTCAAATAGATTGATGTTAAGACATACTGGACCTGCAACCACTCATAAGAACATAAGAAATAGGAGCAGGTGTAGGCTGTTCAAACCTGCCTCACCATTCAATAAAATCATGGTTGATCTTACTCACGTGGGGGTATCAGAACAGGATAGGACACTTAGTCCTTTGAACCTGTTCTGCATTGTTAAATCATAATCAATATCTTAAATATATCACCTAAGAAACAATAATCTACTAATCTCAGTTTTCAAATTTAAAACACCAATATCATTTTTTAAGTCCATGCTTCACTCCTCCAAAGCCAATCTATTTTTCCTGAAGTGTGAGTCCCAGAAATGGAATGTATTATTCCAGTTGGATTCTGCAGAACTTTCACCCCTTCATATTTCAGCCATTTTGTGATTGTGGCCCATATTCCATTAGCCCTCTAGTGACGTTGTTTTTGTACCTGTCTTCAAGATTCTAGTGACTTTGCATTCCAAGTTATTTTCTTGTCAGTAGAAAGGACACTGGGAAAAAATCTCTCTCAAAAGATGCATGCTTAATTTACACATTTCTTTGGAATTCAATTCTTTAGCATTTAATTATTTTTAGGTACAAGAGAAGGAATGTGGGGCCTTTCTTTAATATTTCAATCAAAAGATAGCATCTCTCTCAATAGTGCATTTAAATATCAGCCTAGCCAATGTGCTTAACCTCTGAAGAGGGGCTTGAATATACAAATGTTTGACTCAGAGATGAAAGTGTACCATTTGAATTAGGATAGTCAAGAGTGCAATATAAAAAGCATTGGCTGAGATGGTACAAGATCAGGAGGAGTACGAGTTGAGCCCAATTGTAGTGGAATATAAAGATTCCTACTGGGAATGGGATTCGAATTAGATTGGAGTGGGCTATAAAGATTCCTGTTAGGAATTAGGGATTTGAACCAGACTGGAATGAGATATAGAGATTTCTGCTGGAAATGGGATTTGAACAAGATGGGAGTGGGAAATAGAGATTCCTGCTGAGAACCAGACTAGATTTGAACCAGAACCAGATTGCAATATTGCGATTCTTTCTGGGATGGAGAACCAGAACAAATCAAGAAATCAAATAAAATCAACCTGTAACATCTTTCTAATCTAGGACACTGGTTGAAACTAAATGTTGGGGAATTAAACATTTCAAACAATAGAAATAGAACAGTAAGTGAATTAATAGCAAAAGTTTTAGAGCCAAGCATTCAAGTGCAAGTAGAAGGGAATTTGGTGAAGTAGGATGCTGCTTGATATGGTAAGAAAATGTACAAAAATAGGATCAAATTAGGACTATGGGCTAAGTTACACTAAAAAACTAATATATGTAATTACACTTAACATTGAGTAAGGTTATTGCCAAGATTAAAAGTTCTAAATAAAGACTGGCAAGACATTTCAGAATTTTGTGACCCATTACAAGTGTCGATATCTATGCCATTTTGTGTGACTTACCTGTCCTGTCGCCAGGGAACCCACTGCAAGGTGATCACCTTCCCACCAGTGGGAAAAACTGGAAAATCCTACGTATAAAATCATTTTGGGTGGGAGTTAAGGAATAGCAAAGGAAGGAAGCTACTAGTAAGAGTAGTTTAACAGTAGATACACTGTAAGACAGAGTATAAATTGTGAAAAAAGGTATTTTCTTTAGAGGGATTTAATGGGATTTCAGGTACAGAAATCAAAATTACTTTGCATTTGAAAAATACTTTGGGTCGAGAATTTAATATCAAAAGGCTGGCTATCCCCAAGAATAGTAAGGTGGGTGTGAAAATCAGTAGCCTTTCCAGCATTTAAAGAGAAAACTAGTTACTGGACAAATTAGCTTATTTAGTAGCCGACTGATCCAAATATGAAGCTGATCATGCCATATTGCTGGTGAAAAAGTGGGAAGGAACTGGGCAGTGGATACTTCCTTTCACGGGGTGCCTTGTGTGCATCTACAAGCTGGTACCCCTTCTGGTCTTGGGCTGCATGCTGTCTTCTATGTAGGTCTTGCGATCTGAGCAGCTCCCCCGACTGAGTTCTAGCATGGCTGGGATTTCAAGAGCTGCCAGTCAATCAGATTGGCCAGGAGTTCCTGAGAGTGGGGTTTCCTTCCACTGGGGCGAGGCGGGGGACCGAGTTCCACACTGAGCTTGTTAAGACTGCTTTCTTTAAAATTTGCAACCAGTAGGAGTGGGAGTGAGCAAAATGTCTCCCGCATAAAACCAAGTCCAATATTTTAGCAGGCATAGAAGATTGGCTAACAGAAACACAGAGTTGGGCTAAATGGTCCATTTTTAGATTAGCAAACTTAAACTAGTAGAGTGTCACTGGCATCAATGCTAAGGTCTAAATTATTTATAATCTATATGAATGCATTGGATGAAGGGACCAAATGTATTGTAGCCAAGTTTGATGATCTTATAAAAATAGGTTGAAAAGTAAGATGTGAGGAAGACACAAAAAGTGCAAAGAATATATACAGGTTAAGAGAGTGGGCAAAAAAACTGGCAGATGGAATGTAAAATACAGATATATGTGAGTATCCAATTCAGTGGTTAGAATTTAAAAAATTAACTGGAAAAGAACTGCAGAATTCCACAATACAGAGTGATCAGGATATCATTGTATATGAAACACAAAAATAATTGAGATGCAGGTGTAGCAAGCAATTAGGAAGGCAATTGAAATGTAGTCTTTATTGCAATGGGGAGTATAAAAATAGGGAAGTCTTGCTTTATACCAAGAATAAAGTGCACAATTTAGTTCTATTTATTTAAGGAGGGATATATTTGCATTAGAGGTAGTTCAAAGAAGGTGCACTAGCTTGATTCCTGGGAGGAAAGAGCTGCCTTGTGAGGAAAGTTTGAGCAGATTGGGCCTGTACTCATTGGAGTTCAGAAGAGTTCATGAGAAGCAATCTTATGAAACATGTAAGATTCTAAGAAGGTTTAACAAGATAGGTGCAGAGAGGATGTTTCTCCTCATTGGAGAAATCAAGAACTGGGAGCATCCAGAAGAAAGAGTCAGCCATTTAAGACAGAGATGAGAAGGAATCTTTTCTCTCAGGGGGTTGTGCATATTTAGGCTTCTTTACCCAGAGGATTGTGGAAGTTGATTCATTGAAATTTTCAGAGCTGAAATAGACAGGTTTTCAGGGGAGTCAATGGTAAGGGAAACAGGAAAGGAAGCGGAGTTCTGAGCAAGATCAGATCAGCCACAAAGGGAGTTTAGGACAGGTTATGAACATTTGAAACTTTTCTTAATAGGATGGACATATTTTATTTCAGGCAATAATGGCGGTGTGATATTATATGTTTCACATCTGGTGGAATTTTCTGCCAAGAATTGAGAAAGTTGTTGGCAGTTGGAGATGCAATTAGCTCTTGTGAAGGTCTTCGAGCAATACAGCTCTAATTCTGTCTTATTCCAGATCCCTTCCTCACTCTAATCAAATCTCCCCAAGAGAGGTACCATTACATTTTATCATTCAAATAGTTAGATTAAATAAACTTGATAACTTAAGGTTTGGATGGATAGATTAGGTGAAGATGATTAGATATGTCAACATTTGACTAACACATGCAAGGGAGGGGGATTTCAAATTCTGATCACACACAAAACTCCAGGTAAGAGAAACGTACAGTGGAATTCACCTATATCTGATCTGTTAAAATAGCCTACAACAAGTTTCTTTATAGAAGGATTAAATGAGGCAATGTGAGAGGATTTGCAACAACACGGTAGTGTGGAGACCTAAAGTAACTATCATCAGGGGCAAACTTTTCCCAGAAACAACAAAGGCCGACAACAGATGTCTTTCTCTGCCACATAGTCCACACTATGGAAAAATAATCAAGGGGAGGATGATGTATTATTGGCAGGATGCCCGGCCAGTAGTCCAATCTCTCGAGGATCAGGCCGCCTTTAAACAAAGGAGTTCACCCAGATATGCTCCAGCACGCTGCTGGAACTGCCCCCCTAAGAACTGCTACCTAGAACAGTCTGGTATTGTCCCCTAGAGTGTTCAGTATGTTTTAAAGGAGATCCTCAGTATGCAGCATGTTTCAGTAAGTTACATGTTACTGGTGTTCTTGTGTCATGTTGCCTAGCATTACTGCATTTTCCTTCCTGTCAGAGTTTGGAATTGATCGAGTTCTGAAGTGTACTTTGTCACTGAATCCAATTACACTTGACCCTTCCAAAGTAATTTAATAGCTGTAATCTCATACAATCTGTTTGCACAGAGGACTTCGAGGGTGATCGGGTAGAATCCAACGTTCGTTTTGTGAATGACCAACAGTATGAGGAAAAGCAAGAGCTGCAGCACTGAGCATTGACAAACTGTAGGCCAAATGTCATTCCTCTTTCTGTTCTTTAGGGAATATCAGACATTCACAGTACTAACAGAAGAGGAATTTTTTCTGGGTGGGGCACAATGGTATGAGACCAAAAACCAAAACAGTCAATTGCACTAATATTTCAACAGGCCACCCCATGAGTAACATGAAGCTGTCAGTCAGATTCAACTTATTTGGTTCTAAGCTAGCACAGGCACAAATCAGATGTTCAGATATTCTTACAGAAGAAAAATATAACTCCCAACCATCCTTTAAAAAAAAAGTTATGCCTGTGAATACTTTTCTGAGCACTTCTGAGAGCTGTATTATGTACACAGGGCATATTGTCGCCAATCAGCGATGACATTTCACCTCCGTTTCTGTATTATAAATTTATCACAAGTTGTTCCACATGCCTGGAACCCTGCATTGGTCCAGAAAATATTTTGCAGAATAGTGAAAAGGTTTCAATTGAGGAACATGGGGAACAGGAACATCAGACTGCAAGTATACAATTTCCATATCTTCTGTCACCTTTGACTTCTCCCTTCAGAGGTTGCAAGAATAAGAAGAGAATGTACACACAATCAGGGTAGAAACATTTCAGAGGCTGGAGATTTAGTGACAAAATACACTTCAAAACTCGATCACCTCCAAAATGTGACTGGAAGAAATATGCAGTTATAGTAGGCAACATGACACAAGAACACCAGCAACGTGCAGCTAACTGAAACACGGTGCATACTGAGGATCTCCTTAAAAACTCACATAATACTCTAGGAGGCACTGCGCACTCTGTGCTAGATGGCAGTTCTGGGGGCAATTCTAGCAGGGTGCTGGAGAATTCCCAGGTGAACTCCTTTGTATTAGGGTGGCATCTAAAAATGGCGGCCTGATTCTTGAGAGACTAGGCTGCTGGCCGGGCAGCTGAATCAGAGGTCATCCCGTCAGTGATGCGTTGTGGAGTGCTCCCCTTAATGTATTTTTTTCTATGTTGGATGAAGCAAGGGTGCAGCTGATTATGGTATTGGAGAGACACAGCAGCACAAAGTATCTTACCCAGGCACAAACTCACCTGATTCCTGCAACTGCATGTATTTATACCCCACCAATATCCATTTTGGAACACCGAGGGACAATTTAGCATGGTCAAACCACCTAACATGCACATCTTTGAACTACTCACAACACCAAAGACCTGGGTTCGATTCCAGCTTTGGATGACTGTGTGCAGTTTGCTCATTCTCCCTGTGTCTGCCTGGGTTTCCTCGGGGCGCTGCAGTTTCCTCCCATAGTCTGAAGATGTGCACGTTAGGTAAATTGACCATGCTAAATTGCCCTGCAATGTACCAAAATGCTTAGGTTAGGGGGATTGTAAGGTAAATATGTGGAATTGCCTAAAAACAGGGTGGATTTGGGTCTGGGTAAGATACTCTGTCAGAGTGTTGGTGTAGACCCGATGAGCCAAACAGTCTCCTTCTAAACTTTAGGAGTTCTGTGATTCCATATGAAAGTGGAAACAAAGCAAAAAGTTGAGCAATTATAACTGAATCTGTTTGCACAGAGATGAACTGATCAAACACTGGTACAGATGTAGAGAATAGCCGTCTTCTTGTTTACTCTCCTTCAGTTAATGACGGTGTTGTGGAGTGCCACACAACATGTAGACTTTTTGCAGGAAGTGTCCCAAAGTACTCAGAGCAGCATGAATAAATAAATGGATGAAAAGACATTAAAACAGTTCTTTGGAGAAGTGATGGCTAATAGAAGAGGTATATTAAGAGGTATAAATGGCAAGTTGTAAGTGTAGAAGCAAAAGAGTTTAGCAAAGGAATTCCAGAGAATGGAACTTGGCAGTGGAATGCACAATCACCAGTGATGCAACAAGGGAAGAAGGGAATACACAACAAGTGATAACAGAGAAGGAGAGAGTTTAGGCATTGTAGGCTTTGAGGATGTTACAGTGATAAGGAGAAAAAAAATATAAAGAAATTAAAACATGAAAATAAGAATTCTAAATATGAGGCACTGGTGAACTTGGAGCCAACAAACATCAACATGGACTGAGGTGAGGGATAAATGGGACTTGATATGCAACAGAATCTGGGCAGCAGAGATGTGGATGAGTTGAAGTTTATGAAGAGGCAGGAAAACATTGAACAACAATGTTTGGAAAAGACAAAGATGTGAATCAGTTCTGAGTAATTGGTAGTACTGAGGTAAGATCAGAGGTTAGCAATGTTGTGGAGTTTGAGTAGGAGGTCTTTATGATGAAGAGGATATTGAAATCTTAGCTCAGGATTGAAATAGGGACAGTGGTTGCAAACATTCTGCTTCAGTCTGAGACAATGGCCAGCTGAATTGGATTTAGTGGATCTGATGCAGAGCCTATGGCAGGGGTGCCACATATTTAGCTAGAAGAGATTGCAACTTATCCAACACTGGATGTTTGACAAGTAGGAGAATAATACAGAGGCAGCCAGTGGGAACAAGGATAAAGATAGAAAATATCAATTTACAATTGGATATCAACTGCAAAATATTAGAAATATATATTCTTAAAATATATTATACTTCATCAGAAAGGAGAAGAGAGATTGGTGCAATTTCATTTAATGCATTTCTAAGTGATTATATTTGGAAGCATGCCTGCCCTTATTATCTCCACTGGAAGTTGGTGTGTAGACACTGTAAGAAGTCTGACAACACCAGGTTTAAGTCCAACCGATTTATTTGATAGTAAACTCACAAGCTTTTGAGTCTGTGCTCTTTGTCAGTTGGTGTGTAGCCCAGGGATGAAAAATAAATCTAAAAATTAATGTGGAGAAACTGTCCCTCCTTTTTCCAATTGTAATGCACACATAATTTTGAGCTGATAAGTGTCTTATTTTTAAATAGAATACTATAATTTTCTCTGTGTTTCAAAAGCTCTCTAACACCTTCAACATAAATTAGTGGCCTGCTTGATGTGTGTTCTGCCCTCTAATCTCTATTCAGAAGGCTGGTATTTGATATGATGAATGTTCCTCTTTACAATAATGTTTGTAACCCTGAGTTAATCTAAAAGATGTCTATTGTTCCTCTTTTTCAACATATTTTGGCCTATAAAGTTTTATTTCTTGATTACACTACCCTGTTGGAGTTCAGAAAAAGCTGAGGTAAATGTCTTATCAGCAGACCTCAGTACAATTGGGTTATGCTTGTTTGGTACAAAGCACAACCAAAAATGGCTTATAGAGAACTACTTCACACAGATTTTATAAGAAAAGCATTGTGCAAAGGAAAAGCATGGTGGGGGGGTGCGGGGGGTGGGGTGCATTCGAATGAAGGTTCAGTCAACACTGGTTGCTCTTGGGTTCCATCTAGTGGAACATTCAAGAGTGGAAAAGGGCAGTCTACACAGAGATCACTTGCTGGTTGTTCAGGGAAGGCAACTGAAAGTATGCAATTTTAAAAAATGAAGAAAATAACTTTAGAAAAATATAATTCAAAAATTAAACAAAATCGACATTTACAAAAATGTTATCAACGGATCCAGTTTTTGTGAAATCGGATGACTCGAAAATGCACAAATGTTCTTGAAATCAAATAAGCTGCAACAGCATTAAAGCAATAATTAGAACATGTTAAATATCAGCAATAGCAGTATTTCTTTTGGGAATACAATATAGCTGAAAACCAAAGTCAGAAATATATCATTTTGTGCATTAAATGTTCATGCTTTATAAATCAATAAAATGTTGCAATAAAAAAGGCCAGTCTGAAAATAAGATTGAAAAAAGCTGCTGCCTATGCTAATTTAATATCAAATGCAAGATCAATTTTCTTAAATTCTAATGCCTTCAATCTAGTGTTGTGAATAGGAACCAGTTTCCTAATTGTACCTAGACCTCTCCAAGTACCTAATTAAGAAATAAAAAGGCAAATAAAAGTGCACTTTTATGTTTCCATGTCACTCTGAATGATAAAGTATCAACTATAGAGATAGAACTAGCTCTATAGTTATAGAGCTATAGACTAGAACTGAATGATAACCTGGGGATATCTACAGTGCTGAAAATTTGATGCTTTTTTTCACACAGCTTAAAATGAACCATAGATTGTTTGCATAGGAAAAGCAACAGCTCCTGCAGAAGATTACACAATTTCTTTAGCTGCCGCAGTTGTACAGTAAATAATGACAACATGGCTTTGTGTACCAACATTTTGGAAGTCCAAAATATACTCAAGCTAATTCATTACTGTTGGTCTGATTACTCTAATTACTGTCTCAGGTAGTAAAAAAACACACTAGTCATGCTGGCTAGCATCTATAGAGAACAGACAAGCTAATGTTTCAGCTATGGAACCTTTATTGGAAAGGTCAATTGAACACAATTTGAAAACAAATAGAACAAAAGGAAGGGGAGGAAAAAGACATACAATGCACACACATACCTCTGAACACTATTGGTTCAGAGGAGAGAACATTTGCTGAGATTGTAAACTGGAATTATAGACACCAACCTGACAGTGAGAAAAATAATATTGTGGATATGGGTGGGTCAGCGTGTGTGTGTGGTCCAAAAGGTCCAACTAATTAAAAGATCTTCGAGTTTCCCAAAGCTCAACTGACCTTTGAACCAGAACAGGCCACAGGATTCTGGCACATGTTCTACCAATAGCATTACATGCTATTGGTAGAACATAGAACACTACAACACTAACAGGCTCTTCGGCCACAAGTTGTGCTGATCATATCCATACCTACCAGCCTATCTATAACTCTCAATTCCATTAAATCCCATGTACTCATCCAGAAGTCTCTTAAAAGACCCCAGTTATAGAGTGAGTGGGCAACAAAGTGGCAGATTGAGTATTATGGAGAGAATTGCAAGGTTTTCAACTTTGGTCACAAGAATAGTAAAGCAGAATATTTTTTAAAAGGTGTGAAACTTGTAAATTTTGATGTTCAAGGAGATTTAAGTGTACTGATGCAAGGAACATACAGAGTAGATACTGCAAAGAATTAAGAAAGTAAATGGTATGTCAACTTTTAATTGAAAGGTGATTGGAGTACAAGAATAAAAAGTATTGCTACAATTCTAGCGGACTTTGCGAGACCACAAT
The DNA here is from genome assembly GCA_024679065.1 of Sphyrna mokarran. Lineage (NCBI taxonomy): Eukaryota > Metazoa > Chordata > Chondrichthyes > Carcharhiniformes > Carcharhinidae > Sphyrna > Sphyrna mokarran. The sequence goes on along the minus strand of JAGIQG010000012.1, from coordinate 48,136,345 downwards.
GGAATACTATGCAAATTCTCAGGCTCCATATTTAAGAAAGATATATTTGCAAAGATTCACTAGATTGGTTCCAGGATAAAAGTGTTGTCCTATGATAACAGTAAATTGGGCCCTTAGCCTCTGGAGTTTTAAAGCATGAGAAGTGATTCCATTGAAACATTCAAGTTAATGAAGGAGCTTGACAGGGTAGATACAGAGACACTGGGCTAAATAACATACTTTCAGAATGGGAATGTTTCCCACTTTGTGAAGCGTACTATGAGGTGTGATGATATTAGACACCATTATAATATCATCATGTCAGTTCCTGCTAATACAGGGAGTAGGCAGGTCAAAACATTAAGAACCTGCCCACATTATTAAAATATCAAAATGAAGGCCATTGAGCTAATTAACGATACATCTCACTGCCATATTATAGTCAGAAGGCAATAATATGTCTTCAAGATGAGATTTACAACAAGTAGGGAATCTATTTTATTAAGGGCAAGATTGTTTGCATGGGTTTTAAAACCAGAGTCTCAGTTTTGCAGTTCAAACTCAGTTTCAATGTGCAGAGTGACATTTCAGATAATTTTTCCAAGAGGAGCAATCTTCTCTCATCACCTCTCAGAGGGATCTTCTGATTGTTCACTGAATATTCCACCATCCCTAATGCAAGAGTGAGAGGCAAAAATTCTGAGAGAGACAGGGATTGTTGTCTCAGTTGGAGACACAACCTCCAGTGAGGAGGACAGAGGATTAGGAGGAGGAAAAGGGTGAGAGAAAGAAGGATGACAGGAAGAGGGGAATACAGGGAGGCTTAGGATGTTGTGGGTCCTCAAGATGGGGACAGAGGAACTCCAGAGACCAAAATCAGGAAGAGCCCAAAAAACCTCATCAGAGGTGCAGATGAAACTATGCCCCACCAAGAGAATACAAACAGTGACTCAGCTAACTGCAACCAAGTGAGACTTGCTGTAGGAGAAAACTCAGGTTTTCAAGGGCAACTGTGACAGCACTATGCTTACAGGAAAGATCTCATCCAATTGCTTTGGGGAATCATCCAATGCATGTTGCATTGAAGGTAACAGTGACACTTTCTTTCTTTGTAACAGGCTAATTCCAGGCAGCCTGTGGAGACCTCAATAGGAAAACACAGCCTGGCTAAATACCAGTGCATCAAGGTGTTCACAAATGCCAGGTTCCAAAGTGCTGGGAATTACAATTCTTTCATGCAGGATGCCCAAAGTTAATTGGATAGAGTTGAGTATTTGCAGCAATTGCAGGTTTCCCCAGGGTGCAGGAAGCTATTGACTGCGTGCACATATCTATTAAGACTCCTCCTGAACAGCTATGCACCTTCATAAGCAGAAAGGACTTTCACTTGATCAATGTGCAGCATAATCGGTGAGTTATGCAGATGGGGACCAGATACCCTGGCAGCAGTCAGCAATCATACTCAGGAAATCATAGATTCCAAATCTTTTCACCAGCTTGCATTCCTTGTGGGGTAAAAAGAGTTAGTTACTGGAGGTAGCTGACTAAGATGTGTATAGGATGCCAAGACCTGATACAGAGTGGAGGTACACTGAGGGCCAGTCCAGCAGCAGAGCTGCAATGGAGTAATTCCCATCAATCTCTAAAAGTCTGATACCTGGACAGATCTGGAGGAGCATCACGTTACTCCCCCTGCTCATATGTACCTGATGGCCCTGGTTTGCTGTGCACTTCATAACATCATCATCCAAAGAGGAGATGCCCTGAATGTTGATAACTTGCTATTTATGATGCAAGGACAAGGACAATAATGTGAGAGAATACAGCGATGCTACTGCTAAGTGGATAGCTATGACGCCAGAGATAACTTAGTCATAGAACCCTACAATGCATAAGAAGCCACTTGACCCATCACTCTAATAAAGTATCTTACCCCGGCCCCTCCTCCACCCTATCTCTACGGCTATTACCATGGCTAATCCATCTAACCTACACATCTTGGGCAAGTTAGCATGACCAATCCACCTAACCTCTACATCTTTGGACTGTGAGAAGAAACCGGAGCACCCGGAAGAAACCCACACAAGGTAGGGAGAATGTGCAAACTCCACACAGACAGTCACCCAAGATTGGAATTAAACGCGAGTCCCTGGTGCTGTGGGTAACTGCAGTGTTAATCACTGCACCACTGTGTCAGAAGGATTTCTATAGTATATCTTGCCACTGCTATGGAAGGATTTCTCCATTTTCTGTTTGTTCTGTTGAAAATGAACAACTTTCATCTCATTAAATAGAAGCAAATTACTACAGATGCTGGAATCTGAAGTCTAAAGAGAAAATACTTTAACAAAGGGTCATCTGGACTCAAAGTGTCAGCTCTTTTCTCTCCTTACAAATGGCTACCAGACCTGCTGAGATTTTCCAGCATTTTTCCGTTTTAACTTTTCTCTCTTTTTTTACACAGAAATTAAATCACAGGTAAACAGGTTGCCAGGAAGAATTGTCGACAGAAGATAGTAATTAGAATTGACATTGAAGAATAGATCCATGTGTCTACAAAACTGTTTTTTTTCATTCCAATCTATCATTGGCTCACAAAGAGAATTTCTGAACTCTGATTGGTGTTCCATCTCTCCTATTTCTCGTTTATCCCATCAATTCCCTGTCACAGATCAGGAATAATCTGCGGATAAAGTATTATTCAAATGCTGAATGGTGCAAGTTGTTGAGTACCTACATGCTGTCAGTTTGATTGTCAGTTTTCATCCAATGGGTCGGGTAGCCTATAGTGATATTAATAACAACTGAATCAAAAGGAGATCAATATTGCAATGTTCATTTCAGAAATAAGTGTTCTATAACGCATTTTTGAACTCATAAATATTTAAGCACAGGTAGGTATTCAAAAATCAGGCTATTTCTGCAAACATTGCATTTTCATGCAATTTAGAGACCTCACCAATTCCAAATGTGCATGCAAACCAAAAAAAAGGTTTCTCTTTAAGATATAGAATATTTGACTGGAGTTTCAATATTGCTGGAAATTACTTGAGTAATATTTCTGTTCCTTGGTCTTATGATCAATTTATAATATTTCTACTGAATATAATCCCTCACTATAGCAAAAAAAAGGATTTTATAGCATTCCTTTACCATGTTTATATTTTCATATTGGTAATGTATGAATCTAGGCAAATGGTCATTTGCATAGAGATCCTCTGAAATCATGTCCCAAAGCTCTACTCCAACAATGTAGTAAGAAGTCCCGTACTTATCCAGCTGTTCCTCTCTCTTCCAACCCCAAGCTTTTATTATATTTCCTTCAGCTATTAAATTGTTTATAAGAAATATTTCTTTCTTTCCTCTCTATTTCCTATGGTGGACTTGCAATTCTTTCTGAAACAACTTTCAATATAGTGCAGCACCAGGGACTTTTTTTTCCCACCACTGGCACAGCCCCAGCTCCTCATTCATGTAATCAGTGGAGTGAAATTTCATGATGTTACACTGGGGAGTTTGATACAAAACACCTGTTTCCAGGCTGTGTCCAACCTGCAGTTGTGAAACATAAAGCAAAGCAACAAAGAATAACTGAGGATACATCAACATTCATACATTCAGGGATTAGAAATATAACAAAGATAGTAATTTCAACCTTTTTGAAACTTTTCTTATAATGATTGCCTTACCAACACAAATAATAAAAATAGAATATGCTACCAAATAACAGAGAGACTACAGTCAAGGCTGCCTAATGTTATACTTTGTCAGTAAAGTTAAAATTTCAACATTATACTTACCGTTAAAAAAGGGAACTTTCATATATATACTTGCAGATAGTCTTGAAAGCATTTACAATTTCATGGATAACAAATGAAACATTAAAAAAATGCAGCACTCTTTACTCTATTTTATTTCATTATACAATATCAAATTGAAATAAAGATATTCAATATGATATTGAAGATAAAGTGAAGGGGATCAGATGTAATGGTTTATTTCAATTTTTTCAAGACAAGTTAACAATTTTGAAATGAACAAGTCATCAGTACAACATTCAATGTTAGAGAACACTTCAGATGGGCTGCTGGAGTTGGCGGATGAGCAACAATGGCATCTTGCTTAGATGATGGGCTTGAAAGCCAATTGGAGTCAACCCTGTCTTGACTATCTGTGGGACTCACAGTGATATTTTTCTGCTGTATGGTAATTAATTAGTTGGCATCAGGGTTTCTATCCATAGTTAATAAATAGAGAGCAGAGTGTAAATAAAAGGAACTTTTTCAATTGGCAGGAAATGAATAGTGGAGTGCCAAGAGGGACAGTGCTTGGGCTTCAGTTATACACAGTCCCTAAGAATGACTTAGATGAAGTGACAGGGTCTAAGTTTGTGGATGATACAAAGATAAACTAGAAATAGAAGAGATGGGGCACTAGAATATAAACATTCTCTTATTGGGATACCAACAGATTCATATGAAAAAAGGCACATTTGATCCAATTTAATATCAATTCTAATTATAATTTTCTGTCAACAACTCTATCCTGACAACATATTCACTTGTGATTTAATTTCTGTGTAAAGAAATGAGAGCAAAGTTGTTCATTTCCAATAGAACAAAGGTAAGGTGAAAAGATAAGCTGTGGGGAGGACACAAATAGACTGCAAAGAGATAGATTAAGCGAGTGAATAACAATACCGTAGATGAAATATAACATAGGGAAGAATGAAGTTAATGACTTTGGTTGCTAGAATAAAAGGGCTGAATAATTTTGAAAAGGTGAGAAACTTGTAAGTGTGTTTGTTCAAAAAGACTTGTATGTACTGGTACAGGGAATATAAAATAATTAAGATACAGGTACAGTGAACAGTTAGGAAGACAAATAGCATGTTGGGCTTCATTGCAAGAGGTTTGGAGTACTGAAATAATTAAGTGTCATAAAGTTAGAAGTGGAATTGTTAGCTGATGATTACACAATGTTCATTTGAAACTCCACAGATACTGAAGTAGTTCTTACATAAAAGCTGCAAGAACTAGATAATATCCATGTTTGGTCTGACAAGCTTGTTTTCGGAGAATGTATTGTTAACTGTAGATTATTGTACTTTAAACTCTCAAACTCAATATAAATAAAACTTTGGAAACTTGGGATTCATAGGTGCCTTACATAATGGAAGCATGAGTCAAATAAAGAATGAGGTTTACCATTTTCCTCTAATTAATCCTAATTGAGCAGAAACTCGAAGGGATTGCAAATTGGGGATGTTCATCTCTGGAACCAATTCTCAAAACTGTGCCCCTCATGAGTGAAGTTTATGTTTGGAGTGCATTTTCCCAAAATTTAGCTTTACTATTCACTTCAATTTAGTCCCTAATTATATCCTAAGATTCCAGTCACTTTAATTCCACCATTCCACTCTGACTTTACTGTCCCTGACTTCTTAAACTGGTCCATGAAGTGGAAGCTGTATAGAGTGTGATTTGAGGTAAGTGTGGGAGTTTAGGGAAGTTGGGGAGGGAGATATTGCTGTACCTTGTTTTCCAAACTACTTCCACAGATTAGTGGGAACAGAAGCAGACCAAGGCAGGAGGAACTGGGAGATAGACCACATTTGTCCTGCAACTTCGAGCGAAAACACTCATGTGTATCACAAGTAAGTGACTAGGAGGTGAGTATTTCTCTCTCCTACTTTTTCTGTTTTTTTTGAGATTGAAGGCTAGGTAGGAAAAATTACAGAGTGAAAACTGAAGATCAATCATAAAATGAAAAACAAATTGAAAATCTAATTAAATAAAATAAGGATGCAGAACCAGGCGATGTGTTGTAGCTGCAGCATGTGAGACCCCATTGCGGTTCATTGTGACCACATCTGTACAAAATGCTGGTTGCTTGAGACACTCTGCTTCGTGACTTGACAAATATTCCTAACATTGCCTTTTTATTTCAGATTTCTAGTCCCTGTAGTATTTTAGTTTGTGTTAGCTAATGTGACAGACTGAACCATTTTAATATATTATGGAAAATAAAACTTTGGATATTAGGAAAAGAAGGGCTTACTGAAAATAAGGCACATTAGAACACAGTCACACCTCAAGATGTTTAATTTTCATTACAGACTACAGAAATGAGCCATTTATTCAAATGTAATTGGTTCACACACAAACTGTCACTTTTTTTGTCATTCATTTTCCATGAATATAATTTTACAGATTTGGTAAAGCAGATAGATTAACAATGGACTGAAGTCACCTGACACTTAAACATTCAGTGTTTTTACATTAGCAAGGAAAAACTGATCCTAAAGTATAAAATTCCCTTATCAATAATTTTAGTGAAAGTCAGCTTGAGGGTATAACAAGATTTGTAAGGCTCTTGTCAAAAATAATTTCATTTATTAATTCTTACTTCATGCATTGGACTTCAATTCTTGCTATCGTCCAGTAGTCTTTCCTTATAACTTAAATAATGATACTTGCTTTTCTAAATTTAGCCTAAGGTAGCTGGTCATCAGGATAGTCATGAGACTCCTCTGAAAGTCTCAGATAGTGAAGACAGTGTCTACTAAGGATAAAGCTCCAACTTTATCCTGTGAATTCTGCTGAGTGAACTGACCTCAACTGGGATGGCAGTAGTGAATTTGCACCTGATGCCAGAGCTCCTGGAAAAGCAGGCAGGGAAAGTGGGGATCAGAACCTATCTTGATTCCTGTTTCTGATCACTAATGCGTGACCTCTATCGGAAAATGTCCTTGGAGCAGGAGTTCTGGTAATCACAGCATTAGTATTTGCTTTAATTCTCCCTATGCTCAAGTAATTTGCTAATAATTTTAGTGTTTGAAAGATGTCAATTCCCTTGGAACACGATGCTTGCAGATGTCTTGTAGGAGCCTATGCCTTCAAGAGAGAATAAATGAAGAGAAAAGTGGGCAAAAATTTTGATTGACATGAATTTTTTTCCAGGTTGTAATATTACAGAATTATTTTATTTGCAGAAGTGCATTAGCAAGACAGAGAAGATTTATTCTCATTCATCTCATTTCACACTCAGCACTGCAAAGCAAGTATTTTGTATCCACCTCTTTACTCAATAATGCATGCAACTGACATCATAAACTTCAGATTAATTTAAACTCTGTCATTTTTAAATAGGCACTATCTTTGCTAAGGCTCTAAAAATAACCCAATGTAATTAACTATCACTGCACCAAAATGATAGCTGTCTTTACAGCTAGAGTGCCTGCTGTGTTCTTAATTTTGCCTCAGCACAGGTTATTTTGAATGGATTTTACATCTAATCATTTCCTGGAGGTTTAGAATCTTCTGCTGCACAATGGGTCCTGGGAATTTATTGGTATACTAATCAGAAACATTTGCCTCTGGTATATCACTATTGAAAACCTTCATAAAGTCCTAAACTCCCTCTTGAACAGCAATGTGGATAAAACTACGTAACATGGACTGCAGCAGTTCAAGAAGGCAGCTCACCACCAATTCTCAAGGACAAATAGGGGTGGGCAATAAATGCTAGCCTAATCATCAATGCTGGTATTCCATGCATCATAAAAGAAAAAAAACATACATTTGAAGAGCTTATTAACATATTAACAAGACATTCCGACAGGACACCATCAAAAAAAATCAAAGATAGTTACCTGTTTCAGTCATATGTGCAAGATTAATATTCTACTTACTTTTTGTTTAAGCCACTGGCGTTTAATCTATTTATTTAAATCAAATTCAATAATTTGCTATTTACAGCATGATACAAAAGAATGAACATGGTTATTTATTATATCTGCTTATCTTGCATTCTGGTCAAAATGGCTTCTTCAAGTAATAACGAATTTTAGGGATATTGCAACAGGATTTATCTGCACCAAGGCCTCAGTATGGAAAAATTGCAAGAGTAACTTTCTGAATGAAAATAACTGATGCTGACACCATCATACAACATAGCTAAAATTGATAATGAGAGGTACTTTTGTTTTTAGCAAGTGATTTTCCAGCTCAAGTTTTGGTAATAAAACAAATTTGCATTTTTGCTTTTAAAAAAATTATGAATTAAAATTTAAAACATACCACCATAAAGTAAACCATCTGACAGAGCTGTCAATAATGGATGAATCCTCAATAGGAGATTTTTCACTTATAGAACAGCAACCTGAGGCACTCACTCATCCTAAAGTCATTTCAGAAGGTAGCAGAATATTAATGTATTCATTTCTCCTTTTTCTCCTTTCCCACCAGTTTTCTCTCTTTTTCCCTTCATGTGTATTTCTTTATAGTCCATTTACTGTAAAAATATCAATTTTACCATAGTATTCCTCCCTGTTCTCTTGTCTCCCTGAGTCATGCATGGCTGACATATTGCCAAGCTCCTACCAATACTTCTTTAGATTTGAAAACAGTAGCCTGAAGATAGAATATCCCTTCTACGAAAGTTGTTGGTCTGGAGTTTCTAATCGGTAAACTGTTTTTCTTTCATCACAATTTTCTCCCTATCCCCACTTCAAAAGATTAAGCTCAAACTGAGTGCAATTTAAGTTTCTGCAATCTTGTGCACTCGTTAAGAAACAGTGCATTTGAAAGATGCTTCATCTGTAAAGTTGACCATATCTCCAGGTTAAATTAATCTCATCCTAAGTGTCTGCTAATGTTGCTGTTGAAGACACTTTCAAATTAAATTGGGTCTTTTGAGTGGAAAGATACAAATTGCTAATTATTAAAAACTTTTGAATTCTTCTTGCTTAAATTACTAAGAAACTGATTGCTGTATTTGAATCTATCTAGAAATGGTTTTGTATATGTTCAGAAGTCATTATCCGTCACTTAATATTTGGATTACTGTTGGTGGTAGAGTAGATGCTGATTAAAATGCATACTGTCCTCCTTCTCTTTTGCAGGCTTTGTTCCTTTGGTTACACGTGGGACAAGAGCAGTAAGAATCCACCACTGACCAATTGCAATCTCTTTCACTCCTGCCCACGTGATGTCTCAATCATGAAGGTCTTCCTGAAATATACTTCATCAGGTCTGTTGTGGCTAGCCTCATCTTCTTCGTCTAAACTGTAATGTTCACTCTATTGGCACTCTGGTGGGACATATTTCTGGGAGACAAAGAATGTGTCCCCTCAGTATATCATGTCTGTAATATCCCTCTGTAATATCCCTCAAGTGCCTCTGACCAGTCCTCTGTTACAGTGGTATAGATTGGGACTGGAACTATTATAGATATATAGAGTCACAGCTTCATATTTGTACTGGGTAAGACAATGTCATCTGTGGAGTCGAGGTCCATCATCAAATTGTCACAAGATCCCAAAGTCTGCACCCAAAGTTGCCTTCCTCATGATATAAAAGAAAGGAGGCATGGACAGAATACGATATAAAAAAAGGAGACATGGAGAGAATATAATCCTGGAAGGATGTTGAAGGAGTTGATGATGCCTGCGCTGGTCTTAATGCAACAGCTGAAGTCATGATATAACGCCATGAAAATGTTAATATATAGTTATTTTGTAATACAGAACTTGAGTACTACTGAACGCAGAGACATGTTGAAGCTTATCATCTTTGATTTGATTTATTATCACTTGCATTACTATACAGCGAAAGGTATTGTTTTTTGCACTTACCGATACTTTTGCAAGAATATTAAGTAAAAATGGAATAATTTATACTTCATGGGAAGACAGTGCTGATGGGTTGGCAAAAATGAAAAAAAGGGCAGTGCCATGATCAATCATAGTCAACCTGCCAAGTTTGAATTTAAGTGAAGCTTGGCAGTCATTATTTGATTATATTCTCCATAGCAAGATCTCTACCAATCAGAATTCACTCGCCAACTCCCTTCTCATGAAGTATAAACTGTTGTTCCCTTTGCATTTGGTATTTTTTTAAATGTCCTGATGAGTGCAAGACAAAAAACGTTGACAAGTCTCTTTTTTTCAGCAATGTTAATGTAATATTAACTTCACCAAAGCCAGTCCTAAGCCTGGTTGAAAGCAAAGGAGGGTGTGGCATAGGACTGTGCATCCTCACTGTAAAAACTCAAAACAGCTGCAGAAAAAACAAGAAGACAACATTCCAGCAAACCCTGTTAAAAAAAGGATGACACATTTGAAGATTTACGTATGATATATATTAAAGTCAAAACGAAGTCCAATCCTTGAAATACCTAATCTTGAAAGTCAAAACTATCATTACTCTTGTTGAAGTGCTATGTCCACCACCTTGTGTTAGGCAGGATCTACCTGAAGCTGAAAAAAGCAACAACCACAGTGACTATGGGTAAGGCAGAAATTGAAACAGAACCATAGAATCCTATAGTATAGAAGGAGACCATTTGGCCCATCGAGTCTGCACCAACCACAATCCCACATAGGCCCTATCCCCATAACCGCAGGCATTTATCCTAGCTAGTCTTCCTGACACCAAGGGGAAATTTAGTAAGGCCAATCCCACCTAACCCGCACATCTTTGGATTGTGAGAGGAAATTGGAACACCCAGAGGGAACCCACACAGATGCAGAGGGAACGTGCAGACTCCACACAGACAATGATCTGAGATCAGGATTCGAACCCAGGTCCCTGGCACTGTGAAGCAGTAGTCCTAACCATTTTGCCACCATGTTGCCCCGGGCAAGGCCATGTTGCAAAGCTTCCAAAAGGCCATCTCCAACAAATTCAAAATGCTACCAAGGTCTGGCAATATAGAAGAGCAGTGGGAAATCTTCAAAAGAGGGATTAAAGAGAGTGCAGATGTCACCATTGAGTGCCTAAGAACTGACAAAGAATGATTGATCAGTGACCCAAAGTGGAAGATAATCAATAAAACAAAGCTTGCAAAATGCAAAATGAACAACGAACCAGGAAAGGAAGATTGAACAAAGATGAGATGATAAAAATACAGCAGAGTGGATAAAGTGTGAAGAGCTATAGGAAAGACAAACAAGGATGGATCAAGTTAAAAGACAGGGAGATACAAGAATCAGCAATTTGAAACAATTCCTAGGCAGGCTACAGAACCATACAGTAATTGATTGCTGTTAGAAACAACACTACTGTACCAATCAAGAGCAAGAATAGCAGGATGCTAATGATAACTAGGACTAGGAGGCAAAGTAGATGAAATACTTCTGGGAGAACTACAACCATCTGATCCCAGATCCAGGTTCGAGTTTGACAATAGCACTGCACCAGGAGAAAGTGCCAAATCAAAGATCCATAGAACCATCCACCTCCTGAAGAACAGCAAGGCACCAGGGATCAGAGAGGTGCCTGCAGAATTATTGAAACATGACAAGAACAATGTCACAACAGAACTCACGGACCTGTTAAACAAGATCTGGACTGTGGAAATGTCCTGGGATGACTGGAGGCAATAAATACTCATTAAGCTGCCAAAGTAAGGAAATCTTAGTGACTGCAAGAACGAAAGGGGCATAACACTGCTGTCAGTACCTGGCAAGGTGCTCAGCAATGTGAACCTCAACAGATTGAAAGCAGTAGAACAGGCATGTTCCTGGGGTGGCAGATCAGGCTGCGAGCAGATCTTTATGCTCAAAAGCAACAAAGCATAGAGTTTATGTATTATAAGCCACTCATTATCAGCTTCATTGAATTCAAGGCGGTTTTCAACGTTATCCATCAGCAGTCACTCTGATATGTTACAAGACAGTATGGCATCCCAGAATGATGTATTAACATGTGCAAAGTCCTTCCTGATACAAAAATTAAATTTAAAGGAGGCATTAGCCACAGTTCAAAAATGTTTCTGCTGGTGTCATATGTGTGGTGTATGCTAACCATCATGATCTGCCTCCTCTATATACTTCCAGCACATGCTCCTAATGTCTGTGCTATTGCCCTCCCAAAATGTCATTCATTTGGGCTGCACTTGAAGTATATACGCACAACATTAATGCCATTTTACACCCAAATACCAGCTACAGCACTGCAAATACAGGTACTGCACAGTCAAATTTTGCAGTCTATATTTCCCACTGGAACTGGTACCTTCAGGAGTTGGGATAAAAATTGCCAACACAAAATACATTAAGGATATCAGGGCAAGTGATGTGTTGCAACTGCAGAATGTGGGAAATCCTAGATGCCAGTGTGATCTAGGATGGACACATCTGCGACAAGTGTCTATGACTTGAAGAACTGCAGGTCAGAGTAATTGAACTAGAAGCTCAGACAAAATTTGGCTGTGCAGTACCTACATTTGCAGTGCTGTAAATGGTGTTTGGGTGTAAAATGGCATTAATGTTGTGTGCCTACACTTCAAGTGTAGTCCAAATGAATGACACTTTGGGAGGGCAGTGACATATATCAGGAATCGGAGGGGGAGGGTGCGGTTTACTAGGTACTTTATATCAGGAAGCGGTCATACTATTTAGGATAGGGTCTTCTGATATGTCCAGTGATCAGGAACAGGAGGTTGTGAGGTGGGTAGCCCAGAAAGCAGGAGTCTCACTCTTACATTTCTCTAACAGATTTGAGGATCCTTTAGCTTTTTTGGATGAGATGGGGGCTTCAGAGTGGATGGTTAACAGGCATTTAATGATAAGCTGCCACATCAAAGATTATGGCACAAGATAAGAGCGTATGGTGTAAGGAGTGACATATTAGCATGGATAAAAGATTGGTTAACTAACAGGAAGCAGAAAGAAGGGATAAAGAAATTGTTTTCAGATGGACAAGTTGTAACTTGTGGAGTGGCGCAGGGATCTGTGCTATGTCATCAATTATTTAGAATCTACATGAAAGATTCAAAGAATCTAACCTATGGTGGCAAAATTTGCCATTTACATCAAGATAGATAGGAAAGTAAATTGCCAAAAAGAGATAGAGAATCTGATAAGGGATATACACAGGTTACATAAATTGGCAAAAAATTGCCAGATTAAATGTAACGGATGCAAATTTTGACAGGAATAGAAAAACGGGATACAGTTTAAATGGAGAGGGATTGCAGAACTCTGTGGTACGGAGGGATCTGGGTGTCCTGATACATGAATCACATGAGGTTAGTATCCAGGTGCCGCAAATGATTGAGAATGTTGGCAATTATTGCAAGAGGGATGGAATATAAAAGTAGGGAAATTTTATTGCAGCTGTACAAGGCCTTCGTGAGACCACATCTGGAGTATCGTGTATGTTTTCGTCTGCTCATTTGGGAAAAAAAAATATTGCATCAGAAGCAGTTGAGAGACGATTCAATTGACTCATCCTTGAGAAGAAGATCTAATAAGGCAAGATTGAATTGATAGGGCCAATACCTACTGGAGTTCAAATGAATGAGAAGTGATTTTATTGAAACATAGGATCCCCAGGGCCCTGACAAGGAGGACACTGGGAGGATGTTTCTTCTTATGGGAGAAATTGAATGAAGGAACATAGTTTAAGAATAAGAGGTCTGTAAACAGAGGCGAGGAGATTTTTCTTTCTCTCAGAGGGTCATTGGTATGAATTCTCTTCTCCAGGACTGGATATTTTATATTTCTTTGGTCGTGAAAATCCAGCCTTTAGGGTCATCAGTCTGTAACTTCCTGGTCCTCAGCACCAAATTTAGAGGATCCAAAGGATGTGCTTGGGAAATCACTCTCGGAAGTTTCCAGGTAAGGGTTAATCTGTCCAATTGTCCAGAAGCGTTGACTTCCCCTGGATAATTATGTTCCACTGGGAACTAGCTGACAAAGTGATTTGGATGATAACTTTAAATGGTTCAGTCTTACACTAATAGTTACTCTGGAAGAAGTTTATTGAAGGCTGAGTTGGATTTGTGTTAGATAAGGAAGTCGAGGATGATGGGTTGCAGACAGGAAAGCAGAGCTAAGACCACAAACAGATCAGTCATGAGTTTATTCACTGTAGGAAAAGGTTCTGAAATGCCTATTCTTACTCCCTCCTAAGTCCTGTTTTTCCATGTAAGGCATAGAATTTCTCACTGCTCCATCCAGAGGACCTGTGTGAAAAAGCCATGCAGTATAATCAGGTCAGTTCAAGCATCAGATAAAATGATGATTAATCTTCCAAGTCACTTATGTGAATCCAATGAACTATAGCTACAACTATTCTGAGTTCTCATGTCTTTAGCTTCCCAATCGACATTAGCATTAATGAGATTCTCTGTTCCTGTTGATGTGCTTGAAATGCAAAAGCTTTAATTTTTAAGATTACAAGAGCAGATTCAAGAATCAAGGAGTCATTACCGCACAGAAGGCGGCCATTCAGGCCACTGATTTCATGCCAGCTCTCTGTGAAGCAATCATTCAACTCTATTCTCTTGTTCTATCCCTCGAGCTCAGCAGATTTTAAGTGCTGATTCAATTCCCTTTTGAAGTCAGACTCGTCAGCAGCGATTTCCACGTCACTACACTTACTGCATGAAAAAGCGCTTCCTCAATTATTCCTGCTCATCCAAAACCATAAACCTGTGTCCCCAGTGATAATCTTCTCTTTGTCTATTTTACCTCAAGCTATTTTAGTCCTGTACATCTTTGTCAGAGCTCTCATCAACCTCCTCTATTTCAAGCAGAATAACTGCACCTTCTCCAACCTAATCTTGCAGCTAAATTCTCTTGTTTCTGAAATCATTCTGGTAAATCTCCTTTGAAGCCACTGTAGGAATCTCATATCTTTCCTAAAGTATGGCAACCAGAGCTGGATGTAATATTCTAGTTGTGATGTAACCAGAGCTTATAAAATGTTTAGCATAATGTCCTGGCTTTTAAATCTATTATTATTCGTTTTTATATTCATCCATGGGACATGGGCGTTGCTTTCTGGTCAACATTTATTACCCATCCTTAGTTGCCCAAGGCCAGTTGAGACTTAACCCTATTGCTGTGGCTCTGGAGTTATATTTAGGCCAGATCAGATAAGGATGACAAATTTCCTCCCCTAAAGGACATTAGTGAACTAGATGAGTTTTTCTGGCAATCGACAATGGTTTCATGGTCATCAGTAGATTCTTAATTCCAGGCAATTCTTTTTTATTGAATTCAAATTCCACCAGCTACCATGTTGGGTTCGAACCTGGGTTCTCAAGACATATTTCTGGATTAATTGTCTAGTGATGATACCACGAGGCCATCGCCTCCTCAGGAATAGCATTGTCCCGTATACCTCATGAAGCACTCTCAAGATGTCCTGTCTCATTCAAAGATCAATGTATATGAAGTTTGGGTTGACTTGGGTTGAGGGTAAAGAACAGGAAGTATGGGGAATACATTGGGGGGATGGGTTGCTTAGCTGGGAAGCTCTGAGGCTTTAGCAATGTGGTGAGTGTCCCATTTGGGGACTGGTCTGCATCTTAAAAGCTGAAGTTAGAAGTGTGTTTATTTCTAAATCTTTCAGAGTAAATATTAGTATAAGACTGGCTGAACCATCTAAGGTTACCATCCAAATCACTTTGTCAGTTGGTTTTCAGTGGAGCATAATTGTCTGGGGAAGTTGGCGCTTCTGGACAATTGCCAGATTAACCTTTACCTGGAAACTTCTGAGAGTGATTTCACAAGCACAGCTTTTGGATATCCCCTAAATCTGGTGCTAAGGACCCAGGGAGTTACAGATTGATAACCGTAAAGGCTGGATTTTCACGACCAAAGAAATATAGAAACTAAAAGCAGGAATAGGCCATTCAGCCCTTCGAGCCTGTTGCACTATTCATTTTGATGATGAATGATCATTGAATTCAATATCCTGATTCCCTCTTCGCCCCATATCCCGTGATCCCTTTAGCCCCAAAACCTATACATTATTGAATTATACGTTTTGGCTCAACTACATTCTGTGGTAATGAATTCCAAACATTCATCACCCTCTGAGTGAAGAAGTTTCTCCTCATTTCAGTTCTAAAAGGTTTACTCTTTTGTCCACCTTCAATCTCATCAATTTCCTCAAAACCATTTCTCTATTAATGTTGATTTGCTTCAGTTCCTCACTAAAACATGTTTATCTCAGCATTTGTGGTACATTATTCGTGTCTTCCTTTGTGAAGACAGAAGCAAAGTTTCATTTTAATTCCTCAACCAATTCTTTATTCTGACTGCAAGGGGTCTACATTCATTTTTGCCAATCTTTTTCACTCTACATATATACAGAAACTTTTACAGTCGGATTTTATGGTGCCCACTAGCTTATTCCATACTGTTCCCAATCCTCAGGCCTATTACTTTTTCTTGTCAATTTGTATGCCTCTTCCTTGAATCTGATACTATCTCTAAGTTCCCTTCTAAGCCAGTGTTTAGCCACAATTCCCTTATCACTCTTGCGGCAAACAGGAATAAATAACTTCTAGAGTTCACCCATCATTCTTTAAATGCTGCCATTGCCAGTCCAATCTCTTTTCTTTCAGTGCTGTTTCCCAGTCCATCGTGACCAATTCATGCCTCATATTATTATAGTTACCTTTACTAAAATTCAGGACCCTGGTTTCAGAATTAACTACATCATTACCCACCTTGATGAAAAATTTTACCATTTCATCGTCTCTCACAATTAGATTGCCAACTAATCTTTCTTCATTTCACAAAACCAAGGCAGACCTGTCCTCCATATAAATGTCCTGAGGATACACTATTTTCACTTCAGAAAAGTGGAGCGGGATCAAGTCAGGCCTGCCAACCTCAGAAGCAGTTCAGATATAACCACTGAAGTAGACAAGTCTCAACACAGGCTTGATAGATAATCTCAATGCAGGCTTAATAGACAAGTCTCATTGCAGGCTTGGTAGATGTCCACGTTGGTTCTCTGGAACTTTGTCCGAGTTGTATTAAAGCCCATTAGGCCACCTAGCCTTTATTTCTCACACACCTTGTCCCCATGCAACCCCAATAACCTAATTCCCCCTTCCTGCCCTCTTCATGGGCTCCCTGAATTCTCCATGTCCACTCATCCAGTATACACTATAGAATCATATAATCTCAATGACAAGTCTTGAAATTCATTTTAAAAAAATCCATTCAGAAATGTGCTTTGTAAAAACTGCTGCTCTTATAATACTATAAATGTATCAATCATCATATCAATAATATAAGCTTTACCTCACTTTATACCCCATAATCCTGTCCAAATGAACATACTGACATTCAAACAAACAGATCAAAGGAAAATAATGAGGTATTATAACCTCATAAAGTCAATTGAAGTAAACATTCCACTTGCCCTTGTAAAAACAGGTCCCAATTGAACTGTCTCAGACCATTCATAATAAAGGCATCTGGAAAAACAGCTCCTTACAGATTTTTTCTTCCTTCTCTCTCTCTCTCTCATTGTGGTATGATCATACCCTTTTTGCTTCTCAACTCTTAGCTAAACAGACTTTGCTCTTGTCAATGCAAAGACAATCCCTCTTTGCAAAATTATAATATCTTTCTTATTATTGCCACCCCATATTCTTTGTCCACTTTGTCTTTCCTGAACACTTTGTATCCATGAATATTACACATGCATTTCTCATTAATTTTAAACCATGTTTCCGTTATTGCAGTGGCATCACATTTCCACTTGTGCTGTCGCTCACCATTATTTATCTTCCTCTGGGTATTTATACACACAGTAAGAAGTCTCACAACACCAGGTTTAAGTCCAACCAGTTTATTTGATAGTAATCCCACAAGCTTCTGGAAACGGTGTTCCTTTGTCAGGTGTGTGGAAGGTTCTGATCAGAGAAGGTCATATAAAGACACACACAGTTTGCAGAATACTGATTTAATTAATATTTACCCCAGTCCAACCAACGCTGGCATCTCTACATCACATTTGTATATAGGCATTCTAAATTTATTTTCTTGGTCTGCTCCATCTAATATGGTATCATCTTCTTTAGTGCTATCCAACACACTCACTTCTATAAAGCTTAGTCCCCTTATCTAAGTCTAATGCTTGTGCCCATCCCTGTCAATTTATTACAGATCCTCCCCAATCTCCCTTTGAGAACTGTGGTGTCTGGCCTGTGACAGTGCAACCTATCCCTTTTAAGTAGGTGCCACCTGGCCCAAAATTGGTCACAATACCCCAAGTACCCGAAGCCCTCACTCTTGCACCATGCCTCCAGCCACTCATAGGTCCTACCTTTCTCCTTTTGCTGACATGTTTGTTCTCAGGCAGAAGTTCTTGTCAACTTGACATTCACATTTGAGAATATCACTAATTTCTACAACTCTAAGAATTAAGTAGAAGTCTATTTTTCTAATATGGGATAGACTTTTAATGATCTGCTGAATAGTAACTACGCTAGATCTGATGGAAATATTCAGCACAGTGAAGGAATCTTAACCCTAGTGCTAAATTGCTTTAGAATCTTGAAATCTGCCTTTGCTGCTAATGTGCCTTTTTTCTGAACTGATTTCTTCCCTTCCACTGTTTGTATATCACCAGTCTACATTTGGAGTGTGAGAGCAGCAGTTTCTTTCCTAAGCTTTTTTGTTGGGAAAAATGTGTGAGTGCACATGTACTGTGTTTTGACCTACATAGGACTGCATTCTTAAATAATTGCAGCAACAATCTTCAAACATAAATTCTCCCCTCAAATTAACCATGAACAATTCTGAGATTGAAATTAGGTACACCAACATTAACTTCAGTTCCATCTGATTAATGTTTATATAGTATCAACATTTAAAAATATTTTTTTTCTTAATCACCATTTTATTTCCCTTCTTTTAGAAGTGCAACCTTTAGTTCAAATTTTCAGCTGGCACCTTCACGAATACATGTTGTGTTTTAGTTACTAATATTTTTGTGTTTTCACACAATAGATTACATGCAAAGACATTATATGTAAATTTGGATGAAATAAGATTATAATTAATCTAAGGACAGTCACAATAATTTAGGGTGTGATTGTAAATCAAAGCTCATTAGCACTGCATAAAATATCATGTTGCTGTGAATAAATAAGATAATTTATCTTGGAAAAAGCTTTCTTGAAAATTATTCCATTTTAATTGTCAATGTTCTCACTGAATTACTTGTGATTTTTATTCTTCTAAAGAAGGTTCCATTTTTTGAAACTGCAACAACTATTTATATAGCTCCTTTAACATGGTAAAACATCCCAAGATGCTTCACGGGGGGCATAATCAGGCACAAATTAATACCATACCAAATGAAAATTTAGAAGAGCAGACTAAAAATTTGGTCAAAGAGGTAGCTCTTAAAGAAGAGAGAGAGAGATATGAAGACAAAGAGAGAAGTGAAAGATTTGATTTATTGTCATGTGTATTAGTAGATCATGAAAAGTATTGGTTTTTGCCCCCCCATACAAACAAGTATACCATATATAGAGAAGGAAAGGAGAGGATGCAGAATGTAATGTAGTTTAGCCATAGCTAGAATGTAAAGAAAAAATAGAGTAGAGTTTTAGAAGCATAGAATGAGAGTAAAAGATAGAATTAGATGATACGTTGGGCATAACTCACAAGAAGTACCATGCTCCAACTCCATCTTGTATCATAAGGATGCACAAGAGGTAATAGATGGAGGAGTGCAGAGATCTGAGATGCTACAAAGATGGAGTGGGGGTGAGTACATGAAGAGATCTTAACAACAAATAGTGGATTTCAAAATGATGGCATTGGTGGACCATGATCTAATGTAGATGAGCAAGAGCTTTGGAGATGTTTGAGAAATAAAGATGCTTCCTGTGATATGGAAGGTTTGTGATTAGGAGCTGATGAAAGTGATTTCTGTCTCTTTTTATAAACACTTCGGTCCATACCTTGAAAAAGATTTGTGGAAGCAATTGCTTCATCAACCTACACCATGTATACATTTGGTCAATATCTAGTAAGGGGATTTATTGATTGAACTGAACTCTGTATTGTGACTTCATCCTCATGTTTTCCACATTTTGCTACCGTCAGTGCCACTTCGATTTTTCACTGTTTAACAAAAATAAATCATGAAAACTTTACAATATTATTTGCAGAAATCCTGTAATGACATTTATAAATAACTTACAGTAATTTGCCAGTATAATAATTTACCATAGATATCAATTACAAAATAATTCTTTGTGTATGAGACTTTCAGATGTTTCCATAATGTAATAAGATCCTGTGATCTTATATTTTCTATGATTGACTGAGGTGCATAACATTCCCTCGTGTTTATTGTCCACACCATCTCCCCTTCAAATGAGTTGCTTAGATAATAAAACTACCATGCTGATATTTTTAATAGACAATTTGGAAGCAATATTACTTTACAAAAAGTATTGGCAAGTAACACATGCTGTGCATTCAAGCACAGTACAGTTTATGGATTAAAAATAAGATTAGCAATATTTTCAGCCTATAAAGATTTTTTGATTACATGTTCAAATTTATGGTGTAATTAATATGCAGCATATCATCTGCTGTTCTTATTATGTATATCTCTACTAATTTTCCTTCTCTCACTATATGTTATAATTAGGGTCATTTCTGTGACAAAGATATCTGTGTTCTCAAAATGTAAAACCCAATGAAATGTTATGGTACTCCGACAATAGCATTCCGTTTAAATAAAAACACTATCACTTATGTGCAACTAATAAAAATGAGAAGAAAACAGGTAACTTAATCTGCCTCAAAGACAGTTTTAGGGGGTTATAAATGTGATAATTTGTGGTATAGTATTTACTGCATTTTAACATTGCAGACGGTGAAGAAATCCAATGGACTGCCTCCATGCATTGATTTAAATTAACAGTACTTTCTATGATTTATGAGTGAATTCCATCAGCGGTGGCCATTCCCAACTGTTCAATTAAAGGAAGGTAAAGACACTTTGGATATCTTCATAATAAAAATGAAACACCTGGAATCTGCACTGTTATCCTATGACAACTTCAGTGGAAATGTTGGAGAAACTCCACCGATGGTCATTTGTGCCACATCTATGGACTTTTTGCTATTCTTCAGTGCATTTGGAAGGAGAACAGAGAACAATGACAGTTATTCCATATCATTTAAGGGTATTTTGCTTAAGGTACTTTGAAATTCATTCTTGAGCAAGGATAATGTAACCAAATGCAGGAATTTTCCAGCTTATCAACAAAACTGGTGCAGTTCTGTTGTGAGCAGTATTGCTCTCAAAATGGTGGCAACTACACTTCATCATTGTGGCCAACATCATAACAGAAATTTGTATTTCATGCTTTCTGGTCTTTTCTTATATTTGTATACAAAACTTGTATTCTTGTGCAGTTACAGTGCAGGAGGAGGCCATTCAATCTGCTGACTTCACAGCAACTCTCTGACAGAGCATCCTTACCCAGGCCCACCCCCCCTTCCACCCCCAATCCTATCCCTGTAACCTCCATACATTTACCATGGCTAACCTACCTAACCTAACTTTGGACACTAAGGAGTAATTTAGCATGGTTAATATATTTAACCCACACATTTTTGGACTGTGGGTGGAAACCAGATCACCCAGAAAACCCATGCAGACACAGAGAGTATGTGAAACCTCCACATAGACAGGCACCCAAGGCTAGAATCAAAGCCTGGTCCCTGGCGCTTTGAGACAGCAGCGCAAACCTCTGTGCCACGGTGCCACCCAAACTTTGAATTGTTTCAGTGCATCGCTTTGATCCAAGAGTAAATTCAGTGAGGTGATGCCTTGGGCATCAAATTTCAGTCAACTGGAGCTCGAGTTACAGATGGTTCACTTAAAACTTTAAACAGATGCTCTGTTAGCTCTATTTCTTAACTTACTTTATACTTCACTATTTACCAATACTATTCAGCATTTATCATAGAGATTTATAGGATGATAACAGGTCCTTCAGCCCAACTTGTACATGCTACCCAGTTTTTAACCACTAAACTAATCCCAATTGCTCGCGTTGTTTTGTTGATGTTACTTCATAGTAACTATGTACAATAAGTCTGTTAACACTTCTTTGAACTTCGCTGTTAAACTATTTCATACTAATCACATTAAGGTCACTAATTTTGTATTCAAATGCACAATTCCTTACAATTATCTGTATTAACTTGCATTTGGCACAATTCCAGCCATCTAATTCATTAGAGTCTTTTGCACCCGCACTGTACCACCCACCCCTGACTATCAGCTAGCATCCTCTGCAAATTTAATCAATTTGCTGAAAGCTTCTGAATCTATCATTAATGTAAATTAGAAACAGTAGGGAGCTCATAATCAATCTCTGGCGCATACAACATAGAACTGTCCTTTGCCTGAATTCTCAACATCATTCCTTGAACAAAGTACCTCCTGTTTCCTTTCCTTTGACAAATCTCTTATTCATTTCCTTGTCTTACCTTGAATCCTTACTACATAGCAATATCAGAACTGTACAAAAACTTGGAGAAAGCCTCGAGCCTTTATATCTGAGCAAAGGAAAACAATTAAGTTCTTGAAGTGAAGTGGAGGTGGGAAGGCGGTGGGGAAGAAACCGGATAGAAGGGGGGCTCTTGAGGGATATGCCTTGCTACTCTCTTCTCAACCAAGGCCCAAGCAAGGTGACAGGTCATAAAATTCTGCCCATAGTATCCTGAAACAGCCAAAAGTATTATTGTGTTTATCATTTTCACTCTGACTTCATTGTCATGAAAGCAGACCATTCACCGACCTAGATTCATCCCGGAATTTAGTATTTTTTCATTCTGGCAATATTCCCTTAGAAAATTTATTAGTTTACATTTCTTACAGAGTTCCTGCAAACATTCAAATAGTAAGAATTCTGACAACACCAGGTTAAAGTCCAACAGGTTTATTTGGTAGCACAAGGCACAAGCTCTCAGAGCACTGCCCCTTCATCACAGGATATCCCACTCACCTGACGAAGGAACAGTGCTCCGAAAACTTGTGGCTTGTGCTACCAAATAAACCTGTTGGACTTTAACCTGTGAGACTTCTTACCATGCTTAACCCATTCCAACACTAGCATCTCCACATCAACATTAAAATACCCACAGCTATCGTGACAACAACTAGCATCTGTAATCCTGACTATTTTCTGCTTTAGCAACTTTTGGGATGCACTGAAAATGTCATTAATCCTATTTGGACTAATTCGGCAAATTAGAAATTTGACCCAGTTCGTATAAGTTGAACTGACATGGCACAAAGAAGCATTAAAATGTTTTTTCTGGAGAAATGTTTCATTCAGTTAAATTGCATCTTTTTATAATTAATAATGAATATAAATAAAGAGGGCAATTTTGTGCCTGCATTTGCCGCCAGCGAGAATGGTGAAGCAGGCTCAAAATCTCACAAGAATCTGGAAATGCGATTCTCGCTACTGAGATCACGTTTCCCGATTTTCCCTTGCCTCTCATTGGTGGTACAACAAGGTTCCTATCTAGAAAGAATGGGAACTTCATTTAAATATATTTCAATGTATTAACATATGTTTAAAGGAACTCCTCTCCACGTTATTCCCCCTTCACAGAATATTGAAGCATGTCATCAAGGTTCACAACAGGTTTGTGAAGACAGGAAACAGTGTCAACCTGCCGGGCAATGTCAGAGGTAGGTACTCTGGCCGGCCCCAAAGGAATGGTTCCATTTATGAGTGTTGGACAGCGTTGATGAGTGTGGGGGTAGAGTGCACTCCAGACACTCTAATGGCGGGAGAAGAGAGGCCTTGAGATTCCAATGTTGGGGGTGGAGGCGCAGGAAGGGTGTGGAGAGTGGGAGATCGAGGAGAATGTCCTGAGGGCGATAATGTGGTGAAATGCAGTGGTGGGGCAAGGAGAGGGGAGGAGAAGAGTGCCCTCAAGTCTTTTGTGATGGGGGCGAGAGGGGAAAGATTGATGAGAGATGGGAGAGTGCTCCCGGGATTTCAGAGGTCGATGGAGAAAGGGGAGATTGGGGAAAGTTGGGAGAGTGCCTCTGAAACGCAGTGATGGGGAGACGGTGTTCCTGAAACTGCAATGGTGTGGGCAGAGGGAAGAGTGCTCCAGAGTCTGCTGAGGTGGGGGGAAAAGGGAGTGGATTGGAAAGAAGGGAGAGAGTGTCTCTGAGACCATGGTGGCGGGGGGTTGGGAGTGGGGGGAGAGTGCTCTCAAGACTGTGGTGATATGGGGGAGAGGGAGAGGGTGAAATGGTGGGGGGGTTAAGATTCAATGCCTGTGAGGAGGGATGGTGAGAGGGGAGAGCCTGATGCCTGCAAAGAATGGAGGGGGGGGGGATTGTCGAGTGGCAATGTTGACACAGGGGTGGGGGAGGGAGATCCTGTTGTTGGTATTGTGGAGGGGAGAAGGGGAAGGGAAGTTCTGTTGCTTATGCTGTGATGTTGGGGGGAGTGATGTCGGGGGGAGTGACGTCTTCTGTGTCCGTGGATGGGGCAGAGAGCATTTACTTTCTGAGCTGATCAGGGTGTCCTTTAAACATGGCACCTTGAATTCTGTGGAGCAGGCCTTGCCATCTCTATCAAGCCAGACTGATGTGAAATGCCAGCCATTCATTTTTTTTTCAGTGTGTCTGAAAGCCAGAATTAAAACTTGGCTGTGCAGTTGGTGAGTTACACATCGGTTTTCAGTAGAGCCTGACACACTCTGGCTGGGATTCTTCAGTCCGGGTGCAGTGAATGGAGATTGGGCCAAGTACCAAATTCTCTGTTCTCGCTGGCAGCAGTGGAGGGGTGGAAGAGATTGGAGGATTCCAACCTCTGAAAGAATGTGGGAAAACTCTGCCCAAATCTTCTGTCAAGTGCTGCATAACTTTAGATATTTCAAAATAAATGCTTGTGAAATAAAAAAGAAAACAGACATGGCATACGTTGTGTTGGCAAGAGGACCCGATACATTTAAATTTTCTTCCTTTTATTCATGAACTGAACCAAATACAAATTTTTGTTGGCACAATTCAAACTTGAATTGTACATTCTTCCCCATGCAGTCTCTCCCTCACCCGCAAATGAACACCAAAAGCACATCAATTACAAATAGGAGGGAATTCATAATTATGCAGCAGTTCAGAAAATATTGGCCCAGAAATTGTTGAAAAAATGATGTGCTCTCACCACCCAACATCCTTAAATCATTAAAAACTCAACAATTTGTGATGAAAGGAAAGATTCTTCACGAATTGCTAGGATGATCAACATTGGTTTTTACAAAAAAAATCACCAGAATCCTCCCCATTGTGTGTTATAGAATGCACCATGAATGCAAATTAATCTTGCCACAGTCAGTTAGGGCTGATAATTCACACTGTAAAGACTCTGTTAATGAGGTGAATTATGGTCCTGACGTGCCTTGCAAATGAAAAGGGTCAGGAATGAAACAGTGGGCAGAATGTTGTTCTCGTCCATATGATATGTTGGGTAATGGGGCATTTAGTGGGGAGAGGAGAATGATTGGTGCAGATCCTGTCACCGCCTTGATTCAGTTCATGGTAGTAAGGCCTTCCTGATGTCCCATTGAATGGACTGTTTGTGTTAAAACAGTATTCCTGACAGATGGCAAATCCATCTCCACGTACTGGCCCACTCAACCAGATTCAATCAGCTGCCTGCCCAGAACAGGTAGGAACCTGTTGATTATGCAAAATTGCTCACTGTCATTTCATTACCATAATGCACCTTCCTCCCCAGCCAGAAGTCACATGGGTATAATTTGGAGCTGCTTTTGGAAAGCAGAATTTTGGCATTTCAACTGGGGATGATTTGTACTGGAGGGCAGGAGGTGACCTCCGGAGGTCCTTCTGCCCCTCCTATCCCAAGACAGGTATGCCATGGCTGACTGACTTCATGGTGTGTTTAAACAGTAGTAACTCATTCCATTCAAAAGTTGTCACTTTTAGGCACTTGACTGTAACAGCTGTGAAGTCTCATGTTTATGCATCCTGGCCATTTGGAAACCTCTATGGCTGTATCAGCAATCCACTCAAAAGCTTTCATTGCCTTGGTTCGTTCCATGATCTCCAGCTATTGGCGGTTTCTGAACTTGATTTGTGTATGAGTGCTTGGATATTGGAGAATTGCACCCTACATGTTTCTTTGGGCTGAATTTTACCTTAAAAAAAAATACTGGTTGGTTTGGATGGAATCCAACCCGGCCATTCTGGTTGTAACTGAAGCCAGCAGATGGAAGGACGACTAATCTCAATTCAAGGGGATAGGTGGCACTTTTATATATGATAGATGGCAAAGTTTTGTATCTTCTATTTTGAACTGTATTTGTTGTCAGTCAGCTAACTTGCCAAAGAAGGAGAATTTTGCTGCTTCAGGGTGTGAATGTCTTCATGACCATCTCTTGGATCCAAGTTCCTGTCTGAGAAGTCATTGCAACTTGGGATTCCCCAACAACTACCTTGTTGTCCCTGAGAGCTCTGATCTCTTGCACATCACTGAGCCTCAATGCCACTACCATCAGGTTTCCACACCAATCACATCCTGTTTTATCACTCTGTCTCCCAAACAATGCCCTATCTCAACTCTGGTCTACCCCATTTTGGTGCCAACCATCAAAGCCGATCCTCCTCCTGAATGCCTTGTTTTCATTCATTCCAGGAGAACCGCCTCCCAACTGATATCCACCAATGCCCCCACAACCAATCTCCAGTCTTACACACATTCTTGCTGCAGACTTACTTCTCAACCAACTAGATGCTCAGCTATAAATTAATCAGTGATATTACCGGTTGGATGAGGAAATAGTCCAAATGGTGGGTTCCCTCTGACACGTGACCTACCTGAACACCAGGTCAGTGCTAAGTTTGCTCTGTAGTTCTGTTTCTGCATCTAATTTTCCACCGTCTTTTCAGTATTTACTGTTTCTTTCTCTATCCTTGATGTTGATTGGTTAAGGAGATACACCATTGGATTCAAATAATCACGAGTGCCAGATTCCCTTTCTCCCTCGTGCCAATGCACATTTCCAGAAATCTGTGGCTCAAATATGATTTGAAGGATGTGGTCGAGAATTTAATTCATAGAGTCACACCATTCCAACAATTTCTGGACAATAATGCTCTAGAGGACCATAAGAGTGCTTTTTCGTGCGTTTAAATTTTATAGGTGTTTAAAACCTGCTATTCCTTTGTTCAAGAAAATAATCGTTTCACATTTTGAAACTTATATTGAGAATCCAACCTGATTTGCTTCTCTTGGTCACCAATGTCTCACAAATGCCCTTCGTTAATTGATTTTCAATAATTATATCATATACTTCTCAACATGAGATTACTGTAAAGACTTATTGTTAAAAAAAACTCAGAATTTACTTGACATTAACTTGACAGTAGGGCTGAAGCAATCACTTTATCTAGTTACCCTAACAAGTACTTCACATTACAAAATGACTAAAATGGAAATATCTCTCTGACACAAGAAACAACAGTTGAATAAAGACAACTGATTCTTAATAATAGTTCTTACAGAAACTTCATATCATGTCTTTCCACGGTCCTCAGAATAACGCATAATATCAAAGACACATTTTAATACAATATTTCATTCATTTAAAACAAAACACCCGAAGAATAAAACAAAATCTGGGGTACTTACCTGAGTCATAACATCTCTTGTGGTTGTAGACCTCCCTTTTCTGGTGGTAGTAGTGGCCATGGTGGTTGTAGTTTCCATAATGGTGGTTGATATCTCTGCTGGTTTTGATGTGGTTGTTGTTTCTGTTGTCATTGAGGACGCTTCCCCTACTAATCTCACATTTCCTTCTATTTTGATGTTTGGAGCACTTTCTGCTGCCATATTAAGTACTTTCAAGCCATTGTAGTACAGACCAGTTAGCTGTCCCTGGAATGGACGAGCTTTGTCCTTGCCACCAATTTTTATAGTTTCTTGGCTATTGAAGATTGTAAGCTGCCGTCCTGTGAAAACATCGTTACATATATAGGAAAAATGTTGAATGTGGACTTAATTAAATTAGGAATTTTACTTTACAGTTATGTGAAGAAACAAATAACTGATGAGGTGGTTAATGACCGCAATAAATTACTGAAGAACACTATGAATAGCAATTTATTGCTCGTGGATGAAATGTGAGAGATGCAGACTTTCTTAGAGTAATTTCATTTCTTTTGGTTGCTTAAAGGGCAATCAGATGTACGTCTTCCCACTTTGCTTTGCACAGCCTTCTTTCAAAAGCAATTTTTACTGAATTTAGAGAAGAATTTAACCATAGTAGAAAATGTTGCTTCACAGAAATCACAGTACACATCGTGAGATCTTATGATGACTTTTGATTGCCTTCCAGCAAGCCTTCCTTTGGATTAAAATGAAAAACAAAACTGTAAATGCAAATGTGAAATAACATATGACACATAAAAATGAGAAAATTACGTGGAACATTTCAGTCCAAAAGAACAAACCTTTGCAACAGTACCACTTTTTTGATCTTTTCTGACAAAAATCATTTATCATACTTTTATAAAGGGTTCAGTTTTTGCACAGCAAAAAGCATGCAGCAAATGTCATTTTATATTGTTAACTTCTTTTCAAACCACAATTCCTTCAAATGTTTGAAGTAAACGTTAAAGGGACTTCAGATCTTCTTTCCAATTCACATGAAACACTATTTAAGTTATCTATAGTTTAAAAGGACATTGTCGCAGCAATGAAAAAAATGGATCATAGCTAATTGTACATCCTTTAATGACTAAATTTAGACATGTAAACATATTCTGTACAGGATTTATCACTGTTTGTTAAATGTCTAAGATTAATGTTGTACATTGATCACAATTAGAAGACTATATTTAACAGTCCCTTTAACCTTAAGTTAATGGGGTATGCTTATTAAACTGCTGATATTTCATAATGGGAAAATAATTATTCAACACGCAATGCAAATATTTCTAACTACTGTTTAAAACATTTTGTTTTATTTAATTTTACTGGCAATTTATATTTTAAGTTTATTAGTGTTACAATCCAACACTACTTGGTTATGTTCAAATTATTTTTTATTTGAAGTTTTAATCAATGTTTTTACCTTTGTCGAGTAGCCAATCATCAACTACTCGACCAAGTCGATATGGGATTCGCTGTCTAGCAATCGCCAGGCGTTCGTTATCATTGTTTCCTTTAAAGTTTAAAGAGACATTTCATTGGTTAAAATCTGTAAGGTCAAAGGTTAAAGGTTAATACTTAAAGCTTGAGCTATACAGTTGTCACATGAATTTTTGAATTTGGAAGTTTAAGAAATGCTATCTACAACATTTCAAATTTTTCAGGCATTTAATTTTTTTTAGCAAACAGAATTATTGTATTAATTAAGAATTAGAAAGCTGCATCGCCAACTAAGTTATTGAAGTTATATTATCGACATAACCAAAACAACAAATTAAATCATATCATATAACAGCTTTACAAAAATATTCATCTGTCTGCTAGTTTTGAAGAGAGCCCATATTAACTAGTTAAACCTTGCTTCAGTTGTAGGATTTATTTGTGTTCTCTGCAATTCTTCTCCATATTAGTCTCTTGAATAAAAGACTATGAAAACTTAATGCCTGTGACACACACTACTCCTTCTATGTCTTAAGACACAACTAGTATTAATTTGGTTTTTGTATTCCAAAATTAAAATAAAACACATTAAACCACTCAAATTAGGAAAGCAGAAAGTGGTAAAATGAATGCTAATAAGTCTTAAAAATCCATTAGGCTGATTATCAGCAGTAATACAAAATTATTGTGTATTAATAAGTACTATACAAAAAGCACAAATGTCGGTAACAAATATCAATTTTAATATGAAGCAAATGAGGCTTTGACAAGAGCAACTGTAAATTTAACAGTCCATTTCTTTCTTGGTTGACATCATGTCTTAAGCAACTGATTAATTAAAAACACATAACAAAGTAATTTAAAATATTTTTGTTTGTTTTAATTGAATTAAATTTTACAGTCCAAATCATTCAGATTAAAAAAATCATTTAATGAATTTGGATTTATTCCCTGATCACTGCACAATATATTATTTAGGAACACACACAAATATCCATTTGTCTGTGTCTTCCCGATTTTTGTTTTAAAATTTACACACGTTCAGAATTTTATGAGTTAACAGTTCCATTTAAATTGGTTTTATAACAAATTTGTATGATTTACTCTTAAGTCAGTCAGGCCCATAGCTCTTCCCCAAACAGCTCACATATAGGTTGACAGCCAACAAATTATTGTAACGTGTTAAATTATTCTCTCCAACCAATCACACCAATGGTGACCTGTCTACTTGTTGGTTGTAATCCTGACATAGTCCTCTATGTGCTTTCAAATTTAAAACTATGTGTAGAAACAACTATCTGCTGCGCCAAATTATGCAACTGTAGTACAAACAGTTCAATAACATTTCCCAAATAACTGAAAGCTTATTCTGCTAAAACAAGTCAACCTTTCACTATTAACAAGGCTTTACCAGAGTTGCCCACACTGAGAAAACAAAATAAAAGAAAAAGATTAAGGTATTTAAGATAATATAGGTGTCAGTATGAGAGATCAGAAATTAGTATTTCTTTTGTATTAGTGTCCCTTCACTGTTTTCTTTGTGCTCACGTGTAATTGATTGCACAGTTCATTTTTCTTTTCTAAATATAAACTATTCCAATAGAGGCCTGGGCTTCACCACACAGTTGTCAAAATGTATCCCGCTGACTCTGACTGACATGCATCATCTGTTATTGTGCACAGATTTCTAGCATGAAACTTGTTTGCCACTTTATTGGAAGTTGGCTTGAAAAGGATTTGTTTTGGATAAAAGATGATCACTCAAGTATTTTGCTGTGACATTGCCATTGCTGATTGAATTCCACGTAGCTCCATTCTTCAACTGAGTAGACAATATTTTGTCACATTGTAGTGTATTAATTCTGTATGAACAGGTAGACTTCAAGGGAATAACAGTAATTTAACACAATCTGAGAAAGCAGTGAAAAAGTGAAAGAGGTCAATCCTTTGATTCAGAACTAAAATCTGCAGTAGAATTGAGAAAAAGCAGCAGAAAAAAAAATCTTAATCATATCTTCATACCTGCAGGTCAGATGGGATAGACTAGCCATGTCAAGCCAACTGGCATGTGTTCTTTTTTTCCCAATGTACTATATTGTCACTGTTGAAAGCTAATTCTATTTTGCCCTTTCTCAAATAAAGGTGTCAGTCATTTGACATGAAACAGCAGCATCGTCGTTGAAAAGCAATGAAGGAGACGGATAAGAAGCTGGAGCTACAGAAAAACAATTCAAACTCCAGGGTATATATTTTATCTTGACAAATGCCTCTTTTTTATTTCTGTCTGCTTTGTTCACATTATTTAGCTACCAGGTCACACCTAAGAAACAACAGCCTTCACTGTCTTTCCCATATTGTGTGTTGTATCATCAATGGTGCAAAATTAAATGAGAAATAACATTATACTGAAAATCAGCATTTGTAATACTACACCACAATGTTTGCTTGTTTAGGTCTTGGGAATGTGTCAATGAAGTTAAACTACTCTGTATTAAGTACAGACCAATCTACTACCTGGCTGTGTTAGAATGCTGCACCAAACAAGATGTCCGGATAATATTCAAAGCCACAACAGCAAACCTTTGATTCATTACTGCTGTTTTAAGTGAAAACTTTGATTTGATTATCTATCATTAAGCTATCATGGTTTTTACAACTGAACACCAACTGCTACTGGACTCGGTGTAATTCATAAAAACAGAAATTACAAATGTGACATTATTTGTAGAGAAGTAATATACTACACATGAGTATATTAAGTCAACATCAGGACTCATTAGCAATATTCTAATAGTAAATACTGGGAATTAATATACTTCTTCGAATATCAGCATTAGCTAATAAAAGTGTGAAACACCCGAGCTGCTGGCTTCAGCATAAAGTAACAATTAACAATAGGACGGTTCTCAAATGTGTAACTAGGGAACTAAACTGTTTTAATAGCTGATATCAAGAAATCAATTGAAGCAATCTTAACTTGTGATGAGGAGTTCAAGGCTGTCAACTCATTTAAGGTTCATACGATCTTTATCAAGAGATCAAGTTTCAAATGTGGTTTATGGTATCATCTAAATCCATCAATTATTTTCCAGCTGCAGTTTAGTCTTTGGTATCTGCAGATTGTGACTGATTTCCCTTTGGTGAACTTAACTCACTGCTGTACTGTGAAAGTTTTACTTTCGTAACCATGAAATACAAATGCAAACAGATGAATGTACAAGGAAGGGACTGCAGATATGAAAACTGAGAAATTATTTATATCACAAATTAATGTGCTTTCCATATCATCCTGTGGTGTGGCAGATTGACATCTCAAAGTAGCGCACCACAATTAATAACAGCACACAGATTTGCATCTATGATTTTCCCAATTAATCTTTCAGTCTTGGCTTATCCTTCAGTACAGATGTTGGGTAGAAGTTGGGAGAGGGAAAAAAAACAAGTTAATCCTGCCTAATTTTGTCTGCAACTTGAAGGCTAACTGCAGCAGAACACACACTCTGCACAAACTCAGTCGGGAATAGATAGCATTTAAATGAGTGCTTCTTGTTCAATATATGAAAATTAAAGATGTGGAGGGAAGAAAGAAACTGCATTCATATAGCACTTTTCACGTCATCAGGGCTTCCCAAGGTGCCTCACATTCAAATAAGTATTTTAGAATCTAATTAATTTTAGTTCCAATGTAGACAAATGTGACAGCCAAGTCGCACATAGAAAGCACCACAAACAACAATGAGATAAATGACTGTATAAAGAGTTTTATAAGGCAAAGTTGTCCACCCCACCACTGCTACCAGTGAGAATGGAGTATCTAGCATTCAACCAAATCTCCGTTCACTGCAGTGGGACTGGAGAACCCCAGCCGCAGACAAGGTCAGAGAATTCTGGCCTAGGTGTTTTGCTAGTGTTGCTTGAGGAATAACTAACACATCTACTTTTCTGCAAATATTACCAATGAAACAGGGATCAGTTACACCCACCTCCAATCGCTGATGGGTTTAAATGTCCCATTCAAAAGACAGCTCCCCATGTTTACTTGTGTTATGTGAAGCTAGATCATTGCTTTGAGCAGAGCAAGTCATTTCCGAGCACGAAGAGGATTGTCAGTATTATTTAAAAGTACCTAGTGGCAAATATTTCCCCTCTCTTCCCCCCTTTCAAGCTTCTCCTCATGTAGCCATTCTATGAAAAGGTTCTAGGACATTTGCACAGCTGCTGCCTCTAATGCTAATCCTCAAGAAACTCACAAGTGTGTATGTCTCCAAGACAAAGTGATCTTCTGATGAGTTTCCCTCCCCCAACACTACATGGCTCAATCAATTAGTTCAAGAACAAACCATAGCCTAACCTCAGAGCATCCTCTTCCTGCTGTTATACTAGATCAATCAAACAAAAACATTCAAAACTTTACTTTTGGAATGATATATAATGGGTGGTGATCCAATATCTTGGACAGCATCTTTATACTGCTAAACTCAAATTTTCACCGTACCACCACACCCCTTAGTATGATTTATAAAATCTAATAAATGGAAATCCTAGCACACAGAATCCCAATTGGTAGGTTGTTTTCTCAAATGTTAAATTTGTTAATATGATTTTGAAGGTGAGAGGAAAATTAGAACTTGCAGGGTCTTGCAATGAAATCATAGAATCCCTACATTGCAGAAAGAAGTGATTTGGCCATCACACCTGCACAGACAAGAATCCTCCAGGCCCTTTCTCTGTGAACCCTACATATTGACCCTGTGAATCTTCCTGACACTAAGGGGAAATTTAGCATAGCTAGTCAACCTAACATGCACATCTTTGGACCGTGGGAGGAAACCGGAGCATATGAAGGAAACACACACAGTCACAGGGAGTATGTGTAAAATCCACGCAGACAGTTACCCGAGGCGAAAATTGAACCCGGATCCCTGGAACTGTGAGGCAACAGTGCAAACCGCTGTGCCACCATGCTGCCCTCAATGAACAAGAATTTTTAACATAATCTAGCATATTGGCTGATTAAAATTAGGTTACTTCAAATATCTTTTATGGATTTATTTGTTGAGAGAAGCCCCTTTTTATTTGCTTGATAGTGATACTTTATTAATCTCGAAAGAGCCTGAATAAAAGTGTATGGTTATAGATTGTTCCAAAGTCATAATGTCATAACATTTAAAGCTGTCCTGAAGGAATCTTATCGCAGTTGATGACGATGTGTCGCTTTTCATCAGCTCTATGACACTAAACTCTAAAAGTATATAATATTTTAACTTTGAGCTGTACATTATATTGGTTCCAAAATTATTGATGTGTAATCATTTCTACTTTAATTATATATGCAATTTTCTAAATTGCTGCTAATTGCAATGGCTTTGGGGGACGGGGGCAGTCGGAGCTGGAGCGAAAGGCTCCAAAATACAAATGGGAGTGATGAATCTCCCTGGTGGGAAATATCCTCTGACCCTCAGCTCCTTGAATATTTCTTTATTTAAATAAGCACATAATCGTCTAGGCTCTCAATGCCTCCTGCATGTCTCAGCAGTGACTTGCTCTCCTGCAGTGTTGCTGAGGCTTGAGAGCTGCTGGCTGTTTAATTGGCTGCATGCCATCTTTAATTGGACACTAGGCAGCCAACTAGGAGTCGGCCTGCAGTTTTTTTTAGTGCATCTTCACACTGGGAAATATCAAGAAGCAATGGAAGGATTCCTGGTTGATTATCAGTCTGTTGAACTACGTCAGGAATGTTCCTTCTGTGACCATCAAGTGCTGGCATGGGACTTGTACCCAGAGGTTCTGGCTACCACTGTGCTACAAGATTCCCACTGGCTGCAATAAAATTAATGAAGAGATTCTGGACCTGCTTTTTGCCAGAACATTGGTGTCCTAGAGGTCATGTAAAATCCTGGCAAATGCTTCCATTTCCTTGATCAGTCTGCCATCAATTGTACAGCGAATAAATAAGAAGAAAGAAGCATGACAAGAGGGTGGGGGAGGAGGAAAAGAAAGGAGAGGAGGCAACCAGACTCTATTTTCTGTCCACGTTTTCTGCAAAAACTCATTCAACTTCAATGCAAGTAACTACAATCCCAATTCCCCATTCATTAACAGTTCCATGCCATCCTGCTCTTTATTAATGCCTATTTATGTGCTTGGCCATAAATTCAAGGTAAAAGCCTCCACAAAATAAACGTTCTAAACCAAATTTATTCACAAATTCATACCAAATCATGCACAATTCAATTAATATCTTGATATATTCCCTCAGTCCCTGTTTTACAAGTTCCTAGCCTGAGTGCTACTACACAGTGTTATAGGGGTTCCAGCATCATTGGTGTGAGGCTGTTGACTTACAGTGTAGATGCCATGGGGGTAGTTGTCAGCAGCTCAGCATGGGCAGCAGCTGTCAGGTATGGCTGCCGTAGAAGCAACACTATGAGTAGTGGCAGAGCAAGCATGTGAGGATGAAAGCTGTCATCCTGAGAGAGATTTGTGCATTATGAAGCCACTGAAACTTCCCCAGCGCAGAGCCTCAATAATTCAAGTAATCTGCAGCAGCACAAATGCCAGATTGCTGTGACATCCTAAAGGCCCTTTTCCACACGATAATCCAGAACCATGGCAGTAACAGTTTCAGCTTGTAAGACAGTGAACTGAACTTGCATGATTTCAACCTTAGCTTCTGCTGCAGCACTCTGATGTTTTATAGCTGTTGCTTGTGCTGTAATGGAGACCATGACATTGTCCATGGGGCACCATGGGCTGAATCTTCCACCATGATGGCAGGATAGACACGGTGATGAGAGATTTTGAACATTTCATGATGCTGTCTCTATTTGGAGGCACCCTGGCGATCTCCCGCCTGGCTCAGCAGTGCTTATATCTCCCAGCGGGGCTAGCAGCAGGTCGTAACTGCAAACTCTCACATGCGGTCTTTGAAGATGCCTTCTTTATTGGCCACTTTCAAGATGATCACGTGCAGCAGCCTATCATAGCCAAAAAAAAAAATTGGGGTTCCCAACCCACAACTGAAATGGATATAGAGTTTGCGACCTAGCCAAGAAATTCCAGCTACGCATCTTGGTTGTCCAACAAGTATGTACACAAAGCTGGCTAACGCTTCCGTGCTAGAAAGGCTGGACTCCAAACACTGGGCAAAACCCTTTCCTGAATTGTGCAGGACTCCTCCATTCTCTGTGACAGGTTTCCTAATGAACCAAGCATTTCGATTAGCATATTCATCTTGTGTGGGCAAACTCCAAAATCCTCACTTGTCCATATGAATTCATTGTTGGTTGGTACCTATGCTGCCCTTGTCCCCCTCCCTAGCTGCAGCCTTTGGTCTCACCATATGCAGATTTTGGCTCTAGTCTGTCTTCCAGGATTTATGCAAGTATCTGAGCTGGTGCCTGCAATTGTGAAATCAAGTGATAGTTGTCTTCATCATCACCTTCTTCTTCTTGTTCCTCCATTGTCTGATCATTGCAGGGAGAAAGAACATGGGAAATATTGTGGTTTTGGGAATGGCAGGAGATGATAATGGAAGTATGAGGTGTGTTTATACTATCTCCAGCTTATAAAATTGTAGGGAAATGGGATCCAAGAGGAAGGTATGCTATGAGCATATTGTAACCTTCAATGGTTCCAGCCCTTCTACTGAAATAAACTCAGCAGTACACATCCCAACAATAGCCAGCTTCATTCCTCCTTGGTAAAGACATGCAGGTATGCCTCTCACTTTCAGTTAGCTCCTGCTATTTCTGGGCATGTGACACATTGTCCTGCAAGTGAGAAGGAAATATGTCAGTGAGTGTTTTTCAATCTTTTGGAATGATGTGACTGTCATGGTTGAATAGCAGGCAAAGAGAGAATTGAGTGTGTGAGGTTTTACAGTGTCTTGCAAGTAAAGGAAAATATATCAGCGAGTATTGTTCAATTTTTTGGATGATGTCATGGTTGAATAGCTGGGAAAGAGGATGCGAAGTTTGCAGTAATGGTAAATGTGTGAGTTTGAGGTGAAGCATATGTATGTTAGGTATGAGACAGAGATTGTTGCCAGATGAGTAATATGCATGTGGTAATTTAAGCAGTGGCTAAGATTACAGGTGCAACGGTAAGATACAGCATTTGAAGAAACATTCACTATCCTTGACTTCATGCATGAGTTAATTGAACTGCTTGTGGCAAGCTCGAGTCCTGAAAATGACATCCACAGTGATCTATTGTCATTGTCTTTTGACTGGGTGTCTACAGGGTCTCCTGCTCTCCCTGCAGATTCAGGACATCTTATTTCCGCTTCCTCCCCAGAGACATCCAGTCAAGCGTCAGAAATCTTTGAAGTGTGTACTCTCCCATGTTGTGCCATTCCTCAATCTTTCCTGGGTCAGATTATTTTCAATCATGACTCCCACTACCACACACCTTCCTGTAAGAGATGTAAACTGGCTTCAAGCAGTGAAAACTAGCTTTAATGATAAAAGTTAGCTTGCCTCTCACTATATTATTCCCCTGCTGATGTGTCCAGCCAATGAACAGCACAGCCAGCACTAGCTGCGTATTAAATCATTAAAATGAGCAGGCAGCATGAAATTGGCATGCCGCCTCCATCGCAATCAACGAGCATGGGTTAATGACACATTTCCTGCTCCCATTTTCAGGACTGTCTAATTAAGCCCCACAGTATTTATTCTGATCAGTGCAGAGGGATACATCAGCAACAATTGTGTGAAACTAGCAATAATATTCCTGTGTGACCAGCAGAGAATTCGAACTTGATAGTTAAAGAGCTTTGCAAGTGGACATATTTAGTTGCTGTATTCAAGTTTTGTTTATATTCTAAACAGATACTTTTCCAACAATATTGCCCAACTAATTTTTCAATTTTTGTTTATAAAATCAGTTTTTTTTCAATAATCCAAATTTCAATATACAATGTACTTCAAATCTACTGCATTGACATGGAGTTGTATATTTTTAATAATAATAATGATTTTTTTAATATAAATAAAGCATTTCCATTTAAAATTGGATAGAGTTTGAAAAGGTGCTTCCTCAATGTCTGTCCCTTGCATCAAAATGTCTAGGGGTAGGAAAGTGTCATCATATTTTCTAAGAGTTATGCATGGTTTGAAATCAACCAACTGGAACAATGGAAGAGAGGTCATTGTTTAGATGAGAGCTTGCAAACTCAAAGCCATAGGCACCAGAATTGATGGAAAATGGCACTCAAAAGATAAAATCTGTCGTGTGTCAGAGCTAAGCTAACAGAAGGAGCCTGTGGCAAAGCAAGTACTTTAGTCTTTTTCACTGCATATGAGAGTGGCATTTCAATTTGTGTATTTATGCCTCCAAGACATTTTATTATCCAAGAGTAATCTACTTCAAATTGTACAATTTAAACTGAATACATTTTATTGATGCTATTGGCCAGTTATGTAAACAGATCTTGTAGATAATGACTCAATCACAGGAAAATACAGATGCCGACTATTTTCTTTCATCTTAGTGCAAATGAGTTTTTACATCATTTTTTCTTTGTATGCTAACAAATTAAAATAATGACACTATTTGCTGAAAACCAGGTAACTATGAAGTTATATCAGATTTATATATTTAATATATTGTCTGCTACACTATCATTCCTTTTTTGAATGCATTACAGCTATGGTTTGTGTGCAAAAGGTGATCTGACAAATTGCACAAACTAAATTGTGCTAGTTTTGAAAGATTTGCATCCCCCAACCCCCTCCTCCGTCCCAAAATTACCTGTGTATTGTTGAATGTAAATCATGAACCATTGCAATTGAGCTGTTTTGGAACTTAAGTTTTGTTGAAAAAAAGTACTAAAAATATTGCTCAACAATTTTAGGAGAGGTAATCTGGTGCAATTTTCTTAATATACCTTAACAATGGGTTTATCACAAAAAATATTCATTTTTATTCACTGTATCTAGTCAATCCTCTGTGCGTAAGTCAATTGCAAATAAATGTAAATTACTTTATAAAAATTATACAAATCCATACATTGGTTTCATTCGTATGTAGTGGTCCATTTCTTAGTTTGAGAAAAAGCTTTTAAAACATGCCTACATGTCCCCCAAAAAACTTGATTTTAAGAACCTTCTCGAAGGCTTGATAATGGATGCAATTAGTGGAAATTTAGTATGGTGATTGATTCAATCTGGGCCCTGGCCAGTTTTGTGGTATGATGTTTTTTTTTAAAAAACTAGCACAAAAAACTGCAGAATCTTGTTTTATGCTCAATGTAATTGTGCTCAAAATTTCTTGGTCTTTTGTGCTAGTTTGCCAGTTTTGGCAAATTGCATTGAAACAAAACCTGTCAGAAACTGTTGTTCAAGCTTGTTGATAACAAGATAATCTCAATACAGTAACTGGAGGAGTACTTTCTAACTATCTTCGGGGCAAATTAAGTCCATACCATTTATAGGAAGATACATAAAAACAACAAACTTTCATAAATCATGATAGTTTAGTCTTCATACACAAAGGCCTGGATTCTTGTCCATGAGTTGCTGTGTGGAATTGATGAAATTCCCTTCTCCAAGAATCTGAATTTTAAAAATGGCTGCCAGGAAGTTGGATTTTCAGTCGTTAGGAAGGAACAGGGTGGCAACGTATATTAGATATTGGGTCAGAAAGCCCCATAAATAGTGAGAAGGATTTTTTTTTTTAATTATTTGTTCACACGGTGTGGGTATCATTGACCACATCAATATTTATTGCCCATCCCTAATTGCCTTTGAGAAGGTGATGGTAAGCTGCCTTCTTGAACCACTGTAGTCCTTGTATTAGACCAGCAATCCATAGTGCTGTTAGGAAGGGAGTTCTAGGGTTGTGACTCAATGACAGTGAAAGAACAACGATATAGTTCCAATTCAGAACGGTGTGTGACTTCAAGGGTAGTACAGGTGATGGTTCCTGTGTGTCTGCTGCGCTTTGTATTTTAGGTAGTAAACGTTGCAGGTTTGGAAGAC
The DNA here is from genome assembly GCA_024679065.1 of Sphyrna mokarran. Classification (NCBI taxonomy): domain Eukaryota; kingdom Metazoa; phylum Chordata; class Chondrichthyes; order Carcharhiniformes; family Carcharhinidae; genus Sphyrna; species Sphyrna mokarran. Next base: position 48,096,437 of record JAGIQG010000012.1, on the reverse strand, counting down.
ACTGTTGATCATGAGTTACTGCAGTGCATCTTGTAGATAGGAGACATTGCTGTCACAATGTATCTGTGGTGGAAGAAGTGAATGTCGAAGGTGGTGGAAGGTGAGATGCCAATCAAGTGGGCCGCTTTGATCTTTATGGTGTTGAGTTTCTCGAGTGTTGTTGGAGCTGCATTCATCAAGACAAATAGGGAGTATTTGATCATACTCCTAGCTTGTGATTTGTAAACGGTGACAAACACTAGAAAGTCTGCAGATGAGCTACTCTCTTGTTTTTCTACAGTATTTAGAAAGCTGATCCAGTTCCATTTTTGATCAATAATAACTCTCAGAAATGGGGGATTCAACAATGGTAATTCCATTAAATTTGAAGGGGAAATGGTTAGATTTTATCTCACTGGAAATGGTCATTGCCTGACACCTGTAAGTTGCAAATGCTATTTGCCACTTATCAGCCCAAAACAGAATATTGTCCCAGTCTTGATGCATTTGGGCAAGGACTGAGCATTTACAGATTGTACTAAACTGTGCAGTCATCAGCTAACATTCCCATTCCTGGTCTTATGATGGAGAGAAGGTCATTGATGAAACAACTGTTGATTATTGCAGCTAAGATTCTGGGTGCAGACATGGCTCAGCAGAAGGCCTAACTCCGGGCTTTGGCATTTTAGGCAATGATTTTTTAAAATCCCCTAGCTCTCACCCACCCACACCCCCTTCCCCACACACTCCCCATTCCCTACCTGTATTAATCCATTCCACCTCATTCCCTGTGCCTTTCCTCCCAGCCCTTCATATTCCCATGCCAAATTATGCCCCTCTACCCATCAGCGGTCCTCATACTATTCTTGCCATCAAATGCCCAAATAATCACCACTATCACCTTTCATAGCTCCTCTGCCAAACTTAGTTCAATTCTTGGTAGCACATGCCTGTTCACCGCCTTTACCTTACATCTACCATGCCAATTCACCCAGTGTCTAGCATGAGCTTATGTTAGAATTCATGCAGAGATGGGAGAGAAATTTATTTTATCAATTTCTAATTGAACTGTCAATTGCAGACTTCACCATATTGAAAAATCAAATTGTAAAACAGGACAAACAGGAAATGGAAGCCCTCTTGCTTGTATCAACAGAGTGTAATAGCAAGTGATTATAATTTTTAAACACTGCACACAACTTTTTTCAAAGATCTCAAGGGCATGACTTTTAAATTTCTTGATAGCTTAACAACTCTCAATGACAGGCGTTTTTGACAATTCCTCTTTCTAGTTTGGATTGTTGATTTGAACAGATTTATTGTTAGTTCCAATGAACTTGACTGTTAACAAGTTTATACACTTTTTAAATATACATCCATGCCTAATTTTAGTCATTTCAAAGGCGTCTTTAACTTCTCCAAAGCATCTTGGGACTAGATCCAACAGAGTAACTTAGTTCTCCAAAGTGGTACTTACCTCTCCAAAATGATACCTTGGCTATCCAAAGAAATGCACAAACTTTGGATTTCATCTTCCTGGATTACAAAACTCCAATGGAGCTAGCTGATGGTTTGAATGGTCAGCTGCTTCCCTACATGTGTGAAATGTGAATTACCCCTTTTCTGGCTGCTATGAAACTGACAAGTGCTATGTTCAGAGGTGAAACCTATTGTCTTTGGGTGATTTCTTCATTTTTGCCACTATGTGTGTGCTCTCCATTGTGGCGAAAATCTGGGTCAGAATCATGATGATATTTTAATGTTAATTGTTGACACGTAGAAGGCAAGAATCTAATTTGGCCTATACGTGGGAAGATTATCAGGTTGGAATTATCATAAGTAATAACAGTAAATGAATATTTCATTTTCATATAACATTCCTTTGTCTCTTTGCAAAATAAATGAGTTCATGCCTTTGTTACAGTATAGTATTTGGAGACAATTACCCCTTCATTTTAGTTGTCCAGTGAAACTTTTCTTTCCCAGTTTCATTGGATAACACAGCAATTAGAAAAATCAAAGCCAGTAAAGGGGAAAAAGAAACTGTACAAGTGATAATGTAGAGATGCTGGCGTTGGACTGGGGTAAACACAGTAAGAGGTCTGACAACATCAGTTTTAAATCCAACCGATTTAGTTTACCATCAAATAAATTGGTTGGATTTAAAACTGATGTTGTCAGACCTCTTACTGTACAAGTGATAAGCCACATCTAGAATTTGTGTGGAAAATTCTAAGAACTAGATAGTTTTCAGAAATGGCATAGTTTTCACTGGAGCAGTGAGACAAGGAGGAGACATAATTGATGTTTTTAGCGTTAGTATGGCTGTGAAAGAATGAGAAGGGAAAGACTGATTAAGCATTCAGTGATCGGGGTAGTCAATTTCAAATTGTCAATAAGAAAAGACAGGTCAAAGTCAATCTTTTACTTTGAGGGCAGTTGGATCAAGAAATATTTTGCCAGATGGAGTAGTTGACCCTGGCACCTCTGAAAGGAAAAGTGCACAATTATTGAAAGATGGGAGAATGCAGGAAGAAAGTAGAGCAATAGATTTTACATTTCAATTGTTCCATTGCGGAGAGTGGTTCAGACACAGTGAATGATTTTTTTCTGTGATGCAGACTTCTATGTCTTGATTTGGCTTTTCTATAATATATTTCAGATGTGCTATTCTGCTCTAAAGCCAAAAATGACTATTTGCAATATTAATTAACTTAAACATAATTCTTTTGTCACTATTTTAACTGAGGAATTAAAGGATTTAAACAGCTGGTGTTTGATCAATAATATTGCAACTAATAATTTCTAGCTATCAAACCTTCTAATTCATTTGGTAACAATGAGAGAAATTGCATTGATCTAAAACTGTTAAATCCCAGTAGCATTGATTCAAATTAGTTAAAGCAATTTCAGCAAATAAATATTTGCATGGGACAACAGGAAAATTGCATTTGTATGCATTCAAATATAAGTTAATGCAATATAAGAAGAGCCTTTTGATTTATTCTGAAGCAAGGGAATTGAAAAAAATGCTCACCAATTTACTATATGCACTGGCTATAGCCTTTGGCTGAATGAAAAGTAAAATAATTCAAAGGACTAGCATTTAGATGGGCTTAGGCGCATATTGTTCAGCAGAAATAGACAAGAATCACAATATTTTATCTCAAAAATACCTTAAAGTTTGCTATCAAATCATTAACACTTCAGTGCTACAGACATCTCTTTTTCAGAAAATACTGAGATACTCAGGCAACAGTAAAAACTTATCCATTTGCCAGGAATAGAAAGCACTGATCTTTGGAAAATGGTGCTTGCTCCAAGATCTGAAAAATTTAGATTTCAATGATTTAGGATACAGGGATGGACTGTTCATTGCAATCAGTGAACGACAAAACAACTTGCAGTATCTTCACAAAACAATTTGATTTGCACAAACTGTTAAAACAGCCTATGCGTGATTGTCATTCTAGTAGTCCAAAAAGGAGAATAATTACTAACGGTGCACAAATTGACCACTGGCTTCTAACAAACTGCATTATGATTGTATTGATGCAATAGAAAGATTTTTCTTTTCATGTGCACTGTATCTTGCTTCTGGCTATTGTCATCTATCATTATTGCATCACATAACCATTATTTCTACAGACACGGCTTCCAGAAAGAAGGTCTACACAATCCAGTCCTGACAAAACATATCAGTCAGTCAAAGCAAACCAATCAAAAATAATGTTATTTTGTGACAACAATTTGTTTTAGTTAAAACATCACAGCTTGCCCCTAGCTTGTATGGATACCTCAGCATGGTTCAATATGCTACAACAATTGGTAAGACATTTCCAATTTTAGGAAGTATAACTTTTTACTGTTGCACCCCCATCTTTGACCTGCAGACTTGAAAATATTTTCCACATATCCATGCACATAAATTTATTGGATAACAAATCGGGCAATTTTCCAACTAGTTCTAACATTCACACAGTTCAAAAATCTCAAATTTATTGAATAACAAATTGGGCAATTTTCCAACTAGTTTTAACATGCACACAGTTCAAAAATCTCAATCTTCAGTGACGGAATTGTAGATTTCATTAAAAACATCCGCAGTGATAATGCAGATGAGACTAAGGGGCCCAGATATTTGTTCATGACCAACTTTAAGCTCAAAATCAGCAGCAAACAGTAATTGTGACGTTGAAAATGATGACAAAAAGGTCATATAAAATTGATCCTCTTTCATCATCAGAACATAAAAAGTATGCTGGTGAAGCCAGGCATGTCCCATGGGGCAGTGTACCTGTAAAGCAGCAGATAAAATTTGCCTGCTCCCGATGCTACTCACTGGAACAACAACGATTCAAGTGCTGGAGTTATCGAGAAGGAGCAGCACTGTAGTGGATTGCAGTTTTTATTGTAGAGACAAAAGGAGCATTCTTATTGCATCTGTCTCCATGGTCAAGTTAGTGAAAATATTTCAACTTATCTTTTATTGGCAGCACAAATTGACCGATGATTTGGTTGCTCTGCACCTGATGCAGAACTGAATGCAACAACAATGCTCAGGCACCAATCATTTTTGGGAAGGGGTCTGAAATAGCCTCTGCAAATTGGGGCTCAAATTTCTGTTTCTGGTGGGCCGCCCTCCATGACCAGAGGGCATTCTGACCACTCTAATATGGCATGCTCTGCCTACCTGGCATTGAATGAGCACACACATCATTTTCTGTGCAAGGTTTCATCTGATAAACGTGCATAGCATGATCTAATCTTCCAGCCCCAAGGGTCTGCAGAGATTTATAAGTATGAATCCATGAATCCACATATTATGCTCCCTACTAATAAACAGAAGCTCCACTGCACTGGATAACCATGCTTAACTTGGCTTCTTATATATGCTTATTAGCCATGGAGTGAGAAATGTAAACTAGCGCTGTGACAACATATTGAAATATAATCTTTTTGACATTAAGAACTGAACTGGAACAGCGAGTGCATTTTTATTATGGATAAGATTGTGCTGCAATCATATAATTAGTTATGGTTTTTAATATGTAAAGTTGCAATTCGTCACAGAGGTTCAAATTTAAACTAGCTCATGGGACAAAGCTAAAATGCAATGCTGGTCTTGTCACTATCATTCTATTTAAAATTTTGTCAGTTTTACGTTAGCTTATTTATTGGTTGAATTTGTGTCGCCATTTTAATTTCACTCCAATTATATCAAGGAAATATCTGTCCTCACAATGGCCTGTCTTTTCATTATTTAAATAATTAACTGAAGCCGTGAATTGTTTTCTAAATAGAAGTAAACTGAATTTGTCCATGACTGACTTACAATTTCACCATTTGTCAGTTGTCTACTGAGCCTCTTCAGTAGTATATAAATTATTTTTCATGCCTGTCTGTGACATTGCTGCTTTTTCCTTCCAGCATCATGAAAAATAATCATAAATTATTTTGGAGCCAAGAAATAACGATATTCATAATTACAACGTACATCTGAAATTATCAATAGTAACTTGAAAGCAATTAATTGATGCCATGATTTTCACCACTGAAAACTTAATACCATTTTGTTTCTTTGAGGGCAGCAAAGTAATGCTTGGGCACTTATGCTTGTGTTTCCTTTGTATATGCTTCCCAACAATGTTCTCAGATTCAGCAGTCGTGTGTCACCTGTCCGTAGATTTGCAGATTAGAATCCATCTGGTTCACCAATGGAAGGAAATAGACCATCTTTACATGGTCCCAATCAACATAATATGATTGATTCTTAACTGCCCCCAGAAGTGGGACAATAAGCTACCCACTTCAATGTTGCCCCGCTAGTGACCCCTATGTCTTGTCAAAGATGACATTTCTCAAAAGGTACAGCCAACAAATTGAGTGTTTCAGGTCTGTTCGGTTTCATTTTAGCTAAAACAGCCAACCAAACAACTTGGATATAAGTTCAGGAAGCCTTATTACTAGCCAAATTAGCAGATAGAGTTTCTACAGCATATGATTATTGCTGTTTTGAAGCAGTGTAATCTTGAATAAAGTCTCTAGTTTGATGATTAAAACATACCTTTGCTAAACAATCTATAATTTAGGACCATAGACTTCACGCAGAAGAAGGCCATTTGCCCATTAACTCTCCAAAAGAGCATCTTGGTCAGGCCCATCCCCCCACCCAATCATCATATTACCATGGCTAATCCATCAAACCTTTGATTCAATTTATTGTCACATATATTGGTGTGCAGTGAAAACATCTTTGGACACCAAGGGGCAATTTGGCATGGTTAATCCTGCGCAACTTTGGACTGTGGGAGAAAACTGAAGCACCTGGAAGAAACTCACGCAGACACGGGGAGAACATGCAAGCTCCACACAGACAGTAACCCAAGGATGGCATGGAACTTGAGTCACTGTGAGGTAGCAATGCTAACCGCTGTGCCGCCTTGCTGCCCCTATTACTTGAACTGGGTGGATTTTCAATTGTTTTAGAACTCTGAGGACATTTTATTTACATTATTCTGCAAAATTTCTAGAAGCAATTTAAAGCAGATTTTCAGCAAAACAGAACAACTGTAACTTTTCTGTGATGAAGCTCTTTTCCTCCTGAGGTGAATTTAGCTATATATTGCACATGTCAAAGCAATTAATTCATTCTGATACCTTGGGCAAAAAATGCAGATTGATTTCTGTGCAGTAGGCTCCTTCCCTTTCATAAAATTAATGTTCATGCCAAAAATGTTGTAAAATGTGCCAGGGAAAGATACCTTCAACAGCTTTAAATAATTTGATTCATTGAGCAATACAGTAACACTCTGAAATTCATCTTTCAATTTATATTAGTATACACCTGATTATGTGACTTTGATCTTTTTCTTTTTCATTGCATTTCTGGGCCAGAATTGGCAGTGGACTTTTTGGACTGGCTGTTATCTGTGTAAAATAATTGGATTGGTTACATTTATAAAGCAAGGTCCTCTATTTTGGTGCCCAGTTCTTTACTATTGCAATACACGCCGGAAGGAGATCATTTTGACATCAGGGTCTGTGTTGGCATTTTGAAAACTTCTTTTCTTCAAATATTTAAGTACATAACCAAATTACCTTTAGAAAGTGAGTACTTTCGACCTTTAATTCCTTTCATCAGAAGAGTCTCTGGTGTTTTGCCCAAGTGGCTGTACTTTAGATGTAAGGATGTATGTTGGATGCTGGCAAACTATTCCACAATGCAGCACAGGCACAGTCAGGTGCCACTTCAACTCACATCCACATATGTGGACTTTCCACCAGACGCCAGGGCATAATGGTCCAGTTGGGGTACTTCAGTTGAAATCATCTAGCTCAGTTAGTACCAGAATTTGTAATCTTACCAGTGAGTGCACCTCCAATCCTCAGTGCTTAGTATGTTAGCTAATTCAGCTATCAGATGGATTTCAGAAAAATGGTTCCTAAATTGACAGCACATGAAACACATAGGACTATTCCAGGTGCTCTTTGAAAATACAAAGAAATTGTATTCATGCAATGCAATAGTTTTGTCTTTATTGTGAGTTATTTTGGTTCTCATTATAAGTTCTTAATGTTCATTATCAAAACTGGCAAGATATTTTTACTCTAATTCAGATTAACACATTTAGTTTTGCTCTTAATATAGTATCAAATATGTGCAAGTAATAACTTTGTTATAAATATAAAACTGTCTACTAGTGTTTGGATAACTACATAATCTTTTTACTAATTCTGGCGCAAGTCACCAATTAATATTCATGACTCTGTCATGCTGAAGCTGAATCACAGTTCTCCATCAGTGCACATTTTCTCATCCCTTGATCAAAGATTGTCACAACATGCATGTCAACTTCTTTAAAAGTCTTAAAAACATTCTTTCATAAAAAACAAGTCAAACAATTCAAAAGGGCGGCATGGTGGCACATAGTTGATACTGCTGCCTCACAGCATCATGGATCCAGGTTCAATTCTGACCTTGAGTGTCTGTCTCTGTGGAGTTTGCACATTTGTCCGCGTCTACATAAGTTTCCTCTGGGTGCTCCGGTTTTGTTTCACAGTTCCTAGATGTGTGGATTAGGTTAATTGGCCATTCAAAATTGCCATTCAGTGTCAAGGGGATTAGCAAGGTAAATATGTGGGATTATGGGATAGAGTGGGATTGTTGTCAGTGCAGGCTTGATGGGCTGAATGGCCTCCTTCTGCCCTGTAGGGATTCTATGATTCTACGAACAATGCTTTAAATCTGAGCATTAAAAAATTAGGAATACACTACCTTTTACAACCCTTTCCTTCTTTAGTGAACTTCAACCTACGTTTTACTAGACCTCAGTTTATATTATTTGTCTTGTAGCCCAACCAATCACTTTGGTGGTGCTCAGAAGATACACTTTGAAGCTCTGGCATTTTGATCAACAAACAAGATAGAATGGGGGAAAAATAGATAATCACTGCAGTATTTTCCATTTACTTCAATGCTTGGGCTAACAAACAGTTTAAATCAGTGGTTTTGAATGGAGAGAAATGCTTCATAAATACATTTTTTATTCATGACTTGCTAGTGCTTCTTTTAAAGACCAACATATTCATTATTCTTTGTAACTTACAGTACCAAGAGTTTACAAGCTTTTACATTAGAATGCCTACCTGAGATTTCCTCAGGAATAGCAATAGGCAGTCATTCCTTTTAATGTCTCTTTAGATATTACACTTACACATTCAAAAGGCCAGGAAATCATTATGTTGCTTGCATATTTTTTCTTATCTTCTTTATGCAAATCTGAATGCATTAAGTGCTTTACAAATGAAGTAACATAAGAAACAAAATATGTAAACCAAAAACTATCCAAATTCAGAAAGCTTAAAAGAAATAAAACTTTAGTTTGGATGAGTTCCCAAAGTTTAGTGTGCATAAACTTTATCACTAACATCTCATTTAGCTAGGAACTACTGAAGAATAAAGGGTAGAAACTTACCCTGGCAATGGCACAAAATGGGTGGTATCAGACAGACTGCCAATTCTGTGTCAAACCTGATATTTAATTCCAATGATTGTAATGAACTCCGTGTCAGGTGTCGTATTTAACAGACAACTGATCTGCTATCACCCATCTTGCGCCACCATCCAAGACACATTTCCCCTCCAAAGACATTGTTCGCTTTGTGGATAACTTGCATTGAATGTTGATACTTCCTGTGATCAAATACTTCAGAAACTAAAGTGGTTAACCAAATGTAATCAACAATTTACCCATAACCTTTTTATCCTGCTGCATCCACATTTCACATCTTAAAATGTTTATATTTCTGATCTTTGAGCTATCCTATGTTCTTTGTGGAAGTTTCAGCTTCGGAAGCTTAATCTATTTTTAAGCAACATGAAGCAAGGTGGTAAATTCATTGTCGACAGCCTTTTGCTTCAGCCAAACACAATAAAGCGCCTAACCTGTTCATATATGCCTTTTCACACTAATGAAACACTTAGCCGTTCTGTGCAACAAATTATTACGAAACCCTGTTCTAAATTTCTTATTTCTTTCTTCACACAGCTTTTGTCAAAGCCCTTCCATTGTTTAAATGTTGATTTAATATTGAGCTGTTGACATTTAATACATTTACATCTGTATGTAAGCCAGTTCACCCTTAACTTGGATTTTTAAAAAATAATATTGGAAATATTATTTTATGTGGCGATCAATGTTGTAGAATGAAACATCTATGCTTAGTTCAGTCTATTTTTTCATTTATGCTTTTTCTGCTCGTCACTTGAGCCGTCTAGCATATCTCATAGATATCTTGTGAATTATTAGGATCAGTGGGAAACCATATAAGCCCAGAATATTATTTTGTTACCAATTTCAGACAGAACTTCAAACAACAGGTAAATGTATGTATTATTTATATAAATATATCGTCGTACTGCCTACGAGCACATACCTGATGGATAGCGTTCAATGACTGGCCAGTTGTCCACCTGTAGAGTGGCATTGCCACCGCTCCGTGTAAACCGTACTATATGGTACTTTCCATCATTTACTATACCACTTGATTCTTCAATGGTGATGTCATCTGTTCCAACATTAAAAATAACCTGAATCTTTCCTTGTTCCTGCAAAGAAATGAATAGAGATGATCAGCCACACTGACCACACTTTGTGGTACACATTTTTCTATGGCATTTCTAGTTCGTGCAATCACAAAATCTGATACAAATACAACTGCGTGGAAACAACCATCCAAAGGTCCACAAAAACATGGCCTGTTCCTAAAGCTGACACTGCAATGCTTTATTGTTAGACAATAAGTGCATATTACACTATTGCTAGAAAGTAGCCACTTGTTGGTTGTCAAATTATTATTTCTTTTTGCTGACCTGTTGAAAAGACAAAATGAAAATGAGAAGGAATCAGTATTTTTTTTGCTCTTTCCACCCTCTGTCAGGGGAAAACCTTTTTCCTCCTCTCCTTTTGTGCAAATGTTTCTCAGTTTCATATCTGTAAGGCATTCATATTCAGCAGGGTAATGGCTTTGCAGCTTGCAATTATCCTCCATCCACCTGATATTCTATACATATATGAATGCCTGGAGTGTTTAATTGGCTGGTATTTCAGCACCCACACCTCCCATCCTTGACTGATGTCCATGCATGTACTTTTCAATAGGGATCAGTCGATCTCATTAGAGCATAATTGCCCATTTCTGGTGAACCAGCAAATTCTGCTCATGCATTTGTAAGCTGCACCACCTGATGAAAAGTGGATGGAGTGGCTACAATACAATAATTATAACTTACTTAGTAATTTAAAAAATGATCACTGTTCTCCAAGAACCACGTAATACACTATAGTATTATAAGAGGCAGGGCACTTCATTGACATTTAAATCATGCTCCCACAGTGCATATGAAACCTGAATAAGTTAATATTTTTCAGCCAAGAATTGTAGACAGAGGCTGCTGGTTCAAAAAGAACAGCATGGCCTTTGGACCAGGAGGAGTAGCACAGATCCTCTTGGTCCGCAAAGAAGCCTTTGGCCTTCCCTTTTCCAATTACAATTCTCTCTCTCCTCTAACCTTTCAGCAACCCAACCTTCTCTGAATTGTGACTTCAACCACAACTTAATCCTGATTTTTGGTTTCTTCCCTGTTCCTCCAGCTGGACAACCTGGTTGCCAAGCAGGAAACAGAAGAGACAAAAGAGGATAACATCCCACAACTAAATTTGTTAAGGTCTGAAGACTCTGGTCTTGTCATGTTTTCTCCATGCTATTGCACTGTCCCCATTTTTGTATAAGAATCAGCATCACAATGCTTGTGTCTATCATCAAGGTTGACCAATGAAAATAATTATACTATGTATTCTACACAAAACAAAATGGTGTCAAGTTGCTCGTGACATTGTCTTTGTGCCCAGTGCACCATCCCATAAATATAGATTTCTGACCACAAGTCCTTTCATGGTAAATTCCTGTTCTTGGCCAAGTGACCCAATGAAGATACTGGCACCAGAGTTGCATGCAGCACAAACTAAAATTAAAATGCCAAATGAACAATAAGTGGTGAACAAGTTAACAAGAGTAGTATATTGCACATAATTGTGTAAAACTTAGGAGGGCAGGAAAACCAAATGAATTGAGGAAAATACTCTCAATTATAATAGAGAAAATGGCTTTGAACACTCTAACAAAAAAGTCTGTTTGTTAGACCAGATGGTAAAACTATCCCATTCTGGGATTAATTAGAAACAAATAGTCAATCTCAAAGACTCTGATGTAGACACATGCAAGTTTTCAACCATTTTGTGGGATCTCTGAAATCTCTCTTTCTGTTTTATTTGTGATCAAATTAAATGTTTTCACGTAAATGGACCATCATTTATGCTAACACGAAATTACTTTCTCTACCATACTGGTATTGTTATGTTTGCATTCTCCACTATATTTTGAAGGGAGTACGTTCAACATTTAACTTTTAAACACACCGCAGCATAATTTCAGGACCTGAGACAGCACAGTGTCAGGCTGTGGAAAATATTGGTGCTTTTCCAAGGTTGTGGTTGAGGCGCATTGTTAGAGCAGAGGCGTAGAAACTTCAGCCTTCATTGTCAGTGTTTTTCACGATAACACCTCTCTCAGACTGTGAGAACAGAAATCAAATGCACAAAGAAAGCCAGATAATTAATTAAAAATAACTATTCCTTTGGTTCTTGTCCATCAATACAGGTTTCCACGCACAAGGAAGAACCTTTGTAGCTGATTGCAAGTTTGAGAATGAAACCGCCTGCTATAGATAGTGATACAATGAGAAATGTTTTAGTGCATAATAGGTTTGTTCCAAATCTTTAGGGACATGAGATAATACTGAGTATATCTCCCAAATTAAATTGCAGTAGATTTAGAAATTGTGCTGAGTAAACCATTTCAAGAGAAAGATTTGCCCGCAACTCAGTATCAATAGCAAACTGCAGCATTGTTTTACAATACACATCACCCAAATTTATCAAGTGATTCTCTGGCCTACTCACTATATTTTTGGTAGACATATGCATTTTTTTTCTAAATAGTTTAACAGCTTTCTCAAAAAAATTTAAGGACCAAGATAACTCTGGCCCATCTTTCCAAACACAATGGCATCTTTGTCAGCTGAAAGAAGTGATATTCACTTGTGGTAAAATGCCACCAATTTCACAATATACACGGGAAACAATCACCTTTTGGACGTATGCTAGTCAGAACGTGTCACGTTCATGAAGAATTGCAAGTACCTTTTTACTCCTTCAAATAAGCAGGACTAAAACTACCAATAACCCCCATTTACAAGCTGCCAAAATAGGCAATCACCCAACCAGAGAGAATCCTGAAATTGGACTGCACTTTTAGCCCTGTGCCATGCATATTTTCAGTGGTAATAGGGCTGTAAATTACGAGGCATGGCAAGCCCAACACCCTTCATCCAACTCCAAACTGTCCCCTGTAATACTTGTAGGTGAACCAGCATAAAATTGGCAACCCATCATTTTAAATAAATAATTAATATTATTTCCCCCATATTAGAAATTGTGCTTTTAATTGTGCATATTACCCTCCATCGCCCCACTTCCCAACTCACATGAAATCCAGACCATTTTATCAATTCCTCTGCTTTCCTGCCTTGACCAGTAAGGGAACAACAAAATAGAAAATTGCCGTTTACACAGCTCTCTGGCGATTCCGACAATCTCCTGATTCAGTTGTAAATGAACAATTACTGCAGAATTTCAGGGCCAAGCACTCCAATTAAGCAACTATATTAATAAGCCCCAAAAGTCATCAGCCGTTGTTCATGATCTCTGACAGCACTTTGTTCCTTTCGTAATTATCTTGTGAGGATGAATGTGCCACTTCAGTATTATGTGAGTGCATTCTGTATCATGACTTCATGAATTACGTGTGTTTATTTTGAATATGAGTTCGGGTACTAGAATAATGAATACGCTTGTGAGGTACTAAAAGTAATTTCAGCCGTGAAAGGCACAAATATTCAGGTGAAAAGAAATAAAACGAATGATCAACTGCATGAAGAAATCACGGTAAAGCCTATAATCTTAGTATCTATTTTTCCTTCATTGTGAATGAAGTGAGGAGGGGAAAAAAGGACTTGAATTTATATAACTCTTTTTATGTCAAAATATCATGCAACTGCTTCGCAGCTTTGAACTTTCAAAGTGTGCTCAATTATGTTGGAAGACAGATACAGCAGCCAAATTGCACACAGCAATGTTTCACAAATATTAAATGAATCAATCCCTCAAAGATGTGTTATTGATGCTGTTGAGGGAAGAATATTGGAAAGGACACCTGGAGAATACCCTCTGATTAGTGCCAGAGGATCTTTGACATCTGCTTGAGCAGGTAGACGGGACTCAATTTAGCAGCACATCTAAAAGGTGGCATCTCTCACTGTACAACACTCAGGCAAATGCCAGCCTGAAGTGGGATTCAATCTACAACATTCTGGTTCAAGAATCACATACAATTACTTAAGAGAAGGCCTCCTGAGGAAGCAAGGAGTAAGTTTCAACAAAACAACAGAGCAAAAAACAATAGGTCAGATTAGAAAAGTACAATCAAATAGGAGCCAAAAAAAAAAGCCATAAAGAAATGTGAATTTTCATTGTCATTGGTGAAAGACATTAAACATTTTTGAGCCTTTAAGAAAGCATGCATAAAATACATCAACAATTATCATACATTATGTTGCAAATTATGAATCAGGCAAAATCAAATACATAGACTGGAATCTTCCGTCTTTGTTAATTGTTGCCACTAAGAGAGAATAGAATGCCAAGCTTTCCGTTCTCGCTCACAATGGGTCCTGCCACAGCAAAGACCAGAGAATCGTGCCAAATGATAGTGGAACATTAAACATTGAGACTGAGATTAGATGCTGCCATTAAATAGTTACAGCTGGAATTCTCAGATCTCACCTGCAGCTGAGGTTCTCCGTACCTTGTATAATGAATGGAGTTTTGGCTAAGCACCAAATTCTCCGTTCCCATTGGCAGCAATGGTGGGATAAACGAAACTAGAGAATCCCAGGCATACTATGTAAACTATGTACAAAACAGAGAAGTGCATGCCATGTTGAACAACATTGTAAGAAATTAAAGACCTAAACTGCAGAGGTCTAAGGTACAATTTACTAGATAAGCTGGCATACCAGTGTAGAACTCTTCATAAAGAACTCTGTAGAAGAACTCTTCATAAAGCTTTTAAGTTATAGAAACACTAACTGATATTCACTAAAGTTTAAGTCTTTGTATGTTTGAGAGACCCTTTCTTGCAAAATGTTTTGCTATAAAGGATCAAAGAGACATGAAGTAGAGAATATATAAGAAGTACAAAGAGATACTTAAAGGATTGGGCTGTTGCCAGAGATTGACAAATAAGCTACCATAATAGATTTCCAAACTTGAAAAGTATGGTTGCACTGCAGGTTAGATTGCAAATGAAGCCTGATGGAATGAAAGCTCAGAGATGAACAACAGAGCGTAATCATCAATAAGCAGTGATAAAGGGAATGATATATTTCTGTGTTGCACAGGAATTTGTAGAAATATTTAGTCTTGATGCAGGGTTTGAGGTTTCAAATTCAGATCAAAAGCAAATAAAATTACAAAACTTTACATTTTTGTTTCTCAGAGTGGATGGTTGGGGAGGGAGCTGGAGTCAGTGATTTGACAATTCAAACTTTTAGGTCATCAGAAAATCATGGCAGTTTTTTACAACTTAATTTAGTCACCAAAAATGCTCACATTGTCAAGTTGTTGGACATAGACTTACAGGTATGTTCTTAATGATTTCATGCAGATAGGTGATTCTTCCCAACTCTCAAGCTCCTCAACATCTTTGTGATGTTCCTCACACTTGGGGTGGGGCTACTTATGGGCAATTACTCATAGAAGGGTTAAGATCTTGCTTATTAGAAGGCTCAGGCCACACATTTAAGAGAATGAAAGATTCTGACAGGTGAGCATCTGTACATTTGAAAGTGAATTCAAAGGTCCCTTCAGCACTTGAGACATGGAATGGTTAAGCTAATCATTTACCAGAATGGAACACCTGGAATTTTTGTTGTGCCTGGTACAGTTATGCATCACTTGCTCTTTTTGCCAGATGCCTCACAGGTTCATTGTTAATATACTTTTTTATGTGTGGGTGAGGAAAGCCAACCACAGCTCCTTTTCTCCATATCTAACGGCTTTCTCAAATCTTTTATTTCATACTCTCCATTACCAAGAACAAAGAGCTCGTAGATATTTTATCTTTAATATTAGACTATCAGCATCACTCCCTCTGCCATGACCTTCCCATCCTATTCCCTCGATTTCTCACTCACTTCATCTTGGTAGCCAGGACAGTGCAGTTTTCTCTCATCTCTTAAACCTCTCATTAATCTCCACACAAGACTCCTACTCTATCTCACACTGACTCTGACCACTCAACATGTCTTCATACAAATGGACATTATTAATAGTTGCATGTTCCTGGGTACCATCTCTTTTTTGAAATCTATGTAATCTCCCCTCCACAAATCACACATCATCATCAAATAGTTCTTCCCAGCTACAATCCAATCTGCAACTTTCGTCTCCTCCCTTAGGTTCTTGAATGTGTTAATACGTTCAGGGGCCTTGCCCATCTCTATCAAACTTTTTGTTTGAGTATTGGAAATGTTTCCAACCCAGATCCCATGCCAGAAGACTGAAGCACTAGGATGTCTTTGTCAAATTTCAAGTGAAATCATTTGCAAAACTCATAATCAAACTGTTCAACATCTCAATGGATTTGACAAAGTGATCCTTTCCTTACTCAATTTCTTTGTTATCCAGATTTGTGACACTGTCTGTTGCTGATCCACAGAAAGGAGGTTGACAGAATGGGGGACCTGTCATGACCAGTCCATTGAATCACCATTTATCCATAAGCAAGTCATCGTGGTAAAGGAAGTGTCAGCATTTGGGAAGAAGGTGTGGGTAGTAGGAAAAGTGGACACTCAACACTCGGGCATCAAATGGAATCATCATCATTTGGGCACCACAGATGATGATCAGGGAGAAAGGTTGGCAATTACAATATGGGAGCCATCTGTCCAAAGGAAGTCTGCAATTGGCAAAGGGGCAAGACTGTAAAGATGCTCTGTAATGATGCGGGACTGCATGCTCTGCCTCCTTTCAGTTGGTCAGCAACATGAGGCTAATACACTCTCTTCAAAATTCAAACCTTGCCTTCCAAGAAGTCTTAAAAAACTGTTTAATTGATTTAATTGGCCTTATAAGGAGGGAAATTAAATTGATGCTCCTTCCATCCTCCCAACGCTGATGAATGTAACTGCTGCTGTGTCATGGAGCTGACAAGCTGGTTGGTGCTGGTATTTTTGAGCACCTCCTACTTGGGTTCCCAATCTTAGGTGTCCTGAAAAAATTCAGCTTAATTATTGTAATGCCACTCCCACCCCTTTCTCACCTTTAATCCACACCCTTCACAAATTCAAACTTATCCAATGATGTAACCCTACAAATCCTGTCCCATTCTAAGTTTCGCTTATTCAATATCCCTGTTTGCCAATTTCTACTGGCTTCATGTCCCTTAATATATGTGATTTAAGTAAATCAAACCAAAATAATTTGATGTATTTTTTACGTAAAGGCCAATTAATGATTTTGTTCCTGTGAAGATTCATGATGTGGATGTTGAAATAGTTACTAACTACCAGTATTCAGTTGTCAAAGTGGAGTTGAACTGGAGGGGACAGTGTACAGACCTATGATCATACATAATTAAAATTATTTTGAGTTTATCTTACAATAATGAAACCCTTCTCTTTGAATGTAGTTGAGAGTGCCAATGTTTTTGGTACTCTTGCTTTAGGGAAGCAGACAATGTAAGATTAGTGAACCAGATAGGAAGGGTATTTAATAAGCAGATTATTCCCTGCTCTTGAAGATTTTGATGAAAGTTAAGCACGTCATGAACAATAAAATAAGAATCACCCCATTTTGGCATGATTGAAACTCCCCAACTAAACTCCTGGAGCTCTCCAGTTTGTTCCTTAAAGTTCTTTTTTTAAAAAAACTAGGCTTTTGGTATTTTTTCCTAATTCCTTCTATGTAACATTCTGAGACTGAATTAAATTGCTCACAACTTCAGTGTCATATTTAGCCCAAAGAAGAGGTTCTAACACGATATCTATGCCATCATTTAGACCATACTTTTCCACCTCTGAAAAATTCCCCAGTTCCTCAGCTTAGAATCACAGAATCCTAGAGTGCAGAAGAGATCCTTTGGCCCATGGAGTCTGCACTGAAGCATGAAGGGCCATGACCTGTCCACCTAATCCCGCTTGCCAGCACTTGGTCCATAATCTTGAATGTCATGGCATGTCAAGTGCTCAAACAGTACTTTTAAAGTATGTGAGACATCCTGCCTCCACCAGCCCACCAGGCAGTGCATTCAAGACCTTCATCATTCTCTGAGTAAAAACATTTTTCCTCAAATCCCCATTAAACCTCCCTTCTCTCACTTTTAACTCGTGCCCCTTTGTAACTGACCCTTCAGCTAACAGGAACAGCTGTTCCTTATCCATCCTGTTCATGCCCTCATAATCTTGAGCACCTCAATCAGGTTACCCCTCAGTCTTCTCTGCTCCAGACAAAACAACCCAAGCTTATCCACCTTCTCTTTATAACTTAAATATTCCATTCCAGGCAACATTCTACGAATCTCCTCTGCACCTCCTC
Organism: Sphyrna mokarran; assembly: GCA_024679065.1. Taxonomy (NCBI): domain Eukaryota; kingdom Metazoa; phylum Chordata; class Chondrichthyes; order Carcharhiniformes; family Carcharhinidae; genus Sphyrna; species Sphyrna mokarran. Next base: position 48,078,180 of record JAGIQG010000012.1, on the reverse strand, counting down.
CAGTATGTTCATGTCCTTCTATAATGTGTCGACCAGAACTGCATACATACTTTAACTCACCAAAGTTCCATCCAATTCAATCATGACCTCTCTGTTTTTATAATTTATATCCTGATTGATAAAGGAAGTGTGCCATATGCTTTTTTCACAACACCATTAAATTGTTTTTCTGCCTTCAGAGGCCTATGGACAAACATGCCGAGGTCCCTTTGTCCTTCACAACTTCCCAGTGTCCGACCTTTCATGTTATATTTCTTGTCAAATTACTTCTTCCAAAGTGCATCACCTCACACTTTTCAGGGTTAAATTCCACCTGCCACTTATCTGACCATTTCACTAACTCGTCTATATCTTCCTGTAACCCAAGACACTCAATCTCATTGTTAACCAACTCATTTTTGCTGAAACATTCATCAATGCCTTTGTTGACTATTTCAATGCACTCCTGGCCAGCCTCCCACATTTCACCCTTCGTGAACATGAGGTCGTTCAAACTTCTTATTTACACCAAGTATAACTTACCTATTACCCCTGTGCTCACTGACTTACAGTGGCTCCTTGTTAAGCAATACCTTGATTTTAAAACTCTCATCCTTGTTTTCAAATCTCGCCTGGATCTTTACCTTCCCTGTCTCTGTGATATCTTCTAGCCCCACAACCTTCCAAGATATCTGCACATCCCTCAATGTTAGTGGCCTCACCATTGGTGGTCACACCTTCAGATGTCAAGCTCTGAAATCCCCTCCCACAACCTCAAGAAGATCCACCATCCACAAAGAATAGGAGATAGATGCCAGCAATGCCTGTAACTGAAGAATTCATAAAAAATAAACTTTAGAATTACTTTCATACAAACGTATTTCCTACAACCATATATCTGTGAGTACATTAAGAATGTAATCAGTAAATTACATAACTGTATGAAAACAATCATGATGCTGCACTGCAGAAAGTCCTTGAAGCCACCAGAATACTCAACCTGAAACTCTTTGTTTTTCCTCTTCTCAGATTCAGATTCCACGAAGAATCCCCATCGCGAAGCAACCTCAATACCATTAGCTTCTTAGCAATTCACAACATACAATAGCAACAATAAGCACTTTCAAATCTTTTAAGGTCAAAACACCCACTGGTTCCTGCAAGCAAAATGTCTCCAATAACTCCTTAATGCTTTACTCATAACATTTGAAGTGATTTTCAAGGACTTGAACTGCTCATAGTTGGTGGGCAGAAACAAAAAGTGGCACTAATTAGACCATAAGACCAGAAAATGGAGTCGGCATTGTAATGACATACTTTAACCTAACTTTAATACGTCCCCATCTGAAACAGATTGTTTCAGATGGGGATTTCTAACTGACAGGAATTAGGGGCTGGATTTTTATGAGCTGCTGCAGTCCTTGCCCCACTGGTGAAAACGTTAAGTAGGGGAAGCTTGCCCATGATTCCTAAAGCTGTCCATAGCAATTTAATGATGGGAAGCATCATAAATTCTGTTAAGGTGAGACTTCCGTCCCTTTCGCGACAGGAAGTCCCGGTTTAGAGACCTCCTGGCCAATTGGATGGCAGGCAGTTCTGTAATCCAAGCAATACCAGGTGGGAGAGGTGGCCACTGCTGGGACCAAAGACAATTCCATCATGTTGAGGACCCCTGGGAAATCGAGAGCTGGGGATCTCAGCAAGGGGATTTGGCTCAGTTGGGGCTGGGTTCAAGAGGGCGGGAAGAAGGTTAAGCAGGATAGGAATAACAAGGCTGAGGTAGTGGCTCCGATGGACAAGGGGATCCATAAAGAAGGCCCCCCCACCCTTTGTCTTATACCAGCCTATGCAGCTAAATCCTATCTATGCCCTATGTAAAGTACTGAATGGCAAAATAAGCCTCTTGAATCGCCAATTAGTGGGCCGAGGCTGGGTTCACTGCTTGGGCCAAACCTAAAAGAGGATTATTAATTCAAGTATTTAAGGATCCAATTACTAAGTTCCAGAAAGGCTTGCTTAAAAAAATAAAGTTTCTATGTCCAGCAATGTAGAGATAGATAATCTTTGTTTTCATTTATTTAATGAAATTCTCTATTCGAATATGCATATAGTGAGTTTCAGAATTATAGATAATGTTTCTGCATGAAAACAGAACTACAAAAGATTACAGAGCAGAAACAAACCATTTGGCTCAGTAAAGTCGCCCCAATATTTTTATGCAGGAGGAATCAAGTCTAATCCCATTCTTTCCTGCCCATTTCTCTCAACAGCCTTAAAAGCAGAATGCTGCAGATGTTAGAAATCTGAAAAAAAAACAGGAAGTGCTGGAAAAACTCAGCAAATCTGACAGCATCTATAGGGAGAGAAATCAGAGTTAACATTTTGAGTCCAATACTCTCTTCTTTAGAAGAGAGAGATTACTAAGAGTTTCGAAGAAGTGTCATATGGACTCAAAATGTTAACTTTGTCTTTCTCTCCACAGATGTTGCCAGGCCTGCCAGGTTTTTCCAACACTTTCTGTTTTTATTTTCTTGCAACATTTTTATTTGCCAAACTGTCTGAATCCCTCTGGAAATAATTTGTGGACTCTGCATCAGCGTATTAATCCATTCCATGCTTTAACCACCATCTCCATAAAAAAACTTTAAAATGATTTTTGTGTTTAATTTAAATTTGTGCCTTCTAGTTCTGCTGTCACCAACTAGTAAAAATAATCTGTTATCATTTACGTTGTCACGACAATATGGAATTCTGAAGACTTCTATCACGTCACCTCAACTTTCTCAGCTCCAATGTAAAAGCTCCAACTTCCCAAATGTCTCTTAGAACTGTATTCCCTCAAACCTAAACACATTGTTGCAAAATTACATTTAACTATTTCAAAAGCTTTTACGTCTTCTAATGGGATGCCTAAAACTAAACAATATTTCAACTGTAGCTAATTAAGATGTTGTACGTATTCAACATTACCTCCATAATTTTGTCTTCCATGCCTCTAGATACAAACCAAAAGTTCTGTTTTTCTTTTTATGGCCTGAACTACTTGTACTGCCATCTTTAATGACCTATCTGTCTGAGATTCAAGGTCCCTCTGCTTCCCAACACCAATTAAAACCTTAGCACTTGAGGTGTATTAAATAAGGGCATGAATCATCCTTCCCTACAGGCTGAAACATATATTTGTTTCAAGGGAAGGAAGATGTGATGATGCATCAGTTTGAGTGCAAAGATTTAAAGGTATCCCCTAAGGTATTGATATTGCTGTTCAGGAACAACCACATAAGATCCACGCTGAACAAATAAGTCAGTTTGCAAGGTAGAGTTTCTAATTTGTAGTGAACTGATGTAATGATGTTCACAATTACAATAAAACAAGTTATACTCTTTTACAGTCAATGAAAACTTGGAAACAGTGCTGCATAATGTTATCACACAAACATGTTATCATGGTCTTTTCAAAATTATCACCTCTATCTCAAAGGAAATGTTAATTTAATTTTATAAATCTTATTAAGATTTTTATTAAGATAATGACGAATTTAACATATATATGTTAAATATCCATATAAGTATCAGAGCCTTGGGAGGCCTTCAAGGAGGAGACAGTGAGAGTGCAGGCCAGATATGTCCTATAAAGGTAAAAGGTGAGACCAAGACCAGAGAACCCTGGATTTCAAGGGACATAAAGCTGAGGATTAAGACAAAAAGCTACAAGGATTCAATACGGCAGGTCCCTCAAGAAGTGTAAAAAGTCCAGGGGAATTTCAAAAGGAAATTAGGAAAGCTAACACAGTGCATGAAAAAGCTTTGGCAGACAGAATAAAGGAAAACAAAAAGGGTTTGTTTAATACATAATGAGCAGAAGGATATCTAGGGAAAGAATAGGATAAATTATGGACCACATAAGCAATTTGTGTGTGTACCTGGAAAATGTAGGTACAGTCCTCAATGAAAACTTTGCGTCGGTCTTCACAATGCAGAAGGACAACACAGGTGTTGACATCAGGGTGAAGGACTGTGAAATATTAGAGGAAATTAACATAGAGAGTGAGGAGGTACAAACAGGTTTAGCAGCTTGGATAAGTCTGCAGGTACAGGCTGTTGAGGGAGGCAAGGGAGGATATATCAGAGACACTGGGATTAATTTTCAGAATCTCTCTAGCACAGATAATGTGCCAAAGGACTGGAGGACAGCTAATATTGTCCCATTATTAAAAAAGGGAGATAGGGATAGATTAGGAAATTATAGTCCAGTCTTTCTAACCTGTGGGGAAATTATGAGAAAGAATTCTGAGGAACAGAATATTTCTGTACTTGGATGGTCACAGATTAATCAGGGATGATCAGCATAGATTTGTTAAGGGGAGTTGCCTTATTTGACAAATTTAATCAATTTTTTGAGGAGATAATCAGGAGTATTGATGAGGCTAATGCATTTACCACTGTTCTGAATGGGCTTCAGCAAGGCTTTTTATTAAGTCCCTCATGTCAAGAAAGTAAAGTCCCAAGGGATCCAAGGCAAAGTAGCACATTGGATCCAAAATTGATTCAGAAACAGGAAACAGAAAATGATGGCAGAGGGATGTTTCTGTGGCTGAATATCTGTTTCGAGTAAGATTTTGCAGGGCTCAGTACTGGGGCCTCACAGTTTATGGTATATATCAATGATTTAGACTTAAACTATGGGGTATAATCAAATGATTCAAGGATGACACAAAAATTGGTAGGATGGAAGACAGTGAGTCCATAGACTGCAGGATATCAATGGACCAGTCAGGTCCAACAGAGGCCAACAGCGAACACAATGAACAGCCAATGAACTGGAACTCCAACAGAGATCCACAGTGTAGTAACCAAAGAGGAAAGAGTCAAATTGGATTCCTCTGGAAGGCCACTGCCTTTGCCTTGACATGTTTGCCGAAACCATCAGGAGGTGCATCAATGCAAGATTCATCAGCCACATCATAAAACAGCTCCAAATGTCATTCAAGCCCAATGCAACACCATTCATGCTCTCAAGACCAACTGCAACACTGTCATCAAACCAGCAGACAAAGGAAAGGGCCATCATCATACTGAACAGAACAAATTACTGTGAAGAAATGGATCAAGAATTGAACAACAAGGAACACTACAGACAGTTACATGCAGATCTGACCAAAGAACACACCCGTCAACTCAACACTCTGATCAAGACCTTTGATCCGGACCTTCAGAGCGCCCTTCATGCTCTCATTCTATGTACTCCCTGCATTGGAGGTCTCTATTGCTTCCTGAAGATACACAAGATGAACATACCCGACCGCCCCATTGTACCGGGACTCGTGCGAGAACCTCGCCACTAAGCTAGGGGCATGCTGAAACCTGTCGTACAAAGAACTCCTAGCTTTTGTTGCGACACTATGGACTTCCTACCTCAGCACACATAGAACAGTTGAACCAGAAGCACTCTTCGTCACAATGAGTGACTTGGCACTCTACACCAACATCTCCCACGATGATGGCATTGCTGCAACTGCCTCAGTATTCACCACCGACAACTGCGAATCTCCAGATGCAATTTTACAACTCATCCACTTCATCCTGGACCACAATGGCTTCACCTTCAACAACCTGTTCTTCATCCAAACACACAGAACAGCAATGGGGATCAAATTCTCACCTCAATATACTAACATCTTCATGCACAGGTTCAAACAAGACCTTTCCACCACACAGGACCTTCAACTGATGCTATACATCAGATACATTGATGACATTTTCTTCCTTTGGACTCATAGTAAACAAACACTGGAACAACTATATGACGATATCAACAAGTTCCATCCCACCATCAGATTCACCATGGACTACACTCCAGATTCGGTTGCATTCTTGGACACATTCACCTCCATCAAGGAAGGTCACCTCAGCACTTCTTTGTATCACAAGCCCATGGATAACCTCACAATCCTGCACTTCTCCAGCTTCCACCCTAAACACATTGAAGAAACCATCCCCTACGTACAAGCCCTCAGTATGCACAGGATCTGCTCAGATGAGAAGAATCGCAATAGACATCTCCAGACGTTGAAAGATTCCCTCATAAGAGCAGGATATGGTGCTCGACTCAACGATCAACAGTTCCAACGTGCTACAGTGAAAAACCACACTGGTCTCCTCAGAAGACAAACATGGGACACGGTGGACAGAGTACCCTTCATCGTCCAGTACTTCCCCGGAGTAGAGAAGCTACGACATCTTCTCCAGAGTCTTCAACATGTCATCAACGAAGGTGGATATCTCACCAAGGCCATCCCTATACCCCCACTTCTTGCCTTCAAACAACCTCACAATCTCAAACAGACCATTGTCCACAGAAAATTATGCAGTCTTCAGGAGAACAGTGACCACAACTCTGCCACAGCTACCTCTGCAAGACGTGCTGGATCATGGACACAGATGCTATCGTCTCACATGAGAACACCATCCACCGGGTACATGGTACATGCACTTGCAACTTGGCCAATGTGGTCTACTTGATATGTTGCAGGAAAGGACGTCCTAAAGCACAGTACACTGGGGAGACCATGCAGATGCTATGATAACGGATGAATGAACACCACTCAACAATCACCAGGAAAGACTATTCTCTTCCTGTTGGGAAACACTTCAGTGGTTATGGGCATTTGGCGTCTGAGCTTCGGGTAAGTGTTCTGTAAGGTGGCCTTCATGACACATGACAGCGCAGAGTCGCTGAGCAAAGACTGATAGCCAAGTTCCATGCACAAGAGGACAGTCTCAACTGGAATCTTCGATTCATGTTACACTATCTGTAACCCCCATGACTTGCCTGGGCTTGCAAAATTTCACTAAGTGTCCTTGCTGGAGACAATACACATCTCTTTAACCAACGCTTAACCTTCTTTCCACTCACATTTTCTGTACCTGTAAAGACTTAATTATCTGTAAAAACTCATATTCTAACCATTATTTTATAAACTGAGTTTGTGCCTTTATATGCCCTATTTGTGAACAGAACTCACAGTCACCTGACAAAGGGGCTGTGCTCTGAAAGCTTGTGGCTTGTGCTACCAAATAAACCTGTTGGACTTTAACCTGGTGTTGTGAGAATTCTTACTGTGCTTATCCCAATCCGATGCTGGCATCTCTACATCCTGGTCGGGTGGGCAGGAGAGGAGCAAATGGAATTCAACTCAGAAAATTGTGCAGTGAGACACTTGCAGAGGGCAAACACGGCAAAGAAACAGACTATGAATAACAGGACCTCAGGAATTACTGAAGATCAGAGGGACCTTGGAGTATATGTCCACAGATCCCTGAAGGTGCAGGGCAGGTGGATAAGAAGGTGTATGAGATGCATGTCTTTATTAGCTGAGGCAGGGAAGTCATGCTGGAACTGTATAAATTGCTGGTTAGGTCAGAACTGGAGTATTGTGTGTCATTCTGCTCACCACATTATAGGGAAGGTGTGATTGCAGTGGAGATTTACTGGACGCTGTCTGGGTTGGAGGTTGTGAGCTATGAGGAGAGACTAGATAGACTGGGGTTGTTTTCCTTCGAGCAGTGAAGGTTAAAAGAAGACCAAATAAGATTTTGAGGGGCATAGATAGGGTGGTTAGGAAGGCCCTTTTTTCTATTAGTAGAGAGATCAATAACCCAGAGGTCATAGATTTAAGGTAAGAGGTAAAAGTATATGACAGTAGTTGAGGAGAAGCCTTTTTTACCCAGATGATAGTGGGAGTCTGGAGTTCTTTGCCTGAAAGAGTGGGTGAATCAGAAACACTTGTATTTAGCTATTCAGTTGCACTGCCATAACCTCTCGGGTGATAGACCAAGCACTGAAAAATGGATTAGTTTAGTCAGATTTCAGTTGCTCAGCATGGGCATGATGATCTACGTGGCTTCCTTCTGTGCTGTAAATGTCTATGAACAAGGGTCAAAGAACAAAGAAAATTACAGCACAGGAACAGATCCTTCGGTCCTTCAAGCCTGCACCAACCATGGTATCCAACTTAACTAAAACCTTCTATCTTTCCGGGGACCATATTCCTCTATTCCCATCCTATTCATCTGTTTGTCCAGACACCCCTTAAAAGTCACTATCGTATCTACTTCCACTATCTTCCCCGGCAACAAGTTCCAGGCATGTGTAAAAATATACGCCTTGTACATCTCCGTTAAACCTTTCCCCTCACACCTTAAACCTGTGCTTCCTGATAATTGACTCTTCCACCCTGGGAAAAAGCTTCTGACTATCCACTCTGTCCATGCCTCTCATAATCTTGTAGAATTCCATCACGTCAACACTCAACCTCTGTCATTCCAGAGAAAACAAACTAAGTTTCTTCAAGCTCTCCTCAAAGCTAATGCCCTCTGTATCAGGCAATATCCTGGTAAATCTTTTCTGTACCATATCTAAAGTCTCTACATCTTCTAGTAGTGTGGCGGCCAGAATTCCAAGCGCAGCCGAATTAAAGTTCTATAAAGTTGTAACATGACATGTCAATTTTTCAACTCAATGCCCCGGCTGATGAAGGAGAGCATGCCATATGCCTTTTTGACTACCTTTCAGTGACCTGTCTACTTGTACATCCAAGTAGACAGATCTCTCTGTATATCTTAGGGGTTCTGCCATTTACTGTATATTCCCTATCTTTATTAGACCATCCAAAATGCATTACCTCACATTTGTATCTATAAATAATATTTTATTACCAATTTTTAGTTAGGTGTAACAAGCAAGACAGCTTGCTTGGAGTTAGATTTTCATGATGTGAAATAAATCCAAAGCATTATGTTCGAGGAAACAGCTATTGGTACAAACAAGTACTCACCATTGAATTATTCATAATTATAGTTTAATGTCTAGCTGATAGGATTGAAAAATAAACCCTAATTTATAATTACACAACTTATTCCACCTTTATTTTATATGTTCAACTCCATTTAATTATGTCCCAACCTCTGAACACATTTCCTCATCGACAGCTAAAAGCCTGTGGTCAAAGGAAGAAAGGTCAAGACTTTGTTTCTTGCCCTACATATGTTACCTGACCAACCAGTTTCTCTCTATGTTTAAGCCTAGCAAATTTATTGAATGCTATGCTTCAACTCTGATTTTGTTATTTCAGTAGTTATTCTTATGATGAATTACTACTGATTACTACTGATGGGGACTTTAACTTTGCTAATATTGATTGGAGTAGCTATAGCTCTAGCTCATTAGAGGGGTCAGTTTTCGTACAGAGTGTGCAGGAAGGTTTTTTGACTCAGTATGTAGATAGGCCAACTAGAGGTGAGGCTACATTGGATTTGGTGCTGGGCAATGAGCCAGGCCAGGTGTTAGGCTTGGAAGTTAGTGAACATTTTGGTGATAGTGACCACAATTCGGTTACGTTCACCTTAGTGATGGACAGGGATAGGCATGAGGCGGGGGGCAGTAGTTATAGCTGGGGGAAGGGTAATTATGAGGCCATCAGGAGAGAATTAGGGTGCATAGATTGGACTAGGAAACTACAGGGACTGGGAACATCTGGAATGTGGCGCTTATTCAAGGAGCAGCTGCTGCGAGTCCTTGATAAGTATGTCCCTGTCAGGCAGGGAGGAAATGGTCGAATAAGAGAGCCTTGGTGTACGAAAAAAGTTGATTTGCTGGTTAAGAAGAAAAAGGAGGCTTATGTCAGATGAGGCTTGAAGGCTCAGATAGTGCAATGGATAGCCATAGATTAGCCAGGAAGGAGGTAAAAAGTGAATTGAGGAGAGCTAAGAGGGGACACGAGAAGATGTTGGCTGATAGGATTAAGGAGAATACTAAAGCTTTCTTTCGATATGTTAAGAATAGAAGATTGGTTAGGGCAAGATTAGGGCCAGTCATAGACAGCAGTGGGAAGTTGTGCGTGGAGCCTGAAGAGATTGGTGAGGCACTGAATAAACATTTCTCTTCGGTATTCACGCAGAGTGCTGGAAATGTAGCTGTGGAGAGCACTGAGGTACAGGGTTGCAAATTGGGGAGTATTGTAGTAGATAGGGAGGATGTGTTAGAAATTCTCGAGGGTTTGAAGTGGGATAAGTCCCCTGGGCCGGACGGGATTTACCCTAGGATTCTCTGGGAGGCAAGAGAGGCGATTGCTGAGCCTCTGGCTCTGATCTTCAGGTCGTCGTTGGTTACGGGTGTGGTTCCGGAGGACTGGAGGATAGCGAATGTGGTCCCATTGTTTAAGAAGGGGAAGAGAGACCTTACAGGGAATTATAGGCCAGTGAGTCTTACTTCTGTTGTGGGCAAGGTATTGGAGAGAATTATTAGGGATAGGATTTATAGTTATTTAGAGAGAAATGAATTGATTGGGGCTAGTCAGCATGGTTTCGTGAAGGGTAGGTCATGCCTTACTAACCTCATTGAGTTTTTTGAGAAAGTGACCAGAGAGGTGAATGGGGGTAAGGCGGTTGATGTAGGATATATGGACTTTAGTAAGGCGTTTGATAAGGTGGCCCATGGAAGACTTCTACAGAAAATGCAGATGTGTGGAATAGAGGGTGATTTAGCTAATTGGATAGGAATTGGCTGGCAGATAGAAGACAGAGGGTGGTGGTTGATGGGAGATATTCATCGTGGAGTTCGGTGACAAGTGGTGTACCTCAGGGGTCTGTTTTGGGGCCGCTGCTGTTTGTAATTTTTATAAATGATCTGGATGAGGGTATTGAAGGATGGATTAGTAAATTTGCGGATGACACTAAAGTCGGTGAGTGGTAGATAGTGAAGAGGGGTGTTATAGTTTGCAGAGGGACTTGGACAAGTTGCAGAGCTGGGCCGAGAGGTGGCAAATGGAGTTTAATGTGGAAAGTGTGAGGTAATGCACTATGGCAGGAACAATAAATGTGTAGAGTATAGGGCTAATGGTAGGGCTCTTAATAGTGTTGAGGAACAGAAGGAACTTGGGGTATGTGTCAATAGATCCCTGAAAGTAGGCAGTCAAGTGGATAAAGTTGTTAAGAAGGCATATGGAGTCTTAGCTTTTATTGGTAGGGGGAGTGAATTTAGGAGCCGCAGCATCAGGTTGCAACTGTACAAAACTCTAGTGCGGCCGCACTTGGAGTATTGTGTGCAGTTCTGGTCCCCACATTATAAGAAAGATGTGGAGGCATTGGAGAGGTACAGAGGAGGTTTACCAGGATGTTGCCTGGTATGGAGGGCAGGTCCTATGAAGAGAGGTTGAAGGAGTTGAGGTTGTTTTCGTTAGAAAGGAGGTGGCTAAGAGGGGATCTTATTGAAGCATATAAGATGATTAGAGGTTTAGATAGGGTGGACAGTGATAGCCTTTTTCCTAGGATGGAGAAAGCTAGCACGAGGGGAAACAGCTTTAAATTAAGGGGTAGGAGTTATAGGACGGATATCAGAGGTAGGTTCTTTACTCAAAGAGTGATTAGGGAGTGGAATGCCCTGCCTGCAGCTGTTGTAGATGCTCCAAGTTTGGTGGCGTTTAAGAGGTTAATTGATAAGTATATGGAAGAGAAGGGAATGTTTAGTTTGGAGGGGCATTGCTTTTTATTTTGGTCGGCACAACATCGAAGGCCGAAGGGCCTGTTCTGTGCTGTAATGTTCTATGTTCTATGTTCTAACTTGACACATTTACTCGAACAACCAACCCATAATATACCAGCTATTGGAAGCACCAGGTAGCAAAACACAGAGAAACAGCATTTCATTGTATCTGATTATCTACTCAGCATTGTTATTGCTGTATGAAAAATGCACTTCTTTTTGCAGGCATTCCAATGTAGTATATGTCTTAGAGAGTTACATCTCGCTATATTCTTTTCAAACTGCAAGGGGAATTGAATAAAAGCATCATGACAGTTGCTGAAGATATAGACTGAGAAATAGAGAAATACCTGAAGTTAAGTAATTATGTACTGATCTCAGGATTCTAGCAATTTTGTCGTGAGAATGCTTTGACTTTCCTCTTTTAAAGAGATCTCATGTCTTGCAAAACGGCTGTGTGTAAAGTGTTGATTGACTTTTCCAGTTACCCAACTATTTTATTGGCTTCCAAATTGCATCTGTTTCACAAAGTAATTAGGTTTAAATAGATGCTCTGTTTTAAAAAAGTTAAAACTTCAGACATATCAGGGCAATTTAGCAAAATTCCTGAAAAATAGTAATGGCCTCTATATTTCACTCCCATCACACACCAACCTAAGTTAAACACATTATCATAGAATCCTACAGTGCAGAAGGAGGCCATTTGGTCCATCGTATCTGCACCAACCACAATCCCATCCAGGCCCTATCTACCCTACAAATCCCCTGATATTACGGTCAATTTAGCATGGCTAATCAACCTAGCCTGCACATCTTTGGAGTGTGGGTGGAAACCGGAACATCAGAGTAAATCCAGGCAGACATGGGGAGAATGTGCAAATTCCACATAGTGACCCAAGACGGGAATTGAACCTACATCCCTGGCATTGTGAGGCAGCAGTGCTAACCATTGTGCACACTGCTGTTCCATACTTCGCTCCCCTTTCTTTATCACTAACAAAATTATCATTTCTTCACCATTAGAAGGTGAGTTAATATGAAATTCACCATCATTGTGGGAACTGCAGCTTTTCAAGAAAGTACAACAGCATTATCAGAGCAACTAACATCATCAGAATCCAAAGCTTAAACTCAATAATAGAATCATTCCAATGATGTGGGAGAATTAAGGCTGTGTACAGATTGAATTGGATATTATTAATCATCCGAGGATGGAGGATGAGGGCAGTGGGGGATCTGTCTGTTTCCCAAGGGGAAGTCACTACTTGGACTGAAAAATAATTCTATCACAAATCCCATTGTGTCTTTGAAATGTCAATTGCATACAAATCTTATTGATGCCTGTCAGACACGCTCTGGCTGTTCTTGGAATCCAACTGTTTGATATGTAAATCAGATATCAAAATGAAACAAAATTAAATGTTTTGAGCAAAAGGCTCACTTATCCACCTGGATGCTAAAACTCAATAACCTGCACCCCTGCCTAGTGAAAAAGAACTAGGATGTTTCAGAAAGAATCCAGTCCTCTTTTTCAAAGAGAGCTTGAATATAGCTGGACAATATTTTAAGAGGGAAGCAAAGAGAACCGATAAAATAAACAGAGAAGAAAGGAGAGATAAGAGACAAAAGGAAGAGAAGGGAATGTGTAAGGGGAGATGGCAAGGGGATAGGAAATAAGGAAGGATGCCAGAAAGAATAGGGAAAAAGAAACACATGGGAAGGAATGAAAGAAATGCAGACGAAAGGAAAGAAGAACAGAAGGAAAGGGGAGAGAAGAGATATGGGAATGGAATGGATAGTAAAGAGAAAAGGGTGGGAGGGGAGAACACACAATAGGAGTGGAGAAAAGGAACAAAATGAGGAAGAGGAAAGAGCAAAGCAGAAGGAAAGGACAGAGCAAGTTGGAAGGGATGGATAGGGAATGAAAGGAGAGATGAACAAGGTAGGAAAGAAGAGTGGTAGAGACAGAAGAGGAGGAACACACTCTCCTCTGATTGTGAGGTAGATCTGTTTCAGTGAGTGGGAGTGCTGTTCTGAGCTTCAGTTTATTGCAACATCTTTCTTGAGTCGAGAGAGAAAGAAAATAGAGTAATATGGTGGAAAAGGTTGAAGATGAAATTCAGAAACTATCTCTGAAAGTAATTTACATTATCATCGTACAGAATGAAAGGAGACTGGGAGTGATTGTACACTGATGGGGATTTATACAATGTGTGGGTTTGGTCAAGCCTTGGGTCTTTTCCCAATGAGGGGAAAGTAGGTCTTCACTTTATCCAGGCTTAATATCAGGCATGTTGAGGAAATGAAAACTTTGCTTCATATCTCATCAGTTGCTTATATTGCATTATGGTGGAGGGGGGTGTTGTTTAAGGAAGATACAAACTTGCATTCTCTCTCATGGCTACAAGTATTGTTTCAGGGAGGGTTGCAACTCACGTTGCCTTATCCATGGAATTTTAGGAGAGAGAAAGGAATTGTGTAAAGGATGAGGACATTTTTGTGTCACAATGACAAGATTATAGTTGCACCTGAGCATGCATACTTCCTCCTGCAGTTTTGCAGAAACAATAGCTGCAGTGAAATGCTACCAGAAACATGCTTTCTTGGCTTTGATGTTGAGGGTCAACATAAATTAGCTTTATTGTGGAAGGCTGGCAGGCTGAAAACTCAAATAGAAATTAATAAAGTGGATTTCAGAAACTCATGGCTTTGCCTGTTTCACAGGTCACTGAATGCGGGGAACGCTTGTGGGGGAGGTGTAGGATGGTTGTTGAGGAGATGTCTGAGTCAGAGTTAACTGTGCACAGTTGCCCTCGAAAAAGGGAAGAAAGTCAAAATGGTGCGCCAGCGGACATGAACGTGGGACCTATTGAGCCACTGTATTAATCCAATCAACAGCAGATGTTTGAACATCTGACAGCCTTCTGTAAGTCAATGGGAGCTCAAGGACTGCAAATGGAGGAGTCCGTCATCTTTTTGAGCTCCACATTAGGGTTAGGATTCAGACGTTAAGGTTGGGGGCTTGATCACATGAGCTCTGACCATGAAAGATTGTCCACTCTCATGAGACAAACATGCAGCAATACTTGGAGAGTATGTGAGAGCAACACCTTGGCAGGAAAGGATATAAACCCCCCTTATTAGCCTGAATCAGTCCACTCAGGGTATGAATGCTGACATCCATGGAATAGATGAGGAGCAGGGTACCATTAAAAGCACCGCCACACTGTTGACACAGCAGTTGCTGGAATGGACAACTGCTGCACACCAGCAGCCAGCCCTATCAAACCCATGTGAAGACCAACTCCAGGACTGTGGAAATAATTGGGAAACACAAAGGTACCAACAACCTCTTGGCACCCTCATCTTCCTCCACCTCTCCAGCCCCTCTGCCAGAGCCTATGTCTGTTCCACATGTGCTCGCAACCAAGGTAGCTTAAGCAGAGATGCAGTGGCCACAGACTCAAGTAGGTCCTCAACAGATGAGGAAGGCTTCCATGATTTTTATTGCTGCTTAGACAAACAAGTGAGCTACCTGCCTCCATCTCCTCCAAGGCAATGTGTGAGGCAGTCTGTAGGAGTGTGCTAAAGAGAAGAGTGCCATTTTGCCTCCTGGTCTAATACTTCACTATTGTTATCCTTTTCACATTCTACATATCACATTTGAGCACTTTCTGTGTATTGTTACTTATGGTTCTACCTGACTTATGCTTATATTAGAAGGCTCAAAAAGAATGATCAAAATATGAAGGCACATCTTAGCAGTGATAACAAGAGCACAAAACTGAGGGCCATCTTAACATGTTGTCAGCAGCAGAAAGCGTTTGGGATGATTGGTGAAGCACAGGAGGGCTCTTGTTTTTCTCTGCTGTAAACATAAGTGTCTAAAGAATGAAAGGCTCGAGCACTGATATTTCTCACATCTTTCATTCCCATCTAAATGTGCCTTCAAGGGAGGTTTACTCACCCCATTCTAACACTGGATGTTGGTAAGTTAGTAAGTATGAATGCTGAATACAAGATATTCATCCAGACTGCAATGTTATACATTGGCTGTAGTGTAAGTATCATAACTTGAAAGTAGGCCATGTATTAACCAGTTAATATTGATTGTCTGCTGTGGTCACTGCAGTGGCTTCATTGGCATTCCTGGTGTCATCAATTTCATTTATTGAGGTATACATGGAAGCCAGGATTGATGCATGTGACACCCAGTTTTGAACAAGGACCATTCGCTGGAATGGATGTTGTGAAAGTTCTTTCAAGGAGCTGCAAAGGCACAGTTGTATCATCATCATGTGTGATTGGGGAGTATCAGTCAAGTTCTTAACATAGATCATGGGTTGCAAAATTCTTATCATACTGGAGTTGCGGTAGCTGACTAGGAACCTTGAAGAAAAACCTTTTTGTGGTCACAAACCATGTCGATATTGATTGAGTGGATGGACTTCTGGTTGACAAAGGTGTTCAAATGCAGAATTGGTATCTTTATTGCAATATTGGCACAATCAATAATGCCCTGCACTGAAAGGAGGTTGCAGTTTGGGAAAAGACTATGGTTCTCTGCATCTGGGATACCAAATCTATGAAGAAAACTAATGTGCTCTCTAAATATGAGCAAAAAAGACTTAACTCACTGCCTTAATGCAGACTTGGGTGCAGCTAACTGGGATACACCAGCCAGGTCTCCCGTTGAGCCCTGGAAAGAGCCAAAGGCATAGAAATTAACAGTGATGGTTACCTTCACAATCACTGGCAGGGCATGCAATTTGATGGATTATGAAGGCTGGGCCATGCGACAGATGTCTATCACAACCTCAGGGCTGAACCCAAGTCTCCTTTGGCACTGGTTTTCTGTCAAATTGAGATACGATGCCCAAAGTCTGTTCATTCTTCCTGTAAGGTAGAACCTGCTTGCTCTTTGTCTCCTCCTCCTCCTTTCTAAAGCTCTTGCTGCAACCTCTTCCCCTTGACCTGCAGCCTGTTCTCAGGGCTCCAGCTGCTGATGTTGACTGTGGATTGTATGGCCTTTATGTAAGAGGGTGCCATGTCCATCCTCTATGCTCCCTTGGCCAAAGCACAATACATCCTTCAAAAGCACTAATTTGTTCCTTGTAATTGGGTGCAAAAGTCATTGGAGGTAGCAAAACATTGCCTTGGAAATCCTGCGGCCACACCCTTCCATTCTCTTGGGTAACAAGAACGAGTTAACAGTTGCAGTTAAGTTCTTGAAATGTGTGAGATAATATATACAAATTTAAATGATACCAGGCCCACATGATAACTTGCCTCCCCAAAATGACATCCTGGCTATCCACAACAAATTCATTCAGAACACTCCTGCTGTGACCTGATTTGCACCACACAGGTTGGGTTCCAAAATACGGGGATGCTAAAATTTGATTTGACTAGAGGCAACTGGTGATTTAAATAGCCAAATGCCTTCATGAACCATACAGCATGACCTCGGCCCACCATCATGAAAATAGGAAGTGCCATGTTCTGGAGAAGAACTTAGGTTTTCCATGTTTGTCTATCATTTTCACCATGAGATGAAATGGATTTCACTTTCTCTGACATGGAAACTTGAACACAAGACTATTTCTGTGTGGAAACATGATTTTGCAGTTTCATTTTTTTTGTTTGCTCTTCACATTCCTTTATATTCTTCGGTAACTAATTATCCAGTAGTTCTTGCAAGCTGTAATTGACTTCATACATGTAGCAAAAGCATTTTACATTTTAGTAACTCAGTATGAGAAAGTCTTTTTTTTTGATTTACTGAATTATTGAATAGTTGAAATTAAACCATTTAGACAAAAGGGAAGAGGAGATGTATTTGCTTGAAAAAGAAATTAAATTAACAGGCAATTGGAGTGAAGCAACTTCAGATCAAAAGATTGTCCAATAACTAGTTTTAGATGAGCTGAATTTTCCGCTAATTAAACAGCAGGAAACCACGGGGGCAATTCTCTCATCCTGCTGTGTTGCTTTTGTTGTAGAGCAGGCCAGGAAACTCAAGCGGAGGCCATGGCATGGGCTACCAGTTGGGTGCCATGGCCTATATGAGTCTCCAAGCACCGGTATTCCAGCACCATCAGCTTTGCGTCAAAAATCGGTGAGGGGCTGGATAATGTATAATGGAGTGATTTATTCCTGCGGGGTTTACAGTAGCTCCACATGCGGAGAGTTGGCGACTCAATCCCGCTGGAGTGAAGGAGGGGTGCCATCGAGCCCCCTCAGAGGGTCAGCATCTGGGGTGGGATGGGGAAGTGCCTCCTGAGCAGTTCCACCTTGGCTGTGCCAGCCTCGGCCCCCTGGCACTGCCCAAGAGGGTGGGGTCTGATGGGGGCATGGTCTGCTGGAATGGAGCTTTTGGGGAGACAAATAGTGGTCTGGGGGTCCTGCTGCCACTCTTCATTTGGATTGAATGACAGAGAAGGGAGGCCAACAATTGGGGCTGACCGTCAAAACGGGGAGAGGGTCATCCTGCTGGGGTGGGGGTTTTGGGGCTGCTGGTGTGTGGGAGGGAGGGATCAGTAGATTAAGGCTGCGGCGGGGGGGGGGGATGTGGGGAACATCAAGGTGGGCTTGGGGATGCGGGGAACGTTGAGACTGTCCTAGGCATGCTCGGAGGTGGCCAGCGATTGGGCCATGGGGGAATTGGAGGGATAACGGTGTAAAGGTTGTGTGACTGGCCAGTGATCAGGGGGCCAGCAGTGTGGAGCCACTGTGCTGACAGATCGCCACGTACACAATGGACTGCTCAGTGCTATGCTGTTGGCCACTCCAATGGGAATAGCCCTGCACATTGAATTTCAATGTGATTCATGCTGAGGCACAGTGTGAGAGAAATTCCTTTAGAGACACCCGCTGGGGAAAAAAAAACAGTATGAATTGCTCCATTTTTCACACAAATTTGTCACTTAGAATTTTTTTGGGAGAACCATCCTCCCACACATCCTGTACTCTTTCCACTGGTTCCATCTCCCTCCTGGACCAAAATCAAAGTACTGCAGGTACTGGAATCAGAAACAAAAACTGAAAATGCTGGAAAATGTCAGCAGGTCTGACAGCATCTGTGAGGAAAGAATAAAACCAACGTTTCACATCTAGATGACCCTTCATCAGGGCTTTGTCATCTCCCTCTTCAGACATTATCTAAAGCAAGGGCCAAATACTCAGAACCTCAGTGTCCTGTTTAACCCAAGGCGAGCATCTGATTCAATGGACTGGATTTAATAGACCACTCAGGGATAGTTAAGCAGGTGGATGAACCTGTATAGTAGGGTGTCAGCCTACCTGCCCATCCTTTCCCTATTGGGAATCAAGTTGCCCTTGACGCTAGATCCCCTCAACAAGCTAAGTTTTCTGCTGTACTGATGGGTCCCAGCTGCTGCTACTGGCTACCTGGTCTGATCTTTGCTCTCGCAGTCTGGTTGCCCAGTCCTCTTCACTCTCAGCCCTGGCTTCTGGTTGAGTCACTCCACTCCTGCCA
Source organism: Sphyrna mokarran (assembly GCA_024679065.1). Taxonomy (NCBI): domain Eukaryota; kingdom Metazoa; phylum Chordata; class Chondrichthyes; order Carcharhiniformes; family Carcharhinidae; genus Sphyrna; species Sphyrna mokarran. The sequence goes on along the minus strand of JAGIQG010000012.1, from coordinate 48,059,161 downwards.
GAAAACCACGCCGGTGTCTGCTTGGTCCTCCCACCTCCTGACTGCTCACCTCTCAATCAGGTGGCCGACATTTCGAGCCACACGTGCACCCAGCTCACTGCCTGGTGCTACTGCTTGCTTTATTTGGCCTACCCTAGCCTCGGTTTCGCTGTCTCACAATTCAAAGGGCCCGGGTTCAATTTCGGCCTCGGGTCATTGTCTGTGTGGAGTTTGCATATACTTCCCATATCTGTATGGGTTTCCTCTGAGTACTCCGGTTTCGTCCCACAGACCAAAAATGTGCAGGTTAGGTTAAATTAGTGTCAGGTAGATTAACAGGGTAAATATGTGGGGTTACAGGATTGGGTCTGGGTGGGATTGTGGTCAGTGTAGACTCGATGGGCCAAATAGCCTTCTTTTGCATTGTAAGGATTCTATGACTCTGGTGTCGCCTTGGAATTGCTATCTTTCCTATACCGATCCAGTTGCCACCCACCTCTCTTTCCCTCTCAGCCCTGGCGTCAGGTCAGGTTATCCTTCTGCTCTCTGAAAACCATACAAATTCATAGCTACCAGGTTTTCATTGAGAGGTAGCTGTGAGAGAACCAGTCCAGAACCCCCTACAATGCTTCATGTTTCATTGCAAGTTCCACATCTGATAGCACAAGCTTTTGAACTAAAGCTCACACTCTCAAAGATAGAACTTAACTTTTAAGAATGAATTATTTTAATACATGAGTAAAACAGTGTATTCAGGAAAGCGGTGTAGTTGTTGGTGTGAAACTTTTCACAGGATAATTTAAAGATATAGCCACAATGGTGAAACAATCAAAATCAAGATTTCACAAGAGGCCAGAATTAGAGGAACATAGAGACCACATTGGACTATAGGATGAGAGAACATTACAGAGAAAGTGAGGAACAAAGCAATGGAAGTTTGAGAAAGCAAGTATGAGAATCTTATAAGCAAAGCCTTGCCAGAATGTCGTTCAGTAGGCTGCAGGTAATTTGTGAATGGAACTTAGTACAAGTTAGCTTAAGGGCAAAAAGAGCTTTAGATAAATTAAAGTTTATGGAGATTACACAGTGGGAAAGCAATCAGCGAGCATTAAAATAGTTAAGTCTAGAGGTATCAAAGACAAAGGTTAGAGTTTAAGTGCAACAGAACTTCTTCACAATTTTGATTTCAATGACCATGAAGAATAACCAAAGTTATGTTTATCAGACAAATCCATAAATAACAGTGGTGTGTGAAAGGGAATGATGGATTTTTTTTAGTGCTGTTCGGTATGTTGGTCAGCACAATGGCACAGTGCTTAGAACTGCTGCCTCACAATGCCAGGGGGCCAGGTTCGATTCCTGGCTTGGGTCACTATCTGTGTGGAGTTTGCAATTTCCCATGTCTTTGTGGGTTTCCTCCGGGTGCTCCGGTTTCTTCCTACAGCATGAAAGACGTGCTGGTTAGGTGCATTGGCTGTGCTAAAATTCTTCCTCAGTATACCAGAACAAGCGCTGGAGTATGGCGACTGGGGGATTTTCACAGTAACTTCATTGCATTGTTAATGTAAGCCTACTTGTGACACTAATAAATAAACTTTAAACTTATTTACGCAGCACATAGGTGGCCTGGCAAAATGTGATTAATAATCTGTCTGGAATCTTCAGCAGTTCAAATCAAGGCATTAAACTGTATGCCATTGCTCCACCCCGAATGGATGTCAGAGGATGGATCATAAAATTGGGCTACATGGCATGACTGCTGTTCTCAGCACCTACCCGCCAGCCCTTACCACTACAGCAACTTTACCAGTGGCAGAGATACTGTTGGAAGACTCACTCACTTGGGGTCTTCAGAGTCCAATCAATAGCACATGAAGGCCATCCCTTCCAGCAAAGTTATGAAATCTTCATAGGATCTTAGTTCAGTTTCACTTGGGGTATTGTATCCAACTCACTTCGTCACATTTTAGGATGAACTTGAAAGTGTTAAAAAGGGTTCAGAAAATATTTACAAGAATCCTTCCCAGGGTAAAGAACTTCAGTTCTAATGAGGGGTTGGAAAATCTGTGTCATTTCTCATTAGCGAGAGAAAGTTAAGAGGAGATTTCATAGATGTTTTCAAAATTGTGAGGGGCCAGATCAGGGTAGATAGGGAGAAAGTATTCGACTGGAAGAGGGGTTGATAACCAGAGGTACAAATTAAAGGTGAATGGCAAAAGAGCCAAAGGTGACACGTCAAAAAATTTCCAACACTGCTAGTTATTAAAATCTAGAATACACTGCCTGAGAATGTGGCTTTCAGAAGGGTATTGAACAATTATTTGAAGGGAAAAGAGTCTTCAGGACTAGTGAAAAATTAGGATGTCTAGCTGAATTATTCTTGCAGATCACTGGCATGTGGACATGACAGTCTGAATGGCCTTATACTAAGCTGTAACTATTCCATTCATTTTCATTAATGACAGTGCACCCTGTTACAGTGACATCTTAAGTACATAAAGTGCAATTATAACACAGGGTCAGCAATTCAACATCAAGACTAATACTGACTTACAAAATACAGTGAAATGGAATTATATAAAACGCAATATATATTTGGTCTTCCTACAGCACTTCATTAATGATGAATCACTCTTGTTTTTGTCAAACTGACATCAAGTCTGTGCCATGATTCATCTTCGTAATGTCTTTAGTTGGAGATGACATTCCAGACACCTCCCATGCCCTACTTATTATACTTCACTGTGTAGTCATTGCTTGAGGCAACACCTTCTTTCTGCCTCAGGTAATTTATCTTTACTAGTGCATTTTGCTGAAGTTTTAAGATCAGCAGCAGGAGGAAGGGTCTCATTATCTGAAAAACTCTTATCCTCACAACGCAACTGACAATTGCAATTGCTTTGGCAGAAACTAAGAACAAAGGATGTCAGAACATTCTGAACACAACCTTCAGATTTAACTCAGCATTGTTTGAATTTTGGAATCCCAAACGTATCAATTTGTAACTTCAGGCATGTTTCATTGTTGGGAGTGGGAACCTGTTTATTTTGAGTGATTTTGAATAATATCCAATTTTCCAAATGGACATAAATGCAACAGGAACTAAGTTAATCACTAAAGCAGACACCAATTGCAAATCTATCTAGATTTGACACTGCATTTCAAATTCTCTAACAATGAAATATGGACAACTGGAAAATATTTTTTTTTTAACTTACTGCATAAGATGTTAAACTATTAAAAATAATTGTTCTGATATGGAAAAGAAAGTAATAGCTAATCTCCAGTTTGTCCATTTCATCTAATTGGAGGAAGGGAAAGAGGAGTAATGTCACTGCTAGTTCTTTGCTCACTCCACTGCTAGCCTGCACTGTAACAATTCTAGAATTCTGTGAATCATTCTGCTATTGTTCCCTAGTTTCATATAGTCTAGCCTTAGTTATGAGTTTACTATATGGTACTTTATCAAAGCCTTTTGAAAATTCATCAACTAGTTCCCCTAACCCATTCTTTATTATTTCTTGTTGTGGCAACATAAAATTATTCCCCCGGTTATATCATTCCAAATCTCATTGTAACCGGATTTATTTTGTGAATTTGTGGATGAAGGTATTCACTCAATGCCTACACTTAACCATTCATGCGCTGATTGAAAAGAGACTGATCTAGCAACCATTCCTCAGTTTAAAACAAAAAAGTGTGAGTTTTTACTGAATGAAGAACCAACTCAGGTAAAGTTTAAAATTAAAAAAGGTACACAACGTACACAACACAAACACTTCCAAATGCACACATCTTTCCAGTAGCTAGTTACTTTCTCAGCTGAATTAAAGTTCAACGCAAAAAGAAAAACAAAAACAGAGAATTCACTATTTAGGAATCCTTTCCTGATACCCGTGGTTGCAGAAGATTTTTCACCAGTGTCTTGAGATTTCAGGAGTTGTAAAATTATAGTTATCAGAGACAAATCCTTTATAAATTACAATCTGTTTTTTCCAACAATTAACAATTGTTAGACCTGAAGTTCTTTTCAATAGAAATTTACCCCCTCTAATATGCTAATTTTTTTAAACTGTAGATATAGGGTCCATAACTTGGAAGAGAAGAAAAGGAAGATTAGAAGAGATTAAAAGAAGGCTTTACAAAACGATTCAATAACACTCAAAACTCTCCTTTTTTTTCCTTTTGCATTGGACTTCAGCTAAGAAAGTAACTAGCTACTGGAAAGATGTGTGTGTGTGTTATGGAAGTGTTGGTGTTGTGAAACCTTTTTAAATTTTTAAAGATCTTTCCTCAGCTGGATTTTTTACTGAATAAAAACTCACCCCTTTTATGTTAAACTGAAGAATGCTTGCCAGATCGGTCTCTTTAAATGGTTAAGCACCAGAAAAAAAATTTCCACTATTACCAATTGTCAACAGACATATTAGGACTTACAGGTCTGTTTGGCCAGCTTATGAATGTACTTTCTGTGGCATCAAATTCTGAAGTGGAACTTGAACTCAAGAGCATCTGGCCCGGAGATGGGGGCTGCTATCTTAGTGCCACCAGACTTCCTTTATTCTGTCACTCTTTTTGAAAATAAGAACAATCTTAGTTGTCAGTCAGCTGACATGATATATGTAATAGTGTTTAATTATCTCCTTCCTAACTTCTTTATTATGCATGGAAGCAATCAATCCAGGTCAGGGGTTTTATCTTTTCTTAAATTTGATGAGTTCATCAATTATCTCATCCCTTTCTATCTTAAGCACCAATCTTTTTGATTGCTTCTAATGTCATGTTCACCAAGTTAGTCTCTTAACCAAGCAGCGTCTGTTCAATAGGAATATCTTTGTTCACTCGTTTGGTGAATCAATTATTCTGCTCACGCCAGTGGAATTTTAGTGCTCAGTGCCAATAAATCTTCACATCCCCTTAGCTGATGAGAGTTGACGATTTAGACCCTGAAGTAAAAATTCACCTGATCCTAATTTGTGGAGATCTGATAAATTTGTTCAAAAGTTCGCTTGTTCAGTATCTCTAATAAAATCATGGATATATTGTTCTTAATTGGGTCAATAATGTTGCTAGAAATAGCAGTCAAGAAAAGTCATCCTATGTTTTTGATTTGATTTATTATTCTTACATGTATTAGGATACAATGAAAAGAAATGTTTCTTGTGTGCTATACAGACAAAGTATACCATTCATGGGGAAGGATACAAGAGTGTGCCGAATGTAATGTTGTAATAAGGGTGTAGAAAAAGATCAACTTAATGTTAAAGATCAACTCCGAAAAACACAATAATCAGAGGAAATCTTTTTTTTTTATAGGACTATTGTTTTGTGAAAATAAAATCCAGATTTCCATTTTGCATTGCTTGGTAAAGCAATGCCTGTCTTTTAATTAGGATATGAGTTTCAGTTATTGAAAAATTGACAGGAATTGTGCATTTAAAATGCACTGGACACTCTAGTAAAAATAAAATCTGAAAATATTATTTCCTGATTGAGTTGGTTTCAACAACTTTGGAAATTATGAAAAGAGGATCGCATGAAGTAGTTTCAAATGCATTTCCTCTATGCCACTGATTGGCAACCTGCAGCTCGGGGGTCACAGGCGACCCAGCAGGGTCCTGAGTGCAGTCCATGAATCATTTTGTTGACCACGCACAGAGTTGCCACTGGTTTCCATCCAGTCATACTAGTAGGAAAAAAACATTAAAGTGAAAGCAAGAACACTTAAAATGTGCTTGCTTATTATTTCAGTCATACCGGTAGGAAAAAATGTACTAATTGCAAAGTATAAACATTGATTTTATTTTTACCATTTGAAGTTGTAATGGTTCTATTAATACATGAATAATTCAATATTTTCTTCAACTCATTATGAAATATTCACACGGTCATATTTAGTGAACATGTCTGATTTTAATCTTGCAGCCTAGTAAGATGAAGGAGGGCCACTCTTGCAGTCATAAGCCTAGATTGCCTATCATTTCTCTTCACTCATTCTTTTCTCTGTTAATCATTAGTTCATGCCTCCACTCACATAGTATCCACCTGTTTTCTATTTATGCTCTATGCCTCCCTTGCTCTTCTGCATTTCAAGCTCTAACCTGCATGATACAGCATAAAGAACAAAACAACACGGGAAACAGGCCCTTCGGCCCAACAAGTCCGTGCCGCCACCCCGATGTTCCCACCTCTACCCGTGATCCCTGTCTATGTTTATAGATCTATGGATTAAAAACCAAATTTGAGACAAGTTAGGGAGAATTTGTTTTGCCAATTAGCCTAAGAGCACATCTTTGGGATGTGGGAGGAAACCGGAGCACCCGGAGAAAACCCACGCAAGCACGGGGAGAATGCGCAAACTCCCACAGACACAGGCCCAAATCCATGTATCTGCACAGCACAGCGATAGTCACTGAGCTGTCGTGTTGCCCATCAAATGGTCCAGGTCAAGCGTACACTAACGACGTGAAGCACTAGGATACTCTCGAAAAAAATCCAAGAGCAGCCCTCTCACGACCCATCGCGTGTATGCCCCTTGTTAGACAACAAGGTGGACCAAAGCACCTGTAGGATAAAAACAAGTACATCAATATCATCATCTATTTACACACTTCCCAGGGACTCCCAAGGCTCATGATCCCTATTTTAAATCAGTTTTCTATACCCCTCCATTCTCGTTCTGTTCATGTGCCCATCTAAGTATCTCTTAAATAACTCCAGAGTGCCTGCCTCCACTACTTTACTTGGCAGTGCATTCCATACCCCCACCGCCCTCTGTGTGAAAAAACTCCCTCTAGCATCCAAATTATACCTTACCGCCCCTCACCCTAAACCCATGACCCCTCATGCTATTTGAGTCCATCCTAGGAAAAAGCTTAACCCTGTTTACTCTATCTATACACCTCATAATCTTGTACACCTCTATTATATCTCCTCTAAATCTACGTCATTCTTAGGAAAACAGCCTCAATTTGCCTAACCTCTCCTTGTAACTCAGACCTTCCATACCAGGCAGCATCCTGGTAAACCTCCTCTGCACTCTCTCCAGAGCCTCCATGTCCTTCCGGTAAAAATCCATTAGTCAGTGGAATTAATTAATCTATAAAACATTTTTACAAATCCACTGTAAAAACTTGAATATCTTCATAGGCTTTCCACTGTCTGTACGAAGTACACATGTTCTCCCCATGTCTGCACGGGCCTCTGAGTGTTTCGGTTTCCTACCACAGTCCAAATGACATGCTGATTAGATGCATTGGCCATGTTAAATTCTCCTTTAGTGTACCCAAGTTAGTGTCGGAGTGTTACGACTAGGGGATTTTCAAGTAACTTCATTGTAGTGTTAATGTAAGCCTACTTGTAACAATAATTCACTTAAATTGTTAGGCCTGTGCTGTTTCTGTCTGAGAGATGGCAGTCCAGTACGATAACAATGTTAAGCATTAAATGTTTAAAACATTTCATTGGTCATTGCAACAAAAGCACTGACATTAGAAACATTCAGAGAGTTCACACAAAACCTCAGGGGAAACATAAATTTATAATTGCAAAGAAGAAATGTGTATAATTTTAATAACTGCAAATCATTCTGCTGAGATTCTTTACATGTCAGTAATCAGGAAGAACAACAAAACAAAGAAAATACCAAGTAAACTAGGATCAAGTAAATCAGTTACTTCCCAGGACAGTTACATACCATTTAACAAAGAACTTCTGTTTACATAAATATATTCAGGATCTGATTTTGACATCCTGAATTGAAATGGAACAAATGGCAAAATTATTATGCCGCTTTCCTGCCTCCAATCCTAACTCCAAGGATTTCCTAAGGGCAGACGGCAGGAAAGCAATGGTTTGCAGGTTAGGCGGATAGGAAAGTGAAGTTGCTCGCATCATTAATTGGGTGGCTTGAGGTCATTAGGGAACTCGTTAAGAGCTTGCCTTCTGACTTCCCAAGATTTTTATGGGGGCAGACAGCCAATATGAGTTCTCTGAAGCTAGCTGGCTCCAACCTTGTGGGACCACAGGTAACTGCACTGAAACTATTTAATTGAATGTAAAGAGTGAAAGTTTGGACAAAAATAAACTACTGAGCATGAATAAAATTTTATTGGACAACCTGTCCATTTGTCTCAATTCTCTATTTGTCCTAGTCTTTTTCAAAATGAAGATATTCTCATTTTTGTGACACCACATTAAAGTGTTCAGATGTAATACGATTGCACATGTCTGTGTGGAGTTCGCATGTTTTCCCCATGTCTGCGTGAGTTTCCTCCAGGTGCTTTTGTTTCCTCCCACACTCCAAAAATGTGCGGGTTTAGTTGACCGGCCATAGTAAGTTGCCCCTTAGTTCAGGGGAATTAGCTGAATAAATATGTGGAGTTACAGGGATAGGGCCGGGGTGAGATTGTTGTTGGTGTAGGCTTGATGTGCTGAATGGTTTCCTTTTGAACTAGGGATTCTATGATAGCCTCAAGTGAATTACAATTAACACGTATAATTCAACAATATTTAGCACAGCATTAGCTATCAACCAGAACATGGCTCAATTCCTAAGTATCCTTTCCCCATTTCCACAACTACTGCCAATAGATCCACCTCTGGGTCAGTATGATCCTGACACTGTGAAAATTACACTCCATGGCACAGTTGGGATAGAGGCAGGTTCAGAACCCAGAATTGAACTCGTCCCCCAATGCACATCTGCAATGACAAAAATCCAACTCCCAATGCCAGTCTTGGCTCATTGAGCCAAAGTTAGAAGTTCATGGCTTCAAGTCATGCTAGTTGATCATATTAATCTAGAGTCAAATAATCTTACAGCACAGAAAGTGGCCAGTGTGCTTGTGCTAGCTGTTTAAAAGAGTTATCCAATAAGACTCAGTCCCTACACTTTCCCTAAATTCCTGTAATGTTTTCTTTTCACATATATACCCCATTCCATTTTGAAAGTTTTCTTTCGAACATATTCTTGGTCTCATGCCAACACAGAATACTCAGAGTCTGCTGAGGTAAGGAAAACACTAACTTTGTTCAGAAACATCTCACTGCGACTTCATCTTGCCATAAAGTCTGTATGAGAGAGCAAGATCATGTGACATTGCAACACTTCCCACAGTGAAGCATACTGGCTGGAATTTTACTGTCCCATCCACCATGTGAATTGTTGAAGGTGAGGGACGGACCATGGAAAGGTTTGTTGACAGGATTTTAGGGTGAGTGAGCCTGTAAAGTCCCGCCCATTGTATCTTGTTTGCACATAACAGTTAGAATTAATCTCTTATACTATATATTGCTTTCAGGTACTGCATTCTATATCATAACATACTGCACAAAACGTTCTCATCACCATGTTTTTTGTAGCCAATTATCTTAAATCTGTGTTATCTAGTTGCTAACCCTCCTCTCAGTAGAAACAATGTCTCCCTACCTACTGCATCTAAGCCAAATTCCGTACAATACCAAGGGAATATTGCACTATTGGCCTTTTAGATGAGATCTTAAGAGAACCCGTCTACACACTCATGATGTAAAAATTACCTGGTATTATCAAAGAAGAGCAGGACATTTTCCTAGTGTGCTGGCCAACATGGTTGGTAACTCAACCAACATTGTTAGACATGCATGGTCATTCATTTATTTTCTCATTCCTGCTTGTGGCACCTTGCTCTGTGCCCCTGTTAGAACAGTGGCCACACTTCAAAAATGCTTTAGTGGCTATTAATTGTTTTCCTTTTTTGTAAGTGTGGAAACTGGCAATTTTTTGGGGGGTTGGAATGTGCACAAAATAGGAAAGAAAAAATATACTTTATTGTTCAGAAGTTGGTTGCCTCAAAAAAGATTGAATTATTGTTCCTTGGCTTCAACTGGGATTTGAATGGCATAATATCCTTTGTTAGATGACCTATATTCTCACAGAAGACAGTGCAGTGCTGCTTCTAGGAATGACAAAATACCAGAGAACAGCTGCAGCTGAGAGTTTGGGATTCTTAGCTGAGAGTGCACAGTATAGTTTTCTCCTGTGTATTATGAGTAAATGGTCTCAAGCAATACAATACGCTAAGTATAATAAACATCCTACCTTCACAACTAATATAAGCTTAACATTAATGACAGATACTAACTAATTACTTACAAGAGAGGAAGAATTTAATTTGACATTCTTCACTGTTAAGACTGTTTCACTTAGCTATCATTAACATGAATATGATTGGATTCTTTGCAGAGTGTTGTCATTTCTCATGAAAAAATAAGATGCTATAAAATCTCGCCACCATACTGAAGTCAAAGATAACTTCCAGTTAAGAATCTATTTCTGGCTACAAGAACAGCTACTGAGGTTAAATTTATCATAACTGGGTGTTAGGATTACTTCCACTTATTTGAACTAGTATGTCCTGAATGTGAAGCTCTGTAATCCTCATTCCTTTATGTCAAAGTATAACAAAGAATAACATTATCATCAGTTGTAATCTGTGTTAATTGTCCACTATTGATAAATTTTAATGAACTAGTACATGCAATCTACTAACATCCAATGTGATTTTCATTGATAAAAGGACCACAAATGATAAAAATCTGATATAAAAATACATATCACATCACATAATGTCATATATAGGAACTTCAGGATTTAGTATTTTAAAATATTTACCTTTTTAATTAGAATTACATACAATACAACTATACCTTGGTCCGCTTGGAATCATATTACTGCATGTGAAGTCAGCATTGTAGGATTGTATTTTGATTAACTAGCATTCCCCTGCTTCCACCCTCTTGACCCATGTGAATGTGATGTCAGTAAACAGAGAAAGGATCAACATAAGGTCACTTTAACTCAACCATCAGAGCAGTTTAGCTCTCCAACCTTGACATCCACTGCCAGTGGTGGCTTAACAGTTTTACGCTTTTGAGTTATTTAGTCATATGAAGAAACATTTATTCCTCTTTGTGTATTTTGTTCCAAATAGAGCAAACAACAGCACACAGCCCATTTTCAACTATTCAACTATTCTGATTGAATTTAAATAGCGTATTTACACATGCCCAATATGATAAAAATTGTTGACATATATAATTTATTTTGAATACATGTAAAATCATGTCACTACATTAGACCACTTTAATATAATAATGTACAGAATTAACACTAGCCAACAATCTGATATTTCAATGTTGAAATGGACTTGTACCAATTTCCTGAGTTAATTTTCTAAATTTGCTTCAACTGTTAAAAGCTTGTGCTGCACAGGTTCTGTCTAAGATTTTTCAGGTTCTGCAGGATGCTAACCAGAAGTCTTTGGTGGAGCACTCGAAAGAAGTTAGCAGATGGGGTTCTCCTTCCTGCACACAAATACTCTGCCTATGCACCCCAAATGCAGCTTCATTAACAAAAGAAGAAAATTGGGTGCAGTGTAAAACAGGTTGTCACTTTGCTACTACGTATTTAGTGTTCTTACTAAACACCCATCTCTCTTCCATTGTGGCTTGATCCATGCACAAATCTAGCATTAGAAGTACTAAATAAGAACTATTAAACAGGTCTAACAATGTCCAATTTGTGCATCCCCCATGACCCCAGCCCTGATAATATTTTAATCACAATAATGGAGACCATCGAAATATCATACAAACCCTACAGTGCAGAAACAGGACATTTGGCCCATTGAGTCTGCACCAACTGCAATCCCACCCAGACACCTACCCCCATATCCCTACATATTTACCTGTTAATCCCTCTAACCTATGCATCTCAGGATACTAAGGGGCAATTTTAGCATGGCCGATCAACCTAACCCACATATCTTTGGATTGTGGGAGGAAACTGAAGCATTTAGAGGAAACCCACGCAGACACGAGGAGAATGTGCAAACTCCACCAAGACAGTGATCCAAGCCAAGAATCAAACCAAGATCCTGGTGCTGTGAAGCAGCAGTGCTGACCACTGTGCTACTGTGCCACCCAAATATACTTGAAAAATAATCTAAGAAATCATGAGACGTAATCAGAAATGCTTAGGAAATCATTTTCTGAATGGAGAAAAGGGTATTTAATAAAAGCAGTCTGCGTCCAAACCAATGAAGGATTGTTGCCAGCTAACCTAATGAGATTGCATATCTGATTTACATTTTGTAAAAGTCTATAGCCTCAAATGATTTTTATTGAAGGGCACCGGTTAGGATGTTGAGGATATCTCAGATAGATAGCAAAAGGGCTTCAGTTTTAATAACTCAACTCAAACTGACACTTTGAACAACATTATCCCTCTTTTCTTGCACTTCGAATTCAAAATAGATATGAAGTCAGCTTCCCTCAGGCTGAGAATTCAATTTTGTTTTTTTTAATGGAAGCTATAAATTGGACCTCTGTCAAAATTCTCACAGAGAACTGGAGAAGGAAGCAATTATCTCAGGTTTACAACTCATGAGGTTGCCTCAATTTAAATGCAGTCATGCAGTGTGAGTCTTGGCTCAGTATTCTATTCACTGAGTCAGATGGCTGTGGGTTCAAGCCCTACCCTAGAGGTTTGAGAATATAATCGAAGCTGACAATTCAGTGCAGTATTTAGGGAGGGTTGCACAGCCAGAGGTGCCAACTTTCAGATGAAACATTTCATGGAGGTCTGCCTGCCCTCTTGGGTGAATGTAATCATGGAAAGGTTACAGCACAGAAGGAAGCCAATCAGCCTGCCCTGTTGATCGGCTCTCTGCAAGAGCAGCTCAGCTAGACCCATCCTTCTGCCTTTTCCCATAGATCTGCAATTTTTCTCTCATCAGATAATGGTCTAATTCTTTTTTGAAGGCTTGATTAGATCCGCTCCACTACACTCCCAGAAAATGCATTCTAGATCCTAAACAGTTGCAGCGCAATGAAGTTTTCCTTGCATTACCAAAGCTTCTTTTGCTATTCACCTTTAACCAGTATCCTCTTCCCCCAATGGCAATGGTTTCTCTCTCTCTACTCTGTCCAAACTTCTCATTATTTTGAACATTTCTATTAGATCTCCTCTAAATCTTCTCTGCTCCAAGGCGAGCAGCCCCCAACCTTTCCAATTTATCAACGTAATTGAAATTCCTTATCCTTGGAGCAGTATTCGTGCATTTCCTGTACCCTGCCTTCACATCCTTCCAGAAGCGTGGTGCCCAAAGCTGGACACAAGCAAGGCCAAACCCAATGTTTGATACCATGTATCAGAACTTGTTTGTGCCTGCACTTTATGACCATATTTATAAAGCGCAGAATCTTTCTGTTTTATTTACTGAGAACTGCTTTCTCATCCTGCTCTTACCTTCAGTGATTTGTGTACATGTAACCTCTGGATCCTCTGTTCCTGCACAACCTTTAGAATTAATAATTAATAATAATGAGATCTATGGCTTTATTTTAGAGAAATTCCTCCAGTGCCATGGCATTTATTCCTCAACTAACATTATCAGGAACAAATTTATTGAATCATTTATTAGGTTAGCGCTCTCATTGTTTTCTTGTGGAGAACATGTATAAATTAACTGCGTACAACACTGCAACAATCACTATGCCTCAGGAACACTTGATTATGTGCGAAGCCTTTGGGATGTCCTAAGAGCATGAAAGGTACCGTGTCATATATATACTTTCTAATATATATATATTCAGCACAAACACAATTTTTGTATTTTTGTATTCCAAAAATACACTCTGACAAAATCAACCTTTGTATTTTGACAACTTCTAAACCTAAAGTGAAAGATGCACGCACTTTCTAATACTTATTGTGCTAATTGCTTTCTCCGTTAAACCCCTAATTGAAATGGATTGCTGGATGGTTTAGAACTCTGTTTAAGTTATATTTCTATGTCGTATCGAAAACAAACTAATCATAGGGGTCATGATTGGTGTGTCAGATTATTTATTGCTGATGCTGCCATCAGATTAGATGTGATGAGCATGTTTAAGCAAATCAGTGAGGGAAATGATGCAGCGTCAGGAAGTCATGAAGAATATTGATTTTTTACCTTTCACCATCGATAAATTTCTATTGAAATGCAACAAAAATGTGCAAACTGTATTTCTGACTGAAGGCAAGACACTCAATTACATGGGCCAAAACAACTTTGTGACAAATTACTTAGTCCGAATGTTCCTTGAGCAAATATTGAATGCAGTCTTAACCTTGTTTACCTAAATATTTGGCAATTAAAGGTATAATTTGG